>CM029645.1:1548422-2888072 GCA_017311315.1 Dendrocalamus latiflorus
CAGTGCAAACACCATGGATCTGACTTCTGAGTACCTGCGGCCGGAGACCTGGACAGAGTATTAAAAGCAGTCCAGAATCCTGAGTATTGGGGCTAGAAATTCTGGACAGAGGATCAAAAGCACTCCAGAACTCTTTGGTACATGGCCTGGTCGGCAAATTTGGCCACCCAACTCCTAGTGTGCAGCATGAGAAAAATGAACAGATATTCTGGAAATGTTATACACAAAATATCGCCTCACCAACAAGCAGTATGGCGAGAAAGAGTAAGTGGTTGGTGAACTCCGCCCCCATGCCAGGAGCTCCGTCCAGCACTGCCAACAGGAGGTTGCTGATAAGCTACACCGACACACGAGAAACCTCGGCGATATTGCCCAACTGCAAGGTTGAGCAGCGAGGAAGGCAAGAAACACAATTGCAAGGGGGATTTAAGAAAGAGAGAATAGGTAACAGAGACAGGAAGGAAAAAACGTAGATCGAGCGTGAAAGGAAGAATGGGATGTGGATGCCCCCCCCCCCCCGGGGAGCTGGTTGTGTATTGGATCTTCTGTGACAATTAAACTCTTGGAAGAAGTAAATGTTGTGAAGTAGTTTTTTATGTCAGGAGCGATACAAATTAACAACTCAGCGATAAATGCATGCATTAATTTGCAATATACATACATTATGTGGTTTCAACAATAGATAGCTCTGAAGATGGGTCATTGACCGGAAAATGTTGGGGTCCTGTCCCGTGTCATGAACTAGAATACCATCCTGCCCCCTTCAATCCGCATTCTCGCTGACTGATGCACTCCGTACTGCACAGCAGATGTACCACATTCCTGATAACTTTGATCCAAAAGAACTGCGGTCCAAGCAGCAGAACCATTACCAGGAAAGTGGTACACCTAGGTTACAGCATGTGGTACGCTAGTGACTATTGTGAAAGAATGCAGGTTGAACTAAGCAGTGTTTGTTTTAATAAGGGATGTATTGTTTTTCTTTAATTAATCTTTGTCTGTTTACACTAAGGGTCGTTCAATAGACCAGACACTTAGCTTCTGCTACTTATGGGACGAATATTTTATTGTTTAAGGTACTCCGTTTTTGGGTTGAAGTTAAGTATAAACCAAAAATAGATAGAACCAATTAACCAGCCAAAGTTTTTGGTATATTTGGTTATGATTAATGCTTGCTTTTGGTTACATGATTCAGTTTCCAAAAATGTGCAACCAAAATTTACGTTTATTTTCAAAAGTTTGACTAAACAAACCTAGCTGAACAATTGTACTCCCCTAATCTTATCAAAAAGACAAAATTATGGAGTAATGGCCAGGACTTGCATATTATGAACTGTTATTTCTGACTCAGGATTTATTTCAAAAGCTTAGCTCACTCATAATAGCAAAAATTGATGAAATAGAACAATAAAATCAAACTCAACATTCCGCAAGACATCTCAGAAAATATCAGACTGGCAATGGATGCTTACCTTCATAAGAAGTTCCTCACTTGATTCTGTAGGGGGTCGAGCAAAAGATACCTTTGCACTTCTATGAATGCCAAAAATTGCATCTGGTCTCTTTAACCGCTGAAATGCAGCTTCGGCATTGTCATGTGCGGCAAATTTGAGAAAAGCAAACCCTTTGTTTCTTCCTCCAGTATCAGGATCATCAGGCAAACAAATCTCGAATTCTTCAATTCCAATATTTTTTAAGGTGTCTAGTACCTAAAAATGAAAATAGGAAAAACAAGTAAACTAAATGAAGTAAAAGTTTTCCCATCTTGAGAGACTGGAATTTTGTTGTTCTCTTATTCCTATAGAATATAACAAGTTAAATAAGAATGAATAGAGAAGAATTCAACCGTTTAGTTTGAATAGAAGATTAGGCCCTTCCATCCTTTTGGAAAATAAATAGTTCCATATAATAATAATTTTTCACAAAATCCATTTCTTTCCAAGTTTCCATGACCCTATTTTATGTGCAAATGAGGATAGACAACCTAGTTATTCTTATTATTAATTTTCTCAACTTCTATATTCAACACCATATCTCTTGAGTTATAATTACATGTTCAAGTCAGGTCTAATGATTAATTTCCTTTTTAGCACTTCTGTATATAACATTAATTTTTAACATTGGCTACGTTTATTAATGAATTATGAATTTTCTGCAACACATCTAAGTGTTGCCAGCACATGCAGTTTAGTAAAAAGATCAAATTTACCCTTGCTTTAACCATAACCCCAGCTCTATTTATTTGTTTTTGCTAGGTATATAAACAAAAAAACTTTCCTTAGCAGTTCATGGTATTTTACGACTCCTCAACACTGATTATCAATGTTTTTTGGTATTAGAACTACTGGGAAATTATGATTATTGTTCAGGTAGACCATACATCTTTGTATTTGGAATATTCTTAGTCTTACACAAAAATGCTATTATGTTAGCAAGATTAGTAACTTTCAGTTACAGCATGATGATGCTAAACAAAAAGCTTTTTGCACAAGTGAAGATTACTTGAATTTGTTTAATTCCAATATCTTTAGAAGTGCCAAGCAGCAGCCTGAATAAGTACTTAGTAATAAGGGAATATCTAGTTTTCAACATATAGTTCAAACTATAGCACAGATGAAAATATCTAATCGCTAATAAAATATTGAAGAATTACAAAATGCATAGATTTTCTAAGGAGCGTGTTATATCATGCCTGATCTTTTGTCCAGCTCTTGCAGATGTTTCCCAGGTAAAGGGTATTATTATCTTGACTAGCTGATACCCTGACCTTTTTTCCTTTGACCTGATGAAAACAACATGCAAAAGGGAATATGATCATTATTCGATATGCTATGAGTCTACGATAGATTCAAAGAAAAACAATTTAAAGGACAGAAGGGTTCATTGCGTCAAAACCTCAATTCCCTCCTTAAATTCAGCAAGAGCCTTCTTTGCAGCTTCAGTGTTCACATAGCGAATGAATGCAATGCCCCTGCTCTTTTTTGTTGCTTGGTTTTTAATTATTCTAATAGATTCAATCTCCCCGAATTGAGAAAAGACCATTGTAATGTCTTCCTCAACACAATCCTTAGGCAATCCGCCAACAAATATTTCAAGGTCTTTATCATTTCCCTCTGAAACTGGATCCAGCGCAAGCAATGAGGGGTCAAGTTCATCATTCTGCACATAACCATTTTCACACCCACCAGCATCACCGCTGTTGCTCAATTGGTCAGCACCTCCATCCTTATTGCTATCCCCATGTGTACCTTCATCCCCAGATTCTTCAGGTTCTTCTTCAAGTATTTCATTCATGTCTGGATTAAATATAAGGAAATGGGTTTTATGACCACCGGCTAGTTGGACTTAAGGTACGGGCGTAGGGCACAAAAAACAGGACTACACATGCATGGAAATAGAATTTCCAAAGACTGACCAGACAGGAAATATAGCCGCACATAATGGTCAGCATCAAAAAAGTGTCTTAAATTTTTAAAAGTAATTGACATCAAGAAATTATAATATGTATAGTTATAAAAAATATATATACGATAGGAACCTTCCCTACACCCCAGTAGATATTGCAACCCACCCCCCACCCCCACACTCACCCCCCACCGCAAAAAATATCATTAACCGACTGCTTCTTCATATTCTAAAGGTAACATTTGAAAAATTAACAAAACAATTCCAGATTTTCAAAATTTTCAAGATTTCATCAAAAAAATAAAAGTCGGTACCGAGATTTGAATCCCTGCCTACTGCTTTCTCCCCCAAAATATATTTTAATATTTGATACTAATAGACAAATAAAACTAGATTGAACACTCCAATCGTCAGCGGACATGATTTTAGTAGATAGCACTCAAAAGTCACCATGGGAACTTTACCTTACGTAACAAGCCGACAAAATTGGGCATAAATGACTCAGCCAGTTGCCGTTTTCGCGCCATACATCCATTTTGACTCGTCAGTTCTCACCAAACAAGCAAGCAAATGCACGAAATCTAATAATAAAGGCTAACGTAACACTCGATTTCTCCTGCAGTATACATTAATATCTCGTTCACTCCACTGCACAGACCCTCGACCTTAGCACCTACAAATGCAAGCAATACTATCTAGCGCAAATGCAGTCCAAATAGCAATATTATTACCATCATATTTAAAACTTATTATTGAACTGCGTAGCAAATGTGCCATCCACTTACCGTTCGTTGTGGCGCCTTCTGCCCAGACCTTTGTGGCCTCCTCTTCCATCCCCTCATCTTCCTTCGCGCCCTGCTCTGCCTCTTCTGGTTCCTCCTCCTCCTCCTCCTCCTCCTCCTCCTCCTCCTCACCTGCCTCTTCGGGTTCCTCCTCCTCCTCCACAGCCTTCTCGGGCCCCTCTTTCTTTGCTCGCTCCATCCCTGTATCTTCATCACCGCCCTCCTTGGAAACCATCACCATCGCTGTGTCCTCATCACCGCCCTCCTTAATCACCACCTTCTCCGTCTCAGCCGCTGCGGCCGTGCCGTCTCCCGGGCCAACCGCAAGCACCGCCTCCTCCTCATCGGGATCCTCCTCCGCCTCCTCATCGGGCTCCACCCCCGTGGCCTCCTCATCGGGATCCTCCTCCGCCACCTCGTCGCGCTCCTCAACCGCAGGCTCCACCTCCATCTCCTTACCCCCGTTACCCTCCTCCACAGCCCTAACACCAGCCTCCGCCGTCTCGGATGGGGTCTCTCCCTCCGCCGCTGGGGACGACGGGGAGATCTCTGCGGCGGCGGGCCGGCGCCTCCTGACTCGAGGCATGGGGAAGGTAGGGTTTGCTGTTCCGATTCGACGGGGAGGGTGGAGAATTGGAGAACAATCAGACGAAGGAAGCGAGGGGATGGTGGCTTTGAACCTTTTGGGGTTTTAGGGCTTTCTCGCTTTTTGGTTTGCGTGAAAGTCGAAACAAATACTGTGCGCCGTTTGTTCGGACCGACCTCTGTCTTGTAGTTTCTAGTTTTCTTTTTTAGTTTTTATTTTTTTTTATTCTTTGTATTATATGTGATGAATTAGACTGTTTTTTATTTTTTTTAATTTTTTAAATTTAATTACACCGAAAAAGCACAGTGCAAAATAAGCCAGCTACAGTATTGACTAGTGAAAAATAAACCATAAGCCAAAAAAAGCTCAAATAGCAGGGCTCGAAGCGGCTTCTTTCAATGGCTTTTCGAGCCAAAAAAATATGTATGATGTTCGTGTCGGTGTCTTTGCTATCTGCTACTATCTCGAAAAATACGGACAAAAACATCAGCCGTCGTAGTCCAAAAGAACAGGGTCATATTACATAACCCAATTTTCAGCTTGCGGCATTGCAAATCTACATACATATATCTCTGGTTAGTTTTCTTTTTAATAAACATATTTCTATATACTATTTTTAAAATTATTGTATTTGTTAGTACATAATCTTGATATATACAGAAAATTTTGCAAAAATATCTTCCGCTAACCATAGTGCTTGTTGATATTTTGTACTCTGTGTCCATAACAGTGATTATAGGACCAAAAGAGAGGAAGAAAGAGTTCATGGCAATTGCTATCGACGCATGTTGGAATATCAGCAAGGAAAGCAACACACTTACGTCAACATGTTGATTACACTACAACACCACCCAAATTTTGTCAGACATTGTCGGTTGTGGGTCCAATCATCAAATATATGTTTGACGGGGTAGATTTATTTAAATTCTTTGATCTAGTTTTGGGTTATTATATAGTTCCTAAAAGTATTTTGGGGAGTACATTTTTTTACGTTCAACCCCCCACGTCTCAACAAGCCTCTTCAGTCTTCACCCCTGGTTATCAATTATGGTCATTTGTCATCCAGTCAAGTGCCAGTAGAAAATACCG
Organism: Dendrocalamus latiflorus; assembly: GCA_017311315.1. Lineage (NCBI taxonomy): Eukaryota > Viridiplantae > Streptophyta > Magnoliopsida > Poales > Poaceae > Dendrocalamus > Dendrocalamus latiflorus. The sequence continues at coordinate 1,554,285 of CM029645.1, forward strand.
ACACCAATTCAAGGAGACGTCAAGTGCCGACACCAATTCAAGGAGACAAAAGCCAGTTTTAGCACTATTGACAAAGACTCTAGGTCCCAGACTCATAGCTAGCCCAATTTGTCCCCCCCCCCCCCCCCAAGTGCTCCAAACGGCTTTAGTTTCTAGCTTCTGGTTTCTTAATTTTGTTTTTGGTTTTTTTGGCTTTTTCCCTTTTCTTTTTTCTTTTTATTCTTTTTGTATTGTTCGTGATGATATAACATTTTTCCTTTTTTTAATTAAATTACTCTAAAAAACTAACAGCTGCTACAATGCACTTCAATAGCTATAGTGCAACGAAAAAACCAGAAGCCACAACTTATAAGCCACATTGAGCAGGCCAAAAGGTAGTGTTATTTGCCCTTTGTTCACACCAACCCACCAACCCATAATAAATGCATTCGCACTTGCTTTCTCTCCGATGGTCATCCTATCCTCACCCAAGGGATTGCGGATGACATCTGACACCTCCTTGGACATTCATCTCCCGTTAGATTCTCAAAACTCCACTCATCTTTAAACAATAAGTTCAAGTTTGTAAGACTTAAGCATGTTCTTAGTTGTGCTTGTTCACCTTTCATTTTTCATATTTTGGGATTTATTTTAACACTAAATCTATTCCTTTAAGCCATGTTGAAAAACAATGAATCATCACACTTGGTGAGTGAGACCTTTCACTAGACTTGTTGAGTGGTACGTTTTTTTCTCCCTCCCTCCCATTCTAAAAAAATGATTCATGAGGCCCATTAGCTCTGACTTCTTCTCCCCACTACATGCCTTTCCTCCTCTAGTCCTCCCTCCGTCGTCTGCCCATCTATCCACTGATGCCCCCTCCGCATTCGTCGGTCGCCTCCTCCCCACCGCATCCCCCACCACCATCGCCCCAACTCATCCTTCAGCCTTCGCCTCCCGTCCCCATTCGCCAGTCGCCTCCTCTCCAATCACATCCCTCGCCTCCTCCCACCTCATCTGCCACCACCACCTCCCCACGTGAAGGCCTCCCCGTGCACTGAAGAAAGGGTGTTGTGCTATGAAGGCCTCATCTTGGGCATCCATGGGCTTCCTCAACCTTGTGGGCAACTCCTTTGCATGCTCGGCTTCCAATGAGCACCTTGTCTCAGTTGCCCAGGACAACAACTTGCAGGAGGCACATGCCCTCCTTGAGTACGACCCTTGGCTAGCCCGGTAATCTACATTAGGTAGCCGCAACTCACCACGGCACAAGGTCACCATGAGGTAATGCCTTTTGTCTACTAAAGTATCAGTGTCTAAATATATGAGCACAGTAGTTCAATTTACATTTGTTAGTTGCTTTCATGTTTAGATAGTTTCTCTCTTGATCGCATTCCCTACCGTCGCTTCCCTAGTGTGTCCTCCCGCTGCCACCTCCTCTCCCCATCCGGCGGCCACCTCCACCCCATCACATCCATGGGGTTCCTCAGCCTTATGGGAAACTCCTTTGGGTGCTCGGCTTCTGGTAAGCACCTCGTCTCAGCTACCTGGGATAGCAACCTACACGAGGTGCATGCCCTCCTTGAGTATAACCCTCGGCTAGCCCGGTACTCCACATTTGGCGGTCGCAACTCAACGCTGCACTATGCCACGGCACAAGGTCACCATAAAAGTAATGCCTTTTGTCTACTAAACTATCAGTGTCCAAATATATGAGCACAATAGTTTGATTTACATTTGTTAGCTACTTTCATGTTCAGATAGGTTCTCTCTTGCTTGAATCTAGTGTCAAAATCAACCTTAGGAATTACAGGGATAGGTAAGCTTAGTTTCCAGTACATTTTCTTGTGTTGAGTTGTGCAAGCTAGATGACATAGTTCAATATGTTAAATCTAAGTGTGTGTGTGTGCTTTTCTGGTCGTTTATAAAATACTTTGATGCAAGCTTATCAATATGGTCATTGGGAGGTTGTTCAAACAATAATGCTGTTCAATGCAAATGTGAGCATTTTGCTCATTATTCAACTCAGCGTGGAACCACTATCCATTTTGCTACACAGTGGTCATGCCCGATGCCTTCATCTTGCGCTTGCAGATTATGTGCCAAGCATACCAGACTTCTAGAAATTGATAAATCACATATCATCTGAAGAAGGTTCAGCTGCTGATTTTGATGATGAGTACGTTGAGTCCTGTGCTTGTTTCTCATTAGTTATAGGTTATTTTAGCGAATCATGCAATAATAAATCTGTGTTTAGTGGTGGTTTGATCAAGATGGTAAATCAAAAGGTGAATGGAGGCTTAACTCCACTTCATATGGCGACGTTAAATGGGCATGCAGAGTGCGTACAAGCTATGGGACATGAACAACGCCGGGGTGATTTTCCCCTCTCTATGACTATTCCCCCTTGTAGGTTCTCTTATCCTTGTCCTTATTCCTGCTATGCCAGATCTTACACTCGCGAACTGGGTAGGATTGTAGCCGTACCGTTCTTGAAATTTTATTCTCTATTATGAGAATACTTTACTAATTGATTGTTTTTTGTGAAGATGCGAATAATGTATTAAGTTATTCTTGTTTGTGCAAAATGAGGAAAAGCTATGCTTTGGCATTGCTTCATCGCATTTTGTGTGCTAATTATTTTTCTTTTATTTGGAGATTTATGTTGCATTAAACGGTAGTTGGCAAGGATATTTGTTCTTAAACTAGAGCAGTTTCCAAATGAGGGATCTGTTTTTTTATATGAAACCAGAGGGTGACCTGCTTTAGCGATTATTTGGCTCAATGTTATGGTAGTGTTTATGTGATTGATTTTGATTAGAAGGTCCAATTTATCACTTATTAAGGTGTTAAATTGTTGTTTGAGTTTGTGCAAAAATTTCTTTTCTGCATGATCACACCTTGTGCTCAAATGGCCATGCCTTTGTGCCTAGGTCTTCAAATGACACAACATTTGTTGCATGGAAAAGACCACAAGTGGATGCTACAAAACCGTAGAAAGCATAATTTCTCCCGTCGAGGAGCCTGATTCATAGTTTAGAATCCTTGGAGAAAGCCATGACAGAAAACCTTTGGAGGTTTGCAAAGCGAAAGTAAGGAGGAGGAGGCTAATAACTAATTTCATTACAACTTTCTTTCCCACTTGCCTACCTGTCTACATGGCAGTGTGTGATTGGCTTGTTACGTAACTTGCTTTGTGCAAACATTACGTGAGAGATGATGGTTGGGTTGTTTTGAACCGTCCTTGTCGTCTTTTGCTTTATGTTTTTTAAATTTTAATTATTTATAAGAGATAATACATATAGAGAAATAGTTATATATGATTTTAGTTAATATAACTAATTTTGATATGGTATACATTATAATCTATTTATAGATCCCATCTTAACAAAACAATTTGTTTAAAAATAATGTTGTAAACAAGTAATTATTTATCATAACCATTTAGTCCATGAAGCGTCGTACCATAAGACGGTGACACAACCCATTTTCTAGAAAGCTCGACGAAAAAAAAAACTCGACATCTATGATAATGTTTCATTTGGTATGACTATTTTAGAGTTCTCAATTGGACGCTAATATGACACCTTCACCTTACTCTCTATTTATATTGGCTACAATAGATAATTTTTAGTTAAATATAAATAATAATGATTGAAGTAAGTGGTGTTTTAAAAGAGCAGATGAACAGTGAAGAAAATGAGAGAGATATATGTGCGCAAGAATGAAGCGAGATGAGTGGGATGCGTAATATGTCCGTAACACCCTTATATCTGAAGCAAGATGGAAGAGAAATGAGTGAGAAAGCCACTTCGAGAAGCTATTATTGGCACTGTTCTTTTGGACTGTGGCTCGATGATTTTTATCCACATTTTTAGAGACGACAACAGACGGCAAATATGCCAATGCAAATGACACATATGATTTTAGCTCTTTAAAATTCATTCTATTTATGTTAACTTTGAAGGAGCCAAAAGAGAAAAAACATGACCATTCCCTTACGGCTTCTCCCCCAAGCTAATGTTCAACGTAAGGACGAACCCAGCGTTTAAAGGCCCTATTTATTTTGGTTTGAACTTCTGGCTTCTAGTTTACTTTTACTATTATTAAATTTTATTTTTTTCTAGCTTTTTTGAGCTTTTTTACTGGTTCTTTTTTTCCCCATATTCGTTTACATTGTCCATGATAGACTTACCTGTTATTTTATTTTTTTAAATGTAGTTACGTTAAATAAATCACTATCAGATACAATGTAATTTTAGTTAATTATAATACAATTTCAGTTATAAAACAGATTATTATAGTATAATTTTAGTTATAAAATAGGTTATTTTAGTCTAACCAAACGACACCAAAGCCACATATCAAATCCCATGGGCCAGGGCTTATGGGATCAAATCCCATGGGCCTGGGCATATTGCCCACCTGGGGTGGGGCCCACGTCCAGCTGGCACAGCCCGCAACGTCTAGAAGCAAGACCGAGGCCTCGCCATCGCAAACTGTGCGCTTCCCCAACCTTTTTCAAAACCCGACGGCTGGAGAGCCCATCCCGTGTGCGCCCGGCAGCCGCCCGCTCACGTCCACAAGTTTCGGTCGAGACGCTTCCATGTGGGCCACAAAAAAGTACATGCCCACTGGCCCCACCTACAGTGAAACGGCACATCCCGTTGCCCATTTATTCCTTGTGCGCGTAATAATTAGTGCTGCCTTGACCCATTCCTCCCCTATAAACATGGCGGCCTGCAACCCTAAAGCAACACTCTCAACTCCTCCGGCATCCAAGCCCACCGTCTCCTCCGCTCCATTTAGCCTTTCTCCAAGCTCTGGCCATGTCGGCGACGATCCAGTCCGTGAAGGCGCGCCAGATCTTCGACAGCCGCGGCAACCCGACCGTCGAGGTATGGCACCCGGTGACAGAACTCGCCGATATCTCCCGTCCTTGTGCCGATCTGATTCAATCTGGTCTGATGTGCCATCGATCTAATCTGATCCGTCTGTTGGATGTGGTTTGGAATCTAGGCAAGCTTTTGGGGAATTTTTAGGAATGGAACGTGGGGGGTTTTGACCGTTCCATGGTCTGGGTTTTTAGGGGTTTTATGTGAGCTGGTAGAATGTAGATTCGTTGCCACCCTGCCAAATATTTAGGGTTTTTGGTCGGTTTAGTCGTGGATTTAATGCAATTTTAGGATCTCTACAGTATTTTGCCAACTTGTAGCTCGTTTGTAGGATCTCGCAGGATGTAGGAGACAGATCGGTGGGTGATGCTTCACTGTTTTTGCTCGGTAGTGTTTGCGGATGATTCTAGCCATATGTTTTGGCGTGCAGTTATGATGCGCGTTGGTAGTTTGAGATGCGATGCTCGTGATGTGCGGCGGTAGTTTTAAATTCGACATTTTCAGGATTTCATTGTTTGATCTGTCGATTGTTGCCCTTCCTTACGTTAGTTCTTGATCATTACGAATGCGACGAAAATGTTTAGTAACATCGGCTGATTTCATGATATTTGCCTCAGGTCGATGTGTGCTGCTCTGATGGAACCTTTGCTAGGGCGGCCGTCCCGAGCGGTGCATCAACTGGTGGGTTATTTTGTTATCATCACTGCGTTTCTTCAATCTTGCCTTGGGCTGAATGCACACGCTGGTCTTGCGATCATTATCGAAGGTCTATCATATGCCTTGGGTAGAAACTAGTCGAATATGACTCCTCCCTGTTCGACAGGTGTTTATGAAGCTTTGGAATTGAGGGACGGTGGATCTGACTACCTGGGCAAGGGTGTTTCCAAGGTTTGCTTTAGAGCTTGTATGTTTTTACCGTCATTTGAGTGAATTTTATCTTAACGTTCTTATGAACTGCATGAAGCTAGAATGGCAGTGTCGTAATTTTTTCTTGAAGGTCTCTGTAAATATATGTTATTTGGTTCTATATGCGTAGGAAACTTCATTGATTTAATGCAAGATGTGAACATGTCACAGTTTTTATTGATTTAAGAGATGGGCCACTGTTACTGTTTTATGCCTTAAACTCTATGGTCTTTTTTCGCCAGCTATATGCTTTGTCAGCTTTCACAATTCCTTGTAAACAATAATGTCTTCTTTTGCTGTATAACTTGGTCTTTTCTAGGTTGTGGCTGGTTGGAGAATGTTTTTTTATGATGTTTATGTGAGCCTTGTTGCTGTGTCATTTTATAAGAACTTAGGATTATTGTTTTCTTTGGTGAATAATCATGGGCAAGATGCTGTCGGAGTTATCTAATCTAGGTCAAAAGCGAAGCAAATTCAACCACAACTTGTTCACCGATTAATTCTTTAACTGATAAACCAACTTGCAAGATCTGTGCCATCAAATGAATAGCTTGGGCTCATCTAGTGGATTGTAGCAAGGTTGTTAAGGTGGTAGGGCGAGGCGAGGGAGGTGGAGGCCGACAGGGAGGGGAAGGTCAAGAGGGAGGGGAAGCAGGGGAGGGAGCGGGAGGAGATGGAGCCATGGAGGCTGGGAGGGGCAGGCGGGGAGAAGGGAGGGAGGGGGAGGTCAAGAGGGAGGGGGAGTCGGGGAGATAGTGGGAGGAGGTGAAAGCCCGGAGGGAGGGGATGGGGCATACCTAGAAAGGAGAGGGCGACGGGGATGGAGGTGGGACGGTGGCGCAGCACAGCAGCGGTACTGCAGCAGATGGCCGCTGGTGTGCCGCTTCGGGGATGGTGGCGCCACGGGGATGGAGGTGGCTCTAGGGTTCAGCGGTCACGGCTTCATGTGATAGGTTCCCCTGCTGGCCCCCTCTCATCCCATCTCTTTATATTCTCTTCTTGCTTATTCGTGTTTTGGGGGCGTCCGCCTTGGCTGTCCCGACTCCTTTCTTTGCCTAAGCGACGCCATGGCCGTGAGGCAGACGCCATAGACCCTCTTGGCTAGGCGACGCCGACGCCATACATCTCCTCAGCACCTTACGGACGCCTTAATAACTTTGGATTGTAGAATGTCAAATGCATTTACAGCCTGTTGTCCCATTACCAGTTACAGTAATTCTTGTAGATGGACAGTATGTTATACACATGTTTTATTTATTTATTTATTATTTTTATATTTACATGCTTTGGCTATTCTGTCGCAGGCTGTTAACAATGTGAACTCTATTATTGCACCAGCTCTGATTGGCAAGGTTTGTGCTGGCTGTTTCCCCCCTTTTCTATTGTAATATGAGATTGAATGCATTATTCATTACGTGCTCTATTTCCTTCTGCAGGACCCTACGGCACAGACTGATATTGACAACTTTATGGTTCAGCAGCTTGATGGAACCAAAAATGAGTGGGGGTGGTGCAAACAAAAGGTTTTATATAATCCATGTAGATTTGTAACTTTTGGAGTCATCAAAAGCGCTGATGTTTCATTTGCATATTTCTGTCTAACGGTTTGATTTTTTTACTTTATACATTCAGCTTGGTGCTAATGCAATCCTGGCTGTGTCACTTGCTGTTTGCAAAGCTGGAGCTATCATCAAGAAGATTCCGCTGTACCAGGTGTGTAGGCTGTAGCAACTTGCTATGTGAACATTATTCATATTCTGCTTTCAACTATTCAGTCTCTTACTAATTTGAATATGTTCTTCATTGCAGCACATTGCCAACCTTGCTGGCAACAAGCAATTAGTTTTGCCTGTGCCTGCATTCAATGTCATTAATGGTGGATCCCATGCTGGAAACAAGCTTGCTATGCAGGCAGTGCTCTGAACTAAGATTTTCACATGTATCTTGTTGTGATTGCACAAAATGTTATTTATGCCCTCTACATATATATGCAGGAGTTCATGATCCTTCCTACTGGAGCCTCGTCATTCAAGGAGGCTATGAAGATGGGTGTCGAAGTGTACCACAACTTGAAGGTAATTCTTCCATCTTGGTCTTTTTGGCTTCTTTTTTATTCTAGCAGAAATTAAAACTACATATTTTTGTTATCCTGTACAGTCTGTTATCAAGAAGAAGTACGGGCAGGATGCCACCAATGTTGGTGATGAAGGTGGTTTTGCTCCTAACATTCAGGTATTTTGCTGGCCTTGTAGGTGTGAGATAAAGTTTCCATTCTGTGTCATGTCTTGGGTGGGGCTTCGTCAGCAGCTGGTGACAGTTCTGTTTTGATGTATAAAACTAGTCCACGGTTTGAAATTGAAGTCAATGTATTTTGGGTGCATTTTCAAGTATTTGTTTTTGATTTTGTAGGAGAATAAGGAGGGTCTTGAGCTCCTGAAGACTGCAATTGAAAAGGCTGGTTACACCGGCAAGGTTTGTCTGTGTTGAATTAATTTATTGATCAATTGTCTAAGTAGTTCAAATTTGTAACCGGACGAACCTTGTTGCTATGTGAAATGCTAGGTTGTCATTGGAATGGATGTTGCTGCTTCAGAGTTCTACAGTGACAAGGACAAAACCTATGACCTCAACTTCAAGGAAGAGGTAGTCCCAATGTTTATGTTCTGTAAACAATTCCATAACCTTCTTGGGACCATTTGTAATTTTGCCTTCTCGTGTTGTAGAACAATGATGGTTCACAGAAGATATCTGGAGATAGCCTGAAGAATGTATACAAGTCATTTGTCAGTGAATACCCCATTGTCTCAATTGAGGACCCATTTGACCAGGATGACTGGTTGCACTATGCTAAGATGACTGAAGAAATTGGAGAGCAAGTGCAGATTGTTGGCGATGACCTTCTAGTCACCAACCCAACCGTGAGTGATTTGTTTTATTGAGTAGATGGTATCACTTACATTTTGTTTGGTCACTGTAATTATTTATATCAATATGCTGTGCAGAGGGTTGCAAAGGCAATTGAGGAGAAGGCATGCAATGCTCTTCTGCTCAAGGTATTATTCTGTTCACACAGTTGGCATTATCCATTCTTTTCTTTGTATCAGTCTAATAGTTTGTCTTTCACATTCTGATTGTTCACCCTTTTTCATCTATAGGTTAACCAAATTGGATCTGTCACCGAGAGCATTGAGGCCGTGAGGATGTCAAAACGTGCTGGCTGGGGTGTGATGACCAGTCACAGGAGGTATGTGGATATTGCGTTGTTGCAGCGCTGTTCTTTTTTCCTGGTGTTTTGATACCATTTGTATGTTAATTTACGATTCCTGTCTGCAGTGGTGAGACTGAGGATACATTCATTGCTGATTTGGCAGTTGGTTTGGCTACGGTAAGATTTTGGCCGGGTTCTTTTGGATTTAAATTTGGCTTATTCTTGGACTATCTATAGTACCTAGCTTTTAAACAGTGCGTTTTTTAATGCGGAGTTAATAGAAAAATTGTAGTAAAAAGTGTAATGAGTTCAGTTGTACCGGCTAAAATTGTATACGATTATTTTCCTCGTACTGTCTCTTGTGAACAGCCAGAACCCACCCTTTGTACTCTACATCTTAGGGTGTGAAAATTTAACCACCACCATTCTAATTGTAACCCTTCTTGTGTGGGAGGACTAAGCCAATATTTCTTTTTGGGAAACAGGGTCAGATCAAGACAGGGGCGCCCTGCCGTTCTGAGCGTCTTGCCAAGTACAACCAGGCAAGTAGCTCTTGTACTGCAAATGCAATCTCCTGATGTTCTCGTGGTTTACCCCGCTCACTATTTGTTTTGTATAGCGTTATCTCTTCTGTTGAAAGACTGTTTAATCCCTTGCGCATGTCGTCATGCATATTTGAGATAGCAGTACTGCAATTTTACTAGAAAATTGGTCCGATCGTACTAATCAATGTTATATTTTAACTGGAACAGCTTCTTAGGATCGAGGAAGAGCTCGGCGCTGCTGCTGTCTATGCTGGTGCCAAGTTCCGTGCACCCGTGGAGCCCTACTAAACGGGGTAGTGAAAATCGAACCACTCTTATATCGTAATATCGTTTGCCCTGAGAGTTTTGTGCAAACGGGTCACCCGCGTCATCCGTATGTAACTTCCGGATTGAACTCTAGTTAAGCTCGTACGATTGAGCAATAAAGTCCCACGATCATGTGAACGGATATGTACCCAAACGTGCTCCGATTTTGGTCTTGTGTTGAGCATGCGTGATTTTGCCTGAAACTGTTGGATCTGTAATACAGAGCATGGCGGTTGTTTCTTTTAGGCAGTATGCCTCCTTGATGTTCTCTCTCTTGCTCATTTTAGGCTCTTCTTGCAAAGTGCATAGATTGCCGAAACGTTTGAACCGGCAACATGGAGCTTAGGAAGTGTTTACCCTCGGGCCCCAGCTACTTTCATTGAAATATATGTTTGATAATTTTTAACTCATGAACTAAGAAGGAAATGGTACATAAAAATGGTAATAATATTTCAATTCGGAAGAACCGGAGGCTTTGAGCAAGCCATGTTTGACCAGCTTTGGCTCCAGCTTCTAGGCTATAGAAACTAATTTCAATATAACTTGGCTCTAGTAGAAGCCGAAAGCCAGAAAATAAAATAATTTAGCCAAATATTGAGCATTAGCTCTAGAAGCTAGTGAAGCTAGCGAACACTTGCCACCACGATCATCCTCAAAATCGGGCTCATGTTTTGTCCGGCTTCTGCAAAATACAGGATATTTACGCCGGAGCTCCAAATTGCGCCCAACAGCTTAAGAGCGAAAGAGGAGACAGTGGTTAGACCGATTATGAACCGCTTGTTAAGAATGGTGGTTTCTTTTTGGCTGTAGTTTATAATTTTTTGTCATGGCGAGCTAAACCGTATGGTTATGGTGCTATATGTTAGGCCGTGGCTAATACCATATGGTCACTGTGCGGCGCTTTGCCACGTGTCGGCTTGTGGCTAATGTTGCACAGTAACTGTGCGGTTGAGATCGCTAATTTTGTAATTGCGGCCACGAGTGTATCAATTTTGTCGCTCACGCTTCAAAATTTGCCATTTCGGTCAAAGACTTTGCCGATTCATGCCTTGTCAGTTGTTTGGTAAAAAAAATCATCTTTGGAGGACGTAGGAGGTGATGACGATGAGCAGAAGCGATAGGATGCATAAGAGGAAGAAGGCCATTTTTGCGTGCAAGTCTACGTAATGCATATTGTAGGACTAAAGATGGCAATAGTGGGAGAGGATGATGAACGGTGCCTCCAAATTTTTTCCAAGTATTCTCCAAACCTTTACTTCAATAGCTACAAAATTATGAAAAATAGGATGGCAAGCCAATACAAAAACTAGCGAGCTGAGACACTGAACTTCCTAAGAAAAATTACCAAAATCGGTACTACCACTGCTACAGTAAAAACGGTACTACTTCTACTACAGTAAAGTCAGAATGAACAGTAAAATCAGCACGATTTCAAAAACCAAAATCGATGAAACTTTTTGATTCGTAGATCCAATGGCATGAAAGTTTGCAGGGACCTCTAGGATATCAGAAACCTATTCTAACAAACGATCATGAAAATTATGGTCAAAGTTGATATCGTTTTCGGTTTGAAAGAAGGTTGCACTGAAACCTAACAAAAACAAAAAATGGTGAATACAACTTACTCATGAATAGATGATGGCCAAGATGACTCTAAATGTATTCCCACAGGTCACAGCAAGCGAAAACACTGAAGAACACGACCCAAAAACCCTTGAAACAAGAAATCACTTCATGAGACCGAAATCAACAGAAACCGGGTTTCTTGATGAACTTGCTGTCAAAGTGTCTAGATAATTGGAGATTGATTTCAAGATGTTATCTCCATCTTATTTACATCCTTGGCACTGTAAAATCAAGAAGAGGGAAGGGAAGAGATTAAAAACCAACCAAATCAAGAGTAAATCAATCAAAACAAGAGATATGCATAGAGATGATCAAAGATTGATGTATTGCTAGTAGAGGAGATAAGTTTTACAACCACTCCACCTTGAAGGACAAAAAGCACACCAAATACTTCACTCTCAAACCCTAACCCTAAGCCAGAGAGCACAAGAGAGAGGTTGGATGTCTCCATCTCAACCCCCTTTTATAGATGAGCTAGCCAGCCACATCTACACTTTAGTGGATACTATTCACTTAGCACAATAGGGGAAGTCCGTTAACCCCCTACACATAGGTTTTACTCATACATGTTCACTTATGCACGCTTTTTAATGTGCACAAGTCCGAATCTACTAAATCTTTAGTCTTGATCTATCTTGATCAAACCAACTCACCTTGACCTAAACTGCTCTTTAAGTGCCACTCATGCACCGCGGTTTTGATCTAAAATAGTTTCCAGTATTTTGACCAAACTTCGAAAATACCCTTCGTTGACCCGGTTGTTACCATCCATTGCAAGTAATCGCCATGTTTGCCACGTGTAGGTGCACCACCAGCTTGCCACGCGTTGTCAAGTCTCTCCCGTCCCGGTTCCACCGAACCACGACTCACTTAGCCCGTCCAATCCACATGGTGCAATTCTACCGTTCGAACTCGCCTTCTACATTTCCCGCCTTTCTCATACCATACTTGAGCTCACTGTCTCACCTAACATCCTCGATCTTTCTGAGCCTCATCTGCTCCATGAGCATATCCCCGATCCTCGTCGTTGACCACGATTGACTCTAAGTGACTATGTACATTCAAAGACAAAGAAATCGTTTTCGGGCACAAATTCTTCACATCTTAACCCACGTTAGCCAAAACATACATCATACAATTTTAATACAAAGACCTAGGTCACTTCAACTCAATCTAAGACTCAAAACCCAAAATGCTTAATTTCTACTCAAAACGGTACTACCGCTCCCCTAGTTTGGTACTACCGTACCTCGCACCTTAAGATTGGACCTATCTGGAAATAACGTACCACTAACTAGAAATCGGAACTACCGATCTGCGGTATAACCGGAACCCAAAAATGGTACTACCGCCCTGTGGTATGATCATGCTTACACTGCGATACTATCGCAGTGCGGTATGACCGTTGATATAACGTCGGTATGACCAATTTTCCTGAAGAATTCAGAAGACAGTCCAGACAAAATATGATCTATATTAAATACTTGTCATCCTACAAAAGTTACAATGATTCATCGTAGCGTTATTATAGATTTTCTCACAATCTCCTTCACCTATGAGGCTATGATATGGATTGTTATATTGTTGAGTTGTGACTTGTGACATGCATGCATCCGTACTAGCAACGCAAGAGTTGGAATTATTTCCGGTGCTATTAGTCAAGTGATCAGTGATGCCGTAGCTGTCAGAAAAGTTGTACAAGAAGTTAACGGGGAGTGATGCACACCAGCTGACTGATAAGTTGTGCAGGAAATGGAAGGGGAAATGAGCGGTGGTAACAAGTCGGTGTTTTGTGGCTTTGCATGGTGATGAACAGTTGCAGGAATTAATGTTCATTAACGCGATGTGGCCATCTCTTCCACCACGTTTCGACTTTGTTTTGTCCACCAATATATCGTTATTATATTTGTCAACTTGTAAGATTTCTCGTTGCTACGTCCTCTCTCGGTCTCAAAAGAGTGATGTCTTAAATAAGTACAGCTAAATCCTATAAATTGTGAGGAAAGATATCGTCTAAAAATGTGTAACTTAGATATATAAAAAATGATACGAATAAATATGCTAAAAATACTTTTATAATATTGTATCCTTATACCTTTTTTGAATATACAATAAGAAAATTAAATGATCAAAGTAGTCTCTTATTAACTTTACAAAATTAAAAACATTGCTGTTTTATGTCTGGAGGGAGTGAATATATACCCACACTCGGCGATGTAACGTGCTGGCCAGTGTGACGGTCTAGAAACTGCAGGAGGGGTAACAGTTTCGCCCAATCACCTTGTCATCATGTCTTGCATGCGTCCTATCTAGACGAAGTAAAACATATCATGCTTGGTCTTTACAAAATCATGCTAGTGATAGCTATCGAAACCTATCAAGTTTGGGATATGGAATGACGTGGACTTGTGCGTGGTTGTTGAAAGACGACGATCGAAGAGGCAAAATTATTGAATGCAGGTGTAATCGATGTACCCATGCCTCCAGATCGGGACGTCTGGATGTAATCTCGCAAGCAAAAATATTGCGACGTGTCCTTCCCTCCAACCATGATTTGATGTGTATTTTTCTCCCAATGTTTGGCGAGCTAGCCAGAATCAGACGTCAACTTGACCCTTCCATGTCTGTGTACCAGATATATAGTACTGTGCAAGTTAGAAGAATCAGTAGCATAGCATGTGCTAGCTAGATATTTTCTTCCAAGCATTAATTTCCGTTGTATATGGGGGGAAATGCTACAAGATCCATAGAGATATATTGATCCGTACTTAGACACAGGACAAATGACGATATATTTGTCATATTAAACAGCTATGATAAGTGTGTGAGAAGACATAACACGGTTTATGAAGGTAACAGGGTATTGATCTATCAGGCTAAGATTTTTTTTTAAAATAATCTATCTTTTATTTAAAATTACAGTAATATATATGTATTTTTATCTTACAGAAATAACTGTCTGTCGTTCAACAGTTAAACGATTTAGGCTAGTCGTCTAATGGTTGAACGATATGTGGCCAAGTCACCTAATCATTGAGCGACTAGAGTAAGCCGTCCAACCTAGAGCGAATAAGGTCCTGGAGATGTGGAGAATATTAGGGTGAGTTGTTGATGGTAATTTAGGTACTTGCATTACTTGATATTGCTTTATTAATTAATTCTGCTACATTGCATATTTGAAATGTTCCCCTCACCGCTTAGGTGGAGTCTAAACGAGGAGGATTTCTTTGAGAATTTTTGGAGAATTAGCTCAAACTTAAACTAGATCCTAATGATAGAAAAGAATCCCCATTTATACCCAAACAGGCTTTTTACCGAGCTTCGAGGGCATCTCCTTCTTGGAAATGTAAATTTGGAATAAATTCATTCAATTATACAAAATTCAACAAATCAGTCAAGAATCATACACTATACCTTATATTTACGCACAATAAAATTTGCATAACAGAGTAAAAAAATGCATGCATCCCACATTTTTACTGTATTTCTACAGGTATCAGATGCAGGGGAACAGCAAAAGACAGCGCTAGTCCAAACCTCTCTCTCATGTCCACACCATCTCCCTCAGCCTCTTCTGGCAATGTCCACCGGAATGGATGCAGCAACGATGCAAGCATCAAATGCACCATTCTGTATGCGAGCGGCAGGCCAAGGCAGATGCGCCTTCCTGAACCAAACGGAATGAGCTGGAAGTCCCTCCCCAGAAAGCTGATGTCGCTGCCCAAGAATCTCTCCGGCATGAACTTCTCCGGCTCGGTCCACGCGTCGGCGCACCGGTTAACCGCCCATAAGTTGACGAGCACCTTCGTCCCCTTTGGAATGGTGTAGCCCTGTATTTCTACCGTGGCCTCCGCCTCGTATGGTGGCAGCGGCACCGGAGGATGCAGCCGGAGGGTTTCTTTGACAACGGCTTGAAGATAGGGCAGTTTGATGATGTCGGACTCGTCGATTTGTTGTTTGGTGCCGATGACACTTTTGAGCTCTTCTTGCACCTTCCTCATCGAGCTTGCGCTTTGCAGTAGCTCTGCCATGGCACACTCAATCGTGTGAGATGTGGTCTCTCCTCCGGTGAACAGGTCCTATCGTTGATGAAATGAGAAAATTTTTTTGGATCGAATTCAGTGATCTGCTTCGTGAATTTTGATCAGGTTAGTCGTGTAGATTTGGCCGTCCTACTTACGGTAAATAGTCCCCGGATGACATCCCGGCTCATCTCGGCGCCCTCTTCTTGAACCTCGCCCTCCTTGTCCAGCATTGCGTCGAGCAAATCGTTCTTGCGCACCTCGCCGGTGGCACGGTTGCGCTTCCTCCGCTCGATCTGCTCGTCGATGACGGCGTACAACCTCTTCACCAGCCTCGCCATCCTCCGGCGCACACCCTGGAGGTCGGCGGACGCGATTGCCGGGAAGAAGTCGGACACGTTCGGTCCGGCGGCCAGCACCGAGGCCTCGTCCACGATGTCGCTCACCTCGCGCGACGACTCGGGGTCCAGGTCGACGGAGAACATCGTCCGCGACAGGAGGCCCAGCGCGGCGACGTGCGCGGCGCGGCCGACGTCCACCGCCGCGCCCCGGGCGGCGTGATCGGACACGTGGCGGACGAGCTCCGCCACCTTCTCCTGCCGTAGAGACTGCATGGCGTTGAGCCACTGCGGCGAGAAGAGCTCGACGGTGCTCAGCCTCCGCAGGGCGCGCCACTTGCGGCGCGGGGGCAGGCAGAGCACGGAGTTCTCGCAGTGGCCGCCGGCGCGCATGGAGTCCCCGATGGATCGGGCAGCGATGTCGGCGTTGTGCTTCTGGAGGACCTCGCGAGCCATGTCCGGGGACGAGGCGACGACGGTGAGGACAGCGCCGAGCCGGAGGGACATGAAGGGACCGTGGCGCGCGGCGAGGCGCGCGAGGGAGCGATGCGGCAGGTGGTCCAGCTGGTGGAGGTTACCGATCAGCGGGAGCGGCCATGGGCCCGGCGGGAGGCGTCGGCGGGCGTCGGCGAGGAGCTGGAGGACGTAGGAGGAGAAGACGATGAGCAAGAGGGAGCACACGAAGAGGAGGATGACGGCCATGGGAGACTAGGAGCTGGTAGCTTGGGTACCCTAAGAGTAACCTGAATGTGTGTATATATAGTGCTGCATGCAAGGTTCTGGGATTCAAAAGGCTAAAAATTTCGGTGGCCACCGAATTTCGGAAATTTCGGACCGGTTTTCAGCTACGTTGACCAGTCAAACATTTCGTATTTAACCGAATTTTGACAAATTTAGTCCGAAATTTTGAAAAAAGCAGGAAATTTGTCCGGATAGTATCCGGTTCAATCTTTCTCGGGCCTGTCCGAAATGGACGAATTTCACCGAATTTCGGTCCGAAATCCCTGGCTGCATGTCTAAAGGTGTATCATGGTGCGTCTCTCTTGTATGACAAGTCGATCAACACATTATCACCATCTGCGCCGTGCATGCATCATCTGAAAACCGAGCAAGATTGAATTTTGCATTTTGCAAATTAGTCATCATCACGTACATATATACTTACGGGCTAAATATTCTCAACTGTACTCTTGATGTTTTTTTTGGGGTTAATTTTTTAGAAACATAGGGTGTAGTCACCCCAGCTCCACCAGTTCCATCCTTAGGGCATCTCCAATGGGTCTATAGCAGCTATCTACAAGAGAGTCCATGTCATCAACTGTCCTACGTGGAAGATATTAAATGAAGAAAGAGAACGCAGCTCTCTACAGCTCTAGAGATAGTCTATAGCGCCAAACGAGGCAGCCTCCATAAATTCTGTGTGTGCATGTAAGCATCAAATAGCTATCCTTATAGATAGTTCTTTAGAATGCTAACTTTAGTGTGTACTATATAGATGATGTGGAAGTCTTATAGTTAGTTGCTAGCTATAACCATTGGAGATGAGCAAGTTTAATAGTATAGATAGCTGCTACCTCCAATACATTTCCATGTCATCAAAAGATAATAATGCAGCCAACTCATACAATAAGCTGGCTATAAGTTGTCTCTACAAGAGCTCTCAATCATTTAATACATACATAGGTATTGGTCATTTAATACATGCATGGGTATAGCAGTTAGTTCTATTGGTACATGTATGGATAACGTCTCTTTTCCTGTGCTATAGCCTGACTCTTGCATGGGAGCCGGCTTGGCTCTCTCTCTCCTTTTCTCTCCCCTCCACATAGGATTATGCTGACATGGATTCCTTTATAGCTAGCACAGTCAACCTTATTAAACCTTATTAACCTTATTAGAGCAAGTTTAATAGTACAGATAGCTGCTACCTCCAATACATTTCCATGTCATCAAAAGATAATGATGCAGTCAACTCATACAATAAGCTGGCTATAAGTTGTCTCTACAAGAGCTCTCAATCATTTAATACATACATGAGTATTGATAATTTAATATATGCATGGATATATCAATTAGTTCTATAGGTACATGCATGGATAATACCTCTTTTCCTGTGCTATAGCCTGACTCTTGCATGGGAGTCGGCTTGGCTCTCTCTCTCCTTTTCTCTCCCCTCCACATAGGACTATGCTGACATGGATTCCCTTATAGCTAGCACAGTCAGCCTTATTAAACTTGCTCAATGGTTATAGCTAGCAACTAACTATAAGACTTCCACATCATCTATATAGTACACACTAAAGTTAGCATTCTAAAGAACTATCTATAAGGATAGCTATTTGATGCTTACATGCACACACAGAATTTATGGAGGCTGCCTCGTTTGGCGCTATAGACTATCTCTAGAGCTGTAGAGAGCTGCGTTCTCTTTCTTCATTTAATATCTTCCACGTAGGACAGTTGATGACATGGACTCTCTTGTAGATAGCTGCTATAGACCCATTGGAGATGCTCTGATGAAACTAGCAACAAAGTTCTAGACTTTTTCACAGGTTCCGATAGACTACGGCGTCACCGCACCTATTACATTGTCCTATCACTACATAAGCCTCCTCGATTCCCAGAGCCTTCTTATCTGCTCGGTCACCAGATGATCGCAGGGGGGCAGCCAGCCGGGGTGTCGCCTTGATCTTGCATTCCAATTGACAAATGCAGCGAGCTTCAGTGTATCCTGGCAGCACAAAACCTCCCATTTCCTGATTAATACCAGTTAGCTTTCTCCAAAGTACCTGCATACCACTCCATTGTTTATGATTGAAACATAAATCATTTCTTGTCCTCTTCCACAGACACCACAAAGCAGCCGAAGAAACCAAATTCAGCACAGCATTATTCCTACTACTAACCCACCATTTTGCTATAGACTCAAAACCTGAACCTATCTGCTTATTGGCTATCTTAGAAACTCCAGACCATAAGGCTTTTGCAACAGTTTCAGATAAAAGATGGTTGATAGTTTCAGATTCTGAACAATTAAGGCATGATTTATCCTCCATGTTTTCTCTCTTAAGCCAAGTTGTCTCTAGTCAAAATTTTACTATTACTAACCAGCCACAGAAAAAAAATTTGAACTTTTTGAGGAACCAAAAATTTCCACACAGCAGGAGTAAAAACAGGAACCACTCCTCTAAAATTGATTACAGCATATAGCGACTGAACCCTAGAAGAGTTCAACTCCCAGATCATGCAGTCCTCTTTATCAGTAAACGCAATAGTGTTAGCAATGCTTAACAAATCAAACCACAGATGCATCATCCTATCATCTACACATCTTCTGAAAGTAAGCTTCAAATTTGTTCCATCCCAGACATCCCTAATGGTCCTACCATCCCAGACATCCCTAATGGTACTACCTTTTTCATTCACAATCTCATAAAGAGGCCAAAACTGAACAGCCAACGTTCAACTTCCAAAATAGTCGTCTTCCCAAAACCGGATTTTATTCCTTTTACCCCTGCCACCTATAGCCAATCTTTGCTACCTGGCTAGCCCAAATTACTCCCTTCCAAAAAGTCAATTATTTGTTTCCAAATTTTACTCTATCCACGTTATACTTCTTAATCCAAGAAGCCAACAAACATAGCCTTGTTCTTTTAGGCTTTTGGCTTCCGAAAGTCAAAACAAGCGGGACGGCTTTCTGAGCTCAAAACCGCGTGTACCGTCTGCGTTGCCATCTCCACCATCCACTGTCGTTTTAAAAAGAACAACCAAAAGTCATCAGCCACAGCGCAAAAGAACAGGGCACACGTTTTAGTACCACCCCAAAATGGGCATATGATGCCATAAAATAAATTAAATCAATGGGTGTGTACACAGAGATACATGTCCCTATAGTCCAAGTCCAAATGATAAATTATTCAGCTAGGTCTACGCCATGCTCGACTTGTGGTTATATGATTGCTAGTTCCAAAAAGTGGCACATGATTTGGTGCTTAATCAACCCGGGCGAGACCATCCACAAACTCAAATCTCGTTCAATTACTGCACCAGTCTTACAGTCTATTTGCCTAAGTCTCCACTATTTTATAAAATATTTTTCTGTTTCTAATGATAACTCACAGTCTATTTGCCTAAGTCTCCACTATTTTATAAAATATTTTTCTGTTTCTAATGATAACTCACGTCACCACACCAATTATTATTATATAATGTCCCAAGTGTTGTCATAGCAATGTATGTGTCATATTCAAATTAAATGCTAAGCATCTCTAAGCACAACCTTTTTCATTGTTGATAGACCAATGGCAAGTAAATTATTATGACAATTAGTCTAGGGTGACAAGCTAAATAGATTATGGACAATGAAGGAAGGGAATAACAAGTATTAGTTGCATGGTATATTGGTATATCCATGCATCAAAATTTAACATAGAATTAATATATAACATTAGGCATGCAAGTAATATTTTAAACAAAGTAATTGCATTTAAAAACTAGGTTCAATAGTGGATAGGGCTTGTTCTTGATCGATAGTGATTGGGGCGTTCAAAGCCTCAAAGTCTATAATCTCAAAAAGCATCCAAATTCAAATTGAATTGAAATAAATCCAAATAAATTCAAATGAACTCTAAAAATTACAATTTTGGTACTGATGGAAAGGTTTTGAATTTAAAAACAAAAATCAACTGATTTGGATTGAATCGAGGGAGAATGAGCTCTCCAAAGTTTGACCCAAAGGAAAATCCAAAAAAGTAAAAAAACCTAGTAGGTGGGGACCGATAGAGCTTTCCTTTTCCTTTTCCTTTTCAATTATTTTCATTAAGAAAAATCTCTGTGGCTGACATGTGGGGTCCTCTCATTTTTCTTTTCTTTACCGATTGATTTTATTAGGAAAAACTTGAGAGACTAACAGGTGGAACCAAGGTACACATGGACGTAGTCTATGTAGCAGGTCATGGGGCCATAGGCACACATGTCAGTGGCTACGGTCTACAGGCCATGTCTACACAGGGTGTTTAAGTGCACACATACACTAAATTAGCTCTTAACTAGATTTCATAATTAATGTGGGCCCACATGTCATAATAATACTAACCTTCTAATTAAACTCTAATTAATCATAGTTAACCTAACCCTAATGTCCATGGGCCCACTCGTTAGAGCTAATGTGCCCGTGAACCCCCAAAATGGGATGCGGTGGTCCTGACAACCATGATGGCGGTGACGGTGCGGCGGAAGGTGCTCTGAGGCAGGGGTACTACTGTAGGGGCAATAGGTATGATACTGCAGTCAAGGTATTTTGGGGAATGTTAGAACTTTGGTCAAAATCTTTGTGATCCTTGGATGGAATATGTTTCTGAGACTCTCAGCAAGGTGTTCATAAAGTTTCAAATCATTTGGACATAGATTTTGAAGTTTACACCAAATTTAGTTTTGGCTCAAGCTAATTTTCTGTTATGAGAACAGGGATCGGTCAGGTCACTCCTAGGCCCGGTCAGACTAGCCGCTGGTTAGACCGGTGGGTTGTGGCTGATCAGACCGACCATCACCATTCACCTTTTGTTGTCGTTACCGGTCCTACTGAACTAGAAGTAAAAAGCCGGTTCACGTATCACCCGTCGATCTCTCTCTCACAATTCACAACTTGATGAGTAGATAATTAAGCAAAACATGAAATCTATCACCTATATATCATCCCCAGGTACACTACGCGGTGAATGCACGGGTCAATTCGTCATGGCTCGTAAGAGAAACCGACAAGGCCACACAAGAGAACCGTGACGACAACGCGACCTGGACAGCAACAAAAATATTTCGACACTCCCCCAGGCCAGCAGCGACAAATTCTCTGGCAAGACTGCAGCCTCTCGTGTATATACATGCTTGCTCCTGATCCAATCTTCCAAAATACTCCTAACCACGTATAATTAATTAGAGATTACACGAGTTTTATGGGCTCGAGGGGCTTGTCTAAATTTTACTAATGCCTGGTCGGTCCTCCATTTGGTTAGTAGTGCGTACAAGAGCTTTGGCATGGATTTGATACGGTGTATATTAAATCGAAGATTTGGGGTCTGGCACATGGACACATGCGTGGGCTACGGATTAGGGGTACAGTTGGAGCGGATACAGATGTGATATACTTATCTTATATCCTATTTATTTTTTTCTCAGAATCAGAATCAGACACAGATAATACTAGATACATATTTCTCTATTCTATATTCATTAGTCAGATGAAAATTATCCGAATCTTTTGCACCCTACATAGAACATGGAATAGTAGAGGTGCTATCCGAGCGAACACAGAGAGACTAATCGCCAAGACGTCGAAGGAGGAAATGGCACTTTGAGGTTTTTTTGGGGTGCTCATTTGAGCTTAAAGCTCAAGCTTTTGGATTAAATGGCACTGTTTGAGGTTTTTTGTACTGTATCTATTGTTAGTTTTTTAGCATAATTAAATTAAAAATGACAAAAGGTTATGTCATCACAGACAATGCAAAGGAATAAGAAAAAAAAGAAAAAGGTAAAAAAGCCCAAAAAGCTAAAAAAAGATGAAATTAAAAGGTTAGAAGCTAAAAGCTGAAGCTCAAATGAGCACAACCCTTTCGGTTACAAATGGGTCCCACTCCCAAATTTTTCTTTCTTTTTCATTAAAAAGTAAGAGAAGAGGCTGACATATAGGATCAAATTGATGATGTGGTAGATGCAATGGTAAAGTTGATGATGTGGAAATCACGTTACTTAATATCACCCTTAAAACCGGTGTAGAGATATGATTTGCTCTGATTTTCTAAACTGCACTGCACACGAGGGACAGAATATGCACATATGTAATCATGCGCGGTGTCAATGATGATATATATATATTTTTCCTAGAAACTGGAATTGTGCTTAGAGTATCTCCAATAGTCACTTATGAGCTAGCTCTAAATATATTATTTCATATTTTAATAGAAGAGAGAGAAAAGCTATCTCTTGATTAAGAGCTAGTCTCATACACACAATCCAAGATTATGTGAGAGTGTCATGTGAGGCTATTTATGTTATGAGCTATATGCTAGCAACTCCATCCCATTAGTCATTTCTCCCTCTCTATTTCCTAGGATGAAGAGGCTAGCTATTATTTTCAGCTCTCTATTTGAGTTAGCATTCCAATGGCCTAGCTATTCGAGAAGCGAGTGAGGAGGCGCTCGCCAAATCTAGCTAGCGGCCGGGAGAAAATAGCGACTCGATAAAAATGAAGAGGAGGATAAAGAACCGGTTGGAGTCCATTTCTTGAGTCATATTAGGTAAATATACAATGAAGAGCAGGATAAAGAACCGGTTAAAGTTGCTCTTAGTACTATTGGAGAAGATGTCTTAGAGTTAATAACTAGTTTATACTGTTGGAGATGCTTTTATACTGCAAGAATACAGGGAGGAGATGGAGAGAGCCTGAGGATCTACTAATCCAGCAGCACCTGCGTGCATGAGGACAGGACGAGAGACTCTTTCTTGCCGTACATGTTTCGCAAGAGACACCGTCCTAGGTCGAGCCAGTGCCTCGTTGTCCGCCTGTATGGCCGTAGATCGACACAAAGCTGCTAAAGAATGCCTCGTGTACCAGCCCAAAGTACTGGGATATTACTTTTAGGTTACCGCCCTGCCATACGTGTAGTGTGACAATAGCTCCCGTGCCCATGTTAACATGCATGCATGGCTGACACATTTAGAGCTTCGCTCATTTCAGATTTAATTTTTGACTTCTGTCTTATTTTTTATTATTTATAAATTTTGTTTTTAAAATTTTTTTTGCCAGTTTTTTTCTTGTATTCGTTGATGTTGTCCATAATGAGCTAACATATTTTTTTTTTCTATTTTTAAATTTAATTACACTAAATAAGTCACCTTTATCTACAGTGTAATTTCTGCCGCTACAGTGACTTTCAGTTATAAGCCACAGCTTTTCAGCCCAATCGAGTGGGCCTAAGACGGATGTGGGATTTGGTTACGTTTTAGATTTAGTGATAGAATGATCTAGATTATCTGAGCTAGATCATAAAAATGTTAACTAGACTGATCTGAATTTATCCGAGCTATACACTAGATATTTTTCTGTAATCCAGACTAAAATCTACCCTACCCAAGATATGGTGCGGTAGTTTGTCCTATTAAGCCATCAAATGCATGTGCAAAGTTGATGGGTTGAACCTAGGAACTCGTAATTGTCTTTACAAAATTCATAAGTGCAGATTAACAAACGAGGAAGCGTCCTGACAAGTTCCTACTAGTTGAAGAGTCGACGAGGTTTGGCGCCGCGTTGACCAACTCTGCTTGTGTGTGACCTAAACAGTAGCTAGCTAGAGCCCCAATTCTTCTGTTTTGGTCGGTGGGGAGTTTCTTGTACTTTTATGCATAGTAGTACGAAATTGGTAGTCGATTTTTGTGCTATGGAAAGACAGAAGTTTGCTAGTACTTCCTCCCTTTTTATGTAATTAAGGCAAATACTATATTGACGCAACATTCTTGACGGTGCACGGTCGGCTACATTATGCCCGACAGTACATAAGGATTGATGATAGTAGTTTCATCTTCGGAAAAAAAAATCCCATATCTTGTAGTGTTTAGATATGGACATAGTCTCACATTTCAATTTACTTTTTCTAATTATGCATGTTAGTAAAAACTATATTGAATACAATCATACGAAAGTAATTATGATTACGAAACTACTAATAACATTTTTCATGCAAAAATGTACATATGTATATTTTGGAAACTAATTAACCCCTAAACTTCTAATACTAGATCATGTCACCCCTTGAGGTTGATTTTGGGAATGTAACCCGGTCTTGAATCGACTCATTGGCCGTCCACATCATCCCCTCCCCTGTCCTCTCTTCTGTTCTCTTCTCTCTACTCACTTCCTCTCTCTTCGGTATTAAGAGTGGACTTTATTCAACTTTCATATTTGTTATGAAAGTTTTAAAAGTTTGATTGTATGAATTTAAAACGCATCTATGTAGAGATCAAACGAGCGATAATAAACTCTCAACTGTTTTTATTAATTTCTCACTCACAAAACACAGAAGTGCGTGACACAAAGACATGTAATTCTTCTTCCTAAAGTTCCCGGTCTAGTTGAACTAAATCATTTGTCTTTTTTAGAGACGTTCAGACAATTGTCTAGTGCAGTTATGTTAAAGCTCACAACCCATAGGTCATTGATTCAAATTATGGACAATTAAAGTGAAAAATTCATGCAAACCCAGCCAACCATGGTTGGTAGGAGCCAAACTCGTCATCATCTAGAGAGACAAAGTGTCAAATTAACCACTATAGTATGCTACGGTTGACATCATTTGTCCAATTTGGAAATTAACTTAAATTCCAAGAGCTTTCCTTACGAGCAATAGATAAGGTGCAACCCACCCTTAATCATGCAACTCGATCGGTTGGTTGAGGCACAAAATCAACATAAAAATTACCAAAAAACTTCTATCTGTACTTCTCAATTTACTATACCTGTATATACAATTTCAATTTCAAGCTCAAATTCATTTTATGCTATGAGTAAAAAAATTGAGAAACCTCAGGCAAACGATAAACCGAAAGGAAAAAAAGGAAAAGATAAATGTTACTATTATAACAAACTTATCTTGTTTGTTTCTTCTAATACACTGAGTTTGAAGTTGGAATTTTAAAGGGCGCTACAATACTACATAGAGTACATCATTATTTGTTTTAGGAATTTTTCATGTTGATTTGGTGCTCCAACTAAAACCACTACACCTCAAAGGTGGGTTGCCCCTCATATATTCATGAGCTAGCCTTCCGTATTTTCTGAAGAGATGCCACAAAAAAAATACATTACTTAATTTTCTAGTAATTTATTTATAACGAGCCTATTATATTCATTTCACATTTAAATCTATTGCTTTCAATATTTAGGCGTTTTAAACAGTTTTTAAGCATTTAGCTAGAAAAAGGCACACCAATATACATATGTTATTCCTAGTTCTAGTTCACAGTGTCAGCAATCTTATAGATTCTACAGGTAACGAAGCAAAGCGACAAGAAGCCAACGGTCGAGCCATGACCATTAAGCTAAGCCAAAGCCATAATAACCGTATACTCTCTCCGTATTTTCTAAATATTATTTTAAAATACGTGCAGTCAATCCTTTTAAACTTATCAGTTAGATTTATTAGTGGAAATAAAAGTTACTAGATTTCTCATCAAAAATATTTTCATATTATTATATTTTTAATAATACTTACTAACATATAAATAGAAAAAATATCAATCAAAGATATATTGAAGACGGAGTCGATGTTCAAAACTACGAATAAAAAAGAACAGCTCGAGCCAAGCTAAAGACACACATACTCTATGTGAATTAAACCAGTATAGCCAGAGACAATTAAGTACCTATTTTGATTAATTAAACCAGTATACTAGTACTACACACTTACTAAACGACCCTATATATAAACCTACACGCCCCTAGCTACATCCCAGCTCAATCACACATAAATCAATCAATCAATCGCTCGCTGCAAATCCAGTTTCTCGATCGATCGTACAGTAGCTAGCTAGCATGAAGGCCATGAAGGCGGCGACCGGAGCGTGCATGCCGCGGCTGATGCGGGGCAAATACCGCGCATCCACGGCGCGGCCGGCGGCGTCGGTGTCGCTGCTTGAGCGCATCCGCGACGTCGTGCTCCGGCTCATCATGCTCACCGGGACGACTCGATAAGGAACGAGGCTGTCGAGGACTGCATCGAGTTCCTGAAGCGGTCATCGGCCGAGGGCGACACAGCAAAGCTGTCCAGCGTCACCGCGGAGTCCGCGTCCGTGGCGGTCGATATAGCCGAGCTGCCAAGCGTGAACGTCCATCCAGCGAAGCCGTGGAGCTCGGGCGCCGAGACGGTGGCCGTGCACGGCGATCCGGCGAAGCAATCAAGCGCGGGCTCTGAGGCAGCGTCGGTTATAGCCTCCGTTCTCGCCAGCGTCGAGGTTCGACGACGTGAGGCCTCGCCGGCCGTCTGATGTAGAGAATCGACCTAGGACAGGCCAGAGAGACTTGTTGAGTTTGTTTAAGGAATTTTTTTTGTTCCATCTTTGGTGAATGCTTTCGGTTTGATTGGTCAGAAAGTGCTTAATGGACATGTACAGCAAAGTGGAGTGGTTAATCAGTGCTCTTTTTCGGTCCTGTTTTTTTCGGCTTCTAAAATTTGTTTTTTGGTTTTTCTATAGTAACTAGATTTTAAATAAAGTATTTTTTAAGATAGCATCTACTAGTTAATTGTAGTGCACACTTTACTGACTTCATTTATATCGGTAAAAACCGCACGTGAGTTTCTGTTACTCTATAATTTCCCGTACAAACAATTCAAAAGCTACAAACCATAGCTAAAAATAACAGATCCACAATCTGCTTTGGGCAGGAAAGAGGGGGGCAAAATTGAAGGACGGTGAAACCAATTAAGAAATGCGAATGGGCGGCGTAAAGAAAGGAACTGATGATGTTATTTGCTGCTCGTGTAGTGTGTGTGTGCTGTGCATATGC
Source organism: Dendrocalamus latiflorus (assembly GCA_017311315.1). Classification (NCBI taxonomy): domain Eukaryota; kingdom Viridiplantae; phylum Streptophyta; class Magnoliopsida; order Poales; family Poaceae; genus Dendrocalamus; species Dendrocalamus latiflorus. The sequence continues at coordinate 1,581,664 of CM029645.1, forward strand.
GGTTGTCGGGAATATTCAAGTGCAACACTGGTCGTGGCCGGCTGTATTCCTGCCGCCCAGCTGATCCATTGTTGTTATGCACGTACGGATGTTGCACTTGTACGTACTCACTCGTCAGGTTTGGGGTTAACGTATGTGAATAACACGCAGATTTTGAGGGAGGCAACCGACGGCTGCTAAATTATATTTTCGTAGATGACCTTAGTTAGTACTCTCTTTGTTTTTTTTACTTGACGTTTTTTATTTTTTTTAGCCTTTAAGATGTAACTTTGACTGTTGCTTTTTTATATAACTTTACGCTAAGAAATGCTAATAAAATTATAATATTATAAAAGTATTTTGACGATAAATTTAATAATATAATTTTCGTATAGCCAATCTAAATTATTTTAAACTTATTGATGGTTAAAATTTAAAAAATTTGCTGGCATATTTTCTAGAGAATCAAGTAAAAAAGAAGGGAGAAAATACTAGTCGCGAGAAGAACAAGGCGACCATCTTCTTGGTAATGGGTGGGAGAATCCAACCCAATCCAATCCCAAACCGCACAAGAAAATAAAAGAAACAAACCCGACCCAGCCCCAAAAATTAATCTCTCTCGGAACTAGGGTTTTGAAAACCGACCGATTTTCGTTTTTATCGGCTTAACCGGTACCCTTCAGTAAAATGAGCTACTAGCCAAACTATTTCAGCCCGTTTGAATCGGAGCCGGCTCAGCTGGCCCAACGCATGGTGGATCCAATCTATCTACTTTGTAATTTCTTGTTGATCTGTTTCACATCGACATAGTGATCTACTTCCAAGTTCATAAACTATAGCAGATTAACGAAATGTATTAGCATGTTTACATCATTATTCTCCAAAAGTTACATTTTTGCAGCAACCCCAGCTGCCAAACTAGAGTTAGCAAAAAAAAGGCATTTTCCATTGCTCCACGTCTGGCTCGAAAGCCTTATTCCAGCACAAAACACCAAGCAGGGTTACAAACATCAGGACTACATGCATGCACCTTGTCAAGTTACAAGCAAACCAGCATATCATATCACAGTTGCTGCTGCTCCCAGTGGTCAGTGGAATCCTTGTCCACTGTTGTATCAGCTGTTAAAAGTTCTTTCTACTCACTTGGCGACGACACCATTGGCGACGGCGGAGACGGCGACAACAGGGTGGACGAAGTGGACATCGGCTCATGGAGGACAGTGTTGGTCGAAACGGAGATCGGATTGCCGTCTAGCTGCAGCATCACTGCCCCGAGGATCTCAGTGAGCAGTTTCTTGAACTCGGATTCGTCCACCGCCTTCCCGTCGTCGGCTTTCGCCATCTTGAATGCCTCATTCACCACAGCATCCACCTGTGTATTGTTTACAGGTCATCAGAATTTTGTCCAAATTCAGAATGTTTCACTCCTGCGGCTATACATGGGATGAATTTTAGCATTTGTCAGGTTTGCCCATTCTCCGGTCCGGATTAGGCCATAAGGGTTTACATGGAAACAGATCTTTTTTACCTGATCAACAGCTCCATAAGGTGGTAGTTTTGCCGAGTCGGCCATCCTGTCAAGCGCAACTCGAAGGTACTCCTTTGATGTTTTATCTTTGTGTTCTTTCGGTACATTTTTCCAGACAGAATCCAACAGCTAGAACAGATTCAGTGGTGTATGTTGATCAGTATCATGCAAATGATGATTTGCCGTGAAACTCAAAACTGCTCATGTATGAATCTCAATGTTAATATACCTTGTCAAACTCGAACTTGTTTGACAGTACCCTCCTGATTCCACTACCATCAAAGGTGTTCTCAGTGTGCGCGACAATTACTGGGTGCTCTCGGAGTTTCCTAACGATGATTCCCAAAAACTTCTTGAATTCTTGCAAGAAGGCATCCTGTGAGATGGGTTGATCGAGCTGATCTGCCGGCAGTTCTTGCAATGCAGGTTCTATGATATTTTCCACAACCTATCACAGATAATCATTCTTAGTAACTGTCCATATGTCTTGTTATAAAACTGAATTATGGTGCATAGTTGTTTAAAAAAAAGAAAACTGAATTATGGTGTTGATTCTGTTTTCTAACACAGAAAACAATTGTTTTCTCTGTTATTTGTTATAGAGGAGCCAATTCAGAATAGGGATTTGTGCTGAGCAGCAAAATGTGTTCAGTATTTATTCAATTACCAAAGAGTCAGAAGCTGGTGGCATTCCGTGGTCGACTGTCAGTTGTCGAAGAGCAGCTAACAAGCATTGTTGCAACGACGCATTTCCAGACTCTACTTGTGAAAATATGGCGACAACTTCAGGCTCGTATCTTGGGCTATCAACAAATTCATTCAGATCTTCGCCATTTATCCTCAGGATCAAAATTGGGTCCCTCTTCAGCCCAGCCGCCATACCGAGAAGTATGTCAGACAGGACACACTGGAACTCCGACTTGCTCACCGACTCTTGCTTCCCGTGAGTGAACTCGTTAAGAACCTGCAGCACACATTGAACAATGTATAAGACAACAGTAATTTTACCCTGTTCTCAGGAATCACATCCTTTGCTTTCATTTCTCAATCAGGTGCTAATATGTAAAACATCTTGTCAATGTGACTAGAAGTTTGGTTAATTTGCAACAACGGAAGACAAGCTCATGAACTACACTCCTATATAACCAGGTTCCATTCTGGACTCTGTTTTTGTATTGTCATCAGCAATTGTAGACTATGGCTGTGGATCATTCCAGAGACCAAACGTGTCAAAAAAAAACAGAGCAATAGACTACTGTCAGAATGTTCTGGGATAAGGTCATGCCATATTGCCATGTATACATCCGGAATTTCGAAGACATATTGAATGGAAATTGGGGAAGGATAATAATGTTGGCAACACAAGAGTTCTCACTTTCACAAAGATTTAGCTGTTTTTGTCATCTACAAGGCTTGGATGAGAATGCGATATTTTTTTTGTTCCAGTAAAAAGACATATTCTAGTCAGTATCTCATGGCAATTCAATGATTGGCTGTAGCGGATTTGTTGGCAAATCTTAGATATGTTTTCCTTTTCAATCCACCAGTTAGAGAGAGAGAGAGGAGAGAGAGAGAGAGAGAGAGAGAGAGAGAGAGAGACAAACACACACACATTAATAAGCATCCGTTAAAATATCGTCAGGATTATTTTACAGTCAAAACCTTTTCAGTTTTCATGTCAACCCAGCATCATTTTATTTTGTGAAAGCCGCATTAGCAAGTACATTCTCTGCCTATGTTATCGTGTTAAAAATGCAGTCAATCCTTTTCAAATTTAATAAACAATACATAAAAAAGTATATAACTAGATTGGCTACATATAAATTATAACAATAAATTGGCCATCCATATTATTTTCATAATATTTTAATTGTACTTTATTTTAATAAACAAACTACTATAAAAACTAATGGTTTAAAACTCAAAATCGTAGCTCGGACACCACAAAAGGTAAAACTTTAGTAATTAAATTTTAATTGGGGATATGTGTAGCACACAGAAGGGGAGAGAGATGATTATTTTGATAAATTAGTTGATAAGATTAGAATATTTCTTATGGTGCCAAGAGTTCTTGTGTTGAGTCATACATAAACTTAGCAAACTTGTGCATTTGAGCCAGTAGTAAGTCCAACTATTTGATTCAGCCTTCATTCATGACTTAATACGAACACATTTTAAATAACTTTACTCCGGCTAATCCTTTGAAATATCTATATATCTACAGGCAGCTAGTGATATTCAAATTATCTCCTTCACTTTAACTTTGGACTTTGGACTTTTTGGAGGACTAGAAAATTCCATAATAATCCTTAAATAAAAAACTAAGAATTTTCTTATTAATTGATAGAAAAAAGAAAAAGAACTACAACACTTTTGTTGGTTTGTTGGTAAGACCAGTTTATAACGGCATGTATTAATCATGTATATATTACAACTATTACGATCTATATATCTAGATATACTCGGCGATATTCAAGGTATTTTTGAATGGCAATAGAATTATATAACAAATACAATATATTATAATATTTAATCACACAATTACACTAAAAATTCCGCTAGTTTATCGAGACACATATAGCTCTGTTTTAAACAGATTAACGTAATTAAAAAATGACGCTTACAAATTAAGCGACTAATTGTAAGAATTAAAGTAAAATCATCAACGAACTCTTCATCAGCATACCTCTGAGTAGATGTGGTCTGCCTGCGCCGACGATCCACGCGCGGGCAGCCCGATGGCGGCGCCGATGTCCGCGATGGCCGGCTGGAGCTCCCTCACCGACAGCCTCCCGTCGGCGTCGGCGTCGAGTTGCCGGAACTTGCGCTCGACGAACCTCGCAAACGCCTCCTTGTTCTCCACCAGCTCCCGGATCTCCGACCCGTCCACCACCTGCACCTCGCCGTTCCTCCTCCTCCTCCTCCTCACCTTCTGCTGCTGCTGGCCGCTCTCCATCCTCTCTACCCTTCGCGAGCTCTTTTATACCACGAGAAAAAAGCTGCCAAAGCTGCAGCAATGGCGCCGGCCCTGGGTTCCCCGTGACACACCCTAGATAGCTACTACCGATCGGTCGCTCGATCGATCACGAAGCGTCAAACTAAAGTGATCACAGCTTCACAAGCTGAATCTAGCTAGTAGCTTTTGTGCCTTTTCTTGGTATTTTTTTCTTTCGTGTAGATGATATGCTAGCTGCTTGTGCAGTTGATGCTTTTGTAGAAGCGATCTGTGACTGCTTCTGGTCGTGTGTGGAGCTGGAAGTGAGACGCGAAGAGGGCACGTGTGAGGGCGCGCGGCACGCAGAGGTGCATGCATGCGACTTTTCTTTCTCTCTCTGCTCTTCTTTGTCTTTGTTTTGGGCTCTTGCATATGTTGATCTCCCGTGATGGACTTGACGACGATCGACAGGATGAACAGGTCAGCGAACAGATGGGCTGTGAATATGTTCCAATTTCTGTGGAGCATGGACACGTCCCGGATGCTGAAACGAGGGATATGTTTCTATATTTTTTTAACAGTAATTAGTCATCTGCTCATGTATTGCAACGAAATTCGTTAGATGTATAGAAAATCATGCTATGTAATATGGCTGTCCTCATCAGTTAAAAAAGTGAAGAGTGATGCGAAGTTGAAGAAATAGGGTGGTCGGTGGAGAAGAAACGTACAACCACCAACTTATTATTTTATAATAGTAATGATTTGTATAAATTCTAAAATATGATATTGGAATTTTAAAAGCATCAAACGCTCTGCATGTATGCTTATTTTGTACCCTAGAAAAAAGCACCTTTTGAATCTTTACATATTTTTGCTGGAGCGTACATGTTAAGCATACTAAAAATGTCCTCTTCTTCTTTGGTATTTCTAATATTTTTAACAGTGTCGGGAAAGAGGGCAAGGAGGAGGCGTTTCACGTTAATGTACACTAGTTATATATCTGTGCGTTGCAACGGAATTTATTATATGCATAAAGAATTATATATGAAAGAGAGTTACTCTAATCGGTTGAAAAGTGAATAATGATAAAAAATAGAAGGAATGAGACGGTTGGAGAAGAACAGACGTATAACCACCAACTTATTTTTTTATAATAGTAATGAACTAATGATAATGAATAACATGGTCCATCTAATCTTTTCAATACACTACAGTCCACGTACGTACTGTAACTACAGTTCACCGTGGAAAGGTGTGTATATATATATATATATATATATATATATATATATATATATATATATATATATATATATATATATATATATATATATATATATATATAGGAAAATTACGTAATGCACCATGGTGCCTAGGCACCAACATCCGATACACGTGTATGATTGATAATTTTTTTGAGTTTGGGTATGAAAATGTTTTATACCCTTGATATATTTATGGTAAGTTAGTTTTGAACTCAGTTCAAACTAGTTTGAACTACTTTTGAGTTCAATGCAACTACAGTGAGTATATACCATAAAAATAGTTCAAACTAATTAAACTGAAGTTGAATTTAAATTTTTTCGGAGTTTGATATCTCAAATATACTTTTTTATGGGTATATGAAGATACCCACATCAAACGTTGCGAATCTCGAAGCAAATCAACGGGTATTGATATTGGTGCCTAGGCACCATGGTGCATGAAACACTCGTCATATATATATATATATATATATATATATATATATATATATATATGTATATGAAGCCTCTTTTCTACTCCCGGGTGTAATTACACCCTATGTCGTATCTCAATCTCGCGTAACAAGGAGTATGTACATGTAGTATACAAGTATTTAAGACTATATAGTGGTATGAACAATTTTTCGGAAGTGGTATGTGCATTTTTTTTCAACATACTCCTTTTTATGTACGTATATAAAGGTATTTACAAAATACGCTAAAAATTATGGACTCTCTTGCAGTTTTTTCGTATGGTTCACATTAGAATATCTTATAATTAGTATATGAGTATACCTAAAGTGATAAGGAGTATTTCAAATTTATTTAGGTGGTATATTAGAAGTGGGTGTAATGTTAAAATGAATGGCGCAGAATTAACATTTAAAGATGACTATCCATATCGTTAGGAGGCGGAAAAGGTATGACGACAAAATGGATGCGCGTAGTTGTTCATTTGACACAATCATATTGAATCGTAATAAGTTCGTTTTAATTTTTTTACCTTCACAAAAAAAAAGGCTTAACCTCTGAACTACAAATAGGATATTAAATCCTAAATTTATAAAATTAGATCAACTTAATTACACTTTGAGAGCCTATTTGTGAGGCCCGAAATCTCGGCTAATGGATTGAGCCGAGATTTTAGGCCTCTCAAACAAGGTCCAAGGCGGTTTTGTGTAGGGGTGTTTTTTGCTATGTTGGTAGCCATTTCGTCCCAAATGAGAGCAGTGAGGACGATGAGACGGAGAAAGGTTGAGAATGGAGAGAAAGAGAGGAGTATGAAAGATTTCGACGATATGGAGATTGACATCCTTTTGATTTGGATCAACACCAAAATCTGATGATATGATCGCCAATATAGCAAAAATCACTTTAAGCAGGATTCACATCATAAAATTGTCTTTGAAAACCCTCTTGGTGTGTAAATTAACCCGGTTTTATAAATCTGAAGTTAAATACCTGATTTTATAGTTTATGGTGCTAAATAGACTTTTGGCAGATAGTAAAATCTTGGACTTGTTCCAATTAAATTCAGTGGCCAAGATTACTGCATCGGATTGAAAAGCTCCCATCAAACATTTCAGGGTTGTTTGATGAAGGAGAAGTAAATCTAAAACGTATATTTTATCCTTGCACTTTTCCAAATATTCCACTTTGCACTTATAACCCTCACCTTTTAGAGGAAGCAGTAACATTCCCACCTTGATCTGTACCAATCAAATTTTTTCTAGCGATTGTGACTTGTGCTCTAATAATCCGATTTCAAATGTAGCTATACTAGCTACTCATCCTAACGATTTTTTTTGTTTAAGTTTTTTATGCTTTTTATATGCTATGAATCACGAGTGCACGATGTTTGCATAAGAGATACTCACTCCATCTAAGTTTATAAGGTGTATATATTTTCTCTTAGTATATAGATCAAAGAAATAGTAAAAATAGCTAGATTATTTATAATTATTATTTCTAAACATTATGTTTAATACATATATAACATTGAAATATAGAATATATTCTATATTGATTGATATAACTATTTAAAAAATATATCATATAAACTTGACGGACGGAGTAAAACGGAAAGAGCAGTCGCTAAGTCGCTATGGTCGTGCCGTGCAATATTGGTCACTCCAAAGTATTACCCGTGTGTACGTGACTGAGTTGACACAAAAATTCAAAAGGGTCACGGCTACCCGTGTCTACGTACAGCTGTGGATATATGCCATCTTTTATCTTGGATAAGATATAACGAGTGTGACAGAACAGCGAGATCACGAGAGTACTCTTCCACAGTGCCTAATTATCTATGGATGCAAGATGGAAAATCAATTAGCTGCATAGTTTTGGGTAGAGCTGTAAACGAGTCGAGTTCTTGATGCCACAAAAACTCGCAGTTGTTGTAGTTGTGGTCGGCAGCAGCGGAGCTCAAGTGACCCCGGGGAGGGTGGGGATGGGAACATCGAGGAGTACTTGAGAGGAAGGGCATTGTGAATGGTTCACCGGCAACCCCGATCCTGGTCCACGAATGTGAGTTTGATTTGTTGTGTATGGGCATAATAAAATGATTCAGATCTGATTGTGGGGATGAATGCTTGGTGTGTGTTGTGATTCGTTCGATCCAAGTGGATTTGTGGATTCCGTCGTCCAATGAGAGATGCTCAGATCAGACGTGGGAACGGTATCATTACCCTTGAAATAAATAATTGAATATGCAATAAATTTACAGTGAAGCAAAACATCAATCCGATGAACATGAAATCAAATTCCCTACGGTTGCAACAACCTATTACAATAAATACAATGCACCAATCTAGAAAACCTACTACAATAAAAAAAATTCTTGTGCAACAAATCCATAACCTAATTGCAACAAAATTCTATTTTGCTATAACATTTGCAAAGACACACTACAACAAAATAAAACACCTCATGCAACAAGATGATAAAGTTATTGCAACAAATCCAGAAAAATGATTATAACAAACATACCAGAGGAGGGAATCGAACATTCAGGCGTCATTGACGAGGCAAACTTAGAGGAGGATGAGGCAGCAGTGGCCCTAATTTAGGGGCCCTAGCCGACCGCGCCTAGTGGTTGCAGATCTTGGTGCCATCGTCTCTCCTTTAGATCCGGTGTGCTCCTGCTACGGTAGCTACAAATCTGATGAGCTTCAACCATTCCTCGAAAAGGGAGTACTCTGATGAGCTTTGACTATGAAAGAAGGTTTTCCTCGAGTACGAATTAAACACTCATGCAATGGCTTAGTCGAAGCTCACTGTAGCGATGCTTGGAGAGAGCTGAGAGAGAGAGAAGGAAGTCCCATGGGAGAGTGGCGGGACTCCGGCTGGTGAGCCACGGGAAGGGGGGTGGGGGTGGTGGAGAGTTGGGATGTAGGGCGGGAAGTTAGGATATTTGGGGAAGAAAGACATCAGAGACTGAAAAAAGTGGTGTGCTGCGGCTGTCTCATGGACGATGCTCCCGATGCGAAACTTCCGTATGTACGTACATATGGTAGTGATTTCCGAAAGATAAAGCTATAGTAGAAGTCCTCCAAGAAGCAAGATCAGACCAGCCTTCCAAACCTCAATCAGATTGATACAAACATGGCAGGACTCTAAAGCAACATTATTATGCTGAAATCAAAATAAACTTCTCCCAATAGTAGGCAGTTACCTACTCAAATGAGCGCATGTTTGCCAAGTACATAAGCTGAGATGGATAGTTCATAGGAGGACTAAATTGCAGTGTTCAATGTTAAACAGATAGGGGTTCGCTTGCCCATGCTGATCAACATATATACAGGTGCTCTCTACTATTTACAGCTTCCAGGCATATTAGCATTCTACCAAATCAGGTAGAAGTACCTAAGGAAGCGGCTCTAAAGCAATGAATCAACCAAGACATCTCCTGGCACCAAACAACAGATCACTAAAAAGCTCAACAAAAGATCACATAACGTGAAACAGATTCAATGCCTTGCAGCTAATTTACTGCAGGACCATCAGCAGCGACAGCAGTAGCAGTGGTGCCTGTGCCAATACGCCTCCTTAGCCTGGCACGGGTCACTCGGATCGCCTCCTCCATTGGTGTCTCCTCTGAAGTAGCATCAAGCTCATCCATGTCTTCGATAGCGACGTCAACCTCATCGATGGACATGTCATCAGCTTCAGCCTTTGGGAGTGGCGGGGCACTAGGCTCATATTTTGGCGCACTGGCATTATGGGTTGGAGCCAGTGCTTCCTCAGCTGCCAGCTTCGCTGTGCTGTTATTCACGTCTTCGTCCACTTTTGTCTTAGATGCAACTAGGACAGACTTCGTGGATGTCACTGGAGCAGACTTTGCAGACGCTAGATGCCTGATCTTGGGGATAGACGGAGCAGCCTGTGTCTCCTGTGACTGCTGCATAATTGCTGCTTGTCGAGTGGCAACAGATGCTGCTCTGCGAAGTGTTGTTGGTTGTTTCTGTGGCATCTGCTGCTGCTGTTGGGGTTCTGGTTGCTGCTGTTTTTGTGGCTGAGATTGCTGCTATAACATATCAGAACAACAATTAATAAAAATGGCCTTAGTGTAAACAGAATAAAACAAAGAAGCACAATTGGAAAACAAAAACTTAAGTGCAAAAAAAGAAAGTACTGTTAGAGAATAGGTTAATGCTACTGTGACATGTATCACATTAGTTGGAAGGATGCCATCAGATAAGAGATTATCACAATTTTCAATTATTTGTCAACTGTAAGAAACTTTAGATGATATCATAACAAAATATTATATTTTCTTGTTCATCATTTCCTCAGAACATACACAAACATCATAATGGGTCAAATTTCTGGATCATTAGCCTTCTTGGGTTTGTAAGCAGATTAAAGTCCCTTTTCCAACTGAAGATAAGCCTACGTTAGAAAGGTTACTGCAGCCATAGGACAACTGGGCAAGGGCAACTTCTGTCATGTTTTCGATTTGACAAGATGACTATGCATTCAGAAAAGTATTGCCAGAGGATAATCTGTGATCCCAAAGTACCATGAGTTAGTTCCCAACTTCCTCCTTGTTTCTTATTTTCACCAAATGATGTGGTGACCTTAAGTAGTTAAGTATATACTCCAGGTAGTCCTTCAGTGTCCCAAAGTTAAATACAGAAGTGCGATATTTGAGAAAAATGATATCATGGGTGATGAGTAATTTACATTGATCCCAGTTAAATCTTACATTGTTAGGTTATACACAACATTACATGGATTTTTTTGAAAAATGGAAAAGCATTACTATGCACTAATTACTTGCAGCTTCACAAGAACTAAACAGCACAATATTTCCTTCTAAGGAATTGATCTGGTAGAGTTTCTATAACTTTCATGGTCATTCAGGTATGGCAATGCCATTTCACAAAGTTAAGCCATTTATGCAAATATTGAATGCAATCACACCTAATTGGAAGTTGGAGCATTTATGAGCGCAACCAAAACCCAACTGAAAAAAACTTGATAAGTTCTTTTCATCACGAATGTAGAAATGTCAATTGATAATGGTCTTGGTAATAGTAATCAAATACCAGAAGAGTCAGCAGCTACATTTATAGGAGTTGACAAGCTTGAATTCTTACTATAATGACTAATAGGCTACCAGGTCTAAACATGTCTAATAAGCCATCCAGCAACATTCATGTAGCAGATTTAGCCTTCAGTGATCACTCACGACTTCCAACTAAATTTGTTTTGAGTTTTGTGATTTTGACATCTTCATCGTAAACATACTTGAAGGAGATTTTAAATATTGTATTCCTGTCAATGTCTATCAGGACTAAACCAAGTTTTTAAGCAATAGCCTTTAGTTCATTCTATTTAGGATTACTACAAATCATTTTCGAACATAGAACAAAACCTACAACCACCATCAGAACTTTTTCTATTTTCTGAAGGAACTTAAATATGAAGTTCGAATGATTGCACAAACTTTTACTTTGGCTAGCATGACACTTACAAATGAAGCTATTAGAACTGTAGGAGGAACTGATAGCAAGATACCAAGAATGCAACTCATGTTTTAGCAAGAGAAAAAATTTAGGTGCACATGAATATGACTTCCGAACCATATATTCTTCAAAGTGACAACTGATTAACGGCCAGTTTTCACAGAAAGAACTGTAAGATTAACATTCTCCTTGAATACCTGTGATGGGCGTGGCCTTAATAACTGAGATGGTGACTGTGCGCCAACATACTTCAAAATGTCAAAGAACGTAGTCTGTCCTAGATTTGCAGCCTTCTGCCAGTAAACGACAAGCATATCACCAGCTCTTGTTCTCAGCTCAAGAATATTACGGTCGATATCATTTTCATGCTGTGAGATGTATGGCCTGAAGAAGGTCTCATAGACATAGGTGGTACCCTGACATAAAAGCACACCAGTCTTAGAGACAAGCGTATAAGCAGTATAACAAAAACTTAGTTCAGTGCAAAAAGCAAGTACCTTTGTCTTTGGGTACCATAAGTATATGAAGAACATCAGCTTTGCTTCTGAGTACAGTGGTAACCTTCAATAAGACCATATTCGTGCAAATATTTAACACTCGCACTCAGAACATAAGAAAAGGACAATCTCACAGAACCTCACCATGATATCGCAGCATCCCCAAATCTTTCCAAAACTGTAAGTAGTGCAACTAAAATCCTGGACACAAACAACAAATTAAGTGGTATTTGCAACGTATTTATGTAGGCAAACCCAAAACTCACAAGATTGAAAATAGTATCATTACCAATATTGACACCAAAAAATGAGCTGCTCGATCTCTGGCTTGTTCAGCTCTACAGTTTTGTAGCATTCATAAGCAGGATAAGCATAGCCAAAAGCCAACCTGCATCACAATTGGCAGATCAAGATCCACAATGTACATGAATTCATCATGTTTTCTACATTATCTAACCCAAGATATAATATTATTCCCCCTTCTTTTGCTCTGCTCCACACAACAAATTCAATACCGGAGTAGTTGACCGTTGATTTGAATATTTTCCTCCATACCGTTGAAGAATATAACTTTTCTTTTGGCTCATAAACCGAAGAGAGGCACACAATGTAAAGTGGGGTTTGAAGAAATGTCAAAAGATGGACACTAGATCCTTTCTTGTAATTGCAAAAGATCCCAAAATCGGAGCAATGGCAAGTGCAAATCATGGGGAAATTAATACTACGATAAAAAAAAATCCTGCCATAACATTTCAAGAAATTTGATTACCGAAGAGAACTTGAAGACAACAACAAAATTTTTATTATCACTAATCTTCAGTAAAAGAACATTTTTAAAACCTGCAACGTTCAAGCAACAAAGACTTTGCCCTGCATCTTAATCTGCCTCCTATACTCCTGGAAAGAACACAGAAATGTATGGATTTTCGCAATGTGTGCGCGTGCTGTTGATGCTACTCCAAATAAGAAGATGGCAGACAAATCGACACACAGGCACGCAGTCCCAAAAGGCTTTTCAGACAAATACAGATACGAAAACAACAGAAAACAATTCAAAAATGGGTTCTTGATTCCATCTCCATGGTCAAATCACACAAGAATAGCCGAGAAAAAGATTCCAAGATTCAACTGGTGGGAGGGCTTACAGGAGGACCCTGGAGAGGAAGCCTCCCATCATCTTGCTCCGATCTTTTCTGCGCACGAACAGATCCAGTGAGTCTGGGGTGATCCGAAACAATCCCATCAAGAAACGTGTAACAGAGAGAAAGAGGGAGGGAATGTACGGATGGAGTGGTTAAAGGACCTTGTTGAGGAGAGATCCGGAGAAAATGCAAGAAACGGGGAGGAGCTGAAGATCTCTCTCTCTCTCTCTCTCTCTCTCTCTCTCTCTCTCTCTCTCTCTCTCTCTCTCTCTCTCTCCCTTCCCGTGGTGAGGAGTGATGAATGCAGCGAGGGAGATGGGAGAAGAGGCGACCAGCCGAGAACGACGAACCCTCCCCACAACTCAAAACTCCACCCAACCTAACGGCCGACACACACTCCCCCCTTTCTTGCTTCTTTATGGACTCATGTGTATGATTGGGAGATGGACTGAGGTTAGGTACTACTCTAAACAGTTTTAGATTATGATTTATTTTAATTCTTGAGTTATTTAAATTAAAAATTATTTAAAACACGTTGGATTATAATTTTAACTTATTTTAGCTTTTTATGATTTTTATATTTTCTTTTTTCTCCTTATTTCTTTATATTGTTCGTGATGATATAATGTTTTTTCTAAAAAAACTAATAGCATATACAGTGTAATTTCAACTAAAATCGAATTTTTTTGGGTAAGTCAGTTGGAGTACCACCATAATAAGGTAAGGTTGTGCTAAGCTTCTTTTGGGCATATTTTGTGTGGGTTTTTTTGGGTATGTCTTTTGGCCATAACGCTAAAATGGTTCTTTAGCCTATGTCAGCAAAAAAAAAAATATTTTGTCTCTTCTTCGAGGACACGGCCAAAATGTTATTATTGGATAGGAATAAGCTAAAATTTCTATTCAGATGGGCATACAATTTGTAGGGTCATCACGTTTTCTTGTCCCAGAAAATACTCATGAACCTTTGTACCGTTGATATCTATGTACAGTACAAATATACATAGAAATAAAGAAATGATTCCACTAAAGATGTCTATGGGTACGTTCTTTGCGGCTTTTAATTTTTTACAGTGCTGATTTTTAAATAGAGTATTTTTTCAAGATGAATTTTACAAATTAATTATAGTACACGTTAAAAGCTCAATATTTGTACACGTTAAAACCAAAAGAGCAGTTTTCCTATCCTCTTCCCCCTCAAGGATGGTAAAATTTCCCAAACCAAAATCATGAGTATCTCTCTCCGTAATCTCTGTCACAAACATCCTAAAATTCAAAAATTTCAGCCAAAAACTATAAGCCACAACCATAAGCCAAACAAGAACAACCCAATCATAATTGATTCCACACATAAAATATTTTCGATCCACCATTGCCTAGAGCTTACAATATGCAAGTATTTTTTTTAATTCCTACAATTTGCAAATTCAGCAGTTTTTATGTTAAGGCCTCTTTATAAGGTGGTTCGGAGCATTTTTGCATGCTTCTTTGTTATGCCGGTAATCATGTGTGCTTCTCAATCCACCACGATCTATTTGTAATCATGTTAGCCTATGACATCACTCATTGGATAAGATCTGAGTACTTACACTAAAGAAACCCCTTATTAAAGAGGAAAGGCACCACCAGTGTTCATCCCATCATCTTACCCTGAACTTACTAAACAAAGGCCAGTGAAGGGAAATACCCAATCTTTTGAGTCCCGGATCTTCTTTTGGCGGCGCACATGACCCCCTCTGTGGTTGATCGCTTTTTGCTCGTGTTAGGGTATATTTATATTATCTTTTGCTAATGATTTTAGCTGTAATCGATGAATAGTATTAGCTAATAGAAACGGTTGACGAATAATAGTAGCTAACGAATAGTAGTGCATTATATAAAAAAACAGTGCAACGAAAGACACTATAACATTTGGACAGCTATAAGACTTACAGAATTATGATATAATAAAATACAAAATACGTTACAACATGTGAAATCGTAAAATAGAGACTGATAAATAGTAATAACTGAGAAAAACAGTTTATAAAAGTTAGGACATTCATACTGGCTTTGATTTTTAAAAGCAAAAAAAAAAGAAGATAAAGCCCATATAAACGACCCTTAGGGCTTATGCCCGTCTCGGTTAAGATTTCTTGGTCACATCACATGGATTTTGGGGCTGTTCATTTTGA
This sequence comes from Dendrocalamus latiflorus, assembly GCA_017311315.1. Classification (NCBI taxonomy): domain Eukaryota; kingdom Viridiplantae; phylum Streptophyta; class Magnoliopsida; order Poales; family Poaceae; genus Dendrocalamus; species Dendrocalamus latiflorus. Next base: position 1,597,132 of record CM029645.1, read on the forward strand.
CTACGGCTTGTAGCTTTTAGTTGCGGCTTGTGGCTTTCGGGTTGTTTGTACGAGAGATTACAGAGTAACAGAAACTCACGTATGGTTTTTACCAATATAAATAAAGTTAGTAAAGTATGTATTAACTAGTAGATCCTATCTTGAAAAAAATACTCTATTTAAAAGCTAGTTACTGTAGAAAAGCCGAAAAGCAGCTTTTAGAAGCTGAAAAGAATAGGGCTATATGGATGCTACTAAAATGGCCAGTGCGCACTTGTAAAACTGAGGTTGATATTATCTCTGTTTGCTAAAGAAAATGTCTAGTGTGAAATGCAACTGTGTGTTACCGTCTCAGGAGATATCTAATAAATCTCTAATAATATAAAAGAATAGTTTGTCCATCCTTTCACCCCTCCAACAATGCTTACACTTCCACTAAACCAGCTAAAAAATCAGGAAAAAAACCACCCTAAAAAACCAGCCAAAAAACCCAAAAAAACTCTGAACATGTACAACCACGAGATGAGATCTGTTACAAAACACAAACTCCTTACTAGTGAAATCAGAAGTACAAGATGACACATATACAATGCCAGATATCTCTCATTTTTACTAAAATGTTAATTTTACTGAGCATGATGTTGGACGTTCCTTTTTGATCGAATTATGGCTTACGAATCATTATCCGCTAGACTTGGTAGTGAGCTAAAGAGTTTTTCTTTTTCTTTTTCTTTTTGTGCGAGGAGCTAACGAGGGATTTTGCATACAGGAGGTTTGACAAAATTCACTAGGATAACACAAAGCACCTGAAAATATGTTTCTTTATGTTATAAGATCAACTATACAAGATATGAAACAACGAAGAATAATAAAGAGCACGAGATAAAGATTAAACCTAAACAAACCACTGCGGGAAAAAACTACGGATGCACAATCGATGACATTACTATATGGTGAAAAAGTTACATAATACTCTGGATGTATTACAAATGTAGATAATTTGTGTTGTGTGCGCTATCTATCATGAGGTTTACAAGAAGTATAAATAGCCTTAGGAACAAGAGTCTCAGATGAGAAAGAAACAGAGTTTTGGTCGGTAATGGAAATAGAGACCTACTCAGAAACTGAAACAGTAACTACTCGGAGACAAGAACGACACCCCGCACTAAAACGAAATAGAGTTTCAGAATATAATGGTGAAGAGTTGTAGTCAGAAGCGCCTTAAGAAGCCATGTCTAACTCCAGTAGGCGTAGAGTCCATCATGGACACGCAGATAATCCCAATCATAATCTCTGACCAGTTCGCATTGCTTGAGCAAAACCTGTTCAGACTCTTCAAGCGGTCGGAAAGACTAGCAATGGTCGGACCTAACAAGACGTGGTCGAACCCGATCAGATTCGGATAACAAAATATAACAATCTCCTCCTTGAGTTGAATTCCTCCTGTAGTGAAAAAACTAAAGAATTTGTCAAATAGCTTATAAAACACTTCTTGTGCGTCAAACGTTCGAAATGACTAATCAGTAATAATAACCAAATCTTGAGCTATGGTTTATTAGTCTAATGTGATTGCTGAGAGAAGCCAAAAACTAAAAGTCATTAAAAAAACCAGAAAGAACTGTGCCTTACACAATTGTCTAAGTTGTGGAACCACGATATCACGAAATTATTGGGCCTATTTGATATGGCTGCAACTTATAGTTTTTTGCTGAAATTTTTGAATTCTAGCTGTTTTCGATAGAGATTACGGAAAGAGAGATATTCGCTTGCGATTTTGGTTGATACAGATGTTGAGCTTTTAACGTGTACTACAATTAACTTGTAGACTCTGTCATGAGAAAATACTCTATTTAAAAGTTAGGTACTGTAGCAAAAGACAAAAATCATTTTTAGAAGCCGTTAAAGAACATACCCATGTTTAACCGAGGAAGTTCTGCTGTCACGTTGGAGAAAGAAGTTGCCAAAAGTTAAACGTAGACTATGAATCCCATCAACCATTCCTCCTGTGCTGGTAAAAACGCCCCATGCGTCAGTATACGCTTTCACCGTGCCTGGAGCGGGTGCCTCCATTTCTCTTGTCTAGTTCAAAAGCACGCCTGTTCTTTCGTTAAAACCCGAGTCAAATCTGCCGCATCCACATGCATGTCTGCTGACTCTCTATCGGAATTCATCGATGGACGAAATTGCCTCACCGGTGTTTGCTTTCTTTCAGTTCTGCCTACCGGAACGGTCAGATTTTTTGTTACCGATAAGAAAAGAATACCGGAGATCACCACACCCATAACCGGAAATTTTGAAAAAAAATCTCGGCCGAGATTTTTAATTAAATTTTAAGTTGGTTACTGACTACCCCACTCAAAACGGCTTTAGTCTTCTGGCTTATTTTTTACTATTTAACAATTCCGTCTTTTTTTGGTTTTTTTGACGGTTCTTTTTTTTCCCGTATTCGTTTGCACTGTCCGTGATGGGCTAATCTGTTTTTTCTATTTTTAATTTTTTTAATTTAATTACACCGAATAAACCACCATCAGCTATAGTGTAATTTCAGCCAGCTACAGTATTTTACAGCCATAAGTCACTCAAAAAAGCCTTTTGAGCACCCCTTAAGATCTCAGTAAAATCTCAGCCAAAATTATTTGTATTAAAAAATATCTTAAATTTCACTGCGCCACCAGTTCTATGCCTTACGATCTCCTTTCATCAACATGCACCTTATATGCCGATTTCACGGAGAAGACTTCTCTCGTATCAAAATGCTACAACACCGTGTCTTCTGAATTCTCCGTGACAAGGATGCCAGAAAAAAAACAATAGCTGAGTACTCCTTATTTTGATGGCAACGATTTTCCCTGTTTGAAAAAATACTGCTGGTCTTCATGGAAATGCTACTCATAGTCTTTCACAGAGCAACTACACCGCAGGCCTACATGCACATGGATAAAAATTCAGATAGGCAATCAGGTGCATTCATGTTCCTCAAACACCCATGAAATGGATATATAGGGTTCTTTTGAGCTGAGACTTATAGGTTATGGGTGTGGTTTTTAAATTCGGATCTATTTGTGAGTATGCAGAGAGAAATAGTCGTATGCGATTTTAGACAGTACAACTGAACTCAATACAGTTGTATTATAATTTACATGTAGACCCCGTCTTAAAAAACGCACTATTTAACGACGAATTACTATAGAAATGGAAACCAAAACCTAAGCATAAGTCCAAAAGAACCGAGCCTTTAAGTCGTTCCTTATTGTATTGCTAATTTGTTTTTTTTTTGTAACTATGGCTAGATTCTTTTTAGCTCAGGTTTTGGTTTATCAATTTTTGCTATAGTACCTAGCTTTTAAACGGTACCATCTTTTTAAGATGGTGTCTACAGGTAGATGTAGTAGACACTGTACCAAGTTTAGCTATACCGATCAAAATCGTATGCGATTGTTTAGTCAGAATTTAAAAATCATAAGATAAAAGCCAAAGATGTAATTTAAAAGAACCCATCCAAAAGTCTCACAGGCAAAAAAATATACATGTTCCACAACATAATGCACCACACCAACAAGAATAAAAAACAACGATTCGTTGGAACGATCAAACTAATCTCTCTTCTCGTTGGAGGCCAGCAATCACGAGGCTAGCTGTGTCAAACGAATCGGTGAGCAACTCCAGCAGTAGCCCTCAAAACAGAGCCCCTACTTTTCATTTGAGGGCTCCCCCTACTTTTGAGGGCCCTGTTTTCTGGGCTGCACTCCAGCAGGAGCCCTCAAAACAGAGCCCCTACTTCTCAATTCCCTCTATTTCCTCACACACTATATGCATATGTATGGGACAAAAACACAATACACAATAAAATATTTATGATTTCACAATGAGGGACAATATTTAAATATATGAATTCAAATACGAATATTCAAATTTAAATTCAAATTTGTTCCGAATTTAAATTGAAAGCACAAAGTTCATAACATTCAAATTTGTTCCGAATTCAAATATGAATTCAAATACGAATATTCAAATTTATTCTGAATTTAAATTGAAAGCACAAATATGAATTCAAATACGAATATTCAAATTTAAATTCAAATTTGTTCCGAATTTAAATTGAAAGCACAAAGTTCATCACATAACATTCAAATTTGTTTCGAATTCAAATACGAATTCAAATACGAATATTCAAATTTGTTCCGAATTTAAATTGAAAGCACAAAGTTCATCACATAACATTCAAATTTAAATTCAAATTTGTTCCGAATTCAAATATGAATTCAAATACAAATTCAAATACGAATATTCAAATTTAAATTCAAATCTGTTCCGAATTTAAATTGAAAGCACAAATGTTCCACAAAAAACGAGGAAAGCTGAAAAATGAGAGCCGGAGTAGGGGGCCCCTAGGAATGAGGGCTTGGAGACCTCATTTGAGAGGCCTCCTATTTTTGAGAGCCAAGTAGGGGCCCTGCTGGAGTTCAGTTTTTTGCTCTGGCTCTCAAATATGAGGTTTGAGGGCTCAAGTAGGGGCCCTGCTGGAGTTGAGGTAAATAATCTTATGCGAGGAGAGACCACAGTGCCAAGAGGAAGCCCATGAAGCCCGGATAGCCCAAACACTTGGCCCCATGAGAGGCGCCGCTGCCTGCTTTGGGAGCTGAAATCATTGAAAATTAAAAAGCATTAGATAGTAAAAAATTTAATCCATAATTGACACCAGCAAAATGATGCTCTAAGTAAACAACAAAGATTATATTAGTTTCTTTTGTGTGGGATCAACTTAGATTATTGATAAGATTCAAGAAAGTTGCACTTACGAGATGTTTGAGAGCTGCTGGCCGGACCTGCAAATAACCAAGGTAAGAAAAAGTGATCGGTAGACATGCTTGAATACCTAAACAATATATACTCCCTCAATCCACATACATAAATTGTTTTTTGATTTTTAATGATCTCGAATGCAAAACTTTGACTATGTATTTTGTGATGATATACTAGCCAAAATAATAAAATTTTATATTATAAAAGTATTTTGTAAGACAAGTCCAATGACATTATATACTTTCATGCATATCATACCAGCCATATTTCCGGGGGGTTCCAGCCCCCCCAGCGAGCCACGTCGCCCCAACGCCTCCCTCGGCCGGCGCGTGTTCGGCCGATTTCGCGTACGGCCGGGGGAGGCACTTCCCTCATGTTTTTTGGAAATTACGTATAGGTCCTTTTTCCTCACGAAAAGGTCCCTGTATTTTTTTGAATAAACCCCTGCATATTTTTTTTGCTGGATAGCGACCCGAGGTTTCCCGTATTTACGAACAGGCCCTTGCTTCTTCCAAAAAGGCCCTCGGTTTTTCCGAAAAAACCCCTCTGGTCTCCTTTTATTGCGAAAAGGGCCACGATTTTTTCCGAAAAAACCCCTTCGCTTCCTTTTTTCTGCGAATTTTTCCCTCTTTTACTTCGGTCCACACGGTGGCTGGCGTGGCGTTGCGCCACGCCTATGTGACTAGTAGTTGTACATATAGTGATCAAAGTTTCAAAATGTTAACTGTATGGATCCCATGAGGACCTATATTTAGGACGGAGGGAGAGTACAGTAGTTAGCATAAATTGTTCTTTTTAAGAAAGGGGAAAACCGGTATGATTAACTATTGCAAAACTTACCCACAAGTGGTCACAGGATAAAGTCCAAGCAAATCCGATCCATAATAAATCACCCAACTATGCAGTTGTAGGAATCGGATTTCATGCCTTTAACCAAGTATATGAAACCAGTTGAAATAATCAACGGTTGGCGTTTGAGTTGATTCTTTTAATGGACTTGAGTTGTGTAAGCATCTCACATATGCCACACCAATTAATTACCAAACAGTTGGCAATATTTTACTCGATGATTTTTTTGAGAGAAACTGATTTTTCATTGACTTTGCATATGGGCTAAAATGCTAAATACCGCAGGCACACATGTTTTAATTGAAAGAAAATAGAAAGAAATCAAAACCATTCTAACTCGGCTGCTGGGATTAAGTAGCGAACATGATCCACTTATATGTTCAAATAGGCTGATGGACAGCAAGAGATGCAAGAGTAAATCGTCGCCAAATTAAAAACTAAAGGGGAGTGTCTAAGCATCAACTGAATGTTTTCTTTTTAATTATCATCCAAATTTGTGACTTTTGGTTTAGAGATTTCTTATTTTTGCAGTGGAAGGGGATAAAATTCAAGGGGAGTGAGAGAATTCATGTTCATTGGATTTTTAATTCAATAGTTATAAATCTGGATGATAGTTAGGAAGAAAACATCCGAATGATGTTTAACAAAAACCCAAACCAAAGAACGTACCCGGAGCAGCCGCATGGCTACTGCAGACATCGGCAGGAGCCTTGACGCCGCAGTGCTCGAACAGGCTCATCCCCTTCTTCCGGTCAACGCCAATCGCGCCGCCCAGCGCGGGGTTTGTCAGCACGGCGCAGAGGCAGTCCAGCTCGCCGGCGTACGCCTTCTTCAGCGGCGCGCAGCACGCCTCCGCTGGCTTCGCCGACGCGTTCTGGTACGAGTCCGCGCACGGCATCAGCTGCGCCACGCACGGCAGGTTCGGGGGCAACATGGTGGTCGGAGGTGTTCCCGTCGTCGGTGGCACGGGCGCCGTTGCAGGTGCATGTGCGCCGCTGGCCGTCTCGACGATGACCGCCAGAGCAACGACGACTATGGCCATGACAGCACGCGCCATTACTCTAAAAGCTCTCGATCTCTCTCTGATCTCTCTCTCTCTTTCTCTCTCCTTACACTTTCTTGATGTGGTGCTGTATAAGTGTGTATAGCGCTCTCTCTCTCTTTGTATATATATATAGTAGACTACAAGGAGGAGGAAGTTGACCTAGATGAGCACACGACGATCTGCACTGAGGAGTGGGGGAGCATGCATGCATGTGTGTGCAATGGTGTTGTGCTGGCCATTGATTTGCTTGATGTCAGGTGTCCGTGAGTTAGTAGAATGCACGTATAATTAAATCTGGATATCAAACGGCTAGCTGCTTGCGAGTTGGCATTGACTTGCGCGAAATATTATTGTTCCAATGGTTGGATTATGTCATAGACTAGACTAAACGTGACTGCTAAGGTACGTTATGAAGTTAGGCTTCGCTCGTTTCAATTTGAGTTTCTGGTTTATTTTTATTATTTCTAAATTTCGTTTTTTATACCTTTTTGGGTTTTTATCGATTTTTTCCGTATTCATTTGTATTATCCGTGGTGGGTTAACCTGTTTTTTCCATTTTTAAATTTTTTAAATTTAGTTACGCTAAATAAGCTATCATTAGCTGCAGTGTACTTTCAGCTAACTATAATATAATTTCATTTATAATCTAGTTTATTTTAGCTCAATCGAGTGACACCTTAGTCTGTCTGGTTGATCAGCTAGGCCTCGAGATCCACGAGCGCATGGGGGAAGAAAGTTAATATTATCACGGTGTCAGGTGGTCCAAACCCAAGATTTGGACTGTGAAGTGGACGAGAGATTAGGCGGTCATTTTGAAAGGTACTACGTCCGTTTTTTTTCTTGTGGTTTTAGATATCCACACGGGCTCTGATACATACCTCTGCTCGTTACCTTTTCTATTTATATGTCAGCAAATATTATTAAAAACATAGTTACATGGAAGTATTTGTTTTATGCAAATCTAGTAATATAATTTTAACATGAAAAATCAAGTCATATTGTGCATAGTAGAGGCCAAAGTTTTAAAAAGTTGAATGCGTGTATTTTAGAGTTGCAAATCTTTGCCCAGAAAAAGACTGGTTATTGGTCGGCTAGTGGCTACGCATTGAGCCAATCTAGCTTTAGAAGTGAGTTTGGGCTGATTGGGCTTAATAAGTTAGACTAAAACATTTGGGCCAAGCTTGTGTTACACATTTAGAATTTTGGGTATTCGGCTGTGGTTTAGGCTACCCGACTTGAAGACCTTAGGCAAGAATTAGTCATACCTTCTAGGTTGATCTAACTGCACCAAAATACACATGATTAATGATATGAGGAGTGCTTCTATGCTTTTTTGTTTAACAAGAGTCACACTAATCTCAAAGTATATGAAGAGATAAGTAACATATATCCACTATTCATTGTGCTTTAAAAACTATGCAAATCACTGTCGAGAAAAATATAGAAACATATTCCTAATGATATACTAGTTATGTGCCCGTGTGTTGCAACAGAATTTATTATATATAGAGAGAGAATTATATATGAAAGAGAGTTACTCTGATCAGTTGAAAAATAGAAAATGATAAGAAATAGAAGGAATGAAGCGGTTAGAGGAGAACAGACGTACAACTACAAACTCATTTCTTTTTATAATAGTAATGATATACATCATATTATCAGACAAAAGGGGTTCTTTTTTATATATCACCCTCTGGTTTCACCGTAGTCGTAGAGAACTATGGAGCACTCGATTGTAGTTTAGGCGTGCAGATCCGGTGCTGTTTCCCAACATATACAAGATCAATTTAACATCATTTTAAGGGATGGAACAGGGATATTCAACCTCATGACTCAAGTATTTATGCCTATCAAACATTACACTGAGCTAATTCTGTTAAAACGTTGCATTGAGTTACATGGCCATTTCAGATTTTAATTTTACAAAATAAAGGCAAAGTAAGCAGACATCACAATTGGAGCTAAGGTTGAGCAAAACTGGAGCGAAGATTGGACCCATAAAACACAGACTTGCGTAAGGCAATATAATTTGGCGAACACAAAACTTTTCCAATATGGATGCACTCCTACATAATTACATTCTGGTCCGAATTGCAGTAATAAACAGGATAACTTGACGAATTCTCGTAGTAACTGGCCGTTCATAACAGACACATAGCAAATATCGATACCAATGCCAGTCCATAAGGATATTCGGTTATCTAATTGTGTAATCAGCCGGGGCCTGGGGGATAGTGATAAAATGAAAAATATCGAACAAAGACTAGCATTTGTATCACCCTGGAACCAGTTGAGAAATCTGGCGAGGAAAACAAAGCTCTTGGCCTTAAAACAGCCAGGCTGGTGCTACATCCTTGAACATTCATGCGGTGAAATTGGAAAGTAGGGAACTGATCGAGAGAAACCTATATGGGAGAAATGGTCAGCTCCGCGGTTGTGAATGAGGCAGTGAGCAGACTATCGTCTCTTGTAGGGACCCTTCACAACGAGCAAAAGAGCGTGGAGGAAAGAGCCGAGAGACTTGAGATGGCAGTACTCAAAATTCAGGCTGCAGTCTCTATATCTGAAGACTGGCACATCACCAAATCACCACTGCTTAAATGGAAGGCGAAGCTAAAGCGTGTGGCTAATGAAGGTGAAGACATCTTACAAGCTTACAAGAAGCAAGCTCTAGAGGACAGGCAAAATGAAGAGAGTGCAGGTATCGTCTCCTCCTCACAGCGCATCGCTCGAGCGGCCAAGAGGTTCGCGCCTTTTGGTCGCACACCTAGCAATTTGAGCAGCACAACAGTGCAGAGGTTTGAGAGGCTGGCTAACAACGCCGATGGCTACTTCAAGTTTGTCCAGTCTGGTGGTCGTCCCAAGAGCTTAGTATTCCTGCACACCCTGAACCAATCGTTGCTTGCTGGGAAGACAATAGAGTGCTGTTTCAGAAGGCAGAACGGAAATGCACATGTTCTCCTCTTTCCTTGGCTTGAATATCAAGGTGACGATGGACTGGAGGCCTGTCTCTTCGTTCACTACGAGGGCGACAAGTGGGAGAGAAATTCGATGCTAGTTTCGTTTCGTGTCTCCGAGGCTGTGGATGTCGTCGGGATTGCTATGAGCTGCATGGAGCTCTTGCCTTACCAATTCAGTGATGCCATTGCTGCTAGCAAGCAATCTCTCCATGAAGTTTTGCTTGCGGAAGACAGGGGTTTTTCCAACCCATCGGCGACGACGGGGTGTTTTGGGCATGCTATCCGAAAGTGCATCAGCTCTCATCGTGCACCATCAAGAAGTAACGGGAACACCAGTGGCGAGCTACGGCTTCCAGAGCCGGTGCTTTTATTCTACGCGCGGTGTGTCATCTTGCCACGTGATACATCCTGCTCCTCTTCTGCCAACATTGGCCGCCCTGTTGAGTTGAGTTACTACATCTCTACCTACATTGTGCCTGAGAAGAGTCTACATTACGAGCAGGTTGAGCCCCATACACTGGGCGAGCTGTTGCCCAAGGTAACAAATGGTTTCTACGATGAGGCAGCAGGGCTGTTCGAGTACAGCAGAGAGTTGTGCTGCTCGGGCAGTTCAACATATGTTTCTATCGCCCCGTTGGCTTCGCCACTGTCAACAATTTCACAGTGCAAGGAGAAATATTTCGAGAGGAGCACTACACCAAAGCACACTTTTGAGGGCTGAAGTCTGTCGGGGAAAACTCCATGATGGCAATTTAAGAACATGGACAACGAAAGGATTGTGCCGTTCAAAGCTGCATGTGGATTACTTCATCCAAGTGCGATCATAGTCTGGATGCACTAGCAACTTAGCATTTTAGGTTTCCTGATGCTTGTATTTTGCTGGGAACAACTGTTCATTGTTTAGCAAAATAGCATGTCCTTTTGTTCTCCCGATGAAAATTGAATAACAAAAGTTGCTATTACCTTGTTGCTGTTAGCTATCTTCGGTACAGTACAACCAAGATCTGTTAGTATTGGATGAAAAGCCCCAAAAATTTCAAACAAAATTTTCCTTAATTTTTGCTGCATTTTTGAGTGATTTTTGAAAACTTTCCTTTTTGGGAAAGTTTTCACCGCCGCCGCTTTCCCTTTTCGGCCTGGCGCCTTCCCCCTCGCGTTGGCGCTTTCTCCTTTCCCGCCTCCTCTCCTCCCCGGCGCCTCCCGCTCTTCTCTCGCGTTGGCGCCGCCCCGATTCCGCCTTCCTCCCGCGCCCAGCGCCTCCCTCCGCGCCCTTCGCCCGTTGGCGCCCCGCCCCTTTTCCGCCTTCGCCTCGCGCACGCGCGGAGCGCTGCGCGCTGCGCCTTGCGCCCGCCTCCCCTCGCGCAGACAGCGCCGCCCTCGGATTCGCCTCGCCCGCGCGCCGTCCCGACCGTCGCGGTCCAAAACCGTGGGCGTCCTGCGCCACGCGTCGCACCGCGTCAGCCCTGGGGACCGCCTGTCAGCCCCGGGGTCCGCCTGTCAGCCCCGGCTCCTCCCTCTCCCGCGCGCGGACGCTACCTCGCCCATGCCCGCGCCTCACCTGCTCCTGTGCCGTCCCGTCGCCATTACTCCTGTGCAGAGCCGGCGTCACCCCGGTCACCCCTCCATCCCGCGGAGGAGACGGCCGACCTGCCCCTGTTGACCCCGGAGCCCGCCCAGTGGCTTCTCCTCCACGCCCCGCTCCCCTCCGCTCGGGGTATAAAATTCCCCCCTCGGCTCCTCGCTCCTCCTTTGCCTCCCGAGCCGTTCCACCACCTCCATTCGCCTCCCACCGCTCCAGAGCCTCTCCTGGAGCCGTCGATTGGAGCCCCGCCGCCCGTAGCTCCGCCTTCGCCGCTCCCTACGCCGGTGGCCCCCGAGAGCCAATCTCCCCCTTCCCTCGCCCATTCTTCAATTGCATTCGCCTGGAGCATCTCCACCCTCCCCTAACCCCTTTGCCGCCCACCTCTGGACAAGTGAAGCCCCGTGGAGCGCCGCCGTCGAGACCCCCTTCCGGCAGCGACCACCCCACCGTGGCCAGACCTCCCCGCAGCTCCCCAACCTCCGCCGTCGCCACCAATGTGAGCACCCGGTCCCAGTGAACGTGTAGCCGCGGCCGTTTGAGCTAACTCGCCGCCGGTGATCTCCCTCGCCGCCAAGTACCCGAACCACCCCCTTCTACCTCCCGTCCTCTCCGGTGATCCCCTCGCCTCCCCGCTGCCCAAAATGGGTTCCTCTCTCGAAGCCGCACCCGCCGATGCCCTCGGTGGTCGCCGACGAGTCCCCTAGCGCCCAGGCCGCCGTCACCACCGTAACCTCGCCGCGGGGTTACTGTAGCGGCTGGAGGTTGAAGACGACTCCTCCCCGCGACGTGGCTTCCCCTCCGCCGTCCATCCTCCCGTTGCCATTTAACGTCAGCCGTCGGATCACTTCATACCGCTTCGCCCTCGTCCCCGCTTCGCCGCCGTCCGATCCACCCCGCAGCTCATCCGGGCCTTCGGCTCGCCCGCATCCCCGTCGCTCGCGCCGTCCACGCGGCGGCCATCCGACCCGCTCGGGCGCGCGCGCTGTAGCCATGGGCCGGCCTTTCACTGTTCACAGCGATTTTCCCGAATTTACTAATTTCCAAATCCCAGAAAATCCAAATAAATCCTAGAAAATCACAGAAAATCCCAAAAATTCCCAAATTTCACCACCTTGCTCCAAATAATATTCCAGACCCAGTGGTGACCTCCATTTCCACAGATCTATCCCAAATAAATTCCTAAAATTCTTCATTTGGAGATTTATGCATTTTACTCCTTTTTAAATAGTTTATTTTCCCTCGCTTGATTAGTCTCAAGCTGGATTTAATTTGTTTTGTATGTTCGCGCTAGTGTCGGAGTCTCCGAAAGTTCAGTTGCAGCCCCAGGAGCCAGGAGGTTCTTCGTTCGAGCTAGCGGAAATCATTCGGATTGACGGCAAGTCCCAAATCCTTTGATCATATTGCAACCCACGATGTTTATTTATGTTAATATGTTATTTGCATTATGTTATTTGTGAAATGTTAGTTTGAAGTAAAATAAAAATGGTTAGAATGACTTGTTATGTAGTTAATCCTACCACCGCTAAATGCCATGTTTAAATTGTAGCCATGCCTTTGAAACCCTAGAATTAATTATCTGTTAATCTAGATAAATTGTAGGATATTATTATCATGCAAGTCTTACACTAATAAGGCTGTGGCTGCGGGCCAATAGACTTTGGAAAACCCGACTCTAGGGCAGGGTAGTATGGGATGTCGTGCCCTAGGGCGGAGTATGTCGACGTGTAAGATAGGGTAAGGGGGGCTGTGGTGCGCCGCGAGATGGTTTTCGCCCGCCTTTTACCCTGGGTTGCAGGTTGCGGACCTGGCCGGGGTTGCAGACTCCGGGGGAAAAATATAAGGACTAGACCCTTACGCTGAGTAGTTGACATGGTGACCGCTCAACCACAGGAGTTGACTTGTCAACACTGGTTTAGTAGCTGCTCAACTCGATTGAAACTCTACAGGTGTTGTGGAGAAGGTGTTTGGGTAACAAAGGTTAGGCAGGCCGTGATTGGGTGCCTAACAACGGTAGAGTTCACTCGAAGCGGCACCGTTTTCTTTTCTTTGTGTGTGTGTGTGTGAGCGAGCCAGACCCGAGTGAATTCTACCGGGTAGAGCCTATATAAAGAGCTGAGCAGTGAAACGACCTGGCTTTCTTAACTCTTTAGCGGGAGTTAAGGGATCGTGTGGGTAAACCTGAGCAAACTCTGCAGAGTCAAATAAATGGTATTCGAATACGCCGTGCTCCCGGTTATTGGAGCTGTGTCATTTGGGTGATTCCAGCAGCAAAGCTTAAGTAGTTTTGTACATGCTTTAACTTGTTTAGGTTGGTTAATGAACTCTTGTTGAAAACCCCTGAGTTCTTGAGGAGTAGTTTTGGGTCCCTCTTTTAAAATGATTGCAAATAAAACTGCATCCACCCAAAGATAATAAATCAAATATATTCACTTCCTTGAAGTTCCGTGCATGTAATAAGTTAGGATCTCTTTGGGATTTGCTGAACCGGTTGATTGGCTCACGGCTTGCTTAATCTAATCTTTAGAGGATCAAGACGAAGGAGAAGGTCTCCCCGTTGAAGAAGTCCCGGAGGATCTATTCTTCGACGAGGACCCTTGGCTGTAGGTCTTGGCCGCGCTCAAGCGGATTCTGGAAGTCTTTTGTAATGTAATTATACTTTGGGCTTGCACGCCCCGCTGTCAAAACCTGGATGTTAATCCTTATGTCAAATATATGCTGGACTTTTGTTGTAAGCATGCAATGGTATACTCTTGCGCGACGTTCCATAACTGTTCATGCGTGAATAGTTGCGGAATGCCGTGTCCGTACGCGCCCCTGGAAACGGGGGCGTTACAAGAAGTGGTATCAAAGCAGGCTCTTTGACCGTAGATTAAGACCTAAGGCTGTTTAGGAAGCAATTTTATCGCAAAAATTAATTCAAGGCATAAAAAGAGTTTATGAAAAATATAAGTATTATTGCTGTCTTGTTCCTCTCATGTTGCTACTTTTCCTGTCTTAGTTTATTTCTGCATAAGCTTTAATTTTCGCAAATGTTTATTATCTTACTTGTCTAACTTCAAAATTTTCGTTTCCGGCAGATGGTGCACCACATCTTTTCCCTCCCCGACCGTATGGATGGTTGGGCCCACAAGGTGTGGGAGATGCGGAAGCATCTTGGAGCGAGAGGCAACTTCAACCCGGTGTACCATGCTGTGGGACAGTTTCGCCAGGACCAGTTCTACGAGTACGAGGCTTGGGTGGTTCTTGATCCGTTGCCTGTCCGCCCAGACAGGAAGCGGAGGTTCACCGCCCGCCGGGTGAACGAGGAGGATGCTGTTCAGGATGTGGCTCAGAAGGCCGCACTCTACCTCAGGGACTACTACCACCAGGAGCTAGCAGGGACTTTATAGTCCCTAGGTTCGGTGAGGATGACGATCCCCGTCTGGCGGGCATCGCCACCCTTATGACGCAGCAGGTCGTCCGCTACGACGGAGCAGTCGAGGAGGCCAGAGTCCTGCGGAGGCAGCTTTGGGACACCCGCAGGGAGGTTCAGCGCCTCCGGGAGTCCCTTCACCGCTTTGAGGCCCAGGAGGCATCAGAGGTCTCAGATAGTGCAGAGTCGCCCAGCGTTCACTCCTCCTGCGCTTCAGTGCAGTCTAGGCCCAAGCGCCGGATGACTGCGGCGCAGTACCGTGCCCGGTTCCGCCCCGCAGCCCCGCTTGGCCCTCCCAGCGCTTGAGGATATGGAGGAGTAGACGCTGACCGCTAGCGTAGCCCGACCTTTTGTATTAGTGGTACTTTTGGAATGTAATGCAAGTGTAACATGAACCTTTATGTGGTCTGTGCACCACTTGCTTAATGTGAATTATGTTTGCTATCTCTTTTAATTTGTTTGCTTAATTATCTGTATGTTCCTCCTGTGTTCAAAGTTTTCTTCTGTCCCCTTTCACTCTCGTACTTACCCTATTCACCCTATGCTTACCTTGAAATTCGAAGTCTTACTTACCTGCTCTTAATTGTCAAAGCCGCTGCAAAACTAACCTCAAGTTCCCAATAAACAGATGGAGCCAGCAGAGCAGACGGGTCAGACCAACAGGCAGGGTGCACCTGCCACCGACCAGAAGACACTTGCCGATGTTATTGCAATGCTAGAAGAGAATCAATATCAAGGAGAGCAGAATATCTTGAAAGTGTTGGATCAGCAAGCTCAGCTTCTCGAACAGATTGCAACCCGATCCTCCAGTTTTCCTAGTGGGAGTAATGTTCCTCGGGATGGTTCTCCAATTTCCACCCGATGGACGGATTTTCTGAAGACACGTCCACCGGTCTTCACCACCTCTGCGGACCCCATGGTAGCTGAGGATTGGCTTGTGGACGTGGAGAGAAAGCTTCAAACAGCACGATGCGATGACAAAGAGAAGGTGTTATACGCATCCCACCAGTTGCAGGGTGCTGCAGCTACTTGGTGGATCAACTACCAACGCACCCTACAGAACAGAGAACTTAGTTGGGAAGACTTTTCAAAGGCCTTCCGCAAGGCACATATGCCAGATGGCGTCATGGAGGCTAAGCGTCGGGAGTTTCTTGCGCTTAAGCAAGGAGGACGCACTGTTATGGAATACCTACATCAGTTCAACCATTTGTCCAGGTTTGCCCCAGAAGACGTCGACAGCGAAGACAAGAAGATGAATAAATTCAGGGCAGGATTGCAGCAGTCTCTGAAATTTCACATTTCAGCTCTGAAGTTCCAGGATTTGCATGACATGGTAGACAGCTTGATCAACTCAGAGGGAGCACGAGGAGAAATGGAGGACTATAGAAAGCGTAAGGCAGTACACAAATCACAGCCTTCTTCACACAGTGCTCAACGAATCAAGACTGTGGGATCGCCCTCATATCGATCCCAATCCTCCCGCCAGTTTGTGATGTTGCCCAGGAACCAATCTAACCTGTCTCAACAGAGCACTTCTCTTTTACCCCTGGCGCTCAAATGCCCCACCTGTGGTGGAAATCATCTTGCTAGTAGCTGCCCAAAGAGATCCAATGCTTGTTTCCACTGCGGGGAAATTGGGCACTACAGAGATCAATGTCCTAGAAGGAACTTGCCATCTGATGCGGCAAGACTTCAAGTCCAAAATCAACAACAGCAAGAAAACAAGACACAATCAAGCCCTGGCACTCCCAAGGGAGGATATCTACAGATCAAAGCAGCTGGACCCCAATCTCCAGCCGGCACAGCCAATTTCACTTCAGTAGGCCGCGGCAGAGGCCGTACCAGACCCACCTTCTATGCGAGGGTGAATCATGTGTCGGCAGAGGACGCAGCAGGAGCTAGCGATATCATCGCTGGTATGTTTCCAATCAACTCCATACCTGCATTGATTTTGTTTGATCCTGGTGCAACGCATTCATTTATTTCGAAGGGTTTTGCTTCAAGAAATCAATTACCTTCTGTTGCTTTACCAAGAACTTATGTGGTTGAGACCCCTGGGGTTAGAATGGAGTCCCACAATGGGTGTGCGGGACTCAATATAAAAATTCAAGGGGTAGATTTTAGAGCAGATTTGTTGCAACTAGATATGACCGGATTAGATGCCATTTTGGGCATGAATTGGTTAGCAAAGAACAAAGGCAAGGTAGACTGTGAGATCAAGACAGTGTCATTGGTAAATTCTGAAGGGCAGAAAGTGGTGGTAGAGACAGATCGAGAAGTATTAAAAGATGCCAGGAAGCGTATGATCAACATGATAGCAGCCACACCTAATCAAGTACCAGTGGTACAAGAGTATCCAGATGTATTTCCGGAAGAATTACCAGGAAGACCTCCTGACAGACAAGTGGAACTTGCTATTGAATTAGTACCTGGTACCAAGCCACTTGCCAAACATCAGTATAGAATGTCTGCTAGTGAATTGAAAGAATTGAAGAAGCAGTTGGATGAACTATTGGAAAAAGAATTCATTCGGCCAAGTGTTTCACCTTGGTCAGCCCCAGTCCTATTCGTGAAAAAGAAGAATGGAGAGCTGAGAATGTGTGTTGATTACAGAGGATTGAATGCATCCACAATTAAAAACAAATACCCGTTGCCAAGGATTGATGACTTGTTTGATCAACTCAAAGGTGCCAAAGTGTTTTCCAAGATCGACTTGCGCTCGGGTTATCACCAACTCAAGATCCGAGAGCAAGATCGAGAGAAGACCGCTTTCATCACCAGATATGGATTATTTGAGTTCACGGTCGTACCATTTGGTCTAACCAATGCGCCAGCATATTTCATGAATCTTATGAACCTGGTGCATATGGACCAATTGGATCGATTTGTGATTGTCTTCATTGATGATATCCTGATATATTCCAAGAATGAAGAAGAGCACAGACAACACTTGCACATGGTATTGTCAAGACTGAGGGAACATCAGCTATATGCAAAGTTTGACAAGTGCAGCTTTTGGCTAAAAGAAGTTGCTTTCTTGGGTCACATTATATCTGAAGATGGAGTGAAGGTTGATCCCGAAAAGATATCTGCAGTTATGGAATAGAAACAACCCAAGACCGTGACTGAAGTAAGGAGTTTCCTTGGATTGGCGGGCTATTATCGCCGATTCATTGAAGGCTTCTCGAAAATTTCTCGACCACTCACTCAGCTATTGAAGAAGGACAAGCCATTCACATGGACAGATGCATGTGAAGAGGGTTTTCAGATGTTAAAGACCAAATTGACAACCACGCCCGTCTTGATTTTGCCTAATCCAGAGAAGGAATTCCAAGTTTATTGTGATGCTTCAAAGCAAGGTTTGGGATGTGTACTTATGCAAGACGGAAAGGTTGTCGCTTATGCCTCAAGACAGTTGAAGCCGCATGAGGAGAATTATCCCACACACGATTTAGAACTAGCAGCTGTAGTGCATGCACTAAAAATCTGGCGGCACTACCTGTTAGGGAATCGATGTGAGATATTCTCTGATCACAAGAGTCTGAAGTACCTGTTCACACAGCCAGAGTTAAACATGAGACAACGCAGATGGCTGGAACTGATAAAGGACTATGATGTCGATCTTCAGTATCACCCGGGCAAGGCCAATGTAGTTGCCGATGCCCTTAGCCGCAAGGCTCGTCCAAGCAAAGCTAGCAAATCAGAATATCCGCCAGAGTTGCAAAGGGACATAATATGACTGAACTTGGTGATCACAGAACAGGGTGAAGAAACAACATTAGAAATTCAACCATTATTAACAGATCAGATAAAAACAGCACAAAATGAGGATGTAGAGATTCAAAAACTGAAAAAGGATATTGAAGAAAGAGATTCATCAGAGTATACGATAGACGAGCATGGAATCCTTACCTTCCGTGGTCGTTATTGCATACCCGACAAGAAGGAATTAAGAGAGTTAATCTTGTCGGAAGCCCATTCGTCCCAATTCTCAATTCACCCGGGAGGTACTAAGATGTACCAAGACTTGAAGAAGAAGTATTGGTGGAACCAGATGAAGAAGGAAGTGGCAGAGTATATAGCTAAATGTGATGTCTGCCAGCAGATCAAGATAGACCACCAGAAACCATCGGGATTGTTGCAACCTTTGCCAATACCCGAATGGAAATGGGACAGTATCGGCATGGATTTCATTACTGGACTTCCTAAGACCCGTGAGGGATATGATGCTATTTGGGTCATTGTTGATAGATTGACTAAAGTAGCTCATTTCCTCCCGATCAAGCAAACGTATGGGAAAGATAAACTTGCTGAGTTATACTTGACAAGAATTGTGACTCTACATGGAGTTCCGAAGAAAATTGTGTCAGATAGAGGAGCACAGTTTACATCTAAGTTCTGGGAGAAATTACATGAAGCAATGGGCACTGATTTGAATTTCAGTTCAGCCTATCACCCCCAGACAGATGGTCAGACAGAAAGAACAAATCAGATTTTGGAAGATATGTTGAGAGCTTGTACTATTGTGTATGGTGCAGCCTGGAATACTTGCTTACCATTCGCTCAATTCTCATACAACAATAGCTACCAAGCTAG
This sequence comes from Dendrocalamus latiflorus, assembly GCA_017311315.1. Classification (NCBI taxonomy): domain Eukaryota; kingdom Viridiplantae; phylum Streptophyta; class Magnoliopsida; order Poales; family Poaceae; genus Dendrocalamus; species Dendrocalamus latiflorus. The sequence goes on from CM029645.1 coordinate 1,616,358, forward strand.
TATCCAAATGGCCCCGTTTGAGGCACTTTATGGCAGAAAATGTAGAACCCCTCTGAATTGGACAGAAACAGGAGAGCGACAACTTATCGGTCCTCAGATTGTTCAAGACGCAGAAGAACATGTTAGAATTGTCAAAGACAGACTCAAAATGGCGCAAGACCGACAGAAGAGCTATGCAGATAACCGCAGGAAGGATTTGAGCTTTGAAGTTGGAGATTTCGTCTACATCAAAGTCACTCCGTTCAAAATAGTTAAGAGATTTCAAGTTAAAGGCAAATTGGCACCAAGATATGTGGGACCGTTCCAGATTATCGGAAGAATTGGGGAAGTAGCTTATCAAGTGCAGCTTCCACCCAACTTGTCAAGAATGCACAATGTGTTCCACGTATCTCAACTTCGAAAGTGTCTACGACAACCAACAGATGAAGTGCCATTGTCAGATATTGAACTGCAGGATGACTGCACGTATGCTGAAGAACCACTACAAATACTTGAAACATCAGAGAGGCAGCTCAGAAACAAGAATATCAGATTTTGCAGAGTGCAGTGGAAGAATCACACAGCGGATGAGTCCACTTGGGAACGAGAATCAGACTTGTAGTGGGATTTTCCCAACTTACTCCCTGGACCAAGTTAATCTCGGGGTCGAGATTCTTTTAAGGGGGGTAGGTTGAAAAGCCCCAAAAATTTCAAACAAAATTTTCCTTAATTTTTGCTGCATTTTTGAGTGATTTTTGAAAACTTTCCTTTTTAGGAAAGTTTTCCCCGCCGCCGCTTTCCCTTTTCGGCCTGGCGCCTTCCCCCTCGCGTTGGCGCTTTCTCCTTTCCCGCCTCCTCTCCTCCCCGGCGCCTCCCGCTCTTCTCTCGCGTTGGCGCCGCCCCGATTCCGCCTTCCTCCCGCGCCCAGCGCCTCCCTCCGCGCCCTTCGCCCGTTGGCGCCCCGCCCCTTTTCCGCCTTCGCCTCGCGCACGCGCGGAGCGCTGCGCGCTGCGCCTTGCGCCCGCCTCCCCTCGCGCGGACAGCGCCGCCCTCGGATTCGCCTCGCCCGCGCGCCGTCCCGACCGTCGCGGTCCAAAACCGTGGGCGTCCTGCGCCACGCGTCGCACCGCGTGAGCCCCGGGGTCCGCCTGTCAGCCCCGGCTCCTCCCTCTCCCGCGCGCGGACGCTACCTCGCCCATGCCCGCGCCTCACCTGCTCCTGTGCCGTCCCGTCGCCATTACTCCTGTGCAGAGCCGGCGTCACCCCGGTCACCCCTCCATCCCGCGGAGGAGACGGCCGACCTGCCCCTGTTGACCCCGGAGCCCGCCCAGTGGCTTCTCCTCCACGCCCCGCTCCCCTCCGCTCGGGGTATAAAATTCCCCCCTCGGCTCCTCGCTCCTCCTTTGCCTCCCGAGCCGTTCCACCACCTCCATTCGCCTCCCACCGCTCCAGAGCCTCTCCTGGAGCCGTCGATTGGAGCCCCGCCGCCCGTAGCTCCGCCTTCGCGCTCCCTACGCCGGTGGCCCCCGGGAGCCAATCTCCCCCTTCCCTCGCCCATTCTTCAATTGCATTCGCCTGGAGCATCTCCACCCTCCCCTAACCCCTTTGCCGCCCTCCTCTGGACAGGTGAAGCCCCGTGGAGCGCCGCCGTCGAGACCCCCTTCCGGCAGCGACCACCCCACCGTGGCCAGACCTCCCCGCAGCTCCCCAACCTCCGCCGTCGCCACCAATGTGAGCACCCGGTCCCAGTGAACGTGTAGCCGCGGCTGTTTGAGCTAACTCGCCGCCGGTGATCTCCCTCGCCGCCAAGTACCCGAACCACCCCCTTCTACCTCCCGTCCTCTCCGGTGATCCCCTCGCCTCCCCGCTGCCCAAAATGGGTTCCTCTCTCGAAGCCGCACCCGCCGATGCCCTCGGTGGTCGCCGACGAGTCCCCTAGCGCCCAGGCCGCCGTCACCACCGTAACCTCGCCGCGGGGTTACTGTAGCGGCTGGAGGTTGAAGACGACTCCTCCCCGCGACGTGGCTTCCCCTCCGCCGTCCATCCTCCCGTTGCCATTTAACGTCAGCCGTCGGATCACTTCATACCGCTTCGCCCTCGTCCCCGCTTCGCCGCCGTCCGATCCACCCCGCAGCTCATCCGGGCCTTCGGCTCGCCCCGCATCCCCGTCGCTCGCGCCGTCCACGCGGCGGCCATCCGACCCGCTCGGGCGCACGCGCTGCCGGGCCACCTCCCTCGGCCCACCCCGTTCCCCCGCGCGCGCACGCGTGCAATCGGGCCGCGCTGGCCTTCGGCCGCGCGGGCCGTTTCCCGACCGGGCCGCACTGTAGCCATGGGCCGGCCTTTCACTGTTCACAGTGATTTTCCCGAATTTACTAATTTCCAAATCCTAGAAAATCCAAATAAATCCTAGAAAATCACAGAAAATCCCAAAAATTCCCAAATTTCACCACCTTGCTCCAAATAATATTCCAGACCCAGTGGTGACCTCAATTTCCACAGATCTATCCCAAATAAATTTCTAAAATTCTTCATTTGGAGATTTATGCATTTTACTCCTTTTTAAATAGTTTATTTTCCCTCGCTTGATTAGTCTCAAGCTGGATTTAATTTGTTTTGTATGTTTGCGCTAGTGTCGGAGTCTCCGGAAGTTCAGTTGCAGCCCCAGGAGCCAGGAGGTTCTTCGTTCGTGCTAGCGGAAATCGTTCGGATTGACGGCAAGTCCCAAATCCTTTGATCATATTGCAACCCACGATGTTTATTTATGTTAATAGGTTATTTGCATTATGTTATTTGTGAAATGTTAGTTTGAAGTAAAATAAAAATGGTTAGAATGACTTGTTATGTAGTTAATCCTACCACCGCTAAATGCCATGTTTAAATTGTAGCCATGCCTTTGAAACCCTAGAATTAATTATCTGTTAATCTAGATAAATTGTAGGATATTATTATCATGCAAGTCTTACACTAATAAGGCTGTGGCTGCGGGCCAATAGACTTTGGAAAACCCGACTCTAGGGCAGGGTAGTATGGGATGCCGTGCCCTAGGGCGGAGTATGTCGACGTGTAAGATAGGGTAAGGGGGGCTGTGGTGCGCCGCGAGACGGTTTTCGCCCGCCTTTTACCCTGGGTTGCAGGTTGCGGACCTGGCCGGGGTTGCAGACTCCGGGGGAAAAATATAAGGACTAGACCCTTACGCTGAGTAGTTGACATGGTGACCGCTCAACCACAGGAGTTGACTTGTCAACACTGGTTTAGTAGCTGCTCAACTCGATTGAAACTCTACAGGTGTTGTGGAGAAGGTGTTTGGGTAACAAAGGTTAGGCAGGCCGTGATTTGGTGCCTAACAACGGTAGAGTTCACTCGAAGCGGCACCGTTTTCTTTTCTTTGTGTGTGTGTGTGTGTGAGCGAGCCAGACCCGAGTGAATTCTACCGGGTAGAGCCTATATAAAGAGCTGAGCAGTGAAACGACCTGGCTTTCTTAACTCTTTAGCGGGAGTTAAGGGATCGTGTGGGTAAAGCTGAGCAAACTCTGCAGAGTCAAATAAATGGTATTCGAATACGCCGTGCTCCCGGTTATTGGAGCTGTGTCATTTGGGTGATTCCAGCAGCAAAGCTTAAGTAGTTTTGTACATGCTTTAACTTGTTTAGGTTGGTTAATGAACTCTTGTTGAAAACCCCTGAGTTCTTGAGGAGTAGTTTTGGGTCCCTCTTTTAAAATGATTGCAAATAAAACTGCATCCACTCAAAGATAATAAACCAAATATATTCACTTCCTTGAAGTTCCGTGCATGTAATAAGTTAGGATCCCTTTGGGATTTGCTGAGCCGGTTGATTGGCTCACGGCTTGCTTAATCTAATCTTTAGAGGATCAAGACGAAGGAGAAGGTCTCCCCGTTGAAGAAGTCCCGGAGGATCTATTCTTCGACGAGGACCCTTGGCTGTAGGTCTTGGCCGCGCTCAAGCGGATTCTGGAAGTCTTTTGTAATGTAATTATATTTTGGGCTTGCACGCCCCGCTGTCAAAACCTAGATGTTAATCCTTATGTCAAATATATGCTGGACTTTTGTTGTAAGCATGCAATGGTATACTCTTGCGCGACGTTCCATAACTGTTCATGCGTGAATAGTTGCGGAATGCCGTGTCCGTACGCGCCCCTGGAAACGGGGGCGTTACATTGGATTGTACTCCTGCTGTTACTGCTGTATAGCTCCAGATAAGGTTTTGTACCTTGATTAGCGATAGCTTTCCTTAACTGAATCCTGTGCAAGTATTATATACATCAATCAATACAAGGCACCGCCTGTGTGGCGCATTCAGCCAAACCTTCATGGTATCAGATTAGATCGATCCTCTCCTCTTTGCCCACCACCCCCGTGTGTCGTTCCTCTCCTGACGGCATACGCCACCTTCTGCTCTCCCTCCAACCTCCGTCCGCCCTGTTCCTTCACCATGGGCGAACCCAGCAACCCAACTCGGGGCGCAGGCCATGAAGATGAAGGTGTCCTCCACCCGCTCCCTGGTGCCTATTGTACTCGACATCAAGGCTTCCAAGTTCCAACTATGCCTAGTGGCGGAACCTCTTTCTTGTGGCCGTGGGCAAGTTCGCACTAGACGATCATGTCACGGACGCGCTGCCTGAGTTGAAGCACAGCAAAACAACCATCGGAGCCGATCTCTCTAGCGCCTCCGCATTCTTCACCAACACCGTTCCTCATCCCACCGGCCACACTGGCTGGCACCATCCCAGCAACAATGGCGTCCAGCACAGTGGCAACGGTGGTGACCCAAAGTACAAGCGAGGCCGCGGCAAGGGCGGCAAAGGTGGCGGCCCCGGCGGCCGAAGCAGCTCCACCCCCCACCGCAGTGGCCGACGTTCTTCAACCCGTGGACCGGGGCCTTCCAACTCTGGTCCACCGAAGGCACCAGCGGCAGCCATCCCAGTGCCGCCGGTGTGCTTGGCCCCCGGTCTGGCGCCCCTCCTTCCTGAGCGCTCGTTGCAGCTCCTGTCACGCAGCAGCAGTGGCAAGCAGCCACACTGCAGCCATGGCACCCTGGCGTCAGTTCCCCGTAGCAGCCGTGGCAGGCTGCCCCACCACAGTCATCGTGGCAGCTTGCAACTGCCCAGTTCATGCACCCCTGGACAACCGTAGCATTCTACTTAGAGCAGCTCCAAAAGATGGGCTAAATTTGATCCCCTATAATCTTATTTTAGGGGACATACCAAAAAGTTGGGGATCAATATAACTCTTTTGCTCCAACAGTCATCCCCAAAATTGGTCCCCTAAATATTTTAAATCTGCTACATGGGCTTATGGGCAGCGGCCAGCGAGGAGGTGTCTGTGCACGGGCGGAGGGGATGTGCACGGCCAGCGGAGACGCGCAGCGGCCGGCGAGGAGGCGCCTGTGCGCGGCCAGAGGGGATGTGCCTGGAGGCGGCCGGCGGAGAGGCGCAGGCGGCCAGCGTGCTCCAACAGCGGGGGCGCCGGTGGGGAGCCACGCCGGCGGGGAGGAAGCTGCCAACGCCCTCAGGTAGGTCTCCCGCAGCGCGAAGGAAAAAAAATTGGGCGCGGAATCGCCTACTCACGCGCAGCAACGGTGATTGGGGACGCGTGGGATGAGGCCAAATTTGGCTCCGGTGGGGTGAGATATTGGGGGTGTTAAAATTTTTAGTGGTGGTTTTGGGGATCTTTTGGAGGGGATTTTGTTTCTCTAATCACCAAAATTTATTTTAGGGGATGTTTTAGCCCATCTCTTGGAGTTGCTCTTACAGTCAAACTAAGATACTACTATAAAGCATCATCGCTAAAGTAAAAAGAGAATAATAAAAGTAACAATAGAAATTTTAAGAAAATTGAAACTTTAAAGATACTTTATTTAGAGAATCGACGGAAGCTGAAATAAATGTTTAAAACATGGACCAATCCACTTCTAATCAAATGAGAAATAAAATAAAATGGCAAAAGTATTGACTAATCCCATCCATACATATTGCTATCACTCCACTGACTTTTTACCTGAGAAGGGAAAGAGCAAACGTGAGATTTGAAAATCTCAGCAAGTACCCAACAACGGTCGCAACACAAAGAGTAAAGAACATGTAATGCAGCCAAGATAATTAAGAGAGAAGCAATACAAGCAAGCAATTGACACAGATTAAAGGCAACGAACTTAGATTACCGGAATCACTGATATAGACTGAAAACAAGGATCACAGAAATAGTGTAATCCAAGATAATTGTTATTTAACGGGATATCGCTAATTATAGTAAGTTTTAGCAAAGACACCAGTAATCACATCCCACATACCCGGTTATACGAGAATAGTCAAGCACGACCTTGTCCTCGACTGTATAATCACCGACATGGTGTAATATCCTGTGTAACGAGAATATACGCCCCCTCCCCGGTACGTTACTAAGTGGGTGAAAATCTTCCCTATATGTGGGTAATCCGGGCCAGGTAACTGCCATTTTCCTTCATTAGTGAATCATCCAAGATGTAATTAAAAGTTGAGGGTGAATTAAGGTAAAATTATGAGAGTAATGATTTGATACAGTTGAGACCGGAGAGATGTCAGACCCAGATTTTACAATCCGGAATCTACTGTGTTTAACTGCACTATTCCCTGGATCAGTAGATAGTGCACACAGTTACAGTTCAGATTATCAAGTACATATCATGCGGAAACGTAAATATAATAGCAGACTTACTCATGGGCCGATTAGGCCGAAATCAATAAATTGCAGCAGCGGAAGAACGAAGCACACAGGTGGGACCTTCAGGACATGCCCACAGGCAGCCAACTGGAGGTTCGCGACCTAGTTCTCGACATCTTCATCCTCTTCACCATCGTGATCCAAAAATATTATTGAAGCGTAGTGATCCAATTCCTGCTTCTGAATTTGTCGCAAAAGCGAGCGTGAGCACTCCGACCCCATGCTCCGCGAGCCAACACACAGAATGCAATATTTAACATGTATGGCTAATCAAATGAAGGTTGGGGCTCATTTTATTTTTGCGTAGAGTGCTTTTGAATACAATTACTTAAAAATTCCTGAGACCTAGCATTTTGAACAAAAGCATAATGTTCAGAATATGCAATAATAATAGCGATCCAGATTCCATCCACCGTTACATGGCATCTGCACTGTATAGCAATTCTTCAGCGTTATAGCCGCTTAATTTACCACTGGGACGACACCCAGGACAATTCCAAACTAGGGCCTTACACTGCCCTTCCACTTTTCCAACCCATCATAAAGCATTTTGAAATAGAACTATATCTGGTTAAGTTCCCATGTCCGCCCTTGACCGTGGGCACGGCTATTCGAATAGTTTTGACTCTGCAGAGTTTGTACACTTTCACCACAAGAGATAATCAACTCGTTGCCCCACACGATTCCTTAGACGTGTGGTTGAGCAGACCATCACAGTGACTTTTCAAAGTACCTCGCCCCTTCCATCATTTCACCCTATGGGTCGCTCCCACTTGCGGTGGGTCCCATACGTTGTGCGGGATGTTCTCCTTCTGAACGTCTAGCAGCTGACTCCCCACCCCTGCTAGTCCGCCACACCAGAACTTCACCTTCCACGGGTGTCCCATTCAAGCCGTCACACAGACTGCCGCTTGCACTATCCCACAACTCCTCCTGGAAGGATGACTTTCAGGGTCCGGTAAATCTACTAAGCCAAGTTGTATTTTACAGACTTGTGGTTGTACTGTTTTACACGGGTTGACATGACAAGATTCAGTCCTTGGTGGTATCTAGGCGGTCTACCACTAACCACTTTGTGCTTCCACTGCACCACACTCTCACACCATCGAACCAATCCGCCCAGATAAATAAGCAATTCGAGGTTTTTGGGAGTATAAAATAGCCATATCCAACATACACCGGTCATTCCCACCATGACTGCCCAACCAATTTTTCTCAGGATTAAAAGTGATGCTTGGGCGCTCTCGCGCCCATGAGTATCTAAACAATACTAAGCATGGCATATATTTAGAGACTTATTTTCGAAATGTTACTATTATAATTTTGCTAGGGCGACAAGGTTCACACATTCAAATATTCCAAAGGACGTGTAATATTATTCAAGGCAAACGATAGGCATGTAACTAGAATCTTAAATTAACATGTATTTGCATATAACATAACAGCATGCAATTTGATAATTTAAACTAAAATAATTTGCAGAAAATGTAGGTTCAACATGATCAAAGTATTGACTCGCCTTGGTCACAGTGGTCTGGTGCTTGATTATCCGGAACTTCTAGTGCTGCTGCCTCGAACTCTTCCTCTTGAGCCTCGTAAGCTATTTTAATCATGCGCGAAAATTTGGATAAAAAGAAAACACCAAATCAACAAAATATCACCAGAAATTCAGATGAACTCTAAAAATTATGATTTTGGTTCCATTGGATAGATCTTGAATTTAGATGAATTTAGCAATTTGTGTCATCCAATTTGGAGTTAAAATGAAAACGTTATGTCCATTTGAATATTTCAGTTCAGTTAAATCCCAAAATTAATAAGTTTCTGACAGTGGGTCCCACATGTCATATATTTCATTTTTATCTTTTTCTTATTTGCTTATTCTTGTGTCTATGGTCAGTGGATTCCACATGTCGGCGTGCATTAGCCACTGACAAGTGGGGCCCTGGACCCATCTGCCAGCGAGCGGCGCCGACACACGGGGCCCAGAAGGCAGCCGACCCACTAGCCAACAGCGGCTGACGGGCGGGGCCCAGCTGTCAACGGGGGAATTTAAAAGAAATGCTCGACCGCAACGCGCGGAGCTGGGGCTCGAACGCGCGCCGCGAGAGCACGGGGTCGGAGTGCTCACGCTCGCTTTTGCGACAAATTCAGAAGCAGGAATTGGATCACTACGCTTCAATAATATTTTTGGATCACGATGGTGAAGAGGATGAAGATGTCGAGAACTAGGTCGCGAACCTCCAGTTGGCTGCCTGTGGGCATGTCCTGAAGGTCCCACCTGTGTGCTTCGTTCTTCCGCTGCTGCAATTTATTGATTTCGGTCTAATCGGCCCATGAGTAAGTCTACTATTATATTTACGTTTCTGCATGATATGTACTTGATAATCAGAACTGTAACTGTGTGCACTATCTACTGATCCAGGGAATAGTGCAGTTAAACACAGTAGATTCCGAATTGTAAAATCTGGGTCTGACAAGAGACAAGATTTGTGATACAAAGCGATGGAGAACAAGATCTGATGATAATGTAATAAAACCTGATGATACAATACTAACTAGCTCAGCGCATTCGAATTTAACTAATTCTACAAGCAACACACAATTGGTAATTAACACAGTGCGAAAATCGAATACCAGGCTACTGGCGACAGGTAATCATAAAACAGTAATGTGTGAAAGAACAGGTTATGGTCGCGAGGTACTTGCCTTGAGCACGCTCGACGGACACGCTACACGATGGATCCGAAATGCGCAACTGTCCAGCTGCTCCCTCAATAGCTACGTATGACTGGAAACCGATCAGATGGTATGTAAGGCAACCGATCAGATAAAGACGAATTTAATAAAGGAACGATAGGAGATAAATGACTGGAAAGGAAACAACTGTTCGACCGTGCGAACAGCCGTTTGCCCGCACGAAAACACGTTCAGTCGCGCAAACGCACGTTCGGCCACGCGAACAGCCGTTCGATCGCGCCTCTGCCCCCTGGCCACCAGCCGCCGCTATCGGCCTCTGCGGAACGCCACTGCGCGTCGCCGCCGACAAAACCGTAGGCAATATCTAGTTGGATTTTTTTATTTTAAACATTAAAACATTTTCCGACTCATTTCACTTGAAATGAACTAAAACCCCACCTAGCCCAATTCACATTAAAAAGAGCCCAAAGGCCCAAACCTCTAGAACACAAGCATACTATTTCACTGAACACATATACGTATGTACTTTTTGTAGAGGGTACTATTTAAATAAATAGTATCTGAGGTAATGAGACAATCTAAAACCAAGTCTGGGCAGATGAATTGCACATATAGGGTCTGTTTTTTTGGCTAAAGTTTATGGTTTTTAGCCGCGGTTTGTGACTTTTGAGTTGTTCATGTAAGAGATTACAAAGTAATAGAAACTCGCGTACAATTTTTGCTGATATAAATGAAGTCGGTACAGTATTTATTACAATTAACTAGTAGATTCTATCTTAAAATGATACTCCGTTTAAAGACTAGTTACTATAAAAAAACTAAAAAAACAGATTTTAAAAGCTGAAAATAACAGGACTACGGTCTCACGCTCGGCTCTTTTTCGTGGGTTGCATCTCTGCAGTCGGAGTGGTCCTGAGCGAAGGTCCCTTTGGGCTGCCTGCGTATTCAAATCGTCGTCTGGGCTGGAAAGGTCTCAAGCTTGGGCTACTACGTGAGGCAGAGCAAGTAAGATAGCTAAAACTTCTTTGGGCCGCTCTGCTCCCATTAAGGGCCACTGCATTTGCTTGTCCATACACCAAGGGTGTGTTTGGTTCGTGGATTGAGGTTGCATCGTATATCCTGGATGAGTGGATGCAGGCTGAGTGGAATCGTATTTCAGAAAAAGAAGATGTTTGGTGAGGCTGCATGAGCGGATACAAAAAAACTGAGATGCTGTTTGGTTGCCTGTATGAGCGGATGCAGTCTACCAAACCCGAGAGGCTGACACGTGGGACCGCATAAGATACACTGCATCCACTCATCCAAGATGGCTAGTGAAGCTCATTTTGAGCGTATCCACCCATCCAGGATGAGGGCGTATTTTTGCATCCGCTCATACAGGCTGTATCCGCTCATACAGGCAACCAAACAGGCTCTTTCTCAGATTATACGGATCCACCCATCCAAGACGAAGGAGATACAGGCAACCAAACACACCCCAAGCGACTAGCTAGCCTCCGAGGAAGCTTCTAGGTTCAGAAGGCAGAGATTTCTTTGTTTTTGTATTGTTTGTTTGTGTTGGCATAACCGTTTTTATTTAATTGAATGAGTTAGCTAAAAGCTGCTATTACTACAGGACTTCCTCCATTCATAAATATAGATTTTTTTATTTTTTTTTACCGTCTCTAATACATGCCTTTGATTATAATTTATTATCATAATATACTGACAAAAATAATATATATATATATATATATAGAAAAAATTTGTAAGACAAATCCTATGATATTTTTTATATAGTTAACCTATATACTTTAATACGGTGATGCTATTCTGCACCTACGCGTTCTATGCGTGTATTTTTGCGCCCCTACAAGCTATCATCGACTATGAAGAAAGTTATCATCAGCTGTGTACTGTGAACATCTGCAGTAACTTCATCGCTACCGATGATAACTTTATGCAGAACCGATAATAACTTTCTGGCACTACGAAGGTTTAGCAATAACTTCATTCAGAATCGATGGTAACTTCATTCAAAAATGACAGTAACTGTCCCGTGTTTTATACACCTACACATGGTTAGTGTTTTTATATCTTAATATATATTAATAATTAAATCTTGATTAAACAGAATCTACGACTATATGTATATTAATGATTAAATTTTGATGGTACGAAATCTACGACGATATATATTTATAGACCGAGAAAGTACCATTTTAGCGGGCAAAGTCGGTCGGGGGGGCTGTGCATTCAGTCATGCTTTCATACTCTCTTTTTTAGTCACGAGAATTAGCTTTATTCTCTTCAGCTGCTCTCGCTTCAGCTTTTGACTTCCCCCATCTTCATCCCTAGCTTCGCAACCAGCAAAGCAACTCGATCCGCAACATCAACATCGCAAGAACAGCAAGCCTCGAATCCAATCTCCTCAACACGGACACCACCCATGGATGAGTAAGTCCTTCCTCTCGATTTGCTTCTCCATATCCCACACAAAACATCAGCTATGGATAATCTGAATGCCAAAGATACGAGTCGATCAAGAACTCGATTTCTTGGAAGAGACATGCATCCCAGTTTAGTTCCCCTACCGTGCTCATCCGATTTTTCCTTGTTTTTCTCCCAGATCCGAGGAGCACAGCAGCGGCAATGGAGGCGGCGGCCACCACCACGGGTACGAGTGGAAGTTCCCGGCGGCGCTGTCGGCGAACACGACGAGCGTGCACGTGACGGCGCTGGACGGGGTGGTGAATGTGAACTCCCTCTTCACGGTGGCCGTCTTCGTTGGGCTCTCCCTGGCGACCCCCGGCGAGCTCCGGAGCCTGGCCGGCGACCCGTCCTGCGACGCCGGCCCCGGCGTGGCGCGGTCCCTGCTCGTGCTCGAGGTGGTGGCCTTCTCCTCCTTCCTCTTCTCCAGCCTCGTCGCGCAGGGGCTCAAGCTCGCGCTCAACCTCATCAACTCCAAGGACCCCCACGACACGCTGCACGCCCACATCGACGCCCGCGTGCTCCGCCTCGGGATGCTCGCCTCCGCCGTGGGCTCCGTCGTCGGTTGCGTGTTCCTGATGGTGTCCATGGTGATGGTCGTGCAGATCCGGCTCGGCACGCTGGGCTGCGCCACCAACCGGGCGGCCGCCAAGGCCGCCGCGGGGCTCATCGGGCTCGTCACCACCGCGCTCGCCGTGTACATCGGCACCGTCTTCTACACCTTCACCCACTGAGTGCTCCCCACCGCCACCTTTCTTCTTGGCGTGTGGTCGGAAACTTGAGCAGGTTTGATGGATCTTTGCTTCACTCTTGTCTTCTTCTTTGTAGCTTTAGCTAAGCGTGAGGTGTTGTAGGATCTGTTTCTGCTGCTGTGCATGTATTGTTGCATCTCAGTGTTAAGTACAACTTTACTTGAGTAATAATGTTGGAGCTTGGAAGATTGGAAGATGCCTTTGTTGATGATTTAGATGTAGGGGATGCTTCTGAATCAATGTGTGGTGGTGTTAGCAATGTTTCATCTCCCATTATTTTGCAGTTACTGATCTTGCAACGGGTGCATTGATCTTGTCCAAGATAAAAAAAAAAGGATAAAGCTTCGCGATGCATATTTAGTTTGGTGTTTACCAAGTAGGCCGAATGCTTGATTGCCAATTCGACAAAAAAACTAAGACTTCATTGGTAGTGCCTGTCCAGATAATGAACATGGTGCCGGCCTGTGAATCTAATAATCAATGCCCATTGCTGTTACCTGAAGCAATTCATGCTGTGGGCATAGCTGTTTTGTTGTTAAAGAGCATACCCAAGTGCCCAGGCTTCATGTACATTGGTAAAGAGCATACCCAAGTGCACACTACTGCATGCGAGTTTTGTTGTTGTTCTGAAATTCCTTTATGTATTGATGAAGTTCATGCAAATCAGATTTTTTTTGGCCGGTATGCATTCTTAGAGGTGTCCAGTAAATCTGAATTTCGGCGATTCTCGCCGAATTTCGCCGGTAAATTGAACCTGCCGAGGCGCATCAGTAGAAATCAATAAACATTTCAAGTATCCAATACATGTGACAGATCCCATCTATATATGGAAGTTACTAACAGTTAATAGCTATACAATCAATTATACACATACACATTAAACAAAGATTGCAGAAGTTCACTGTGTTAGGGGTGTCCGTCGGCTATTTTCGGTTTAGTATTTTTAGAATTTCTGTAAATACTAAAGCAAAGAGACCTGAAGGTCAATTTTGCTTCGTTGTTAACTAAATTGCTTGTTGCTCTGTGCATACACTGGAGCAGAAAGACCTGAAGGTCAATTTTGATGAAATTCTAAAAATACTTAAGTTTATATGTTTAGAATTTCAGTAAATACTTAAGCAGAAAGACCTGAATGTCAATTTTGCTTCGTTGTTAACTATATAAAAACACTTCGGTGACAAAATGCTTGTTGCCTTGGGCACACCCTGGAGCGTTTATCCAACCAACGAGCGCCAATAAGGTTACTATTCAAGTTTTCGGACGAGCAGAATCGATATCGAATTTACAAAATTATAATTGGGTACAGTTATGTAACAAGTAGAACCAATAAATTACAGACAGAAGTACCATTAGTGCATTGGTGGAAATATCTTATAAAACTGTCTGCGACTATGCTACAAAAGCCAAGACATTCGTCGTCTTATGTGACACAGGCCAGAGGGAGTGCAAGAACAAAAACTGCTTCACATTCTAAATCCTGAAATCCATTTATGCAACCTGATGCACAAAACCGTGTCTGCATCTTTCTTTTTAACAAACTCTTCACAGATTCCATCTTCCTGAACTTTTTGCTCAACCATTTGTGAGATCTGCTGATGCTGGATAGTTATTGCTTTCTAGGTAGGCAAAATTTGAGCCATGAAAAAGGCTGTCCTGTACTACTCGAGAGAAAGGTTTCTGATGTTGCGTTGCTGATCAGCAATCCCTTTGGCTAACCGCGAGGGTAGTGGAACCAAGTCAACTGGTGATCCAGTGGTGGATGTGCTTGTGAATTTTGGATTAAACCACCTTCTTAGCGTGAGGCCGTTGATTCTCATCTTCCCGTGAGACTCCTCTCCTTGATATTTAATTCCTAATCTCCTCAGGAGGGCACCAACTGTTTGACCAACTCTGTATGTCATTATACAAATCAGTCTCTTCTAAGTTCTGGATAATTCCAGTGCATAAAAGAGAGATTTTTTTTTTAAAAAAAAACTGAAGCAGGCGTAGCACCCAAAAAAATTTGTATTTGGCTTGGTGGATTTATGGTTAGTGAACTAGCTGCTAGCATACAGTAGCACTGGTTAATGTTCAAACCATTAAATAGAAACAAAAGGTAGATGCAATAGAAAAAAACTTTTCAGAAAACGTGCTCTTCAGAGTTCAGACCAACTTCATTAATAAATGAAGATTGGTCAATAAATAAGACAAAGTATCAAGACAATGAATTCGATTTCACCTTCCAGCAAGTTTAAGTGTTTTCTCCCTTTCATCAAGGTCAACTTGTTTCTTTTCTGTGGGTAATAAAATTGTCACATTTGGTAACCTTGCACCTGCATGGCATAATATATAATTAGAACTGAATAACTAGGATGTAAATTTTACAATAATTTTATCCCTTTTCTTATTGGTGTATGTGGAAATCACATTACTATTTAGTTGTTACTTGACGGATTCCAAGAGCTAGAATCGGGTCACTAGTGCAATTTAATCAATAACCTGGCAGGTTCTTGTAATTCCTCCAGAAAGACTTGACTAAGTGAGAATGAACTAAGTTGGAATAATCAAGAATCAGACAAAAATCTCGGAATAAGTTGAACCGGATTCTAGATATCTCCTATGGCTGGTTTGACAAGGAAATGACCACAAAGCTCTGAACCTTATTAATTCTTTAATCGAACTTTATAGGAGCATAAATAATCCATGCATATTTATTATTCTTCCCACAGTTTTTAATTATTTATTTTCTTGATACACAACTCCGCTTGTGTAATTTACTACATAGGCTGTCCCAAGCCAGGAAAAGGAGGAGGGTTGTGTTAGGTTCAGCGAGCCAACGAAAAAAATCAAGCTACTTTTTCATGGAATGAAACCCAAAATTAATAATTTTAAGACGTACCGAAAACACAAGAAAGCAGTTAAAAAAGACTTAAGGGATTGAGGGTGTATCTAAAGAATTAGCTTTAAATAGAAGCTCATAAAAATTTGCGATCTACATACCGGAATCATAACATAAGAAGAAAGTTTAGAGACGGTGTTTTAGGCTCTCTACTCATATAGCAGGATGCAGGATTAGAGATTTTGCCTTGTAGATTTTATTACAAAGCTCTTGTTTCTTTGATTTTGAGAAGATTTTATTCCTATCCTACTCCAACTTGTTTAAGATAAAAGACTTTATTGTTGTTGTTGTGTATTTTTTTATACACCAAATAGATTATAGACAAAGCAAATTATTTGACGTATCAAAAATATTTTAGGATTCACCTGCAGCTAGTTGATGCTTCAAAGACCTCAATGTTGTTAGAAGAGAAACCTGAAAAATAAAATGTAAGCAAGTATGATATGATTTATGCTGTACATATGTTGCTCTGTACCCCCCCCCCCCCCCCCCCCAAACATAAAGGTTCTATTTGTCCAGTACTTGCATCAAAGAAGGTGCTCTGAACTGAACTTTGAAGTCAATCTCCATTTCATCAGCAAAAGCAACATCCAACCAGTCTACATAACTAATACATGTACAGTAATTTTATCTGATCTTTATCCCTCTCTTAAAATCATGAATAACATGAAATGCTACATTGTCCCAAAGGTTATTTTTTATGTAGCCAGAAGGCCTAATATCTACATCTAAAACATCCTGATGCTATAAAGAAAATAGTTCAAATCATGCCAAGATGAGTTATGGGGTTGACAGGGCAGGACAACGCTAAAGTTCTAGTTGAATGACAAGGACGAAATATGAAGTATCAGTGAACCAATTTCTAGCATTAAGTATTATAATCTCCTGGAAAATTGTGCAGTATACCAAGCGTATGTAACAGAAGATAGCCACCACAGAACCAGTTTTGACTGCAAAATGTGCTAAGATACAGAAGCAAGTGCACACCAATGATGTGACCTCTCATTTTATTTAGAAGAAACATATTAAAGAAGTTTCATTAAAGGAACATAATGCAACAAGCAAAAAAAAAACCTCCGCTGTGTAGATCTTTGACTTTCTTGCATCAATAACAATTCGACTATCTTTTGTGGAAATACTTGCAACTGCTCCTAATGAAGCAGCTTCCTGTGACAAGAAGGCATGCTGCTTTGATTAATATCTGCAGAATACTAAAATGGAGCGATGGTTTAATTGAAGATAGCATCCCTACCTCCAGTATTGAAAAAGCACGAATATCATATTCACCAAATCCGTCCAACAGCGAATTTATATTGGGATGATGTGGAATATCACAACTTATTCCCATGTTTTCAATGAAAGTATTTTTCAACGAAGTGTCAGGAGGAAACCTGAAACATCCCAACACTTGAGATAAAACATCACTTGAGGGTAACAGCCCAGTAGAAATTGCCTCACGGTAGACCCTAATTGCTAAGGAGGTCCTACAAAAAAAATCAGCAAATATAAGTTACTGAGGAAGATAATTGTAGAATTGATTATAGAGATATCTGAACAAATCCATTTTGCAGAAAGTTGTTAAAGAGCTGTGCTGAAGTCTGGTCCAGAGCTGAAGAAATCCATTTTGCAGAAAGTTGTGAAGAACTATGCTGGAGTCTGGTCCACTTATGGGGTGTTTGCTTTGAAGGAAACACCTCATCCTAGGATATATGGGCTGGTCCATCATGGGATTATCCATGTGTTTTGTAGGATGACCTTATTCCTCATTTTTCTACTAGCCCTGTGCTTATGAGGGATGAGGTGGTGATATACCAACTCATTCCATTCGTCAAACTAAAAAAACATGACGAATGAGTTGGTGCTAGGACCAACCCATTCTTCAAACCAAACACCCCAGTAGGAGACTATGGTCCTTGCAATTTACTTTCAGAATGAAACTGATAAAACAACCAAAGAACGTCCAAGGTTTACCAGCTGTTCTCTTGCATCATTGAGTTTAGATTTCATATAAGCCATATATGATTTTAGTAATGGATTACTATGGTAAATGAAACAACCCCAAAATTTCAAAAATTTCAATTTGTTTGAATTTTGCATCAAGTTGGGAGTTTTTGCCAAATCCGGAAAGTCTCCAAGACCAAACCTCTTTCCCCTATTGGAAATGCGCTTTTCAAGCTTGAAGGCGCACTCAAGCCACTCCGCCACCACCCCTATTTCCACTGCCACGCGCCGTGACGCGCGCACCACCTTGCCAGCCTGTCGCCAGCATCGACGCCAAAGCCGCATAGTTAGGGTTGTTCATTCGGTTATTTCGGTAAATACGGTATTGTTAGGTCGGTAAATACGGTATTTTTTTTAAAATATGGTTCGATATCGGTAAATCCCAATTTATTTCGGTACAGTGTCGGTAAATACCATATTTATCAAAGTTAATGCGAATTGCAAACGATATAGTGACTTACGAGACAAGTAGGTGACAATATATATACTACCGACAATAGAATTAGAACTTTAGAAGCACTCCAGTCTGTAGGACCAAGCGTCATATTATATACTAACGGTAATAATCGGTATGTAGGACCAAGCATATGCATTGGTCCAGTATGTGTATTAGTGTATGGCAGTATATATATTCTCAATGCCTCAATGGCTCAATCGGTCTGTACTCTGTAGGAGTAAAACCAACTGATCAAGCGTCTAGTACACAAGTTGTGTACCTCAACTAGTCAACTACACATAACGTAATGTGTATTTATATATAATATATCCATTCAATCGGACTGGCCTCCTAGCTCAGTTGGTATAAGCCACTCAGTTCTAGCCCTAGGTCATGGGTTTGAATCCCACGGGTGCACCACACACGCAGGGCGTCGCTAGTTGCTACTACTGCCGGTACAGTACTTCGGTTTTTTGGTTTTTAGCCAGTTTTTACCAAAAAACCGAAACGCAAAAAAATCCAAAATCGGAATCCCAAACCGAATACCGAAAATCGGTCAAACCGAGTTGACCGGTTCGGTTTTTTCGGTTCGGCTGGAATGTGCACAGGCCTATGCATAGTGGCCGCACCACCTCGCTGACCACCCATACCATGCCTTAACGCCATCGTTGATTCTGCACCATGCCGTCCCATCGTCGTTCCGTGTCGCTACAAGTTAGCGTGGCCAATCGCTCGACACCTTGCGATCGCCACTGCTCACTGTGCCACCTTGCGTGCTCACACCAGTGAAAGGCAACGCCTCCCACGCCGCCAGCTTCGCCGCTGCAGCATGAAACCTGTGTGCCCACCCACACTGTCGTCCACGTGCCGAGCACGCTCTCACGCTACTACTGGCGCCATTGCCTTCGCCGCCTATTTAGTTGAGCTCTGCGACCCCTACACCCTCTTTCCACATTGCCCCGCACCTACCGCCACTTCTTCCTCAACTCCGGCCATGCCGTGCCATTGCAGCTGACGCCCAAATCACCGCTAGTGAGCCCAACCTCGATTCCTCACCCCACCACCCCAATAAGTTAATCCTCAGTGCCGGCCCTAGGGAGGTGCACTGGGTGCGACCGCCTAGGGCCCAGGCGAGGGAGGGGCCCAAAGTCCTATGTATACAAACGGCCATGTATAGTTGTATACCCATGTATCCATTAGCAAAATAATGAAGGCCAAACGTATACATGATTCCAGGAGCCCAGGAAGGTCAAACGTCGGATCGGACGACGCCCGCTGAGCCCGCCCTTGACGACGCCCGCTACTGCGACCTCCGCCCCGGCGCACGGCTCTGCATCTCCTCTCCTGCCCCCTCGGCGGCGGCGATCTCACTTCTCAGGTTCTACGACGCCGTCCTCGTCTCCTCGAATCCGTACGTCGGTACGTGACGCCCTGAGGGACCCGCGCAACTTTCACGATGTCTTTGATGTTTAGAGTCCACATGATTTACTCTAAGCATTTGGACGTCGCCGCGCTCGTGACGTCTCGTTTCCGCGCATGCATTTGGTTGTCGTTTGACTGTCTGAGTGCCGACCAAATGCAGGTCTCGTTCCTTTTCCCACGCCGATTTGCGATCAGCCGATCAGTTCATCAGTTGCTCGGTGATTCAATCAGAGATTTAGAGTCCAGGCCCTAGGTATTTTTTTCCTTATTCTTTTTTAATCCAAATAAATTTTTTGTACAGTTTTTCAGACTTCTAGTACTCTGTACTCATATAGTCATGTTTTTATTCTAATTTAGGTGTTAGAATTTTAGAATGTTACCTAAGAAACATTTGTCGGGCCTGAGAAAAGAAAACGAAGAAAACTAGAAGATCAATTTATTCAATCACAAAAAGGTGCTATACATAAGTTTTTTTCAGCTTCGAGGAGTGTTGTGTCTAATGGGCCCATCACGATAAGTTCGCCTTAGGGCCTTCAAAACCCTAGGACCGGCGCTGTTAATCCTTAGCTTCTTGCCTAGCTTCACCGCCTCTAGCTCGCTGCCGCCATATGTCATTGCTCCGTAGTCTACGGCCACCGTCACCAACCCTCCTCAGACCATCCCGAGCCAAGCCAACACCACCACCGCATCCCCATCACTCCCTATATGCTTAAGTCGTTGCCAACTTGGCCAACTTGGTTGTATCACCGCTATAGCGTTGTTCCCCTGTTCCAGCCAAGCTCTGCCGCTGCCAGCCACTTCCGTCCGTGCCAATGCCCAAAATGGATTTCCCTCCCTAAATGCTCGCTTCACTGCAGCTCGCCGCCGTCACCGAAATAGGCACCGTCATTGCCCCATTTCTCAGCCACCATGGGAGCGAGCTCCAGCTCTCTTTGAAGTGAGATGGGCCACGTGCCCCGTGGACCGCCAAGGCGGGCTAGCAAAGCCAGCGCGAGCCGACTCTTGGCCCAGTAGGCCAAACTAGGCTAGCCCAATACTGTGCAACCTGATCATGTTCATAGCTAGCCAACACTGTTCACCGATGGCCCAACACTATGCAGCCCAATAGCCCAGCCTAACCTGTACTGTTCACCAAACCCGACCCACTAGAAATAGTATTGACTCGGCATTGTTCACTCGAACCGTTACTGTTCACATAAAACCTGTTAAGTTTATACTTGTTTTGACTGTCTTAAGCCCGTCTAGCCCATTTTTAATTCTGTTCGACCCAACCAAGCACCGCTTAGACCCTTACTACCCAAACCTTCCTACATTTAAACCTTTTTCTAGATTTTCTCTTTTATTTTGTTCAAAACTCGCTTTCTTTCAAGCCCGGGCTTGTTTGATTCATTTTCCTTTGCGATAGCACCCGAGTTTGTTGAGCAGACTGTTGAAGGAGCTAATCAAGATGGTGAAAAAGTAGGCTCAGTCGAAGACTACGAGCAGGAAGGCAAGTCACATGTTTGTTTATCATGTTGATCTCGTATTACTTAAGTATCTTACTTTCATTTACATTAATTATGCAATTTTATTTATATAAAATAATAGCATGGAGTGACATGATAGATAGTTAAATCCTACCATTGAAAAGTTCAGTCATATTCTTATAGGCCATATTCACGTTGACAACCTTAGTATAACCTATAATGGCACACCATATAGATAGCTAGTAATTAGGTTGGACAACTAAAATGATTTACATATACTAATAAGGACTATTCGGCTCCACGCCATAGACTTTTGAAATGAATCTAAGGGTTGAAGCTACTTGGTGGGCAGCCATTAAATGGTTGGAGCCCATGACCACACTCGAGGATTGAGGTTTTGGTATAATTTTAGTGGTATTGTGTTGTGATGCACATGATATGTGAATGATAGCCTTATCTGTGGCAAGTAAGGACTAGACCATTATGCCAAGTAAAGGACACTGACCTCGCTCAACCACAAGCTTGACTTGTTAACATGGCCTAGTACACAGCTCGATCTGATCAAATACTACAAGAGGAACCGCTATCCCAGGATTTTCTGGATGGCCCACGCGATAAGGGTGAGACGGAAGTTGGGTTTTTTATGCTGCTTGCCATTCTTCACATTGGTAGGCCCATTCTATGTTGGGGCACAGATTCTGCATCGGCCAGTGGATATCCAATCGTTATGGAATGGCCCATACCTACCGAGTAAAGACTAGAAAGTAAAAAACAGTAAAACGCCCTTGTTACCGTGCTTCCGATTAACCGAAGCTGTATTTAATAGGTGATTCCAACAAGGCATAAGTAGATTTTGAATGGTTTCAAAATGAGAAGTACAGTTGTTAAATCATTTTCTCTTAATAAAATAGTGTTTTGTATTTCAAGTTCAAAGACCTTTGCAAACAAACATGCATTTATACCCATAATAATAGAACCTCCTTGCCTTACTCTATTGAAATACTGGGAAGTAGTTAAGTAGATATTCTCATGTGGGTTGCTGAGTACGATTGTACTCATACTTACTTAATCATCATCAGAAGGAACTTAGAAGGATACCGAGGAACATTTTGAGGGAGACTCCGACGACTCCCTAAAAGGTGATGACTACCGGTTTTAGGTCTCGACTAAACTCAAGCGTGCATGTGGTTTAGGGAGATCTTTTGTCTTATACCATACACTTTTGGCTTGGATGCCCTTAATAATGTAAAGCTCGGCTGCTAAGCCGTACTCTCTTGTAATCAAAATTTGGGTTTTATGATTAAAGTTTGAGCAGGTTTGATGTACACTCCTTTTCACTCCGCAATCGAAATTCTTGGGCGGTTGCGGGGAAATTCGATGACCTAAAAAATGGGGTCGTCACAGGAAAGCTTGCATCTAGGACATATGATTGTGTTGCGACAAGTTGCAGTTTCACATGTCTATAAAATGGAGCTATCAAACGGTGTTAATAACAATGGATTAACTAAAGTTATAACTGTTAAGGGTATTAGAGATAAGGTATTAGAGATAGAATAGGACTCTTATTTGTTTCCTTATATCTCTCTTGTACTCTCTATATATATTGTCCTTTGGGCCTCATCAATACACACACAATATTCATAACATGGTATCAGAGCTTAGGTCAAAACCCTAACCTCGATCTATTTTCGCTCCGGCCGCCGCCGTTCACCGCCGGCCGCCACCGTCGCCGCCCCCGGGAGGAATGTGCTCCACTCCCGGGGGCAACCACCTCCTGGATCTTCTCGCCGGCGCGACCACGAACGCGTATCCGGCCGCCTTCCCCAGCCAGTCCGGCTGGATCCGCGTCTGCATCGGCGCCCCGTGTCCGCCTCGGGTGGTCATCTCCCGGCCGCCAGCCGCCTCATCGCGCCGCCGAGACGGATCTCCTGTCGCCTCTGCTCCCGCGTCGTTGCCGTCCTCTTCTTGGACCGCCGCCGCCGCCGCTCCAGGCCGACTCTCCCCCGGATCCGGCCGGCGCCGCCTCGGATCCGGCCTCTCCGCCACTGGATCCAGGCTTCTCGCTGCCGGATCTGCTCTCCCCGGTCTTCCTCGACGGCGCCCTCCTCGCCGCTGCCGCCGGCTCCAAGCTGCTGCGCCGCCGTTGGCCTCCTTCAGACGCCGCCGCCTCCAGGCCGCCGCGCCCGCGCCGCCGTCGCCGCTCCTGTGTCCGCCGCCGAGCTCTCCCCGCTTGGGTCCGGCCGCCGCCCCAGCGTCGCCGCTCGTGCTCGCGGGTGTGAGGGAGAGAGATGGAGAAATACAGAGAGGGGAGGAGTTACGGGTGGGAAGAGGTGAAGAGAGAGAGGGATTTTTGAGGGAGTGGGATTTTCTGCGGCTGATTTCTTTTAGTCAGTCTTTCTGTCTTTGGTTATTTTTCATGAGTCTTCCGCTGCGTCCATCTAAATCCGTAGTCTCTAATTTTTTTTAGTTCGTCGAAGCCGTGCAAGTCCACAAATTTATTGTCAGTCATAGAAGTGTAGGAATTTTCTTTTGCATGGCAACAGTCGCTGCTCTTTTCCTTGAGTCGCTGCAGATCGTAGAAGTCTTTATGATGCCGCCGCTTCTCTTTGAGCCGCCGCCCCGAGTTTTTTAAGGCCGCCGCGCTTCTTCTGCACCGCGCCTCCGTTGCGCTTTTTGTGCACCGCGCCGCCGCCGTCTCAGGCTTCGATCTGTGCCGTCATGCTTCTATCTATTCCTCTTCGGCTTGATTTGACAGTTTATTCGACGACTGCACGCAACGACGACTTTATCACGACTCGGATGTCGGATATTTCTTGTTTTAGTATTAACTCTTTTTCAAATGCAATGCTATTGCATACGCCTTGCATTTGTGGGGGGGTGTTAAGGGTATTAGAGATAAGGTATTAGAGATAGAATAGGACTCTTATTTGTTTCCTTATATCTCTCTTGTACTCTCTATATATATTGCCCTTTGGGCCTCATCAATACACACACAATATTCATAACAATAACATCCCTTATCTTCAACTTGGAGCCGTCAAACGCTCTTACAACATCAGCTTGCATGAATAGTAGAATTTATTAAGAGAATACGCATTGCAGACATCAAATATTTATATTGTTTACGATTCAGATATGTGCCAAGGAAGATGGATGGGGAACTGGGGATCATAGTGTGAGGGAAACTGGGCAGCTGCCCGTGGCCTTCATGTTGGACACTCCTCGTCCAGCCACATTGCTTAAGATGGCCTGCGGATAGGGAAATAGTTGGCGTAGAACTATTCTTCGTTTATTTTTTTTAGGGAATAACTTTTCTTCATTTATTTCTTGCTAATATAACCTGAAACTTCAGATTGAATACTGAGCATAACATTCAACTGACTCAAATCTTACCAATCCAACAATCGCAATATTTTACCCCAACCAAATTATATTCACCAAACAAATTATTGGGTTTAGCTGTTGCCACTTCTCTCCTTTACAACAGTTGTAGGTGTAGTGGTTTGATAATGCATCCATCACAGTTCCCATGAAAAGGAATCTATGCAAAATAACTACATTCCTATGAAATTTTTTTGAAGAATCAATGAATTAAACCAGAGCAACTAGAACATGTTCTATTGAACAATACTTCAAAAGCACAAGTTTTTGATATAGTATGTAAAAGACTTTGTCAAACTATTCCTTTTATGTGACTTTAGCATAAGGGGTAATATAAAAAATTTGATCTATTTACATGAAGCTTGACGTACATATTTGAATCTAGGGGTGGTCCAGCAAGGAGTGTACCATTTATTGTCAATTTGTGGTTTCCCTAAGTTGAATCTGACAATTATATTGCCAAGTGAGAGATCATTGTCAAACATTTGTAGACACAAACCTGAAGAAAAAATTATTTCATTAGGAAGGATTGTCACCAAAGAAAAAAAAGGCTAACAACTAATAAAAGAGAACTGCTAGCAGGTGTAGACATGGGAAAAACAAAAACAAGTGTGTTGAGGAAACAAAGAAAATGCATGCAGGTTCTTCCATAAAGTATAGACCCCAATAGAAACTTACCAGTGAGACAACCGATGATGGTGGGATTGAGGCCAATACCATCTATATTTGATTGTTCAAATAGATCCAGACCTAGTTGTGCTTCACCATTTCTGCAGGTCAGCTGTTAGTATCCAAAGTATACCATGAGATTAGTTTGAAATGTACAGTGATTGCTCAGAGTTATTACCTTTCGCAAGCCACAAATAAGACAGAATAGGTTATCTCGTTTGGATGGACTCCTAATATCTTCATCTCATTAAAGACCTCAACAGCCTTCAAAACTTGACCACCATCACCTGCAATTTCATTGCAAAGTCAATAAAAAGCGTGAAACCATCATTCTTCCCTTATTCAAAGAAGGGAGATCTTCAATATAAAAAGTGGCGAATTATTATGCACATTTCAGAATATGAAAATTGCACGAAGGTCCATATACTTGTTCTGTAATACCATTTAGGTCCCTTAATTTGGATCCTTACACTTGCAAAAAAATGTATCATGTATGTTATTATGACTTTTTAAGCAACTAAAAGTGTGAAGCGAGCTTCATACCTTTATTGCACCACATCAGCACTGGTAGATAATTGAAAAGACAAAATAGCCTAAGTGGCAGTTTGGTCCTTAAAAAAAATGAAGGAAATAGCCTGAGTGGCAGTTTACATATTGGAGGACCCACCAAGTTCATATTCAAGTTTAGGAACCTAAATGAGACACTGCTACAAGTATAGAGGCATCTGGTGCGATTTTCTCCTTCAGAAAAAAATTAGGTGTTAAGTGAACGAAATTTTTGCATTTCCCTCTAAGAGTAGACATACACAGTGAGGTGATCAAAGCATTCATCATTGAAACTGTTGGAGTTAATTTGATTGACTTGATATCCTCATAGAGTCGCAATGCCTTTTTCCAGTCCTTGGCCTGAAACAGTGGCAATCAGGTCATGATTAATTAAAAAGAATCCGATAATACCAATGGATTCAAATCATAAGTACATAGAATGCAAGCAAAAGATGGGAGTAACTAAATACATACAAAATCTAGGACTATTGTGCAACAAGCAAGTCACAATTAAATCCTAGATGTGCTTTTTGCCCAACAATTTAAGGCAGAACTTACATTGCAGCAAGCACCCATTAAGGAACTGCATGCAATGGTTCCAACTTGCAATCCCTTTGCTCTTGCATCTTTCATTATTTCAAAGGCAGCATCAGCCCTCATAGCATGGCCAGCTACATCAACTAGAGCACTCAGAAACATCTGTAGTTGATAGCATTAAACAAACAGAAGAGTCAAATAAGCTGTAAGGGGCAGAACATTAGGTATCTTAAATGTTGCCACTAAGAAATAACACCTCATCAGGTTTTACTCCAATCTTGTTCATATCTTCGTAGATCTTCAGTGCAAACCCTAGATCACCAGTCAAGCTACAGCTTCTCAGTGCAATTGTGTAAACTTCTGGGGTACCCTTTATATTGTACTCCTGAAGCATTTTGTACACCTCGCGAGCTCGATCAGCCTAAACAAACAAAACGATGACAACTTGATTTTGGACAGGAACTATATTTTCTGTTTTGCATTTCTGAAAAGATGTCAATTCGTAAAAACACCTGGCCGGCCTGAATACATGTCGTCATCAGTGCTCCAACTGTGACATGGTCAGGAAGAATTGGCTTGGATCCTTTAGATTCTGAGGATTCTGCTGTCATTTCTGATAAAACATCAAAAGCTCGAGCAACAGCTCCAGATTCACCGCATGCACTGATCAAAGCATTGAAGACAACTCGATCTGGCTTCACCTTCTACTGCAAGTATGACCCAGTAAGTTCAAAAAGCATGAAGATGCTTACAGAAGGTTTTAAATTGGAAGGTTTCTTCAGTAGCATTTAAAGCACAACTGAAAGGAGGACATCTAAAATAGAAAAATCATCAGACAGAACAACTTCACCTTTGAACTCATGATCCCATAAGCACCAAATGCTTTTGCCACTTGTCCAGCTTTAGCACAGCCATCAATTAGCGCACTATATGTGTTAACATTTGGCTCTATTCCAGCACTGACCATCTCATGAAAGACCTAAAATAATAGTACACTATAAGTGATATAACGTGAGGTATAGTATATTACCAAAATTTAAATGGTAACCCCCTACTGTGAGTTTGTGATTTAGTTACCTCAAACATGGCATCAACTTTTCTACACTTTGCACAAGTTGATATCAGTGTAGTGTAAAGTTTACAATCAGGTTTTAGCCCAGCCTCCTTTAGGAGCACCATAACTTGGAGGGCCCCTGTAAAGGTAAAAGCATTTGGTCATACTCAATGTCCCATCTCCAACTTAGCACATCTCACGAGAAAAAGGTAAATTTTGAAGCTAGATCAGTTACCATCAAAATCTTGTGAATTAGCACAAACAGATAAAAGCATATTGAAGGTGCTCATTTTCGGATTGTCAATCAACCTGCAGAAGCGAAGAGCTTCCATAACAGCCCTTTGCTTCTTACAGGCACTCAAAAAGCTAGCATGGTGGACCTGAAAATAGATGGAAATCAGGAACTTGAAGAACACATTATAAAAAGCTAAATTTTAAAATCGCTGGACCATTAAAACAGGTATTACCTTCTTCGCATCAAGAAATCCCTTCTGCCACATGCTTTCCAACAAATCCACACAGTCTTTCAACCTGACAATAGCAAATTGATATACCAACCGAAAAATTGACAGAAGTCAGAAAGGGTGAATAATTCGTAACGAATATATATAGTAACTCAAGGAGTGTTCTGGGCAAAAATGTTGTAGTGATTATATATCAAATATTATACCTTCCATCCATTAACAAACTATTGTATCTCCTCAAGTAATCTGATGTATCGTTTGTGCCCTTGAATCCAACTCTCTTTGCTGGAGCAAAGTTTTCTGGATTCTCCTTGTTTAGTATATTAGAAATACTCCAGCCAATAGTTTTTGCATCATCATGGTCTTTCACTACTTTCTTTTGTTTACTCACTGGACCTTCCCTTAAGCATGCAACTGGAACTAATTGCCCTGAAAATAGAGTATGCTTCTGAGGAAATGGGAAAAATCATGCGAGAGGTGATATTAAAAAAATAAATTATTTCAGCAAACTAAGTACCAAGAATAATACATGAATTCCAAAGTTAAACCTGCTGTCAAATAAGAGCCCTCTACATATGAATTTGCTAACTCGACTGCTTTTCTTGGTTCGAACAAATTACTGACGCTGGCTTGGGGAATAAAATTGAGAGGATACTCCACTGTACTTTTCAAGGACGAAAGAGATGTCAAATCAACATGTTCCTCTTGATCACTCTGATGGCATCCAAGTAAATGAGCATCTTCGCTATCTGTTTGGTTATCAGTAGGATCATGGCCATTTTGAGATGGTTCCTTCCATTCTGAAAGGGATAAAAATTGATGAGGGAGTCCACCTCGCCGGCCCATTCTGTTAGAGAAGTACTTGCTTGTATGTTGTCCTTCTAGCACAGAATGTGGCATCGCAAGAATATTTGTAACCTTCCCTACAGAACTTGTTTTTGCTGCTGAAGTTGAGCAACAAACTTCTTCTGGTCCAGAAACATCTACTAATGTGTCTAACGACGTCCAAGGAGTAATTACAAAACCATCCTGTGTAGTCTTATTTACAGTATCAACACATGGAAAAATACCAGCCCGGCAATCCACTTCATCAACAGTCATTCTTCCAGATAGAGATAGCTCTGAAAAGCCATTTTCATGGGTATTCCAGGGTGCATAATTACTATTATATACCGACTTTGCTGCTGTATCAAGGGCCTTATTTACAGTGTTTTTGTCATGTTCATGTAAAACCTGCCAAATTTTGAAGACAACGATGAGTTAGAAAACAATTATGTTACTTGTTCAATCATGTTTCATTCATCCATTAAAACTGTTAGTCATATGTCACTTTACATGCCCATCCAATGAACAAGATTTTTTTCCCTTGCAAGAAATAAACAAGGTTATGCTTGGTTATGCTTAATGTCGGATATCAAAAGCGATTAGGATGTCAGTATTTCTAACTACGATTGTCGAATTGCGCTTGACTAGCCAAACCAGTAAGTTTCCAGTTGGCAGTTTTACTACTTGGTGCATCCATAATGCTATTTGAAACTGAGTTTTCAAGGATCCAAGGTACGAGGTGCGCACACTGCACGCTGCTCAGCTGGCACAGAATTTTTTTTTCTGAATACATTTTCTTTAGCGCATTCATTTCTTGGAGCAATGGCAACAAGCCAAATAAGACTTTGGAGTTCTCACTTCTCACCTAAACTGGTATACTGAAGAGGGACTCCAGTTTAATTCTAATCAATCTTCAAGAAACAGAGCTTAGCAAAAGGGAATATTCCATCCACAATAAGATCACCTCCGGGGAATCCCCATGCCTCGCACCACGCCACCGGAGCCACGCCAGCTGCAAGGCGGCGAGGAGAGATGCCGCGGCGACCACCGAGCCGCCCAGCACGTCCACCGCGGTGGCCTCTGCGCCACTAACCAAGCATCTCGGCAGGCGGCGGGCACGGGAGCCGAGCTCCAGCTTCCGGCGAGTCGACGGTCGGACCAGTAACCCCCCGCCTCCGCCGCTGCGGCCGTGGCGGCAGGCGGAGGGGGAGCAGAGAGGGAGGTGGAGGAAGCGGGGGCAGGAGGTGAGCAGGGTCAGCGCTTGGGCCGTGGCGGAGGCGGAGGCCTCCATGGGGAGGGGAGGGGAGTGGCGATTTGCGGTGATGAGGAGGAGCTTTATCCGGAGTTTGCGAGGCGCTGCGCGTCTGTGGTGCGGAGCGGAGGTCGTTGGTTTGCGCGCGCAGCACTTCCTTCTGCTTTGGTTGGCCATCCCGTACGTGCCCTGCCACTGCCACCACGGACGGCAGCCCGTCGTAATCCCATTAGTCGGACTTTTTCGGCGTGGTTAGCAATCGTAGCCATCGTATCAAACTCAGTCAGAGAAAATTTACATGTTCATATATGTTGTCTCAAACAATATTGAAAAACTATATTAGTATAGATGTAAAGCTCACATTGTAACGTCCTAAAATTTCTAAAAGTTTTTTTAATTAATTCAAAATCATTGCTTCTGCTTTTCCATGTATTTCCCAAATTTTCTGCTTTTAAGAAAAATGTTTTCTTAATTTCTAGCTGCTGAAAAAGAATTTCTATAATTAACTAAAACCTGGCCAAGACCTGCTAATAATTTATTTGAGTTCTAAATAATTTAAGCAGCTTTTCCAAAAAAATATAATTTTTGGAATTAGTTTGCTAATTTTAAATTTTGAAACTATTTTCTACAGTTAAATTAAACTAGGAAATAATTAAAATCTGATTCCCTATTCTTGGGCCGATTTATCTGCCCTCGACCTGGCCATCTTCTATTCCAGCCCATTCCCGCCCTACGCGCCAACCGCTCCAAGCCACCTCCCTTTTTCCGCCTCCATGCGAAGCGTCTTTCCGCCCGAGCACCCTCTCTCACTGCGCTCCCTCTCTAACTACCGCGTGGGCCCAGGACCCACCTGTCAAGAGCCTTCTTCCACCTCGTCAAAACCTGCAGGCTCAATGTGTTCATGAAACACCTCCTTAGGTGGGAGTTGTTCTACCTGCGGTGTGGCACTCCAATCCCACTTCTTCCCTTCCTCAAACACTATGTCATGCTTTATACACACCCTCTTGGAAGCAGGATCAAACACGCGGTACTTTTTTGAGCCGCTCTCATACCCAATGAACACCACTGGGGAGTTGCGGTCCTTAAGCTTTCCAATGTGGCTGCCCACCTTCTACACATGCGCGATGCACCCAAAGGTGCAGAGATGGTGTACCGCCAGCTTTCGCTTTCACTAGGCTTCATACAGTGTCATGCCAACTATGCTCTTAGTTGGTGCACGGTTCGGGATATACACCGCGGTCGTCACGGCCTCACCCCAGAACATGCTGGGTATGTTCATGCTGTGCGTCATGACAACAACCATCTGGTTTCTTTGCTCGACCACTTCGTTTTGCTGAACAGAGTACTGGGCAGTCAAGTACCTTCTTATGCCCATCTCCTCACAATAGGCGATGAATTCTTTTGACTTGATTTCACATCCCCAATCTGTGCAAAGTGCTTTTAATTTGGCCTCCGCTTCAATCTCGATCGCTGCCTTGAGCTTCTTGAAGGCTTGGAAGGCTTCATCATTGGTTTTCAATAACACAATCCACATATCTTTACTGTAATCATCAACTACCAGTAGAAAATACTTGTTACCGGCTGGGGTTGGGGGAGAGATAGGCCCGCGCAAGTCACCATACATGAGCTCTAGTACTTTGCTTGCCCTAAACTTTGCCTTCTGCGGGAACGATGCATGGCACTACTTACTGACGAGACAGCCATCGCACAACTTCTCCACATGGCTCACCAGCAGGGGTCCTTTGACTAGGCCTTCCTGGCCCAGTTTACATAGCGCCTAGAAGTTCAAATGTCCATAGCGTGCTTGCCATCTTCATGCGTCATCGTCGATACATGATATCAAACACACGGCTGCACGAGGTCAAGATTGAGGTCGTACAACCTATTCCTCACTCTCTTGACCTGAACCAGTAGCTATCCCTGGTGATCAAATACGCGCAGGTGACCATCTTCCAACACGATCTTCCAACTGCGCTCCTTGAGCTTACCCAAGCTGATTATATTGCTAGTCAGCTAAAAAAAGTTTAGAAAAAGACAAAATTTATGAATAGTGAATAATAAACCAAAAGTCAGAAGTTTAGACCGAAATGAGTGGGAAGAAGTGTTGAGACGGTGGCGTGATATTTTGGGGTAAAGATTTACAATCTGGGAAAATTAAGCCTACCACACATTCATGTGAAACTTGGACGGGACATCAAGCTTGTTTATGCATATAGGAAGGTCGCTTCACATACATGAATTTCTGCAAATCAACAGTGGCATTAGCGAAAAGCATATCCAGAAAATTGAAGAACTTTTATACGGCTATACACTTACACCAGCTGGTTCTGATTCTGGCAGCTTCCATAAATTAAGAGGGAACGAAACGAAATCAACTGTGTCGTTCCATAGCTGAAATTCGCAGGACGTTCAACACAGAGGCCGAAAGAGGAGTGCAGCATATGGCCAAATTAAACAGGAATACCAACCCTAGGTCAGTAATTTTGTAGTGTGTTCATGGTGGCCACTAGACTACAACATGATACCAACAAAGACAGAAGCTAAACAGAAGGAAGCACTGGCAGTCCGGCACTGCGGGCTTTCCTTTGGAGAAGGCATCACCAAATTGCTGGAGAGCTGTTCTGTTCCGTGCTATCAGATTACAGCTCTGGTTCTCACCTAGATTTTCACCCTCAATTATTTCATTTTTACAACTCAAACAAAATCAGCATAAGGGCGAAAATCCAGTATCCTACTCCACAAGACATGCTGCAAGCACCATGTTTGAGATGAATTCAAGCTGTATCACATCAAGCCTTACAAGAGATGATATGTCGCCATTCAAAAGATGATTCTTTTCATTCTTTTGATTGGTTCATGCAGTTGTATTGTGGCCTTCAGATGCTAGCTTTACTGGAGCAGAATTGGAAGATGTATCTTGGCACTGCTGTCATTCAAAGGTGAACTTCTTACCAAAGATGAGCTAAGTACTTTGAGGGGACCAAAGAAAAGGGCGAGTAAACAAGTGCCATTGTAATTTGATTTCATCGGATGTGAAAGTGCAGTTGCTCATGGACATGGTATCGGTACAGTAAGCTGATATAATGATCCTTTGATGTGTTTTGGTGAACTTGAAGGTAAGCTACTTTTACTGCTGTTCAGATATTCATCTTCAAGTTGCATACGAGTCAAACAGCTTTGTGAGACAAACTGCGAACCGTTTCATCTGTTGATTGCAGAAAAAAGTTCTCTTCAGTGTTGGCTCAGTTTTGTTCAGAGTTTTAAAAAAAACACATATCACCTCAGCAAATTAATGATATTGATGGCACGTAAGAATTTTTGTACAAACGCATGCATCCAATTAACACTCGATTGCATCTACATAATTGCGTGGTTTGATAACTAACTAAGCTAAATGCAAGGATCCATCATCAAATCCAGCAGCTTCAAGAATCAAGAGGCCGATGCGCGTGCACAAAACATCCATCCCGTCACGCGGCGGCGCCACCGACGCCGTCAACGACGCCCTTGTCACATCCCATGGATGAAATCCGATTGAGAAGTAGAATCACCGAAAATCTGATGTGGGAATCGCCGAAAATCTGATGTGGGAAAGGGGAAGAACCCAGGAACTTGTATGCTACGACTACGCTACAGCTAGGGCTAAAATGATATCGGCAAATAGCATATGCCTTTCTTCCATTGCCATCCGGTATATGAATAAGTCCAACAATGAGCTTAAGCCCCTTACGGCGATTACACACAATTAACACTCCAGTTAAACACTAAGTAAAGAGCTCATTAATTAACTAAAACAAGCATTAACTAAACTACTGCAGACCGTTAATCTTGAGACATCCTGGCCGTAGGATGTAATGGATGGAACTGACACAGCGGCATCTCCCGGAAGTAATCCTTTAGGTTCTGACATTTCCTCCTCCTCAAGATAATACTTGTCCTCAAGTATTTGATCAAAAACCCAGGATTTGTTAGTCTTGGCATAAGATTCCGGGAATATTTCTTGAAAATTGATTCTTAGCAAGGACGAACACAGAAGATGAGAACTTCCAGCAGCAAACATCCTCCCCAGAAGCTTCTTCAGCAGATTCTTCAAGCAAATTTCAAGGTGAAGCTCTCCAATTCCAGCACAATTAGGCTTACCAGACTCATCCATGGTGCAGAGAACCATAAGATCAAACTTGGCCAAGCACGTCAAACTTTCTACAAGTTGGGGAAGATCAGGGGCAACCTTGCACTGAACAGCAACACACACAACAGGGAACACAGAGAGTTTCATTGCTCTGGTTGGGCAGGCCTCAATTACCTTCGAATGGACTGATTCGTTCCAAGATATCTTCTGGCCATTATCGACAGAACCATACAGAAGAGAATCAGACTTGTCTCCTTGAAGAATACCTGGTATGATACTCTGAGCTACAACCCTGTGACCTCTGTAATCAACTATAGCCATTGCAAGATTGTAAAGGCCAAAAATATCAGCTTCGTGGTAAGCCTTAGTTCTTTTTAAGTCATTGTTAGCAGAAGCATAAGTATCATTAAGTGCATTCACAGGGGTCTTGATCTCCACCAGGTAGACAGGCTCCAGCAGCCTTGGTTTGGCTGTGAGCTGAGAAGCGTAAATGTCCCCCTTTGCCGCGGGAATAACCTGACTCCCACCACTGTGAATAGTATCAACATGGAAAACAACATCACAACCCTCAAAGCAAATGCCACGCATGTTCTCCCCAGCCGATAAACCTTCCTTTGATGCCCACTGGACCCTGGCCACAAAAGAATCCATGATTTCATTTAGATGCTGTACTCCCTCACTCTTATCGACCACCATGTTAAGACCAGTGGTCTCAGGTCCAAAGCACCAAATCTTCTTGGCGAGATCCTTGTTCCACCCACACTCCTCAGACAAGGTCTTGGAGCGCACCTTAGGATCCTCACCTGGACCAATGCGACCCTCATCAACGGCATCAGCCAGTCCCTCCTCCATCGGCCGAGCTTCCATGTAAAGGCAGCTGTGCTTGTTCGGATATGTGCTCATAACAGTACTGGAGTACTTCTCAAGAACAGTCTCACTGAAGGAGACAACAGGAGGGAAAGCAATAATTTCAGCACCACCCATGAAATCTTCCTGCTCCAGCTTTTGCTTTACATCTAGCTGTCTTTCTAACTGCAAGATTTTGTTCAGAGCAATCTCCTTCTCCTTCTTGGGTGCAGAGTGGGATTCATCCATTTCCACATTAAAATCATCTCGCCTGTACTCTGACAGTTCAACCTTGAGCTGCTTTCCTTTTTCTGGTGCTCTATTGACAAGTGCTCTAGCCCTGGCAGATCCTTTTACTAACATGCAGGATATCGTGCCAAATGAAGCTCTGGACTTTGGCAACTTTTCACGCATTCTTGTTTGGCTTGAATTCTCCCTATAGCTTTCTTCATCTTTAACTTGAAGTTCTAGGAAGCATCTGTCCCTCTTGTTCACAGTAAGGGCAGACCTAATCCTCTCACCAAGAGCTTGGCGTAGCACAGTTTCAGTTTGCACACAGACTCTCTCAATACAGTCAACCCCCACTAAAGCACCATCGGTGATACGAAGAGTAGCCTTAACTTCTGAAGAAAAATCAACGTGCTCAGGTGAATCAATAAGGATGATGAGGTCTTCGTTCCCATCCCACTCACTCTTGTAACTCTTGAGAGATTCCTCAGTAATCTCATAGAAAAGAGAAATACCCGTGGATTTGATTGTAATACCACGTTCTGCTTCATCCGCACGGAATCTCAAAGACTTCCAATTGAAAGTTCCCTTTACAATAAAATCCTTGACACGACCCGGAGTTCCAACTATAATGTCAGCCCCCCTTCTGATTGATACTTCTTGATGGCGATAATCAGAACCCCCATGCACACAACATGAAGAAAGCTCAAATATTGCTCCATAAAGCTCAAATTCAGTGTGCACCTGCTTAACTGACTCTCCTGGTGTAGGAATCGCGACTCCAGCGAATGTAACTACAACCAACTCTGAGGATTCAACATCAGTGTCTCCTTGCATCTGAGTATGTGATACATCTGCTAGAGAAACTTCAAATGCTTCCTCGGTAATAACATAAAAACTAGGCATATTGCCACTGGTTTCAATTCTGCCCCAATTATGGCTGCTAATAGAAATATGCAAAGTGGTGTCACACATTACAAACTCCGGATTAAGCATAACTGGATCTCCCCATTTCCTACTTCTCCCTCCTGAACCAGGATCCCAAACACGGATAACCCTTTCATTACCACTAGAAACAAGTAAGGATCCTGTATCATTCCTAGCCAGGGCAAAAACTGATTCCTTGTCCTTTACAAATGATACAAACTTGACTTCATGAATCAAAGTACTGTTAATTGGAACTACAGCAAGGTCCGGCTGATAATGTTTGCACTTGTGCCCACTGAACCATTTATACCCGCAATACTTGCAATCTCCTGGAGTATCATTTGTTGCATTAGTAACCTGCTTTACAAGGTTTGCACCAACATTCTTGACTCTTTCCTCGACTTCAAGGCTCTTGTCAACAGTCACTCCATCCTTTTTTTTGAACTTTTCCAATAACAGCAGATCATTCTCTGTAACATTATGTTTCCTCCATTTATCCAGATTAATCACATTCATCCCAGACATCCATGTACATGATTTGGGATCATATGTTATCTTGCCCAAGAGATTTCTCACTTGACTCAGCCTTACATCACAAAATTCTACAGCACCCTTTACCTTGTTTTTCATTGGCTGGAATTGATTCTTGCTCTGCCCAGCAACCATATTGTAAGCATTCCTCCTTGACACTGCTCCAGCTCCCTTCTCCATGCGGCCCATGGCCCTCCAGTGAACTTCACAAAAGCTTAAATCTGGCCAAGGGGGAAGATTCCAAAGCAAACCCATACTCCTGAACAACCTACCATCTCTTCCCACCATATTTAAAAGAGCCATTAATAGAGTTCTGAGAATAGCATACTTTTCATTAATGTCAAAAGGCTCACTCCCAAGCTCAATGTTGTTTCTCATGTGTGCAGCAACAAGTTTTAAACAGCTTGGCCTATGCAAACCAAATTGTGGAGGAAGTCCCCTTTTCTCTTGTTCAGGTAATTCTGGGATCATCACCTCAATAAAGGTATGTTTGTCATCAATTGACCCATCAAGATCAGCAGGCATAATCTCTTTCGGGCAATTATGTGTGTAGGAGTCTGTACCATATACCTCTTGCTCATGAATTTCTTTTCCAGAAACCCTTCTAAATTGATAATCCACAGGGCAAAGGTTGGCTTCCACTTGTGTTTGCTCCATCTGCTCTATCTTCATGTTGTTAGAAGACGATAAATCATCATCAGTAGATATACTAAGATCCCTCTTGTTACTAGAATTGAAATCCCATTGTTTAGCCTGGTACTGAGAGTGAGGTTGACTCAGATTTTCTTTAGGGTTCTGAAACCACTGCCTATCTAAGGCTGGCTCATGGCTAGGGTTTTGGTGAATCTCGGTGGAAGAAGCCAAAGAACACGGCAATGGATCTTGATCCCCACCAGTTGCAACCACAGAAAACCCAGTGGGAGAGAAGTTGGAATTACCTTCACTTCCTCTGGTCTTCTCCTTCTCCCAAACGGCCGGTGGAACCCGATCTGGAACTTCTCTTTGCTTCACTGATGGTCGCAAGTGAACCACTCGCCAGACCGCCGTGGAATCGGACGCCACCACCTCATACCTCACCGTGGATTCCATCATCTTCCCGCTGATCGACGCTGGCTTAGGTATTTTACCCGGGACGATGCCCGGAACCTTCACCACGCACCGATCTGGCTCGCCGCCGTAGCCGGATGGGAAATAAGGCCGTACTGGACGGGCTTCCCGACTCGCCCCGGAACCCGACGAGGACACGATCGATCGGGATGGCCATGGACGCCGCGCCGATGCTGATGAGGAATAGGGCCGGTCCGTCGCCGTCGGAGCAACCAAGGATCGGAAGGGATTGGGGGTTCTACTGGGAACATACCATCCACACCAATCGCTCCAAACCATTTGTTGCCGAGGATAGTCTTGCTCTGATACCATTTTGTCACATCCCATGGATGAAATCCGATTGAGAAGTAGAATCACCGAAAATCTGATGTGGGAATCGCCGAAAATCTGATGTGGGAAAGGGGAAGAACCCAGGAACTTGTATGCTACGACTACGCTACAGCTAGGGCTAAAATGATATCGGCAAATAGCATATGCCTTTCTTCCATTGCCATCCGGTATATGAATAAGTCCAACAATGAGCTTAAGCCCCTTACGGCGATTACACACAATTAACACTCCAGTTAAACACTAAGTAAAGAGCTCATTAATTAACTAAAACAAGCATTAACTAAACTACTGCAGACCGTTAATCTTGAGACATCCTGGCCGTAGGATGTAATGGATGGAACTGACACAGCGGCATCTCCCGGAAGTAATCCTTTAGGTTCTGACAGCCCTGGAGCGTGATCACCCTGGCGACCACGCGCCGCCGGTACGCGCGCGCCCCGCGCACGGCGTCCAGCCGCAGCAGCAGCCGCATCAGCTCCTCCTCCGCCTCCGCCGCCGTCACGCTCGCATCGCCGCCGCTCGACGCCTGCTGCAGGGCGGCGAGCCTCGCCGCGACGCCTTCGGCCTCCTGTTCCACGTCCCGCACCGCGCGCACCATCCTGCGCGCCAGGAACCCGCGCGCCGCAGCCTGCATCCGCAGGGTCGCCTCCCACGGCCCCAGCGGCCGCGGCCTCTTGCCGAAGTAGCCGTAGTGCGTCGCGCCGTACGCGCCGAAGTAGCGCCGAACCATCTCCACAAAGCTTCTACTGGTGCTGAAGGCCAAGTAATGGCGATGGCGACGGCAAGAACACAAACGGCCAGGTGCTCGAATTGTTCCTTAGATGGAGATCGGCGCGCTTGGTGTGTGTTGATTTGGAGCTTCTTGGGGTGGCGAGGTGGGGGTTTATATGGAGTCGATCGACCTGGGCTCGCTGGTTGATCGCCGCGTCGGAGCTCGTGTCCGTGTAGGAGACGGAGAGAGAAGAGACGCGGAGCGACGTGTTGATCTCACTTTGTTCTGTTATTTACGACGCAAGTACACAACAATACATCCGTTTGCAACTTGTTTCTTAGGAAAAGGGAAACGAGATTACCGTCATTCACCATGTAGAGCCTTAGAGCGCAAGCCAATAGGTGTAGTATACAATTTTTTTTATTCACGATTACTGGCTGCATAAGAACACAAAAGCCCCCTCCCCTCCCCTTCCAGATCCCGCCTCCTCGCCGTCGCCGGAGCGCGCTGCCGGGCACCGGTGGTCGCAAGGAGGGCGACGGCGGGGCTTTATCTGTTGTAAATATTGCGGTATAAGCATATTTGCACATTTAATTCCAGCCAACATAATATAAACAATATATTTCCAGCATAAGAAGAATGACATTAATTGCATATAAACATGGAATTCTAACATGTCATTCAACTCCACATATATATTCAAAGAATATAACATTAATACTGCTGGGAATAACAATATATAGAACAGTTCTAAGAACAATTGAACAATTAAATCTAGCATATGACAAAATAATTGTTTTATTGTTGCTCTCAGAACAGAGTTGCGCAAAATCAAAGATTTTGGCCATCTCATGCACATGTCCATACTCTTCATATATATAATCTTGTTACCAAAATCAAAATTTGAGCTCTAACATTCACTGGCTGAACCAACCATAAACTGAATAACTATCAGATTTAAATGATCACATGCAGATGTAAACTTGACTGTATACTAGCAGATTTCTAAGCAATAACCATAAGAATAAACTGCTATCAAAGATTAATGAATTCAATCAAATCCAAATGACAGATTTCACAATTAATCACTTATAAACAGAACATAGCAGTGGTTGCAGTATACTCTAATAATACACCAGCATGTGAACAAGTCTACAAATTTTAACTGACAGACAATAGATACGGCTCAGACAAGGAACACAACAGAGAGAGCTCAAATCTGATTCCTCTAACAAGACTACAATCAGTAATGGACTATATTCATCACAGAGCATGAATATGCGCCTACAAGCATCCACAGCAGTTCTCCAACACTTGAGCAATATAACAGATCAAGTTCAACTGCTGTAAATGAGAAAGAATCAAATATACTCACAGTACTGACAGTACTCAAAACTGTCAAGAAGTAAAACAAGCCGAAGATCACAATAAATATGGCAAGGCACGAAGAACTCGCTGTCCCAGAAAATCTATCAACCCGCTGTCGCAAGCGAGTGGATGATTCACGGAGATACAATGCCGCTCTTCACTTCTCAGCCGAAAACCAGAGGTGAAGTCGAGGTACAGAGATGCCGCACAAGACCACGATATGCGCACTGGCCGAGCGCGCACACACACAGCAGGGAGCCGTCGTCACCTTCTCCTCTCTCGGATGGAACTCCAAGATCCCAAGTCCCCACACCCCAAAATAGGGTTTGCGCAGGAGACCAAGACCAAGCCTCAATCGGAAATGGCCGAAGCCAATACCCTCAGCACCACCAGAAACCAGAGAGGAGGAAGAAGACTCAAGAGGCAAAAACCAGATCGGAGCAAGAAGATGCCTCCCACCGTAGAGAGCCTCGGCCTTTTTGAAGAAGAAGAGGCGGGGTCTGCGAGGGGTGACGCCAGCGGTCATGCCCGAGAAGCCCGCACCAGCCGCGCCTCCAACGCTCGCCTCCATCGCCGCCTCCCTTCGCCAAAAATCCGGATCTCAGGAGGGGAATCGCAACCGCCACGGGAGAGGCCCAAGCGCCGCACGCACCGCGGGGAGGAGACTCTGTCTCCTCCCCCTTATCTCTTGCGCAGGCAACAGACAGGTGGGCCCCGCCCTAGGTTCCATCCGGTGGCATGAACTCAATTGGGAAATTCCCAAAATGCCCCTCGCATACAACATTATCTTCATCTCGGGCTTCTCTCCCCCAGTCGGTGCTCGATGCGCGGGCCGCCAGATGCGCGCGGATGACAGGGCGCACGACGGGCGAGGGCGCGGCAGCCAGCCCGGGAGCAGAACGGGAGAGATTGCGGCGCGAGGAGCCCTACTTTGGGGGCACCGGTACGGCGAGTAGAGCCGCCGCTTCGTCTCCCTCGTCTCCTCCCGCCGGATCTGTGCTATGGCCACCGGATCTGGTATTCCCCCCGACCGACGTAGAGCTGGCGATAGAGGTGAGGAGACAGAGGTACCTCCGGGAGCAGAACGGGAAAGATTGCGGC
This sequence comes from Dendrocalamus latiflorus, assembly GCA_017311315.1. NCBI lineage: Eukaryota > Viridiplantae > Streptophyta > Magnoliopsida > Poales > Poaceae > Dendrocalamus > Dendrocalamus latiflorus. Next base: position 1,657,188 of record CM029645.1, read on the forward strand.
GCGAGGAGCCCTACTTTGGGGGCACCGGTACGAGCCGCCGCCGCTTCGTCTCCTCCCGTCGGATCTGAGCTATGGCCGCCGGATCTGTTTTCTCGGCCTGGATCTGCGGCGCCGCGGTGGGCTGCCGAGTCATGGTGCGGCGGCTTGAGCGGGAAGGCACCTCTTGGTGGATGGAGCCTGAGTGCTCCGCTGGTTGGTGTCGCTCGGCTCCGGCGAGAAGGCGGTTAGCGGTCTCCTTGGCAGGACATCGTCGGCGACAAGCGGGATCCAGTTTTTGGCTCCTGCGGATGAGCTAAGCTCTGTTGAAGAAGAGGCGGATGCAGATGCTGGCAGTGGGCTTCACTACCGATGAGGTTGGTGGAGGAGGTCGACCGGTGCCGGCTGATGACTTCTTCCGGGGTTCGACGGGTGTTTGCTTCACTGCCGATGAGGTTGGTGGAGGAGGCCGATCGGCGCCGGCGCCGTATAGCCGGGAGGCGGTAGGAGTGGTGGCTGCTGGGTTGTCCAGGGTTCCTTGGCGCGACGTTGCTCGAGCGGGAAGCGGCTTGTGGTGGGTTCTTTGGATGGCTATGCCATGGCCTTGAGGCGTGCAGAACCCCGGTGTGCAGGTGGTGGTCGTTTTTGTGTGGGGGTGTGCATGGTTTGCTATGGTTGTGCTGGCGAAAACTTTGCCGGTGTTCCTACCGGTCTCGACAACTATGACGTCTATGGACGCCATTTTCCTTCCTGAAGGGTTGTCATGGCACTCCATAGCCATCATGTACTCTGTTCTCCAGGTGAAAGCCTTGTCTCGGTGAGGCGGGCGGCGTCGGCGACCCTCGTCGCCTCTTTGATGACGTCGCTTCGGAGGTTCGTCTTCACACAGGATAGACCGGAGTTTGGGTGGCTCAATTGGAGAAGATTACGGGCTTGGTTGAAAGCAAGGACAGAGAAGAAGTTCTGAAGCTTAGTCTTTCTAGCTTTTTTTTCATAGTCCTTAAGATCTCTTTCTTGCTATTGTGTACTCCTCAGTGTTGAGTCTTTGGGCCTAAGAGCTCGTGTAACTTTTGGCTGTGTATATCCCTTGTGGATATAGAGGCCGGATTTTATATCCTTTATCTAAAAAAAAGAACACAAAAAAGTAGCTACAATCTTCTCAAAAAGTCATGTTATTTTAGGTTGTGCCGGATAGATTTTGGCTACGGTTAATAATTTTTGTTTATATTTTTTAAGACGATAGCCGATGATAAAGACATCGATACAGACGGTGTACACGGTTTTAGGCTCAAGAAACCGTTTAAAAAATCCACTTTAAAAACTCGATCTATTTATTTCAACTTTCGAATAAGTTAGAAGCCAAAAAGACCAAAATAACATGGCTGCTGTTTCGGATACGGGATATCCACCGCGGAGGACATCAAGAATTGGATTCTACATACCAAGACATGATTGTCTACTAAAACGAAGACAGCTCCATTTGGCTATAAGCTAAACATATACTTCAACATAATTTGGATATCTGCATACCCTGCATAAAGCTCGCATGAAGCCAGCAGACATCCATCAAACTGGGAAACAGGCTTATGTTGCACAATCCCAAACTCACACAGGCACCTTATGGAATTGCTCCCAAGAAATTTGGATTGTACAATCTTTCCACTCAGCCAACACTGAAGACAACTTTTTTCTGTAATAGACAGATGAAACGGTCCGCAGTTTGGCTCACAAAGCTGTTTGGCTCGTATGCAACTTGAAATTGAATATCTGAACAGCAGCTAAAGTAGCTTACCTTCAAGTTCACCAAAACACATGAAAGGATCATTATATCAGATAACTGTACCGATACCATGTCCATGAGCAACTGTACTTTTACATCCGATGAAATCAGTGTTACAATGGCACTTGTTTACTCGCCATTTTCTTTGGTCCCCTCAAAGTGCTTAGCTCATCTTTGGTAAGAAGTTCACCTTCGAATGACAGCAGTGCCAAGATACATCGTCTTCCAATTCTGCTCCAGTAAAGCTAGCATCTCAACTCTGAAGGCCACAATACAACCGCATGAACCAATCAAAAGAATGAAAAGGATCATCTTTTGAATGGCGACATATCATCTCTTGTAAGGCTTGATGTGATACAGCTTGAATTCATCGCCAAATTTTGCTGCCTCTTCATCAACCCTTCTCTTCAGCCTTCTCCAGGTCCTTAACTTGTCTGCCTGTATCAGACCGCGATACAGTGTCTCAAAGGTGACCTTCTGGGGAAGAAAACCTTTCTCTATCATTTGCATGAAGAACTGACATGCCTCCTTCCATTTCTGATTGTCACAGAAACCATGGATGAGCAAGGTATATGAATCACACAGTGCTCTCGCACATATCGTTCCATAACAGTTCCATGTCGGTTCAACTTGATGAACATTCCAAGCAGTATGTTATAATTTTGCAGGACAGGAAAAGAAAAACCAAAATGAAGAACGCAACATGCCACAGGACATCCACGTGTCAGAACTCCATTGGCTGCAGCGTTTCCCTCCAGATAGCAACACAATCCCAAGCACCAATCAAAGGCGGCAGGAAAATAGGCTCATCACTCCAGCAAGCTCAAGTGACACCAGAGCAAGAACGACGGTAAGGTCACTGTGATACTTCCAAGAAAGCGACCACAAAAATGGCGTCCATGCTCGTGCGCGCCGGCGCCGGCGCCACCGCCACCGGCAGCCTCCGGCGGGCTCAAGAAACCAGCGGCGACCGTCGGCGCCGCAGCGCGGTCGTTGTCGCGGCGGTGACCGAGGCCGGGCCGGCGGTGCCGCAGGAGGGGGAGCTGGAGCGGCCGGCGTGGTCTGGGGAGACGCCGCTGTCGCGGCTCGTCGGTGCGCTCATCGCCTTCAAGCCGCTCTACTCCGTCATGAAGCTCGCCTCCCGCGAGGTCATCATCAGGTACAAGCACACCAACCTTCTAGCTTGGGCATTCTCGTTCTTACCGATGCGGACCTGGTGATGAGGAATGTGGATGTATAGGACGGCGGAGAAGTCGAACATCCCGTGGAGGGAGATGACGAAGAAGGTGCTGGAGTCGGACGTGTACGAGGTGTTCGAGAGGATACGCGACCCCAACCTCGTCTACCCTGACTGTGAGTTCATCCCATTTCATCGACCTTACTTCTTCGCTGATTAATTTCACCAGTAGTTTCACACCGAGAATTTTTCTTTCCATTTCTTTGCGATCCAATCCAATGATTAGATCGATATGATATCGACTTGCTTCTATTGAGCAGATTATCTGAACCCATTTCACGCCTATGATGAAGGAAACCTATCATGGCTGGTAATCTACTTCTCTCTAAGACTCAATGTTTGAACTCTAGTAAATTTAGTTCGTTGAGTTGTAACTGAGTTTTCCACAATGATAATACTGTTGCAATTATACGATTATGGAAGCTGTGAAATCCAGGTAATTGTATCCGTAACCTGATAGGTAACAAACCGAATGTATCTGATATTTTGTTTTTGCTCGCATTAATCTTGAATGATTTAGGCTGCAGCTGAGGCTGAGGCTGCAACAATGTCAATTGCAAAGAGGGCCATACCTGAGGCTACTTCGATCGAAGAAGCGAACCAAATTGTTCGAGGAAACTGGCTGAATGCAATTGAGGAGCATCACCTCAAGTACTCGGGAAATTGTCAGATAAATGACATTCTGGACATTGGCTGCTCTGTTGGTGTAAGCACCAGATATCTGGCTGAGAAGTTCCCTTCAGCTAAAGCTGTGGTAAGTGCTCGAACCGAACTGTGAATTGGCTCAGAAATTTTGCTAACCTGATTCCTGATAACTTCTACACATCTTCAAACAAAACTTCTCTTGCAAATCATATTTTCGAATAAGAAAGGATATTCAATAGTAAGATGTTACCAGTGTAAACTGATCACGTGAAACGATGTGTTTGTTGCTCATCTTATATTGGATATTGTTGTTCAGAAGCTCCTCGTGTTCATCAAAACAATAGAAATAGTAGATTGTTAGCTTATAGATCTTCGGATTGTAGAGGCTGGGACCTTTTTCATTCACTTAATGAAATTTTCCCTTCATCTAAAAAAAAGATTGTTAGCTTATATTGTAATCTTTCTGCATGTGGATGGTGCTTTGGTTACGTGGTGATTCTGAAATTGTTCACGATGATCTAGGGATTGGATCTATCACCTTACTTCCTTGCAGTGGCGGCACAAAAGGAAGAAAAAATGTCTCGGCAAAATCCAATCCGGTGGGTTCATGCGAATGGTGAAGCGACTGGGTTGCCCTCGAATTCATTCGACCTCGTCTCCCTTGCTTATGTGGTAAATTTCAATCAGACTTGAATTCTTAAATAGTTCTCATAAAATAAATTAATCAAAGCTAAAATATAGAAATCTTAATATAGTTCAGAATCTTGAGGCAGCAAAACCAGGCGTTATTCTTTTTTAAAAAACTATACTAGGCATTATTCTTGATCTTCCACAGTTGTATAGCGTGGTTGTCTTGAGATTTGAGGTTCTGCTGTTATGTACATTTTTAACCGTGTAATTAATTTGTTCATTTGTGCATCCTTTGATCACCTTGCCCAACAAAGCATGATTCTACAGCTTCATTTACATGAACTTGGTGACCATTTGCAGTGCCACGAGTGTCCAGCACGAGCAATTACTGGATTAGTGAAGGAAGCATTCCGACTCCTTCGCCCAGGAGGGACCATTGCGTTAACCGACAATTCAGTAATAAATCTCTGTTTCCCTTCATTCACTGATTAACACAGCGTTAAAAATCGACTAATCTGACTCCATTTTTTCCTTCTAATCTGTTACAGCCAAAATCCAAAGTACTTCAGGTATGCTTCAGCAACATATTTTAACCATCTTAAGAACATATATTGAAGTTGCTCTTTCAGTTCATGCTCTAACCGACCTGTGAAATGTCTCACAGTAACTGATTAAGAAACCGTTATCATTTCAGGAATTATCACCAGTGTTGTTCACTCTGATGAAGAGCACTGAACCGTTTCTGGACGAGTACTACATGCTGGATTTTGAGGAGACGACGAGGCAAGCCGGCTTTGTCAATGTCCATTCCATCCTGACAGACCCCAGGCATAGAACAGTCACTGCTACTGTGCCCTTCTGATCGGATGGTCTGACCTTGTGAATGATGTCTTCCGAATCATAATTTTTCACCAATCAAAATTTTGTTTCATCTTTATTTGGTTAATGTAACCGGGAAAAATGCTGAACAACTTGTACAATTGTGCACATACAATACAAATAAGTGGACTGATGCTTCACAGATGTACCACTGTAATTAAATGGACTGATGAAAGTTCGACAACATAGTAAGTGTTTTGTTCAGATGCTTCGGGGACGCAAAACCAGCACACCATCTAACCTCATTACAAAAGGTGTGTGATTCTTTCCCTTGTAAAATTCAAACCAATGCATAGCAGACTTCAATCCGAATAGAACCCAAGAATCGTGAAAGGAACTATATAATGAATCTGTCCCCAGGTATTAACTGGTTTCAATAGAATAACATCATTTTACCAGGACACCAGCCATAAGTGTTTTGGCAACTACAATCCAGAGCTGAGGCTCAACCAAGATGAGATTAAGGAAGGCTATGAAAGTAATAGCTTCTTAAGCTTCCTAATTCACAAGCATTAATTTCTTGCATGTCGTTTTAGTGTACAGATAATTGTGAGATTAAAGAACTATACAGGTATAGTGAAATTGGAAGCGCAGCACGTACAGATATGTTGTCGGAAGTAGCCAAACTAACCTTCACATGTAAGGGAGCTGCTGCAGGCTCTTCCTCACCTGCAGCTCATCAGCAAGCCGAGAGCACTTCCTTTTTGTTTCCTCTAGTTCATGCTCCAGCTCCCCAATCTACAAAGAACCATTCAGATCTGATCAGGTGACATGATATGATGCCTACCACGAACTAATTACTCAATGGTATGGCATACCGTCTGCTTCAACAGTGTATCTCGTTGTCGAAGCTCTTCACGCCTGTAAAGAATATTTTCAAGTTCAGCATGCGAAGAACAAAGCGGCAATAGAGATTTCACACAACACATACTACTAGCTACTCCTATGTGTTGAATTAAATGTTAAGCCACATTGTAAAAATAAGGAAACAGTGAAAGTGAGCACACCTATATGTTCGTGTAACTGGTATAGTAGCTACTCCTATGTGTTGCAACTTCTCAAGATGATAAACACAAGATTTTGTTTGATTTTTATGAAAATCTGCTAGGCTCAGCTCCGATCCGATCTGCATCCTTGGACTTGCAATTTTTCCATAGGGCCACAATGGATTTGTCTGTCCTCGATAATCCAATCTCGGAGGATGAAGTTTGGGAAACAATCAAGAAGCTGCCGACAGATAGAGCCCCAGGCCCAGATGGTTATACAGGCAGATTTTACAAGGCATGTTGGCAGGTGATTAAGGCGGATTTCATGGCGGCTATTATCACCTTGCAGCAAGGTGATGCAAGGGGGCTTGGACTGTTAAATGCAGCCTACATCACTCTGATCCCGAAGAAGGACGATGCAATGGCTGCGAAAGACTTTCGCCCCATCAGCTTAGTGCATAGCTTCGCTAAGCTAATAACCAAGATCCTGGCAAATCGGTTGGCACCCTTCTTGGATCCTTTGATTTCTGCAAATCAGAGCGCTTTTATACGAGGAAGATGCATTCATGATAACTTCATCCTAGTGCAGCAAACAGTTAAAGTTTTACATCGGCAAAAGGTGCCTAGCCTCTTCCTCAAACTTGATATCTCAAAAGCGTTTGACTCGGTTTCTTGGTCGTTTCTTTTGGAAGTGCTGCAGTATTTGGGTTTTGGTTTGTCATGGTGCAACTTGGTGTCTAGCTTGCTTTCAACATCCTCAACTCGAATTTTGCTGAATGGTGAGCCGGGAGATCTCTTGCAGCATCAGCGAGGGCTTCGACAAGGGGACCCCTTATCCCCCATGCTCTTTATATTAGTGATGGATGTGCTTAATAGTTTGTTTGTGAAGGCAGGGAATGAGGGGCTGTTGCAACCTTTATCCAGACGTTTGGCTGGACAAAGATTGTCCTTATATGCTGATGATGTTGCTTTGTTTATCAAACCGATTAAAGAGGAGCTGCAGATTACTAGAGACATTCTCAAGGTGTTTGGGGAGGCTTCAGGACTGCAAACCAATATCCAAAAAAGCAATATTATTCCCATCAGCTGTGCGGAAGGTTCCTTGACAGCAATTCAAGATACTTTGCCGTGTTCGATCTCCGAGTTTCCTTGTAAATACTTGGGCCTGCCGTTATCTTATAAGAAGCTTCGGAAGAGGGATCTTTTGCCTTGGGTTGAGAAAATCGCTGACAAGCTCCCGTGCTGGAAGGCTTCTCTCATGAACAGGGCGGGCCGTGCCACGTTAGTCCGGTTTGTTCTCTCCGCCATGCCGGTTTATTTGTTAATTGCCATCAGCGTTCCGAAGTGGTTCATCAAGGCGGTGGACAAAATCAGAAGAGGATTCGTTTGGCAGGGTAAGGAAAATGCTAATGGAGGTTGTTGTCCAGTGGCTTGGGATAAGGTAATGAGACCGTTGGATCTTGGAGGCTTAGGCATCCCCAACTTGGAGGTGATGGCCTGGGCCCTACAAATCAGGTGGCTTTGGTTTAAAAAGACCAGAGCTGATCGGCCATGGACTGACCTTGAGCTTCCATCGCATCCTAACTCCATAGCTCTTTTTGCCATCGCAGTCTCTACGGAGATAGGGAATGGAAACAACACTCTTTTCTGGACTGATCGTTGGCTGCATGGATGCTCGATTGAAAATCTTGCGCCGACAGTTTTTGCTTGTGTCTCTCCAAGAATCCGCAAGAGCCGGACTGTGGCTGAAGCTCTTAACAACATGGACTGGACCAGGGACATTCAAGGAGGCCTGTCTTGGGCTGGTTTTGGAGATTTCCTTCGGTTATGGGACTGCCTCATGGAAATTGCGTTATCTAACCAAGAGGATCGCCACTCCTGGAGACTAGATGCAAGCGGATGTTATTCTTCCAAATCTGCCTATAAAGCTTACTTCTTTGGCGCTGTGACCTTTGAGCCTTGGCGTCGGTTATGGAAGACTTGGGCCCCGGCCAAATGCAAAATGTTCTTGTGGTTGGCAATCCGAAACAGATGTTGGACAGCGGATAGACTAGCTAAGAGGGGCCTCTCTCATCCAGATAATTGCCCCCTTTGCGATCAAGAAGATGAGACGATTCAACATCTTTTAACAACTTGTGTTATGGCAAGACAAGTTTGGTTCAGATTGTTCAATCCTTTGGACCTAGCAGATTCAGTCCCCCGACAAGACGAACGGAGCTTTGCAGATTGGTGGCGTAAGACGATGAGAAGAATTAAAAAGGAGCACAAGAAAGGAGTGAACACTCTAATTATTCTCGGCACCTGGATTTTATGGAAACACAGGAATGCTTGTGTGTTTGAGGGGGCTTCTCCTTCGGTTAACACGATTTGGAGTGAGCTGAAGGACGAGCATAGCCTTTGGTGCATGGCTGGGGCGAAGAATCTGCAAGGGCTAGGTCTTGCGTTTGCAACCTTTGTCTGATAGGGCTAGGTCGAGTTGTGTTTGGTCGCTTTTTGTTTGTTTCTTGAGTTAATGTAAAGCCTCGCTCATATTTGGTCCCCGTATGAGTGAGGATCCTGTAGGGGACCCCCCCCCTTCTCTCTAATGAAATGAAATGCAGCTCTCCTGCGTTTTCAAAAAAAAATAACTGGTATAGTAACTGAATCATCAGTTAAGGGAATGGAAGCAAATGGCACTGTTCACTGTTTTCTTCAACAAGAGTTATGACGGGGTCCAGGAAATCAACACCCAAAGAAAAAAACCTACAAGGACAACATGACTTAATTGAAAAGCCTAAAAGGTGTAAACCTCTTCCAACACTGCCGACTCCAAAATGTTTTTTTGTGCTTGGCCAGACGACTGTAAACCAAAACCTGGCCAAAATAAAATAACATGAATTATATGACAACAAAATATATAAGCTATGTGGATTCCCATCTAGGAAAACAGCAAAACAAAATGACAGAAAAGTTAAGGTGCTCTGGTCAAACAACGTTAAAGAGTAAGCAGTGACAAAACGTTAAACCCATACCCCCAAAAATCATACTTCACAGAGAGAACCTAGCTCTAAATAAAATAACTGGTCTATATTTCCCACAGGATTTTCCTTTTTATGTTAGATATAGCTGAACTGATACAAGTAATTACGACAGTGTTCTAAATAAAATTCAAGAGAAACTTATTTCAGACAGGAAGATGCTCCAAATTTACAACATGTAACCATTTTCCTGATAGTCAGTAATATTAATCTATCTAAATTCAATCCGATTGTACCTTAACATACCTAACATACCTATACACTGAACTGGGCCGGTTCTAATTCCATGGGCCTGTCTTCTTGCTGTATCGGTGCTAGCCCTACCCATAAAGAAAAAAAATTCCTTTATATTTATACCCCAAAACCCTAGCTGGTCCGCCCTTCTCTCCCTCCAATCCTCACGCGCGCAGTGTGCAGTGTGTGGTCCGGACTTGTTCAAGATCATGCAACAAAGTGGCTGATCGCCTAGCTTTGTATGGGGCGAGCGCTGGGTTCAGCGGTGTTTATGAACCAAGTCCCCGAATTTGTTACTGTCCTGATCTCTGACGATTCGCTTAGAGCCTTTGGTTAATGGAAAACAAGGTTTTTCCTTTTCAAAAAAAAAATCCTCACGCGCGCCACCCCCAGCGCAGCCTCTCCACCAACAACTTCTCCTACGGCGGCGGCGGGAACCCGAGTGCACCACCATGGCGGGCGGCAAGATCCAGAAGAAGCGGCACGGCGGAGGCGCGGGAGGCGGCGGCGGCCGGCTGCAGGGCGGGATTCCGTTCGAGAAGTCCAATGGGGCAGCACATCCTGCGGAACCCGACGCTGGTGGACTCCATCGTCGCCAAGGCCGGCCTCAAGCCCACCGACACCGTCCTCGAGATCGGGCCCGGCACGGGGAACCTCACCAAGCGCCTGCTCGAGGCCGGCGTCAAGGCCGTCGTCGCCGTCGAGCTCGACCCGCGCATGGTGCTCGAGCTCAACCGCCGTTTCCAGGGGCACCCCCTCTCCTCACACCTCAAGGTACAAGCGCTCTCCCTCTTGGCTCCTATTTTGTGTGGTTGGTGGAAAGATTGAATTTTCCAAAAGGATTCAGAGCTGCTTTCTGCTGTTGAGTGCCTGCTCTGCGATGGCTGCTTAGAGATGTCTAAAAATTGTTTATGGTACTGTAGTTGTTCTGGTTTAGGGTAATGTGGCGTTTGATTTTTCTGCAACGGATATATTTTTAAGGCGGTTGTACTGTAGTTAGTTCCTTTGTTCTGCAAAGCGGAAAAGATTGGTCATGGGGGCAATTGCAGAATTCAGGATGGTGTGATGTTATATGTTCATGGATGTGTGGTGGAGTTGCTTCTACAGAACAAAGCTTTCTTCTCCCTGCCGTTGTGCTTTGCAGTTTTTTGTGGTTGTGTTGGTTAACCGGTTAGATTTCAGGGGCTGAATTGGTAAATGATACAAGGTGTTTGTTTCAGTTGAATAGGTTTGATTTCTTTAGGTGCTGAATTGTTCAATGCTACATAAATGTTTATTCCTGTGAGTCCAAAGTATTAGCGGTACACGTATAAGGGTGAGTTACGGTAACTAGGATGAGTTTTGCTTCTTCACTAAAATGTTTTGGGTGATTGTAGCAAAATACTTCATGCCTGTATTGAATATATGGAGGTATTGGTGTGTTAAAGAGAACTAAAATTGTCTTGATATAATGAGGATTATAGATGGTAAAATTAAACTGCAGAGTTGGATTATAGTGATGACTAAATATTTGTTAGCGCCAATGATGACCTGGAGGGGAGCTGAAATGAAAAAAAAGGCTTATATCCAATCCACATTCTATTTCTGGTATCCTTTTGTTTCCCCCTGTGTCTGCAATTTCAATGTGAATCAAAATTTTGTTAATAAAATGAGTGTTCTTGTGAATCGTAATGCAGGTTATCCAAGGAGATGTCCTTAAATGTGATCTCCCGTACTTTGATATCTGTGTGGCAAACATTCCATACCAGATTTCATCCCCCCTTACATTCAAGCTTCTGTCACACCGTCCGATCTTTAGGTGTGCTGTGATCATGTTTCAACGTGAATTTGCCATGAGACTTGTAGCACAGCCTGGAGACAGTCTCTACTGCCGTCTCTCAGTGAACGTGCAACTCTTATCACGTGTGTCACATCTCCTGAAGATTGGACGGAACAACTTCAGGCCTCCACCCAAGGTTGATTCATCAGTTGTGCGTATTGAGCCCAGGAAGCCCCTCCCTCCTGTTAGCTTCAAGGAGTGGGATTGACTTGTGAGGCTTGGTTTCAATCGCAAGAACAAGACCTTGGGCGCCATCTTCAAGCAGAAGCGTGTTCTTGAATTGCTAGAGAAGAACTACAAGACGATGCAGTCTCTTCAACTTGCTCAAGATTCAGAAATGGGTGAGGAAAAGATGTCACCAGATGATGTCGCATTGCTAGCTAATATGGTTGAAGACCTGGGCATGGAGACTAGTGACGAGAGAGAAGATGATGAAATGGAAATGGATGATGCAGACATGGTAGGAGATGGCCGTGCAAGTTTTAAAGAAAAGATTATGGGAATATTGCAGCAGGGTGATTTTGCAGAGAAGAGAGCTTCCAAACTGAGCCAAGTTGATTTCTTGTACTTGCTGTCGCTCTTCAACAAAGCTGGTATACATTTTTCGTGAGGGACTACATAATGTGCTAGCTTGAGATGAACCTTGAAAAGGCTTGTTTCTTTTTTGGTTTATGTTATGTAAGTCCTATAAGTTCTCTATGTGCTCGTAGAAATTTTTGACTGCATGAATTTGGTCCTAGCTATAGAGTTAATTTGAATAGTTGTAAGGAAAGAAATTCCAATCGGTGTTCCCTATATCTCTCGTATATGCTGTTTATCATCGTAATTCCTGAACATTTGTATGGTTATATTGTGCCCTTGTTGAGCTCTGAAGCAGATGGATTGTTTGATCTGTCCACTGAAAATGCCAAATCTGCAGTTCTATTATGTTGCCCGCATTCTGAATCAGTGTTGCCCCCCTACATCATACTTTTACATGATCAAAGTCTGTTATACTTAGTTTGTCAGGTTTTATGGCCATGTTTCTTTTTTTGCAAGACATGTTAACAATTATGACTGACGGCGGTCTAGTGGAGTAACAATTATGACTGATGGTAACAAAAGTAACAATTATGACTGATGGTAACAAAAGAACCGCTCACAAAGAGGGCAAATGGGTATGTAGAATAGTGTCAAGACTGGTTACATCTGATGGTGATGGGTGATCGCCACACTAATCTACGCAAACTAACCTAAAGATAAGTAGATGGAGCCCAATGATTCGGGTTTTGGAGGGTAAAGTGAATTTGTAACAAGGATTATAATAGCTGCAGTAGTAATTGCACTTTCATGTTCTTTTTTAGGGAAAACAGTAGAAGGCTCCTACTGTACTATGTATTAATTTATAATAAAGTTACATACGTTACATAATGTACAAAGAGGTCCCTTAAAAAGGACCTAGATCAATTGCAGGGATTCTAGCCAATCAAAGACAGAAGAGCGCATGCTTTCATTCACTCTCTTCAAATGCAGAGTGATACCCTCCTTAAATAATTGTTTCTAGTTATTCAAATTGGGATCATCTTGTTTTTTTGCAAAAGAAAAGAGTAAAATTGTTCATGCGGATCATCAATTCTTAAAAAACTATCACCGAATCATCTTGGGTTTTTGCAAAAGAAAAGAGTCCAGCATACTTGTTGCAAAAATATTCCCATTCTATATATCCTTCCAAACTAAGATGCTATCTCCCTTGCCCACATGTCCTGCCGAAATGCCTCTGTAATAGTCAATGTTTTTCATGATATCCCTCCACGAGAAAGGTCCACAATCCATAGTCATATGCGGCACCTGATTTTAGCATAATGTTTGGTCCATATTACCTTCACGCAAGGCACGCCATGTTTGGCTGTTATAACAGCTTCTAAAAGCGGCTTTTGTTATTGTACCTAACTTTTAAACAGAGTATTTTATCAAAAAAAGGGTCTACAAGTTAATTGTAATACACGTTAAAAACTCAACATCTGTATCAACCAAAATCGCAAGCGAGTATCTCTCTCTGTAATATCTGTCGCAAACAGTTAAATTCAAAAATTTTAGTCAAAAACTATAAACTGTAGCCATATCAAATAGACCCAAAACATATGCAAGTGTTTAGTAATAAAAGCCTGATTCTGGGTGTGCAGGTTGAGCACACCCAAGCCACCTTTATCCTTTGGTTTGCAAACTGTCTCAAGCTGCTAAAGATTTACATCGAGCATTCAGATCAGAAGGTCCACGCCATAGACAATGCTTCCTTGCCATATCAACGTGTTCTAACATGGTTTTTGGCAAGATCAGAGACCACACATAATAAGTTGTCAATAAAGTCGTCGCAGAATTAACCATTGTCAACCTTCCTCCGTAAGATAAAAAGGTTGCATAACTTGTAAGTCTTCTTTCAATTCTATCCATCAAAGGAAAGAAATCTTGAACTGTTGGCCTAGTGGTACCAAGAAGCAAGCCCAAGTAAGTGAAAGGCGTGGTTCCGACTATGCAACCAAAAGTTCTGGCCAGGTGATCCATTTTTTCCTCTGAAAAATTAATTGGCACTTCAGCTTATTTTTGCACTATTCATAAATTTCGTCTTTTTTCTGAACTTTTGGTTTTTTTTGAGTTTTTTTACCGGTTCTTTTTTTCCTCGTATTTGTTTACATTATACGTGATGGGCTAATATGTTTTTTCTATTTTTAAAATTTTTTAAATTTAATCATGGTAAATAAACCTCTGTCAGCTACAGTGCTTTTTTCAGCCAGCTACAGTGTTTTCAGCCATAAGCCATGAGGCTTTCAGCCGAACCGATCACCACCATAGTTTATTTTCAACCCAGTAGAAAGATAAAAAAATATGAAGAAGACTCTTGGGACAATGTAATTGTTTCGCACAGGCTGGCAGTATATCATAGCATATTGGACCACTGGCCCTGATCAACTCGGCTTCGGCTTCTGGCTTCTGACTTATTTTTTACTATTCATAAGTTTCGTCTTTTTATGAACTTTTGGCTTTTTGTTGAGCTTTTTTGCCGGTTCTTTTTTTCCCGTATTTGTTTGTATTATACGTAATGGACTAACATATTTTTTATATTTTTAAGTTTTTTAAATTTAATTATGCTAAATAAGCCTCTGTCAGCTACAATGTTTTTTTCAGCCAGCTACAGTGTTTTTCAGCCATAAGCCATGAGCTTTTCAGCCGAACCGATCACCACCTAAAAGTCCTATTCTTGCAGTCTCATTCACAATTGTTTGAAGTAGGTCAGAAGCTAACACAGAGAAGGGGTGAAAGGAAATAAGGAATCTCCTTGTTGCACTCCACGTTTGCATTGAAAAGAATTGCCTTGGACCCCATTAAGGACGACCGAGGAAAAACCTGAAGACAAAATGTTGGTTATCCAGACAATCCATTGATCATTGAAACCTTTATGACGCATTACTGAAAGAATAGCTGGGTGTTCAATCATGTCAAAGCTTTCTCAAAATCCAATCTAAGAATAACTATCTCCCTCTTATTCTGTGCCTGTTCTTTTTGACTTCAATTTATAGTTTTTGCCTATAGCTTATGACTTTTGGACTATTTGTGAGAGACAATATAGAGTAACAGAAGCTCACATACGATTTTGGCCGATATAAATAAAGTTGTTACAGTGTGTACTACAATTAACTTGTAAACTCCGCCTTGAAAAGACATTCTATTTGAAAGTTAGTTACTGTAAAAAAACTAAAAAGCGGTTTTTAGAAGTTGAAAAGAACACACCCTATATTGGCACTAATGAATGTATTCATAAGCCCATCCTAGGCAATCCTAGATTGTTCTGCGCTTCAAGAAACCATAATGATCTGGTGGACTAACCGGAGAAACACACATTGTAGTCTATTAGCTATCAGCTTGGTTAACAATTTCAGGATGGAGTTAAGCAGGGAGATAGGCCTGTAGTCATTAACTGTTTCAGGAGTTTTTTTGGTACCAAAGTAATATAAGAGCCATTTAAGCCTCTAATGTCCGCTGAACCCAAAAAAAAAGTCATGACAAAGTGCATAAAAATCTTTAGATATGATGTTCCAGCATTTTTTCATGAACATGCCATTGAAACTATCAGCCCACGTGCTTTGTCTATTGGCAGGAGTTTAATTGCCTAATCTATTTCCTGCTTAGTAAAAGCAGTTGTTAAATTATCCATGCCCTATACTCTCTGAATTGAGGCCTTCAAGGCCAAAATGCAGGACTGGGTTTAGGCCTTGATTTTTTTTCAGCTTTTGATTTCTACTTTTAACTTTTTCTACAATAACTAGATTTTAAACGGAGTATCTTTTCAAGATGGGGTCTACTAGTTAATTGTAGTATATAATATACCGACTTCATTTATATCGGCAAAAACCGCACGTTAATTTCTGTTACTCTATAATCTCTTATACAAACAATCAAAAAATCACAAACTATAACCCTCATCTAAAGAACAGGCCTTAGAGCATCTCCAATGGTTATAGCTAGCAACTAACTATAAGACTTCCACATCATCTATATAGTACACACTAAAGTTAGCATTCTAAAGAACTATCTATAAGGATAGCTATTTGATGCTTACATGCACACACAAAATTTATGGAGGCTGCCTCGTTTGGCGCTATAGACTATCTCTAGAGCTGTAGAGAGCTGTGTTCTCTTTCTTCATTTAATATCTTCCACGTAGGACAGTTGATGACATGGACTCTTTTGTAGATAGCTGCTATAGACCCATTGGAGATGCTCTTAGTGTCACCCCCATTCTGTTTTTGAAGGATTGCCAAATTGCTGAAGCCTTTTCTTGGTATCCAACGGCTTGTCCGATTACTCGTACCTTCACTTACACCTGGCCCCACGCGCAGAACCTGACCCCACAAGCCAGCCTCCGCACCTTTTTTTGAGCACAGCCTCCGTACCTGGTCGGCAAGTAAAACTTCCCGAAACATTTGTTTCACCAAATGTTCCACTACCACTGCCTGACTAATGGGCCCCGACGAATGGCAGAAGAAACCGGGGCCACCATGTCAGTCACCGTGCACAACAATCTCTGACAAAATCGCTCGTGCTGCGGCGAGAGCTACTTGCCTTCCACCTCCTCCCTCCGAACCCATCACCACCGCCACGCCACCCCGTGGACCGCCCCCCGAGACACCCGTGCCGCCGTGCGCCGCGCCCACCCATCCGCCGGCGCGAGAGCGAGCGCACCCGACGCACCACCCCCAAACCCTACCCGCAGGTGGGCGCCCGCGATGTCGCGCGGCTGCGGCGGCGGCTGGTGCTGCCCGGCGATGGATCTGATGCGGTCGGAGGCGATGCAGCTGGTGCAGGTCATCATCCCCGCCGAGTCCGCGCACCTCGCCGTCTCCTACCTCGGCGACCTCGGCCTCCTCCAGTTCAAAGACGTACGTGCGTTTGGCTTGGATTTCGTTCCATTTGCCCCCCCCCCCCTCCGTTCCGTTCGATCGAGTGGGGAATAGCTAGGGTTGCGGCATGGCGTTCCTCCTTTTCCGTAGCTAGCTCGCGTGCGTATCTGAGGTGGATCCCTAGGGTTTGGGGTTTTCGCCGCCCTGTAATTATCGCCTAATCGGGGTGCTTAGGTGGGTAATTGCGTGCTGTGATGCGCGAGGTCCGAGGCTAGGTGATGGATGGATGCTAATTGTGAACTAAGGTCCGAGTTTGGTAGTAGCTTGATGTTGGCTAGTTAAGGTTATTTGAAGCTGGTGCCTTGGTATACACGATGCTGATACTATTTATAGGATGGCCTCTGATGAACTAAAAATAGCAGCTAGCATGGTTCAACAGGAGAAATTGCCGAAATAGCTAAAACGATGTTGCAATAGGTGTAGGTGTGTAGGAAAAGTATTGCTGCTCAAAAGAATGTTTTGGCAAAAAAATAAAAATAAAGATAAAAATAATATGGGAGCATTTTCCTGTCGGAAATGGTAAATCGAAGCATGGAAGATTGATAATAAGAAACACTGAAAAGAACTGGCTATGACCTCCCTTTATAAGAATTCCGGATTGAAGTATAACTGTTTAGCTGATGTATTGTGTTGGTCTCCCCTAATTGATGCAATGTTAGCTGCTTCAACATATATGCTATGACATAATGCTAGGGATGAATATAAAACGCCCTTCCCAAAAGATAAATAGGAGCATACATGACTTTCAAGTTAATAGTTGCCTGCTTTTTTAGATCCTGATGATAAATATGGAACTCAAAAACATTTAAAATTTTAGATAATGCTTTGCAGTATTTTTCTACAACTACTTCCATATAACTTTGGACTGTACCACACTACCACTATCATCCTGAGATTAAACAATCTCAGTTGAACTTAGTTTATCATGAAATTTGCTTCCAATAAAGCATGTAACTTGTGGACATAGCTGATTTGGAGCTGCCATAAGGTCACACCTTTTTCGTTTTAGTCTTATGTTGGTTTAGTCCAGGTCAACCTGACAATTATTTGTTGTTTCAGCTTAATGCAGACAAGAGCCCATTCCAACGGACTTATGCTGCCCAGGTACTCTGTTTGTTGTTTTAATGCTGTCTTGTGATGTCATGCTATGTTATGTGATCTTATATTTGGCTGGCTTATTATGAGGAGCATTTCTTTGAACCCTTGATTGCGCTTGTATTCTATTAGTGTTAACCTAGCTGTTATGAAAGCCTTACTTTAAGCAACAATGGGAAGATACTAAATCCCATAATATTTTGCAATCGACTTCTGTCATTGATTCAGTTTCTTATGTAACTGCAATATTAGGTTCCTGAATTTTCCAGTATTTGCGATTATTAACCTACACACTGGACACTCTATTTATTTAGTGCCCCCTCTGCTTCTCGGTATTGTTTAGATTAGTCTCTTGGGAGAGCACCAACTCTTTTACTTAATGCTGTGCCACAAATCATAATCATATTTACTAGCTCATGATGATCTGCAAATATTTACTGTCTTATTGCTCTGCTTATGTTTACACCTTGTACAGATCAAGAGATGTGGTGAAATGGCTCGCAAGTTGCGGTTTTTCAAGGGACAAATGTTCAAAGCTGCCATATCGACGTCTCCCATACAATTTTCAGGAACTCCTTTGGAAATTGATGACCTAGAGGTATTTAGTTGAATAAATGATGTCCTTATCAATTGTCATGTACAAATTATAAATGTAGAATTTTGTTTAATACTGTCAACTAACAGGTAAAAGTTGGAGAATTAGAAGCTGAGCTGATTGAAGTTAATGCAAATAATGAAAAGTTGCAGAGGACTTACAATGAGCTGGTGGAGTACAATGTTGTTCTACAAAAGGTATGATTCTAGCTTAAAGTACCATTACTTAATTTCATTGGGTGCTCTCTTTTTCTTTTTCATGCATTAACGATAGCATCATGTGGTCAAAAGTGAAGGGAGCTAGGTCCTAAAATTGCCCTGAGGAGCATGGCGCCAAACAGAAAAAAGCTTGCCCAAAACTATTAGGCCATAAATGAAATAGAAAATTGCATAGCTCATACCACTCTGAGGTTTTTGCAAATTTCCAGATGTACTTTAAAATGTGACAATTTTTACCACCATTACTTTCAGTTTTGCTGTACCCGATTTTAAATTCAGCAGCTTCTCCAATCTCAGGTGGGGATCTGCAAAGAATAAAAGTACAGGTATCACTGATGCAGTTTTCTCTTAACAAAAAAACATCTCCATATTATTTAGATCAAAAAATTTAAATTGAATAAAAGAATTGAACTTCCCTTACAACTTTTAATGAAACCTTGGAAAAAAGTTCCCTCTTCTTTTCTTTTGTTAATGATTATGGTTGATGGGTTTGAGAATAATCCTAGGGGCCTAGATCTGCAAGTTAGGAGAGCCCTAGGATCGGGGCTGCCCAGTTCGGCTTATATAAGCCGGCTTATGCCTTTTTTGTATTGTAGCTGACTTATTTTGTACTGTAACTGCTGGTTGTTTTTTGGTGTAATTAAATTTAAAAAATTTTAAAAATAAAAAGGCTTACCCCATTATGGACAATGCAAACGAATATGAAAAAAAGGTAAAAAAGCCTCTAAAAAAACCAAAAAACCAGAAAAAAAGGAAATTAAGGAATAGTGAACTAGAAGCCAAAAGTCAGAAGCTGAAGCCGAAACAAGCGGCAACCATGGTCCAATTTTTTTCTGTTCTCATTTTTTTACCCTATTTTCTGTGTCAGCTTCCTTTATGCTGCGAAGCAAGCTCCTGAGCCTTTGCGCCTTGCTGCTAAAGGCGTGCGGTGTGCCTTGCTGTGTTGGCTGTGCCTTGTGCAGTCCAAGGTTTTTTCACCTTACTCTGTGTTCCCTGAGGCAGTCCAAGGCTTTTTCACCTCACTGCGCCTGGCCTGGGCACCTAGGCCTGTACCTTGTGCACTTTTCACTGCTTTGGAAACTATCTCATCCAAGGTGGAAAATGAGAGAAACTTGATGACCCCTTTCTTGCTGCATGATTGTACTTGTACATGTTTGAGATGAACAATAGTTTCAACCTGACTTGAACTAAGCTACCTAGCACCGAAAGTTCTGTTTCTACCTTTCCTTTGCACATATACATAGTTAAGCTAAGCATACTCTTGAGTCAATTCATCTACCAACTACAATATGCTCAAGTAAACTATATGGTTCTTGGACCACTCGGTACTTATGTATCTAACTGCCTTTTATAGTTAAAAGAACAAATTTAAAGACCATTATACATTGTTATTTTTTTCAAGAATACACAGGAGAGCTGTGTATCTATGTATTAAGAAGAAAGAATGGTTATATATTATATTGTTCTTCACTGATTATATTTTCTTTCAGGCTGGTGAATTTTTCTATTCAGCTGAAAGGAGCGCAACAGAGCAACAGAGGGAAATGGCAGCAGATCAATCTGGTGATTCTTCTCTGGAGAGTCCTTTATTGCAGCAGGTGTGAACCATAATTCTAGAAAGCAATATTTTTAAACTCTTTTCTTGTTTTCCTGCTTTTCTTCATGTTTCCTTTCTTGACATGTTCTTTTTCTTATTTCAGGAAATGTTGACAGATCCATCAAAACAAGTGAAGCTTGGTTCCCTGAGTGGTCTTGTGCCAAAGGAAAAGGCTATGGCCTTTGAACGTATACTTTTCCGTGCCACCAGGGGCAACATGTTGCTTAGACAAGAACCTGTCGATGAACCTGTCACTGATCCACTATCTGGAGAGAAGGTTAGGTTACTATTTTCCTATGTTCTCAATTGCCTTACTATTTTCCTATGTTCTCAATTGCCTTACACAGAATGTTTAGGGATTACTTATAAATTATTCAGCATGAGGCTTGTTCCCTTTTTCATTTCTGCACTGAAGATGCAAATCCTCATCAGATGAATGAAAATGCACCTAATCAGCTTACTATAGGACATATCAAAAGAAGCTTAGACATCCTATTTTGTAAATGTTGGTTTTACAAATTGTTATTTTCTGAAGCAATGATGTTCAGCGTTCGTCTGTTAGCTTAAAGCTACTTTTGATTGTCATCATGTTTTTTCCCTCTAGTTTTGTTGTTGTTTCAATTATGAACACTTGTATTTTATTGACAGGCCATCAAAAATGCATTTGTTATATTCTACTCTGGGGAGAGAGCAAAATCCAAGATTGTGAAAATTTGTGACGCTTTTGGTGCCAATCGTTATCCATTTCCAGAAGACCTTGCTAAACAATTGCAGACTATTCAGGAGGTTGGTGTTTACAGTATCCCTGTATGGTGTTCTTTAATCTTTGTTGGTTTTCTTAAAACTCTTCTGTGTGTATTTGTTCTCTTACAGACACTTCTTGAAACCTCCACAAGTTTTTGCCTGTAGAAATAACTTACACATGTGGCGTGAATCCTATGCCTTAGATATGCACATGCATTTGGTTGTGCATACTGTACATTTGACATGGATTTCATACAGTACATATCTTCTCTGGATGTTTTTGTGTATATATGATACAATGCCTCATGCTTATTGTCCCATTCTGACATTTTTGCAGTGGTTCTGTGAGATGTTGATTTACATTTTCTTTCTCCAAAACATAAGCTGTTTAACTTATTGAAGAAGAATTTATTGTTTTCATTAGCTCGAAATGTTTTTCATGCTAGATGATTCTTGATTTTGAATTTTTTTCTATTCATTTTGATCTTTCATGTTGGATGAGATAGTTGACGTTATTCAGTCATTCTTGTTGATTACTAATGAAATTGGCTTGTTGCTGCCGCTAGCTGCACATTTTCAAAACATCTGAATTATAATTCCAAGGCCTTTGGCCTCCATATGAATATATGATCTATGCTACTAAATTTTACTATATGACCATTATTTGTTCTGAAATATTTGCAACTGTGTAGGTATCTGGAAAAATATCAGAGTTGAAGGCAACTATTGAAATAGGATTTGCTCATCGTGACAGCATACTTAAAAATATTTCCTCTGAGTTTGAACAATGGAACAACCTGGTAAGCTTGTATTTCTAAGGTGTGTTTTTGGTAAATTTTCTTGTCCAACAAATTTGAAGTCCATAGCTCCATTCTACGTGAAAAAGATTCACTGGAGTATCTTTTATTTTCCTTGCATTGAAGTTCATTTGTGATTGACATACAAATGTTCCAGGTAAAGAAGGAAAAAGCTATTTACCACACCTTAAACATGTTGAGTCTTGATGTGACAAAGAAATGCTTAGTGGCTGAGGGATGGAGTCCAGTTTTTGCAACAAGTCAGGTAACCAGATGCACTCTCATCCTTGTGGCCATTGTTTTTCTTCTGGCTTCTCTGTGCTTTTCATTGGTCTCTTTTTTGTCCATATGATTTAAGGTTTATTTATTTGTTGCAGATCCAAGATGCACTTCAGCGTGCTGCTATTGATAGCAAATCCCAAGTTGGTTCGATTTTCCAAATTCTCAACACACAAGAATCTCCTCCAACTTATTTCCAGACAAATAAATTTACTTCAGCATTCCAGGAGATTGTTGATGCCTATGGGTAAGTTCCAGACGTAATCCATAATTGGGATGCTTCATTGTTGCCTTTATTTTAAATAATCAATTTATTTTAGTTTTTGTCAGTGCTTTTTTTGATGGTATAGAGCTGTGATGTGCTTATTTAGCAACGTCATTGTTCATGCGATGGGCGTACTTCCCTTTCCTTATAACTTAAGATACATATCCTTTTATCACCCCCAAACCGTGCCTACAATTTTTATTTCTTGAGAAACACACAGTAAACGTTTGGAAACCATCCTGAATAATTTTTACTTGTCCTTTTGCTCCTTTTTCTTTATATAAAAAACATTTCTTGGTCAGATGTCCCATAATGCTTACGGTAAGTTATATAATTTCTCGAACTGCTTTTTGTGCTATGTGCAGTATTTGATATGAATATATACAAGACAATTGTCAATATGTGCTGTATCTTTAAGTTTAAATTCATAATACAAATTCTGCTTATCTGATATTTATGATAATTGAAAGAGATCACCTTCAAAGAATTCCCTTCTTTGTGCAAAACAGAACTGTTGAGGTTCATGGTATCCTTTAATTTGGATATGATAGCATTTGAGATTCGTATCATATATCCTTCAATTTGGATATGTACTAAATTTATATTAAACATCTGTTGCAGTGTTGCCAAGTATCAAGAAGCAAATCCTGGTGTATTTACTATTGTAACATTTCCCTTCTTATTTGCCGTCATGTTTGGAGATTGGGGCCATGGAATTTGTTTACTACTTGCAACGCTATACCTCGTAATCCGAGAGAAGAAGCTAGCTTCACAGGTTTTGTCAACAGCCTTTGTTATATTTTTGTCCTTATATATGTTAGTGTCACTATTACCCTTGTTGAGCTTATTCTAGGGGATTTTATATGGTTAAATCCCCAAGGTTATGAGGAAGCATTGACATTTCATTGTCCCTTGATTTTCATTCAGTAAACAGTTCTCCAGAACCTAGTGTCAAATCACTTTGCTTTTGGCTTTCAGAAACTTGATGACATGATGGATATGATGTTTGGTGGGCGCTATGTAATTTTGATGATGTCACTTTTTTCAATTTACACCGGATTGATATACAATGAATTCTTCTCAGTTTCATTTGAGCTCTTTGGTAAATCTGCCTATGCATGCCGTGATCCTTCTTGTGGGTAAGGAACTTAATCTGCTAAATTTATGCTTCTAATATCACACCTTTTAAAAATCTAATTTTTGCTTCTTTTTTTCCTCCTTTGTTTTGTTTGTAGAGATGCTACCACTGAAGGTTTACTTAAGGTGAGGCGAACATATCCATTTGGTGTGGATCCTGTGTGGCATGGTAGCCGTAGCGAGCTACCGTTTCTCAACTCTCTAAAGATGAAGATGTCGATTCTTCTTGGAGTTGCACAAATGAACCTTGGAGTTGTGATGAGTTACTTTAATGGAAAGTTTTTCAGAAATTCTCTGAATATTTGGTAAGTTGATCTCGTTCTCAGGAATAGCGTGACCCCATTTCAGTTGAGCTACAGTGGATGTTATGAGTGAAACAGAGTTCCTTCCTATTGTTAACCTAAGGTTGTAGTTAAACAATTGACTATACTCATTCAGCTGTTGTGTAATCATGCAACAGGTACCAGTTTATTCCTCAGCTGATTTTCTTGAACAGCTTATTTGGTTACCTGTCACTCCTTATCATTATTAAGTGGTGCACGGGCTCAACAGCTGACCTTTACCATGTAATGATATATATGTTCCTCAGTCCAACTGATGATCTGGGAGAGAACCAACTATTTCCTGGGCAGAAAATAGTGCAGGTTTGGTCATATTCATTTTTGCTGCTATATCATATTCATTTTTGCTGCTATCTGTTGATTCTGTGCAGTACGCATAAGGATTATTTCTTAACATTTCTTGCTTTCTTATAGCTTGTTCTACTTCTGCTTGCACTTGTGTCTGTGCCTTGGATGCTGATTCCGAAGCCATTGCTCTTGAAGAAGCAACATGAACAGGTATGTCTTTGTGTACTCTGAATTCCTTCGCTGACTTCCAACTAGAATTTGTATACTCACATGCTGCTTCGTCAGAGGCACCAAGGCCAGCAGTACACCATGCTTCAAGCCGCAGATGAATCAGTGACGGAATTGGAAGAGCACCATGAAGATTCGCATCACCATGAGGAGTTTGAGTTCAGTGAAGTTTTTGTTCACCAGCTGATCCACACAATTGAGTTTGTGCTCGGTGCAGTCTCAAATACCGCCTCTTACCTTCGTCTTTGGGCTCTCAGGTACTGCTGAACTTGATACTATGCATCACCACGAATAGATCAACCTTATCACTAGGCAGGCATTGACAATCAATTGATGTTCTTATTCGTCAGTCTTGCACACTCGGAGCTGTCCAGTGTCTTCTATGAAAAAGTTCTTGTTCTAGCGTGGGGGTAAAGCTGCTCTCTACTCTTCTACTCTATTGCTCTCTCCCCCTCCCTCCCCCCCTCTCATCATGTGCTGTGCCCCCTCTGCAGATACAACAACATTATCATCCTTGTCGTTGGAGTAATCGTCTTTATCTTTGCCACTATTGGTGTCTTGCTTGTGATGGAGACCCTAAGTGCATTCCTCCACGCCTTGAGGCTCCACTGGGTGGAGTTCCAGAACAAGTTTTATGAGGGTGATGGGTACAAGTTTGCACCCTTTGCTTTTGCATCGATGGTCGAGGAGGAAGACTGAGTCCGAATGATTGTATGTGATGTAGAATGGAAAATCTTAAGAGGCTTACCTTTATGGATAATAATTGTTTATCACCATCGGTGAAGATTCAGAAAACTCCAGTTCCTCGTGTCATAACGAGGGACACCGGATCATTCTTTTTGCCTACACTATTAGCCATGCTAGCTTATTCTGTAAATTATGATCTGTCGTTGTTTCGAACGGTGATGGAAGCGGCTGGTGCAGCTGCAAATAAGTATACCTTTTTCGTGGTGCGATGTTAATAAAAAGTTTTGTACTCATGTCTGCGACATGAGCAATATGTAATTATTTCAAACGAAGCATAAGTTCTAGAATTGTTCATGTGGACACTGCTTTCATCCATTTTAGAGGTTTGTAAAAAAAATGTTGCTGTCAAACGCGTCCTGTTTCATGTTGGGGGATTACCAGGAAAGAAAGATTTATGTACTCTCTCCGTTTTAGAATACTTAACTTTTAACTTAGATCGGTCCAACTTTGTAATTCTCAGGCAATAATTATTTTTAAATATTTAGATTGATCGTATTTTTAAAATAATATTGTTAGATTTATCATAAGATGTACTTTTATAATATTATATTTCCGTGACATTTTATAGATGTATTACTGTAAAATTAACTATCAAAGTTTAAACTTAAAAACCGTAAAAAGTTAACGGTGTCAAGTATTCTAAATCTGCGAGAGTAGTTTCTTGCAATGCACGTCCTTCTACAAGTTGTGAGCTGGCGGATTGGGAGCACTACAAGATGCACTGATACATGTCAGGAACATATCGTGTGAACGGTGAAGCACAACTATGGCAGCACGCATTGATACGATGGAAACCCATGCTCTTTTAGGTCCCGTTTGGCACGGCTCCACTTCACAAGTGGAGCTGTTTTTTTTTTACTTCACAAGTGGAGCTAGATAAAGCTACTTTTTTCAGCTGCACCTAAGGAGTTACTTCTGTCTCAGCAGGTTTTAAGGGACTCCTTGGGTGGAGCTATTTTGTTGTACCCCGTTTGGCACAAAACGACTCCAAACAGCTCCAGGAGCTGGTGGTGGAGCTGTGTCAAACGGGGCTTTAATATACTGGTAGCAGTTCTGCTGCTGACCCCAACAAGCCTGTTGTTACAAAAAGAAAGATGCGTCTTTTTAACATTCGCTTATTTTCGAAAAAAAAATCAGAAGAATGGCCCCGAGGTAAGGCAGATCTTGGTTCAGTTCTGGCCATGGTTTAGAGAGACGAGCCCAGTTTCTAGGATCCGAGCAAATTTGGCCGGGTGCAGCTTGAGCTTATATAGGTTTATGGGCATGGCGATGGCTCTAAAATGATCTGTTGACCCTGCGGAAAGAAATTATGTGAAACGCACCCCTAACTCCCACCTCTCAAGCCCCTCTCAGATTCGTGCCACGTGGAAAAGCACCAATCTCAAAGCACCTAACAACTCTTTCTTCCCGATGCAGAACTCTCTCTCCATTATTTTTACTTGGAAGAAGTCTATATAACACTCTGAACTTTGCTCAAAAGTTCATCTAGCACCCTAAACTATGAAACTAGATATTTAATCTCTGAACTTTTCAATCCTGTTCAAATAACACCATGTCGGTTTCATAGGGTGGTATTGCCCATACAACACAATGAGTAGACGATATTACCATGTAGGATGACACGCTGACCAAGTTTAGGTGAATGATAGGTGGGGTCCATAGGGGCTTCAACCTCAATCGAAAGAGAGGAAGGAAGCTACAAGGGGCTGGCTAGGGATGGTATATTATTATATAGCCTATATGTAGCTGCAATATAAAAATCTTGAGATCTATGTATTTATATCAATACCACTTCATGGTGATATATGTGTGTTGATAAAAAAAATTATACCTATTTTGTGCATATGCACGCTATAATACTGTCTTCTATGCGGATCCGCTAAACAGCTATTGTGCCATGAATTACAGAGACTAATATTTCTTGCTCGATCGAACGCATTAAATTATATATTTTTGTTTGGTGTAATGTAGTGCGCTACACTAGCTACTTACGTATATGATCTTGTTTTTTACATATAGGTCCTTGTTTCTTTTAAAAAACTCATCCTTTTTCCATAAATATGTACGGATCTTTGCTTTTGGTTTTTCGTATATAGATCTGTGTCGTGACAGCTCTTTTATTTCGATATTCATATGATAGCTAAGATAACGTAGCGCCACGCCTCTGCATCTAGTATATCCACCTTGTTTCCTTGATGGGATGGAACAATTGACCAGCAACGCAAGAGAGTCACGCAACGGCAACCAGAGAGCAAGGGGAACTGAAAGGGTATTTTACGAATTTTTTTTTGTCCCGAATCCTAGCCTACACGTAAGTATAACGAGTGGTGCTGAATACTAATATATGCTAAAAGCCCTTTTTTTGGTGCCTTTTTCATCAATTTTTCGGGATCCAGCCCAATTGAAAATAGGGAATTGCTATAGTCCATACGTCTGATCCGAGCATTTCCCGTCGAATGGTCCACATTGTTCGGACCCAAACCGGTTTTCTTTAGCACTGAGTTCACGTCCACAAGAGGAATACGAGCCATTTCCACCTTCTCACACTCTCTCCTCACCCTTCTCTCACTCTATTCCTCTCTCTGCACGACGCCCGCCCCATTCATGGCGACGAATACGAGCCCAATCACCCTGCCCCCGACGCCGTCGTCGCCGGATTAGATCACCGCCGTAGACTTCCTCTTCGACCGTTCTCGAGCGCAGTGCTGCCAGATCCGGCCGCCCTCAAGTGCGGCACCGCCAGATTCGGCCGCCGCCGGCTTCCTCTTCGGCTGTCCTCAGGCGCGATGGGAAGCCTCCGGCGAAGCGCAATCGCGAAGTGTGTGGTGATGATCCCCGAGCTTGCCGTGCCCGGAGTCGGCGCTCTCTTCATGACCATGAACTAGGTAAGTACCTCGCCGAGCCAGCGTCTGAGCACACGGCTAGTATGCAATATTTTTTTTATTTCATGTATGCAACATTTTAATTTCATGTATGCAACAACTAGTGCGACATTGATAGTTTTATCAAACATTTTTGTTGCATATATGGCGAGTAATATTACATTCATAGAACAAAAATGTTGTAACCGACTATACGGAGTTAGCGTCTGGATCGAACGTCCGGATGCTAGCATCTCCCTTGAAAATATTACATAACCAGTTGACTGTATGATAGCATAGTGGTATAACACCACGTGTCTTCGCTGACAATCAAAGTTTGATTCCTACAAACTACATGTTACGTGTGTTATTTGTTTGGATTTCTTATTATGATTCTCTAGTATTTCAACTTATGATTCATGAGTTGCGACTTGTGAGTCTTAAGTTGATTGTACTAGCCAGCTGTTCCCACCATTTAAAAAAAAACATAACCTTTGCAATATGTTGAGCAGAGTTTCTATTAGTATTAAGTCCACAAGACAAATGAGATCTTCTAGAAACTAAACAAGAGTACAAATTAAGACACATGCCACACCCTCAAGAAAATGTAACAAGTCAAAGATGACCCTCTGACTCTACCCAACATGCAAATTTGTGCGCTAAACTAGAGACCGCATGAACAGGCCCGTGTTCTTTACGTTGTGTTTTCCTTGCCATTACAAAAAAAGAAATTGCAAAAGTTAAAGATAGATTAATATGTACTCCACGAACCAAATCTCTCTTGAAAGACACCACTAACAAAAGGATACAGGACAAGAAGAACAGGAACAAGGTAAACAAAAAATAATGCAGAGTTAGATCGTAAGGAGCTATCAGGTGACGCTCCTGTTGGACTTTGATTGCCATGACAAAAACCTCAAGTTGAGTGTAGACGGGAACAGCTCGACCGTCCCGTCCCTCACCACCACTTGCTACCTTACAGTTCAGGACGGTTGCTCGAAGTCTCAGGAATGGCCATAAACTAATCAATCATGTCCATGATTTCGCCATAATTAGCTACGGTTCAACTAGGCCCCAGGAAGTGCGATTTAGTACACATAATATTACATTAGCAATCTCTTTACCGAAAGTCTCTACCTCCCTACCGCCCTGCCTGTACTTCGGTGCACCAGGGCTACAGATTTGGTTAGACTTACTACGGGGGCACATCAAATTACAACTTTTGTTATTTTAATGAGAGAATGCCAAGTTGTGATTTTATGTGAGGAGCTATGTTAGTGAGAATTGTTCTCCAATGAGCCTCAACATCAACTCACGCTGCACCAAATATCTTCAGGTCTAGTCGGGTCCACGACCAGAGTGTGTCTACAACCATGGCAGTCGATATGACCACTGTAGCAGTTGATACAACTACTGTAGCGATCATAGTTGTAAAATTATTGTATCAGTCGTAGTCGTAAACGTACTATAGCAGTCGTAGTCGTAAAAGGTCAGGAGTTAGAGTCCGTTTAGGATTCAGAGCATCGCGTCAAAAAAGAAGAAATCAATTTGTGTTTACTCGTGTTCGTGTGCGTGATCTTGAATTTAGAGCTCATCGCTTGTCTAAACCTAGGCAAATTCCCCAACAATTGGTATCCGAGCCTAGGCACTTAACATCTCCTAGTAGTGAGGTGTGCACAATCTAGGAAGAGATCGTTGGAAAATAGTCCCACATAGATTGTGGAAAAGGAAAAAAAACACCTTATAAGTGTGAGGGAGCCTGACCTATTAGACTAGTCTTTTGAGAGGAGAATGCACAATATTACTTATAAGATTGTTGCTTGAGGAAAAGGAAAAAACACCTTATAAGTGTAAGGGAGCCTCCACCTATTATACTAGTCTTTTGAGAGGAGAAGACACAATATCACTTATAAGATTGTTGCTATTAGACTAGTCTTCTAATAGACTCCACCTATTAGACTAGTCTTTTGAGCCGGATTTGGCGTTCTCAATTGGCATGGTGAGCAGGCACATAGAGAACCCAACTACAGCACATATGAGTGCCATAAAGCGCATACTGAGGTACGTGAAAGGAACCTTGAGTTACGGGTGCGTCTACGAGAAGAATGAAGAAGGTTTGGAGCTGATCGGTTATTCGGATAGTGATCTAACTGGTGATACGGATGATAAGAAAAGCACTTCGGGCACGGTATTTTTCTTTGGGTCGAATCCATCAGTTGGTGTTCGCAAAAGCACAAGGTGATTGCTTTATCCTCATGTGAAGCAGAGTACATTGCAACTTGTGTGGCAGCATATCAAGGGGTATGGCTGGGACGATTGCTAGCTGACATATTGAAGACAAAGGTAAAGAAGGTAATCCTGAAGATCGACAGTCAGTCTAAAATTGCGTTGTGCAAGAATCTAGTCTACTATGAGAGAAGCAAACACATCGACACCCATTTCCATTACATAAGGGAAAGTGTGGAATCGGGGATGATAGAAGTACAACATGTTTGCACGGAATACCAACTCATTGACATTCTGAGTAAGTCGCTCGGAAAAATGAAATTCATGGGGATGAGGAGATCGGTGTGCAAAACATCGACGTAAGACAATAAGCTTAAGGAGGAGATTGATAGAGTTAATTTAATTGTCTTCAGGGCTGGTCGAGTCCACGACCAGAGTATGTCTACGACCAAGGTAGTTGATACAACCGCTGTAGCAGTCGTAGTCATAAAAGTATTGTAGCAATCGTAAGTTAAGAAGTAGTCGTAAAAACACTATAGCAGTAGTCGTAAATGTACTGCAGCAGTCGTAGTCGTAAAAGGTCAGGAGTCAGAGTCCATTTAAGATTCAAAGCATCGCGTCAAAAAAAAGAAGAAATCACTCTGTGTTTACTTATGTTCATGTGTGTCATCTTAATGTTAAAATTCATCGCTTGTCTAGGCCATGGGTAAATCCCCCAACACCACCTACCCAATACCTGCCTTCTCTTCCGTAACATCATCTTCTCCCACCTCCTCGAGCCGACTTCAGGGAGGGAGCTATGCCTGCCAGTGCGACCATGTCGTGTGGCAAGAGTTGAAGCAACTTGAGGTGTACAACCCTCACACAAAATTCATACATGTAGCCCTCAAGTTGCTCTAAATTTCCTATATTACGACCTAATCAAAAGGCTCATGAGCAATGTAAATTCCCTATATATGGTCAAATTTTATTACACAGCTCATGAGCAAAGTTTATATGTTATAACCGATAAAAGAGGGTTAACGATCCATACTTCTCCATACATTTGTTCATACCAAATGTGATTTATCCATACATTTGATCATACCAAATGTGATTTATTTATCTATGGCCGATTTGGTCGGCCCTAATGTCAATATTATCCTATCCTATCATTATTCGTACTAGATAGTGCCTTTCCGCATAACTTTCTTTGGGCAGCAGCGTTTTCCACCTCCTCTTGGCAAGGATTGGAACCAGGTGTAAGGCCTCCAGGGCCACACTCGTACTGCTAGACAGGAATGACTTAGGCTTTTTGCCCTATGTCTTATGTTAGAGTAACTAGCTTTCAAACAAGATATCTTTTTAACTAGTTAATTATAGTATACACTGTACCGATTTCAGCTAGATCTGCCAAAATCGCATACAATTGTCTCTCTTTCTGTACTCTTTCTTGTGAACAGCCATACTTTAAAAGCCATAATCTGCAGCCGAAAAGAACACATTTTTTGAACTAAAAAAAATCGCAACAGATATACGGAAAACAGAAAAGCGGGCATGGCCCGTACAAGTGGTACACTTTAAGATTCGTGCACGTGTGGACCAGGCAGACATTGACTTGTTCCCCAAACCCAAGCCCTTTGCTTAATGTACACTTATCGACTTAATTAATCACCAATTACGAGCCTCCGTCCGTCCTCTCCCCGCAACGCAACCCAACCCTCCCATGCACCGCACACCCCATCACGCCACACCCGAAGAATCCTTCACACTGACCGTGGTCCCGTCTCACCTGCGGTCCCACGTTCCAGTGACATCAACGGCCGATCACACCCCCCATGGCGCACGCGTAAACCGTACACAAGCAAGCGCCCTCCTCTGAAATCCACACGCAGACACACATCTCATCTCGGAGTCGGAGCTAATGGTGGAAAGCCAATCCGCTTTTCGCCGTCCCCTCTCCTCCTCGCGTCCCGATGCCCTCTCGCCAGCCTCCTCTCCCCTCTCCACCTGCGCCGCCTCCCACCGCCCATCACCACCGCCGCCGCCACTCCGCAGCCGTCGCCGCGGCGGCGGCGGCGGTGGTGGTCGCGCTCGGTCTCGTGCTGCTGTGGTGGCTTTGGCGGAGGAAGCTGCGCGCGGCGGGGGAGGCCAAGGAGGGGGCGGAGAGGCTGCAGCGGGTGTCGTACCGGCAGCTGCGGCGTGCCACGGGGGGATTCGCGGCGGGGAGCAAGCTGGGACAGGGGGGGTTCGGCCCCGTGTTCCGCGCCGCGCTTCCGCCTACCCGTGGTGGCGGCGGTGTCGGGAGACCCGTCGCCGTTAAGGTCATGGACGCCGCGGGGTCGCTCCAGGGCGAGCGCGAGTTCCACAACGAGATCGCCATCGCCTCCCACCTCCTCGCCTCCGCTTCCGCGTCGGCGTCCTCTCCTGACCCCGACGCTGCCGCGAAGTCCGGTGAGAAGGCGGGTGACTCCATATTGCTTCCGTTCGCGTACTCGATGTCGGAGCGGGGCGAGGGGCGGGCGCGGCGGATGATGCTGGTGTACGAGCTGATGCCGAACGGGTCGCTGCAGGACGCGCTGCTGGGCCGGCGTTGCCCCGAGGTGGTGGCAGAGTGGTCGCGCCGGCTAGCTGTGGCGCGCGACGTGGCCGCCGCGCTCCATTACCTCCACTCTGTGGTCAAGCCGCCTGTCGTGCACGGGGACGTCAAGCCCAGCAACGTCCTGCTCGACACGGACCTCCGCGCTCGCCTCGCTGACTTCGGCCTGGCCCGCGTCAATTCCGACCCCGGCCACGACGGCAAGCTGGAGACCGGAATAATTGCGGAAGGAAGCGATGCGAATGGGAATGCCGATGGGGAATGTGACGATGCCGTCTCGGTGGTGGCGGAGAGCACGGTCACAACGACGGTGAATGGGGAAGGGAATGCTGCCCCCAAGTCGCCGGAGGATGACGAGGGCTTCACATCGGCTTCGCCGGCGGAGGCTGCATCCACATCCGGGTTTGACCGGACTAGTGTTGACAGTGGTATGAACAGCCGTAGCTGCAATGGTGGCGGCTCACGCACTGGTGGCGGCGCAGCGTCGTCAGGGACTGGGAGCGACTGGTGGTGGCGTCAGGACAATGGCGCGGGCAGCAATAGCGTAAAGGACTACGTGATGGAGTGGATTAGATCAGAGATCAAGAAGGAGCGCCCCAAGAATGACTGGATTGCAGGGGCAGCTGCGACCAACCCAGGTGCAGAGAGGAAGAAGCCAAAGCGGAGGGCGCGTGAGTGGTGGCGCGAGGAGTATGCTGACGAGCTCGCAAAGAAGCAGAAACGAAGGGCACTTGCCAAATCGAGGAGCGAGCAGGCAGGGCTGCAATGGTGGGAGCGGGATATTGACGACGACTTGGATGGGAAGGGGCGGTCCAGGTGGAGTATGGTGAAGAGCTGGAGTAGGCGGAGCAACAGTAGCAGTGGCAACGGCAATGGCAGCATTAACTGGTGGGTCAACGGTGCAAGCAGCAGCCGTGATTGGGCAAGTGGGGACTTCGTGCCCAAGAGCGGTGGCGCGGTGAGCAGCACGCCGAGCATGCGTGGCACAGTGTGCTATGTGGCTCCGGAGTACGGTGGTGGTGGTCCTTTGTCAGAGAGATGTGACATCTATAGCTATGGTGTCCTGCTACTGGTTCTTGTCTCCGGGCGCAGACCATTGCAGGTGATGGCCTCGCCCATGTCGGAGTTTGAGAAGGCAAGCCTCGTATCGTGGGCGAAGCACCTCGCACGCGTGAGCCGCCTGATTGATCTTGTCGACCCGGCCCTGCAGGACGTTAACCGTGACGAGGCTCTCCTCTGCATCACCGTCGCACTCCTATGCATCCAGAGGTCTCCAGCTCGTCGTCCATCAAGTGAGCAGGTGCTCCGGATGCTCTCCGGTGAGGGAGAGCCGCCGCACCTCCCGCTGGAGTTCTCACCATCGCCACCTGGCGGGTTCCCTTTCAAGTCCCGGAAGAAGGTTCGGTGAGTTCCTTTAGGTTCTTGCTTAGACGCAAAAGATAGCATCAACCTTGTACCTTTATGTACACATTCCTAGTTTCCGTCTTTCTTTACTCACTGACGTATAAAGCTCCCTAGGGGGGAAAAAGGTAATGGCAATCTTAATTCACATTAACATGAACTGTTCCCCCCTTAATCACATGCGCAATCATAGGCCCCTAGTCATGCATGATTTTAGTACTGAGACGACTTTAGTATCGAGGGGCATCTCACGTTTGGACAAGCTTCCAAGGTAGTGGTGCTTTACCGGGCCCCTGGAACCTGGTATGTTCTCTTCCTCTTCTGGGAAATCAAACCCCTTTCTTTGATTTGAACGAGCGTGCCCACAGCCCACTAATATGATGGATTCAAGCTTTTGATGTTCGCGTATGCTTTTCTGCTCCTT
The DNA here is from genome assembly GCA_017311315.1 of Dendrocalamus latiflorus. Classification (NCBI taxonomy): domain Eukaryota; kingdom Viridiplantae; phylum Streptophyta; class Magnoliopsida; order Poales; family Poaceae; genus Dendrocalamus; species Dendrocalamus latiflorus. The sequence goes on from CM029645.1 coordinate 1,691,647, forward strand.
TTGCGTCGAGGTGGCACTGTCAGTTCTCCTGCACAGTCCATTCTGCAGGGCTGCTACTGCTGGTTTAGAATATCAGAGTCAACCAGGTTATTATGCTATATGGGAAAGGCTCATTGAAGTGGAACTATCAATCGGCCTTGCTGTTGTGGTCCACTAACATGGTTTGACACATTATACTGGTAGGTTGGCATACATTGCTTTGGAGTTGGGTTGTCCTGTCCTTGATGTTGATAATATTGGTAGTAGAATCTATGCGCTGTTTGATGTGGATGGGTAGGAAGCCTGTCAAAATTGGGTTATTAATTGGGGCATGACAAGTTTCAAGACTTGTCAAAATTTCTAGAACCCTATTTTGTGCTAAGAAACTGACATCGATACCTTTACGTAAAGTCCTAGGGTTCTAAATCATGAGCTCTGTAGGAGATCTGTCAGCCGATAGGTAAATACCAACCGATTACTGTTGCAATTTTCTTTTGATACCTTAGAATCTAGCATTCTCTCTTCTTTAAGCTACTTCCTTGCGTTTTTCATTTATTCATCCAATATGTGCGTCCGTGGTCCATTGATTTGAGAATGACTTATAACTCTCAACGGCTAACTGCACCTTAGGGGGGGGGGGTATTATTATGTTGTTTAGACTATGATTCATGTTGATGGTAAATTAGTCCTCTGGGTCATGGCTATTGCCCATTTACCAACAACATTTTGATGTCTGCCGTATGTGATGACAGTGACACAGCAACATCTTATGAGACGTCAGCTCAACAGAATATTTAAGTAAATCAGATAGTGATTTTTTTCTTTGGCTCGCAAAAGTTGAAGTTCAAGTGCTCTGTGCTCCGTTACTGGCTTACCACGGCGTATTATTATGCTTGTCCAGAAATAAAACTGCTCCTTCGGGGCCTTAAATGACTACACTAGCCAATTGTTCCCATCTTATCCAAAAAAAGTGGCAACTTTTGTTTTCGTTCTTTTAGATTTTCGACATGAAAAGGTGGGTTCTATACCACCCATAGTTGACTACCTTAGCAAAATGCCACTAAAATATTTCGGTTTATTAATACCACTCAAAGATTGCACAGTTAGCCATTTTGTCATTTCCATCCAATTCAGTCCGTCAACTCAAAGGTTGTATTTGGTTCGGGGATAAAAATAACCAAGTTGGCTAACCCTAACCTAGGTAGTTAGCTTACACCCAATTTTTGTGTTTAGAAACTAACCTGATTAGTCTAAAATATTGTTTAACTTGTTGACTGTAGGATTGAGTATGATAAGTCACAAGGGGTGAAAGACTCTTTTAAAATCCTTTCTTCAAATATCAACAACAACATACAGCAGTAAATCAATCTCATGTACCCATCAAAGACATAAAACTCATATACCCATCAAAGACATAAGCCAAGGAATGCAAAATTCCAGAAACTCAAACCCTCACAGATTAGACCGGAATTTGCAATCGGTCAGATATGTATGAACAGTAATTTAGGCATATGAATAGTGCTTTTCAATCAGACCTTCATCTCGTAGTGGTCGGACCGCTATGAACAATAAAATCAGACAAATGAATGGTGATTTCGGCACTGTTTCAAATCCTAAAATCCACGTAACTTTTGATCCAATGATACAAGTGACGTGAAACTTGTCACCTTGTCTAGAGTATCACGAAGCTATTTCAATCAACGATCAAGAGAACCGTTACCAATGTTGTGATCTTTTTTTCATTTTAGTGAAGGGTGCATCAAAATCGGACAAAAGAGATAAACTTCGATCTGCTCTTACTCGTGAGTCATATATGGTTTAGGTGACTTAGGATGGGTTCTTATATATCATAGTAAGTTAGAACACAATACTAATTCAACCCAAAACACCTATAAGAGCAAAATCCAAAAATCATCTCTCTTGAGGAAAATCGAGCAAACTCAAGAACTTCTCCTATATCAAGCCTAGATGGATGGGATCTTGTCTCCATGAGACATCTTCACCTCTTGCGTGTCCTTGGCACAAAAAAAGCTTAAGAGAAGAGGAATCTAAACAAGAAAACCAAGAAAATCGAAAGCACATGAGATGATCTATGGCACAACTCACTATGATAAACATTGGATGTTCATTTCACTTGAAGAAAAATATTTTACAGCCAATTTCTCAGAATAGTAGAGCTATAAACCTAGAGCACACACACACAAAATGCTCTAACACAAGGAAACCATAACCCTAAACTTGGAGTCTTACATGACTCAATTCAACACAAGGTTTATATGATAGAGATTCCTCACCTCTCACTAAACAGCTACTCTTTAGTGGATCACACCACTTGCACTTGGGGAAACCTGGTAATCTACACTCAAATGAGTTTTAGCATCACACACTTGCACGCTTTTCAAAACGCAATTTTCTAAAGGCTCTACAAGCCTGATAAGACATTCCATTCACAGAGACATGACCTAAACCACTTAGGTCAGTGCCATGGTTTTGCAAACCATCACTCCACCCGATTTTAGACAATTTCCTCAATTGCTACCCATCGATCTTCACAAATGATGTGATGCACATGACTTATCGCTAAGATCGTACACCCGCGCCTAGGCCGTCACCACTTGAAACGCGAAGTCTCATGGCGCCCCAACATCACTCCATAGTCTATGATACCCAACGTCTTGCTAGCAAGATCATACGTCTGCTCCGAGGAACGCCACTACTTGAAACACACAAGTTCAATTAGCACATCATATGCACGCATTGCATCTTCACCACCCTTATCTTTCTTCCGTACTTCTTGGCTTGCAATGTTGCTCTACCTGGACTTACGTGACACGCCATGGCCTTAGCACTCCTTCTGTAGCCTCGATTTTGCCGCTGGCTGTAACAATCATCAAAGCACCCGCGCATCAAAGAACAAAGCAATCGATCCGAGTACAAATGATATACGTTTGACTCCCTATTAGTAAACCATATGCATAGACACATGCTATGACTCACACATGTATGGACTCTTTATGACTAACACTTGCACATCACTCATCATGACTAACACTATGTGGACACTATCATGACTCACAACCAAAACCATATAACCAACAGAACAACTCAACTCAGCAAACCTACACTGGGACCAGTTGAACCGCCACAAATGCCAGCCAAAGTCCACCGGTCATATTGCCACTAGAGGCTGATCCAGAACATGACATGTTGAAATTCAAATTCACAAAAATCAAACTCAATCAATAAAAGCAAGATATGACCAATATCAAATACTTATCACTCACATAGGGTTGCCACCACATGTCTTACATTGACACTCAAACTTGACCGAGCAGGAGCTGTCTGACTTGTGAGCAATATTCAGCTAATGAAGCTCGTCCAAACAAGTTCCTAGCGGGTTATTTGCTTGTCGAATAAATAGACCATCAAACTTCAGGGTAATAAGACTTCTCCTTCTCTCAAACAGACTAGCCTCATAGGCGCGGCGCCACGCCGCGCCAGCCACCGTGTGTACCGAAGTGAAAGAGGCGATAATTCGTGAGGAGCATTTAAAAAAAATTTAAAAAAAATCGAGAGCACATGTGTATTTTCAAAAAAGTCGAAGGGCTTTTTCGTAAAAAATCGAGGGCCTGTACGTAACAAACGAGGACCCGTACGTAATTTAGAAACCGCGGGGCGCTATCCTGCAAAGTGGAGGGGTCTGAAAAAACTGACAGGGACCTTTTCGCGAGGAAAAAGGACCTCTACGTAATTTTTGGAAAATACAGGGAAATCGGCTCCCCCGACCGTACGCGGATTCCGCCGCCACGCGTTGGCCGAGGGAGCGCTGGGGGCGACGTGGAGGGCCTCCTCGCGCGGGGAATCCGCGGGGCGTATGTCTGGTAAGATATATAGAGAGAGAGCGCGCGAGCGTCCGCTCTATTTTCTTCTCTGAAAAAGATAGAGGGAGGGAGGGAGGGAGGGAGGGGGAGAGAGGGGGGGGGGGGTAATTATTAGCGTGTGACCTCAACGTTTCCTCGTGAATACCCTGCGTGGCAGTTATTGTAGGGGGTTTTGGTCCCTCCTCACCCTCGCCGTTACCCTCGATCGAGTCTCTTCAAGAACTTGAACGCAGCAGGTTGACAGATCGGGAGGAACTGAGGCCCACCAATTCGCAATTCCCAATCCATAGTTCGACTGCAATTCGACCACCGCGGCCATGGACATCATTGAGTTCGTCTTCGGACAGCATGGACGATGACGATGCCGTGTCGTCCATCACACTCCACCCATTCCTCAGAACCTCCATCGCCACCACTGCGGTTGTTGCGCCGGCGAGCAATGGGGTTGTCCTCAGCGGCGTGAGCGTAATTCAAGGCTTCAAGCAAGAGATGTGTTAGAGTACAATGTATTTGGTAGGTTAGAGTCCATTGGGATTACAATCCCTTGTACCTTCTTGCCCCCCAAGTCTTGTACCTCTATATATACCGCCCGAGAGGCTCAATGCAAGACATCCAATTCCACCTAACTCTATCTTCCCACATGGTATCAGAGCTCTAGGTTTAGCCCCTAACCCTAGCCGCCGCTCGCTTCCGCACCGCGCGCCCCCGGGGAGATCTATCTCCGCCGGGGGCAGCGCCACCGTTTAGGCGGCGGATCCTATTGATCCGGCTACCATCATCGTCGTGTCAAGCAGCAGATCAGCAGATCGGGACGCCTCCTGCGCCGCTCCTCCGCCGGGTTACTGCGCGACCTCCGCACAGCCGCCGTTGCTCCCCCCTCAGGCCGCTGCTTCGCGTCTCCCTCCTGGCAGGGACGCCACCGCCGACCGCGTCTCCCTCCATGCCGGGCCGCCACCGCCTCCTCCACTCGGACGCCGCCGCCGCTACCCGACCAACGCCAGATCCGGCCTCCCCGCGCCGGATCGGTGCTTCCTGCGCTCGGATCCGTCTGGATCCAGCCCCCCGGCCGCCGCCTCCTGCCGCTGGTGTTGCTCCGCTCGGCGCCGCCTTGTCGATCGCTGGCCACAGCCGTCGCCGACCTTCCCCCGGGCCGCTTCTCCGTCGGCAGGCCGCCGCCTCCTCTCGGCCGCGCAAGCCGCCGACCTTCTCCCGGGCCGCCGCTCCGGATCCATTCAGATCCGCCCCCCACGCCGGCCGAGCCGCCTCTCCACCCTCGACCGCGACGCCGCCGAGCCGTCTCTCCGCCAGCCAAGCCGCCTCTCCGTCGTCGGCCGCCCTCCGGCTCTCCACCCGTCGGGCTTCCGACCGCCGGCTTCGCTCGCCGTCCTCCACCCGGCCGGCCGACGCCCTCCGCCCGCCCGCCGGTCGGCTCCTGCAACATCGCCGCCCTTCTCGGGCAGACCGCAGAAGCCGCACAGGGGGTGCCGATTGGATTAGTCCAACCGGTGAGTGGTGAGATTTAACCACAAAAAAATCGGGGGAGGAGGATCAAGCTAGGTGTACCCGGTGAAGTTACATGGAGGATCCCAGTCCATTCTGCTGCTGCTGTATCTTTTTCCTTTTTCCCGATCACTGATCGGGGTTGAGTCGCCCACCGCCCGTCGACCTCGCACGTATCTACTCCGACATCGGCGTCGATTACACCGGCCTCTACCTCTTCGACTGTGCGGCCAGGTCGGGCACGCGATGCCGAGGGGACGCCTTCGCGCGTCGCGTCTCGGTCATCCCGTCCGCACGTCTTCATCGCCGGTTCGTCATCGCCACCACAGATCGGGACGCCTCCACCGACTTCTTTCATCGTCGTCCCGCCTCGCGCGTACTCGGTCTGATCAGCCGATTATGCGCGATCCACCCGGCTCCCGTGACGTCCGTCGTCGAGTACTACGCGCATCTTCTCCGAGCAACAGGGCTGCTGCTGTGTCGCCTCCTCGGGCTGCAGCACCGCCGCACGTGTGTCCCCTCGCCGTTGCATCTACATCGCCGTCCCCTGTGCATCGACGACTGTACTGCGCAACCTCTTGTGCGCCATTTGTCTGCACATGGTCTTCGTCATACTGCTCGGGCCTTCCTCGCCGACATCGAGCGCTACCGCCGCCGCCGTACCTTGCGTCAGGACTGCTCGCCTTCACGCTAGAGCGTCCGCCCGGACTGCTCGCCTTCGGGTAGAAGCGTCCGCTCCCGCACTGCTCCTTCTTCGTCCAGCACAACCACTCCTGGTTGGGGCCCTCTACCTTGTACGTCCGGTATTGGCAACACCGGTGCGTGCTTTCATCCCCGACGCGTTGCCGGGTCTGGCAAACCTGGCACACGCCTCGGCTCTGGGCGGCTTGACTGCATCGACTTCGGCATCGACCCTCCCGTTCCCGTCCCGTCTGCCTCGATTGCATCGCCGTTTTTCGTCTACATCCTCGACGGCCCTGACTGTGTCGACTTCGGCATCGCCCCCCTTCCACGACGACTGCCTCGACGCGTCTCCGTCATCATCATGGTGCCTCTTTTGCGCCCGCGGCTTCATGAGCGACTGCCTCGACATCGGTAACCCGACCACGACTACGTCGACCACGGCCATCTCCAGCACGGCATCCTCGACCACAACTATTCCGTCCTCGCGCTCGGCTACCTCGACATCGGCACAAAGGGCTATCGCCTTGCTTGAGTTACTCGTCGGTTCCTGCTCCAGTCACAGCATGCGCGCCGCATCCACGGTTATGACTGCGGGGGGATGTTAGCTCTTCGGCTTCTTCTCTAGTCTCACCGTCTGCGACGCTCCCGTTGTGACTGCGGGGGGATGTTAGAGTACAATGTATTTGGTAGGTTAGAGTCCATTGGGATTACAATCCCTTGTACCTTCTTGCCCCCCAAGTCTTGTACCTCTATATATACCGCCCGAGAGGCTCAATGCAAGACATCCAATTCCACCCAACTCTATCTTCCTACAAGATGAGACTTTACCAACCCTTTATTTGGGCTTGGATTGCATTAGGACTTCTCTGTTTTGGGCTTAAAGACTTGTAAGCATGTAGGCCTCTAATTAGTTTTTACATGACTTGTTCTTCCGGTTCCTAGATTGCTACACTTGTGTATGATTGGAATTTAGGTTGTAAAACTTCACTAGCATGTTTAGAAGTTGATTGATCACACTAGCAAACCTTAGGCACTTAGGTTGGAAATAGCTTCTAGTTTGCTTTAGTCTGTTAAATTTAGCCTAGCTCGAAAAAGATACTTAATTTGCCCTTCTACCCTGGGCATCCGCTCCACTTCAAGACTGGATTGAACAAAAGATGGAATTTAAAGCTTGGATCGGGTTTGTCCTGGGCTGCGGCCCAATAGGAGCATCCATAGGCCTGGAACCTTGTTCCTGAAGCGCGTATTTCATTGCACATCTTTACCAAAGCTCTCCCTTTTTTTTTTTTGCGAATCAGGGGCTAAATTTCATTACTCAACAGTGGGAGTGCAGTCCTGGATCAGACAACTACAAAGAAAGCCAGGCACTTGATTAAGCCCAAAGTGCATCATTGCCTATCCCTAGTTGCCTGCTTAGCACATAAATGAGCAGCTAATTTAAAACCGAGAAACCCCTGCTAAGCCCCTGAACTTCAGAGAGGATAGCTGAAACCTCCGACCGGCGTTATTCCAAAGATTGCCTAGGTTCTGTGAATCAGACTCGATCACCACCCTTGCCAGGTTGTCGCTGGAAATCTCGTCGTGCCTGGATCCTGGTGAGCCGCCGCGGTCGTCCATCTCTTGGACCGCCGTTGCCAGTGGCGGACCCAGAACCAAATTTTAGGGGGGGCCTCACGGGACATAATATACAAAAGATAAACACACTAAACATAAAGCGAACTATATTTTGCAATCCAAAATCACACATAATTAGAATAGGAACATAGTAAAAATACAAAATACAACAAAGATTGTACCTTGTTAATAGATAATGTGCCTTCCAATGCCCATAAATATATGTAAGCAGTTATCTGCACACCAAAATTATCAAACTTAGTTACGAAATCAGAAATTGTATTTGTAAATACTTATAAAGATTGAAAAAAAGGATAAAACATACCAATAATTAGGATTGAGTAGTAGCAGTGCAAGTACGAGGCAATAATATTCTACGAGATTTCATGCTTTGAAAGCGTTTTCTAATTCTATCATCATCAAGATTTCTAAAAATCTCTCGCTCGGTATAGCATATCATCAAGTCACTGAACCACTCATCTGCTACTCTATTGCGCAAATCTGTTTTGATAATATTCATTGCCGAAAAGACTCTTTCAACAGATGCCGTTGCTACTGGAAGGATCAATGTTAGCTTAATGAGGCGATAGACCAATGGGAATGTTCTATTTTTTCCTGTTTCAACCATCTTTTGAGCTAACTTTGTAATATCACCACATCCATGGAATTCCACACTTCTCTTAACATTGAGAACAAATGTTTGAAGCTGATTTCTTAACAACAAACGGTCAGCTATGTCAAAGTCATCAGCATAAATCTCAGCAAGTCGAACAAGCTTATCTACATCAAACTTGGAGAAAGAGCCTCTTGGATCCAGACAAGACATGCATACCAATAACTCTGAAGAAACTTCATTAAACCGATGGTTCATCTCTGATATAATGGCATCAATAGCAGTAATGAAAATCTCAACATGGTAATAGTGATGGTGAGTCACTGTATGCTTCCTACGTGCAGACATACCTCTAACTGGAATGAGTTCTTCCATGAATCTCATTTGATTCACAAAAGCTTTTTACTCGCTGGAATAATGGCTCCCATCCATTATCTCTCATGTCCTGCAAACGCATTTTCACATCTACAAGCAAATCCATAGCTTCAACAATATCTTGATCTTTCCTTTGCAAAGCAAGTGATAACTCATTTGTAATGCTTAGCAAGTCTATTAATAAATGCAAGATAAAAACAAATTCAAAGCTTTCCATTTTCTGTATCAATCCAGATGCTCCACCATGACTTGATGGTTGACACGCATCGTTACTCACAATCTCTAGTACCTCTAATACTGCCTCCCACATTTGGTAAATACGTAGTATGGTTTTTAGATGAGAGCCCCATCTAGTATCAGAAGGTCTAGCTATGCTCATTTCCTGATGCAACCCTTTGCCAGTGACAGCCTTATCATTCTCTAACTTCTCTAACAAGACATCTTGATGTTTTGCAAGCAATGCATCCTTTCTTTTACAAGATGCACTCACAGTGGTCACTATCAAGGGAATATAGTTGAAAAAATCAGCAATAGCTCTACTACTACTTGCAACAGTCACAACCACTAACTGCAATTGATGGGCAAAGCAATGGACATAGAAAGCATACGGATTCTCATCTCGGATCTGCCTTTGCAAGCCATTAAATTCTCCTCTCATATTTGAAGCTCCATCATAACCCTGCCCTCGTAGCCTAGAAATTGGTAATTGATGCTCTCCAAGCAAATCAAATAAAGCTTCCTTCAATGCAGCAGATGTACAATTTGATACATGCTTAATACCAAGAAACCTTTCAAGAACCTTCCCTTGATCATTCACAAACCTGTATGCCAATTGCCACATATTATGCTAAGTTAAAACACAACCACACAATTACACAAATAAATAAAACAATGTAAAGACATAAAATAAACTACCTCAAAATCACGGCCATTTGCTCCTTTATTGATATATCTCGTGACTCATCAATTAACACGGAGAAATTCTTATCTCCAATCTCCTCCATAATCACCTTCGTGACCTCTTGCGCACAAGCTTTCGCAAGATCCTTTTGAATTTTCGGAGAAATCATCTGACAATTTAAAGGAGCTTTATCGAACGCTTTCTTCACTTCCTCATTCTTATCTTTATACCACTCAACCAATTCTCTAAAATTTCCCTTATTGATAGAAGTTGAAGATTCATCGTGTCCTCGGAAAGCTTCACCTTGCATTAGAAGAAATCTTGCACAATCTAAAGAAGCAGTCAAACGAATTTTATATGCAATTTCTGACTCTCGGCCATGATCAGAAAGTCTTTGTGTCACACTTGCCCTTTGATTTTTAAAATCCTCACAGTCCCCCTTGCAATATTGTGATAACTACTAGGTCCACCAACATGTTTATCAAATGTTCCTAAAGCTTTTTTCCAATTAGAATATCCTGTTGTTGTAAATACATCACTACCAAATTTTTCTGACCTTCCAGGCTTCTTGAAAAGAAAACAATAGAAACAAAAGGCCGCATCCTTTTCCACACTATATTCCAACCAATCATATCTATTGTACCAAGATTGTTGAAATGCTCTTGAACAATCATTCTGCATTTTGTGAGGAAAATCATGGCCTTTTGGTTGGGTTGGACCTCTCAACAAATACGCCCTCCTCACTTGATCTCTAATTTCATTGGCATACTCATTAATAGGTATACGATTTGCTGGATCAGCGATGATTTCATCGGGATTAAAATCCACCCGAGCCTTCTTTACTTGACTCTCATTAGTATGAGGAGTATTACTTGTATTGGACAAAAAATATTTATGCAATGTTCGTTTCTCCATTTCTTGCAACTCTATAAATCAATAAATGACAATAAATAACATTAAAATACCTACAAAATCACTAAATCACAATTACACAAATTTAAAATATAGGTTTGTGTTTCATACCTACAAAATCAGTAAATCACCACACCAGAAGAAGACAATGTTCTCTGAATTTCCTCAACGAACTGGCCTGCTGAAGAAGACAATGCAAGATTGATTATAAAATAAACTAAAGTGACTTTTACAAACAAAAAAAATTGAAGTCTACTGCCGTACTACGCTACTACCAACACAATACTTTTTAATCTCTGATTAAATAAAAAAAGTTATGAATATACAACCTTAAATCTTTTTGTTCTCCACTTCTCCTTTCTCAAGATGCACACCGGCCAGAGCAGACAAAATGCACACCGGCCAGAGCAGACGAGCAGTAAAGGCCAAACTTAAAGGCCAAAGCGCTAAAGGGCAAGGCTTAAAGCAGCCTCGGCAGTCCGGCCTCTCGGCCAGATCCCCCTTCCCCAGTCCCCACTCCCCACCACAGTCTCTCGGCGTCTTCTCTCGCCTTCTCCGCCCTGCGCCGCTGCGCGGCTGCGCGGCTGCGCGCCTGCGCCCTCCGGCCGACCGGGCCTCCCTACTCCGGCCCCAACTCCCAGCCCCTCCCCTCTCAGGCCTCAGCCCGACCGGGCCTCCCTCTCGGCGACTCGGGCACTCGGCCTCTCCTGTTGCGCCGCCTCGGAGGTCGGAGGTCGGAACTCGGCTCGGCGAGATCTGGCGGCGGCTGCTGCTCCTGCTCGGCGCGGCGGCGAGATCTGGCGTGGCGGCTGCTGCTCCTGCTCGGCGACGACGGCTAGATCTGGCACGGCGGCGGCCTCGGGCTCGGCTGCTCCTGCTCGGCGACGACGGCTAGATCTGGCGCGGCGGCGGCCTCGGGCTCTGCTGCTCCTGCTCGTGTTCGGTGGATTGGATTTGGAAAGGGTCAAAGGGGACGGTTCTGTTGGCCGCTGTTCTGATCTGTTGATGTGTTAGGGTATTTTTGGTGGGCTTTGGTTGCTGCAATGTTGTTACCTTGTATGCGGCCCAATTGTGTTGTCATGTTTATTGGCCCAACATTTTTGTTGCTATAAGCGTTCTTCAGTCAGTTCAGTGGCTCGGCCTCACCGAGAGACCGCAGCTCCGGCGTGGCCGGCGGTGGCTCCTGGTGGCATGGCGCCCCAGCCGGAGGAAGGGGGGCTAGGGGGGTACCCATGCTCCGGCCGGTGGTAGGGTGGGCGCCAGCCCCCCTTGACCCACCGGTCGGTCCGCCACTGCCCGTTGCCACTCGCCTCTTCTGGATTTGGCCACCGTCGTCGCCCACAACCATCTCGCTCACGCTGGCTACCGCTGTATGCCTGGATCCGAGCGAATCCGGCCTCGCCTCGTTGCCACATCATGGAACTAGCCCAGATTAGGCTGCCGCTGACCTTGATGCGCCCAGATCCGGTCGTCGTCGTCGGCCAAGTCTTGCCTGGATCTGGCCGTCTCCTACGCCCGATGCCGCCGCCGCATTGTCTTCATCTTCCACAGCACGAGCAGCCGCCGTCGTCCTCTTCTTGGACCGCCGCCACTGCTCAGAGCAGGAGAGGCACGTTGCCATCGTCCGCGAGGAGGGGGGAGTGAGTCCTTGTGGCTCATCTCCGAGGCCACCGCTGCCGTGGGCAACGGCCGAGGCCGAGCGCTCTGAAGTTCCTCGTCGTCCACCGCTGCTGCTCCACGACGTACGGCCGCCGAGCCTAGCCACGAGGGCTTGTGACCCGTCTAAGGGGGTGCTTTAGTGGTTATAATTCCACATTGTGGCTGTGGAGACCCGGGTTGCTGGGATTAAGCTGGTGTGGCTGCCAGTTTCTGCTGCTAGCATTTATTGTGTTTTTAGTCTTCTGTCGCATCCATTTAAGTTCGTAGATTCTCTTTCAGTTCGTCCAAACTGTGTGAGTCCACAAATTTATTATTAGTCATAGAAGTATAGAAATTTTCTTTTGCATGGCAGCAACCCCCACTCTACTCTCTGAGCTGCGTGTAGATCGTAGAAGTAGTTATAATGCTGCCGCTTCTCTAGCCATTGCCCTGAGCTTCTAAGGCCGCCACACGTCTTCTGCACCTTGTGCACTACACCGCCGCCGTCTTGGACTTCGATCTGCGCCGTCATGGTTCTATCTATTTCTCTTTAACTTGATTTGACAGTTTGTTTAAAAGCTGCATGCAACGACGACATTATCAAGACTCGGACTTTGGATTTTTCTTGTTCTAAGTGTTAACCCTTTTTCAAATACAATGCTATCGCATACGCTTTATATTTGAGGGATGTGTTAAGGGTATTAGAGATAGAATAGAAATTGTATTATTCCTTTTCTTATATGCCTCGTTTTCTTTATCTATATATAGAATATTCCCTATAATAGCCCTTTGAACTCCCTATATATACTATTAGGTCTTTTCAATATACACACAATATTCATAACAACTGCATGTTCATTCAACATCGCTAAGTCATCAGAGAGGAGAAGCTCTCCCTTACGCACATGTTATCTGTTCAACAAAGTCTACAGTTTGCTACGATGCAGCAAGAGACCAAACATAACAGTCTAAACTTTGCCTTCTTACACAAAAGACAAACTGCAAATATGTTACGTAAAGATCAAACATAAAAGAACTCTTGCAGAAAATCGCAATATTACTCTAGAATCATTTGAATTCCAATAGGACGTATAAAAGCACGCCAATGATCAGATATCTGTGGCCGTAGTAAAAATTCTAAGAGGACAGAAAACTAAATCCCAAAAGACACAGCGAAACAAAAGATTGCATTGAAGGAAAGCACCACCTAAGTTTGGCTCTTCACTTTTTGTCCTCTCTAAGGACGACATAATTGTGGCCATTAGTCTTCTGTATCTTCGAAATTTTCTTCAGAATTTCAGCGAAGGCATTCTTGTCCTGCAATGCAAGACGAACTGACATCAAAACACACATTGAGCTGAAGGAAAGCCGCACAGCTGCTAGAAAGAGCTTCATATTTGACAGTTTTATCGTACAAATGAAATAGCCGTGTACAGAAGTAAGAAATGCGACCCTATAAATGAGATTTATATGCTGAAGTCATGACTTTTGAAGGTCACCGTAGCGAATTATATCAAAGTACCATGCTTGCTTTCCAATAGAACTATCCCCAAAGCCCCACCACTGATAAGGTTCTAGAAACTGAGTTAGCTTCATGCATAATGTTAACAAATCATAACTAAATCCTTAAAAAACTGCTGAGTTTATAACAAAACAAGACTAACAAATTCCTATTGTGAAGCTGAAAAAGCCTACCTCTGGACCTCGCAGTCTAGACTTAAATCTGGATACTAAATCTTGCGTAGTGACTGGAGCCACTGCAAGAACAGTCCTGATTTCATCCTCTGTAACAGGAGATACATTCGTGCCACTTTTTGATGAAGCAGAGGCCTTCGATGTGGGCTTTGAGGAAGATGATGCCTCGTCTTTGCCACCTGATGCTTTGCTATCCTATAAGAAAAAAAATCAGTTAGATACTAAATCTATCAGTTAGATACTAAATCAAAAGAAGAACGTACTTGTAAGAATTTTAAGGTTCATCTTTTTCACACATTTTAAGTGAATAGATGACTTACAGATTCCACCTTTGCTTTCTTTGAAGCTGCACCGCCAGATGCTTTTGCATCATCACCACCCGATTTCCTCTTTTGCTTGGATTTGGATGTAGGAGGTGTGCTACGAGCATGTCCTGAAGAAGGTGTTGGTTTAGCTGGGCTGTTATTTACAGGTTCATCTTTGGGTTGATCGTTCTGTTTTGGAGCAGGCACCGGAGATGACTCATCTTCCTGCTGGATGTAGAAAAGACAAACTTAAACTCCTTATCAAAAAAATAGCATGCTTTCCTGCGAACTATACACTCCTAATGCATAGTGAAGATAAAATATTGAAAATTCCAAGAGAATAAACCATTACATCATCGTCTTCATCATCCTCATCGGCATCTGACTCATTTAGTCCAGCAGCACGCCCAAGCAGCTTTTTTAATTCCTTGCCGGACTTGCTTAGACCACCTTCTTCTTCATTCTCTTCATCATCCTGGAAGCATCGTAATTAGAATATTGCCATTGGCATTTTGCTATTGATCAATGATGAACACCCAAGAAAAGATGCAAGTACCAAGCAATAACCCAAAAGAGAGACGGGGGGAGGGGGAGGCGGCATATTCGTTTCGAATAAGCTTCACACAAGAACATTCATATATACCTATTTTTGTGGCTCTAGCAGCATATTTGCTAGAGATGATTTCCCATAACTCTGGCCAGCATGCAATACTCAGCTCTTTTTTTTAAAAAATAAAGTAGGAAGAAAGCTATCTAATACTTTAGCATTAAACATAAACCTTATCAAAAGGCACTGAAACTTTCCACTACTGAATCCTACGATTTATTATAGCCATGGTAAGAAATCACCCAGCTTATCACTTCATGTCATGAAGCCACATGTGGATTGCCACTGTTGCACCAGGCATCAATTACCAGGATGCATGCTAACAGCCAGAAAAACTTGGATAAAAAGTATGGGCAAATATCTTTCCCATATGGATATTTATTTACAAATGCTCATAACTTGCATTTATAGATGTGCGCAAACAGAACTTGACCAGAGACTGGAACATTTGCGAATATAAGAAATACTAGTAACACATTTATAAGCACACTAACAAGACATCACTAAAAGAGGAATATGCTAGTTACTTTTGTCGCCTTTTGTGAACCATCTCATACACATTGACATTTAACCTAGAAATTCATTCTATCGATTTTCATTATTGATTTGAGGGTGTTTTATGAGACAAAAGATTACAATATGAGATACAAATTTAATCTACAATAGTGTATATCTCTATCTACCTGCTTAATTTCAGGTGGAGCAGGAATCTCAGGAGCTAAATCTGCCCGTTCCTCTGGGTCGATATCCACAGCCTCATCATCGTCAGTGAATGTTTCTTCATGCTCCCAGTCATCACCTGATAAAGGCAAGTCCCCACTAAGATAGCAATCTAGGGCTTAGAAATATGCTCACGATACATACACATTATTAATATTCTCTTTGCAGCGCAAACATTTCTATCTATGCTGCAATAGAACAAATGAATCTCAATAAGTCAATATGATGGTCTGATGTTAGGCATCATTGCTAAGATTTAGTAGGCTATTAGCACATCTGAACGAAAGAAAAATGTGGCATCCTTGTTCACGGTCTTTGAATGAAAATATGGTATGTATTGTGTAAAGAAGATTAACAGCCACACAGAACTACCACAAACATTTGTTTCATAGTTTATAATATATATTGTTCTCGCAAAAAATCATACAAATATATAATCTCAGAATCCTAAACTCCAATACATAAGCATATCTCAAGTAATCAGATTGACAGCACGAAATGAATTTCTAATTTGAAAGATATTAGACATTCAATCACCTGAGACAAGACATTGTATAATAATTAATAAGCCAATAGCAATTATAGCTCCCAGACAAAAGAAAGAATACCAAACAGAAATTGCATGTTCAGCAAAATAAGGGTAAAGTTTTAAGGTTGAGTATGAAATAGTGATGTGTAAGTCATCTTCAGAAGTATTCAAATATGAGCAAAGTTGAGAAGCATACCTTTCTCAATTTCATCATCCAAATCAAAGTCTAGATCTTTTCCACCTTCCTCATCGTCATCCATACCTTTTTTAGTCAGCCCAAGCCTATTTTTGCGTGAGGCTTCCTCTTCTTCATCCTCCTCACCTTTATCAGAATTATTACCCTCCTCATTATTTTTCCCTTTCTTGGGACGAGCGCTTTCTTTTTCCCCATCATTTGTAGCCTCAAGTTTCTTCATGTCTGAACCAAAGGCGGCTGGCCCATTCATAGCTGCTTTCATCATCCAGCGTTCATAACCAGTTGCACTGGTCTTTCTCTTATTCATCTTCTCTTCAGCCTCTTCCAGAGTCAGTTGTTTGTACTGTGCAATTTTACTGAAGTTATACCTGAAATAAGGATAGAACCAAGGAGTCAATAGAACATTAATTCAGCAAGGCAAAATTCTATCTAGCTTTAACTCTCAAACACAAAATAAGTACTATTATGACAATTGCTAATTCTTGTTATAAATATTGTGTGTATTGATATGAGACCCAAAGGGTCATATATATATGAGAGTACAAGAGGATATGCCATATAGAGATAAGGCATATATGGAATAGAATACAAACTCTATATCCTAATACAACTCTATCTCCAAATCCTTAACACCCCCCCAACAAATGCAAGGCGTATGCAATAGCATTGCATTTGAAAAAGGGGTTAATACTAAACCAAGATAAATCCGACATCCGAGTCGTGATAAAGTCGTCGTTGCGTGCAGTCTTCGAAGAAACTGCCAAATCAAGCCGAAGAGGAATAGATAGAAGCATGACGGTATAGATCGAAGCCTGAGACGGCGGCGGCGCAGTGCACAAAAAGCGCAATGGAGACGCGGTGCAGAAGAAGCGCGGCGGCCTAAAAACTCGGGGCGGCGGCTCAAAGAGAAGCGGCGGCATCAGAAAGATTTCTACGATCTGCAGCGGCTCAAGAAAAAGAGCAGCGGCTGTCATGCAAAAGAAAATTCCTACACTTCTATAACTGACAATAAATCTGTGGACTCGCACAGCTTGAACAAACTAAAAAATTAGAGACTACGGATTTAGATGGACGCAACGGAAGACTCACGAAAAATAACCAAAGACTGGCTAAAAGAAATCAGCCGCAGAAAATCCCACTCCCACAAAAATCTCTCTCTCTCTCTCCACCTCTTCCCACCCGTAACTCCTCCTCTGTATTTCTCCATCTCTCTCCCTCACACCCGCGAGCACGAGGGGCTACGCTGGGGCGGCGGCCGGACCCAAGCGGGGAGAGCTCGGCGGCGGACACAGGAGCGGCGCGGGCACGGCGGCCTGGAGGCGGCGGCGGCTAAAGGAGGCCAACGGCGACGCAGCAGCTGGGAGTCGGCGGCAGCGGCGAGGAGGGCGCCGTCGAGGAAGACTGGGGAGAGCAGATCCGGCAGCGAGAAGCCTGGATCCAGTGGCGGAGAGGCCGGATCTGAGGCGGCGCCGGCCGGATCCGGGGGAGAGTCGGCCTGGAGCGGCGGCGGC
This sequence comes from Dendrocalamus latiflorus, assembly GCA_017311315.1. Lineage (NCBI taxonomy): Eukaryota > Viridiplantae > Streptophyta > Magnoliopsida > Poales > Poaceae > Dendrocalamus > Dendrocalamus latiflorus. The sequence goes on from CM029645.1 coordinate 1,709,307, forward strand.
GGTCCAAGAAGAGGACGGCAACGACGCGGGAGCAGAGGCGACTGGAGATCCGTCTTGGCGGCGCAATGAGGCGGCTGGCGGCCGGGAGATGACCACCCGAGGCGGACACGGGGCGCCGATGCAGACGCGGATCCAGCCGGACTGGCTGGGGAAGGCGGCCGGATACGCGTTCGTGGTCACGCCGGCGAGAAGATCCAGGAGGTGGCTGCCCCCGGGAGTGGAGCACATTCCTCCCAGGGGCGGCGACGGTGGCGGCCGGCGGTGAACGGCGGCGGCCGGAGCGGAAGTAGATCGAGGTTAGGGTTTTGACCTAAGCTCTGATACCATGTTATAAATATTGTGTGTATTGATATGAGACCCAAAGGGTCATATATATATGAGAGTACAAGAGGATATGCCATATAGAGATAAGGCATATATGGAATAGAATACAAACTCTATATCCTAATACAACTCTATCTCCAATACCCTTAACAATTCTTTCATTGAAGTTTCTGACTTTCTGCAATACTGAACACCTTTGTGAAACTTGACTCCTGTTGCTACATTGTGTATTCCAGTCACAAGAAGTGTTGTCCTAGAATGCATGCCGTAAAATCATTTTAACTTTGACCAATAATAACTTGCCTAAGACATATGAAAATTATTTGACTAATTTTTTTATAGAAAATACTTTCATAACATTGTATTTTTTTTGTAAAATTTTCGAGTATATGGCAACAAAATCTAATGGCCAAAGTTGCATCCGTGGGACTTTGAAAAGTCAAAAATGAGGTACATGGATGCTGAATATAGTTAACACAATAGAAAGCACAACAAAATTTGCAACAAGTGTATTAGATATATGTATACCCAAGTTACCCTTTCTTGTAACACAAGTTGTACATGGCTATATATATGAAAGTCACCCCCCACATTGGGTGTGTGGTGTTCCCCTAATTCTCTACATGGTATCAGATTAATTCCTGGGCATCTTCCGCTGCCCCCCCTCTTTTTCTCAACCGCCGCCGCCCTCCTCTGTTTTCTAGGGTTTCTCAACCCGACGCCTCCTCCCACCTCAGCCATCGCCGGCGCGCCCCCTAGGCGGCTCTCCCTGGCCGTCGCCTCCTTAAGGCTGCCGCCACCTTTCCCAGATTGCCGCCTCCTCTGTTTTTAGGGTTTTTTAACCCGCCGCCGCCGCTCCTCTGTTTCAGCCCTAGCCGCTGCGCCCACCTCCTCTCGGCCGCAGCCTCCCTCGAGCTGCCGCCGTCTACTCCCGGCCGCAGCCTTCCTCCACTGCCGCCGTCCACCCCAGTGCGCTGCCTTCCTGGCCGATCTTCCTTCTCGCCGCAATGCCGAATGAATCCCCGGTCGATCCAAACACCAGCAGCGCCATGAACAATCTCCCCGTCGGGCCGATCATCGTCGCTCCCTACGCAACGATCGCTGTCCGCTCTCATGTTCCTGTCGTCCTCGAGCTGAAACACCCAAACTTCCACAAGTGGGCGCCCTTCTTCAAGTCCTTGCTCGGAAAGTTCGGGCTTCGCGGCCAATCCCAATGATCCCCAGTGGGTCATGGACGATTCCTGCGTCCACAGTTGGCTTCTCGGCTCGATCGCCACCGACGTCCAGGACCTTGCTATGGCGCACGATCAATCGGCACATCAACTTTGGGTTGCCATCGAGGGCCTCTTTATGGCCAACAAAGAGCCTCGTGCCGTCTTCCTGCATGAGGAATTCTCCTCGATGAAACAGGGAGATCTCTCCATCAACGACTACTGCCAGCGCATGAAGACCATCACCGATGCTTTGCGCGATGTCGGCCATGCTGTCTCGCCGTCGCAGCTGGTCCTCAATCTCCTCCGCGGCCTCAACCCGCGCTTCTCCAGCACGGCGGACAACATCGCCGACACCACGCCGCTTCCCGACTTCAACACCGCGTGCGAGAAGCTCGTACTCAAGGAACTTCGCCTCGCCAATGAAGGCAAAGTTTCCTCTGAGACCGCTCTCTTCGCCCGCTCGCCCACATGCGGCATGGCTTGCAGCTCTGCCTCCACGTGTTTCGGCGTGGCGCAAGGACAGAGTGGTCAGCAACCCTCCTCCAACCGACGCAACAATAAGAAGGGGGGCGGTGGCGGTCGCAGCAGCGGCGCCGGCAGCAATGGCAGTAGCGGCGGAGGTGGTCGGCACGACCAACAGCAGCGCCAGCCCACCCCTTCTGGGTCGTGGGTATGCTTCGGACTGCTGCCCGGAGAGCAGCAGCTGCCGTGGTCTCGGCAGCAGCCGCAGCAATCCGCCTGGCGTGGGCAGGGTCTCCTCGGGCCACCTCCACAGGCTCATACGGCCTTCACGCCCGCCCACTTCTCCTCCCCGCCAAGCATGCAGCAGCAGTTCGCTCCCCCGCCGCCCGGAGCCTCTCAGGATGGCGGTTGGGACCAAGCGGGTCTCATAGCCGCCCTCAACCAGATGGCCGTTCAAGGTGCTAGTCCCTGGGTGCTCGACACTGGCGCTACGTCCCATATGACCTCTACAGATGGTATATTACTCACCCGCCTCCCTCCTTCTTCTTCGTCTATCACTGTGGGCAATGGTCACTCCATCCCTGTTACAAGTCGCGGCACTTCCATCCTTTCCACAGCCGCCACTTCCTTTTACCTCAACAATGTTCTTGTTGCACCAGCTCTTGTGCGCAATCTTCTATCAGTTCGTCAGTTTACACGTGATAATAACTGTTCCATTGAATTTGACGCTTCTGGTTTTTCTGTCAAGGACCCATGGACGGGACGCGTGATTCTTCGCTGCAATAGCAGCGGGGACCTCTACACCATTCCATCATCCCCTTCCACCACCGCTAGTTGCAGCCTCGCCGTCTCGTCCACCTTATGGCATCACCGCCTGGGTCATCCAGCCGCCTCCGCCGTTGCGTCTCTTCAAAACATGTCGGTTATCACGTGTAATAAAGCACCGCGTTCCTTGTGTCATGCGTGTCAGCTTGGCAAACACACGCGTCTGCCTTTTGCTAGTTCAATGTCCACCACGTCCAAATCTTTTACTTTAATTCATTGTGATGTATGGACATCTCCAGTTCTTAGTACTTCGGGTTACAAATATTATTTGGTCATGCTTTATGATTTCAATCATTTTTGCTGGACCTTTCCGTTGCGTCACAAATCCGATGTCTATGGTCATTTTGTTGCTTTTGTTGCATACGCTCAGACTCAATTTGGTTATGTTCCTAAGTGCTTTCAGGCTGACAATGGCACTGAGTTCGTTAATCATGCCATGTCCACCTTCTTGTCGAGTCGCGGCATTCTTCTTCGCCTTTCTTGCCCATACACTTCTCCGCAGAATGGCAAAGCCGAGCGTATGATCCGCACTATCAACAACACCATCCGCACCCTCCTCATACATGCCTCCATGCCGCCGGCTTACTGGGCCGAAGCACTTGCCACCGCCACATATGTGCTGAACCGCCGTCCTTCCTCCTCCATCGGCAACAAAATACCATACCAACTCCTTCATAACTCCGTTCCAGATTACTCGCACCTTCGCGTGTTCGGTTGTCTGTGTTACCCCAACCTTAGTGCCACGACTCCCCACAAACTCGCACCTCGTTCCGCTCCCTGCGTTTTTCTCAGTTATCCCTCTTCCCACAAGGGTTACCGGTGCCTCAATATATCTACGCGGCGCGTGTTCATCTCCCGACATGTCGTGTTTGATGAGTCGGTGTTTCCGTTCACCGCAACTCCGTCTGGTGCTTCTTCACTTGATTTTTTGTTGCAGGACGCTCCTTCCGCTGCGTCGGTCGCTCCACCTTCGGGTGTCGAGCAGCCGCCTTCTTCTTCGGTTGCTCCTGAGCAGCCGCTACTCGACGACCCGGCCATAATTTTGGCCGGCCCTGCTGTGCATCCCGCTAGACGTCTCACCCAGGATTGCGCTCCGGGCGGGACTGGCCGCTTCGGCGCCGTTTATTAGCGACGGCCATCAAAGCCAGCACCACCGGCACCACCTGCTACAGCGTCCGCGGCACAACCTCAAGCAACAATCGACCGCCGGTTCAACATGATGTTCCAGCGTCGTCCGCCCCCTACACAAACGGCAGACACTGGCCCGTCGGCCGCTGGACTGCCGGCCGGGGATGCTGCTCCTCCTGCGGTGCAACCGCAGCATCCCGCCGCAACGGCAACCTGCCCACCTCCGCCGCCCGCCACCGGAACCCTGCAGCCGTCTCCTCCTGAGCGGCGGCCCATGACTCGTTTGCGAACGGGGGCAGTGCAGCCTGTCAACTACCGGAATCTCTCCGCTACGTCGACTTCTCCACTGCCAGCCAACTACCGCAGCGCGTTGGCTGATCCCAACTGGCGTGCTGCCATGGCGGAAGAGTACCAAGCTCTCCTCGACAATGGCACTTGGCGCCTAGTGCCACGACCACCTGGCGCCAACATTGTGAGAGGCAAGTGGATTTTTAAACACAAATTCCACTCCGATGGATCGCTTGCCCGCCACAAGGCTCGTTGGGTTGTTCGCGGCTTCTCACAGCAGCCAGGTGTCGACTACGACGAGACGTTCAGCCCGGTGGTCAAGCCGGCCACCATCCGCGTTGTGCTGAGCATTGCTGCATCGCGGGACTGGCCTATTCATCAGCTCGACGTGAAGAACGCCTTTCTTCATGGCGACCTTGCAGAAACAGTCTACTGCCAACAGCCGTCCGGCTTCGTCAACCCTTGGCCCCTGACTCCGTCTGTCTTTTGCACAAGTCACTATACGGTCTTAAGCAGGCTCCTCGAGCATGGCACCAGCGGTTTGCTTCTTACATCTGCGCGCACGGCTTCACGGCGGCGAAGTCTGACACGTCTCTCTTTATTTATAAAGATCGAGATGATGTCGCCTACCTGCTGCTCTACGTTGACGACATCATCTTGACGGCGTCTTCCCCGACTCTTCTACGGCGCATCACCGACCGGCTCAGCTCCGAGTTCGCCATGACGGACCTCGGTGCTCTCCACCACTTCCTCGGCATTTCCGTCACGCGCTCCTCCGACGGCCTACTTCTGTCCCAGCGCCAATACACCGTTGATCTTCTTCAGCGGGCTGGCATGGCCGAGTGTCACCCTACAGCGACACCTATTGACTCTCGGGCTAAGCTGTCCGCCACTGACGGCGCTTCTGTCGACAGCCCCTCGGAGTACCGGAGTCTTGCTGGCGCTCTACAGTACCTTACTCTCACTCGTCCGGACCTTGCCTACGCCGTTCAACAAGTCTGCCTCTTCATGCACGACCCGCGGGAGCCGCACCTTGCTCTGATCAAGCGCATCCTGCGCTATGTGAAGGGCACCCTCGACGCAGGTCTACATCTCGGCACTGCCTCCATCACTGCCTACTCTGACGCTGACTGGGCCGGCTGTCCTGACTCTCGGCGTTCCACCTCCGGCTACTGCATCTTCCTCGGCGACAACTTGGTCTCCTGGTCTTCGAAGCGGCAGACTACAGTGTCCCATTCCAGTGCAGAGGCCGAGTATCGGGCTGTTGCTCATGCAGTTGCTGAATGCTGCTGGCTGCGACAGTTGCTTCAGGAGCTTCATGTCTCGATCCCTTCGGCGACTATTGTCTATTGCGACAATGTTAGTGCAGTCTACATGACAGCCAATCCGGTTCATCACCGTCGCACGAAGCACATCGAGATTGACATCCACTTCGTCCGCGAGAAGGTTGCTTTGGGAAATATCCGTGTGCTTCATGTTCCCTCCGCACATCAGTTCGCGGACATCATGACTAAGGGACTACCTGTACAGTTGTTTAATGACTTTAGGTCCAGTCTCTGCGTCCAGTTCCCTCCCGCTGTGACTGCGGGCGGGTATTAGATATATGTATACTCAAGTTACCCTTTCTTGTAACACAAGTTGTACATGGCTATATATATGAAAGTCACCCCCCCCCCCACATTGGGTATGTGGTGTTCCCCTAATTCTCTACAAAGTGTATTACCAGGAACCAGCGGGAAATGCATGAAATTCCCTGCCATGCAACATTAACAAATAGTATGTAGCTGTTGATGACTGTGATCCCTCCATTTGACCTTGATACTGATATTGGCCAGTCTCATCTTCCAAAATCCATGGCTTTCTGTTGTACTTCTCCTGTTGTTTCCAAATATACATGCACATAATTAACAGAGCCAACCACACAAACTTTGCACCAACTTTTACAATTGCTAAGGCTCAAAACAAGACACTGTAGAACGAATTTTATCCAGAGCATGGTGCAGAAAATGGTGACATTTGGTTCAAGCAAAGTAAATAAACTAGGGGGAGTATCCAGTGTAAACCAATAGCTAGTTGCTAATCATGCAAACTTACATGTGAACCATTGGACAAGATTTGGATTGGGTTTACATAGACTTGAAGTGGTGGGATCCCTCGTGTGTGATTTTTCAATCTGCAATTTGCAAAATGCTCATTCATGTGGTCCTCAAGTACACTTATATCTAGTTCATCCAAATTGCATCCAATGATCCAATGGCCCACATTGGGAAATGCATGATATCAGTTTGCCCTATAACTATCACAAGAAAGAAATGAAAGGGAGAACTCCTAATTTGATCCTCTAATTTTGGGTCTTATGACCTTTTGACCAAAACTTTTCAAATATCACTTTTTTGGTCCCTTGACTTAGTCCAGGTCCTATTTTGGGCATCTCATGTCAGCAGCATGTGGGCCCTGGTACAATGTCAATGACACCAAAATTTAGATTTCCTTTAACTGGATCACCAAAATGGGGACTAGATTGAAAGTCAGAGCAAGATAGCACCTTTTTCCAAAATGAAAAATGTATGGCTTCATCACCTTTTGTTTCATATCATTTTGGTAAATGGACAATTAATGTTACACTGGTACATCTGATAATTAAAATACTTCACCATGACAAGCAGGAAGACTCAAAATGCATATTCTCTTTTGTACCAGAAAAATTGTTGAATTAAACAATGATGATCACATACCCGCATATTCTCCGTAAGCTGCCGTCCTTGTATGCCCTCCTTATGAAGAGACCATTTGTTCTCAGCACTCTTCTTCTTTGAGAAAGGAGGTAAACCAGTGACAAACCTTCCAATAGAGAAGGCCTTATCCGTGGTAGCATTTGCCCGTACATTGTATTCCTGCAAGAGAAAGATCAAACTGAGGACATCATAGTGTAAACAGATGAATCAAATAGTGAACCCACACAATGCCCAGAACTAACAAACCACATGATTCAGGCTGTAGACAAAAAATAACAATCTATCTGAATAATTTGCAAGGGATAAACCACAGCACTAACAATATATTCCACATGAAGAACCTGCACCAAATGGACTTCCGTGTTAGCACTTGGCATTCACCTAGTTTCCCTAGTGCACTTTTTTCTTCGGCACACTAAACCAAATGCTCACAGCTAGTTTCCAGTCCAATTTGGCTTCCGAAGGACTTTGGCATAAACAGATTAGAAATGTAACTAATACAGTACATATAGACCCAAACTGGTGTAAGATCAGAGGCACTAAAAATATTCTCAAGGTCTTATTTACTTGAGTGATAAAATCATCACGTCCTCCAAGTTATATTGGTCCAGTCCCACAAGCAAGTGATTGTTCTAATAATAGATAAGCAGCCCCCAACAGCTAGTAAAAACAACCATTCATGACAATATGCCGAATTGCATATAAAAATTTTGGTGCGGCATACCCTTTGGTAAAATTCTGGATCCGCCACTGATTCTTGCACATAATGTAGTTATTGCTCGTCACTTCAACGTCCAGCAAACATGAACAGCAACTAGATCCTGACAAATTTCTCTTCCTCTCCCTATATATAACCTTCTTAACTAATTTGAATTGTTGAACGATTTTTTGTGCCATGATACCCGTCAAACAGTAAATTGAATAATCGAGCATCTCAAATTAACAAGCTCAACGTGAACCTTTCTGATCCCATCAACGTCCAAGACACAGCGATAAGCCAGTGACAACTCGATCCCAAGCCCCCACCAACTCCGCTCCATTTGAGTCGTATTATTAATTTATTATTGTCCTAAGACAATGTAAATTCTTGTCCTTAACGTAAGACAATGTAAATTCGGGTCCTTCACGTACTGAACAAGAGAATTCAGCTCATAGGGGCGTCGAAACCCTCCTAGATCGAGAGCGCACACGGACTCCAACCAGCGCGGGTCACCCACACCCGCGGGCCCGCGGAGACGGACGATCCATACCCGGATGAGCTTGGTGATGGGGGCGGAGCAGACGAGGCAATGGGCGCGGGAGAGCGCCATGGACTTGCCGCAGGAGCTGCAGAGCGTGGTGTGCTTGCAGCCCGTGCCGTAGAGGTCCGACGGCGAGCCGCAGCCCTCGCACGCCGGCTTCAGCACCAGGTCCACGCTCCCCATCGTGGCGGCGAGGAGCGGTGGGGGCGGAAGGCGGGTTAGGGTTCCGGCGACGGTGACGGCGAGGAGTGGTGGGGATCGGGCGAGCGGTCTGGCCAGATGGCAACGGGGCGCCTCCGCGGCCCCACCCCGCGCCCCGCTAGCCGACCCCCCGCCCCGCCAAAGCTCCGGCGGAGACGGGTAAATTTTTGCTTTTTAGCCCAAAATTTGAAAGTTTTTTACACATGGACCCCTGGCGAAAAGATTTGCAAAAATGGACCTTCTCTCGGCGCCATATTGCGCCAAAGCATATGGCGCCCAGGGTACATGGCACGGCGTCATATGCTTTGGCGCCGTGAATTGACACGTCGGAGCCAGGGTGGCATAGCACAACACCAAAGCCCACGGCGCCGTGATATGCACCTACGGCGCTAAAGGCCATGGCGCCGTGTTCTGACTTAGCCAGTCAAACGTGATCGTCTTGCCTTGCTGCAAGTCCACCTATCGCGGCGCCAAACATGCGAGCGCCGTACATAGCTATCACGAGCCCAAAATTTGAAAGTTTTACAGAAAAGTTTGCTGTTTTGCTGTTTTTTTGTCAGGTGTAGTTTACACGGTGCCATACCCTTTGGCGTCGAGATGTGTATATACGGCGTCAGGGTGTTTGGCGCCAAACAGTCTGGCGTCGTATATACACATCTCGACGCCAAAGGGTATGGCACCGTGTAAACTACACCTGACAAAAAAACAGCAAAACAGCAAACTTTTCTGTAAAACATATGCACATACAGACATATACATACATTCACACATGAAACATCTGAAAACCTAAATAACAACATCGTATAACTATCAATAAGTCTCAAAATACCACATAACTATACAAAAGTCTCAAAATATGACATAAGTCTGAAAATATCATATGTCTATAAAAAAAGTCTCAAAACATCACTGCCTCTTGGCCTTCCCCTTGCCCTTGGCTAGAGCATCACTCCCTGGAGTATATGTGCTCGGGGGACGAGCCGAACGACAAGGCCGCTGCGAAGCCTGAGTAGACGGTGTGTCAGGCATCTGCGACATCCCAATCTCGTCGTGGGTAGATGCCTCCTCGTCCTCGTGCTCCTCCTCGACGTCGTCACCCTGCTCCTTCTCGACGTCGTCACCCTGCTCCGCCTCGTCGTCGTCGTCGTCATCGCCCTGACTAAAAGTCGGAGTGCATGACGAGCTCCTCGTGGACTGGCACCTGCCGACGTGTGACGACGACGCTGCATCGGCTGAGCGCTGGGAGGCCGGTGGTACGATCACGTCTGAGCGTGCGCGGCAACCACACCGACCTGTCGCCCGACTGAGGCGACGTCGAAGTCTCTGCAAGTAATGATATGTCATAATTGCATACATGCTGAATCGATATAACCTAACGAATTATCTTCGTACCTGCAGGAAGTCCCTCAGGGGGTGGCTCTCGCTGTCCAGGTGACTGAGAACCTCGTCGATCTCACGCACCGAGGTTTGGAGAGAAGTCCCCTAAAGAAATAAGTAAACATAAGTGCGAGATAAACGTATGGAACCAAAGTATTGCAAATATCATGCTTTCCGTACCACTCGATCGAGAATCGGAGCGGCCTCGATCACTGTGCCCTCCCTTGCACGCCTGTCGTACGCAGTGTCCTCGTCCTCGGACGAAGCGAGGTCCGCGTAGTCGACATCGGTCCACTGCTGCCTCAGCCTGTAGCGCGTGGCAGTGTGGTACCAGGACAAGTAATCTCGGAAGCTGGCGTTACTGTGGGGGGTACTGTCCGGCTCGCAGTTGTCCTCCATCTTCCTCCACCACTGCACGTACTGTCGGTGGTGATCAGCGAAGTCCGTCACCTTTCGTTGGCGTACCCTGTCGAACCTGTACATATAGCAGATGTCAACAATAGTTGTTAGTACGAACCAAAAGAATTTTAAATTGTTACTTACTTGTGCAACTCAACAGAAGTCGACATCCCCTCTGGGGGGAAGAACTGCACGAGGCCGAACTGCCAGGCAACTCTGTGGGGGAGGTGAATCTCCACGGCATAGAAGCAGATCAGCGGACACCTCATCCTCCAAATATGGGAGTCCCTGCGGCACATGGTGCTGAGCGGTAGCGCTAGAACCTGTGGCTCGGAGTAAGACTCCCAGGACACCTAGTAAGCGAACACACGATTAGCCATGTACAAAAACCAAGAACTGTAGAATAAATAAATGCAGTACCAATTTCTTACCATCGTGGGAGACAAAGTGTCAAACTCGTTGCTGAAATCCACGTACGCCCGCTGAGTAGTCGCGAACGGGACTGACACTGTATCCCACAGGTACGCAACAGTGGGGCCGAGGTCATCCACACCCAGTGGATGCCAAGGCTGCGCCTGGAACACTCGAGGGCGCCCCACTGGAATGCGTGTCCACATCCACACCTAGCAAGCGAATATACTGGCAGACACACGATTAGCCATGCACAAAAACAAAGAACTGTAGGAAAAATAAATGCATTACCACACCTGCAGAAGGAAGACGCAGCCACCGAGCGTCGACGTGGGCGCCTTGCGTCTGCAGGCCTCGCAAAGCTGGCGGTAGAGGAATGCGAGGACCGCCGAGCCCCAGCTGAACTGTCCAGCGTCCCCCTAGTCCTGGAGGCAGTGGATGTACATCCACGAAGCGGCATCCCCCGTGGCGTCCGGGAACAGCACTGCCCTGAACATGTGCAGGACCCAGGCGCGGCAGTGGTAGGTCACCGTGGCGTCGTCCGCGGCAGCAGGGCATTCGCCAAAGGTATTCCGCAACCATCTAAGGTGGACCCCCCGAGACGCGGCCTCGCCTGGCATTATCTGGGGCAGGAGGCAATGGCGTGCCCAGGAAGGCCTCCACACGTGCCCTCCAGCCCTCAGACACCGCCGGGCTGATCACCGGCTGTCCCCTGATGGGAAGTCCAAGTATCATCGCCACGTCCTGCAGCGTGACGGTCATCTCCCCACAGGGAAGGTGGAACGTGTGTGTCTCTGGCCTCCACCTGTTAGTAGTACAAGGAGAAAAGAATTAGTTACGTACGTAAGAATATAGAAGCGAAAACAAATAGACCCGATAGAGAAAATGCACCTGTCGACAAGTGCGGTCAAAGCTGCGGGGTTGAAGACCGGCATGCCCCGCCGTAATAGGTTAGCGACCGTGTGAAGCCCAGCACGGCGCAGCAGTGGGGTATAGCGGTCGTCGTAGCGCATCAACTAGAACCCATCATGGGTTCGAGGACGAAGTATGGGTATCTCCTGAAAATTGCTATAAAAGTTAGCTGCGTGACCATCAAGTTGAACACATGTACATTTCGACCACACACATACCTGTCCGTCCTCCGTGAGCCTGCCGCGGTGCTCCCTCTCATAGAACTCGTCTAGCAGACGGTATCTCGCCATCCTGTGATAAATTTTAGAATTTAAGAAATATTCAAATAAGAAATTTATAAAACATGATTTATAAATAAAAATAATAATCAAATTGAATTATGAAATTGGAATCAACATGAATAATAATTGGAATCAAATTGATTTACCCTTGGTTAAATACATGTCAACAAAGATTAGTAAGTTAATTATGGTAAATAATTTAAATATTAGGTCACTAATATTAACTGTAAATACCGAGATATATTTATCAAAGACATTATTGATATATATATATAACTTGGTGTAATTGACAATAAGTTGTCTTTGCCACTCGAATTAGAATGCAAATCTAAATTAGGGGTGGTGGTAAAAATATAATTTTGTAAATATAAACAATAATCAAAGCTACTAAGGGTTAGGTGGACATACAATCTTGCCCATGTTGACATGAAATCATCCTATTTGGTATATGAAACCCTAAAAACCTAAAACCGAACACAACCATGTATAAATAATAATCAAACCCTAAAACCTATCCAAATACACAGTACTTCTCTTACATTACGCAAATCCATTGCAAACGTAACCTAAAATCGCTCATAATTGAACTAATTTCATCTAGGGATTCAAATCTTGCCCTACGAAATGTACCTCAAATAATCCATATCTATTGCAAAAAATCAAGGGAGGGGAGAGAGTTTACCTTGCTTGCCCGATTTGGAAGCAAAATCGCGAGATTAATCGGTGGATTTGAGAGGATTTAGAGGGGGAATAGAGAGGGGCGGCGGCGGTTTACTGTTAGAACAGAGGAGCAGTGAGGGGGAGCTGGGGGCCGGGGGACGCGCTCGGGCTTAAGTCCCGACACACGGCACCACGGCCTTTAGCGCCGTAGGTGCATATCAGGCGCCGTGGGCCTTGGCGCCGTGCTATGTCACCCTGGCTCCGATGTGTCAATTCACGGCGCCAAAGCATATGGCGCCGTGCCATGTACCCTGGGCGCCATATGCTTTGGCGCCGAGAGAAGGGTCCATTTTTGCAAAACTTTTCTCCAGGGGTCCATATGTAAAAAACTTTCAAATTTTGGGCTAAAAAGCAAAAATTTTACGGGAGACGGCCCGTCCGAAGACTATATTATTTTAAAAAATAATAGTTTAACTTTATTTATTAATTTATAATTATTTAAGCATATTTTTAAAAATATATAGATTTAAGATATATATTCTAACATATAAATTCAAGTTTTAGTCTAAATATACAAAAAAGAATACAAGGATGATCCATCCCCACTCCTCTAGCATAGCGGGCTCGCCCCGTTTCCCCCGAAGGGAGATCATCCCCACCCCCTATGGGGATATTCCTGTGGGGGCCTGTCCTCACCAGGGGAATTACCACCCCTAGGTCTGGATCTCGTGATTCTTGTTGAGTGTGGTTTGGAAATGGAAATAGAGGGGTTTATATGTTTGTTTTTGTTGGAGATTAGAACCGATTCAGATGGATGGAACGGACGAACCGACCTCCGATCTGTGGGCCTCACGCAAGAAACTTATCCCCAAAATTTCAGCAAAAATCAGCCTTTATCAAAGTTACCACCGGGTCTTGGTAAAAATTTGAACCAGTAAAAAAATTTCATTGAAGTTTGAACTTAAATGATATAAATATAATAGAAAGGTCACATGTAAATTGAATACACTGTGTAGCCCAATGGCAAAGATCATGGCTTACGTGTGTTTGGTCTTGGAATAGAATCCCAGCTTTGCTCTCCTCATTTTTAGCGAATATTGCTCTGACATGTGGATCCCATGGAAAAATGGCATCTTGTGAGAATGAGAGTCGAACTCATGACCTCTCTTAGGCGCACGCATTTCGGTAACCATAAAAGTCTCAAATTGATACATTTTTCCTTGGCGTCACGCGAGTGGGCGTCCACTGGACTGGATTCAACCGCCCGGCACAGTTGTAGTGGAATCATGGTGAAACTTTTCCAAGCACCGTCTCCTAGATATCCAATTCCCCAAGCTCAATTCACTGTTCCCCTGTTCATCGTAATAAAAGCCGTTGGATCCTAGAATTGACAGATGTTGTCCATCCGATTTGCTCCCCTCCCATACCTGCCATACCGCACATGAGAAAAAAAAAACAGATGGGTTATACAGCTTAGGCGGATCCAGATTTCTATCGAGCCCTGGGCTGAATTCTAATTACAAAAACTTATACCAAATATAACCATGAAAAACATAACAAAATGGTATAGCGCAAATGTATACCAAGCTGATATCTCATTTTCCCCCTCATAGATCATACCTGAACATGACATGGTCCATCGCATACCCGAAGAACCAGTGGCGGACTCAGAGAATTTGACGAGCCTGGGCGACAGCAGCGGCGCGGAGCTACGGTAGCCGGTGGCCGGTGCAGGCGGTGCTTCTTATTTCCGCACTTTTTAGTTTCTACCATCTTTTATAACTTTGCGTGCTCTTGATTCAGCTCTTGTAGTGTGCTAGTTGTCATAGTGAGTGCCATCAGGAAAGAAACGATTGACTTCAAAATGTTTCAAGAAGCAACCAAACAAAACTTGTTCGATAAAATTAACCAAACTAGAATTCCTAATTACAATTCAAACATCCTGGTATTGCCTCACTGCTTCTATTTGAGTGCAATATTTTGACATTATGTGGACAAAATCATATCTTTAGAAAGCATATTGATGACTTCAAATTAAAACTGCGTGGGGTTAGCGACTGCTTACGTCAAGGCGAAGGCTGCGGGGGAGCTGGGAGAGGAACTTGGGCAGGAGAACCAAGCAATCCTACCAACAAAACAATGCAATTAAAACCTTTTGGACCCATGGATTATGTTAAATCCTAAAGGTAAGTGGATTTGAGGCACTGTAATGGCTCACCGTGAGTTCTTAGAGGAGGGGTAGGTCAGTCTCCTTGTTGGGGTTATCGCCGCTGGGAGAGTGGAGCCCGGGCAGGGGCCCAGGGTCGCCGGGCCCTGGGTCCGCCAGTGTGAAGAACCATAGTTGTTCTGTCAGTAAAATTCAGAGATGACATTTGAAGGAACTGCTATGGTCTTATTAAGCCACTACAATTACCAAAATTTGCATAGTTCTCAACAGGAGTATAGAACACAGTTTAAACGGGAACACCACATTCTTCATCGGAGTCGAGGTTTCCAAAGAAAGAGCTAGTTCCGGGCCGATCTCTCTCATGATTACCACTGTAGAAATGCCCATTTTTTTTGTAGCTATTAGACAATAACACATGAGCAAAACATAAGGAAATTCTAAAATGAAACACTAAACTATCCTGCCAATCATGTATGGTACAGTTGAAGCAATTGGTTCGATCTGTGCAGTAAACTGATCCCACTGCGACAAGTAGCCATTCGTGTAGCAAATGTCCCCGATGTGGACCACCATGTCGAGGTTGTCTATGTCTAATGATCTAGGCTGTTGCAATTCTTTGAAAATGCCCGAAATGCCTTGCACTGAGAGCCCTATTCCCTACCTGAATTTGCCATGTTTGCTTCCTCGGTTCGTACAAAAATAACTGCTTTATTACTAGAGAAACTTTGGAGGAGGAAATGGAAACTTATAACTAGAAAGAAGAGTTTTGCGCTGAATAAAGGAAGCATGCACTAAAATTTGTAGCTACCATTTTATTTCAGATCTAACAACCATTTCTGGTTACATCAACTCTTACTATAGTCACTGAAAAAACAAATACTAAAACCAACAAGAATCACTTAAATTTCCTTAAGAGAACACTTGCCAAACATCAACAATAAGGGCAAAATAAGAACTACTTCATAGACTGGACGACCAGATAGGAAGCGAAAAAGTTGCAATTTTTCATGGTTTGCAAACAACAACAATAAAGGATCAGTTGATTTTTAGTTCTTAGCTCTTAGTCAATCACACAGATTGAGAAATAGTACTAACTTTTTTGCACTAATTGTAGAGGAAGATGGGTAAGGTGCAGGGGCAAGGTGGCAGTGGCGGTTCTTGCTGTCATTAGACTTGCTTTGTTGGAGGAGGTCCTTCAAGGACCCCCACCCGCGGGAGCTTCTTGAGGAAGAGGACGAGACGGAAGAGGCGGTGGACAACGATGAGGATGAGCACGGTGCCGCGGGTGTTACTGCCGGCTCGATGGACTCTGGCGCTGGCATAGGAGAAGGGGACCTCTAGTGGGCGCAGAATGGGGACAACGACCACACCTTTCAACACATAGACTGGCTTTGGATGCAGCCATGCTCGTCCGCCTCCGTGTCGGCATCAATGGCCATGTCCACCTTTAGCACCTACGTAAGTGAGACGTCGACCAATGGTGGTAGAGCCTGGGACTGGAGAAGGATTGTGAAGAGCCGTACAGGGCATATCTAGATGTTGTGGAAGAGCTCATCGGTGGATGACATTGCTATGGCTGAGGGAGACGGGAAGTAGGAAAAGTCGAAGTCAAGGTAGGCGAACTCCTTGCCGACGCCACGGGTGAGGCTCATCGGGGCGCTGAAGAGGCATGTACCGTGGGCTGGGAAGGGTCACAGGTTAGGCTGGACAACATGCTAATGAATGGGGTAGAGTAGGCGCTGTCTACCCCAGTGAGAGGGTTGCCGGGGGCAGCTGAAGCGTCAACAGACATTGTGTGGTAGTTGGGGTGATGGGCAAAGTGATGGGAGAAGTGGGGAGTGGGGTACTTGTCTCGACATAGTTGTCACTTATCTCCATCATCACCTCATCTCCATGACCATCTCCACATCACCAATCTCACCATCAATGACCTCTCGTGGGCCACAACTGACGGCATTACCATTTTCTCACCACCTCGACCTTCAAACCATTGTTTTCGTCTTCATCATATCCGCTGCTTACATCAATCTTTCGTGACTATACCATTGTCTCCAAAAGGCATAACTAGAGAGAACGGAGCATTGCGCTATTGGCTTCGAGTGTGTAACATTCTCTAGTTTGTTCGTGTTCTAACCTAGAACTCGACACCGATGCTCACCTTTAGATAGGGTGTACACATGTGTTGGGTTTAATGAAAAAATACGTATCTGTTCGATAAAATCTGCTGCCTTGTAAAAGTTTTTAAATGTATATTAGAAAACGCAGACACGTGTGTGAGTGAGTGGTGAGTGTGTAAGGGTGAGTTACGTGTACGCGTGTGCCTTTACCATTCGAAAGAAAGGCATAGCTAGAGAGAAGGAAAAAAATCGAACCGGGAAAAAATCGCGACGCACCAACCCCCATCACCTCCCCCGATGGCCGACGCCTCTCCAGGCGGCAGCGCGCCGCGCCCGTCGGCCTCCCCATCCGCCGTCAACCCTCCGCCGTCGGCATCTCTCGACGGTGGCCTCCTCCTACGTCTCCTGCAAAACCCTCCTCCTCACCCGCACCCCCAAAGCCCCGTCCTGCCCCCCGGCGGGCCGCACCCGTTCTTCGTTGACCCCGCCGTCGCTGCCATGGGCCCCCTATTCCCCTCCCCCTCCGTCCCCCCGCCGCAGCTGCATGGCGGGGGCTTCACTTGGCCCTCCCCCTCCCCCTCCGCCCAGCAGCCGCAGCTCCGGTTCCCCGATCCTCGCTTCGCGCAGCCCCTGGACCCCTACGCGGCGCGTGTAGCCGGCGGCTTCGGAGCCGTGGATGGGGTCGCGGGGAGCAGGGTGGAGAAGCCCAGGCCAGGGGCGCCGCCTCCCGGGTTCGGCAAGGCGTCGCCTCCGGCCGCCGGTCGTGAGGTGCCGAATGCGTTTGGTAGAATGCAGAACAGGGAGCAGAGAAGGGAGCCGAACCACCACCATCCAAAGGGTTTCGGTAGAACGCAGAATACAGAGCAGTGGACGATGCCGCCTTTCACAGGTGGTGGTGAAGCGTTCAGCAGACTGCCCCACGGAGAGCAGTATACACCGCCAATCACAGGTGACCGTGATACAGCTGCTGGAATGATGCACAGGGAGCAGCAGCAGCGGCAGGATCACTTCTTGTCGAGGACGCCGCCTGATGCGAATGCCCGCAGACCGTTTGGCAGGATGCCTTGTGGAGACCAGCATATGCCTCCAATCACAGGTGGCAGGACGCTACATGGAGAGCAGTATATGCCTCAGCCTCCAGTCGCAGGTGGCAGGATACCGCACATAGTTCAGCGGCAGCAAGAGCCCTGCTTGACAAACATGCCACATAGCGAGCAGAGGTGGCGGGAGCATAGAGAGGAGAAGGGTCATGCCTCGGGGAAGCTGCCCAATGCGAATGGGCGTGAGATGTTTGGTAAGATGCCAGTGAAAGGACAGAAACAGGTGACAGTACCTGCTAGCAGTTCGGTTGGTGTGGTTACGAGGGAGGATAGAGGTAAGAAGATGATTGCAGAAGCGAATGGTTTGGAGGATGATGGAATTGGGGAATTATGTTTTGAGCGTGGAGCAGATGGAGGGGTTGTGGTGGAGGCAAGAAATTTGGAAGTATCATATCAGAAGAGCAAGGTTAGATTTGCTGGACAGAATGAGGAAAATGTTGAGTACAGCAAGGAGGAGGATGCTATAATTGAGCACTTGGTGGAGACTCTGGTGATTGAGGGCAATGGTGAGGCCAAAGGTGTTGTGGTGCAAAAAAGTGGCTCAAGGAGTAAGGTAAATTGGATATTTCCTGGCAGTTTAATATGAACTTTTAATTATGATTAAGTGCTAGGGTTCCATCCCGAGTCACATCTCTCTCTCTCAGGCACATGTCTATCTCTCACACACAGGCAGCCGCTTATCTCTCTCTCTCTCTCTCTCTCTCTCACACCCCCATCCAGCTGGCAAGATGGTTGCCTAGACACTCGCCATGGACGCCCAGAAATCCTGTGCGCTCGCCTAACTGGCCAAGGCGAGGCGGACCTCCATGGTGTCCACCCCGGGTTGCCTTTGCGTTTAGGTGACATCCAGGCGACGTTTAGATGATGCAACAACCATGAATGAAATGATATGGTGGAAATGTCTTGTCAAAGAAGTGCTATGGCATTGGTCATCAGCAAAGAATAAAATGTTGTTGTGCTGATGCAAAGATCAGGAGAACATGCTGTTTGATGTAGGTCGTTTTATGCTATGTTTAAGAAAGCTTGTAGTGGTAGGGAAACTTAAATGATATCCGCTTGCATATATGAATTTTGCTTTGGTAAACTTTGAGGTTGTAGGGAAGCAAAGAATGCTTGGGTTGACAAGCTATTTGGGCTCAAGCTCAAACACAGCCGAGTGTATACATTCAAGTCTGTTAGGGCTGAGATCGAGCCTATTCGAACTTGTTCCCGAGCCTAACTGAGCTTATAATATACAAATATGCATTCACATATACCAGTTCGCAGGTTCAGTTGAGTTGAGCTCGAGCATGTAATATACTAATGTACATACACATAAACCAATTCCCGAGTTCAGTTAAATCAAGCTCTAATCTATTTGAGCTTTGATAGAGTTGAGCTCAGGCTCATTCTCATACTTTCATGCCCAAACCCTGATAAATTTGAGCTTGAGCGGAGCCTAAATAGGTTTGCCTGAGTTTGGCTCATTTACATCCATCAGGTGGAATTGCTTTGCATCTATGTGTTAGTCAAACCAGATCACATTAACTCCATTTAGTGAGTAATTGTCTACTTGAGTGTAGACCAATTGCTTTGCATCTATGTGTTAGTCAAACCAGATCACATTAACACCATTTAGCGAGTAATTGTCTACTTGAGTGTAAACCATGTGCAGAACAACAGAAGATCAATTGTCCTTCTGCAGTTTTACCTTCACGTGTGGGCTAAATTGTTTGTAGCTGTTTGCCCAGTTGCATTGTGAAGAACCCTTGCCAGTTGCCACTAATACTTCAGCAACTGATTGTACAATTTCGAGATCAACCATTATGCTTATGTTACATTTAGTCATGTACCTTAGTCATGCTCTTTTATCTTGCAGGACTTCAGATCAGACTTTTCTAGAGGGCATCATGTATCAAGCCAACGAGTAAGATTTCAGATGAGAAACAGGGCATGTCGGTATGACATAGACCAATTTACACCTAGTTTCTTGTCAATTTTTGAATCGTTGGTGCCTTCAGAAGAGGAAATTGCAAAGCAGAAGCAGTTGTTAACAGCTCTGAGCAGACTGATAAACAAGGAATGGCCTAATTCAAAACTTTACCTCTATGGATCATGTGCTAATTCCTTTGGTTTCTTGAATAGTGATATTGATCTTTGTCTCTCTATTGATGACAAGGAAATGAGCAAGGTTGATATTATATTGAAATTAGCAGACATTCTCCAAGCTGGTAATCTCCAGAATATCCAGGTGAGCTAGAGTCTCCTTTCATGTTGTGTTATGACTTATCAGGGATCGTTTGAGTTGAGTAATATCATGAGATATCTCCTAAACAATGTTCTGATGCAACCTGCAGTATCTTTCTAAAGCATGTGACTTGTTTCTATCAAGGGTTTAGCCTTTATGATTTATGAAGTATTGCATACAACAACCTCACAGAAGGTCTCTATGTTAGCTATTGACTATATATATTTGTATATTCCGTTTGATTGAACCATGAGATATAACTTTTATATAGAATCATTTTCGTTTTTAGACCATTCCAATATGGGTATGGATTTGAGCATGTGTGCTAAATTTCTCACTCAAATTAATGAACTTTTGCAGGCTTTAACTCGAGCAAGGGTCCCAATAGTGAAGCTTATGGATCCAGATACAGGGCTTTCCTGTGATATATGTGTCAATAATCTTTTAGCAGTTGTTAACACAAAACTTCTGAAAGATTATGCGCAAATAGATAAAAGGTTACGACAATTAGCATTCATTGTGAAGCATTGGGCTAAATCCCGGCGTGTAAATGAAACTTACCAAGGAACACTCTCTAGTTATGCGTAAGTTGTCCATTTCAAATGATTTAAAAAAATTGTTGTGCTCATCTTTACATGATTATTAGCCTTGTAGGTTTTATTAAAAGGCTCTCGTTTTTTTTACGTTGAGTAGGTTTCATTTATAGCCTACATCAACTTGTTTGGGACAAAAGGTTTTGTTGTTGTTATCTTTACATGATCACAATCTGAATTTCATTCTTTTCTTTACATTCAGCTATGTAATAATGTGCATCCACCTCTTACAGCTGCGAAGAATACTCCCATGTCTACAGGTATCTGGATTGTAGTGCAATTGTTGTACACTCACATTTAGCTACATACTAATATGTGTACCTCTTACATTTGTGAAGAATATTTTGCATTTTAAGGGTCCCATTGTGTTTACTATTATTATACAACTAACTTCCAACTTTTTGAATCTTTTATTTTTCACACTTGACAGTAACTTAGACCGACTTTACAGAAAAATTAAAGATATGCAGCATTTTGGACATAATATTGGCTGTGTAAAAACTAATGTTACAAATCTCTAGTGTTAGCATAACTGCCAAAGAAATACATATTTTTGTTTTATATCAAAAGGCATGATGGTCTTTCGGGATTGTTGTAATGTTTCCAAATTGCTGTATCTACACCATTTTGTACTTGTTTCATGTGTTTGCAGTGATGCTACCTAGGCTTGCTGATGCTCTCTTTACCATATTAATGCTAAATGCCATAGGTCTTATGTACTGCCATTCCGTACTAATGGTCTTTTTACTCATCGTCATAGTCTCAGAAATGATTTATTCAAAGGCTAACTTGGTTGGATCCAAGAAATTTGTGTTGCTGGATGCATGGATTATTATTCTTTGTATTAATTGCTTGTCGAATGTTTAGATTTGTATCGATATTTTGCTTTGTTGATATTGTTGCTTTTATCCAATTTAGAAAGGTGAACTTAAGCTATAGTATGTACATGAATGATATTATCCCCATATGGTATAGTCAAGAAGAGTGAATGCACTTCAGTTTATAGAAAATTCAACTTTTTCTGTGGCAAAAAAATCATCTATTATGGTATTTAATAAGTGGGAGTACGTACTCCTAGGAGTATGGACATGGAAGTATTTCTCTCTCTCTCTATACACACACACACACCCCTGTACATATACACACACACACACCATCAGTATCCCTTGTATTCCTCGATAATCAAAATATCGTAGTGATGCTTCCCTGTTTCTGTAGAAACCATGATGTTGAGCCGGATCGCTAACAATTCTTTGTACTATGTTGTGTCTTGTTTGTCGTTTCTTGTACAAAGGTACCGTTATTTTTTGTTTGCCAACTAACAGTGTCAATGCTGCCAGGAAAGGGAGGCAACTTATTATGTCACCGTGGATGATAATAATTGCGCTTACTTTGATCAAGTGGACAAGTTAAATAATTATGGCGCTCACAACAAAGAGACTGTATCAAGTCTGCTTTGGGCCTTCTTCCATTACTGGGCGTACCAGCATGATTACACAAAAGATGTCATATCAATTCGTACTGGAAGGATCATTAGGTATGTCATATGCATGTTAAACCATCCTTTCATTACCACAAATTTCTTTGGGTGTGCTGAACTTGTGTTCCCTGGTTCCTGTTTGAATCTCGTGACGCCTAATTGTGTGCAACAGCATTTATTTTGAAGTCACATTTAGTATGGTAGTTCCTCGTCACACCCAATTAGTGAATTATGAACAATTGAACATGCAAGCAAAGTAGCTTTCATTTTTCTTTATTATATAGTGGAACACGAAATAGCTTAAGAAATTGTTTTTCCTCATCCTCCTTTCAGTAAGCATATGAAGGACTGGACAAGACGGGTTGGAAACGACCGGCATCTCATTTGCATTGAGGACCCTTTCGAGACCTCCCATGATCTTGGTCGTGTTGTTGACAAGTTCAGCATCAAGATACTCCGAGAGGAATTTGAGCGAGCCGCCAATATATTACAGTATGATCCAAACCCTAGTGTGGCGCTCTTTGAGCCGTACGTGCCCCCTCCACCGTTGCCGAGCCTGGTTCAAGAAGATATTGTGAGCACCGCTGAAGTTGAGCTGTGATATCACAAATCTCGTGCTGTATCAAGAAGTCCTTTGTTTTGAAGGTTCCCCTATAGCTCGTTTCATTTGTGCATAGTTGTACAATAGATATTTAGTTGTAAAGCAACTAGAGGCCTGGGCGGTGGGCAACATTATGTAGCCCCTAAAGTAAGGGTGGGCCAGGAATATCTATTATCAGACTTTTGTGCTGTTGATTCTCATGTAGAAGGCGATGTTTGGACCAGACTGGACTGGACTATACATGATAATCGCGGTTTTGCAAAATAGGTTGTGCTGGTAGAAAGAGTTACCTTATGCTGTATCAACCTTTGCAACTGTGATTTAGAGGCCTAACTTGGATTAAAAAAAATGAGTGTGCAACAAATCAAAGCGAAGAGACTGTTACGAAACCTGAGCCTGGGCCAGAAGCCTTGGCACATGGTGGACGCCTTACCGGTAGACTATAAATAGAGAGCCATACCGGTAGATTTTGTAAATATGCAATCAGAAAAGCAATAAAGAAAGATCAGAAGTTTTCTCTACTTCTCTGTGTTTTCAATCTATTATTTCCTGTCTTCTGTGATTGATCTCGTTTTGCATTAAGCAGAGGAATCGATCGGACTGGTCGCCAGCGACGGTTCCTCAACACGTTATCAGCACGACTAGCTCCGGTGAATCGAAGGTAATCATCGAAGCTCTAATAGATTAAATTATCTAGATTGCTCTAAATTTGTAGTTTTCGCTTTCTAGATTAATTTTCTATGGTGCAAATCCGTTCTAATCTATCGCGAGCAGACTTGAAGTCGCCGGCATAATGTCGATCAGTAGATTGCATCACAGAGTAGATGTTGATTACACTGTAGAATTGAAGAGAAAAAAAAGAAAAAATAATAAAATATTGCGCTTGGGTTGCTGCCGGTCTCTCTCGGCTGCCGGTCGCCGGCTTGCAGCCGGCGCCAACGCGCACGAGTAGATCGAGGTCGGTCGGTGCCGCCACTGAAGCTCCGCTGGCCCACAGCCGCGCGCCGTCTCGCCTCGGCCGTGCGCCGTCCCGCCTGGGCACGTCGGTCCACAGCCGCGCACGAGCCTCTTCAGTTCCCGTGCACGCGCCGCCGCGCCCTAAGCGCGCCGCCCCGAGCCTCTTCGGTTTCTGCGCACGCGCCGTCGTGCCCAAAGAGCGCCGCCCGAAGGTGCCGGCCTCCGCCCGGTCCGACCCTGTGCTCGAGGTCACCGGCCTTCGCTTGGTCTCCTAGCCGTTGCTCACGCTTGAAGCCGCCAGCCGCCGCTCGGCTCCCTCGCCCGACCACTGCGGTCGCCGCCTCCCGCAAGAGGCGCAGCCACCGCACGGCTTCGGACAACGCTCGCCCACGCATGGGCCACCGCCCGCACCCGAAGAGAAGCGGGCCCCACCTGGGCCACCACCCGTGCCCGATGCTGCCGCCACTGATGACCCTACCCCTTTGCTTTTGACCTAGGCAAATTGGGCCGAATGGGCCGTTCGACCAGAAAAGGAAACAGGCTGGAAATTGGCCAGCTGGGGGCGGTGAAATTGTAGAAAGGCCCTCCTAGTTTCTGAAAATTACTGAAGAGTCCTTAAATTTTGCATATGGGTCCTGATATTTGCGGAAAGGCCCTCGTAATTCTGGAAATTACAAATAGGTCCTTAGATTTTACGAACGAGTCCTGAATTTTGCAGAAAACCCCTCGGAAAATTAGGAAATTACACGAAATCTTTCTCTGAAAATTTGCGTATAGACCATCGGAAATTGCAGAATTCACTAAAAATTCACATTCTAGCATAAAAGGGCCTCGGGAATCCGAATTTTGAATTTTTTAGCATTTGAAGCATGCTTATGTTCTGCCATTATTATTTTCTATATTTTTTTTGTATTTTTTTTACTGTTTTAGTTAGTCGTAATTGTTTAAAATTGCCATTAATCACTGAAATTAGTAGTAAAATTTATAGAAAATTATGGAATATTACGAGAATCTTTTGTACCATTTATTTACCTGAAGTAAATTATTCCGTGCACGTTTACCAGCAATAAACTTATTTATTCCTTTATGCACATGTAGATGACTGGCATCACGAACCGGGAGTTCGAGGAGCTGGCTCAGCATGGCCAAAACTATCTGACGTGGGCTTCCGATGTCGAGATAGTACTTGGAGCTAAGAAGCTCCGCGCAGCTATTGGGATTGGCAGATCGCATGACGCTCAACCCACCTCTGAGGAAAATGATCAGACACTTCATTTTCTCAGGCACCACCTCTGCCTCACTCTCAAGAATGAGTACATGGCAGAGAAGAGTGCGCTAGCACTCTGGACCGCATTCAAGAAGCGGTTTGAGAGGTTAAAGTACATCATTCTTCTTTAAGCAGAGCAAGAGTGGATTAGACTGAAATTTGCCTACTTTAAGACGACCGGGGAGTAAAATTCTGCCTTGCACAGGATTTATACTAATCTACAATGTGATGTAACAAATGTATATTTTATTCGTCAAAATATTTTTTAACTCCCAAAAAGGGGAGAATTTGCCTCCAAAACTTCCCATGATGTCTGCCACGCTACCGTCAGACGTTTGAGTTGAAGAATTTTGTACCGTAGGAAGGATGGCTGCAGAACCAAATCACGAGGCGAAATAGGCCTTATCATCAAACTGATTTCAGATCCAGGTCTTCAGTAGTTAGGTATCTTTCCATCTACGATCTCGTACTTACTTTGCTTCGCAGTTCTCACGCTAGCGAAAGGCCAAAAATAAAAGGAAGAGAGAGAGAGAGAGAGGAGATCCGGGGAAATGGCGGCGCCGCCGCCTCCGCCGGCGCTGACGCCGGAGATCGGCCCCGACGGCATCGCCCGGGACGCCCCCGTGATCGCCTACACCGAGAAGGTCTGCAGCCATACGCGCTCGCTTCCCCCTCCCAAACGCGTTCTCGATTCGTCAATAGTACAATGTTCCATCGCTGCCTGGTTTCTTGATTTGGATTCGGTTGGTTGGTTCGTAGGTAATTGAGGAGGGGCAACTGCAGCTGAAGAAGTGAGCCATTTCTTCACCCACTTCTAATTTCATGTCTATTGTCTACAATTCTTGGATCTGCATTAGCCTTTTTTTTATGTGAATCTACACTTTGTCCACTAATGAAAGTGATGAACATAGAGGAAGAGAAATTGCGTTTTATGTGTGAGGATGTGGCGATAGGGATGGAAATGAATTGGACCAGACTGTACATCTCATTTGAATCATTTTCTGCCTAGGTGTCATGCTATTGAGAAATAAATCATATACTCCTCACTCATAATGAATTACAGAATGTGAGATTGAATTGTGTGAGTGTGCATTGTGTAGGGGTGAAAACGGATCGAATACAGAGATCAAATAGTGCTCAAACCATATTTGCATCCATATTTTTTTTCTCGGATTCGAATACGAATCGAACAAACGTTGGATACGAATACGGACCGGACAAATGTCAGATATGAATTCGAATCGAATATCTACTCAATTCAGTCGGATCCAGATATCCTCATAATTTATGTAGTATGAAGACATTAATGACATTTTATTCTCCTACAATCACGCTTAATCATTATAATTCTTACTTCACCTAAAGAAACATGAATTCATGTTCAATTAAAAAACTTATCCAACTAATTAGTCGTATTGCAATAAAATATGCATATTGCTTCGTCGAATACGAATACAGATAGTCCGGATAAAATAACATTTCGGATGGTAAAAATCCATACCATATTTGCATCCATATTTTTATGCGAATTCGAATGCGAATACGAATATAATAGAAAATGTTAATCGGATGGAAAAATCTATACCATATTAGCGTCCTATCGAATACGGTAACCGGATAATACGGATAATTCACATCCACTTTTCACCCCTAGCATTGTGGTAGGTGTGCATGAAATTTTTTGGCTTATTAACAAGAATCAACTTGTTGAACCATGGGAAATACTGTAGCTGTAACTGCTGCGTAAGGAGCTTATCCCAAGTAGTGTCTTGGGGCATCCAAGAAGTATTGTTGATGTTAATTTTATCAACAGCAATTTACTATCCACTGAAAGATGATGAATAAATTAACAGCACCTCGCATACATCCATTGTGTTTATTAGCTGCAAACCGAAATGTGATTTTGATTAAGGACAGATTTTAGTAGCCTGACTAATACAAATTACGCTACACTACAGTTCCATGTAAGAATGAAAGCATTTCGTTGATGAATAGTCACAGACATGCCCTTCATCTAATTTATTGAGAAACTCAACAATGTTTTTACTTTCATCAGCAATAATGCAATTTGTTAAAGTTTAAACTAGTATTCAGGGACATACTTTATGTCTGCACTATAATCCTGAGAACTGAGGTGTGCTCGAAGTTGCTACTCTGTTCCAATGTGAGACTTGTCTTTGATTTGATTTTTAGGTTGTTTTGCTTCTGTACAGCTACGCTCTCAAATTTCCTGCATTTTCTAATTTTGACATCAGCATTACATGCCTGATACGTACAGGCTCTTACCCAGTTTTCTTTTACATACATTGTGTTGGTAGAATTTCCTATCGTGTGTGAGCACGGGAAATCTTGTATCAGTATGCTTGATATGTGTAGGGCTATGCATCGTTTTCTGCACCTAACACATATCATAATGATTACAGGCTGATGCCAAAATCTTTGCTTCTACATATGCCATGCTAACATAATTTGCTTCATATTTACCTTGAATTTTTTACTTGGTTCTTGGAGGCTTCTTGGAATTTTGATACATTACTCATTAGAACCATATCTGTTTGTCAATCAGGATTAAGTGGGATTGTTGCTTGAAATCCTGAAATTGTTGCCATTTCTGGGGATCTATTTAGCATGAAAACCAATAGCCATTTAGTATTGGCCTACCAAGGTTATTAAGTCGTAAAGTCGAGTCGAGTCGTGATGCTACCGACTTGGAGATTAGTCGCAACTAATCCCGACTAGTCGTCGACTAATCTACTACTACTTGCTTGTTGCTTCTACTACTAATTGCCTTCTACCACCACTACTACTTGCTACTGCTACCCAGGCTCAGAGTGGAAGAATACTTAGATCTTGCTCTAGAAGAAAGCATCGAAACTGAGTCTAAAACAGAAAAAAAAACTAGGATCAAGATATGAAACAGAGCAGCAAAATAAAGGAAGAAGATGGAGTAAGTGGGAGAAAGAACAAAGCGTCAAACGGATGAAGAACAGAGCAAGGTCCAATTAGACGTTCGACTCGCGCTGGCCGACTAGTCGGCAAGTCGAACGACTAGCGCAGCTAGTCGAGTCGACGACACTAGTCGGTGCCTGTGTGCCGACTTGTCGACTAATCGACGATTAGTCGCGACTAGTCGCGCGACTTAATAACAATGTGGCCTACATGTCGACGATTAGTAAGTCGATCTGACAAAATGAATATGATGTTGGGGAGCGAACGATCACAAGGAAGAGACAGGGCATTGTACAGGTTCGGGCCCTTCCTTTGAGAGTAATAACCCTACTCCTGTCTTGTCAGTTGTCGCTATGAGGGCAAACTGATTACAATGGGGGTTCCCAATTGTTGGCCCAGCTCCTGGAGAGAACTCGCACATTGTTTTCTCTCTAGAACACACGCGAGACAATGGATCTTAACACAAGTTTTGGTGTTGCAAAAGACTGCAAATCTGCAGCATTTTCTTCTCCCTTTTATAATGCAAAACAAGTAAAGACTCTAGTACTAATGACCAAGAAAAACTGCAAACACTAAAGACCAAAAACTGCAAACACTCACTCACTAGAAACTGCAATCACTAACTCACTAGAAACTGCAAGCACTTACTCAAAGCAAATACTAAATCAAGATTAATTTCCAACAATCTCCCCCCTAATCTTGATTTGCTAAACCTCACAAGATGAAGTTCGATCTCTTGGCCAAACTCTTGCTAACGCCTAAGGAACACAACACAAGAACATGATGAACTCACATAGGATTTGGCGCTGCAGAACTTGGCCAACATTTGGTATCAGAGCTCGTTGTTCAGTTAATTTCAGACGCCTCAATGTACTTGGCCTCACAAGATGAAATCCCATCTCCTGACACATCTCTAAGGAGTTTTGTCTTCTTCTTGTTGACCATGCCGCCAGTGACACACCTTACCGACGACTTTGACTTCTTTTTTAACTCCAATTGTCTTTCGCCGATGACGCAACTTGACGGCGACGGAGACTCTCATCAGAGCATACACACATAAGAACTTAGACGCAACTATAAGGACTCACACACACATTACATCATGCACTGACACATCTACGTGCATGAGCATGACACGACTATGCGTACGTATGTAACACACCTCCTACGTGCACGACCAAATAAATGACACATGCAACACTCCTACTGTGCCAAATGACTCAAAATGCAATCGTGCACTCATATTCGTACACGAACTCAACTACATGCACCACAACACTTAGACGATGCCGCCACCAATTTAGACATCGCCGTGTTCGCGACACCTTACACCATGACGCTGTTGATGGTGGAAGAACGTCGTTTCCGTCGACGCCGCTCGCGCCTTGCAGCCCACCTATGCTGCTCGTCGTCGCCACACCACAGCGATCACGTCGTCACCCCCAGTGTGCATGTCACGTGCAATTATGGCACACCGCCACGCCATGACCTCGCCATGGCTGCACGAACCTTCGCCGCCGGGCTTTTGAGCGCACGGTGCTGCAGTCGACTCGTCGCCAGCACCTGTGTACCTCCACCTAACACGCGCCACTGTGCACGCCATCACGCCGATCAGCGAGTCATCGCTAGGGAGCTTCTCCGCGCACCTCGCTCTGATACCAATTGTTGGCCCAACTCCTGGAGAGAACTCGCACATTGTTCTCTCTAGAACACACGCGAGACAATGGATCTTAACACAAGTTTTGGTGCTGCAAAAGACTGCAAATCTGCAGTATTTTCTTCTCCCTTTTATAATGCAAAACAAGTAAAGACTCTAGTACTTATGACCAAGAAAAACTGCAAACACTAAAGACCAAAAACTGCAAACACTCACTCACTAGAAACTGCAATCACTAACTCACTAGAAACTGCAAGCACTTACTCAAAGCAAATACTAAATCAAGATTAATTTCCAACACCAATCACCCGTTGGAGACCAATGGACCAGGAAGTGTAGCCTAATTGCTATGAGATTACAATTAGGGAGGGAATGAGAATGTCTAATGCTAATGCTTGATCGAAAATCTGATGCCATTGTTCATGTCCAAAATGGTCCTTATAAAGCGTTGAAGGGGTGGCAGTTGTTGCGGTTGAGGAGGCACCTTGTCAGTTCCTAGAGCAGCGCACATGGTGGTAGTTGTTGTCAGCCACTCATCCTTCTGGCACGGTTCAGGGACTATCCTTGGATGTTTTTTGTCAAAGACTTGAGGGCGCCCTGGTGGTTTTTGTCAGTAGGATGGCTCACAGTGAACTTATGAGCCCCTCGATCAGTATATCCCACGAAAATTCTACAGGACATGTGTCTCATCCATAACCATGGTCAGCTTAGGTTCATGGAGCTGGTCGCTATGTCCCCAAGTGTCCAATCGGTTAAGGAACAGACCTGTTCAGCCTTTGTGGACCTTAAATATTAGAGAATCAAATAAATAGATATTAAATAGCTAACTAGATAAATAATCCTCGTCACAATGCATGTTTACCTATGCATCATATTTCGCACTAATTTTTTCCTATCAAGTTTCTTGCTATCTTTGTCAACTGTGGTGTGTCTCCATGTGTGTAACTCATTTTCCATTTTATTATTTCCTTTGACATAGAAATATTGAAATGATTATACTGTTCCTCAGATACATTCAGGAGAACTATTCCAAAATTCGTGATGTTGAGAAGGAGCTAGAGAGTCTGACTTTAGAAATGAAACTGACAGCTGGACCAAAGAAAGCAGGTAGCTAACAGTTCATTCAGGAGCACTTATTTCTGTTAATAGAATACTTCCACTTGGCTGACTTGTTTCTGCTTTTGTTTTTTCTGATTCTAGCACTTGAGCATTTAAGGAAAAAGGTTGAAATGTCAACAGAGAGAATACGTTTAGCTAAGGTGAAAGAGGAGCATGCAAAGAAGGTTGGATATCTTCACGTTTGAGTTTGATACAATTACTAACTGTTATATGATGGCTCTGGTCCTTCTTTCCGAAATGTCTCCATTTTTTACGTTTTTCGTTTACTAGCTGCCCATCTCATGGATGAAATGGAAGTATGCAACTCTTTTTGCAAGGAGACATGAAAACTTCTTACTGCTACAGTATCTATCGCCTATTGGGCAAACCCTACCATTGTTGCCTGCAGCTTTCAGCAAGTGTCATATGTCAAAATTAAGTTCACATGGAGGATTTTCAAAATTATTTTTGTAGTAAAATAAATTAAACTGAACTGATGTTTTCCTCCCAAAATGCAACAACTATCGATCCATTATGATTAGAACGAATACAACCTTAAAACACTGGATTTGGAGATGAAGTCTGTTCTTGTATTTTCGGTTTTCGTGTTTGTAAATACATGAATGCTTAAAAAGAAGGTAAACTTAAAATTTGTGATGATGATTTTCCTCTTTATGTTATTAAGTTCTGGAAACCAGTGTTATGTTTTTCTCTGATGTGGATGAACTTGTTTAGGGAGTGCAGCCACACCCTCCCCGTTCTTTTCTCAATCTTCTTGATTGGAATTCTTGTGCTTACTTTTTCTATTGTTATTTAACATTGCTAAACTGTTTGCTTTCTATTGTTGATCTCTTGAGTTTTTTGGTGGTATTTTAGGCTTGGGAAGCTGCTGCACAGGTTGTTAAAGAGGAAGAGGATGCTAAGCAGAAGTTATGTGATGATCTGAACCGGCTGGTATGTGTTTTCCTTTTGTAGTTCTTATTCATATACCTTGTAAAATTTTCTTATTACATCATAAAATTCTGTTGAGATCTTGTTTATTTGATTTAATTAGGTCCAAGAGAGTGCCGCTTCCCAGTATTCGAGATTAGAGGAGCTAAAGAAGCGTTTAGAATCTCTAAATCCCAGCAGGCCGTCTGTTGATGCTTCTGTAAGTATCGACTCCTGTGGTCATCAACATGATCTCTACTTAAGAAATATTTGCAAGACATGTTATTTTCTGACTGCCAGTAGTTCTTTTCTGTTGTTGCTTACATGGATACTTCGGTCCCAGTTGTTTTCTTTGCTGTATGCCATACGTCACTGCTTATCTCATTGTTTATAATTATCAGGGTCTTAATACTACACAACAGGCTACCACAAATTCTGTCGTGCGTCACTCCTTATCTCATTGTTTATAATTACCAGGGTCTTAATACTACACAGAATGCTACCACAAATTCAGTACCTGAGCAGCGAACCGCACAAAATCCTGCCAATGCAACTGGCCCTGTGAATAACGCCGTCGACGCTGTCTCCAGCGTACGGCAGCAAAGATCCGCCGAGGCGGAGAAGAAGAGAAGACCATCAAACTCCGGAAGAGGGGGAGGTGGAGTGATGATCCTCCCCAAGGGAAGAGGGAGTTCTGGGTCAGGATGGACTGGTGCTGGGTTTGATGTGGATGGCGGTACATGATGCTAGGGTTTGTAGGTATGCTTGAAAGTATTGACATGATGCGCTCCTTGGTATACAACAATTTTAGATTGCTCAGTTGGAACAGGAGAGTGGAGAATGTAATGGACTATCGATTATTTGATTATCAATGTACGTATATGCCGTGCGGCAAGTTATTCATAACTGTAACATCTCTAATGTAACTGCCAATACAGTAAAGAATTTTTTTTTATTAATCGAATAAATGTTCCAAGAATCATTTTGAGCAAACTTTAGAAAAATGACATTAGGGATTATTTTTATACAGTTGATCTGATTTTTCTCCATTTTTTCCCATGAGGTTCTTCTCATAAGAAAATGACTCAATTTTAGATTTAGCAGCTATATACTAGGGAACATATAGTATACACTCACCCTTTTAGTGCACTCAAACTAAAATAAGTTGCAAAAAATTTGAAAAAAAATTCTACATGTACTTTATGATTTACTTCACACACACACATATATATAATTTCAAGTTCAAATTTATTCTATATTAAGAATACCAAAAAAGAGAATTCTGACAAAAGTTGAGAGTTCAAATCTGTTAAAATTTTCTCTTTTTTGGTATTTTAACATAGAATAAATTTAAAGTTGACCTATCTAGGAGACATGTCTGACCGACTGTCGGTCTAACCGCTGGCGTGGGACGATCTGACTGCTCCCTTGATCTAGACTTGAAAATCAAATCTGGGCCAAAACCCAAAAAAGTACAATACTCAAAATACAAGTCCAAATAACCTAAAACTTTGCACACACCTTGCCAAGGATATCGGGAACCTAATTCATCTAAGGATTATATGGATCATGGTCAAAGTTCTAATCTTTCATTTAAACAAATAAGGTTGCACCAAAATCGGACAAAACTCACAAACTTGAGAGATGACTTGCTCGTGGGTTTCATATGGCAAAGATGGCTGTAGATAGGTTTTCACATGTCACAATAAACTAGAGCATCCAAAGAATTTTGATCAAAACCTTAAGATCATGATTTCACAAGAAAGACTTCAAATCAAACCAAACTGGACAAACTCCAAGATCTTGTTGTAGCTAGTCTCTAGATAGGTGGCATGTGATCCTCATAAGGTATCTCCATCTTTTACACATCCTTAGAAATAGGAAGATCAAGAGAGAAGAAGAGAGGGCAAAAACTTCAACCAGAACAAGAGCAAAACTAACAAGTTCAAGAACAAACCATGAGGGATAAACAAGGTTGATCTATTGTAACTTGTAAAGGTTTGATTTACAGCCACTCAACCATAGAGAATAGAGCTATCTCACCCAAAAGCACACACCCAAAGCCTAGAAGAGAGATTTAGTTGCTTTCCCCGTTGCTACCCTTTACCCTAGCCACCAATCTCTCACTCTCAAATAGATAGAGCAACCAACACACATCTAACTCTAATGGATATTATTCATTAGCACAACCGGGAAAACCTGTCAACCCCACATACACTTGATTTTACACTCACACAAGACTTATGTATTCTTTTCAAAGCGCATAAGCCCAAACTCACTAAGGAGTAAGCTTCCATTCACTTAGTTTCCTCATCTCCTTGTTGACCTAAAAAACTGCTCTTCAAACGCCCTCCAAGCACCACAATTATCGTTTCTTTATCATTTCCGATATTTTAGCTTGATAGCACCACTTCTTTGACTTTAGTCCATGGTCATCTCTTCCTTTACAAGCAATCCCCATGCCTGAAATGTGTAGGTTCACTAATGGCTCACGCATCGGCAATTCTCTTCGAGTTGGTTCCCCCTAATCACGCCTCACTTATACTGACCGCACCATTTGATGAATTATTACTCTTTCCTTAGACATTCGTTGTCTTCTCTTATGCCTCGCTTAAGCCCAACCATCTCATTCGGCTTCCTTTACCGTATCTTAGCTAACCCCCAAGCCTAGTCCCATCATGCCGTCGACCATGGATGTCTTTAAGCACCCTGCATATCAAAGAGCAATAAATTGTTTTTGGGTATGAGTTATTCACTACTTGACCTATGTTAGTCTAAACATGCTTCATGCATCATGAATGCTATGACCTAGAACACAAGCTCAACCTACGACCAATTTCCCAAAAGTTCTAGAAGCCCTCTCGACTAAGGAACAAGACACCGGTCTGACTGCCATTGGACGATCGGTCAGACCGCCAACCTGGTCAGACCGCTTCCTTCATGCCGGTTTGACTGTGAGGGTAGAACACCAGAGCAACCCTCTTTGGAAATTTGATAAATTGCTATCTAGTTTTAGCTCAGACCCCCAAATGAGATGACACCTAATGCAAAAATATGTCAAGGCACTCATATACAAGTCTTTGGTGTCCAAGAGCCAAACGCCAATATGATTGCAGATTGGTTTGACCAGCTCTACACTACGGTCATACCGCACCTGCATAGCGGCTAGACTACCCCCTGACAGGCAGCATTGAAAAACTGCAAGCTTTCTCAAATGCAAATCTCAACTCGACGCGATTGCTAATTGCTAATTGTTCAGAACAATTAAACCATGGCCATTCTCAACATAGTTCTTCAGCTAGGCTCCACCAATCAGCCATGTACACTTTGTAACCCAAACTCAACACACAAAGCCACTGGCACACACTGCCCATAGATGCTGGCTATGGAACACTCCATCGAGGTAAGTTCCTGTTTCTAAAAACGGAGGCGTTACACCTAAGACTCCAAAGTCCCCACGAAGCATATACGTGAAAATTGAGGGAGCCATAAATCGATCTTCTTGCATCATTTGGTCTAAGCATTCGAGTAATCGAGTGTACTGATGTACATGTGAGTCGTAGGTCCAATCATTTAACCACTGTGATGTACAATGAGCATGCAACAAAACTTATCAATGACACAACGATCTAATTTTTATAACTGCATTATTTTTGTGTTACTGAGCAATCTGCCTTGAGAAGTTTGTAAAAGTGACATGAATAATAAGAATGAACCCAACTCGGTTTGTAAGAGATGTGTATGTACGCGGTTATTAGTGGGCCCGGGTAAAAATTCGAACCGATTTACCTAATTTTCATCAATTATTATGGAGAAAATTTGCAACATGCTTTAATTATAGGCGCACGCATGGCCTGGTGAGAAGGCTCGATGGACCCGGTTATATAGCCTTTTGGCTTTAGATTATAAATAGTAATAGTTTGTAGAGAGAGATACTCGTACATGATTTTAGCCGATATAAATAAAATCATTGTAGTGTATACTATAATCAACTAGAAAACTCTGTCTTAAAAAACACCGTTTAAAAACTAGGTACTTTAGAAAAGCTATTTACTATAGAAAAATAGTTTTTAAAAACTAATATAAAGAGGGCAGGCAGGTCATAGGTGTGGGTTCGAGCGTTTGTCGCGACAATTATTCTAACTAGTCTTTTTACATCCAAAAATAATAATTCCCAATTCAAAAAATTCATAAAAATTTTGAAAAATCCGGTAACAGCTACGCTATTCTCCGGTAAAATTTGCAACAACAAACTGATAGCGTTTTATATGCGCCCTTCTCATCCGGGTTTGATCCTAAGCATAGCGTGTCTCGTTTACTCGGAGTACACGCAGCTGCATTAGGGTGTGCCTGTACTCTACGAGACATTGAAGTCTACTCAAATATTCTTAGCACGTGTGGAGGACCAACTGTCACGTGTGGTGGGGGCAGTTAGGGATGAAAGCGGATCGAATATGAATTAAATAGTCTTAAATATAAATACGAATTCATATTTTTAAAACAAATATGGATACGAATATGAATTCATGCTTTTAAAACGAATACGAATTCCAACATTCTCGAATATGAATCCGAATCGAATGTCGTAACGAAAACGAATTCAAATTGAATATGTACTTAATTCGATCGAATGCGAATATTCTAAAACTTTTATAACAAATCTCAGTAGAATAAATTTATGTAACATGACTATACGTTTACACGAACTAGCAGTGTAACGCATGGAGTTGAGAATTATGCAAAGGAATTTTTACTTTTTACTTGTGAACCATAGTTAATCAGAAAATTGCTTTCTACAATCATCCCCTGAGAAGTCGCTAGGGATGAAAACAGATCGAATACGAATTGAATAGTCTCGAATACGAATATGAATATTCTCGAATAGGAATACAAATACGAATATTGTTGAATGCGGATTTTACTTACCATATTCATATTTTCTCGATACGAATATCGGATAAATGAATTATTCTTTACCATTTTCCATCCCTATGGACGGTCCTGTGAAATTTTGCAGATTGGGGTGGGCGTCAGCAAAACCCAGTTAGGCGTACACAGTGAGGAGCGAGCCAAAGCAGTCGGAGGTCAAAGGCCCCAGCGGCATGGTGGGCTGCGGTGGAGACGGTGAGGTGCGGGCTTGAGAACAAATCGAGGGAGAGAGAATAAAAATGGCACAGTGAACATTTTTGGGAGGAGAAGGCCATAGGTCTACTTGGGCAACAACATGGGCACAATATCGCATACAGTGACGGATCTAGAATTTTTAGAACAGATGATCAGAGTTAATAATATATTATTTTAATTAAAAAGTAGAGGTCAATCTATTATAGCAAAATCAAAGTATAAATTGTTTGTACTAGAGACAATATCTCAAATAATTTAGAAATATTATAAAACAATTAAGAAAAAAATGTTGAATTAGAAATATGGGATTTATGTCTTTTTGTCGATGTGCGATGCTTGCCTTACTATCTTAGTGGCTTAGCCGTTGCCGCCACGTGCTTCCTCTCGAGACCCTAGCTCCTAGGCGGTCTAGCTAAACCCTATTCGGTGCTCGCCACCACTCGCTTGTTACTGATCGTGCAAAAATAGCACACCCGCAAGTGCACAGGTTGCCACTGAAATAGCAGCGAGTGTCGTGTTCTCCACAGGGACTAGACTGAGGCTACCGATGCTCAGCTAAAGCTAGGTCAAACAAAACGGGGGGGGGGGGGGAATTAAACCTAAAACGATTACCAAAACAACCTAACGAGCGAACTATCGAACGGACTCTAACTCGCATGAACGAAACGACAAACGACTAAACAAACGAAGGACGACGGAACGAACGACCGTACGAATGGACGTCGTACGACCGAATGAAAGACACGACGACTGACTAAACGTACGAACACGACTACCGACCGATGATCTAACTAAATACCGACCGCGAGACAGCAGGAGGAAATCGAGAAGCACTGGGGGAGTCTAGAAGCAAGAAGGGAGTCGAGAGAGAAAGAGGGGGAAGACGGTCGACGGCTAACTAGATGTTGTCGGCAGGACAACACAAAACTACAACGAACACACGCGCGACTTAATCATCGAACGACCGCTGCGAGAAGCAAAGAAGGAGGTCGAGAAGCACAAGGGAGGACTAGAAGCGCAGAGGGAGTCTAGACAGCAATGGGAGAGGAAACAAGGGAGTCTAGAAGCAAGGGGGCGTCAAGACAGCAAGAGGAGAGGTCGCCGGCTAGCTAATCCGCGCAACTTGACATCACAGAACTAACATTCACAACTAACACACATCACAACTGACAGACCTAAACAAGCACTGAACACAGACACACACTCATGTCACTAACCTAACATCACAATAAGATTGCACTGTTTCACAGCATGACCACAACTCATAATCGAAGATTAACATTCACAGTGCAATATATCAACATCCACAATTCATCATCACACCCACATAGCACCATCTCAGAATAACAAGCACAGATCATAAAGCATCAATTAACAGGGCATTAACAGCAATCTATTTGAATATTAATTGAGAACAACAAAGAAAGGAAGGGAGAGGAATTTGGGGATGAACCGAAGTGAAGAGCTGTAGTAGAGGAAGCAGAGGAGGGCTCGGTGAAGTGGAAGCAGGAGGAGTCGGTGAAGAAGGGGTCACCGGTGTCGGTGCTGCGGTGACCGTAGAGCGGCAGCGCGGAGGGAGTGCAAGGTGGCGGCGCACGGGAGGAGGCTCAGATGGAGAAGGCGGCGGTGGATGTGAGAAGGAGCGGTTGGCCGGAGAGGAAAAGGTAGGCGACCGGAGAAGGTGGCGACGCCCGGTGGTGCGGTGGAGGATGGAGGAGCGGCGGGCGCACGGGAGTAGGCGACGGAGGAGGAGATGCGGCGCCGACATGGTAGGTGAAGTCGAGGCTCCCAGTGGTGAAGGTGGCGGAGATTTCGGAGGTGGTGAATGGTGGAGAAGCGGTGGCGTCGGTGTCAGTGAAGATTGTTGCTGCTGCAGGTGTTGGTGCTGCGGGGCGGCGGAGCTGCGACGCCGAGGTGTCGATGCAGGGCGGCGGTAGCCAAGAGGAGAAGACGGTGCTTGGTGGAGAAGAGGAGGGGAAGGAGATGTGGTCGTGGCCGGCGGAGTAGAGGAGAAGAAGTAGGGGGGCCAAGGAGAGAGCTGGTGGAGGGTGGACGCGGAGATGGTGGCCTCGGATCTCAAGGGAGCAGTAGTGAGAAGGTGGCGCGGAGGTGGAGGAGCGGCGGGATGATGGCGGTGCTGTGAGGTTGGCGAGATGGAGAGAGCAGGTGACGGCGTTGGTGGCCGATGGATCTTGGGATGGAGGAGCAGCGAGGGCGCACGGCGAGCTGTGGCCTGGCGCTCGCCGGCGGCTGGGCGTGGAGAAGGAGGAGGGGAAGCAAAAAGGGTGGCCGGGAAGAAGCAGTGCCAGGCTCAGGGGAAAAATGCGGCGGCTAGGGCTTTGTGACCGATTGGGAATTGACTGTTTTGCGATTTTGTTCACCAGGTCTTCATAAATTGCAATTAAGTCCTTTCCCCATTTGATTTCTTCTGTTCTGGCCCTTGGAAACTCCGATTTCATCGCGGTTTGATCCTACGCATCCGTGACGACGCGCACAACTATATAGAGTAGTCCAGAATTGTCGTTTATGCGCCTAGATCACGCCAGCCTGCGGAAAAATAATAAAAAAACGTAAAAAGGTCCATTTCGAGCAATTAAATATAGAAAAGCGTGTAAATGATGATAAATGGTCCCAAAATGCGAAAATATGAGGGTAAAATGACAGGTAAAAATACGTAAAAATGACGCATGTCAGTTACTTTGCATTTAAAGTTTGCATAAAACTCAATTTCGGCAAACAAAATTCACCCCTCTAGTCGGCTGGTAAAAATGTTCGTTTGAGCTTAAATCAAAATTGTTGCGATTATGGTAGTTAATGATTTCAAAATTAAAATAAGTCAATTTGGAGTGGAAAAATGGTAATAAGGCTTAACTTGTAGTGCCTCACTAGCTCAAATTTAAAATAACCACTTAAAAGACAAATAAAATTATTTGAAGTTGAACTATATTAATTTCGAACGAAGCTTGATAATAGCTCGTTAAGCTCGATAGTTAGCCCGACCTCTTTGAGCCTTCCGCTGGGATGCAGTTTTTGAGACGAATCAGAGAGGGAGATGTGAGAGTAGTCTCGAATCTATTAGAGGTATACATATGAAATATTTGAACTAATTTATCAATATATCTACTAAATTTGTAATATTTTCTGAAAAATTTAGGTGTTCAACTCAATAAGTATGAACAACTATATTAAGACGGCCCCTGACCCAAGGAGAAAGCCATGGGCAAGTGGAAGGCCCGGGTGAGGGAAGGCTCTCCTGACCGACGGTGCCAACGCCGGCCGCGCCGAACATGTCGCGGCAGAGAAACCTCTCTCCGATTTCCACAACGGGCGGCGGAGTGGAGCCTGCTGCCGCTGCCACCACCCGGGCCGTCCACCTTGGTCGCCGCGCCCGATGCCAGCGTGCCCGTGCGCTCGCGGCTGGTCGACACCGCCGGGGGCTGGGGCTGTTCGTGCCCACGGACCCGCACTGTCCTCGCGGTGGCGGCCGTCGTGTGCACCGCGCGGTTCGCCTGGCTTGGCGGGCCTCGTCATCAGGAGCTCCATTCTGCTTGCATCGATGGCTGTTCGGGGTTTGGCGCGGACGACGCCTCTGATCCAGTGACCCTCCGATGCCAACCATGCCGTCGTTGGTGCGGTGGTAAGTTTTGCTTCTTGTCATCTAGTTTAGTTCACTTTACTCATATGACTGCAGTAAGATTAAATCCTAAGCAAAACATAGCTAGAGCATTTACATATTACATGATGCCGATATAAATAAAGTCAGTACATGTCGGACCTCGGTTTAGCAAAACCAGATCCTCTGTGATTCCATCGCACTATTCCCTGGATCAGTAGATAGTGCTCACAGATACATTACTGTATATCAAAAACATATCATGCGGAAAATAATACTATAATACTTACTCATGGGCCGGTTAGGCCGAAAACGATAAAATGCAGCAGCGGAAACTTCACACAGGTGGGACCCGCAAGACTTGCCCACAGGCAGCCAACTGGGGTTCGCAACCTAGTCCATGGCCTCTTCGTCTTCCAGCTCTGTCGACCCTTTTTTAGGCATCGCAGGGCTTGACTTTATTTCCTTTCTAACTGAATGGTAGCAATTAAGCAAGAATGAGTACGATGATACTCAGCAAGCCACCACACAGGATGCAGTAATAATAAATGCAAAGCTGTCAAAGGAGGCTTGAGGTTCTTTTATTTGCTTAATGCGACATTTGCAATAATCATAGCTGAAATTCCTATGACTTGGCATTTTATAAACATGCTTTAAAGAGTTTGAAATTGTGCAATATTTATAACGGCGTAGGTTCCATCCACCGATTACATGGTTCCCACCACCTATGCTAGCTTTTGATCCTTATGCCACTTCCATATTATCAACCACGCTGGAGTACGTCCCTCCAGGAAAAATTCAAAATCAGAGTACCTCCCTCTGATAAGTTTTTGCCCCACCCACAAAGATTTTTGAAATAGAACTAACTCGAGGAAGATTTCCATGTCCGCCCTTGACCGTGGGCACGGCTATTCGAATAGTTGTATACTCTGCAGAGTCTGTACATCTTTACCCACAAGAGGTAGTCGTCCCGATGGTTCTACATGATTCCTTAGCCATGCAGATCGAGAGACTACCACGAGGCCTTTACAATACCTCGCTCTCTAGCATCTCACCCCTATGGGGTTGCTCCCATAGGTTGTGCGGGATGTCCACCACAGGTTAGCGCACTCAGACTGCACTCTCCACCATACGCTAGCCTCGGCGACGTCACCTATATCCGATGTCCCATTCCACGGGGGATTTTATTACCCACCTACACACGTTCTCCGTGAAATGGCTAGAGAGTCTAGTAAATTATTCAGCCAAGCCTACAATTTGCCAGCTTGTGGTTGTACTGTTGTACACGGAGGGGTCATCACAGGATTAAGTCCTTAATTTGTCCGGGCGGTTCATTCCACAGACCACAATCCTTGTGCTACATCCACACCCACCACTCTTACCATCCGCCCAGACTGGTATAGCAGATTTTTAAGGTTTTGAGAAGCATAACTTAAGTTATCACAAATAATCA
This sequence comes from Dendrocalamus latiflorus, assembly GCA_017311315.1. Classification (NCBI taxonomy): domain Eukaryota; kingdom Viridiplantae; phylum Streptophyta; class Magnoliopsida; order Poales; family Poaceae; genus Dendrocalamus; species Dendrocalamus latiflorus. Next base: position 1,751,098 of record CM029645.1, read on the forward strand.
GCCACGTACATCCTGTGACTGTCCCAAAACCAGTTTTCATATTTAAAGATTGATGATCAGGGCCACTAGTGCTCTGGACTTGACAAGACTAGCATGGCATTTAATATGACTTATAGCTAGTAAAGTTATCATTAATATCTATGGTGACAAGGATCAGGTGATTCAAGTATCAAAGGATGGCATAATAAATTTAATACAGCATCACGTGGGCATGTAGCTACCTTAAGCTTTGACATATATTTGCATAACAAATTAGGCATGCAAGTTGGTAGTTTAAAAGAACATAGTTTTGCATAAAATGTAGGATCAATATGATCAAAGTGATGACTTGCCTTGCTTGGGGTACCCTGGCCTTGATTGATCTAAATCAAAGACTGCTCAGTCAGCGATCTTAACTTCCTATCCGTCGCTTTTACCCGAGTCTTGATCTTGTTCGAATCCGTCGCCTCATCGAGTCTTCAGATTCTAATACGCGGCAAAGTAACGAAAGACCAAATAAATCCAAACACTTTAAATGCCCAAGTTAATTTAAATTATACACTTATTACGATTTGAGAAGAGAAGGATGATTCAAGTTAGTGTGCTGAAAGCACAGCAGTAGATGAATTGGGCGAAGGAATGAGGTGGCAGAATAGCTTTACCGTGAGGGAAAATTAGGATAAAGAGGGATCGGAGGTGATGGAGTATTTACTAGAATTATCTGCTTTGGAAATGTAAGTGGCCATACATAGCCAATTGGGGAAAGACGACGCTTGACCTTTTTAATTGATGACTTTCTTTTTATTGAAACACATTTATCGAGGAAGTTCCATGAGTCAGGCAGGACTTAAGGGCAGAAAAAAAAAGGGTTAGCGAGGATAGTAAAGAGGGACAGAACGTTGTGATTTTAGGATGCGGGAGTTTTACAGGGGATAAGTAAAACCCTTAGATACTCGATGCAACTTTGATATTTTACGAGGCGATACTTATCTGAGATTGCAGTAGCCAATTTAATAAATCATTGGGTTAGCAATTTAAGTAAATGATGGGGTTGGCTATTTTAATCCAGTTGCTATTATGAGCAAAGTTAATCTTCCTGCTTGATCAACACAATTGCTAGAAATGGCCAACGGTTATGTTTTACTAAAAAGGGATGCTATGACTTTATAGGGGTCTTCTTAATAAAGCTATTTCTTTTATTATTATTTATTCTTGATCATTAAATTTAAATCCTGAGATAGTGATGGGGAATTTGGAGGCGAGACAAAGACTAAGGATTGCTCTTTTCTTGCTTAAGACTTTCTTAATCGTATTTTATTTGTCGTCTTAATCTCCGTATTGTAAGATAAGGTTAAAGTTGTTACTTCAAATATTTTAAGCATCTCTGGAAGGAGAGTTTCCATGGCATTAGAGATGAGTAAACTATACTCGATATTTTATGTGACATGCAATTGACTTTTGAGGGTTAAACTAATTAAGCAGGGTAGCTTCAAATTCGTACCATTGAAATGTCATAGTTGATGATACATTCATTCAAAATTTTATATTGATTACTTTTATTGCCAAGGTCCTATTTATCCTGGATTTAGACAAAACGAGATGGGGAATTTCTTATGCTTCATAATCAAGATCTTTTAACTGTGACATTCTTTTTATTAGCACTAATACTATTTTATTATCTTCATGTTAACTTCTTGATAATAAGAGAAAGAGTTCCTAGCATAAGCTTATTGAGATTAATCTTGTATATGAGGATTAGCTTATTAATATTGATTGACATATAAACACATTAACTAACTGTTAAGTTTCCAATTTGGTCTTATACATCTTTTCATTATGAACTAGTAAATTTCTCATTTGTACTATTGTTCTCAATTTATCTTTACTGGAATTGCATACCTAATATCCCTTTACTTATGAGCTTACCAATTAGCCAAAAGAAGAATAAGCATTGCAGCTCTTTCTGGTTGGGCCCTTAGGACACCCACACACAGAGCTACCTTCGGCTAGTTCAAGACACAGCAGAGCAGAAGCAGTAGGAGCAGAGGAGGAAGGGCGGCGCCAGGGCCGAACGATGCCGCCGGCGGGGAACGGCTTGGGAAGCGGCGACGACCGGTGAAATGGGATCCTCCGGCGACGAGGTGGCCCATGATGGCAGTAGCTCCGGCCGGGAGACACGGCGGCGGGCCAATGGCGGCGGAGAGCGGTCGGGTGCGTGAAGCTGATCGAGGCGCCGGTGGCCGGAGGGAAGGGAGAACAAAATAGAGTGAGCACAAGCATGATTGGGTCACGGGGAACTCACCTGGAGAGTTGATGAAGCCGGAGAGAGGCCAGAGAGTGCCGGCGACGAGCGCAAGCGGCAGCGCGGGGGAGGCGACCGTGGCGGGGTCGTGTCGGCGGGGGAGAGCGCAGGCCGTCCGCTTGGGAAGCCTCGGGGTGCCGGGGAGGTGCTCTCACCGCGTTGAATCGCCCTGGAGCCGACCAAGGTGGAGGCGGCAATGGAGATGGCGGTGGCCGGCTGGAAAAGGGGGAAAACGCGTGGGCAGCTAGTTCGGGCGGCGGATTCCCAATTACTCGCGAATGGAGGCAACAGGCGGCATGGGGCGCGCCGTGACGCGGGCGATTTGCGGAGTGCTCGCCGGAGTTGGCCGGGACGAGGAGAGGCGGCGGTGGCACACCCGAGTTGAGCTCGAATGGAGGGAGGAGGAGGAGGGGAATGGGAAGCGAGCTCGGGCCCCTTTATAGGCGAGCGCGCGTACGGCGGCGGCATGGGCGGGGTACGACAAGCATGGGCAACGGCATGGCGAGGAGTACCCTGGGCATGGCTGTGCGTACGGCGGCATGGCGCGGCGCGCGCGGGTAGGGGAGTGGCGCAGTGAGTAGGCCGGTGGTAGGGGAGTGGAGGTGCGTACGGAGGCGAGGTGACCGGCGGCTGTAGCTGGTGGGCTGGCCGGAGCAAGGGGCCGTCGGCCTGGGCGGTGGCGCCGTGAGCAGTGGGAGGAGGAAGAAGAAATGGGGGAGAAGGGAGGCATCGGTGGCTTGGCCAAGGACCAGAAGAAGGAGCGGCCGAACGGCCAGAAAAGGAAAAAGAGTGGCCCAGGGTAAAAGAAAAAGAGTGGGCCGGGTCCAAGAGGAAATTTTTGAGGACTTTAGTCATTTCAGGAATTTGGTTTTGCAATTAGGGTTTGAATTTGAAGACTTAACTCAAACTTCTGGAATTGACAATTAAATCTTTAAGATTGGCAAGTTTCGAAAAAGAAAATCTTATTATTTTTTTTTCAAACTTGAGTTTTCGGATAAGCAAAGTGAACAGATAAGATTTTATATGAAATTCCAAATTCTATTCTTGACTTTGACTCTCCATCTTTTAACTTAAAATTGAAATTAAGGCTTCCAAGTAAATTTGGATTTTCTCAATTGATTTTCAACCGGGTTCTTGGTTTCCAGGATTTGGTCTTTCATTAATCGGGGTTTTTTTTTTGGCAAGGACCCAGCTCGAGAAATTTAAAATACGCCAAAATTTTGAAAAACACGAAAGAACAATTAAAAGGTTTTAACATTTTTGAAATTACATTAGCTCCCTAATTTGGGATGTTACAGATCCTACCCCCCTTAACATGAATCTCGTCCCCGAGATTCGGGTGGAGTAGAAAGAAGGAGGTGGGAACAAACTGGCTAGCAATAGGTTCTAGAGTACTACTTGGCATTGCGCCCTTTTCTTGGAGCCATTCGAAGAGAGGACATCCAAACAAAAGTGGGTCAACACTTGGAGAAAACACCACATAGGAGACCTTGTTCTTCTGGATAGATTGCAGCTAGCTTTACTTTGTTGCTTGACATTTTAAGGGTTTGCCGTTTCTTCAGTGCTGATTGCTAACTTCTTCTTTATACTGAAGCGGTAGCACGGCCTAACATCAAGGTGCTTTGACACTTCTTATTTATTCGGGCTACCCCCCTTAAAATGACAGGTGACCGATACTAATTGCTCTTGTCAGCTTTAGTCATGAAAAATCTGGTGGCAGCTTGGAGGCTCAGTCTTTGTATCTCGGCAGCCTTGGTCAGCAACGGGCTCATGGAGCAATCCTTGGGGCAGTGGTCTTGTCCTTCACAGAGAAAACAGGTGATCTTGCTTGTTGGACATTCTCCTGGTGGGTGGTCTTCTTCACAGTTGGGGCAATTTGTTGTACATTGACTTTTCTCATGTCCCTTTTCTCCACAACGTGTACATGCCACTAGGTTCTGGAGACAGCCTTCTGGTAGATGGTGTTTCTTGCAGTAAGGACAATACGGAGCTGGGCAATTGTATCTGTAGTGTCCTGTTTGTCCGCAGGTAAAGCATGTAACCTGCTGTAGTGGAGAGCATGATTGGGTGTCATGTCCTGTCTTGCCATATTCAGCGCGTGCAGTAGCGGGCAGTTCTTCTGGACCTGATAGTGGGGCTTCGTTAGGTCCAGTTGGTTCCTGGATGGCACACTTGGAGCTAACACACTTCCCTTTGTCAAGACCGAGGTTGATGGCGACGACATCCTTTTCTTGCTTGTTCGCTTTCCGTTGAGGGCAGTCTCTCACATAATGTCCTGGGTCACTGCATTTGAAGCAGTTGAACCCATGGCCTGGCTTCCTCTGAGGGCCTTGATTGGTGGTGATAGCATCCCAGGCTAATCCTTCTAGACTCCTTTGGGGACCTTTGTTCACGCAGCATCCAGTGTTACTGCAAATGGGATGAGCACCCTTACCGTTCTTTTTTTTTTCAGGGCACCTACGGTCGTCATGTCCTTTTTCTCCGCAATAAAAGCATATTGTATTCTTTCGGGGTCCGCATGATGTAGTGGTACGATTGCCTGTTAGGTGGTAACTCTTTCTTAGTAGCCTTTGCGGAGTGGATCTGAGTGCATACTTGGACGAGTAGTAGGGACCCAAGCGAGTAAAAATCTTTGGTACCTGCTTATTGCTTCTAGACTTGTTCTTGGCCATGGACAACGTCTTAACGATGACTGAAATAGTGAGGTTACTACGAGACAGAAACTTGAGTCTTGACCCTTTTGCGGGCTAAGGCCTCGTAGTTGTTGTCCTTTTCAAAGATGTTGCCTCTTCCAACTTCACGCTTTAAGTGTCTTGACTTGGCTGTCTGCTACCCCTTGCCTGCAGACCTGATGAGGTGTTTAGCAACAAGGTGAGGGGGAATTAGCATGAGGTACGAAAAAGGATTACAAGGATGAGATACTCTACCCCATTCTAAGGAGTGCACACCCAGAAGCTGGGGCAGTACACAACTCACACAGAACAGCCAAGCTTTCGAAAACAAACTTTTCCTGTGACTACGAAATACAACGCCTGAGGGCAAGAAGGTAGTGCACAGGGCCAATAAAATCTTTTTGACCAAGCAACGTCTATGTATGGAGGCACACACAAGGGAGCACAGGGTTCTGAACACTAGGTTTGCTGAAGCGAGGCCACCAAATCTTCATGAGCATCCTTGACACCTTCGAGCTTAAGCCTTTGAAGTAAGGGGGAGGGGAAAGAAATCAAATTTCCTTTTTCAGACAGAAGTAGAGAAAGGAGAGCACCGAGAAGGGCCTTGGTAGTGAAGCTCATGCTTCCTATTATTATTTTGAAAACAGAGCCTTCTAGAAAACAGTTTCCAAAAATACCGAGGTTGAAAACATTTGCTTTTCCAAGGTAACCCTATCAATAATAATTGATTTTTTGTTTGAAATGGTTTTGAAATACTTGAACCTTTAAAATACCCCTTTTTTTTGTAAAGGTATCCTAGCATCCTCCAATAGCACAATATCAACAGACTAATTTACTCCCATAATCTTTTTATTCATAGGCTATTAATCCAAGGCCTTGTTAATCTTGCATACACTTGATTGAATCTAAAGTAGCTCCCTTTATCAATTAGTCTCAGCACGACTGTTGTCTAATACTCCAAACAGTGACTGTTATCATTTGTCCGATCCACAATCATATAACTGCCAAGGTATCATCGATAGGTTCATCCTCCAAATCAAAGTTACCTATTCTTCAAATGGATCTCACCTTCTTACATAAAATCATAAATCCAGCCTCGGGTTCATTATTCCACAATCCCATTCAATTATTTACCTGAACATTACTCAAAATTCTTTACCTCTAAATCCACTCGTATTTGTTTGTATCATGGTTTTAATATCTCCATGTTTTAAATTCACCAATACCACTCACATCTTTTACATTTTAAATCCACCAATACCACTTGTAGTATGGTTCCAATATTTCAATCCACTAGTAGCATTTGTATTATAATCCAACCTTTTCCATTATTGATGTATACTCATACTCTGTTTATCGAGTGATCATTCCTATTATTCGCAAATTTCCTCCCAAGCGACTTCATTGTCATAAAAGTCCACCGAGAATAAGATTATTACTCCAATCTATAAATCAAGGATTATTATTACTTCTCCTAATTTCCTCAGAATTTCCAACAATCCATCCAGTAGTCAAGCTATATTCCACCATCCCACCAATGTAAACATTCATTGGGAGTCATACTGTTTATTAAAGCTGCAAACCAACAATTGTCATTATACTCCCTACTTTTCTAAAATTCCATCGATCCACTTATTTTAGCCGATCCAATCCTTTTGAGTTGGTCCACTCATTTAGTCAATTCAATCATCTATATCACTCCATTTACTTAGCCAATCCGATTATTTAGCCAGTCCAGTCCTTTACATTGGTCTACTTACATAGCCAATCGACTTATTTAAATCAGTCCACCCATTTAGCTCATCCAGTTATTGAAATTGATTTGCCTATTTCTCACCCAGAAATTCACACCATTAATTCCCTCTTACGATTGACTTGAACCCACCAAGATTTACACATATATCTGGGAAATCAAAGCGAATCCTTAGAATAAACTGGTAGGGAGTTAAATTTTTGGAAAACTTTCCTTGGAAGCTTATTTTTGTTGAAATGAGCTTGGAAACAAGCCTTGCAAATAATTTTGACAATTTAATCTCTCAAGGATAAACAACTTTTGTAAATAAAACTCAATATAGGTTTTATGATTTTGGCCCAAGGTAATTTTTCAGAATAGAACTCAGGCACGCATTAGTTTGAATTCGGGATAAGAGAGCCTTGGAGCTAAGAACGGCCAGGGCAGCAAGTAGATGAGAGGGAACCATTCAAGTGGGATGAGAATAGTAATACTACTTATATTTTGCATGTAGGTTTTGAAGAAATAATTCTAGTCATAGAACTAACGGCCATGCTAACTAAGGTTACGACCTACAGTCGATATGCTCTGATACCAGCTCTGTCGGACCTCGGTTTAGCAAAACCAGATCCTCTGTGATTCCATCGCACTATTCCCTGGATCAGTAGATAGTGCTCACAGATACATTACTGTATATCAAAAACATATCATGCGGAAAATAATACTATAATACTTACTCATGGGCCGGTTAGGCCGAAAACGATAAAATGCAGCAGCGGAAACTTCACACAGGTGGGACCCGCAAGACTTGCCCACAGGCAGCCAACTGGGGTTCGCAACCTAGTCCATGGCCTCTTCGTCTTCCAGCTCTGTCGACCCTTTTTTAGGCATCGCAGGGCTTGACTTTATTTCCTTTCTAACTGAATGGTAGCAATTAAGCAAGAATGAGTACGATGATACTCAGCAAGCCACCACACAGGATGCAGTAATAATAAATGCAAAGCTGTCAAAGGAGGCTTGAGGTTCTTTTATTTGCTTAATGCGACATTTGCAATAATCATAGCTGAAATTCCTATGACTTGGCATTTTATAAACATGCTTTAAAGAGTTTGAAATTGTGCAATATTTATAACGGCGTAGGTTCCATCCACCGATTACATGGTTCCCACCACCTATGCTAGCTTTTGATCCTTATGCCACTTCCATATTATCAACCACGCTGGAGTACGTCCCTCCAGGAAAAATTCAAAATCAGAGTACCTCCCTCTGATAAGTTTTTGCCCCACCCACAAAGATTTTTGAAATAGAACTAACTCGAGGAAGATTTCCATGTCCGCCCTTGACCGTGGGCACGGCTATTCGAATAGTTGTATACTCTGCAGAGTCTGTACATCTTTACCCACAAGAGGTAGTCGTCCCGATGGTTCTACATGATTCCTTAGCCATGCAGATCGAGAGACTACCACGAGGCCTTTACAATACCTCGCTCTCTAGCATCTCACCCCTATGGGGTTGCTCCCATAGGTTGTGCGGGATGTCCACCACAGGTTAGCGCACTCGGACTGCACTCTCCACCATACGCTAGCCTCGGCGACGTCACCTATATCCGATGTCCCATTCCACGGGGGATTTTATTACCCACCTACACACGTTCTCCGTGAAATGGCTAGAGAGTCTAGTAAATTATTCAGCCAAGCCTACAATTTGCCAGCTTGTGGTTGTACTGTTGTACACGGAGGGGTCATCACAGGATTAAGTCCTTAATTTGTCCGGGCGGTTCATTCCACAGACCACAATCCTTGTGCTACATCCACACCCACCACTCTTACCATCCGCCCAGACTGGTATAGCAGATTTTTAAGGTTTTGAGAAGCATAACTTAAGTTATCACAAATAATCAGCCACGTACATCCTGTGACTGTCCCAAAACCAGTTTTCATATTTAAAGATTGATGATCAGGGCCACTAGTGCTCTGGACTTGACAAGACTAGCATGGCATTTAATATGACTTATAGCTAGTAAAGTTATCATTAATATCTATGGTGACAAGGATCAGGTGATTCAAGTATCAAAGGATGGCATAATAAATTTAATACAGCATCACGTGGGCATGTAGCTACCTTAAGCTTTGACATATATTTGCATAACAAATTAGGCATGCAAGTTGGTAGTTTAAAAGAACATAGTTTTGCATAAAATGTAGGATCAATATGATCAAAGTGATGACTTGCCTTGCTTGGGGTACCCTGGCCTTGATTGATCTAAATCAAAGCCTGCTCAGTCAGCGATCTTAACTTCCTATCCGTCGCTTTTACCCGAGTCTTGATCTTGTTCGAATCCGTCGCCTCATCGAGTCTTCAGATTCTAATACGCGGCAAAGTAACGAAAGACCAAATAAATCCAAACACTTTAAATGCCCAAGTTAATTTAAATTATACACTTATTACGATTTGAGAAGAGAAGGATGATTCAAGTTAGTGTGCTGAAAGCACAGCAGTAGATGAATTGGGCGAAGGAATGAGGTGGCAGAATAGCTTTACCGTGAGGGAAAATTAGGATAAAGAGGGATCGGAGGTGATGGAGTATTTACTAGAATTATCTGCTTTGGAAATGTAAGTGGCCATACATAGCCAATTGGGGAAAGACGACGCTTGACCTTTTTAATTGATGACTTTCTTTTTATTGAAACACATTTATCGAGGAAGTTCCATGAGTCAGGCAGGACTTAAGGGCAGAAAAAAAAGGGTTAGCGAGGATAGTAAAGAGGGACAGAACGTTGTGATTTTAGGATGCGGGAGTTTTACAGGGGATAAGTAAAACCCTTAGATACTCGATGCAACTTTGATATTTTACGAGGCGATACTTATCTGAGATTGCAGTAGCCAATTTAATAAATCATTGGGTTAGCAATTTAAGTAAATGATGGGGTTGGCTATTTTAATCCAGTTGCTATTATGAGCAAAGTTAATCTTCCTGCTTGATCAACACAATTGCTAGAAATGGCCAACGGTTATGTTTTACTAAAAAGGGATGCTATGACTTTATAGGGGTCTTCTTAATAAAGCTATTTCTTTTATTATTATTTATTCTTGATCATTAAATTTAAATCCTGAGATAGTGATGGGGAATTTGGAGGCGAGACAAAGACTAAGGATTGCTCTTTTCTTGCTTAAGACTTTCTTAATCGTATTTTATTTGTCGTCTTAATCTCCGTATTGTAAGATAAGGTTAAAGTTGTTACTTCAAATATTTTAAGCATCTCTGGAAGGAGAGTTTCCATGGCATTAGAGATGAGTAAACTATACTCGATATTTTATGTGACATGCAATTGACTTTTGAGGGTTAAACTAATTAAGCAGGGTAGCTTCAAATTCGTACCATTGAAATGTCATAGTTGATGATACATTCATTCAAAATTTTATATTGATTACTTTTATTGCCAAGGTCCTATTTATCCTGGATTTAGACAAAACGAGATGGGGAATTTCTTATGCTTCATAATCAAGATCTTTTAACTGTGACATTCTTTTTATTAGCACTAATACTATTTTATTATCATCATGTTAACTTCTTGATAATAAGAGAAAGAGTTCCTAGCATAAGCTTATTGAGATTAATCTTGTATATGAGGATTAGCTTATTAATATTGATTGACATATAAACACATTAACTAACTGTTAAGTTTCCAATTTGGTCTTATACATCTTTTCATTATGAACTAGTAAATTTCTCATTTGTACTATTGTTCTCAATTTATCTTTACTGGAATTGCATACCTAATATCCCTTTACTTATGAGCTTACCAATTAGCCAAAAGAAGAATAAGCATTGCAGCTCTTTCTGGTTGGGCCCTTAGGACACCCACACACAGAGCTACCTTCGGCTAGTTCAAGACACAGCAGAGCAGAAGCAGTAGGAGCAGAGGAGGAAGGGCGGCGCCAGGGCCGAACGATGCCGCCGGCGGGGAACGGCCTGGGAAGCGGCGACGACCGGTGAAATGGGATCCTCCGGCGACGAGGTGGCCCATGATGGCAGTAGCTCCGGCCGGGAGACACGGCGGCGGGCCAATGGCGGCGGAGAGCGGTCGGGTGCGTGAAGCTGATCGAGGCGCCGGTGGCCGGAGGGAAGGGAGAACAAAATAGAGTGAGCACAAGCATGATTGGGTCACGGGGAACTCACCTGGAGAGTTGATGAAGCCGGAGAGAGGCCAGAGAGTGCCGGCGACGAGCGCAAGCGGCAGCGCGGGGGAGGCGACCGTGGCGGGGTCGTGTCGGCGGGGGAGAGCGCAGGCCGTCCGCTTGGGAAGCCTCGGGGTGCCGGGGAGGTGCTCTCACCGCGTTGAATCGCCCTGGAGCCGACCAAGGTGGAGGCGGCAATGGAGATGGCGGTGGCCGGCTGGAAAAGGGGGAAAACGCGTGGGCAGCTAGTTCGGGCGGTGGATTCCCAATTACTCGCGAATGGAGGCAACAGGCGGCATGGGGCGCGCCGTGACGCGGGCGATTTGCGGAGTGCTCGCCGGAGTTGGCCGGGACGAGGAGAGGCGGCGGTGGCACACCCGAGTTGAGCTCGAATGGAGGGAGGAGGAGGAGGGGAATGGGAAGCGAGCTCGGGCCCCTTTATAGGCGAGCGCGCGTACGGCGGCGGCATGGGCGGGGTACGACAAGCATGGGCAACGGCATGGCGAGGAGTACCCTGGGCATGGCTGTGCGTACGGCGGCATGGCGCGGCGCGCGCGGGTAGGGGAGTGGCGCAGTGAGTAGGCCGGTGGTAGGGGAGTGGAGGTGCGTACGGAGGCGAGGTGACCGGCGGCTGTAGCTGGTGGGCTGGCCGGAGCAAGGGGCCGTCGGCCTGGGCGGTGGCGCCGTGAGCAGTGGGAGGAGGAAGAAGAAATGGGGGAGAAGGGAGGCATCGGTGGCTTGGCCAAGGACCAGAAGAAGGAGCGGCCGAACGGCCAGAAAAGGAAAAAGAGTGGCCCAGGGTAAAAGAAAAAGAGTGGGCCGGGTCCAAGAGGAAATTTTTGAGGACTTTAGTCATTTCAGGAATTTGGTTTTGCAATTAGGGTTTGAATTTGAAGACTTAACTCAAACTTCTGGAATTGACAATTAAATCTTTAAGATTGGCAAGTTTCGAAAAAGAAAATCTTATTATTTTTTTTTTCAAACTTGAGTTTTCGGATAAGCAAAGTGAACAGATAAGATTTTATATGAAATTCCAAATTCTATTCTTGACTTTGACTCTCCATCTTTTAACTTAAAATTGAAATTAAGGCTTCCAAGTAAATTTGGATTTTCTCAATTGATTTTCAACCGGGTTCTTGGTTTCCAGGATTTGGTCTTTCATTAATCGGGGTTTTTTTTTTGGCAAGGACCCAGCTCGAGAAATTTAAAATACGCCAAAATTTTGAAAAACACGAAAGAACAATTAAAAGGTTTTAACATTTTTGAAATTACATTAGCTCCCTAATTTGGGATGTTACAGTACATTATGTATTACGATTAACTAGTAGACCCTATCTTAAAAAGATACTTCGTTTAAAAACTAATTACTGTAGAAAAGCCAAAAACAGCTTTTAGAACCTGAAAAGAACAGGGCCATATAGGTATCAAGTACAGCGCACACACTCATTTGCGCATTGACAAGATCGGAAGCAACAATTTTCCTTCTAAAAGCTTGCAGTTTTACACTGCATACTACATAGATACAGCCAAGATCACTTAACTTGTCGAAATCCTCTTCAAAATCCAAAGAATCAATATACTCCAATTATAGAAAGACAAAACAAAAAGGGTCAAGGAAGACGTATAACATGCCTAGTGAGTGATAGGAACAAGCACTTATCCTAGGTGCAATGACGAGGCCGAACGAAGTTCGACAAGTGAAGCGTAGACCCCATCTTTGATATTCATCAGCGCATCATGCCTTCCTTTCTCCACTATCGCACCGTCCTTAAGAACCGCAATGATACTGGCACCTCTGATCGTCGACAGGCGGTGCGCCACAACAATCGTGGTCCTACCAACCATCACATGATCCAAGGCGTCCTGCACAATCCGCTCGGACTCTGCATCTAGGGCGCTTGTCGCCTCGTCAAGCAGCAGTATCCTAGGATCCTTCAGAATGGCCCTCGCAATGGCCACCCGCTGCTTCTGGCCACCGGAGAGCTGAATCCCCCTCTCCCCAACGCCGGTGTCGTATCCTTGGGGCAGGCTTGATATGAACTCGTGTGCGTTGGATGCCTTTGCGGCCGCGATGAGCTCCTCCTCGGTGACGTCCCCGTGCTTCCCATAGGCTATGTTGGCGCGGATTGTGTCATTGAATAGCACAGGTTCTTGGCTCACCAGTCCCATTTGGTCCCTCAGCCAGTTTGTTTTTAAGCTCTTGATTTCCACTCCATCCAGTGAGATGGTGCCGGAATCGGGATCGTAGAATCGCTCCAACAAGGCGATTACAGTTGACTTGCCGCTGCCACTCTCTCCAACGAGTGCAACAGTCTATATAAAACCATAATGGAGGTAAGTTGTTGATTATATTACTGTTGAAGATACAATGATGCAACGAGGATGCAAGTGGCTAACCTTGCCGGAGGGAATGTGTAGGGTAAAATCACTGAAGATTTGAACATCTGGACGGGTTGGGTACTTGAAGCTGACATGTCGGAAGTCGACGTTGCCCTTGACCTCGTCCAACGTCAAACCCTCATCGCTGTCTGAGTTGATTTTTGACTTTCGGTCTAGCAAAGTAAATATGGAGATAGCTGAATCCTTGGCTTTTGTAGAATCAGAAGCCAATGCACTTGTTTGAGATATTCCAATAGATGCAAACATCAGTGCAAAGAAAACCTGTAAAGTATGAATTACTTTATCAAGTCTCCTCTTAAAAGTAGTGGCTCTGGTTAAGGATGTTGGGATTAAGGCTGCTAAGACTGAATAGGAAGATCAGAAACTCTGAAGGAAAAAATGGTACTGAAACAATGCATTTACAAACCTTGAAAACGTCACCAAAAGTTGATTTGTCATGACGCACAAATTGTGCTCCAACATAGAAACAAAGACTGAATGTAAGGTACATCATCAAGTTTGAGAAACCAAATCCAAGGCCTCCAACAATTCCTGTTCTGACTCCTTGATTCATTGATGCTTCACATTTACGATCATATATTCTTGTAATTCTTTTCTCAGCACAAAAAGAAGCTACAGTCCTGATACTGCTAATTGCATCGGTGGCTACTTGACTTGCATCTTCATGTGTCATCTGGAGAACCAGCAACCCATTGTCACTAACTTAGCACATTATGAAAAAAATATCTGTAGTTAACATTGCTTCTTATTATTCTTGATGAAATTCAAAAACTCGATCGTACTTCATAAACTCCATAGAATCATAGTTCTAGCTTGACAGTGAGAAAATTGGCATGCAAGATCTTTACTAACATTTAGTTTCAGTAATTATTTGCAAAACGTCACATCACAAGAAGAACAGACCGAAGGCTTTCTTTGATGGATTACCTTAGCATCTTGGCTATACCCCTTCAAGAACTTCACTTGAGCATAACCTTGAAGACCCACTAGTGGAATAACGCAGAGGATGACCAAAGACAGCTTCCAGTTTGCTATCATAGATATGACAAATCCTGTGATAAGTGTTGACGTAATCTGAACTAACAAGGCCAAGTTATCTCCCACTAAACGTCGGACATTCAAAGCATCAACTGACAGTCTTGCACCAAGTGCTCCACTGTAAGTTATAATTTGAATATTAGTATATGAAAAGTAAAGCTCACAGAATCTGGAGGAGGAAGAAACCAAGAAAGAAATGGTAACAAACCTGGAATTTTTAGGATCATCAAACCAAGCAACTTCTTGGTGCATGATGCTTCGAAATGACAAGGCACGAATGCGCTCTATGAGCTTCCCTCCTGCTATTCCAAACAAGAAGTACTCTACTGGTACTGAGATTATCGAAATGATACCCAGCACAACACACATCAAACCCCAAAAGCTAGAATCCTTTCTTAGTTTATCTGCTGGCTCATAGAAAGTTTTGATAGCACTGGAAAGCATTATAGCAAACATTGGGAAAAGCACTCCATGAACTCCTGCAGCTAGTGACCCTAACAGAAGAACCGGTACCTCTGGCTTGTTAAGAATTGCTAGCCGTCCAATAGGGGCTTTCTTTGGGACCTCATCATCACCACCCTGCTCTTTCTGATCCTCCCCATTGGTATCATTGCCTTCAGACAATTCAACAGAGCCAGGCAGGCCGAAGGAGAGTGTGAAAGAATGCTGACTACTATTCCCTGCAGAATCTATACTAATCGACCGCTTCAATGATAAGCTTCTACTTTTAGACCTTGGATCGGATGTTCGACGGTCCACTTTCTGTTCTTCTTCTTCTTCACGACTCTCTTGAAGCCGAGTAAGTTGAGAGTAAGCACCATCAGGGTTCAGTACCAATTCATCGTGGGGACCTATACGAAAAAATACATTTATGTGAGAAATTGATCAATTCGGTTAAAATATTTCAAACAGGTGATGGATAGAAACTGAACAATGGGAGTGGGATCCTGACCTTGTTCAACTATTTTTCCTTGTTGAACAACTGATATGCAGTCAGCATTCCTCACAGTAGTTAAACGATGTGCAACCACAAGCGTAGTTCTCTCCACCATGATCCTGTTTAGTGCTTCCTGAACTGTCCTCTCTGATTCCACATCCAATGCACTAGTAGCCTCATCTAACAAAAGTATTTTTGGGTTTTTAATGATCGCTCTTGCAATAGCAATCCTTTGCTTTTGTCCCCCTGAAAGTTGAGCACCACGTTGGCCAACCATTGTGTCATAACCCTGGTACGAGATAAAAGTAAATATTAGCACTCAGCTCAGACAGAAGAACTTGGATTTACACAACTAATTGAATTGATCACATACATTGGGCAACTTATCAATGAAATTTGCTGCATTAGCAAGCTCCGCTGCTCTCTTGATCTCTTCAATTGTTGCATCCTCTTTGCCATATGTTATATTATCTTTGATGGAGGTCATAAAGAGCAAGGGCTCTTGGCTAACAAGACCAACCTTCCCTCTTATCCAATCAAGCCGTAAACTCTTGATGTTGATCCCATCAATCAAAACCTCACCAGCCTGCGGATCATAGAATCTCTCCACAAGACTAATCACAGTTGTCTTGCCACTTCCACTCTCCCCGACTATAGCCATTGTAGTGCCACTAGAGACATGTAATGAGAATCCATCAAATATCAGTTGCTCAGGCCTTGCTGGGTAACTGAAGTACACATCCTTCAGCTCAACATCACCCCTGATGTCTTCTAACTGCATGCCAGTCGTGTCATCAGGATCAATCTCTGGTTTCCTCTTGATTGTTGAGAACAATCTGTATGCCGCAGATTGTCCTTCTGCAAAGGCTGTCATACATGGGGTCGCATTGCCTAAGGACCTGCCACAAACAATTAGAAATCATCGCTACCAATCATGCAGCATGAAGCATCATTACGCTATGAATTCTGTTTTGGTGTAAATAACTCACATTGCTCCAGTCATGATAGCAAACAAGATATTTACGACTTCTCCTCCTGTGTATCCTTTGCTAAGAATCAACTTTCCACCGTACCAAAAGGATAAACCATAGCTAGAGAACAATATGAAGAAAACAGAACCCATGCCAAAACCATTGGTAAGTCCTTCCTCAACAGCAGACTTGTATGCCTTGTGTATGAGTTTATTGTACGATGCAATGGCCTGCTTCTCACCATTGAAGGAGACAACCTATTTTACAGACGTAGACACAAGCTAGCCAATGAGTACTGACTACTGAGAGCCTTTTTTCGGCAAGGAACGTTGATACTAGCTATTATTCAAATTGCTAAGTGAACTGAACTTACTGTTTTTATGGATCCAATTGTCTGTTCGACAACATTCCCTGCATCACTGTATGACGCTTGACCCTTGCTAGATATTTTGGATATCATTTTTGAGAATGCTCCTCCAGCAAGTACTATGGGAGGTATGCATGCCAACATGATAAGAGATAGAAGCCATCCTTTCACAAATGCTACAACAAAACCACCAACGAAGGTAGCCACAAGCTGTAGGAACTTGCCGACCTGAACAATTTTAGAATAATCAAATTGTGTCAGTTTTCATGAGTTAGAAAATACGGAATATAATTTTGCTTATGTGCTCTTCATTTTACTTGAAGGAAAAGTTCTTACCTTCTCACCAATTGCATCCTGAACTAGCACAGTATCACCAGACATTCTTGAAACTACTTGCCCAGTTGTCATTTCTACGTCAAAGAATGCTATATCCTGTCTCAAGACTGATGTGAGGTACAGAGATCGAATGCGTGTCGCCTGCCTTTCACCGGTCATTGTCCAGCATGACACCTCTGCACAGATAACGATTGGTTTCAGACCTCAGCTATTCTACCTTGATATGAGCACTATATGGCTAACATGTGGAATTCGGCTTCAATTTTTCCATCAGTTGCATTAACTAAATGTAATACCAGTAGAAATCACACCAAACAGTACAGAGACCACCTTTGGATCAGAATGCCCTTGAGGCTAATAGTCACCTGGGAAGGGATAAGCAAGGGCAATTTTGATATTTCATAAAGCCAGGAGAGTAGAGGGGATATGAAAGCACTGCCAGCACCCACGCATCTATCTCCCTCACTTCTTTCCCCCAGAGCAAGAAGCCAAGCTATTCTAATATCTCCTACTCACTTTCCTTCAGCCAACAACAGAGTGAACTGAGAGCATCAAAAAGCCAACCACCCTATTTCCTACTCCTTTCCCTCCTCTGCCAAAGCAAAAGCCATAACCAAGTCAAGCAAAAGGCAGCCACACCGCACAGACACAATGAGGAAGAGCGTGACCGGAGGCAGGGAGCCCGAGAAGTAGGGGACGACGGCGGAGCAAAGACGACGGTCATGAAGGCTTACGTCATCCACAACCGTCGGGAACCCGAAACCTTGCCATCGCCACGACCTTTATCAACGACCACTTACTAGCCCGACACCCAAGTCGGTCCCCTCACCATACCTTTAGCTCGTTCATGGCACAACACACATAGCTCAGAGGGTAGAAAGTTGGTGAAGGGAGAGGATGTACCTTAGATAAGTCGAGGTAGACCATGGCGACGAGGAAGGGGAAGAGTGGCCGGAGGTGGAGAAGGCGTTGGGCTTCCGGCCGGCTGCAAGCCAGGGCTGGTGAGCTGAAGGGGGTGAAGGAGTGGCGCAGAGACAGGTCGGGGGGGAGGCCGAGCTGAAGAAGGGGTTGTGGGAGCCGACCACAGTCGGCGCCAAGGGGGGAAACCCCATGGTGGCGCCGAGTGGCAAGGGAAGCCGGGCGATGGTGCTGGAGGGCCCAGACCAAGGGCGGCGGCGTGACCGGACCGGTAGACCCGAGCAGCCAAGGCGGAGGTGGAGCCGGAGGCCGAGGGGAGAACCCCTCAATGGCGCGCGGGTCGACCACTGGCCGAGCTCGTGTGCCCATGCCCCAAGGCGGCGAGACCACCGAAGTGAAGCTAGGGAGACAGAGAGTCATGGGAGAGGAAAAGAAGGCGGGTGTGGTGGAGGAGTCGCCGGCGGTGAGCTTCGGGCCGGCGACGCCGAGCCTGGCCACGCGCCGCCGCGCCGCCTGGAGGAGCGCCCGGGCACAATTGCATGCGAGAGAGAGAGAAATGAGGGGAGTGGATGAGGCCGTACGACCGAACCGAGTAAAGGAGAGGAAGGAAAAAAAGAAAGAAAGAAAAGGAAAAAAAGAAAGAGAGAGAGAGAAAGAAGAAGAGAGAAGAAAATGAAAACAGGGGAAGAAAAGAAAAGAAAAGAGGAGAAAAAGAAAGGGAAAAAATGGGGGTTTGGTACCTGCGCGACGGGTCCTTAACCTCGGGCAATTTTATGTCAGAGTCGGGTTATGCGCGTAGAGTTGTCGTCGCTCGCTTAAGCACTGGTTTTGATATGATGCGTTAAGTCGAGTTGATGTTTGTACAGGTGGAGGTCCTGGGTCGGAGTTGTCCACGCATCGTCCCCGAGACTAACTAGGCAAGTACACGGTAAAGTGGTAAATTCGGGTAATGTTTGCTAATAGGTGAATGATGATGCATTACTTACCATTGTATGGTAAGGTAATTATTTCTGTTTGCATGATGAGAAATGATGATTAACAATGGTGAGACATGACATGTCGATATGCATAAATGGAGAACTTGCATTGCATGCAAGTCATGATAGTGTTGTGCTGACAGAGGTCCACTCCGTGTGAATGCTTCACGGGAGTGTAGAATGAGGTCCTCGTATGAAAAAGGACGGGCTACTGTGGTCCCCGTATAAAAAAGGACGGGCTTGTGATCCCCGCATGGAAACAGGGCGGGTCTTGATGAGCATCGACGGGTGCTCGCTCTGCTATACCGGTATAGGTTAAAGAGACAAGAGAGAAATGCATGTGCATATGCATGATGAATGGTTCTTAAGAACTTAAAGCGATTAAATGGAAAAGTGGTTAATGAAACTATGATGATTATGGACTGACTCATGAGCCTATTATTTACTGTTTTGCTTTGTACTTGCTGAGTCGGTAGACTCACCCTTACTTTGTTGTTCTTTTTAGGTGACTGTTGAGGACTTCATACACGAGCGGGTGTAGCACATGAATAATTTCACGAACCAGCAGCACCCCTTGTATAGACTCTACTAGTATGCTAGAGTAAGAGCTAGTAAACGCTAAAAAAAATGCTATGATGTATCTGGCCGCTGCAACATAAATAAATTAGTGTTAGCTTAAAATTTTCTAACAGTTGTTGGGATGGTAAAGTATGTAATGGTGGTAGCATTTCAGGTCCAGAGGGTGGACGGGGTGTTACACTAAATAAAAATGTAGCACCGCCACCGCCTTTAACCTTGCAATTTTTCATACGCTTTTTCACCTATCACCTTACAATAAAAAAAATGCAACTCTATTTCTTGTATATCAATATCGTGTACTGTTTGGACAAAGGAACACAAAGTCAGAAACGTCTGTTTTCTTAATTGGAATAATACAGAAGTCAAAACTAGGACTTTGAATCATGATGACAACTTGCAAATTTGAAGCATTAGTAAGCTTCAGTAACAATCTCAGCATTTGGTGCAGAATGCACACGCATATGAAGTGGTTAACAAAGTCTACTCGTACTTACGAAGAAAAGAAACGACTGCTGCTCCAATGCCCAAGTAGACAAAGTTCAGAACCGCCTGAAAAGAAATGAAATGACAACAGGGTGAAAATTTCATTCTTGTCCTCACCCTCTTACAATAATGTAATGTGTGTAACGAAATGAATATATCTATTTTATATAAAAATGATGATGATGTGTGGTTAATAGCTCTTAGGTAAAGAGAAATATGCTAGAAATTTGGACCCTAACTACGACCAATCTACAACTATTAGGTGTGTTATCTGCTACATATGTAATCTTTTGTCTTGAATAACTTTTATTAAGATAAACTGCACGACAAATTTGAGTTTTAAAATTTTAGAAATCTACGTAGCATACTAGATCATGCAGCGCAGTTGCGTGGAGCAATTAATCTAGTTCTTACTATTGTTTAGTTCAAGCTGAAATTCATGGCAAAATTGATGAAAAATTGATCAGTTTTTTTCCCTTCATGATCCTTATTGCAACTGCTGATGACAAAAGAAACTGCAATGCGACAAATGTGACAGTGTGGATGATCTCTGTCCCATTATCTGTGGGTGGTTGGTTACCTCTTAAATTAATGTTACTCCTATTCTAAAACAAATCTCTTTCATTAACTTGCAAGATGCAATCAATTGGAATAACACAGAAGCTACTGGCCTCTTTTTTTCAGCTTTTAAAAGCTATTTTTCGGTTTTTCTATAGTAATTAGCTTTCAGACAGAGTGTTTTTTTAAGACGGAATCTACAAGTTAATTATAGTACACTTATAGCGATTTCATTTATATCAGTTAAAACCGCACGCGAATTTATGTTATTCTGTACTATCTCTCACAAATAGCCTAAAAGCCATTAGTCACAACTAAAAATCATAAATCGAAGTCAGAAAGAACAGACCCAATGTCTTCAGCCACTTCAGGCATGAAGCTTTCGTAAAAAGCACACAGTAAAGGCACTACAATTCTACAAATTTTATCTCTCTAAAAGTCAACTCCAAGATTAAGAAAATAATCAACCTGCTTGAGAGGGGGGGGGGCGAGAGAGAAATATCGTTAACACAAATCCTATCATGAGTCATAACATAACTGAACATATGAGGACAAAAAAAAATCCAAAGAAAATAAAAGGATTGATGCAATAGTTGAACTAAAAGGCATCACGTTGATACAGGAGGCCACTGGTTAAGTTTATATCAACAAATGGATCAAGGAATTATTCTGAGTTCTGAGAAGTATCGATTCCATAAGCGATTAGTCCTTTTTTCTCCCTCGAGAAACAAATAAGAGAAACGAAATGAAAATATGAAGAAAAGAAAACTCGAGGCAAAGCAACAAAGAACCAATAGCGCCAAAAATCAAGATACGGCCCATCATTCTTCGAGCACAAACAGCAACAAGATTTACCGGAGCCTTCTCAAGATCGGACGTCTAAAGATTCGAGATTAGCACGGTAATCCATGACTATTTTCGTGTGTTCTGACGAACGGCAAGCGTGCCACTGAAGAAATCGAACCGGCCGGAAAGTTGGCCAGAGATGGCTAGCTGGCCTACCTTGATCACGCGGTGGAGGACGGTGTCGGTGGTGGCACCGCCGAAGGCGTCAATGACCTCGCCGAATATGACCGTCATGAGCGGCTGCGACACGCCGTTGGCCAGCGCGGCCACCGTACCGACAAGCATCAGCAGCAGGTCGGTGCCGTCGGCGTACCGGAACAGCCCCGTGAACGACACCTTCTTCCCGGCCTCGCCGTTCTCCCCCTTCTCCTTGTCATCCCTTCCTTTCGCAGCTGCCGCTGCGTCCATTGCTCGCTCGCAGTTTAGCGTGTATACAATGCACGGCTTTCCTAAGCCTGTTTCTTACGGCTCTAATTTGCAGGTATTTATGGGGTTTGGCAGTCGCCTCTTTGGGTTGGTCGTAGGGTAGAAGTGGGAAGAGAAGATGACTGGAAATTACCGCCACGAAAAAATCTTGAAAGTAAGGGGAAAAAATTTAGTGCATACAGTTTCTTTTGGTAGTATAATAAATGTGCAGACACATTCAAGATAGCGGTGGTGATCGGTTCGGCTGAAAAGCTCGTGGCTTATGGCTGAAAACACTGTAGCTGGTTGAAAAAAGCACTGTAGCTGACAGATGCTTATTTAGCATAATTAAATTTAAAAAATTTAAAAATAAAAAAATATGTTAACCCATTACGTATAATACAAACAAATACGGGAAAAAAGAACCGACAAAAAAGCTCAACAAAAAAGTCAAAAGTTCAGAAAAAGACGAAACTTATGAATAGTGAAAAATAAGCCAGAAGCCGAAGCCGAGTTGATCAGGGATGAATGACAAGCTATCAATTAAAAGGATGTTAAAAGCAGCTGTCGTATTATAAATTTCCACATTAATCAAAAGAAAAAGAGAATCAGGTACATATATTAATTAGATTTATTACAAACTTACAATTATACAACAAATACAACTTTATTTTTTTACTATAACTTTTAGAGTTGTATAACAAATACAATTATATTTTCAATACATAAATATATGTGAAGTATCTAGGCATGCAATTGCTCATGTAATTCAGCTAGTTTATATAATTGTTAAAACGGTGTTAAAACAAGCTACCACATTCTCTCTAAGAAAAAATCCCATGTTAATTAGAATAAAAAGAAAAATATTTACAGTATTTATTTAAGTACTCCATAATTCTATATTATAATAATACAGAATAATCAGATATAAGTGCATGCTAGAGTTTTTTTACGGAAAACAACAAGAGAGGCACCTACTGTGCTATATTAATAATAAAAGGGTACAAAGGAGAAAAAAAAGAGGGAGAGGAGAACAGTGAAAATACAAAGTAAAATCAGAGAGACTAAATCTAAGAAGAAAGCAAATCTCTAGAGTCTAGCTTGACCCTATGTAGCAGGAGCGAAACCTCTAGCCTAAACCTTGATTTCCAAATATTAATATTATGCAGCTGATGTTAAAAGATGAGTTCATTCCTTAATTTCCAAAATATCTAGGCAGCGAGAATGAATTTTTCCGTAAAGAGGTGACAAGCGAAGGCTTGCTTTGCATTATACACTCGTGCTAGAGTATTTGCATCTGAGGACCAATTGATACCTATCTCATTCCAGCACTGAGCAGAGAAAGGACAGTCAAAGAAAAGATGGCTGATCATTTCTACAATTCTCATGCTAGTGTGATTGAGACTTTTCATTGATGATTGATTTAGCATGCCTGATATATTATATACCATTGCACTAGTATGTATCTAAAAGCAATCCAAAGGCAAAGATGTTTGATGCCCAGATACCATGGTACCCCATTTCAGTAATGTGTGTGTGTGTATATATATATATATATGTGTGTGTATGTCTCCATCTGTGAACGTGACGATGTTGATTAAAAAACTAACGAATAAATGACGTAAATAGTGATGCAAACAATAGATGGGTAGGAATTACTTTGCGAAAACATAAAAAAAATTACAGATGTATTTATCTACTATATCCGTTGTGTCCTCGAGTGAAGTGAAAATGTGTGCCATTCAAATATAGTTCGTCGGCAATCTGTCAAGTACATGAGGCTCCATATGGAATGGAAAGGTTACAATCGTGTGGTATACTTTATTTCGTACCGATGTCAGCACAGTTTTCAGTACTACCAACACATAGTAAAAATTATCTGGATTCCAGATCAAGGACATAAGAATGATACACTAGTAGACTCACTATCAACTATTCTATTTTTGCCATCAGCTGACCTGGCAGCTGTATTTTGTTATTAAACACAATGGTTCGACTCTCGCTAATTACAAGTCAAGTGGACTTAGTTATGGATTTTCTGGGATTTGAGAAAATTGTGATAACCAAATGCACTCGTTCTAAAAAAATTGGAAATTTGTATTTATCAAAAATCAAATATGTATCTTTCTACATATATATATTTTTAGTGTTTAGTCAATCAAAATTTGTAATTTTCAAACTATCTGATGGCACATCTATCAAACATTATTTCTTTCACTCTCAACGTATAGAATGTTCACAGGCAGCGACTCAAGTGGGACACTTCACACAGGTCGCCCTCACCACTCATGGGCCACATGTCAGTCACCTTACTAGATGACGTCAGCATCAACGTAAGAGCAGTGAAAATGGAACTTCCCGGAGCTCGAACGAACAGGATGGTCATGTACGTACGTAAGTAGCCCACTCTTCCTCCTTATCTGTCTATCCTCTTTCTTCTCGTCTCACGCCGCTCCCCTCCTCCTCCTCCACACGGCAGGCCATGATCCTCTCCAAATAGCTGCTCCTCCCCCACCTAGCACTGCCTTCGACCATGCCTGCCCCCTCCTTGCCATGACTAACAACGACGTGTTCTAGGTGAAGGACAGCCGAGTCTAAGCAAGATGACGAGCACCGACCTTGCTACTGTAGTATCATGTCACCCTTCGTCAGGTCTATTCGTGCAGCCGCCGTACATCACCGGCTCCAACTCATCAACCACAGAGTCGCCGCCGTCGGATGCGCCACACTAACTCTATAACCACCACGATGCGCATGCTTGCCGCGCGGCCCTCATGCTGATGCGCTTGTCGCCTAAATCAAGGACAAAATGGTTTATTTGCTTGCCATTGATGGCCGGAGTGGTGGAGCCAAGGCCTAATTGGTTTATTTGTGTTACATTCTGATACCCTTTCTTATATACAGTAACTCTTGGATCGGATCAGAGTTTATGAGATACGTATGAGTAGGTACGGTATCAAGAATGAAGAAGAATCCTGTACAGAGAACCAAAATAAAGATGTTGAAGTAACCACAACAAGAGAGAAAAGATTTGGTGAAGCTAACCGTAAATTCTTTAAACACAATCTCAAAAGAATACAAAAGATTGTCGCTCACTCATAACCCTATTGAATCTTTTAGGGCGCTCGAATCTTTACCCTATACAAAAATGTAGTGTTACAGAATATCCTACTCTCTAATCCTCTCGTACACCCTACCCTTGGATGAGTAGGCTTACTTGCTTAGTTTCTCCATGGTCACCTTCTAAGATTTATATAGTTCCTCCTACCCCTTCTTCAAATTGGGGTAAGAATCTTAATCCAAATAGGAGTAGCAGTCTTAATCCTAGTATGATTTATCTATAACTCTTTATAGCACATCTTTCTAAATCCTAAAATACTAGGATACGAGTCACACCCTAACTTAGCAATCTTCAACTTGACTCTTATTCGTAAAGCCACTATACTCCTTCAAAAATTCGCTCCAACTCAACCCCACCTTTTTGTTTTACTCTACAACATCCCACAATTTTAGAATTAATTTAATTGGATTTTTCTGGATTTTCTTTTCTTTTTATCTATTTTAGCCTAGAGAGATGTTTAGTAAAACTTGTGTTCATTTGAAGTCAGATTAAGTTGATTTTTTTGTTGAGTCCCTCTTGAATTGTAGAATTTTTAAGAATTTTCCTGGATTTTTTAAAGATTTTTCTGCTATTTTCTAAGTTTAATTGAAGTTCTAAGTATTTTATGAAAATCCCAAAACAATTTAAAATCCCTCCCTTTCTCACGGGACGACACATGGCCGGTCCGGATTCTTCACTCATGCCACACAAGCGGAACTACCGATTTCCTCGGGAACGAGAAAACTCCACGAAGTTGTCTCTCTGGAAAAAACGTACCGCTACACAAGCCGATCGTTCCGTAAATCGGAAGTATCGCTCACACAAAACCGGTAGTATAGCTTGCTGGTTGGATGCTCACACAGAGCTGGAACTTCCAATCGTCGACTGCCCTAGTCCTCGACCATGTCGTATGATTCGACTACGTTGTTCGGTTTGACCACACAGATCTTTGACCCCGCTATCCAGATCAACTATACAGATCTCTAACCACGCTATTCGGATCGACTATACAGATCTCTGACTACGCTGATTTCCGACCTCGTTGTCCGATTCGACCACGTGACAATGTTGATTAAAAAACTAACGAATAAATGACGTAAATAGTGATGCAAACAATAGATGGGCAGGACCTTTGCGAAAACATAAAAAATTACAGATGCATTTATCTACTATATCCGTTGTGTCCTCGAGTGAAGTGCAAATGTGTGCCATTCAAGTATAGTTCGTCGGTAATCTGTCAAGTACATGAGGCTCGATATGGAATGGAAAGGTTACAATCGTGTGGTATACTTTATTTCATACCGATGTCAGCACAGTTTTGAGTACTACCAACACATAGTAAAAATTATCTGGATTCCAGATCAAGGACATAAGGAAGCGGGAAGCAGGGGCGGATCCAGCGGTGGGGCGGGGGGCTCGAGCCCCCCTATCGTTATCGGACCCTTGGAGCCCCCCTGGAGCCTCCCTTAAATTTTTAGCCATGGATGTATAATGTAGCAGGGGCTGAGGTCGAGCTGAAGATACTTCAGCCCCTCCAAAAAATTTTCCTGGATCCGCCACTGGTGGGAAGGAGGGTGCTTCGGCCGGCGTCCATGCGGTCAAAGGTTAGACAGTGACGAGTGCCACATGGCGGAAGCGGCGATGGGGATCGCGCCCGTGAGTTCATCTCGGTGAGGGCAGGGGCGGAGCTACAGGGTGGTCCTTGTGGGCCGCGAACCACCCTGCGCTCGGTCCAACCAAAATTCATTGACTGCTGACGGTTTCGCTCCTTCGGCTCTTCGCCTCCCGCCGCGTCTGCGTCTGCGTGACTGCCTCCCGGCTCCCGCCTGCGTTTGAATCGGCTCTTCGCCTCCCGCCTGGCCGCCTGCGTCTGCCGTCTGCATGACTCGGTGACTGCCTCCCGGCTCCCGCCTGCGTCTACGTGACTGCGTCCGCATGCCATCTACTGAGTTTTCGAGGATCTGCAAGGATCTCAGCAGCATCGGAGACACTGGTACGAGGAATTTCCTCCCTCTTTATTTTTTTTTCTGCAGTACGCTTATCGCTAATCTTGCCTCGGGATGGTCCTGGTTCTTACATCTTGGACGGCGGCTACTTTGCACTGTTAGTTGTCATCTCGGTGACAAAGGAAGGTGTAAAGTTCTCGACTGCTGGAGACATTGGGACTGCAAACATTGTCTGCAGGCAGAACAAGACTGTTGATAAGGTATCTTTTATTTGTTACTGCCTCGAATTGTCGTGAACTTGGCCCATCCTATGCATTTGTATCGTGAATTTTGGAATAAAGTACAGAAAGGGTGTTCGGAAGTGTTATACCAGAGATGTTTGTGTTTTTTTACTAACACCTTATTGTAGCAAACATGTTGGGTTACTCCGTTCTCAGTTGAATTACTCAGGGCCTGTTTGGAACAGAGGAATTTCACAGGAATTTTGCAGAAATTTTGCAGGAAACAGTTCAATTCCCGCAGGAATCGGGAAAAATTCCCGCATTCCAAACAGGGCCTCACTAGTTAGTATTACTTAGTAGCTACTTCTTTTTTACAAAACGATGCGCCCTATATTTTTGTGAAAGAATGTTTTTTGTGTGTACAAATGGACCCTGGAGTTTATACTGTTTTTCTCTGAAAAGAGATTAAGAGAATATACAGTTAAGGTTGACAAATGGACCCTGGAGTTTATACTTTTATTGAGCGGGATATCTTCTTACAATTGAGTGAAGAAGAGATCATCAACACTTTTATGGCTATTAGAAGGCGCAGGCCTGACAAGAAGAAGAAGTAGTGACGTACTGTTCTTCAACTACTATGGGTATGTAATATTTCAATTCTATGTTAAGAAAGCTATATTCGTCTATTTTATGAAGTTCGTATGTCCTTTTTACCTTAATTGCATTTCGTAATTCATATACTTGTGTACCGACATGTAAAATTTATAGCGGTTAAATAAATTTTAGACAATGGACCACTATAGCTACAAATCCTGGCTACGCCACTGGGTGAGGGCGCCCTAGGCCTTCAAACAAATATTATGAGGCTGACCTGCATGCATACATCTCGAACGGAAACTTCTGACGAACTCCCCAGAACAATTCCATGAACTTTCGTTTTTCTTTTTCTGAACAAGTGCTATGTGCAGTGGCGGAGGACTCGATAGGGCAAGGTCTGGCGTGCGCCAGACCTTGATGCGGGCGGCGGGAGGCGGGAGGCGGGCGGCGCGGGAGGCCGGCGGGAGGCGGGCGGGAGGCGGGCGGCGGGAGGCCGGCGGGAGGCGGGAGGCCGGCGGGAGGTGGGCGGCGGGAGGCGGGAGGCCGGCGGGCGATCCGCCCCACCTATTTTTTCCTGTCCGCCGCCACTGGCTATGTGTATGCACGTTGATTTCTGTAGCCGCAATTACGTGTGATGGATGTATACCCAGCAAATTAAAACATAAAGCATGGCCGTCTTTTTCTTTCGTACTTACATAGGTGCACCTCATTCAAAGATGAACATCTTATCCGTATCCATTCGGTCATTCCTCTCTCCATTTCATGCGTTAAAAAATTGGCCTCCATGCATGGGCCAGGACCCACAACTGCAAGCAACCATATATGCCAAACATTTCATTCAGTAAAAACTACTAAACTGTAAACGATGATAAAGGTCAGGTCAGAATCTAACAAACCCGATCAGCTAGGCTTGTTCTTTTCGGCTGCGGTTTATGGCTTTTGGCTGAAATTTTTGAATTTTAGCTGTTTACGGTACAGATTACGGAGAGATAGATACTCACTTGCGATTTTGGCTGGTACAGATGTTGGGCTTTTAACGTGTAGATCGTTTAACTTGTAGACCCCGTCTTGAGAAAATACTCCGTTTGAAAGTTAGGTACTGTAACAAAAGCCAAAAGCCGCCGGCTTGCATGCGTCGATGTAACATTGCACTAGGAAAGCTTCCAGCGAGGATCCTAATTGATCGCACATGCTTTAAAGGAGTGATCAACTCGGTTTCGGCTTTTGACTTCTGGCTTATTTTTCACTATTCATAAGTTTCATCTTTTTCTGAACTTTTGGCTTTTTGTTGAGCTTTTTTGCCGGTCTTCTTTTTCCCGTATTTGTTTGTATTATACGTAATGGGCTAACATATTTTTTAAATTTTTTCAAATTTAATTATGCTAAATAAGCCTCTGTCAGCTACAGTATTTTTTTCAGCCAGCTACAGTGTTTTCAGCCATAAGCCATGAGCTTTTCAGCCGAACCGATCACCACCTTAAAGGAGTGATCTATGCATTTGGTGAACTAGAGAACGTATCAGTACACTCAGCCATTTTGGTACACTCATGCACTCAGTTCATATCAGTCATCCAATCTCCATCCGGCGTTCCATATCAACGTGCGTCACTTTTCGCAAAAACCCGCCTACCACTCACGTTAGATTTGGAAATCGCTCCCGAGCCATCCCCTTCGCCCCTCCTCTCTCCAGACCCGCCGGCCCTTGTAACCACCCGCCTCTGCCCCAAGCTACCTCCTGCCGCCACCCCTCCTCTCCCCCGAGCCACCACCCACCTCCGCCCCAAGCCTCCGCCCCGTGCCGCCCCTCCTCTCCTCCACCACGACCACGGCCACCACGACCATAGCCTCCTTTGACCACGGCACCACGACCACAGCCGCCTTCGACACGGCCACCATGACAACAGCGGCCTTCGACCATGGCCCCCATGACCACAGCCGCCTTTGACCATGGCCGCCACGACTACGTCTGCCTTTGACCATGACCAGCACGACCACGGCCACCTTCGACCATGGCCGCCACGACCACAGCCGCCTTCGACAATGGTCACCATGACCACAGCCACCTTCGATCACGGCCACAGTGAGGAGGGGAGCGTTGAGGAGGGGCCGGCGAGGAGGAGGCCAACGAGGAGGGGAGGCAGTGGAGGAAGTGG
The DNA here is from genome assembly GCA_017311315.1 of Dendrocalamus latiflorus. Classification (NCBI taxonomy): domain Eukaryota; kingdom Viridiplantae; phylum Streptophyta; class Magnoliopsida; order Poales; family Poaceae; genus Dendrocalamus; species Dendrocalamus latiflorus. The sequence goes on from CM029645.1 coordinate 1,780,794, forward strand.
CGAGGAGGGGTGGCTGGAGGAGAGGAGGGGCGGCACCTCAGGGCGGAGGCTCGGGGCGAAGGTGAGCGGAAACTCGGGGGAGAGGAGGGAAGACGGCGTGTGGTAGCTCGAGGGGGAGGTGGGCGGCGACGAGGGCAGCGTGTCTAGAGAGAGGAGGGGCGAAGGGGATGGCTTGGGGGGTGTTTTCCAAATCCAATACGAGTGGTGGGTGGATTTTTGCGAAAAGTGACGCATGTTGATATGGGATGTCGGATGGAGATCAGACGGCTGACATAAGCTGAGTGCACGAGTGCACCGGGATGGCCGAATGCACTGGATACGTTGCCAGTGAACTAAACCCTTGTCATTTGGCCATCAGGATGATGGACATGTTAAATAAAATAAGCAAGTTAAATGCATGTGTAGTCTAATAAAGTTGGCTACAACCTTGTTCTTGTAGGATCGTATGGCACAGTCAGAGAGGGGTGAATGATTGCCTCTGCTTTTTGATATCTGAAAATAAATCTCAAATCAAGATAAAAGCAATCTAACCTTACCAGTTATAGATTTCAATTGCAACATGCTCGACTGCTTGCACAATGGCTCGCTTGACCTTTTTTACTCGCACTTGATGAACGCTTCAATCACTCGGTGTTCGATCGCTCGTTTCGACCGCCCCTGTGACTGCTCACTACGACCACTCGCTTAACCTCCTTTGCACGTAATCGAACTCTCCCTCTGCTCAAAAGCTTTGGTCGCTTGAACACTTCGACCACTCGAATGAGAACACATCGAAGACAACACCGTGCTTGTATTGCGCAAGATTGAGATGTGTAGCACGCTAGCACTGACAACACAAGAAAGACGATGCTGAAAAACCACGTTGTGTTTTGATTGAGACAACAAGATGATGGCGATGGCGATTTCTTTTCTTTTAGATCAGATCTGATATTTTACTTCTATATTATGTTTGTGGCTACAAAGTGCCCTGATGGCACCCCTAAAAACTCTAGCACAAAAATCCTCCACAAAACCGCGAGTAAAATCCTTAGTCTCTACCTGCTTTTATATGTTAGAGTTCTAAAGCGTGTTTGACTCAAACACGAACACATAATCCTAACTCTTCCTCAAATCAAGGGACCCAAAATCCTTTTAAACATGGGTTTTAATCAATCTCTCAGTCTTCTCAGTTATGGACTTCATCCACAACTCCTAACTCTCCACGTGACAAAGTCTCCAAGAACGCACCTCCCATATCTTCATCACGCCTCATCAACTGTCATGTCGAAGCCTTCAGAACCACACCACCCGTAGCTTCTCTACGCATCACCACCTTTGATCTTCACATACTCCAACGTTAGCCCGACCACCTCGCGTGACATCCTAAACCATCTAGATCTCAAATCTCCCTATCTTAGTCCCAGTCCTCTTCATCACTGACCATGATCGTCTCCATGCTCACCTGCACATACAAAGACTAAAGAAACATTTTTTCGACATAAGTTCTTCCCAACATGACCGTAATCAACACACACACATATAAAACACAACCTCAACCAACCATCAACACCAACCAGGTCATCCACGACCATAAATCTCATCGCTATCCAAAACACCAATTTCAAATCACTCATTACGACCGGTTACAACCGCCATGCAAGACCGATCACTAGCTCATAGAGTACTCGAACACAAGTACTCAAAAATACCATCGCTTCACTCAAAACACTCGAAAATCACAGACATTGAGCACTCCTAGTCTATGACTACAACCATCAACTAGTAACCGCATCATTAACTATCGAGAACCAACCGCGTACTGTAGCACCAACAACCGCTATGACCACCCAGTACCTAGCTGGTATTATAGCAATGACCATCAATCACCGACTGCCGTGCACAAATTAGTCAACCACTGACCCAACACGAGTACTCGAGGTACTTGAAGAATGCAAAAATTAAAGCACTCGTACCGACCATGAAGTCTACGAGTACCGATGGTGAAGCCTACGGCAATCGATTGCAAAAGCTTTCGACTACTGATCGTGAGGCCTATGACAACCGATCGAAAAGTCTAAGATAATGATAGCAGACCGCAAAGTCTACGAGTACCGATCACAAAGTCATCGACTATCGAGTACCGACCAGTAAAGTCCATGACTACCGACCGGTTACTGTAGCTATGACCATAAATAAGGTAATGTGGCTACGACCACCGACAAAAGCACTATAACTTACTATCTTCGACCAAGTATGGTTGTTCTGCCATAGTTGATATTCCATGGTCGAAATATCATGATCGAAGAATGATGAGGTCGAAATATCATAGTCAGATTGTCGTGGTCGAAATCGGATGTGGTCGAAGTTTGCCATGGTCGAAACTGCAGTGGTTAACTTACCATGGTCGAAACCAGCTGTGGTCGAAATCTGTTGTTCGGATTTGCCGATCGGATCATCCATCATAAGACCGATCGGACTACCGTCAGATACTCCAAAGCTACTTAAATGCCGTTCGATACTCTAAAGTACTCGAATACCATCCGATACTCCAATACTACTCGAACGCCGTCCGATCCTACACGGACCCGATCGAAACTACTCGGAACCTACAAAAACACTCGAAACAAACCAAAACTACTCGGACTCGAAACCTTCAACTGCGATCGATTGAAACTTTCACAAACGTAAATTTAAAAGTAATCTAAATATCAATTATTCATTATCACTGAACTCACGACCATCCACATCGTCTAATATTGTTCAATTTCTTGGACAAGTATCCGCTTCTAAGTTATACAAGAGTCAACACGAACTGCTTGCGCCGGAAGGAAAGTATCCGCTCCTAAGTTGTACAAGAGTCAACACGAAGTGCTTGCACCGGAAGGAAAGTTCCGATCTGATCAATAACAGACTAAAAGGAGGCAGATAGATGATGATCAGATATGTACGTGCAGTTTGACAAGTAAGACAGTCAGAAAGTAGCTAAGTGTCTGACATCATGGATGATACGTTGCACTAGAAGTTGGTGGAGTCGGACTGGGCTAGCTATTTTATGCCAATGAGTCATGCTGATATGGTATGGATAAGGAGCCAGGTCGGACCTACAAACCAGTCCATCGAGCGGCACGGACAAGAAGAACGAGATGTCGTCGCCCTTCTTGTCCTCCATGCGTGTAGCGAGTGCAACGACGAGAAGAATGACGCAGGAGAAGAACGAGATGGCGACGTCTGGTTTGATAGATCTCAATCAAGGCTAAATGACATAGACTGAGCCAAAGAAACACCTTGCCTCCCACTTGCCAGAGCGGACGGCTAGCACAGCGCATGTGTAGTGTGCCTGCAAGATGTTCCGACGACCTGTCAGGATTCCAGGTCGGATTCAAGAGCTGGTGCAAAGTGCAACGCATTGTCACCTAACCCTAATTTTTGTGCAACTAGAGTCAATTTAGATGGTGCAATTCTGCAATTTGCTCTTAAAAGTATCTCCTGAAAGCTGTTTGGCTGTTGGGTTGGAGGTACGTCCAGTGGCGGACCCAGGAGGCCAGATTACATCAGGGGGAAGTCACTGGAAGACTCAGCAACATCAGCTTCTTTAACATCTTGTGAATCTTTGTGATTGGTTCGGAGCTTAGGATGAAAACCATATGCAGCTTTATTCATCACAGGAAGCTTTATAAAAGGAGGCTTAGGAAGCCATTCAAGAACACTGTCAGCTATGCACACAAGGTAACACCTCACCATCAAATTGTATATAAATTCTTGATAGCTCTCGATACCTAACTTTCCAAGATGGTAAAAACTAACTGTTACTGCAGCCACAAAAGGCTTGTAATACATATTGCTTTCAAGGAAAAAGGCTACCTCACAGCCTGCAATGGCCACCCGTCCATCGTGCATATTCGGGATGTCGCCGCGTGCGCATCTCATGCTCAAGTCACGGTGGTCGTGCAGCCTGGCGGCGATGCTCTAGCCTTGCTTCCTGACTGAGCGTGCACGGCGACTGCGTTCAAAACAGTGTATGGAGTAGAGGATTGAAACCCATCACGGATCGAAAGTTATCCATGGTCAAATACCATCGGAAGTTGTCTGTGGTCAAAAACCACCATGGTCAAAATCCATCGAAAGTCCTCTGTGGTTGAAACTCAATGTGGTCGGAGAAGTATGAGGATCGAAGGTAGTCGAAAGCGCCTAAGTATCGCAGGTGGTCGAAAGCACTTGAGTATGAGAGGCGGTCAAAAGCGCCCAAGTATCACAGGCGGTCGAAAGTGTCTGAGCATCACAGGCGGTCGAAAATTCTCGAGTGTCACAGGCCATTGACAGCGTCTAAGTATCATCCGCCTGAGTTCGTCAGAGTCCTGACCGTCGGCATGTGTTGGTGTGTGTGCCTTCTTCTCTCTCTATCCGTCTGTGTCTCCCCTCCCGTCTGTGGGGTCTCTCCTTTTATAGGCATAAGCAAGGGTCGCAGGTAGGCCCGGCCCTGAGGGGGGCAAGCGGGGCGGCCGCACCGGGCCCCCAAAATTCAGGGGCCCCCACCCATATACACAATACATAGTATATATACTAATACTATCCGTCTTCCGATCAGGGCCATCAGGCCACGTTTTGATCCGAATTCCCGGCCGGCGAACTTCTCATCTTCTCGTCACGAATCTGTCTTCGGTCTTCAGCAATCAGTTCCTGATTTCCTGTCGCCCAGGCAATCTCGTCTTTTGCGACAGTGATCTCATCCCGCCGTATCCCAGACAATCGCTGGCAATCTCGGTCTTCGGTTAGGCGATGATCTGGTCAGTCCGCCTCCTCCCTCTTCTATTAATGTCGTTCATTTGTTTCCCAGTGCTTGGTGTTACAGTTCCCGTACCCTAAGTCATGCACGAATATTTGTGGAATTTTGGTACTTTTGCCTTGCCATTTCACTACGGGCTTACTGAATTTGCAGTGAGGTGTTGGTTTTGGCATTCAGGTATGATCAATTCATGTGTTTGGATTTGGCGATCCTCTATGTAGTGATGTAGTCTAATTGAGAGTTGTTAGTGTATAATTACAACTTTTCTGTGAATCCTTTGAGTGCGTGTTGTATCATGTATGTGTTGCCTTGGAGAATTTACCTTGGCATGAAGCAAAACAATCCAGTTGGGTCATGAATTTACCTTCGGTCTTCAGGTACGAGATTTCGGTCTTCGGTCTTCAGGTACAGGAACTGAAGCCCTTTTTGCTAATCTGGGATACTTCAGCATTAAATCAATTCCGGTACGGACACGAAAGCTTCAATATAATTTATTTGGATAATATCTATAAACTCTTTGATATGAATTTTTCTTTAATACAGAACGTATTTTAAGTGTTTGTTGGTAAAATTAGATATATATGTATGTATGTATGTATGTATGTATGTATGTATGTATGTATGTATGTATGTATGTATGTATGTATGCATGTATGTATGTATGTATGTATGTATGTATGTACAGTGGCGGATCCAGGATTGGAGCACGCCTCGGGCTAAATTTGAACCAAGTAATAGTCTAGCATATCACAAGTCTAGAACTATATTATGATATAAGGAAAAATATGCTATAAATGTATCATTGATATGAAAATTTTGCTTAAAACTCAATACTTAAGGAGTTCCAAGTTTTCAACACAAATTACAATAAAGAAAGGATATGAAATCATACAGAATGTAGTGTAATAAAGATACATCAAGTACCTCAAATCCTAAATGGAGAATGTAGCAGTTAGCCCACCATTTCTGGAGATTGGTTCGAGTCTTGTGTTGGAAAATACGATGACAATGTCTTGCTCCTCTTCATTTTGTAATTTGTATCCTTAAATCTTTTTAGTTAGTTCCTAAATAGCAAATATAAAACATTAAATATATAATATTTGATCATTCATAGTTATTTTAAAACATAAAAAAATTGGCTGATTAGTGATTACCTCGCTGCCTGTCCGCACCTCGGCTCGGTCCTACTCCTCGAGTCGGTTCGGTGATTTGAATCCACTCAGTCACTCATTCAGCACTCACTGCCGGCTCACTGCTCAAAGACCTCAAGACTCAAGCGCTCCTGTTCTCGGCATATACTCGGATTTATTCGACGGTGGCGTCCGCATTTCTTCAATTCACTTCACGGCTTCATGCGTTCGGCCCCGTCCGCATTTCTTCTTCAGCCCTCGGCCAGTCGGCCCCTCGCCCCTTGCCCCTCGGCTCACTGCGCTCGCCGCCGTCCTCCACTAGTCCACTCCTCCTCCCTGCTCGGCTGATCTCGCTCCTCCTCCAGTCTCCAGTCCGGGCTGCGCTCCTTCACTCCTCCTCCAGGCTCCACTGCTCCAGGCCTCCCCGTCCCCGCTCGGCGCTCGCCGTGCTCTCCGTGCAGCCGCACAGCGGCGTAGGAGAGGGGTCGCTGACCGCCGTGCTCCCCGCGCACGAGACCACGACCGGCGGTGGAGGCGCGCGCGGCGCAGGCAAGGCGGCGGTTGGCAGTGGAGGCGCGCGCGGCGCAGGCAAGGCAGTGGGGGCGCTCGCAGGAGAGGCCGAGTAGTGAGATCTGGGGCTCTGATGGGGCATGGGCGGCTGGGGCCTGGGCCTGGGGGTTGCCCGGTTGGGGAATGGGGATTAGGGTTTTGCTGGTGGATGTCTCTCTGTGCTAACTGCTGTGGGCTGAAATCTGAATTGTGGGCTGCATTGTTGTGTGGGGCTGTGGGCTGAATTCTTGTGTGAGCCGTGGGCTATTATTCCTGGGCCTCGGGCTGGGCTGTAGGATAGATATTTTTTTAAGTATATATTAAAGGGGTAGTATTAATAGTTTTGCTGGGCCTCGGGCTATAGCCTACCCAGCCCGAGGCCCAGTTCCGCCCCTGTGTATGTATGTATGTATGTATGTATGTATGTATGTATGTATGTATGTATGTATGTATGTATGTATGTATGTATGTATGTATGTATGTATGTATGTATGTATGTATGTATGTATGTAGATTTATATTTAGATATTTATACTAGGGCCCTATTTCTAGTTTCGCCCCGGACCCCTAAAATCCCAGGACCGGCCCTGGTCGCAGGCAACGTACATGGCCCTCACACGGTGCGAATCAACCTCTGATTTCTGGGATCGAGATCTTGATCTAATTGCTGGTTCTTTCCTTCTAAATTCCATATTAGAAAAGATTTGTTGAGAAATGCTTCTATAAATAGGGATATGGTGCAATCATCTTCCTATTACAAATATGGTTCACTCGGAACCAATCTTCCTATTACAAATATGGTTCACTCAGAATCAATCTTTTCTTTCCTTCTTGGTGCATGGGTTGCCATTGGTTGGCTACGTGCAATGCTACACACACATCGACCGTTGGAATGAATCTTCTCGTTGGTAGTATTCATGCGTATGATAGTGCAACGAGTACTTGGTGCGTCCAAGTGTCGTGCAGGAGCTAAAGGCCTTGAAGTCAGCGAGCAGTTGGAGACTCCGGAGACTCAATCACAATCGTGAGTCAAACTGCATAGCGAAGTGGTCATGGCATCGAAAAACCGTGATCATAACAACATGGCTGACACAGCGTGGTCGGAGTAACGTAGTCGGAACAAAGTGGTCGACGCAACGTGGTCGAAGCAAACGTGGTTGAGGATGTTTGCGGTCAACACGACGTGGTTGACCCAACGTAGTCAAAAACCCACAAACTTAGGAGCTAATCTTGATGTATATGCTTAGTGGTCGATTGATGGCGCGTAGCCACACAAGGTGCGATGCATTGACCACTTTGTGGTTTTGTTTCATGTGCCGTTTCTTAACTCAATTATGCCAAAATTCTCTTACAAAACATAATCTTCTTATTTACCCTGTCTTGATATATTTACACAAAAACTCATCAAACACCAACCATCTACAGCCATGCGGGATAAATGTTGAGAGCTTAGCTAAATACCCATAAGGACATGCGGTTGCAAGATACGTCCTCAAATTAACGGGCACTTGAGTTCGGTCATTAATGGACCTAGGTGAGACTACAACAAACTCGTCTCACACCAACATACCACATGCCCAGGTTAAAATCATTTTCATTTTTGTTTTCACTACATAAGTTTCCAGACGTACATTTCGAGCACTAGTGGCAGTAGGAGAGCACCCTGGTTCTATGCCTTTGTTTGGTTAGCTTGGTACTAGTTGATAGTAGTAGTAGTTTGTGTAATGCTTTAAGAGGACTGATGATTGCATTGCAGTGCCCCGAGTTAGCTGATTATTGTAGTCTTATTCTTCTGTTTATTTGTTGTAAGCTTATTTAGTTGGCAGGAAGCAATCCATTGCTGCTTCCTCCTCATCATTCATTTTTCAAACAATCTTGTAATAACAACATGGAAGTTAATGGAAAGATATAATCCAATGTGTTCAGTGCAGCACAATGTCCCCTCCATTCTATGAAAGTTCGATTGGGTGTGCCCATGTTTCTTCGATTATAGGAACTCTGTTAGCTAGCTAAGCTCTAATGCAACTATGCACAATTGCACAGAGAACTTCATTCTCATGCAATTATGCACCTTTCTAATCATCTACCAAACCAAAAAATTCCCAGAAAAATGCAACGGCCCAAGTCTAGCCCAACGATGAATTTCACCTCCCTAAACACAACAAAATAACCCTCTCCTTTCTCTAACCCTTCTCTCGTTCCCTTTCATCCCCTCCCCTTCCGTTCGCAACTCAAAAAGCTCCCGCAGAATTAGTATCACAAACAGTGGCGGATCCAGGAAATTTTTTTGGAGGGGCTGAAGTACCTTCAGCTCGACCTCAGCCCCTGCTGCATTATACATCCATGCTAAAAATTTATGGGGGGGCTCCAGGGGGCTCCAAGGGTCCGGTAGCGGTAGGGGGGGCTCGAGCCCCCCCCCCGCCCCACCGCTGGATCCGCCCCTGATCACAAATAAACTAACGGTGCGAACAGTTCATCTGTGAAAGGGTAAAAAAAATCTGACGTGCTCGAATTCACTCAGAATGGTGCACATCAATGGAATGTGTGGTATATATCCAATTTTCCTCTGTAAATTAGTGTTTTAGATATAGCGCTTAAAGCTCCATTAACATGAAGCAGCGCCCACTAAAGGAAATGTAGGATCAGAATAACGAGCCACTTGTGTTCAAGAAATGGGGAAACGTAAGATACACCGTTGTCGTAACAAAATTATTCCTGTGAACATTTTTATTCTGGTGGAAATGTATCTCAACGATACATGTTTGCCATCAACTCATCTCAAAACTTGGCCTACGGTTACATTATTTGTTCTTCGGTTGGAAGGGCCATAAACAGAAAGAAATGAAAGAATACACAGGTGATGACGCTGCAAACGTCATGAGTTTATTTATGTTATAACAGTAGGCTTGTCTCTTCCAGTGAAGTCCTTCAGCTTTGAGATAGACAGCGCTAGGTCTGCATCAGAGATTATAGGCAATTTAAGTTTTGGCATATGCAAAAGGTTCATATGAGGACAGAAGATAGAAGTAACCTATTAATGCCTTCAAAGCTGTTTGAGCATCGAGATCATGCTTTGAGGCATCGGACTCAAATTGCTCGATGTACAATCGGATCGTTGCTCCAGCAGATCCGGTTCCCTGTAAGAACAGAATTTAGAATTGTAGAACAAGTGTTAACAAGTAAAAATCTTTGAAAGATCAGTGTTATGTCTGTACCGAAAGGCGGAAGATTATCCTAGATCCATCGGTGAAAACAAATCGAAGTCCTTGTTTAGATACATTACTACCATCTACCTGTAATATTGAGGGAAAATGTGAACTTCTGCTAACCATTTCACAAACTCAGGGAGAGAGAGAGAGAGAGAGAGAGAGAGAGAGAGAGAGAGAGCCTACGGGATCAGTGTAACTGAAATCATCGGCAAACTGAAGGGTGTAATTTCCTGCATCACAAGATCAATGGCACCAGTCTTTCAGGACACTATCATACGTAGGGAAAATACAAGCACAATTCTATATAAGAAGACAATATGTCATGCAAACCAACCATATTTCTCTCCAGGCGTGCTCTTTGCAATCAAATCTCTAAGGTGCTCCATCATCTTATTTGCACTGTCAGATTCACACTCCTGTACAAGTGAAGCTCATGGGTTCATGGAAATTTCTGGGTTGGGTTAATGTACCAGGAATTTCATTGGGTGGTCACATAACATATACGCTTGTAAATATAATTTCAGGAATCTAATTGATGAAATACCTCATAATCGTATCTGGAAAAGAAATTCCTGCCATAGGTTGCCCAGTGCTCCCTAGCTACATCTTCAACTGACACTAATTTCTCCCCGACCTTCTTATCCTTGTTTCGGTGTGCAAGTATGGAGAGCCAAGCCAGAACAGCCCTGAAGTCAAGAGTACGATTACTTGCTTACAGACATTCCTCAAGAAAAAATATGAAGCATGTCATAGTACGAAACATTGATGCATTTCCTCTGTTTGGCCTTTCCAAGCATAAATTGATTACTAGGACACTTGGGATATCTAATGAAAGTTACAGCTATTTATGAGTAATTTACTTCTTACCAGATGCCATCCTTCTCTCTGATGTGATCAGATCCTGTCCCAAAACTTTCCTCTCCACAAATAGACAATTTTCCTGCATCCATTAGGTTCCCAAAAAATTTCCAGCCTGTTGGAACCTACAAATTGACACCACATTGCCTGAGATGTTCTAGTAGAAGTTCCCTAAAAAAAAAAAAGATGTTCTAGTAGAAGCTACAGCAATGTGGCTATTTGCATTATTGCATATAATCATGCGCATACAACTCTCTGACAATAGTACCTCAAAGAATGGAACATTCAATTTCTCCGCCACACGATCAAGAGCGCCACTGGTTGGCATTGATCTAGCAAGTCCCTAAAAAATATTCATTGGCCAAACGATAAAAGAAGATTCTTATCTAAAGAAGCAAGAGAATATGCAGCATTCATTACTTTTGGACCAGACTGGAAATAAGGAATTGCTGCCTGTGCATTGGCTGCAATTATTGCAACAGAGTCTGATGGTGTAACAAAGAACCTTCTTCCGAGAATCATGTTTCGATCACCATCACCTGCAGTTATTGTTGTTCTCTGATGTTACTTTGTTATCATAAAACATTTCCTTGAGTTATTGAAGAAAGAGCAAAAAAAAAAAAAAGACGCAATCAGTGATAAACAGACAATTGAATGGAGTTCACAGTTCAATAATAATACACTTCTCAAATTCAATTGAATTTAGAGGTAAAGTTAAGGTAGACACAAAAACAATCATATCAAACGAGAACTCAAATTGTAATGTGAATATGTGATTAACACAGATAAGTGAGATAACTATAGTGATGAGCTACTTTTCACTGATTCAAAGGGGTAAATGACTAGCTTGTATATGACTATTATTTCAGTTCATACGGGTAAATGGTTACTATCAGTCTCTGTGGAAAAGGAACTTTATGATCAGCAAGAAAAGTTGAGTCCCATGAATACTTATTATACTTCTCATCCGGTTGCTAATTTAAATCAAGGACTTACCGTGCAATGAGAAATGTCAATGGCATGGGCAGGACAGGAAAATTAAATTTTGGCAGATCCACTGTTTAAAAACTCGTGAGCTATGTATTAATATAAACATACCATCACTTGCTGCGCCAAAGTCAGGTGCACAGCTTCCAAACATTGTAAAAACAAGCTCTTTGGCATAACTGTAGAAAAATATAAGTAAGTATAGCAACATGGCAAAGGAACTTCATTTGATGATTTATTTACATACGTTAGATTAGGATCTGGATGACCATGTCCAAAATCTTCAAGAGGCACTCCATTTAGTATGCAATCCTGCAAACCAGGTGTATATTCAACGTCAAACAATGCTGTTCTTCAAGCCAATCAAAGTTTTCATCTCAAGTAATTAATATGCCACCGGATCAGCTCCAAGTTTCTCGACAAAAATTGGTCCTGCGTATGCACCAGTCACTGCATGCATGGCATCAAATATGAACCTGAAACACCAGGGTAAATGATCAACTATGAATTTATGATTGTAGTAATAAATTCATGTTCCCAAGAGCATGCAAGCAAGGAATATGGCTATTGCACCACGACGTTACACACAGTACAGTTATTGCATCTGCTACAAATCATGACCACAACAAACATGGAATCAGCAGCAGTTAGCAGATATCATAGAACTATTCTCCTTTAAAACTCAATAGTGATCCATTTAGTTGTAGGTTTGTAGTCTTGTGCATCCCTCATAATAAATAATATAGGCTTCTTGTAAAGAAGAAAAAACAGCTTTGCCAACTTATGCCTAAACATAAGTTAATAAAAACAAGTAGGCCATGAGGGATCTAATAGTTAAATTTTGCAAAAGCTTATTCATGAAGAAATAACATGTAAAAAGGCAAAAAGAAATAGAACCTGAAATCAGGCCGAGAAAGCAGATCTTTGATAAGTTGGAAGTCAAACACATTCTGTAAGACGAAAGACAAATAATTACTTTAGAAAGAAAACAAGTTAACACTGCCAAATTATTTCATCGTATACCTCCATTAATTCAAGGTAGTCTGAAACAGGATCTATCACTTCTACGGTGAAATCACCATAGCTTACAACTCCTAAAGAGGTCAAATCAACATCAGGAATATCTGCTGTTTTTATCCCAGAAATCTGCAACAGAAGATTTGCATTGCACAACAGGAACACGACAATCAGAAATAAGAAATAGACTTGTAGATCTAAATATAATGACTGATAATCCAATAATAAATGGTAAAGCTTCAAACCGAAAGTGTGTTTCCATATATTTGGTCAGTAATCGTCTCCGGTGCTGGTTGCCCACTGCTATAATTAAACTGTGATAGAACATTACATTAGAATAGTTGAGTATGTCACATATTTGGCAAGGGAAATTGCATCATTTGAATACGTCACATATTCACCATTCGATTTTGTAGAATACTTGTTAAAGCATTAATAGCTATGTTGATATATATATATATATATACACACACACACACACTCTCTCTAAAACACAGAATTACTTTCTTTTTGTTTTGTCCAGGCTTCCTGGGCAAGAAACTTAAATACTGACAAATATAACCATAACACAAAATATATATCTAGTTTTCTGCCTGGCATTACTCATCTTTAAGAGTCCTATGATTGATAACTTTGTTTCTAGAAATAGCAAAGTATTTCTTTGATATTGTTTCTTCAAACATTCCATGTCATTTTCTACCGAAAGTAAATAAATTTCTTTTAAGAATTCAATCAATGACTGCTCTATAGGAGAAAGCAATCTACATCTTTTTTTTATGACATCACATTACCTTAATACCCCAATCGTTGTCTGGTCCACCTGGATTATGACTTGCACTCATGATGAAGCCACCATTGGCCTGACAAAAATGAAAACTTCAACAACAGAAAAACCAGGTGGTGAAGCACATACTGAATGAACAAAAAAGGCCAAACGCATACTTGTCTCTTACGAATTACTGCAGATACAGCAGGCGTTGACAGCAACCCATTCCTGCAAACAAAATGTTACAGATTTGGACAATTCCAGGATACAAAGTATTTATCAAACATAAGATAGAAAGTCAACATCAAGTAACCAACATAACAGAAATGAGTTTTTGTGACATAGTATGGTTATTCTTGTTGGATGTGTTCTACTGATTCCTCACCTGCCAACAAGGATCTTCCGAACACCATTTCCTGCCGCAATCTTAATGATAATCTACATTCCCACAGCAAAATTAGTCATAGATATGCATAAGTAAATGTGCACCAAACACATGCCAGCTCATGCTTCATTTCTAGCGGCACCTGAGCAGCCTCCCGGTTGAAGTACCGGCCATCACCCCCCAGTACAAGTGTTCCACCCACATAATCCTCCGGGGGCAATGAATTGAACAGAGCCTTAAAACCACGCAAAATGGATAGGTCAATATTACTGAATCTTCTGACGTAACATCACAGAAAATAAAATAATGTTTATACGTGCAACAGCAAGCACTCACAGCACACCTGAATCCAATTGGCAAGGTAGTTCTCATGCTGGAACACTTTGACCTGAAAAGAACACCATAGCATGATAGAGCAGTTCCATAATCCATTAAAGAATTGTACAAGAGAATAAAGCGTACTGAAATCTTCATGACTCTGAAACAGAAAAGAGTGTACCTTTTTCCTCAATCCGCTGGTTCCCGTCTTCTGCCCCTCAACGGGCTTGGTCGGGATCGACTTGATCTGCACAAAAAGTTACAGTCATACTATAATATCGTGTCTCAAGCACACAACAAGTACAAGACAAGATGATATTCCCCCAATCCACACAAAGAATACCATCAAAAATCCATGGTGTCCAAATCAGAGAGAAGGGCTCAGTACACTGGAAACACATATTAATCACACAACCATATCACTAGAGCCCACAGAAATGGATGGGCAAGCACGTAGATAATCCAAGAACGCCACAAATGCAGTGGCTTTGCAAATGACGGGTGTCGAGAAACACCTGAAACCACCAAACTCCAGAACCCACCACCGAAACCCACAGAAACCGCCGCCAAGACAGCGCTGATGGCGGTGCTCCATGGAAAAATAGTCTCTTTCACATCGCCCAGCGACGGCAAGAACCATTGCTAACCCAAATCATCAAAACAACTCAAGGTCAACACCCGAATTGCGCAAAGGAACACCCTGCACAGAACCCGGCGCTCACGAACGCCACAATTCCACCACCCGAGAACCCACGAGACACACGCGCACCCCACACCACCACCCCCACCAGAGCGCCAAGCGAGCGAGGAACAAGGGGTTTACCACCAGGTGCCGTACCTTGAGCGCCTGGGCGGCGGACGGCGCCCCGGCGGAGGAGCACCGGACCACCACGAACGCTGGCGCAGGTCCCCGGCGGGCGGGGGCGGCTGCGCGAGGCGGGGGCGCGGTGGAGAGCAGCGGGCGGAGGCGGAGCGCGTGCGAGTCCATCCCGCTCCCAGCGCCGACGGCGACGGCAATGCCGACACAGAGAAGCGGCGCGCGCGCGAGAGGGGGGAGGCGACGAGGAGGAGGAGGGGGAGTGAGCTGTTACAGCGGCGCGAGTCTTATGAGGATGCTCCGCTTGTGGTGGTAGGGGAGAGGAGAGGAGAGCAGTCAAGAAGATACAAACCGAACGGCCGGAGCCCCTGCGATGAAACCTCACACGGCTCACACGTGTGCACCAAATTTTCGCAAAAAGATACTTTTCTGGGATTTTTTGTTAGAAGAATTTTTTTCAGTATAGCTTGTGCCTTTTTTCTAGGCTGCAATTTATGATTACGGTTTGTATTCTCTAATCCTAGTGCGAGCATTTATGAGTGACTAAAAGGCAATAAATCGATAAGTTACTTTTATAAAATTATTTTGATAAACTATTTCGAAATGATAATGAAGAAATTGTCCTATTTATTTATCGAGGGTATAGTGCTATGCGTGCAAGCAATGGAAATGGGGAAAAAATAATGGCATCATTTGTGTATGTTGCATCGTGCAAACGGTGGAGAAGACAACAAAAATCCAGGGTATGTTTTTCTTCTCTAAAATCTAAGCTTCATAATTTGGTTTTACATTCTAAGTCGTTCCCTAAACGGCAGTGACTGAGGCAGAATACGTCGTACTCCCTTCCGAAATAGAAAAGGTGGCATTTCCGATACTTGCACGCTCTAAAATCTGAATTTGAACATGATTTCCATTATAATTTTTTTACGATATCTAATAAAATTATATCGCTTCGGAGGTATTTTTCAAAACAAATCTAGCTTTTTATCAATCTAACTATGTGTACATCCCAGTGCCGTTTACTTGTTAGCCGAAACTCGAAATGTTCAAACGCAAATTTCCCAGTTAGCACCTGCTTTCTTGGTCAACCGAGTCCTGCAACGGCTCGAGTATCCTCTTGCAATTTGAGTTTGTTTTCACGGTTGCTTTTTTTTGGGGGTTTGTTAAACGTCATCGGAATATTTTCTTTTTAACTATTATCCATATTTAAGGCCATTGAATGAGAGATATAATGGTCATAAATTCTCTCTCCCCTTAAATTCTACCTTCTTCCCTTGAAAAATCTCTCCTCCTTTTAAAAATAAGAGGTCTCTTGATCTCTAATCTAAATATTATAAATTTAAATAATAATTAAAAAGAAAATATTTAGGTGATACTTATGCACTCCGTTTTTTTTTTTTTTTTTGTGCACAAGCCTGGATACGTGCAGAGCTGCAAATTGCAGTACACGTGTGCACCTTTCGCTGTCACGGGGCGGCCAGCGCAAGCGTTGTGGCCCACGTCTTCCATGCCCTCCTTGTACTGCCAAAGCAATATGGGCCGTGAATTATCCAGGAGTCGCCGCAAGACACGTGTGCGTGCGGTCTCTACTAGACGAGTTCACGAGAGCTGCGCCGTTCGTGCTCTGTGCTAAAGCAAAAAAAAAAATCATGGTTCTTCTAACAAAAATTATAGAATGATTTGTTTAAGTAATACTATGGTTGGTTTTTCATAACCTGTTATGTCTGGTAGATCAATCCAATAAATCTACCTTGCCCTGAGTCTAAGTAGGCCTTTTTTTTCTACAGCTGATGGCTTTCAACTTCCATTGATGATTTTTGTTTATATTTTTTGAAACGACAACAGACGGTGAAGATACTGATACAAACAAGGTTTTAGACTTAGAAAACCGTTTCGAAAAGCAGCTTCCAAGAAGCCATTTAGAGCAACTGATTTATTTGTTTCAACTTCTAGAGGAACCAAAACCAAAACAGCAAAAAAAAGAGTAAGGACATCAAACTCATCTTGATCAATGGGTCGTTTCATCTTCTTCGTACTTTGTACCAGTAAGGGCCCTAGTGGCAATACTGTGGTGATAGCAACAACCTTCGGCATCCTCTCTCCTGACTAGGGCTATAAACAATCCAAGCTCGAGCGAGTCTAAGTTGACGGTTGAGATTTGAGCTCAGCTTGAGCTCAACTCGGATGAAGCTCGAGCTTGACTCAACAAAGCTCGTCTAGGCTCGCTAAGACATGATTCCATGTTTTCATCAAGAAAACTTCATTCTCACATCACAATTCGACCACGCTGCTTCTTGACTACATTAATCTTCGACCACACAGGTCTTCGATCACATTGGTTCGATTAAGTCAGATTGACCGCGTTGGCTCTTGATCACACAGGTCTTCGACTACCAGCAAATGTGGTAGTACCGTGATCTCAACACCAGTAATTCCATTAAGCGGTAGTACCGTAGAATGCATTGCGGTAGTTCCGATTTTCCTGAGAATTGCATATACTTCAATAGATTTTGTTAAACACATTCGCAAACTATAATATCATGTACACAAGGATTAAACATGATTTCCAACAAGTTGCAAAACACATTGCATACTTTTAGAATCATGACACAAGGATTATATGAGCTTCAACCATTTGCAAAACACATTTGCAAATATAAGCATCATACCATAAGAATAAGAAATATAGACTTCAAACACTTACAAAATATATTTGCAATGTATAATCTCATGTTACAAAGATTCAACACATAAGCCACAACTATTTGCAAAATATATTCACAAATATAAGCACCATGCTAAAAAAAAGTTAGAGCAAGTGAGGTTGAGCTGTCAATATATGATAAGACTCAAACTACTAAACATGACTCCTCTTAATAATAAACAACTTATACTAATAATACGGTCTTCCAACCAAACATCAGGACCGGTAAAAACTCATGATTTATTGGTGTGGTATATACAATTGTCTATTGTGTCTACCATGTTGCAGAAGAGGGCAGATCAAGTAACTCGAAAGCAGATTTTTTTTTTTTGGTATAAGCGCGACACGTGAGAAGCTGACGACTAGGGAGGGTAGACTCATGTACAGCATGCATGATTGCTTGGCTACGTTGCGTGAAATTAAATCTCAGATGCCTCCACGTGTTCCGGATCGTGTAGGACCTTCTTGGATCACCGAAATATATATTCCTCACGGAAGCAGCTCAAGACCAAGAGCATCGAAATTTGCACGAGCAGGACACACAGTCTGACGTGTCGACATCACCAGCGTTGCACGACTTACGAGATATGATGCAAAATCCTGATGGTGGCTGGAGATTAGTTTTTCGTCGCTCTTTAGGTGCAGAGTAGTACATTTCGCCACAATTTTGCCCCAATAAAATTACGGTCCTTATCTTTTTAAGCTGATTTTCGATTTTTCTATGGTAATTAGCTTTTAAACGAAATATCATTTTAAGATAGAGTCTACTAATTAATTATAGTACATATTATACCGACTTCATTTATATCGGCAAAAACCGCACATAAATTTCTGTTACTCTATAATCTCTCGCAGAAACAGCCTAAAAGTCACAAGCCGCAGCCAAAAGTCATATGTTTCAGCTAAAAAGAACAGACTCTACACCAAACAGAACAGCAAGCGGCGCTATAGCATATAGGAAGAGAAATTTTTATTATTTAACTCTTTTTAATTTATTTCTATTAATGATCTCCTGTCTAACTTATTTCTTGATATGACTTATTTAGCCATGTCATCGATATACCAAATAACATTGAAACGTTACCGGGTAAGTTTAGTTCTAAATCAAAAAAAAAATAGTCATTTTAGCCACGCCACTATCTCTAGTGTGGCTAAATAATACTGTCAGATCATACTATCCCTAACATGATAGCATGGCAGTGTTGTTTATCCTTAGTAAGGGTGTTGGTGTTGGTGTGATCAAAGAGTTAGATTTATAAATAATTTAGTCGAGAGTTATTAATAAAATAAATTTAAAAAGGTTAAATAATAAAAAATCCTATAGGTAGTCAGGCAGTATATGATATTTGTTTTTTATTTGAACAATCACGCATTTATTCAATAAGTTAGCAAGAGACATCCGCAAAATCTAAGTACATTTATGTGCATGTTTTTGATAGAACAATCAATTCAGTCACTAGGCACTACGCTCCTAAAATAATTTTTGGTGGAAACTACGGATTTATTCATGTAGTTAGTTTGTTTTTGCTCTTGAACCTTTATGTCATGTATTTAATCAGCATTTGTTGGGGAACAAAACTCCTGCAGTTCCGGCCTGACAAAAACTAGTTGAGTTGGACTTCACCTAAGGTTAATTCATGGCGTTTTACTGACAAAAACTCATGAACTTGTAGCCTGACAAAAACAAGCTGATTTGTTCTGCAGTCTTGATCTAAAGTTCAATGACCATAACAGACATTGGACTTGAAGAGGTAATTCCATGAATGATCAATCCTGACACAGATGATGATATAACCAAAAGAAAGATTACTAGCAGTCTAGCACTTCTGCACTGCAGAAGAAACCAGAAAAATATGAACAGACTACAGAACAAGAGAGCCATGAGATCTTTAACTTAACTGCTTTACAAAATTTTATTTGTAAATTTTGTAGGTATGACAACAAGCTGCATCAGATCTAGAAACACGCATACTATGTACATTCACGTAAACACGCTAGGCCTAGAATACATCCTGTAAAATTTGAGCTCATTGGTCGTTTAACAGAATCCAAATATGGTATGTACTCGCTAGAGCACTGACGCTGCAACCCTCTTCAAGGATGTCGATACTTCGGAGATGTCTGATTCAAGTGACCAGCCGACACGAATAGGCGGATTCCCACCGGGAGTCGACGCTTGTCCAAACTTGATCTCTTTGCGGCCACAATAAAGACTGAATCTTGCTTCAAGACTTGTTGAAACAACAAATGTAAAATACACAATAACATACCTCTGCAGCTTCAATTGCTCTGTGGAATTTATTTGAATCCAGCAGAAAATACCTTCTCAGCAATCATCTCAAGGAGATCCTGGTCAGTGATAGGAGAACCGGTCGGTTTCTTCAATTTAAGAAAGACAATATGTGACAAAATATGGCTAGAGATTTCAAGCCCTGGTACATCTGACTACTCTGCAAATCAAACGCAAATAAAAGGATATGATGAGGCAGTGGTAAAGAGATTAGGGAAGTATGCAACACATTGCCATGAAATTTCAATATCACAGTGTACACCAAGATATTACAGAAGAACAATCATGTTAGAGATTTTGTACTTTCACTAATTCAGTTAGATTAGGCATAGAAACTAAACTACCAATGCATTCTATAGGTTACGATATAAAAAAAAGAAGGATAAGCAGCTGGTGTAGTGTTCAACTGATAGGGGTTCGAGGACAAACTAGGGCACAATCTATTTTTCATTTTAAAAAACAGAGCAAGCAAGAAGTATAGTAAAAGTTGAGAAATTAATTTGCCAAGAGAATCACAGCCACCTTTATGTAGAAGGGCAATGTGTGATCGTAGGTTTGCAAGAACTGATGGATTCTCCTCCAGGTGGTTTACTGCAGAAATTGCTGCACTAGCAAGATATGGTGGCAACGAAGCAGAGAACGTAACCCGAGCTGCTTAGGCGCTGCAAGATCAAAGCACTAGTCTGTCAAAAAACTGAAAAATACAAATATTTCTACACCATCATCAATATGCTATCGATCTAATATTGCACCGACCTGGTGAACAACAACTGTGATACTTTGTGTACAGAAGCCACCGTCAGATGCTAATGCATTTCCCATTCCAGAAGTAATAATGTCAATTTCTCAATCTGCAAAGGTAAAAAAGGTACTTTGAAAACCAGTAGAACAAGAAAATTGTGCAGCAAAACTAAGCCATCCAATGAGGGAGGTTTTCTGATACAATTTGTACTTGTCCACTAACCAGCTGGTTATACCTGTTCAGTTCTTTATTTGTAAGACCATTTTCGTGTTGTAGAAGAATATGAAAAGAAATGCGAGGGAACACTCACAGGAACTCCATAATGTTCAGCAAGACCTCGTCCAGACTTCCCAAGAATACCAAAAGAAACACGAAACTAGTATTCCTCCTTCAATCGGACAATCTCATCCAAGAGTGCAATTTGACCGGAATTCTGCACTCAGAACCATAATAAGAGACGCTTTACAAACAAATTCAGTCGGTGTACTATTTTCGTTGAATAATTTCACAACCTTATCACACAAACTTACAGACCCTTATTAACAAAAGAAATACAATTTAAGCTAGTAACGAGCTAAAAGTAAGGACTAGCATAAACTTTTTACACTAAAAAAATAAACATGTTTAACAAAGATGACTACTCAATGAGGGAATGGTATATAGCAAATTATACACTGAATTAATAGCTTGGTGAAAAAACGAACATTTGGAATTATATAAATAGCAAATGCCACACTTTCATAATGGTAGGCATGCTTTGCTCTGCACAAAATGATTAATTTAATGAACTTGGCACTTCAACCACATTCCTTGGCTTTGCCATGCGCCATACTTGAGCCCAACCATCTCACACGACCACCTTGACTGCTTGGACCTCAGTCCACCATGATTTAGTCCCGATCACCCATCATTGACTATAGTTGCCTCCAAGCTTCTATGCGCATCCAAAGATCAAGAAATCGTTTATCAACACAAGTTCTTCACAACTAGACTAGTGTTAGCATAAATATGCAATATGCAACACAATGCAACTATGACAAGAGTTCCAAGATCATCCTATGATCAAATCTCCCATAATTCCCAATGTTTAGAACCTAACTGCCACAGTCGGTATGGCCGCGCACCCTATGCCGGTCATACTGCTCCAGTAGTACTACCTACCATTGGTTGGCGCTACTACTCCTCACCTATTTCCTAGTCACAGGGGAGTGGTATGACCACTTGCCAAGGCCAGCAGTACCACCAACCAAGCCCTAATCATACTGTTCTTCCGGTAGTATCGTGGTCTTGCATTGGTACCACTGGACCTAGCCAACCTCGAAAACAACCCTCTCTAAAAAATAGATATCACTAATTAAATCTGGTCACACCGCACTTGTGGTAGTACCGTAGGTCGAGCGGATGGACCTACACGCCAATGAGTACCAGGTGTCGTGGCACCTCGAGGTGTACTTGTTGTGGCTGTTCGGTTGGATACTGTTTACTAGCAGCCACGATGACTCCATTGATGACCAACTCGTGTGGTATACAAGGGCCATCGCTGACGGGGACGAGGTGCACTATAGGAGGCTCTAGAGGGCAACGTGCCTATCCCTGGAGGCTCAGCGTGGGCACGTACTTGCACATTGCCACCGTTGTCATTTGTGGACCCTACCTGGCATCGGCAAGGCAGCACATGTTGTTCGACCAGGGCTGGTCTAGTGGGTACGACAGTTGGCTGCAAGCTATGGCTCATGCCGAAGGTACGTTTCATCTCTTAAGATTTTTTTCGCATTGGTATATTGCACGAATAAATAATACCTGTCCTACATGTACATAGCACCGGCCAGGAGTTCGGCTACCCCCCCCCCCCACGCGGATCTCCCAGTGGACGTGAGTAACTTTCACATGGATAACCCGGCGAAGGTCCTTTCTGGGTCACAGCTCAGCAGTGTGCCAGTTCTATGCAGGAACAGGTGCAGTCCACCCCTGAGGCATTGGGAGCACGGGGTTAGCAGGGCTCCTGACCACCTCACCCTATCAGGGCGCCGACACCCTACGCTGAGGAAGCCCAAGTGGGGTGGGCACCGACCGGGGGGTGTGACGTGGCGACAACGGAGGTGATGCGGGTGGTATAGCTAGTGGCGAGTGGTGGGTCTTCCTTCTGCTTTGTGTATTTTTTGTTGTGTATGTATTTTGCTTTGTCTTTCTCCATGTACGAATTCTCTGTTGCATCGCAATATCACTTACCTTTGTACTTACTAATCGTTGCTATCTCAATCGTTCTCATAAAATTCTTCAGAAAATTTGTTATGTTTATATTTATGCAGATAGATACTGCAATACATATGTTTATATTTAAACAGTCTATTACAAATACAATTGTATTCGTTATTCAATTGTAACAAATCTCGTATCTATATCCGTTTAATCTATACCATTATAATCTGAACTCACTACAGTTAATAGTGTAGATATTTCTCTTTTTCTCTTGATTAATGAGTGAATTTTTATGATTTTTTAGGATTATTGTGGGATTTGTTTGCTCTTAAAATAAATGGAATGTCTTGAACTCACCAATTGTTTATATTTATGTAGATAGATACATGGGATATTATATATTTGAAGTGTTGGATAAGGTTAGCCGCGACAACTGATATGCCGCGTTGCCAGACGTAGCTGCCACCTGCCATGTATCGAAGTGAATATATTTCAACTTTGCCATCGAAGGAGGTTATGCTAGTTCCAGATTAGCGCAGACCATGTGGTAATATTACAATACTCACATTATACATCACTCAACTACCGAAGATAAACTAATTAAATCAGGGGAACATGCATGGAGTCAGCAATGCCAGATGTAAGCATATGTATTAGAAAACTTAAGAAAGCTACTAATCAATGAAATCATTTCCGATCAAAATTTAGTTTTCTCGGTCCATCCAAAAAAACCTAATTCGGCCAAAATTTTAGCCCATTTTAAATTTTACGGCCTATTCACCTGCCGTCCTATCCAATTTTCATATATCTCTCATGGGCTCGCTCCTGTCAGCCCATTCTCATTCACTCACTCTCTCTCTCTCTCCATCTCATCTCCAAAGTCGAGTGGGCAGGAGGTGTGGGAGGGGAGGGGGCAAGGGAGGCGGCTATAGCGCGGGTGTGGCGTCGATAAGATTTCGCTAGGATTTGGTAATTTTTTAATAAATTTGTATTTTTTTTGAATTTAAATTGTAATTTTAAATATTTTGAGCAAATTTTTCCAAAAAATTCTGAAGATTTTGAAATTTCTGAATTTTAGAATCCTCGGAGGGGTTCGAATTTTTTTGAACCCGAAATTATTTCGCTGCTACCAATTGTATCAACTCATATTTTATTCGTTATCTGTGAAGCTTCCTTGCGATGAGTAACCGTAGACTCTTTTTCCATATCCACAGGCTATAAATACCCATCGATTTCCAGCACCATTCGTCTCACGCCACAACCTAACTGCAGAAAAGTCATGGCTTCTTCCAAAAGTCTTGCTGTCTTCGCCCTGGCCATGGCCATGGCCGTGGCAGCCACCTCAGCCCAGAACTCGCCGCAGGACTTCGTCAACCTGCACAACCGGGCGCGCGCTGCGGACCGCGTCGGCCCGGTGACCTGGGACACCAAGGTGGCCAAGTTCGCGGAGGACTACGCCAGGAAGCGCGCCGGCGACTGCCGGCTGCAGCACTCCGGCGGGCCGTACGGCGAGAACATCTTCTGGGGCTCGGCCGGGCGGGCGTGGAGCGCGGCGGACGCGGTGAGGTCGTGGGTGGACGAGAAGCGGAACTACCACTACAACACCAACACCTGCGACCCCGGCAAGGTGTGCGGCCACTACACGCAGGTGGTGTGGCGCAAGTCGACCCGCATCGGCTGCGCGCGCGTCGTCTGCGCCGCGAACCGCGGCGTCTTCATCACCTGCAACTACGATCCGCCGGGCAACTTCAACGGCGAGCGGCCGTTCCTCACCCTTGACGCGGCGGCCAAGTAGATTGTGTGCTTATGTATGTATTCGTGTACGTACGTACGTACGTACGTAAATAAGCACTTACTCGTGCATGTGGCTGTGTGGGTTTCATGGACAAATAATCGTATTCGTATACGACGTGTACGCAGGTGGTCGTATTCAACGTTAGTAACTGAGCGAGACGTTGTTATGTATGTACGTATTGCCGTCTTGGGCAGTATGCTTGCATAATTAATAAAGTGTGGATGCAGTAACGAAGGAGCACAAGTAAATTTCACGTAATTACATTTAGTTTATCAAAACTATCACGGGACTGCATGTTTTCATTTCAGTGAACAGATTGTTTGGTAAGAAACTTTTGATAATTAAACTCGATTCTCGTTTTAAGCACATGGAATCTGACATGTGTGACCCACTTATCAGTGCACCATGATATGTGGTGCCCACCTTCGTTACTTCACATTACAGGGAGTTTGTCTAAACTATCTCAAAGCTACATATTTAAGCTATCATCTACGCTGATTAAGGGCCTTTTCATGGCCTTTCGATCTGGCAGCAGACAGATGCGCTAATGACACTCCTCGGAGGCTGAACAGTAGCTAGATCTGGTGCTGACATAGTAGAATGTTGCCTAAATTAAATTGTGTAGTGGTTGGGTGCTTAAAATCCTTAGATGAGTGAAACTACGTCCTAGGTGGGTCTTACATGTCATGTTACACTGGTACAGGTGCATATAGAAGCTGTCACATCTCATGGGATTGAACTAAGGTGGAGTTTATTTTAAAAAATTCACTAGTTAGCTAGCCACAAAATATTACTAATTAATATACTTAGTTCACGGAAATCAAAACTTATATATTCACTTATTCAGTCCTGTACTGAAAGTGATGTGATAGCTTTGGCAGACTACCTCTAGTTTTGCAAAACTGACATTTCTTTACTATTATAAAAGTGTGAGTTAGTAATTGGTGCATTTTCTATCCTCTCTTTTCAGCTATCCGATTTGATCTGGATCATTCGTCTCTCTTCTCCTCTCTCTCTCTCAAGATACAACTGTCCACCCCTCCACTTTTTCCATCTCCTCGCGCATTCTGGCCACCCTTCGCTCTCTGTCGCTTGCTCTCCAATGTTTGATGTGTAAAGTTGGCCAGACAGTAAGTTTCGTCTTATTATTCTTATGATTCCGTTGTAACGTACGGATCTCTAACTAGTTTATTTAAAAGATCACTGCCTACTTCAGCATAGCGGTTGGTTAGAGCAAGTATAATAAGAGGCTGTTAGTAGGCTGTATGCTGAGATGGAGGAGAGAGAGGAGGAGAGAGAAGAGAGGTGGGCTGTAAGTTTACAGCCAGCTGAAGCACAAGAACCAAGAAACTTTGTGAGAGAAAGGGGTGGGTCATACATCCTTCAGCTGACTGTAAACTACTATATAAATAGGCTGATAAGTGGTCTGTAAATGTTCATATAACTAGCTGAAGGCTGTATTATTAACCTTGCTCTTAGCCGCCGAGACACCACCAAGCCTTGCTTGTCTGGTACTGACACCACCAAGCTACCTACCCACACCACACAGGCCACGTATAGAAGCTGGTTAGCCGCCGAGACAGCGTGACGAAAATCCCCAGTGTATGCAGCGTTGACCTGACACCTCTTAACTTCAGGAGTCAATGATCCTGATGTTACGATCCAACAAAATTTCTGAAAATTCCGCAAGAAGTCGTCTCTTCATGTGTGGCACCACGAATATTGGTTCTGCAGAACAGAAAGATCTTGCACACAAAATAGTTTTCTATGTAAGCAACGCAAGGTAAATTTCGGTGCAGTCTGTTCCCCAATCAAATTTGAATTATATCTCGTACATATGCGTTTATAAAAATTTCGATATAATTACGTTCACAGTTTTGTTTTGGCACCAACACCAGGGATTCATTGCATGCGGATCCGCCCCCATACAGTTTGTTATGTGATGAAGTTTAATTTATTCAGGGAGGTTCGATTAGCTTTAGCAGCCTTATTATTTTGACTGAGACTGACAATGCCAAGCTACCTACCGATGGAACCATTGAATACAAGCTCGCCCACTGGAACAAGGTGACGATTGTTATGGCCCCGTCCATCCGGTTTAAAAGCCTCGGTTTCTGATTTTGGCTATTAACTATAAATACACTGTAACAACTATTAACTTTTCAGAATCAACAAATAAAAAAATAAAAAATAACTTATTATATCGTCATGAACAATACAAAAAATAAATAATAAAAAGATAAAGAAATCGAAAAAACTAAAAAAATCTGAAATTAAAAAGCTAACGTGTTCAAAATAACTTTTGACTTTTAAATGTCTAGAAATTAAAACAGATTGGAGCACAGTCTATGTTATTTGAACACATGGCTAATTGGCCCACCGGAACAAGTTGATAATAAACAGACCAGTCAAGCCAAAAGCCCAAGAACACTTGAGTGCGTGTCAACCGTTAAATGTCCTTGAGATGAAGGCAATGATTCCTCCTAGCAAGAGGTGGTGATACAAAGGGGAAATTTAACTTTTTGCCACTCCTAATAATGTTATCTATCCAAATGCAACTCTCTTCATCGCAATTAACATTTTGCCACTTTTGAGCCCATGTGGCGCCAAGTCACATGACATGGCATGCCATGTCAGCGCCCGCGCCGCCCCTCCCCGCGCCCGCGCCGCCCTGCGCCCGCGCCTCCCCGGAGGGGAAAAGGAAGAAGGTGGGGGGCGCATGAGGTACCAGGGGTCCGAAGGAGACTCACCGCGCGTTGGGCCAAGCCGGAGCAAACCCGAGGGGAGCCGGCGGCGTGAGGCGGGGCCGCGCAGTGGAGGCGCACGGCGCCGGCGAGCTGGGGTGGGCCGCAGCTCCGGCAGTGGTGGGGGAAAGGTTTGGCATGCTTCGGGGCGGCGCAGGCGCGAGCGCGGGGCGGCGCGGGCGCGCGCAGGGAGGGGCGGCGCGGGCGCTGACATGGCATGCCATGTCATGTGACTTGGCGCCACATGGGCTCAAAAGTGGCAAAATATTAATTGCGATGAAGAGAGTGGCATTTGGATATGTGACATTCTTAGGAGTGGCAAAAAGTTAAATTTCCCGGTACAAAGGGGTTTTTTTAGCTATCATTGATGTTCTGTGGCTACAGTTGATAGTTTTTAATTCTAATATAAGTGTTTATATGAATAAATTGAATGTCAATAAGTTAGTAAGTTGTTTAAAAAAAGATGATAAAAAGTTGTCACGTTTGTTTGTTCGAAGAAGCTGAAAAAAAGGAGACCAAAAGCTAGAGCTTACCTTAATGCTGTTCGGGCAAAGGCTTTGCTCCAATCGGCTGTGGAACAGCAAGAAAGAGACCAAAATGAGTGTGGCGATAAGTGTGCTTAGCTTAACCAGACAAGAGAGGAGATGAAGGTGAAGTTCTAGTTCCTACTCAGGTGCTTGAAGCATCCCTCAATCAGAAGCAGATTGGGGTGGCTATTGTGGTTGGATCAACGTTGCTAGTATCTTGTGTTGTCGCTGCTGTTGTGATTTCTCTAGAGGTTTAATTAAGAGATGACTTATTTTACTCACTATCGTTTATAGTGTAAGACCCGGTCTTGGCTCTTTGCCCCTTATGATTTTTTGAGCCTCTTAAAAGATATTTCCACATAAACGCCTATATCACCTCTGTATGGTGTGTTAATTATTCTGTTGCTTATTGTTTATTGAAATCATCGTCAAAGTTCTCTGCAGAACAAGGGGTTGATGTGTGCTTGTCTAGCCGATCACAACCCCAATAGATCTTACATTCAGAACAATATCTTGACAAGATTTATGCAAATACTACAAAACACTTTAGAATGATCTCACCACATACTTTTTTATGGTGGTAGGATAGGATTTCTGGCTTTCTCGTGGTCCACCAGAGTGAGTCAAGTCACACGAACATAATTTGGCCTTATCCTATGGCAATGCCCATGTCACACCTCTTCTTTGTTCTCAGCTTCTGTAGTAAGTTGGGCCCTCATTTTGCCCACGTCACACATGAAGAACGAATCAAGGAAGTATGGCATCTGTACATACGCAACATGATTTTCATGGCGGTATATAATCAGCTAGGACCAGGGAAAAATGCATGCTCTACACCGAGGGTCACCGAGATACCCTGCAACACCGGACATTTCGGCAAAATACCACCCAAAATTTTCAAACAAAATTTCGGACTCGAATATGTAAATTTGAATTCTCTGTGTATTCTACACTAGTTTAGTATCAAATTAGTGCACACAGTTGTAACATCGATAAAATATTATCCATACACAATGAATAACTAAGAAATAGACAAATATCAATAATTATCAAAGTAGCGACCTTATGATTAAAGCTCACAATTAGTGCCTTAGAATACAAACTTCTTAGATAAACTACATCGGAAGGAATAAAGTTAATCTTCAAAAATAGCCCATCCATATACATAGAGGCAAGTGCAACCTAGTTCTCTATGGTCTTTTGATGTAGTCCTCATTGATCAACATATTGTTGATGATGTCTTTGAGCAACATTGTGTATACCAAGGATAAATACATGGAGTACTTAGCAAATTGTGCACAAAATACAATATATATAGATGAAAGGCTTCTTATAAAGGAGTGGCTATCATGGCTTATTTTGCACAAAGCGATAAGTGGCTTGGAATCAGTAATAGATCAAAGGCATAACTTTGAGAAACAACATAATAAATAAATAAATAATCATGTAAATAGTTGTCACATAGCCCATCAAGTTTAACACATTCACTTTATTTCGTAGCTTTTATTTAATGAAAATCTACTCCTTGTGTGAAATCCAGAGCATGTCCATGTCCGCGGACATGGCTATTTGAATAGTTTTGATAACACTCTGCAGAGGTTGTATAACTTTCCCCACAAGATACGATCATCTCATTAAGCCAATCTATTAGCACACTTTCTTTGGTATGCGGTAAAGATATTATGATAAGTCCTTTCAGAAACTCCGTCCCAACATTAACCCTCCTGATAAGCCTAATCATCACCACCCCACCCCTTGCACAAGAGAGATAGAGAGGGGACTCACCGTTGGATTTGAGGATGGTCCCCATCGATGATGTAGCCTTTATAAGTAGCTACATCCTCCACCTTATGCACTAAACCTAACCTACAACCTAAGGAGTCAAAGTCGAAACTTAGTAACTTACTAAGTCAAGATTCGGGAGGAGGAGCGCTGCAACGATGAGCAAACCAAGTGTATACGTCGAGAGACGAAAGCTCATCTTGAGGTGTGCACGTGCAGGGAGCGCGAGGCTCACGAGTAGGAGTGCGAGAAATAGAGGAAAATAGCAGCCAAGGCCAAATAGGCCGCTGAGGAGTTTAATGTCGAGCTCGCAAGAAAGGGAAAATGGCCCTGGTCCACGTAGCAGGTTGGGCTGTTCCGCATTGGTTCCCCAAATGTCGAATTTATTTACTTTCTAAAAAGGCATATATGTATCATACGAGTACTTCAGTTTGTTGCATCGTGTAGATTGTTGTTTCTTATGCTCGTAAACAAACCCTATGCGTTGTGTTATTCTCATCTTATTATGAAGTCTATTTTAATTCGCAACATCCCATCTCGTCGTCTTTTCGTGTTCAATTCTTCGCGTAGCAAGGCATCCAACAACATGAAAAAATAAATTCTCCTTTATGTATGAATTCTTGGTTGCATCACAATATCACCTACCTTCGTACCTACCAATCGTTGCTATCTCAATTGTCCTCAGAAAAAATTTCCGAAAATTTCTTGTGCTACAACAACATACAACGATCACAAAATATTATTGCGAAT
Organism: Dendrocalamus latiflorus; assembly: GCA_017311315.1. Lineage (NCBI taxonomy): Eukaryota > Viridiplantae > Streptophyta > Magnoliopsida > Poales > Poaceae > Dendrocalamus > Dendrocalamus latiflorus. The sequence goes on from CM029645.1 coordinate 1,811,125, forward strand.
CTAACATGTTTTGTACCATTCATAATCTATGAAAATCACTATAGATTAACCAACATTGTCTGCCATTTTTTTTAAAAAATACAACTCACAGATAAAATTTGGTAAATGTCACCTACCTACAACAATTGTCATTTACCCCGTGCGTGGTCGGGGGGTCCAATTGCACAAAAAACATGGGCTGAGGTGGCAATCATCGAACGGTCGAGTGACTAGACCTGTAGTCGCCCAACAGTTCGATGACAGGTCCCAGTCGCCTTACCGTTCGACGACCGGATCCTGTCACCCAACAGCCCACCGATTGTCTGCGTGTCGCTCGTCCGTTGGGCGACAGCATCTAGTTGCCCAACGGTGAGGCGATTGAAGGCCATTCCTGTAAAAAAATTTGCATGGGTATATTTCTGTAATTTTAAATAAAAATTAGAGTATTTAAAAAAAATCTAATTTTAAGCCTCACAAAGTTGTTGGACACATACTTTTTATTAAACCCACACGTATATGTACACTTTGATTAAATAAGACGAACCATATCGATCCTTTATTGAACCCACATGGTCGAGACCTTAGGCTTATCGAGCCAAAGGTAATGTTTTAGTCATCAGCCTTAAAAAATTTAGTAAGCTACTTCTTTGCCGCCTATACATACGTAAGCCCTGACGCACCTAATTAAAGAAAAATGCAGCTAGCTAGTGATACACCATCTAGTAATTTGATTATTGACGCAGTGACGCACCTAGTTAAAAACACTTCTTCGTCCCTCGACCAGATCAGCCGGTGCTGCGTCGCCCTCTTAGCAGCCCAAGCCCTAACGCCACGGCGGCGAACTATCTTATACATAACAACTGCTCGAGGTGTCCGTAGAATCCTCACATGCACTCGCTGCCATCCGTCCAAGTGAGACGCTTAAGGGAGGAACAGAGAGGTCAGTGCTTCTTGGTTTTCTCTCTTTTTTTCTAGAGGGTGGAGACGATTTGGCTAGTATAGTTATTTAAACCTTATAACCCATATGCCATACGTTCAAATGCTGGCAATCAAAGGAGAAAATCTACGTAAATAACTCATCTAACCCGTGGTTGGTGAGAGTCAAACTGTGATCATCAGTTAGAGAGACAAGGCATCACACCTAGTATGGTTGGCTTGGCTTCCCCATCTTGCTTCTCTTAGGTCATGTGGATGTCATCTATCTATAAACTTTGCTAGGTACGACATAAGATGATGTAGAAGAGAGAAGTGTAGAAAATTGGACCGTCTTTTATGCAGTAGTCGACTATAACACGATAAACAAGACATATTGTGTCATTGAGAAGCTGTCTATAGAGGCATGCAAAAAGATAACCTATTGTATAAAATATTTTTTGTTAGTGCCATCTATAGATGATATGAAGGATATTATAGATCATAATTGTCTATACCATTGTATATGCTCTACATTTATTTTCTATTTCTTGGTGGGAGTTGCTTGAATGCTCTTCCAAGCGAAAGGGACTCTAGCCTAGTGGTTAGAGCGCCTCAGTAGCACCCCCCAGGTCCTGGGTTCGACTCCCAGTGGGAGCGAATTTCAGGCTTAGGGGAAAAATCCCCTCGCCTGCTACCACGCCAAAGCACAGGTCTAAAGACCCGCCAGGGCGTTGATCCAAAGGATCCGCCGGTCGTCTCACAAAGGTCGGGCGTTGGTGCCGCTGTGTAAGGGTGGAGCAGGGGTTCGGGGGTTTTCTCGGTCTGCGTGAGAAGACCTTCTTAAGCATGATGCCCGGGGGGTTTCTTCCCCCCCCCCCCGGCCCCGGCAGGTCGAGTTTTTTTTAATGCTCTTCCAAAATAAAAGCACGAATTTTTTTTGACCAGGTGTTGTTAGTTAACACGATTATTTAAACTTAGCAACTGAGAAGTAACAAAATCAAAATCTAGAAAATACACAAACGAACCCACTTAGCACATACCGTGTTTATGCCGGTTATATTTTCTTATGGGTGATGCTTGTTGGCACGTCTTAGTATTGCTCACATCATGAAGCAAACAATCTTTAATATATTCTAATCGCTAATTGTTTCCAACAATAGTATTTGCATACTTTACATGGCTTGAGTTTTCTTCCCGCAGTTTATTTGGCATGGCTGCTGAATGCCAGAGTGGGAACTGTAATGGTTGGGCAGCAAGAGATCCTTCAGGAATCCTCTCGCCACACAAATTTAACCGAAGGTGCCTTGATATAATGCACCCTTGTAAATATGGGGAATGTTCAGCATCATTTGCATTCTTCTGAATATGAACTTCTTTTATTCCTTATGTTTTCATCTCATAAATTGTTGAGGAAAACGACCGTTTTGGCTGATTAGTAGGATGCCCTTCCCATTGAACTATAGAAACATTCTATTCTATTTGTTAATTATAGTTCATTAATTTTTTAGATGATAATAATATTGTTGAATGATGCATACAATCTGTATCACATAGATAAGTGATGATAACTTATTATAATGCTGATAAATAAACTATTTTAATTATTTTAAATGTAAATGGATATATTATCATGAATGTATAACCATTCGTTAAATTCGATTAATCACTTGGCGGTACCAACGAGCAAATACCTTTTTCACAACACTGACAATAGATGTTCAATATACTGGCACTTTGCAGGACTGCGAAATTCACTTTTTGTTGATTTTGCATGTTATTTGCAATGTGCGTATGGAATGATCAAGCTAGTAATTCACTTTTACACTTGGAGTGACGCACTGGAGCACAAAATTGCTTTTAGATTCTTGTTGCAGGCCATCCATGAAAGAACAGAGTGCAAGTGCTATCGTAAAAAAACTTAGTAGTTAAACTTGTAGTCCTGCCTTTGCACAATTTTGTTACCCGTGCTTATGCAAACTGCTATGCTGATCTATTTCAGGGCTACACAAAGTGATGATGTTTCTTTGAGGATCACCCACTGTGGAGTCTGCTATGCTGATGTTGTTTGGACCCGAAATAAGCTCAATGATTCGATGTACCCTGTCGTTCCTGGGTAATGTCTTTTAGATCAGTGTACTGAATATCACAACTATTTGACATATACTTATTGTTAAGGGTATTAGAGATAAAGTATTAGAGATAGAATAGGACTCTTATTTGTTTCCTTATATCTCTTGTACTCTCCTATATATATGGCCCATTGGGTCTCATATCAATACATACAATATTCATAACATGGTATCAGAGCTTAGGTTAAAACCCTAACCTCGATCTACTTCCGCTCCGGCCGCCGCCGGTCACCGCCGGCCGCCGCCGTCGCCTCCCCCGGGAGGATGGATCTCCTCTCCTGGGGGCGGCTATCTTGTTGGGCTGCTGATGACGAAGACGCCGCTGCCTCGTCGCCGCTCAGATCTACCGCCGGGGTTCGCCGGCGCGCGCGCGGCCTTCTTCGTGGCGTCGGGCCCGCACCTTCCTCGCCGGGGCTGCCGCCTTCTTCGCCGGCGCGCGCGACCTCCTTTGCGGGGGCCTTCCTTGCCGCCGCAGCTCGTTGGCCGCCGCTCTGCTGCTGGGCCATCGCCGTCGCCGGGCCGCCGCCTGTCTGGTCGCCGTCTCATCAGATCTGGCGCCCCGCCTCGGCCTCCACCGACGCCGCGCCTCTTCGTCGCCGGCTCATCCACGCGCCGCCGCCCAGATCCGGCCGATGCCGCCTCGGATCCGCGCCGCTGTCGCCTCGACCGCCGTCGCCAGGCCGACTCCCGCCCGGATCCGGCCGGCGCCGCCTCAGATCCGGCCTCTCCGCCGCCGGCCAAATGTTCATGAGAAAATCGAATGGAGGAATATAAGCTTAGGTTAAAACCCTAACCTCGATCTACTTCCGCTCGGATCTGTGCCGCCTGCGCCGTGCTGGGCCGCCCGGCGGCCTACTCCTTCCGCCGCTCGCCGCCTCCCGGGTCCGCCTGCGCCTGTCACCGACTCCACCGTCCCCGCCTCCCGCGATCCCCACTGGCCGCCGGCCCTCGAACGCGCTCTCTGAGCGAGGGAGAGAGACGGGAGGGAAGGCCGCCGGATCTGGTGAATCCCTCGCGGGCGACGGGAGTGAGGGAGGAGGCGTGAGTCACGTCTGAGTGAGGAGGGGAGTGAGAAAAGATCCAGAGCGTTATGGCCGGGTGGGCCAAATGGGCCGGCCGGCCGGCCGAACGGCGGTCTCGTTGCGTAACAAATGGGCCGTTCGGCTCTCGTTGCGATTTTTGTTCCGCCTGCATCCGTCCGCCACTAAGTATTAGTCGCATTTTAGTCGGTCTTCAGTTATTTTTTCGTGAGTCTTCCGTCGCGTCCATCCAAAATCCGTAGTTTCTGATTTTTCGTTCGTCCAAGCCGTGCGAGTCCACAAATTTATTGTCAGTCATATAAGTGTAGGAATTTTTCTTTTGCATGGCAGCAGTCGCTGCTCTTTTCCTTGAGCCGCTGCAGATTGTAGAAGTCTCTATGAGGCCGCCGCGCTTCTTCTGCACCGCGCCTCCGTTGCGCTTATTGTGCATTGCGTCGTCGCGTTTTCTTTTGCACCGCGCCTCCGTTGCGCTTCTTGTGCATTGCGCCGCCGCGCTTCTTCTGCACTGCGCCTCCGTTGCGCTTCTTGTGCACTGCGCCACTGCCGTCTCATGCTTCGATCTGTGCCGTCATGCTTCTATCTATTCCTCTTCGGCTTGATTTGACAGTTTATTCGACGACTGCACGCAACGACGACTTTATCACGACTCGGATGTTGGATATTTTTTGTTTTAGTATTAACCCTTTTTCAAATGCAATGCTATTGCATACGCCTTGCATTTGTGGGGGGTGTTAAGGGTATTAGAGATAAGGTATTAGAGATAGAATAGGACTCTTATTTGTTTCCTTATATCTCTTGTACTCTCCTATATATATGACCCATTGGGTCTCATATCAATACATACAATATTCATAACACTTATCAGATTAGATAAAATTTGTTAGCTATAGATCTAAAGTTGTGTGTGCTAAACTGCATCTCGATATTTCAATTTGCGCAGGCATGAGATTGTTGGAGTAGTAACTTCGGTTGGTTCGGATGTCAAGGGCTTCAATGTTGGTGACCATGTAGGCGTGGGAACCTATGTGAACTCGTGCGGGGACTGCGAGAACTGCAATAGTTTCCTAGAGAACCACTGCTCAAAAACGGTCTTCACTTTCAACGGCGTCGATACAGATGGAACTGTGACAATGGGTGGATATTCTAGTCACATAGTAGTCCGTCAAAGGTATGACTGTATCTTTTGCTGAAAGCACAAACAGGATTATTCACTAGTCGAGAACATAATGTATATGCCATGGTGGAATCACACGGATTCACTCCCAATGTTAAAATACCTCGACGATATTATTCTTCAGGATGCCCAGTGATTCTTATGTGCAAGTAAAAGTGACACCCTTGCTTAATTTGCAACGAGCTTCATATATATACTTCTAAGAGTACTCAAGAATAATGTCAATAACTGTGATTTTTATGATTCGTAACATAACCATAGGGTCATTTTTGTCGGCCAAACTCTTGCTAACGCCTAAGGAACACAATACAAGAACATGATGAACTCACATAGGATTTGGCGCTGCAGAACTTAGCAGCATTTTTTGGTTTACTTCTTCTCCTTTTATAGCAAATACAAAAACAAAAACTGAAGTACTAATGACCAAAAAACTGCAAACACTAAAGAGCAAAAACTGCAATCACTAACTCACTAGAAACTGCAATCACTAACTCGCTAGAAACTGCAAGCACTTACTCAAAGCAAATACCAAATCAAGATTAATGTCCAACAATCTCCCCCTAATCTTGATTTGCTAAACCTCACAAGATGAAGTTCGATCTCCTGACGCATCTCTACGGAGTTTTGTCTTCTTCTTGTTGACAATGCTGCCAGTGAGACCTTACCGACGACTTTGACTTCTTCCACAGCTCCAATTGTCTTTCGCCGATGACGCAACTTGACGGCGACGGAGACTCTCATTAGAGCATACACAGATGAGAATTTGGACACAACTACAAGAACTCACACACACATTACATCATGCACTGACACATCTCCGTGCATGAGTACGATACGACTATGCGCACGTATGTAACACACCTCCTACGTGCACGACCAAATAAATGACACATGCAACACTCCTACTGTGCCAAATGACTCAAAATGCAATCGTGCACTCATATTCGTACACGGACTCAACTACATGCACCACAACACTTAGACGATGCCACCGCCGATTTAGACATCGCCGTGTTCGTGACACCTGACATCATGACGCTGTTGATGGTGGAAGAACGTCATTCGCCGTCGACGTCGCTTATGCCTTGCAGCCCACCCGCCGCTCATCGTCGCCACACCACAGCGATCACGTCGTCACCCCCAGTGTGTACGTCACGTGCGATTATGGCACACCGCCCTGACCTCGCCATGGCTGCACGAACCTTCGCCGTCGTGCTTTTGAGCGCACGGTGCTGCAATCGACTCGGCGCCAGCACATGTGCACCTCCACTTGACACGCACCGCTGTGCACGCCATCACGCCGATCAGTGAGTCATCGCTAGGGAGCTTCTCCTCGCACCTCGCTCTGATACCAAATGTCGGCCAAACTCTTGCTAACGCCTAAGGAACACAACACAAGAACATGATGAACTCACATAGGATTTGGCGCTGCAGAACTTGGCAGCATTTTTTGGTTTACTTCTTCTCCTTTTATAGCAAATACAAGAACAAAAACTGAAGTACTAATGACCAAAAAACTGCAAACACTAAAGACCAAAAACTGCAATCACTAACTCACTAGAAACTGCAATCACTAACTCACTAGAAACTGCAAGCACTTACTCAAAGCAAATACCAAATCAAGATTAATTTCCAACAATTTCGACAATGTTTATGGTGAGAACTCAGAAGGATTTCGTTGTCGAAAAAAAGAGAACTCAGAAGGACTAACTACCTGAAATGAAATTTGAGTTTTTGACTATTAGTAGTAACCGCGAATCTGGCCTTGGACTGAAGTTTTAGAGAACTCTGCTAAAAACAAGTCGCATTTCCTGTTAATTTTTTTGGCATCTCAGGTACTGCTTCAAAATACCGGATGGATACCCTTTGGCTGAGGCAGCACCTCTATTATGTGCTGGAATTACTGTCTATACTCCCATGATGCGGCACAACATGAACGAACCTGGCAAGTCTCTTGGTGTCGTTGGACTCGGTGGCTTGGGTCACATGGCAGTGAAATTTGGAAAAGCCTTTGGGCTGAAGGTCACAGTTTTCAGTACAAGTGAATCAAAGAGAGATGAAGCCATCAACCTCCTTGGTGCAGATGATTTTGTGATATCATCAGACAAGCAAAAGATGGAGGTATTGAGCATTGTACAGTTCTTAACTTCCTCAGGTTACCATTATCTTCTTGATGAGATTTGCAAAAAACAAACTGTTTTTCGTGTCACCAAACGGAACATTAGTGTTCTTTCATCATATTATATTATTATGGAGGAAGTTGAACTGTATATTGCTTATATTCCTCCATTCGATTCCTCATGGATGAAACCGTATTACATCTATTCTGAAACAAATCTGTATCACATTTTTTTTCCCGAAACTAACTCCTTGTCATCCTGCACAAACCGACGCTGAGAATGTGGTGTATTTTTGCAGTCCCTGAAAAGTTCTCTGCACTTCATTGTTGACACTGCGGCCGGCGACCACCCATTCGATCCGTATCTCTCGCTTCTGAAGGTTGGCGGCGTGATGGCTCTAGTTGGCTTCCCTAGTGAAATCAAAGTGCAACCTGGAAGCCTTGTTATGGGTAATGCTCCTTCCAGATAAAAATGTATCCTATCCGTTTTGTGGTGAAAAGAAGAGGGAAGGGCGAATCAATTACTCCTGTCCTCAAATTTTTGCTGCAGGTTCACGGTCCCTGTCAGGCAGTGGAACCGGAGGCACCAAGGGCATCCAAGAAATGCTGAGCTTCTGCGCCGCGAGGAAAATCTACCCGGAGATTGAGATCGTGAAGATGGACTACATCAATGAGGCGCTCGAGAGGCTTATCAATCGGGATGTGAAATACCGTTTTGTAATCGACGTCGAGAACTCTTTCAAGTAGTAGTACTACCATTGTCATCTATCTATCGTGCTCCGTCCTCTCCGCCGATGTAGGAGACCAAATAAAATTAAAGCGTGTGAGTTCTGCCAACTGCCGAGTAGCCTCGATGTAATGCTGGGTGGAAGCTATGCGACTGTGCATTTCTTTCTCATTGTCTCAACCAGGGCCGGCCCTGGGCCTAGGCAGAAAGGGCGACCGCCTAGAGCCTACGAAAACTTGAGGCCCTTAGCCTATGTATGTTAGTATGTATACATGCATTTTGTCGACAATGAGTACTTTGCATTTTGTAATGTACTAATCCTAATGTTACCGATAAGTACTTTGTATTTTGTGATGTACTGTCTAATGGTTACTGTATTGAACTTTAACTTTTACAACTGATATAAATATATTGTTACATATTTATATTAGAATGAAGAGCCTCACTTTTATCATGCCCTAGGCCTCCAAGATGACAGGAACAACCCTGGTCTCTACTTGTTACATTCTCATATACCATGAAACCAAGAGCGCCCCTTCCATGTTACGTTGGAGTACTGCTTTTCTTCAGAGACCAGAAGGTGTCGCCGGCGATGGCAAGTTACCACTTACCAGAATTGGCTTTAGTTTGTGTTTCTAAAAGGATTTGGCTTTAATTACTACTAGAATAAACCTTGTGCCTTGTATCGAGTTTACAATACAAAGCAGTTGGTAAATGTATGTTTGATTTTAGTTGTTGAATTGTCCCAACTTTCTAAAATACATGGAGAAAGCTTCTGGTGACTCTAGAGGAGTCTAGAAGTTTATGGGTTGGTGCTTGAGCCTAGTCTCTAAAGGAGAGATTTTAGAAGTTTCTGGGTTTATGATTGAGCTTAGCCTCTAAATGAGACTTCTCTATATGTATTTTGGCTTGTTGGATGCTTATCTGACGGCACAAAGCATTTGGGATGATGTGGCACTTTTTTAGCTCTTCTTTTGAACTCAACTCTAGACAAAAGCTAAAAATTGCCATCAATTGTGGCAGTGTTCATACAAAGTATTGCTAATTTCCTTCGTTGAAAAATTGCATGTGTACCTTATGCCGCTCTCTGGCATGATCTCACTTACGCTCGGTTCTGTTAGGCCGTTCGTGTTGGGCTGCGGCCCAACTCAATGAGCCAGCTGCATGCAGCACTAATTTGTACCATTGACCGTGTTATTGAGATCCAATGCATTAGATGCTTTCGTTGAAATACAATAATATTCATACAACATGAAATACATGAACATTATAAACAAGCATGGGACACCAGTACATCATCCCAATAAAACATTTCCTTCACCCTCTCCCTTTCCACACAAGTAGCTCGGTTCTTTTGGCTTTATGTTTAGACTTTGGCTTCTATTTCTATAGTAACTTGTCGTTAAATGGTGTGTTTTTTTTCAAGACGGAGTCTACAGGTAAATTATAATACAAACTGTATCGAGTTCAGTTATACTAGCCAAAATCACATGCGACTATTTCCTTTGTATATTTCTACTATATTGTGTACCATCTCTCTATTTGCATACTTCCTTTGTACAGTTCTACTTCTTGTTTTTTTTTTTTGCCTTGCATGCATAATGTATATGTAATTATGTATAAGGTAATTTCCATAAAAGCTTCCACTTTGGCAAACATGTACGATATAATCTATCTATTCAAGTTTACAGGACGTATTTTTTGAATGATTTTATCTATAAATATATGACGTATTTCATATTTCAATACAAAATTTGTATGATTTTCTCTTTATATCCCTAATAAATATAAAATTTTATTTACTATTCTTTACATGTACGTATTAAATATAGTACTTAAAGATAATAATTAGAGGTAATTTAACTATTTTCATTATCTCCTTAATCTATGTGATACGAGAAAATATGTCTTATGAACTTAAGATGGAGAAAGTATAACTACCTAGCTACTAGGTTTTTTGTAACAACATACAAAAGTAATTTCCTCTTATTTTGGATGTATGTACTTCAATGTGCCATTGATTGCATTGTAGTTGGCTGGCCATTCATTTTCCTTAGTTATTTCAGATTAGAAGAAAGTTTGGTCAGTCATTCATCACAGAAGAACAAGAAGCTCGAAAATAATGTCGATCCATATTCTCTGCAATAAAATTAGCGGATTTATTGGACGTTTGAGGAACATATCATTACTGGACACACCATGTTTTTAAAAGAAAAATATCAGCAATTGCTATGATGCATGGTTTGTTTGGGAGAGCTCCACCAGCTCCAGATTCACAAAAAACAGATCCAGATCCACTTTTCCAAGCCAAACAGTTCTAGCTCCAGCAGCTTCACCGTGGATCTGCTCCACCAAAACCATGGATCTGGCTCCAGATCCACCAAATCCATGGAGCACCTTAAGGGGTGCTCCACCAAACTCAAGTTGGTGGAGTTGGGGAAAATTACCTACCATGCCACTGATTACACACAAAAAAACGTTTCGTTCTTTTTATTTCCCGTCGCTGCGCCGTCCTCTCCGCCGCGCCGTCCTCTCCGCCGCGCCGTCCTCTCCGCTGCGCCTCCCCGCCTCCGACCGCGTCCGCCTCCTCCCGGCCTCCGCCTCCCCCGCGTCCGCCTGCTCCCGGGCCTCCGCCTCCCCCGCCTCCGACCGCGTCCGCCTCCTCCCGGCCTCCGCCTCCCCCGCGTCCGCCTCCCCCCGGGCCCGCACCACCTCCTCCGCCTGCTCCCGGGCCTCCGCCTCCCCCGCCTCCGACCGCGTCCGCCTCCTCCCGGCCTCCGCCTCCCTCGCGTCCGCCTCCCCCGCGTCCGCCTCCTCCCGTTCCGGCGCCGCCTCCTCCCGGGCCGGCGCCGCCTCCCCCGCGTCCGCCGTGCGCCTCGCCTGCGCCAGCCGGGTTTTTTTTTCATTTTGCCTCCTGACGCGTGGGGCCAGGTGTAAGTGAGATAGAGAGGGAGGTGGAGCTGTACCAAACACTTTGACGAATCCCAGATCCACGATGGAGCTGCTCCACGGTGAATCCAGCTCCAGATCCACCTTTTAGGTGGATCTGGAGCTAGTGGAGCTCTGCCAAACAGGCCCTTAGGCTTCAATGCACTATTTGCTTGAAATCCAGCGTCAGCGTTCGCCTTTGCTGAGGTGGACACTGAAAACTTAAGACACTCGGTCTTGTAGATCATCCGGCAAACACCCGGTACACTCTGTGAGGGCTTTGCAAGCGCTGATTAGAGCATTGTTGCCCTGAGAGTAACCAGTCTCTTTCAGCTGGATAAAATAGTGACTCCACATAATCAGTTCTCCAAGTTTCAGTTCTAGCACTTAAACGGTCAGCAACCTTACCATGCTAGTTGGGCTGCATCTCCTTTGATTTCAGCCCCCACCTCCTAAAGGTTCAGGCTGTGCTTTCGTGTTAACCACTGGCCCTCCTTCGATTTTGATGCTCCTTCCATCTCCGACTCACCAAATTAACCCCATGTTGAGTTTGAGTGCATTCTGTGCTTCCAAAATACTTCACCAGTTATGAGATACATGCCACTTTGGGGTTGCTTCAGTTAGATCCCCAGCAGAATTTGAGGGTAACACGAGCACTGTTCCAATGAAGAGCAAGCTGTCCGACTTCCTGCAGTGCCAACAGGCCACGGCCAACACTTGATGAAAGCTCTAGCCACACGATGCCATTAGCACATCAGACGAGAAACAGGTAAAAGTACCTCGTAGCAGTAGTACACATTCAGCAAATGTAAGAAAGAAAACATTAGTTCAACTTCGTGCTTCTAAAAAATGAATCTTTGATGGAATCAAATAGGATATATTCTATGATTCGATCCTATCAGAGTCTCCGCTTAAATTAAGGATCCCGATCCTAAGTTCCTAATAGCCTTGCTTATGACCGCTAGTGTTCAAAATAATTTATATCTGCTTTATTTTAACATACTAATCCAATTTTAGATTACAACATTCAACAGGAAATAACAAACAAGACTCGGACTTCTCAAAACAACTTGGAGATATAATATAGCAAACTTTATGGAATGGTTACATAACTTGCAAAGTCAATAGGACAACACAGCTACACTCACTAGCATTCGAATGAATAAGTAATAACACAAAGGGCAACAAGCTTGCAGAAGATTCATGTATATCCCAACTGAAAAAACCCTGTGGAAGTGATAAACAAGAGAAAACAGTGGCATCAAATGAGTAAATGATCTAAGAAATTTCATACCAGAATGACGCATGGCTAAAGCCTAAAGGAGCTCAATTGTTGAGAAGCAGCCAACTCAATTTGCTGAAATTGCAACAGTTAAAGTTGAAATGAAAAAGTGGAACCAAATGGTACCTTGTGAAGTTCAATGCTATTGGACAGAACATCATAGAACAAAATACGAGTGAGAATATCACACCACCTGATGGCAAATCTCTGGGCAAGTGCGCAGAGATATCTCGCAGCACAGTTATGTCCTATTTTAGTAAGATACTTTTGCATCACACAAACTGTAAATATCTTTAAGTCGGATAAGAAACAAATTTGGCTTTGTGACCCAGAAGTAGTGCCTTAAGCATTATATCTTTGGTCCAACAAATCCTCTGCAGAGTGGAAGAACATTTGCTGCAGAGAGTTTTGCTTGCCTGACATCAAGAATGTACCTTTTTAGAATCTTGATAAAATTTTCTTAATTTGAAATTTGAAATTCCAATCTGAGTAATTCTTGATCACACATCTTAGTTATAAAATGAAGTATGTGTTGAGCAGTTGACAAATGATTCGAAAATCTTAAAAGAAAAAGGTAGTACTATTCTCTGAAAGTTTAGATGTCTATATTCTATTGATAAGCCTGCTTGATTCATACAAAATAGATAACAATCAAGCTCTACAGCAGGAAGAAAGCATTTGTTTCATTAAGATGGTGGACTCTGGAGCAATATACAGACCCACTGTCAAAGATCTGAGTAATTCATTCTCATTGCAGCTACTTCATCTTTCATTGCCTGACAATATTTTTCAGCAGCTTCTACTTCCTTCTCCAAACTGACTAGATCAATTCCTTCATTCAATTTATTATGCACAGGTGAACTAAAAGCTTGCTTGTTTTCATCCAAATGCCTCTCCATTGTTCGTATATTGTGTTTCAGTTTACTCAGATGGCTTGAAAGTGATTGAACTCGTTTTGATTCCTGCTCTTTCTTCCGGGCATCCTTAAGCCTTGCCCTGGAGTTTTGAAGCCTTTTAAGTCGGATCTGTGGCTCCTTCAAGCGGGCTATGAGATGCTTCATATTGAACCCCAGTTGCTCCAATTCCAGAGCCTTTTTCAACAAATATGCAATCTCAGAAGCATCTGTATCACATGACGTCTTGAGCACCTCCCTAGCCAAGTCAACCAGTAAAAACCATAGTCCACTGTAGGTGAGATCTCCTAGAGCATCATCATTGTTCACCAACCCTCTGTAATGTGGTTTTTGGGGAATGAGCTCAAAGAAGAGAGGGTACTCCCTCAAGGCTGCTTCACCATAAGGGTCACTGTTACCATTTTTCAGTGTCTCTCGCTTTCTTCCACCTAATTCATCTTCATCAGAGCTTTCCTCCCATTGAGTGAGAAGCCCAGAGCGCACAAACTCTTCTAGCTCCAGCACAAGCTGCCTATCATGATGTTCAGGATCAACGGTACTCTGTTCATTATCATCAAGGTTTATTACTTCACATTTCTCATTATCATCAAGGTTTATTACTTCACATTTCTTATCATGTGATTCAAGAACAATACATTCATCGTCACTGTCATGCTGTGCCAAGGCATCACATTTATTACAGTCAGAATTAGGATCTTCTTGGAGTCCAGAGTACTTCTGGCCATCAAATTGAAAGGAGTTCTTTTCAGTGCTACTCACAATAGAAGGCCTGTAATCAAAGAATTGGGGACATTCACAGCACTCGCTGCCAAATATCTTGCTTTCCTTATTCCTATCTCCATCTTCAGCAAATTTATCTCGTCTTTTTTTCTTCTCTTTCTTTCTTTTCACAACAGTTGCACTGCAGTTCATATCACATACAGTAAGGCCTACCACAATCACCTTTGTTTTGTTCTCCTGAGCCCCGTCACCCAGTGGCGCTAGCTGCCCTTCTCCGATGCATTTACCGTTGTCTTGATCGGTACCTTCTCTAAATTGATCAACTGCCGTCTCTACAACACTTTTCTTATCTGCATTCAATGGAGATGAACTAGCCCTATTTTCGTGGTATGCTACCACTGAGCTACCAGATTGATTGGCTTCCTGATGCTTCTCAGACCGCCCATTACACCATGCAACATACTCCTTGCTAACCACACCGTGTCTACCACTACTAGGTATCCACACCTCGGTTCCCTCGGATTCAAACCCATGGACAATAGGCACAGGAACGTCCTGATCATAACCAAACTGCCTTGCAACAATGTGCGGATTATACATCACTGAATTATCCATGCCATCACCATACCATCCAGTCAACACCCTTTGCCTGATAACTTCAATGTAATCCTCCAACCACTCCGGTTTATCCTTACCTCTAGAGCTCACCAAAACGTTTTCCTGATTGAACCACTTGGGTTCCATCCAGTTCAGAGAGTTGTTCAGGTAAGGCCTCCACTCGAAGCATGCCTCGTCCTGCAAAATCCGTATAGCCTCCTCCTTTGTGGTCGTCCTCTTCCTCCGGCTCCAATGGAGTACCCGCGCATTTGAGACAGGGAACTGTGGCGCCCTCAGCTGCGGCGGGCGCAGGCACTCGTAGTGCTCCCACATCCACACCTGCAGGAGCCAGAGCGGTGCCCACACGTCCACACGCCCAGACACCCCCTCCGCCCCTGCAGAAGTGACAATCCTATCCATGTCGGCATAAAGATTGGCCAGCATGGCCGGTCCGAGCGCAATGCGCTCACCAAGACTGAGCCGAGCGGCGAGCACGAAAGCGCATTCCGGCAACTCGCTGCTCTTTGGCCGCAGCCGCGGAGTAACAAAGAACGCGAGCCAGTACGCGAGGAATCCAAGCCGCCGCAGCTCGTCGTCCTCGCCGGGGCGGATGCAGCAGTCGAACCACTCGAGCCACACCTCCGCGGACACGCGGCGGGCGTCGCGGGCGCAGGGGTGGATCTCCTTGATCTTCTCCTTCTCTACGACCAGGCGGATGCGGAGGTCGTCCTCCTCGGGGGTGAGGGGCCGGTCCAGCGGGGCGCCGGAGGGGGCCAGGCCGGCGAGGAGGAGCGCGTCCTCGAGAGAGAAGGTAGCGGGGCCGGCGGGGAGGCGGAAGACGTGGGAGGCCGGTTCCCAGAGGGAGAGGAGGGCGGATAGGGCGGGGCGGTCGTGGTTGACGGCGGCGGTGGAGGCCGCGATGGCGTCGGAGATGGCGGCGGAGCGGAGGAGGGGCGCGAACGCGGGGTCCCGGAGGGCGGCGGTGACCCAGTTGGACCAGCGCGGGCAGGGGGAGAGGTGGCGGAAGGAGAGCGGCGGGATGGGGTGCGGCGGGGAGGAGGGGGACGCGGGCGGTGGGGTTAGGGCGTGGGAGAGGAGGGGCATGGCGAGGAAAGAGGGGTCGCAGCCGCGGCGGCGGCGGTAATCGTGGCCGTTGGAGGCGGGCATTTCAGTGATGGGTGGCCACGGCAAGAAGTTTGCGGGTCTGCCTTGCCGCCGCCGCCGATGGTGGGCGGGGAGGGAGGGAGGGAGCGGGGAAATTTGGGAGTTTTTGTGGGGGTTTTGCCGTTTTGGGTGTGGGGTGGGGTAGGGATTTTAGATCCTCTGACATTGACAAGGGAAAGGTAAATTACTGTAGTTTACTGTACAAAAATACTGTAGCTACAGTGATCGATCTGGATCGTTGTTTTTTCATCCGACGGCTCAGATTCACCCAATGTCACTTTGCCATTCCCTTTCCAACGTCAGAGGATCCGATTCCAGGGGTAGGGATGGCAATCGCCAATCGGGCGCGGTAGGTAATAGTGCTCGTTTGAATACTCGCAGCGAATGCAGACCAAGCGAGAACCTCGCCGAGACTAGTGTACGCCTCGGAACGTGAGGAAGCAAGCCCGGAGCGGTGTTTATTTAGGTTTAAAAAGCCTAAGTCTTATAAATTTTATTTTCAGTGTTGCTAAGCTTGTCTAGCACGGCCCGAGCTCTTTCCATGTCGTGCCTAGGCCGATATGGTATGATATGATAACTTATTCAGGCCAACCGTATTGGGTCTAATCGGATTGTATCATACCTGGGCTCATGTCATGCGGTCTATTTGGTCAGGCCTGGTCATATGGATGAACAACAAATAAAGATATGAGAGAGCAATCCGACCATCTTTTTTATGATATGACGTGATGTACAAAATAGATAGCCTCTCCTATATTTATAAATAGATAGCATCTCTCCTATATTTATAGTCAACTAGCCTATAGATTAAGGCTCTATTTAATTTAGTTTTTTATTTCTTTTAGCTGAAATATTACTATAGCGAATGTTAGCTTTTTTTAGATGCTTAGTTAAACGAAAATAAAGAAAAATGAGAAAATGAAAAACATCACCACATCTCCATGGATAATGCAAAGGAAAACAAAAACAAAAAGGGAAAGAAAAAAGGGGGAAACCCCCATGTTAAGAAGCCAACATCTGGGTTCTTTTGGGCTTAAAATTGGCTTATACTTGTACTGTCTACAGTAAGCTAAGGCGGGTTCAGTAGAAAAATTATAGTAAAAAGTATACTAAGTTCAGCTGTACCTACCAAAATCGCATACGTCTATTTTTCTCTGCGTAATGCTTCTTGCGAACAGCCAGAATTCAAATACTTAAACTATAAGTCATAAGCCATCAACCCAAAAATAAATCCATTCATGTTCTAAACGGCTTTTGGCTTCCAGAAATTAGAAGCCAAAAGTTGTTTGGAATAGGGCCTAAGCCCTAAATCAATATTAGGTATTGCTAATTTTCTCCCGAATCTTCTTATTTCTTTAAGCAAATGGATTGAATTTATAAGTTATGATTGAATGTTATAAGTGTTGGTTTGTTTTTTTTTGTCAAATTGTAGGGTTCAGAATTAGGGCTTTAATTTGGGTTTTTAGGAATTAGAATACCCGTCTACTTCATTGTAAATCAAAGGCAAAATTATACATATAATTATATGTATGCTGAAGCGGTGAACCACCTAAATCCCTTTTTGTTTTGGTTCCACCCCTAAATATATGCTTGGTTAATCGATGCTGCACTGTTGTATATGTCTTTTTTCAAGCAATGCAAATGTTTAAGCATAGCACAAGCATACATTGTGGATCCTTTCGACAAATATTGGCTTATATCACTTTATTTTTCAATTTCAACCAAACATCCTCACTTTAATTTTGGAGATGGGTGATGTGTGTGGATTTGTAAATATTTTGGTGGCGCAAATCAACCTCGTGAGAATGTTCTACTCGTGCCATTGGCAGGTTGCCTAATAATCATCGATCAAACTACACCACCAAAACATTTGCAAATTTCTAATGCAATTCATTGCCCAAACCACCCCAAACTCTCCACGCACAGCACGGTCCAACCGAACGGAACTCCTCCCCTTTCCTCTGTTCCGTTTTTCTTATATCATTTTTCACATTCGCGAGTGGATCCTTACGAGGGGTTTTGGTTACGATACATTACATGTTAAGCACAAGGTTCATCAATTTAACAGCAATTTTTTTTAATCAGTACACTAAGCCTCGGCCTAAACACTGGACCAGCCAGCTAGGCCTCGGTTGGGCCGTAACGGGCCTTTGTTAATGGGCCAGATTGTAAAGAAGGCCGAAACACATGACCTATAAGGACTAGATGTATTGGGCTTTCTTGGTCACAACCCACAAATTTGTAATATGATTGGCCCCACAAGTTAGATAATTTATTTTTTTGTAAAAAAATCGAGAATACTTCTTTTTGTGAAAATCTTTCGATTTAGATTTATGTGGATTTAGAAATCACTTATCAGTACTAACACATAGAAGGCATATGTGATTGAACATACTTGTCCTTTAATTCTCTCTGTTGATCAGCTTCACCTGGAAAATGCAACATAATTATTACCTCTCATTTCGTTCCTTTTTTTGTTGCAATGTAATATTTAAATGCTAAGCACTAAATTGAGTTCTGTTCCAACTCCACTTTTCAACAAATTTTAAGAAGCTACAAAGAGCACAGTGTAACAGTGCCTGTTATACCTAAGCAACCCATCATGAATTGGCACCCACTGTCACTGGGGATTCTTTTATGCATTCAGTAGTACGAGACCTAATCTAGATACCCTTTTCAAGCATCTTATAATTAAGCTTTGGGAGGTATCCAGTGAGTTCCCGGCTCAAGGCTCGAAACTCAACAGCTTAAACCAAAAGTAATCACATCTATGTAGCATAGTGGACAAAGATAAAAAGAACAGTACTTTCTTGACAATGTCAGCTATGGTTTAAATTCTGTTCAGCTTTAGTGTCAGCTATAGTTCCCAGTAATTGCTTTCTGCCCTCCCTTCAACAAAAAGAACATTAGAATTCTGATCACAATCTCAGCTATAGTTTGATAATGTCAGCATTATATTCTTTCTTCCAAGAAAGTTCAGATGCATGGGTGGATCTCCTCTTCAGAATCACATAGGTTGTTCAACGCTTATGTTGCCAGGGGGGAAGACACAAGGAATCGAGCGTCAGACTGCAACACATGACGTGATTTCTGGAACCCGCTATAATAAAATAATCCTATATCACACTTCGTAATAATGTCTCTTGAACTGACTATTCCTATGTATGTAATTCTATTTTTACAATTTTATTTTTTCAGTGCCACCAGTAGGTACAAGGCAATCTACGTGCATTCTACGTTTGCCATTATATACAGAAAATTATGTGTGCTAATACGAATGATCCAGAGATTTATCAATCTCATAATAATTATTTTCTAATTATCAATTTATATATATATATATATGCTTACTACTTTACTCCTTCTAGCGACAGGGTATGACAATCAAATCAAATATATTCGATCTGAACGGACTCTTAGACGTTCGAGGATGGCTCTCCAACTTCTTGATGACGGAGATCATTGACTTGAAAGGAGAGTTTTACTTCGCCGACATTGGTTAATACATGTTCAAATATTTTATTTAATTGTAATTCATCCAATTATAATTCACTTTGAGTTGTAATTTAGTTATAACTCTGGCTATACAAAGAATTATCACAGACGATTTCTAACACAAAATAATATGTGATATGTAGACCATCACAGATGATTTTTTGTATTAGCTGTCTGTAGGCCTGGACGAAAAACTCGAAGCTCGTTAGCTCGCTCGGCTCGTGGCTGGCTCGGCTCGGCTCGGCTCAGCTCGTTAGGATAACGAGCCGAGCCAAGATTTTAGCTCGTTAGCTATAACGAGCCAACTCGAGCCAGCTCGCGAGCCGCTCACGAGCCAAACGAGCCATGCTTCCAGGAATTTAGATATGCATATGCTGCTTCCATGGACCTAATTTGTACTCTATTGCATGTGTTAATGTGTAAATTTGTACTCTATTGTACCCAAACGAGCCATGCATGTGTTAATTTGTACTCTATTGTACCCAAACGAGCCAAACGAGCCATGCTTCCATGAATGAATATATGATGGAGACATTTTTTGGCCCTGGCTCACGAGCCAAACGAGCTAGCTCGAGCTTGTCGTCGAGCCGAGCCGAGCTAGCTTTTTAGCTCGTTAGTTATAACGAGTCAGCTCGTTATCCTACCGAGCCAGACCGAGCCGAGCCGAGCCGAGCCAGCTCGATATCCAGGCCTAGCTGTCTGTGATATATCGGATATCACAGACGGTTATTTTAGAAACTATCTGTGATACATAGACCATCACAGTTGGTTTTTTATATTAGTTGTTTGTGATCTGTCAGATATAACATTTAGTTATTTTTAAAAACCGTATATATTGTGACTTAGCATATACGATTTGAGAACCGTGTGTGATAACCACTTATTATCACTGACACAATAAATCAGCCAGTTCAGAAACCGTCTCTAATCAGGGTTACAAGCCGTTAGTGATGACCCTCTTTGTGGTAGTGACAACCTTTACCAAAGGATGGATCACATATATTTTTTGTCAAGAACATAATATCTCAATGAACTTTTGTGCATTAAAAACTAAACATCGATCCCACGGTACTTTAACTGTTACAAAAGAGCAAAAAGGTATACTACATTATTGCAGAAAGCAAAACAATACAGTGCTAATGTACTAGTTGTAAACCACACATGCATGAGATATAGTCGATCGATCACCTAACCATGAGCAACACAAGTAGCCAATGTTTGAAGCAAGTAGTGTGGCACCACCAAGCTGATCAGGCGTGAATCACAGAGATAATGCACCTAATTAAGTTAGTGGGGGAATACAATGCACCACATAGATTGCACCTAAGGCAAGGGAAAGATATATTTTCTCTGTTCTTTTTTACTTTCTATGGTTTTTAAGATGTGATTTTGATTGGTATTTTTTATAATTTTATACTAACATATACTAATAAAATTATAATATTATAAAAATATTTTTAATGATAAATCTAATGATATAATTTTTGTGTAGTCAATCTAAATGTTTTTAAATCTATTAATCATCGAACTTTAGAACGGCACGGCGAAGAGAGTATATAAGAAGAAAGCCAAGGAAGCATCCTTATAGTTAGGTACGTAAAGGAGTTAGCTAGTAGCATGGAAACTAGTCAACTTAACGTGTTCGCTTTTGCACTTTATATGAAAGGAAAAAACAATTAGTAGATGAATTAGTGTGTTGTGATTAAATTCTTTTAGAAGGATTAGTGCTTGCACTTCCTTCGTTAATGCCCTCTACAGATCATAGTACGGCTTAATTTAAAATACAAATAATTAAACACACACCAACGTAGATGTGGCCTTGATAGTGGCACTACAAAAAAAGAGGCTACATCATAGACGGTTCTTAGAAATCATCTATGTTGTAAGTATCACAGATGGTTTATATGAATAACCGTCTATAGTATTTTCAATCGTCTGTGATAATACAAGACATCACAGACGGTTCTTGATAAGAACCGTCTGTGATAATGACAGACATCACAGACGGGTTTTATTTAAACCGTCTATAATACTTCACAGATGGTTTGTATTAAAAACTGTCTATGGTATGTTTCCCGCGTCATAATCCCTCAAAATTTCATAATCTCCCACCTAAGTCCGAGTAGGATTCAGAAAAGGGCATAACTTTTGCATACGGTGTCTGTTTTCCGATTAGCATTTTCAGCACATTCATGACCTAAACCACTTAGGTTACCGCTGTGATTTTGCACGCCACCACTTTTTCGGTATTAGGCAATTTACCAAAATGCCCCTCTACCACCTTCCACGAAAATTTTCGCTTTCTTTGCCACATAGCATCGTCCATTTTCACCATCTTCCATGTGGTCTCAATGACTTAGCGCCAAGCATATCATGTGTCAAGATCCCACCGAATCGTCCCCGCTTACAAATGACCCAAGTCACTCAGAGCACCACATGTTTTTCTTTGCATCATGATGGCACCCAATTTCCCTGACCGCTATAGACCCAGCTCCTCTCTGAGCTTAGTCACAATTCACCTTCCTGTTGCTAGTCATGTCCACCATCGGTAGCTCCCACTTCGATTCCTCATCATCTCGGCTTGTAACCACTCTGCTAGCCTCGGTCATCTTCCGAGCGACTCCCTTAAGGACATCGGCTCCTCCTGAGCATAGTCCTAATTTCTTGATCATTTTGGGCCTAAACTCTCCTAACTTAGCCTCAATCCTACCTGCCTCACCATGACGTAGCTCCAGAGTCCTACAACCAACAACAACAAGCAAACCATCACATACACTCATCAGTTGATACAATTAATCTATATGATGCACCAAGCAAAATGTATGCACATAAGCAATGACACCTATGTCGTACCCAAACTCAACAAACTCAGTTCGAACCAACTCATGCTCCAGATCTCAAAGGCCAATCTGGCTGCTAACCATAGGCCAGTCAGACTGCTGGCACCTCGGCCTGTCAGACCGCCAATTAATAGTCGGTATGACCACCACAGCAGGTATGGCTGCCAACCAAAGGTTGGTCATACCACTGCCTTCCACAGTGAAAATACACAGTCATACCACTACCTCCCACAACGAAAACACGCTCATTAGAAAAAAGCTACCACGAACTAGAATCCGGTCATACCGTAACCCCGGTCCAACCACCATTCAAGTCTGGTACTACAGCATTTGGCCGGTCAGATCGTGGCTCCTATACCGGTCTGACCACCAACCCAAGGCCAATCAGGTCGCCCTTGGCCGATATGACTATGGCCCTAATGCCGGTCATACCGCCAGCAACATAAGCAACTAAAAATTTGCAAACTCTCAAAAATCAAAGTCAAACTCTACAAACTCTCTGAACCAAAAGTCAATTACTCATCACAACTATAAGGTGACCTCCACATGGTCTCACACTAAGAAAAGAATTCACTCTTACCCTCCTAGCTATTTAAAGAATTCACTCTTACCCTCCTAGCTATTGTTTTTATCCCTAATTACAAGTTGGGTTGATAATGTAATACTAGCTGTCTAGCACCATAGAGTCCTATACATGGTTCTAGTTATCCCAAGGCTATGGTTAAGATCAGATTGATCGAGTTAGAAGAAAGGGCCTTGCACAGTTCCATGGCCCATGCATGTTGTTGCAAATACATCTGTGGTAAATAAAAATAAAAAAAACGATTTCATTCTCATCAACAACGCGTTGTCAAGTTATTATTGAATTTTCAGGATTTGATCATCTAACCTCTTTTTGTATTGGGTGGATCTTAAAATAATTAAGGTGACCAAATATTCCCACTGTCTCCGAAAAAAAAGAATTTTCTTTTGTTGATCAGGTGCGTCCTAGAGTGCGTATCTTCGGTTAAGGTCGCGAAGACAATTCAACTCTTACAACTTTTGTAGGGACCATCATTGTACAAGTGGGGCTCTCGTGTTAGTAGGACTATACTTGGCAACTTATTAAAGGAAAATCATAGGTAGAAGTGTGTTTATATGCACAACATCACTCTTCCTATAGACAAAATTACACTGTAGCTCTTTGAACTTATAGAGTTGTGCCACTTTATCTTATGAATTTATGTTTTACTTTATTAACTTCTGAATTTGTAAGGTTATGCCACTTTATTCTCTGAACTTGTGTTTTACTTTTTTAGCCCTTGAGCTTGTAAAGTTGTGCTACTTTACCCCTTGAACTTGTATTTTACTTTCTCAGCCCCCTGAACTTGTGTATGTTTGCACCGTAGGTCTATTGGGCCATTTGCCAATAGAAAACCCTGAGTCGGCATAGCACATGGCTAATGCCATAGGGTTGGGTTTGATCGTGTGGGCACATGATGAATTTAGGAGGTTTACCATCGTGGTTTAAAGCAGTGGCGGCTGTTCGTTGGATTAGAGACGAGGAATGGGGTATAGCGGCATTGTGGCAAAATACAAAAGGTGGAAGGAGTGGCAAACATGTTAGGATGGCATGCTTGGACATTAATTTATCATCTTCCTTGTCGCCATCAACGTCACCGATGTCATCCCCATTGTCCCCATGGAGCCTCCTCAAGCTGCTCCTCCTTCCGCGCACGGTTTCGCAGGCCCCAGAAACATGCCACATGCATGGCATCACCGGAGCCCCACCGAGACAACCTGCTATCGCCCCACGCCCTCCATCCCCTGCTCTGCCACGCTGCAAGAGAGAAGAGGGCACTTTGTCGACTCGACATTGTGCCCACGCGATCAAGCCCAACCCTACGGCATCAGCCATATGTTATGCTAGCTTAGAATTTTCTATTAGCAAATGTTCCAATGAACATGCGGTGCGAACAGATGCAAGTTTAGAGGGTCAAGTAAGTAAAATACAAGTTTAGAAGGTAAAATAATACAACCCTATAAGTTTAGAGGCTAAAAAAGTAAAATGTAACTTCATAAGATAAAGTGGCACAACTCTACAAGTTAAGAGAGCTGAGAAAGTAAAATATATATAAGTTTAGAGAATAAAGTGATATAATCTGATAAATTTAAAGCACTACAGTATAATTTTCTTCATCGTACATATCATTAGTGCGTGTTTCAAAGACCGAAACAAGCTATGTTAGAAAAACCCAAAGAAAAAGGTGCCACCAAAGGATAACTTGCATTGCATGCACGCATCCAGTCAGACTCTGACTGTACGTGTGACGAAGGAGCAGCTTCTCATGCTAGCCCCAATGTTAAGAGACGTACGGTAATAAATTAAGGATAATGCATGCTGGTTCCTTTGCAGCTTCGATAGTGCACTGTGCGGCTGTTGGTATGATTACGTACTGATGTCCTATATGACTTGTTAATTAGCTTAATTAGTGCCTTCAGCAGTGAGCGCTTAATCTTTTGTTGGTGACTTGGGCGTGGCATATGTTTGCTAGTGAGCCACTACGTACATGCATTTGTGCATGTTGCAAATTAGAATATGTATTTTCTTTGGGATAATTATGAGGACAAAACAGTACAACCTAATCAATGTGTGCTTTGAAAACAGTAACGAAATAAATTTCGTGCACCAAACTGTCCAAAAAATTAAGAGGAGAGAGAACAAATATGGAGTAGTTAACATCACTACTCGCACGTCTCCTTTCTCAAGAACAAAGATGTGGATTGATCTATATACACAATGCAATGGCCACAACCATGGACCATGATGGTTATCCAAGATGTCAATCTCTGACCCCACAAATCTTGTATACAATAAATTAAATAGTATTGTCTAATAGCTTGAAACTGTTACTAGAGGAAAGAAAATAATTAGATGAGGTTTTAAATACAACCTCTCCAATAGCATGATATTATAGCTTGTTACTAAAGTTGTATTTAGATAAGAGAATAGCTGGTTTAGAGGGAGATGGCTCTACAAAATTTTCGGTTATCTAAAAAGGTTTGATACTTATACGAGTATCAAGCTTCTCTCTCTTTCTCCTTACAAAAAAAGCTCACATGGCATAGACTAAGTATCAAGCAAATTCGCTTGTTGAGAGTTCCCTAAGTATATATTTGTCCACCTTTACAACGGCTTAAACTCTTGGGTGAACCGATTAATGCATGAAACTTATTATGTTATCAGAGCCAATTAAAGATTTGAAGCACCTGGTTGGTACAATATTAAGAAATAAATAATTACACCCCTACTTCTCCATGTCATAGGATAATCCATCCTAAACCTGACTAAGTCATAGGCTAATCCATCATAAACGTGAGAGAAAGTGTTCAAGTACTAGACTATGTTGCCCATATTTCCTCAACATCTAAATTTTTGAGTGAATTGGCTATAACATGAAACTCATCACTACTTCCATGCTCTCCGGAAGAAACAAAAAACTTGCATAATTCACCTTTTTAGGAAGAATTGTGGCACTTCTTTTCATACGAGCATTACCAAATTTTTAAAATTAAAAAATGTGGGATTCACTTGAATTAAACAATAGAAAAATTATGAAAAGTTATTCACGTGAAACAAAATAATTTAATTCGACAGAGTGCTTTTGAGTATGTTAATTGGCAAAAGCTAGTCTACAAATTTGCATGCATGAGGTAACATTCCGGCATGGCTTATCTTTGGCTTTTTATTTTTTTTACTATAGTAACTAGCTTTCAAACAGTGCATATTTTCAAGGTGAGATCTAAAAGTTGATTGTAGTAGACATTGTATCGAGTTCAGCTATACCGGCCAAAATCGCATGTGACTGGTTCCTTCTTCGTACTGTTTCTCGTAAACAACCAAAATTCAAAAGCCATAAGCCACAACCCAAAAGAATCCACCCATATCTTAATTTGGCATTGTAAAACAATATATTCTGATATTCGCTCTCCTAGATAGAACTTGATACTTATTCTGAGCGTAGTACCCAGCCCATGTGGCAAATGTGGAGTTATGATAGTGGGATTAGTCCAACATAGCTTGTCAAAAGTGAGTTACAATAACATATAATGCATGTTGGGTCCAAATATAGTACCTCAAAGTTAACTCTTTTACACAAAGTGAGGACGAAAGCGCAAGTGGGGTGTTATGCACACGTAGGTCCACCCACAGTGTACTAAGCATTGAGCGCATTTTAGGCCAAGGTGTTACAGATGGTATCAGAGCATCAACCCTTGCTGCACAGATACGTATGCATGTGGGCCCACTAGTGGGTGCCCACGGTATGAAGGTTGCACTGAGGGGTATTCTAGGAATTTTCTGTGTATATAGTATACTGTCGAGGGCGTCAGCCCTCAAGCGGGTGAGTGTATTACCCTAGCCCATTCATAGTGTAGCCCATGTTGAGTTGTGATAGTAGGATTAATCCTATATTGCTTATCAAAAGCGAGTTATAGTAGCATATATAATGTCTATTATGTCTAAACGTAGCACATCAGGGTTAACCCTTTTACACGAAGCAAGGATGAAAGTGTAAATGAAATGCTATACATGTATGGGTCCACCGCACGGTGGGCTGGCATTAAACGGATTTTAGACCAAGGTGTTACAGAGAGTGCTGATTGAAATGCAAGCATGCATCACAAGACACTAACTAGGAAGATAAGGCAGATCAGTGTGCCACGATATGCAAAAATAATTTGGCGTCACAAAAAGGGCATGGCTACCCAAATGATGCAAGAAACAACGTAACCCAAAGTAGCCCTAGCTATCACACGCACAACATAATTGAGTGTTGGAAAGCTCAGCTTAAATCTCCTTGACACAATGTCAGGACCCCCTCATGCACTCTTTTTGGCAAAATGTTTTTTCGCTTTAAGCAACATTGGTACGTCACCGATATTATGATCTTAGCCAGGATGGCTAACTAATGAATGCTTTTGATGCATTGGCCCAAATGATAGGAACAAAGATAGGGAGGTACAGGGTTAACACACTTTGGTTAGGCGATTGTGATAACGCTTATCTCGTTCAGGTGGCCAGGTGCAAGCAGCTGCCACGCGCGCTAAGGGGACAGGAGGGGCCGTGTGATTTCATGCACCATGGTGCTGACTTTTCTCCATCAGAGATATGCATGAGCGGGATGAAGATAAGAGAGCTAGGGTGGCATGCATGCATGCGAAGGTTCCAGAAGCTTCTAGCTAGGTGAGCAACGACCGGTGTACTTCTCATACACCGTAAACGACTTCAATTGGTCATTGACACATGGGCTCCACGTCATCAACGGCAAACGCCGTACAAATATTTGGTCAGGGCTAGTCCAGCAAACTAAGCATGCTTTTGTTATGTCACTAATAGCCTGTGCGTATGCCCTTGCTCCACGCGTTAGTGACGATTATTTTGAATGTTGTACTATCCTAGAAACTGATGATGACTTGTGATGTGGTAAAAGATGCAAAGCAACTATTAATTGGACAAGCTTTTGACAGCGCCTTCATACTTGAATGGGACATGTTTTGTTTTCTACAAAGAATTTTGTATAAAATCAATGAAACACTCGGTAAGATTAAATAATGCTTTCTTCCAAAAATTATATATGGAAATATCCTTAACCAATGGTTTGGAATGAGGTTTAGAAGAATTCCATTTATGGACATCAGTCAAATAAACGTCAGTCTTTTTTTATTTATGGAAGCAACAGAAGGCTTCTATTTTATAGTACAATTCTATTGACATTTTGCGCTTTAATCCGCACTGTCAACGGATAACATGAAAATTGCTCATCAAGGGTGATCAAATCAGCACTGATGTTCTGTCAACATAGGAGAGCGCTTTAAATCATGGACATCTTTTTTCCTGTCTCCTACAAAAGAAGACAAACTTCAATTATTATTGAGTGACCAAAAGATTGTATCGAGTACATAAAGAAAAAGGTTTGTGCTGATCTAATTTTTTTCTCGAAAATAAAACCGCTATGACATTGACGCGAAAGGCGCCGTTGGGTTGGATGAATAGGTTCAGCATATGTGCGACCCTGCAGATAGACCAAAACTGAAGATGTGTACAAGTACAGTGGAAAACATTGCAGCTATTCTGGCCACTGTTGCAATTAATCTAGACCTTCCATTTTTCATTTTCTATCGGGTGGCTAAAATTGATCCCTGAACCTTAACGACGAGCATGATAACCAACTGCATGCGCCTCTTTGGAAAAAAAAGAAGAAATACATATCTAAACTCGTAATCTATAATTTCAGAGGAGGCAGCCAAACATTCTTAGATGTGTGCTTCTTTGTACTGCGCAGGATGGATATTCAGGAATTTTGAAAATTTTTGGAACTGTTAGAGTAGTTGTCATGTTACCGACAAACAATCACACAAATAGTAGAAAACACAAGAATTAGTTCCAACAGCCTCTCTCTCTTTCTCTTTATTGATGGGTGAATACGAGATCTACAGGTGCGTACAATGAGCAGCCCCTACCCCTCCTTATATAGGGAGGGGGGCTGCCTTCTCAATAGAATAAGTAATATGAGACTAATAGACAGCCATGCCTCATGGGCCTTAATAGGTCTACCCACTAGTGGACCTCGTTTAGGTAAAGCGTCCACATGATCGGTCATAATGGGCCCATATTACAACACTTCCCTTGAACACTTTGCTAACGCTGGCTTACTCTTCATTAAAAACTCCTTTTGAAAAATTTAGTGGGAAAAACGGTAAGAAAAATAGTATATAGTTTGCATTTTTACCATTGCATATGTTGCCTCACTAAAACCTTCAATTAAGAAAACACGTTGAGACAAAACTTAATTAAGGAAAAAGTGTACAACACTTCATCTCAGAGATGAATATGTATGAAAATTTCATTCTCCCCCTAAAGGTAACAACATTTTGAGCATTTGCATGCTAATTGCATCAACATGCTTTGTAAAGTTAGAAGCTGCTAAGAACTTAGTGAATAAATCGGCATGATTTTCACTCATTTGGATTTTCTATATTTATATATTCTCTTTCACCTGCTACTCATGGGAATAGAAATGCTTAAGGAGTATATGATTTGTCATTGGAGTCTTGACATAGCTATTCTTCATTTGTGCAATGCAAACAACATTATCCTCATAGAGGACTTTGGGGGGTTTTATTTACCTTTACACCACATGATTTTTGGATAGAATGAATCAATCTTCTAAGACATATACACTCATGAGTGGTTTCAAATAGTGCAATTATCTCTGAATTATTAGTTGACGTAGCAACTATTGACTGTTTAACAGACTTCCAATAGATAGTTGTATTTCCACTTAGAAAGACATATCATGATTGTGATCTAGCATTATGGGAATTAGAAAAAATAGTCGGCATCTAAATATCTAACAATTTTAGTGCCTTCGTTCTTGCAATAAAAAGTCCAAAATCACTAGTGGTTCTTGCAATAAAATATCCAAAATCACTAGTACCTCATAGGTACCTAAGAATGACTTTAATCCCATTCTGATGACTCTTAATAGGTTGGGAACTATATCTTGCCATACAATTCACTACTAATGCAATGTCAGGCTTGGTAAAATTTACAAGATACAAGAGTGCTCCAATCGCACTCAAGTATGGGGTTTCAAGTCCTAATACATCTTCATTCTCACGTTGAAGTCCATATGGATCGTTCTCCACTTCAAGTGACCTAACGGTCCTTGGAGTAGTTAGTGAACGAGGTTTATCTAGATAAAATCTCTCTAGTATTTTATGGCAAGCTGGAGCAACATGGTGGGCACGGCAAGTAGCATAGCCAGGGCGGCATCTTTAGGAGCTGAGGCGTGGTCAGCGTAGTGATGAGGAGGCTAAGGCTCGTCTGGAGTGGTGAGGTTGGTGTGGCGATGGCGAAGCTGAGGTTTTGATGCAACACGGTAGACGCATCATCGGCGAGCTTCAGGGCGACATCCTGAGGTAGTCGCGACAATAGTGACGGCGTACTCAGCGCGACGCTATTGTCGTGGCGACGAGCTTCTAGGGTCTGGATGGCACAGTTAGTGAGGCCAAAGTCGGCAGCTGTGGTGGTTAGGAGTGGCCGGTGCGGACAGGATAGACTGTAGTGGCACGGTGGACGTGGGCGGTGTAGATTGGATCAGCGAGGACGGCGTGGTGGGCGCGGCCGACGATGATGGGATTGACAAGGGCTGCACAGTGGGTGCTTCGGGGGCTCGCCATTAGCGAGCGATACAGTGATGCTATTAGCACGGTTGGGGAGAGAGAAACGAGAAGGGCCAGATAAACACCACAAAATAAATCGAAATAGATTTGTTGTAGATAATGTACCAGATGGCCTACGCAAGAGTGTTAGCATGCTCATAACATGTCATAGTAGTGGTCGTGTTGTCAATGAAATATTATGCAAAAAGTAGAAGACACAAGAAGTTGTCCAGATAACCCCTCTCTCTATTGATGGGTGTGTATAAGATCCACAGGTGTGTATAATGAGCAGCCCCTGCACTCTATATAGAGAGAGCACTAATACAAAAAGGCTTATACTAGACGCCTCATCATAGACTGTTCACCAAAACCATCAGTGTTAAATGCAATCACAAATGGTTTAAATTTAGAGACCGTCTGTGTTGCTGCCAGCGCTAAAAACCATCTGTGAAGAGATAATATCATAGACGGTTCATGGTGAGCACCATCTGTAAAGTATCACAAATGGTTTTTTATTTAAACTATGAGAAGGAAGTTATCACAGATAGTTTGTATTAAAAACCATATGTGATATGTTTTCTGCCTCGCAATCCTCTAAAATTTTATAATCTCCTGCCTGAGTCCGAGTAGGATTCCGTTCCGAGACACCTTTAGTAAAACGTGCATAACTTTTGCATACAGTGTATGTTTTTGACGTTCTTGTACTTGTTGGAAAGCTAACGACGAGCCCGATCCAAAAAATTGACCTACTTATGCCAGTCACCCTCTAAGACCCTCAAAACCGGTCATCTTTAGCCTTAAATTTGTGTCGCAAGTTTCAATTTCTATTTTTGCCAAATTTTCTATCTTCCGTTCGGAATTTGGGGTTTGCTTCAACTGCAAAGTTGTAGATCTCGTCAAAACTTGTCAAACGAGCATATATAAGCCATAAAAACTTTGCTATTTTATCTTTTGAGACTAGATGTTTACACTACAGCAGTATATATATATATATATATATATATATATATATATATATATATATATATATATATATATATATATTGTCTTTGATAATTATGTATCACAAATGGTTTGTGGTTCAAACTGTCTATAATAATTATATATTCCTGATCGCTGGGCCCGTCAATCCTCCCCAACCCAATCCTAGCCAATATAAACCCACCAACCCCACCCCACCAATTCAGCCAAAAAATTTTCCACTCCCGCCTCTCCCCCTCTATACATACTCACTTAAACCCATCCCCTACCACGCTCAAAATCTCTCCAGCTTCCTCACCGTCCTCCTCCTTGACCCCGACCCTTACAAAGTTGATGGCACGTAAGTCTAGGGCAGCAAGGCACCACAGAAGCAGCTAGTTACCAAGACGGCGCTCAATTCGACGCTGGTGACAGCGGGCGTCAAGGACATCCAGCTCGTGCGCTGCATCAAGGGTGAGAGGGCCTAGGCATAGAGGCCTCGTCGGAGCGGTTGAGCTTCTATTGTCTGCTAGGATTTCTGCTTCTTCTATGTTCTTGGCATGCTTAAGAATTGGGTTCGTAGGATTAGGAGATGTGTTCTTACCATGTTCTTGCTGTGTTAGATAGGTAACCTGCTCGTTATCTTGTTATGCTGTAATAGTGGATTCTAATCTTAATGAAAATAAAATATATTGTTGTGTTTGCTGCTGTATTTGCTTGTTTTCAAAGGGTATAGCTAACATTTCGTGAGGCTAGCCAAAAAACAGAAAAATTTTAGGTATAGAATGAATTATCACAGACAATTTTGTGGTATAAACCGTCAATGAAGAACTATCACAGATGGCTCAAATCAAAAACCGTCTATAATACTCATATATCACAGACGATTCTATCCACCAACTGTCTATGATGGGAGAGTATCACAGACGGTTTTATATACCAACCGTCTGTGATACTCGCCCATCATAGACGATTGGTAGCTAGAACCGTCTGTGATGGGTGAGTATCACAGTCTGTTTTTGATTCGAGCCGTCTGTGATAGTCTGCTTCATAGACAGTTCTTTATAAAAACCGTCTGTGTTATGACTTATCACATACGGTTTGAAAACCGTCTGTGGTGACCTCATGTCATTACTGACCTATAAACTCAGATGGCTCACGAAGCCGTCTGTGATGATATTTTTGAATCGTCTGTGATGACCTTTTTTGTAGTAGTGGAGGAGGCCTATCCTTTCAATAAACTAAGAGTGAGTTCTTTTTGGCTGATGGTTTGTATTTTATGGCTTAAATATTTGAATTCTACCTGTTCGCGAGAACAATACTCAGAGAGAAATAGTTGCATGCGATTTTGACCAGTACAGCTCAACTCAGTACACTTTTTACTATAATTATTTTATTGATCCCGCTTTGAAAAAACACACTATTTAAAAATTAGTTACTGTAGAAAGTATAAATATAAGCCAATTTAAGCCTAAAAGAGTCCTGCCTAAGTAATGTGTAACTAAACTAGACAACCATGCCTTAGAGACGTTAATAGCTTTAACCACTAATGAATTTTATTTAGATGAAGCATCCACGTGATCAGACCGATATTACATAGGCCATTAGTTGCCAGTTGGCCAACACTTGTGTTTTTCATCGCCTTCGTACGTGGAATGTGCTAGGCCAAATTTGCACTTTTACTGTTTTCCTCGAAAATCTCCCACTACTTTTTGTTAAAGCTTAATTAACGGTATTATAAAGCCACGATAGTCGACCTTTATTGAATCTTTGCAGGACAGCCACTAATATTTTAAATTTTCTAAAGTTTAAACCATTGAAAGTGACTTCGAAAAAGGATGATAAAGGCCAAAAGCGCAAAAAGGAAAACATCATGACGTCATGGGTGTCAATAATCATCCCTTTCTTTGAGGTGCATAGAATCATTATAAAACAACTCTAATGAAAATGGATGTACATTTTGATTTAAGACCGATGTAGGATTGGCATTTATGTGACTAGCATATTTTGCCACGAGGGGAGTAGCATTAATTTAATTCCTTGTACTGTGTTTTTAAGGGCATTCTTCCTATCATCTATAAACGATATTAAAAATAGCTCATATAATAATTTATCTCTTTACATATCTGTATAAACAACTTTTTCATGACACAATGCATCTTATTTATCGTGTTACAGTCGACTACTGCATAAGATATAACCCAGTTTTCTATGCTCACACCCTCTCCTCTACATCATCTCGTGTCCTACGTGACAAACTTTATAGACAGCTGACATCATGTTAGTGTACATGGCCTAAGTGTATTTTTGTTTTATATTTATGTAGTTAATGCGTATATTTAAATTTACAAACGTAAGCCATTTTTACGAGCATCGGAGAGCATTGGCCGGCTACAGTTCGTTGCCCCTTTACACAAAAAAGAAAAAAATTGGATGGTGATCGATGACAGAGAGAAAATAGGGGCCTTCGTTACCCCAAATCTAGTTTGAACTTGCAATTGTCCTAGTTCCTATCAAACAGCATCTACAACCGTTCATCCTATGCATCAGCTAGCATAAACAAAAGCAGGTAATTAAATCCAGCGGTCGCAGGGTCTGTTTTTTTCGGCTGTGGCTTATAACTTTTGGCTAAATTTTTTTAATTTTGACTGTTTACAGTACAAATTACGGAGAGACAGATACTCACTTGCAATTTTGGCTGGTACAGATGTTGGTCTTTTAACGTGTAGATCATTTAACTTGTAGACCCCGTATTGAGAAAATACTCCGTTTGAAAGTTAGATACTATAGTAAAAATCAAAAACCGCCAGCTTTTAACTTCAAGAACAGGCCCGCAACTTGCTCAGCAACACCTTAGAGAGTTTTAAGTTTGCAACAACGGAGTAACAAGTGATGGACAAGTGGTCCAAAACTCCGATGTCAGCCTCGCATTAGATGTTATTTTTCAACCTGCACGCATCATTTATACACTACTAATAAACTAATTTCGCTAAACCAAAACACTCGAAGGAGCAAATACCATGGTCGTAAAATATTACATATTTATTTTCGTGAAACATATGTGACAGGGAAACGCCACGAAAAGGCCGACTCTTTGGCGGGAGACTATTTGGCGGTAAACGAGCACCCAAAAAGCAGCGGCGATCAACTGAGGAGGAGAGAAGGTTCCTCCTTTTCTTCTTCCTCCCTCTCTTCTTCGCTTTCAGCTGACGGCTGCTAGAGCTACGTACTGTCGCAGCAAATGTCAATCTGACGCACGAACATTCGCACGGCCATCATCTTGATGTCCCTACTCGCCAGGATCTTCTTCATGTCGTCGTCGTACGTAGTGCTGGTAGTATTTGACTCGGAGTAATTCTAGGGGTCCGGCTCAGGTGCAGGACCTACACATAACTATATGCAGGGATGTCCGATTTGCGACACGTGGCAGTCAGCGCATAGGATTCACGACAAGTGGCAAAAAATCACAAAATACTTAAAAACATCTAAGAAATGCTTAAAAAATTGTAGAAAGTATTTTTTAAAAGTACTTTTTAATAAAAAATAATTTTTTAAATACTTAAAAAAATACTTTTTAAGTATCCAAAAATACTTTAACAATTTTTTCAGTATTTTTTGGATTTTTACACTATTTTTTCGATTTTTAAGTTTTTTGAATTTTTGCCACGTGTCGTGAATCCTATGCGTCGGCTGCCACGTGTCGCAAATCAGGCATCCCTGCACATAGTTATGTGCAGGGGTCCCTGCACCTGAGCTGGACCCTAATTCTAGCAATGGCGAATCGAAGGGCCCTGCCTTTTTCTGCTTTTATGAAGGCAGCATTATGTTTTCCAATTAGTTCAGGCTAATGGTCTCGTTCTTTACAACTTATTTAATGGCTTATGATTTATAAATTCTCTCAAATAAATAAATAAGACGTTTTTTCTGTTGTTATTTTAAAGTGGCTTATCGAGATAGCATTTCGAAGCGGCTTATCGATATTTAATTTATCACACAAATGCTCTTTTTAAAGCAAAAAAATATTATTTATAATCATAAATCATTATCCGTAACCGAAGAGACTACCGACAGCTTCTAATGGTCCAGTGAGCCTGAACATGCACATTGCAAGCAGGAGAGAGAAAAAAACCTTATAAAATAGCATGCATGTATGCGAGGCATGTTTGACCATCTAAAGATCCCAGCCGTACAATCATGTCGGGTTGTAGAGTTGTATATGTATTGCTTTTTGTGACTAATTGTGCATCATTGGATGATTAAAAAGTTGGTAATTATGTAATTAGTTTATTCAGAAAGTGTAATATTTTTTATAGCATGTGCATCTCTTTTTTAGGTGAAAACATTTAGAAAATATATCTATATATCACTTTTACATACTTTTTCACTTTTCTGATGATGCACCACTAATAGGTGATGTACCAAGGAAAGGATGATGAAGGGAACTTTCGTCCCACCCTCGATCTCGAAAAACTGAGGGTCTATTTGGAACATAAAAATTCTAGAAAAAATAGCATTATTTCTTCAAGAAGAATACAATAGATGGTTCCCAAAAACTTTCTTCGAATGTAGGAACTTTGTATAAATTCTGTAGAAAACATAGCAACACCTGGTTTCTATAAATATTATACTTCAAATGAGGTCTAAGATACAAGATAGAGTTGTAGAAAACAGAGCAACTCTTGGTATCCGCAAATATTATATTCCAAATGGGGTCTAAGATACAAGAAAGACTTGTAGTTGGTTAAGATACAAGATAGAGTTGTAGTTGGGACAATTTAGCGATGGGAGTATATCTAGTGCAAATAACATTTTCAATGCAAATACGCAAACATAGCCATGAGCCGTTGGATCTCACGGGGATGGCCTGCATGCAGGTGGGCGGAATGCCATTCACACGTATGCCAGTTTTTGGAAAACCACCCGCATGTGGCTCACTTTTCTCTCCACCCCCTCTCTTTTCCTCGGCCGC
The DNA here is from genome assembly GCA_017311315.1 of Dendrocalamus latiflorus. Lineage (NCBI taxonomy): Eukaryota > Viridiplantae > Streptophyta > Magnoliopsida > Poales > Poaceae > Dendrocalamus > Dendrocalamus latiflorus. The sequence goes on from CM029645.1 coordinate 1,847,282, forward strand.
CTTAGTCTCCAGACTCAATCAGACGGCTCACCTCCCCCCTCCTAGCGTCGCCCCCCGACCTCCACTGGCTCCCTCCCCGTCTTCCCTCGGTGCTGCCCCCTCCAGCCTCCCTCGACGTCGTCCCCCGGACTCCCCTAGCACTGGCGACGCCGTAGCCCAAGCTCCTCCCTCGGCCCCCTAGGAGCCAGATCTAACCTCCTTGCCACCTTCGACCACGACCACGACTGCCACGACTACAACTACCTTCGATCACGGCAGCCTTCGACCACAGCCGCCTTCGACCAAAGCCACCACGACTACGGCCGTTATGACCACAACCACCTTCGACCACGACTACGAACGTCACGACCATAGCTTGTGGTAGTGGTGGACGTGGTTGTGGTGGTCATGGTCGTGGTCGAAGGCGGCGGGGAGGCCAGATCTGGCTCCGAGGGGGCTGGAGAGGAGGGAGGAGCTCAGGTCACGGTGTTGCCAGCGCTGGTGGAGTCTAGGGGCGATGCTGAGGAAGGCCAGAGAAACGGCACTGGGGGAAGCAGGGGAGAGAGCCAGGGGGAGGCGCCGAGATTGAGCTGGGGGACAGCACTGGGGAGGGGAGGGAGGCAACGGGGGTGGCACAAGGCTAGGAGGCGCAGAGGGAACGGAGGCAACGGGGGCGACGCAAGACTGGGAGTTGAGGTGACATGATCGGATGAAAAAGAGACTGAGTTATGCAGATGGAAAAGCGCAGGCGAAGCGGGGGTTATGTGTAAAATGACGGTAACTTTTGAGGGATTCTACCCACATAGATTTGAGGTGTAGAAGGTGAATCCATCGGTCCTGATTCGTGTTTGCATGTTTACATTAAAAAGACCATTTATTCTAGATATGCTCCCTCTAACGATATGATGTAGTTGATACTGTCATCAGGCACCAGCAATGTTCGGGTCTAATAACAACGGCAATATTGGATTATATACCATTGCACACGCACTAGCTGATGCCAAATCACACACATAGTTGTTAAAAAGTGGTGTGGGCACGTCAATTTATTTTTCCACGGTTCTTTCCAAAAAAAAATCGCACTGCTAATGTATACATGCATATTCGCGCGTGACCTTGGGTTCAGACAAATAATGCAGTTCGAGTACAACTCTGCTTGCAGAAGCAGCAGAGAACTTGCTTGCGTTTGACACTGGCCTTTTCGATGCACTTTGGACCTTGGAACCATCGAAGCAACGAGCTAGCACAACCGATGGTCGAGCAGCATGCAGCTTCTCCCTGCCCGAGTGAGTGCCCGGCAACTAGGCAAAAGAAAGGCCGGAATTTGATTGTTCGGACATCATGAGCATGGGAAACTTCTGCATCCGTTTGTTGGATACTCAAATTTCTTGCACTTTCTTCTTAACTTTGGTCTAAAATGTATACCACATTAGATTTTTTTTTTACCCTTGGGTGTTGAACTGTACTGCAACTCGTTACTCTGCCAAGTACGAGTAATGTAGCATCGTGGTCCGCGATGTGTGTCTGTCACAGGAACTGAAAGTAAGGTTAGCATCAGTTGCCGTTTTTTACTTTTGCAGGGCCTATTTTTCGCAGAATTTAAATTGTCATTGAGCGCCTTTTTTTTTTTTTGCAGATTTAGTTAGATCCTACATTTTTCCAATAAGCATGCACTTTAGGTGACTATACCCTCCGTTCTTTTTTAATGCCATTATAGAGATGTTACTATATTTTAAATATTTTTTAGTAGCGTATAATGAGAAAGTAGTGGTTGTGTATTGGAGACCATGTCAACGCAAGGATCTAACTCTCAAAATTGAAGATGGGCAAACAATTCGTCATAGGACGGACGTGCGACTAGCATGAACTAGGAAATTTTTGCTTTTTAGCATGGCAAAGATGTATAAATAGAAAAATAAACTAACAACATCTGGTGATCGGTTCGGCTGAAAAGCTCATGGCTTATAGCTGAAAACACTATAGCTGGCTGAAAAAAGCACTGTAGCTGACAGAGGCTTATTTAGCATAATTAAATTTAAAAAATATAAAAATATAAAAAAATATGTTAGCCCATTACGTATAATATAAACAAATACGGGAAAAAAGAACCGGCAAAAATACTCAACAAAAAACCAAAAGTTCAGAAAAAGACGAAACTTATGAATAGTGAAAAATAAGTCAGAAGCTAGAAGCCGAAGCCGAGTTGATCCGGACCGAATGACATGTGGATCTAAAACTATATGTCAGTGCCGTACGGATGTTATTTTTGTAACTCGTGTGGTTGCACATTGTTACGGTGTTACCGAGCAAATCGCCATGCCCCCATAAACTAACCGCACGTGCGGCGAACTCGTACGTGTTTCACGAATAGTGGTGCATTAGGAACCGTACATATTTCAGGCTAGTCGCTACAGCTAGCTAGCTAATTTGCGTCAACTGTCGAATAGGAACTGTGTATGTTACAGCTTAGGGCGTCCGCGGTGTATGAAAATAGAGGGTCATAAATCAGCTTAAGATCGATTTTATATATTACAGGGTTGATCTTAAGCAGGCCATAAGTAAAAAAAGACTTGAGGCCAGTCCTCAAGCTAAAGACCTGGCTACAAGCATTAAAATATAATTTTCTTTTAATTTTATTGTTCTCTCTCCCCCCACCAGCCAATTACCAACTACCACAAGCAATAAAATACAATTTTTTTATTACCGAGTGGGACCCTTGTTACAGCCAAGCAGTGGCCTCAAACATAGCAGCGTCCTCAGATAGTAGATAGCAGATTAGCAGTATGAACTGCATGTGCGCGCATGAACTAGCAGGACATCATCATCAGCCGTATGCAAGCTAGATAGACGAGTAGGATTTGTCGTAACGACAAACGTGATGCATGGCGTACAGACTACAGAGGGAACTAGGCGTATGTAATGTATGGAGGATCCCTGTATGGTCACATGCCATTCCAGGGAATTAGGCACAGGTTGGAATTGGAAATGTGTGGCACGTGAGGCCCTTGATATTTGTCTAATTGTGTCACTAAGATTTATTTTTTCAAATCTGTATTGTAGATATGTTCGCCCTTATTATTTAATAGACGCACAAAATAGTATACAATTTAACAAGTTCAGGATGATACGTCCATACTAAAGTTTAAGGATCCAAGTGAGACGACGAGATAAGCTTGCGAATTTAGGTGCAACTTTTTTTTTTTACACATCTCCAATTTTAGGAGTAGCTAGGGCCAAAGTAATATGTTGTTTTCCGTATTCCTTTTATAAATAAAAATTAAATGTAGCGTCCACACGTATATTAAATTTTCGCCCCCCAACCATAGTACTCCTAAATTTATGGTATAGAAATATACACACAAATTAATAACCTTAAAAGTATTTTCCAGATAATTAAATTCATGCTTTTAATTGTCCTCCGCTAGCTAGTTGTTTGGAGGAAATTAAGAGAAGGGCGGTCTCGTCTTTCTCGATGTGCTGCTGAAGCAGCTGTGCGGAACATGTCGGGCGATCCGCCAGAGCAATGCATGCCAGCCGACGTCGAAGCAGATTCCAAGAGGGTTACAAAAGAGCTAGAGATCAAGTCAGACTGGAGTACACCAAAATGGCGATCGAGAACTTTTTCCAAAAGGAAAACTAAACCGGCGAGCTGGACAACTCCAGCCGTTCTTCGCTTCTCCCAGTGGCCTATAATGTTTAATCAATCATCATGATGCCCTTTAAATCGCATCCATGGAACCATGCATGCATGTTCAAAGGCAGTCAAAGCGTCAAGCACCTGTGTCCGACCATAGCATGCAGTCTTCTTGTTACATTATTATTATCATCATCATTAGCAGCAGCAGTAGTAGCAGCATCGATTAATTGTCATTGGGTTCATTAGATATGCCAAGCATTAAACCCAGAAAAAGCTATAAAAAAATGGCGTATAATTTTTTCCCTAAATGCAGGAGAGGCAAAGTCCAAGAGAATTAGTAGAAGAAGAAAGCGAATTAAGCTTATGTGTTCCTGAAGCCTTCCAAAATTATGGAAGCAAGCAAAGGGCATGCAGTGACGTGTACTAGTAACGGATCGGCACAACAGCTGGTGTCCTGGCTTGTGCCTGGCACGCTTCTTTGTGACCATGCAAGTAACCGTGTCGATCACTCGCCATGATAACTCATGTTCTCCATTACGTGTGTTACACTTTCTGCGCGCTAGATAACCTCGCAAGAGCTTAATTATCAGAACCATGTGATAAGTCAGCGGTTGCTGAAGGGTTAGGGTTATCTAAATGTCTGACTCAAATTTCGAAGAGGAAACGTGAAAACAATGGAGAATGGAATTAAAATTCGCCAAATGGGCATGCAAACGAAGTTATATATGAACAATTAACTGTTGTTGCCAATAGGCAATTTGCATTTGATTTACAAGCTAAGTGAACTAAGGACTGGTCTCAAACCGTCCGTTGGGAAAGGAAAATGTATGTTCCTCTGCGGCTCAGTCGGTGGCTGCTAGTAGCTCAGGCCTCTCGTTCCCTGTACGGCCAAGCTTATGCTGCTAGCCAACTTGCATGTCTAGATCCTTACCTAGGACAACAACTTAGAGTGCACAACCATATTTTACCAATGCATTGAGGAAAGAATTGTGAAGAAAAGATAGCCACTCTCTGTCATGCTGACGATTATATTGTCTTTAGTTTATTTATTCAATTGTGTGTGCGCTATTGGTGTCCAGGGTCACACACCATGAGGCATGTGTACCTTTTTGGCTTGGTGCTTCCTCTAACACTATATAAACTCCTCCATCTTGTTCAGCTCCCATCAAGCTTTCAAGCAAGCAACTCAAGTAGTAGTTATCAACTCTTCCCTTCCCATTGAGGAGAGGGGATCAAGTTTTGATCAGCTAGTTAGAGGAGAGAAAGCTTGGAGCTTATTATTGCCTCTAGCTAGAACAATTAATCCCATCGATCTCTCCTCATCAACTCTCATATCCCAAGCTAAGATCTTGCAATGGCTGGGCTGTCTCTTCAGCATCCCTGGGCCTTCGCCTTTGGCCTCCTAGGTATATTGTCTATGTATCTCAAGATATCCTTGTAAATTTTGGTTCTTTCGTTTATTCTTCATGCCCTTTTTATTCCTTTACTTTTAAATGTCCTTTGCCAAAATCACCCAATTTTTTTTCTGTCAATATGCCTTTTGTTACCTACTTGCTGTAGTATTCATCCTAGCTAGCTGTATATGTAGCTAATTAGTGGGGTTTGCACTTTGGGATAAAATTGTAAGCTAGTTACAAAGCTTGCAAAAATAAGATTTCTCTATCTTGTTGCACCGTAGTAATCCTTCCCCCTCAGCTTTTTCCCCTCCTTATTATTGCAAGTCCCCCTTTTTTCACGTCAATTAAAAGAGAAGAAACATTTGATTCATCAATAGGAGATACACATGCATTATTTGTGATCATGGAGGGCCAATCAGGAGGCTAAAAAGAAGCAAAACAAAGGGATCAAATAAAAGGCCGGGCTCCAATATCTTGCCTATGGTGTATCGTGACATCAGCTTCACACACAAAGGGGACCCAGCCATTACTAAAAGCTAGCAAGCTAGATCGTTGTTGTAACGTGTTTCCTTGTGTCACGTTGTTGTGCATGGATCGCTGGCTAACTGTCGCATGCAATTCTCTCCTCTCACATGAACTTTACCTGCGATGTTGTCTTCTGTTGCAGGCAACATCATCTCCTTCATGACCTACTTGGCACCACTGTAAGTCTCTCACACACACTATATCTATCTCTTGGATATCTGCTGTTTTCTCACTTGGACTCGCCGTAGCTCTGACGAATCGTCTCTGACGCATATGCAGCCCTACGTTCTACCGGATCTACAAGAACAAGTCGACGCAGGGTTTCCAGTCGGTTCCGTACGTGGTGGCGCTGTTCAGCGCGATGCTGTGGATTTACTACGCGCTGATCAAGTCCGACGAGTGCCTCCTCATCACCATCAACTCCGCCGGCTGCGTCATCGAGACCATCTACATCGTCGTCTACCTCGCCTACGCGTCCAAGAAGGCCAAGGTCTCATTGCTAGCTAGCTCTGTAGAGGTGTACATACACTTGTAGATATGCGTGTGGACGTCCTCTGACATGCATGCGTCCATGCGTGTGTGATATGTGAATGCAGCTGTTCACGGCGAAGATCCTGCTGCTCCTGAACGTCGGCGTGTTCGGCTTGATCCTCCTCCTCACCCAGCTCCTGTCGGAGGGCGAGAAGCGCGTCGTCATGCTCGGCTGGGTCTGCGTCGGCTTCTCCGTCAGCGTCTTCGTCGCGCCACTCAGCATCATCGTGAGCACACCGCGATGCACATACATAATGAGCATGTGGCCAGCATGCATCTACATAGGCTTCTCTCCCTTACGCAGTTTGTTGCAATGGTTGCTTGCAGCGTCAGGTGGTGCGGACCAAGAGCGTGGAGTTCATGCCCTTCTCGCTCTCCCTCTCCCTCACCCTCAGCGCCGTCGTCTGGTTCCTCTACGGCCTCCTCATCAAGGACAAATACGTGGCCGTAAGTAATCGAACAGATTACGGAATTGCTATGCAGCACTCGACGAGATTACGAATTATCACTAACTTCACACTTCTTGAATGCATAACAGCTGCCCAACGTTCTTGGGTTCACCTTTGGAGTCGTCCAGATGGGGCTGTACGCCATGTACAGGAACTCGGCGGCCAAGGAGGCGGCGGTGTCGGACGGCCTCAAGGTGCCCGTGCACGTCGTGAACATTGCCAAGCTCGGCGCCTCGGCGGCCGTCGAGGTCAAGAGCTCCGAGGTGTACCCCATCGAATCACCGCCGACGGAGGAGAACGGCATGGCCCACGCCACCGGCGTCGAGAGCAATGAGACCGTCGAGAAGGAAGAGCACGAGAAGGCGGACAAGGGAAGCCACGTCGAGCAGGTTTAAGACATGCATGCACGCGCGCATGCTGGGTCATAATTAAGGCTGCATATATACGTGCACGAGGCATTGCCATGCTATGCATGCAATCTATGAAAGGGAGCAAGAAGAGAGACAAATAGGGGCTTGTAATTTCCATTTTCTACTGTTGATGTGTAATTTGATCTCCATGTATCAATTCTTAGCTTGTTTGTAAGGGTTCTTAATTTATTCTGGTTAGTGTGACGTCGATCACTTCCATGTAATAATGGTCTTGTTAAAATTTATTTGTGGTGTATGGAGGTTTCGTTTTGTTTCATGTATGTATGTTTTGAAGCGCGTACAATTGATAAGTCAGTGACAAGCAACCACGTAAACCTAACCACACACTTTACATATTTCATTTCACCTTTTGAGATATTTTATTAATGGATCATATTTCATTTTACTTTTTGAGATATTTTTTTCAGATCGTATTTCATTTACCTTAAACATGCTAGTTACGTTACGCGCGATAATGAAGCCGATGTTAAGCCACCTGGGGCTGGGGTGTGCCTCTGTGGCCTGTGCATGTGAATTAAGTTCCAAAAGTAATTAACCGCAAGCAATTGCATGCATCCAAGGCTGGCTAGCTGAGCTCCAATCCTCTCTGGTTCCCGGCCTTCCTTCCCCGGCCCCTGCTCTCGTCTCCTTCCACGCGCCAGCCGCGCCGCCGCCTGTAGCCACGCCGTCGCTCCAGTGTCGCGCGTCACCGCCGTCCTCGCCACAGCGCCATCGATGCGACGTCGCCCACGCCCCGACCAAGCTAGCGCGCGTCCTGCTCTCTCCCCGTTGCTTCGCTCGCCCGTGCCATGCCGCGCGCTGTTGCTGCGTCGCCGAGCACAGCAACGCTGCCATCTGTTGCCCTCCCTCTGTTTCAGTTCACCCGCGCCAAGTCTTCCCTTTCATTCCTTCCACACCCTCATCACCTCCCCACTCCATCCCCCTCATCCACGAGCTCGAATCGACCTTGGAGACCCGTCGCTGCGCGCCGGCCGTGAGCATTGCCCGGGAACCGCAGCATGAGGAATGTCCGCGTCTCGTCGCAAGGCTCATTTTTCGTTTTGGGTCATAGGGCGGGCAGTGCAGTCCGGGGTTATCGTATCGCAAGCAGCGAGCGCTAAAAGAGAAGTGCCCAGCACTAACGCTATAAGAACACTTTATCACGGGGATGAGTCTACTTCGGCCCCGTTTGGCAGAGCTCTAGCTCCTGTAGATTTCCTAGAGCTGGTCATCTGTAGCTCTAGAAAATCCTGGATCTAGAGTTGCAGGCATGTTAAGTGCATTTACATGACTCATTTCATTTATATTATATATTAAATAAAAATATTTAAATCACTTTAATTTAGTCAACAAATTACAGATCCAGCATAGATCTCGGAGCTAGAGCTGTGCCAAACGGGGCCTTCTTAGCTGCTCTTAAAGTTAGCGCTTTACGCTATTCAAGAAGGACTATAACACCACGAGTACTGCTCTCTTGCTCTTTCCTACCCTATTATGTGACTCCACAGTACTTTCCCAGTCTTTTACTAAGAGCAAGTACAATAGTAACACTTGTCCATTTCATCTATAGCCTTCAAAAAAATAGTTCATACAATAAGGTAGCTATTACAATAACTATTTGGCCCCACGTGTAAGAGAGTGAAATGCATATTTTTACGTGCTATAGCTAGCTGTAATTTAGTAGCCAGCTTCCTTCTCTCTCTTCCTTTCTCTCTCTGCCACGTAAGATTTTGTTGATATTATATTTGCTATAGCCTACTGACTAAGCCTTATTGTACCTGCTCTAAAGCGCCTTCCACAGAATTTAGTGGATCAAGCCTATCCCTATCCATGCAAAATGCTTTTCGATAAAGTTGACTGGGAGTGAGATTTTTGTCTACACTCACACCTTCATTAAAAGGCTCGTTAATAAATTCAATAGACGAGCGACCTTCAAAATTGAGGGCAACCCCGCCTGGGTTAAGGTTTTGAAGATTTTTAGATATGTAGCATGCCCATCACTCCCTCGCTCCTTTTTGAAGGCCCACCGCTCCCCCTCTTTAAGTATCTATCCCGGCTTGCATTTTGAGGCGAGTACTACAGTTCCTCCATAATCACACAGAACGCCCAGCTTCGCAGAGCTGCTCTCTCCCAGTCCACAGCAAGGTGTGGAATCTAGATCTACTGTGTGTTCTGACTCTATTGGATCAAGTCAGATACTAAGCCTTCTACTACTACTACTTAGGAGAGAAAATGTTGTAGCTCCAGTAGACCCATAGATCATGGAACAAATAGGGTGGGTAGGCCCAACCACCACACTACACGTATAGACGCGAACCCCCTCCTTACCGTACGTGCGACTCTCACCGCATACGGCTCGTACAAAGACTCCAAAATCCATCCCGAGCTTTTTATTCCACCTCTCCTCTCCAATCCTCGATCAAACTAGCCTTCCCCAGCAAGAAAATGTATCCGCTTTAGCAACAAAGCGCTCATCCCATTTCCTTCCTTATACCAAAGGAATTCCATCTTTCTCTTGACGATCACATCCAAGGCATTTCGTCGGAATACATCCTGTCTTTTCACCTTTGTAGTCCTATGCATAGTCAGTACTATAGCCCCAATCATAGCTACTATTAAAATAAGACTAGAAACCAAAAACCAGACAGAATAGTAGGTATAAAGTAAATTTCCCAATGTTTCCAAATTAGTCCAACTTTGTACCTTTTTGGCATAAAGGAAACCCAAGAAGGTGAGGTGAACTAACAATTCCTTCTGTTGTGTATCCTCGATTGATGCAGCCTCAGATGCTTCAATTGTATATTTGAGTATTGAGCGAAAGGTTACACCTACAGGATAGGTTCTGTATTATAGGCCAATCCTACTCTACTAGTACCAATAGGCAGCATAGGGGAGAAAAGCACTACACCGAGAAATAGGAATCAACAAGAAAAAAACTTTGTTAGAAATTAGCCAACTTGGCGGGAGTCGGCGGCAGAAGTGCCTGCTTGGTACGACTGGATTCTGTATAATCTCTGTGTATATAGATGATCTGAACATCATCGGGACAGCCGAAGACATAAAAGAAGCAAGCTCCTACTTGGAGTCAGAATTTAAAATGAAGGATTTGGGCAAGACCAAGTTCTGCTTAGGCCTGCAGCTTGAGCATGTCCCTGAAGGAATCTTGGTACATCAGTCGACCTACACCCAGAAGGTGCTTGAAAGGTTTGGCTTCGAGAAGGCATTTCCCTCGAAAGTACCGATGATCGGGAGGTATTTACAGCAAGAAAAAGATCATTTCCGACCTACGGAAGAGGGGGAGGAAGTCCTGGGACCGAAATTCTCATACTTGAGTGCAATGGGAGCGCTCATGTACTTAGCAAACTGCACTAGACCGCACATTGCATTTGACGTGAATCTCTTAGCAAGGTACAGTGCAGAGCCCACCAAAAGACATTAGCAGGGCATAAAGGATATCTTCCGATACCTCCAAGGAAGTAAGGACATTGGATTGTTCTACATAAAGAATCAAGATCTGAACTTGATTGGCTATGCAGGTGCTGGGTACCTATCGGACCCATATACCGCAAAATCACAAATAGGCTATGTATTCCTGTGTGGTGGAACTGCAATTTCATAGAAATCGTCTAAGCAAAGCCTTGTAGCTACTTCGATGAACCACTTAGAAATTATAGCTCTGTATGAAGCCGCACGAGAGTGCGCTTGGCTCTGCCGAATGGTTCACCACATCTAGCAGTCATGTGGAATGAACATTGTGTAAACCCCCACAATTATCTATGAAGATAACGTTGCTTGCGTTGCACAAGTACAAACGGGCTATGTGAAGAGTCATCTCACAAAGCATATCAACCCCAAATTCTTTTATGCACATGAATTGCAAAAGATGGACGAGATTAAAGTACTGCATACTAAGTCATGTGAAAATCTCGCAGATTTGTTCACTAAGTCACTCCCCGCATCTAGCTTTGAAAGGTGCGTGCGTGGAATTGGAATGATGAGACTTAGAGATGTGCAGAATTCAGGGGGAGAATTCTCTCAAGCCTGCTAATAAATCTTGATCATAAAGATTAAGTACCCAAAGAATAAAAACCTGAAGACTAAATAAAATTGGATGGATTGTACTCTTTTTCCCTTGACGAGTTTTCCTGAAGTTTCTCGACCAATGTTTTTAATGAGGCAATTCGTGCATCGCAGCATCACATGTATCATGTACTCTTTCTCCAAATTTTTCCTACTGGGTTTTTATGGAGTTTTAACGAGGCATGATCGTGTTGGGTGAGTGCCCAAGGGGGAGTGTTGAGAAACCTGGACCCAGAACCAGGAGTTCTGGCCCAATATGGGCACCCCACCGTAGGATATAAATATGGACCTATACCTGTCAATTATGTACACCTGATGCAATTGAAAGCAATAAAGAAAGACCAAGAGTTCTCTCTACCTCTCTATGTTCAATCTATTCTTCTGTGATTCTGTAATTGATTCGATTTTGTTCAAAGCAAAGAAATCACTTAGACTGATCGTCAGCGACGGCACCTCTAACACCAACAACCATCAACAAAACACGCTCTGCGACGGTGAAATATGTACTCTGTCAGCAAAGAGCCTCGTCCGTTACAGTGCGAAATCCACAAGCGTCAAGCGCACTCGCCCTGACACCGAGTGCTCGCCTCATTCTGAGTTTCTGACCGCTACAAACGCCGTCTCCCTGCCCCCTTCATGCCGCGATGGCGGCGCGGCCGCTCCCTCCTGCTCCTGCTCCGGCGAGCCTTCCTCGTGGCCGCCGTCTCCGCAGCCGCCCTCCTCCTCCTCCACCACCACCATGGCCCTAAACCCCCCAAACCTTCCTCTTCGTCCCCCGCCTTCGCCTTCTCCGACGAGCTCTTTGTTGAGCCGCCTCCGGCGACGGAGGGTTCGGAGGAGGCGGCGGTCGGAGGGGGCAGGGGCGGGGCCACGTGCGCGACGGTGGAGAGGATGGGGGAGGAGGCCTCCGGCCGGGGCTCGCCGGAGGCGGCCAGCCTCCGGGTCCGCGAGCTGATCCGGCGCCACTTCCTGCTCCACGGTGCGTACTCCGATCCTCACAAAGCTGATCCTTTCGATGTAATGCCTCGATCTTGCATGCTCTTCTATCTTGTAGGTTCATCGCTCAAAGTCTTGGCTGGGCATAATTTTCATTACCATTGATTCGTTAGGTTAATTGAAATATTGTTTCTTGTCCCCCGCATTACTGATGTGCGCACAAATAGTGTCAAGAAAGCAACACAAGAACATTTCTTGATTTTATTCGATTAGGGAGGCAACAGCCATACAACTTCCGGCGTCCTCTCTCTGAAATAGTGAACATTTCTTGCTAACACACCAAAAGATTATCATAATTGGCAAGTTTAAAAGGCAAAAAAAAAGTGTTACTTGAACCCCCCAAACCTGAAAAGGCACTCGTCGATTCTGTTGCTCATGCATTTCAAACTGCCATGTCTGAACCCGACTGCAGCTCTTGTTTCACTGTTGAAGTAAACCTCTTTCTAAATGATCTCTGCCTTTGCATTTGTCATTCACGAATTTTGGACGCTTTTGGCACTGTTGCTACCTGAAATTCCGAAAATAGCCTCTTCGAAAACGAAATTCCAACTCTAGCCCCCACCTGACCGCACCATTTAACCGCGTCGCGACACGTGTCCAATGGTGCGGTCGGGGAGCGCACCACACCTGAGTGGTGCGGTCCCCGACCGCACCACTCACTCTGATGTGACCATGTGGTGCGGCCGGGGAGCGCACCACTCCGGTGTGGTGCGGTCCCTGACCGCACCATTGACATGTGTCACACTCCCGTTAAGTGGTGCGGTCAACAGGGTGCTAGAATTGGAATTTTGTTCTCCTCAGCGCCATTTTTGGTATTTTCAGGTAGCAACAGTGTCAAAAACGTCCAAAATTCGTCATTCACCAGCATAGACAATCAGACTCAAACTGTGATGTTGTCAAGAGTTTATGGCTAGTCAATCTAGTTTTGAATAGAGAATTGCAGTTCCTAGTGGGTTCTGGAGCCCAATGTTTACTTCTTCAATGAACTTGTCAGGAGCTGCGAGAGTGAGAGGGCTGCCTGCATATGAGTTCTGCAAACAAGGCTTTGTGCTGGGGAAAGCATCTGAAGCTGGGTTTGGCAATGAAATGTACAAGATCTTAACATCAGCAGCTCTGAGTGTTATGTTAAACCGATCCCTGATCATCGGGCAAACCAGGCATATGCATTTACACTCAGTTACTTTTCTTCTTTATCTGTGAGGCGTTTCCTACTTATGTGATAGGTTCCAGGCACTAAATCCTAGTAATTGCATGATTTTTTTCCTTTTCATTGCTATGGTATACTTTGGAGTGCTTATCCTATGAAGATTACGAATGAGATATGATTCTAATTCACAAAAGGATTTTCAAATTTCTGCTTGGTAGTTCCCTATTTAGATCTATAAAGTAATTTATATGCAATAATCATTGTGAACCTGTAACATAATTTGATGCAAATGATTTAGAAATATAGCGCACAAATAGTGGTAATTGATGATCACTATCCTCTTACCATTTGTCTATTCCTTTCACAGGGGATTATATCCTTTTGGAGAGTACATTTCTTATACCAACCATTCGTTTACTATTGGAGAAATCAAGCATTTATGGAGGAAAAATCAATGTGCCAGAACATATGGTCGAGATCTGAACATGAGGGTAGACAATTTTGAAAATCCATCTGAGACAAATGTTCTATGTAGTGACTGGAATAGCTGGAAAGATCCAATCATCTGGTTAGCACTACAGTTACAACCTAATACAATCAGTTAATTTTTTTACAATTTTTTTTCTTGGCACCACATCAATATGTTCGCGATGTACTTTTGTATTCCCCCCTTTTCAGACCTGACCAACTGATTTCAACATGTCTTGTGAAATTTTTTGATGCAAATCATGATAAATGGGATGGTTAGGTAGAAAACTGAAAGTTGTTGATCAATCCCCAGTTTTCACATACAAGTTTGTTCAACTGTATTGCCTTAGTTTGCCATATGCTTATGCAATTGCAGTCAGCAAATGGAAACAGCTAACTTAGATGAGGTTTTATGTACGGGGCAAATTATATGCATTTATTTTTAATTCTAGAAAGTAGAAACACATAAAGTTTCTTTTGCAAGAAGGAATTGGAGAAAAGAAATTGGGAAAGTGGATAATCTGACCAAGTTAACTTAGAACCTCTGAATGCATTGAGTGCTAAGACTTGCATTTTGTACCAAGTTGTTCAAGCTAGTTCTTCTTCCTTTTTTCCCCTTTGTGTCAGAACTGTCAAACTAGATCTTTAGTCTACAGTGCCACAAGTTTGAATTCAAGCTCATTTTCTGTATTGGAAATTTTTGCTTCAGATCAATCTTGTCTCTTTTCTTGGAGTCAGATACCTTTGCAGTACTTCTGAACATATGAAGCTAACAAAGTTGGCGACGTATAGGGTGAAAACCACCTAAATGTTGCAAACTTCGAAGACATGGTTTTCACGGGTTTGCAACATTTAGGCAATTTTCACCATATATGCACCCAACATAGTGCTTTCCTTTTCACATTTCCATATACTGTTTTGCAATAGCAAACTTTTACTAATGTTTTTGCCAATTAAAGTTTCGTAGCACTAGGCATGCGTCATGTGTTTGCTACCCCTACCCCTGATCATGATTTGTTTTTGTTGTCCATTCTGGCTACATAAAAAGTTTCATAGTCCTCAAGCATAGCAAGGCTATGAGTGGACATTAGTTATCTATGAAATAAAAACACAACAGTATAAGCACTGTGATCTTACCTATTTGTTTGCAATATCATTTTATACTTTTAGTATCTAAAGTCACAGTTTACTTTGCTCAAATTTGATAGTGGCTGGCGACACTAAAGTCACAATTTACATTTCTTTCATGTTTATCCATAAATTCTTTCCATCTAGTTTTACTACTTGCTGTGCAATGTTTGTTTTCCTTCCTATTTCCTATGTAACCAAAATAGAAGCACCTCGGTTTTTTCAATTTTTTTTTGTTTTGTTTTCTCAGTTGGATTTGATTTCTGTTTACGTTGGGTGGGGTTTATTGTCTTCTTTTACCTGACCATTAATTTTCTTGGGAAAGCTAAATGTAATGAACAAAGCGTGCTGACATGGTGTTACTTGTTCACAACATTAGGTTTTACGGCACAACAGATGCAGTTGGGATCCAGTTTTTTCTGAAGAATGTTCATCCTGGAATGAAAACTGCCGCTACAACACTTTTTGGATCCCCAAACTCATTACATGTCAGGCCTAATACATTTGGGGAACTTATGCGAGTAATCATATCTCCCTCCCAGACAGTCCAAAAAGCAGTTCAGTGGGCTTTGAAGGGTTCCAGTCCACATATTGTTTTGCACATGCGCATGATGACCAATAGGTATGAAACACACTGTGTGGCATAAATGGAAGAAAACTGCTTTAAATTGTCCACATTCACTTAAAAACGAGTATAATAGGATGTTGACATCATCAGATGCACATGTCAACAGATTTGGTTCATCAGTAAGCATTGAAATATGCTGCTTCCTACCTGAATTTGTCAACAGAAACCGAAGTCAACCTTCTTTTTTTTGGCCTTTTCTTCCTGGTGTATAAGTCTTTGAATTTAACGTTTAGTCCTCTGGTAAAAAATGCTACCAAGTATATCATCTCATGCCCAGTGTATGAAACAAAAGAGGATAGTTTAGAAATATTTCAGAAGTTTGATAAAGTAATGCAAATGGTAATGGTTGAGTTGAAGTCTTTGCACCTTACATTTCAGCTTGAGAATGCCCACCACCTATATCATGAAGATCATCTTTATTAGCAACTATTCCACATCATATGAATTGAGAAGCTGAAGATAACTCACTTTGTGACTAGGCCAGTACGAGCAAGAAAAGCTGCAGTTAGCTGTATTAAGAGAGCTATACAAATTTGTAATTTGAAGGGTACACCTCAGGTGGCTTTGATCTCAGACACACCATCATTTGTTAAGGAGATAAAGCAGGAAATCAGTGAGTTTGCAGAGGTTAGTTGCTTGGTCAAATACTATTAGATGAACCTTATCCTTTTTTCTCTGAGCATTATGGATATCGGTTAGAATTCAAGTATTCTTAACCAATTATTTTGGAATTTTTGGGAAAGGGGAAAATTGGATAATTATTCTCTACTTTATGGGCAGGTAATTTATTTTGATTACAAATTGTTTGCCAAGAGTTTTGGTCTAGAGATGAATGGAAATGATAAGGTACGTTACACTCTCTTACCTGAAAAATATTTCATCGTGTTCTCTACAGCGTCTGACTGCTACTTACTGAAATCTTCAGAAGTGCTTTCATGGATGTTAGATTTACATCAAGGATCCTATAGGCTAGATCAAACATATCAAACTGACTTATTTCTTAAATTTACTGCAGTAGTATTCTGAACCTGCCCATCCCATCCTCCTGATGTTACATGAATTTTCCATATTTTCTGTAATTCGCTGATCAAATAAAATGCAACTGCATGTTTCATTTTAACATCTGAACTTATTAGTTGATCTTGTTTGCATTTTGCTTTCTTTTATCCTCATTTCCGTATGCCATTTTTTTCCTCATATTTGGGTTTTCTTGTGGTATGGCGCTGCACTGCAGCGCTACATGAACAGTACCAGCGTAGGTACTGTAGCAAGCCCAAACAGTGCACGCATGGTACTGTAGCGCTTTTGCGTGTCTGGGTAGTTTGATAGCATTGGCAGCATATCGCGGATTAGGAATATAATAATTAGTTTCCTTAATATTTCGATTTGTCACCTTTTAGATATTTCCATGTATTAGGGATTAGTATAGGATCAAATACAGCAATCAGAGAGAGAATGATTGCCTCCGCTTTTTTGAATCTAAAACCAAAACTCAAATTAGAAGAAAAATAATCTAAATAATAGATTATATCTACAGGAACCAAAGAAGCAAGCCCTAAACAAAAAGCAACAAAAACTCGAAACCAAAAGCTTTTGGCCGGTCAGACCGTAATGGTGAGAGTGGTCTAACCTCTAGCACTATTCACCGACCGAAAAACAGCACGATTGACAAGCATGAGAATCAATCTAACTTCAACAAATCAACTCCAATTGACTTTCAAATTCGACACACGCAATGCTAAAGATATCTAGAATCTATTTCAACAAGAAATTGCAAGAAACATTAACTAGATTGGAAGAAATCCAGATCGCAACAGAAGGAAAACATAAACTCGTTAAAAACCGAAAATTGCAATTGTTTTCAAACGACTTGGAGAATTTCAACGAAACTTTGCAGATCTGTTACTAGGCCTGTTTGCAACCTATTTCTCAAAAAGAATCGAATCAAAATCGCATGGATCATGAAAACAATCAATTCCCCAAAACGATGCAAAAGACTAAGAACAGATACAAGATTCCTCCATGGGTTGAATCACAAGTTGATTTGCATTGCTGGATGATGATGTTCTATTGCTATAAAGTGCTATCACGGCACCCCTCAAACCTTAGCACAAAAGCAGCTGTCAAAGCCACCAAAAGCCATCCCTCCACACTTAGCTTCTCCCTACTTTTATAACTTAGAGCCCAAACCGTGCCTTTATGAAACTGGACACGCAATCCTAACTGCCTCCAAAAATCAAGAAACTTGAAACCCTTTCAAATATGGGTTTTCCATTATCTCTAAACCTACCCAGTTATGGACTCCTTACATAACTCCTTCAATTCAGAACGTGTCGAAGCCTCCAGAACTGCACCTCCTATAGCTTCTCCACGCATCAATCACCTTTAATCTCCATATGCTCTAGCGTAAGCCTGACCACCTCATGACATCCTCGACTGCCTAGGTCTCAGGTTTCCCCCTCCTAGTCCTGGTTCTTCTCGTCACTGACCATGATCGTCTTCATGCCCAACCTGCAAATGCAAAGACCAAAGAACATTTTCCACAGTACAAATTCTTCCCAACTTGACCAACATTAGTCCACACACGCAAACCACACCCTTAACCATCAATAACTACGAACTAGATCATTCACGATCTCCAAAAATCATTCTCAGGCCACTCAGTAAAATCGTTCAGACCGCTTGCCCAGTCCGGTCAGGCCGCTAGCCCAACTGACACGAGTACTCGAAGATCACAAGTATTAAAGCACTCGAAGCCTACGAGTACCAACTGTGAAGCCTACAGTAACCGATCGCAAAGCCAACGACTACCGATCGCGAGGTCTACGACAACCGATTACGAAGCCTATGACTACGACAACAGATCGCGAAGTCTACGACTACCGATCACAAAGTCTACAGCTACCGACCATCGGCGAGGTATTGTAGCTCCGAGTATCGATCGGTTATTGTAGCTATGACCATCGGCAAAATACCATAGCTATGACCATCGATAAGGTACTGTAGCCATGACCATCGACATGGCACTGTAGCTATGACCATCGACGCGATACTGTAGCTATGATGACCGGTTACTGTAGCTCACACTATCGATCACCGATCGCGGGCGACGCCTTCGATTGCCGACCATGGTCGTACTCTACCAATCGAATAGCCCATCACAAGGCTACGACTCTCGACTGGTTCATTGTAGCTTACAACTAGTTCTCTGATTGAGGTCATTCTGCCGTGGTCGACATGCCGTGGTCGTTCAGTCGTGGTCAACATGTCGTGGTCATTCTACCGTCCTCGTAAACTCTCAAGACTTTTGACCGTGGTCGAAGTCTACTGATTGTACCGCCCAACACAAGGCCGATCAGACCGCCGACTACCGATGCGGTCGAAGCCAGCCGGTCAGACTGCCCAATACAAGGCGGTCAGACCGTTTAACCTGAATATTCCAGCAATTCCAGTATTCCAAAAGAGCACGGACCGAAACTTTTACAAACGCAAATTTCAAAGCAACCGAAATATCAATTATTCATCATCATTAAATTTACGACCTATTCACATGGTCTAACAATTAATTTCCTTAATATAGAGATAAGTTTATTTGAGGTTAAGTATAGCCATCCCTATAAAAGGGACAACATTGTACCTATTGTCATCAACCAGTGAACAGTTAAACAAATCTCTAGTCTCTCTCTTATTCCAAAGACAAGCCTTAGAACCTCTCTACCACGTCAGAGAAGAGCCCTGCCGGTGGTTGGATGAGTGCTTTACCCTCGGTCCTCGGACCCGTATCTAACCACCGACTTCAACATTTGGTATCAAAGCCAACTACTGCTCCGCCGTCAATGGCAAGTAGCGGAGGTTTCGATCCCATGAAGGTCTGAGCTTCACGATTCAACTACCTAGGGCTTCCGACCTTCGACGGCAAGGAAGGCCTATAGCTTTGGTTGAATCGCTTTGAGCAATTCTTCAAAAAGTAGTGAAGAATGGAGGAAGAGGAGTGGTTGACGTCGCACCATTTGACGGGGAATGCTGCCCTGTGGTACCGGTAGCTAGAGTGTGCGCTTGGGGTGCAGACTTGGCCAAGTTTTGTTAAACATGTCAACCTCCATTTCGCTACCACCATCGCGTTGTCTCCACCCACACGCCAAGCCTCCATCAAGCCAATCACCATGGCTTTCGATGCTAAGTTATCCTCCACCGAGATATGTGCCAACTTGATGGCCTTGATAAAAGAGTTCATGGCTAAGATGGAGGAGAAGACACATCATGTTACTGCGGTTTCTAAGTCGCCATTGCCGCCGGTTGCGACCATGTCCAAGATGGAACAGCAAAAGGCGAAGCCTGCCATTGCAATGGTGGTGCTGCCATCATCGAGAAAGAAGGTTGTCGTTGTCCAATAGCTGTCTTCTCCACTCGGCCGACTGACGCTATGACATAGGCAATGCAGAGAGCAGCGGCTGAGGGGCTAGCCCTGCCGTCGCATCCTCCCCGCAATCATCACGCTCTGTGGCAGTAAGGTTGTCACACCTGTCCCATGTAGGTGGCACATGCCGTCGGCGTCTTCCTCAACGCGACGTCATGCTAAGGCGCTCCTTTTTTGGGTTCCATATGTCGGAGTGTCGTTGATCTACTGTCAAACGACCCAGAGCCGGTTCCGATCACTCTTGTCAACATGGGGATGCCAAGGTTTCCGTCCGTGGCCGCCACTTGACAGCTCGATGATGAGCTGTCTCGCCGCGAGGGATGAAATTGTTATGGTGCAGCACCACAACGACGCGTGAATAGTGCCCTCATGATATTGTAGCGCTGTTGCATATTTGGGTAGCTCAATAGCATTGGCAGGATATCGTGGATTAGGAATATAATAATTAGTTAATATTTCAATTTGTTTCCTTTTAGATTATTTCTATGTATTAGGGATTAGTTTCCTTAATATAGGGATAGGTTTCTTAGGGATCAAGTCTAGCCATTCCTATAAAAGAGGACAACTATTATGGCTGAAGATTCCGACGATGCACGCAGCAGGCTTGCGAACAATACCATGGGATACTGCAGCGTCGGATGAACAGTACCTACGCGGTACTGTAGCACTATGAACAATACCTGCACGGTACTGTAGCGCCGTATGCCTCGTGAAAAGTAGCTTGCGGGGTGCAGTTTCCTTATTATTTGGGTTTGTTTCTTTTTAGATTATTTCCATGTATTAGAGATAGATTTCCTATTATACAGATTAACTTCCTTAATATAGGTATAGGTTTCTTAGGGGTCAAGTCTAGTCATTCTTATAAAAGGGACAGCATTGTACCAATTATTATTAAGTAAAGGAATAAACAAAGTTCTCTAGTCTTCCTCTCTTCTTTAACAGGCCTCAGAGCCTTGGCGGCGGCATGGCCGACTGATCAAGGGCGCGTGCCCTACTCTCGGTCCTCGAACTCGTACCAAACCACCAACTCATACCACAACATTTGGTATCAGAGCCACTCACCATAGCTTCCGATGCTGAATTATCTCCCTTGGACATGTTGATAGTTAGCAACGAGAAAATAGGGTCTTTACTTGACAATATGATGACCACCTTGGAGAAGGCTACGGAGTTGGTGGACAAGCTAAAAGAGAAAGAAGAGGCGTCGTGTGCCATTGCAATGATTGCGCTGCCACTACCTTCCCCGGCGCCGGCATTGGTACTGGCCACGTCACCAATGACGACTCCTCTTCAGGCTTCACCTTTGGTGACTTTGCCAAGGAGAAAGGTTGTCGATGTCTAACAGGGGTCATCTCCACACAATCGGCCGATACCGTGCCTCTGCAAGTGTGGAGCACAGCGGTTGCCATGTGGGGGTCAGCAATGTCATTGCATCTTTCCAACAACCATTGCATATCAGGGCAAGAAGGATGCCGCTGCTGCCATATGTCGATTGCCCGTGCTATCGATGACTACTGCGATGTCAACCGACGCTGGAGGGTTGCTATCCTCATTGTTGTTCACTGGGGCTACACGGATCATCTTCCATGTGTCACAACGTCATCATCGTGCCCTTTCGTCAACATGGGGTTACGAAGGACTTCAACCATAGTCGTCACCTAACAGCTCGAGGACGAGCTGTCTCGCCGTAAGGGGTGTAATGTTATGGCTTAGGATTACGGCGATGCACACAGCAGGCTCGCGAACAATACCATGGGATACTGCAGCGTCGAATGAACAGTACCCGCACGGTACTGTAGCACAGTAAACGGTACCCACGAGGTACCGTAGCACTGTTTGCCTCGTGAACAGTAGCTTGTGGGTGCAGTTTCCTTATTATTTGGGTTTATTTTTTAGATTATTTTTATGTATTAGAGATAAGTTTCCAATTATATAGATTAACTTCCTTAATATAGGTATAGGTTTATTAGGGGTTAAGTCTAGCCATCCCTATATTAGGGGTCAAGTCTAGCCATCCCTATATTAGGGGTCAAGTCTAGCCATCCCTATAAAAGAGACAACATTGTACCTATTATTATTAAACAAAAAAATAAACAAAGTTCTCTAGTATTCCTCTCTTCTTCAACATGCCTTAGAGTCTTGGTGGCGGTATGGCCAGCCGATCAATGGCGACTTGGCGAGTGCCCTACTTTCGGTGCTCGGACTTGTACCTAATCACCAACTCGTACCACAACAACACTGTACCTATTATCATTAACCAATGAACAACCAAACAAGTCTTTATATGAACAATAAAAAAAGAGCCCTGCTGATGGCTAGATGAAAGCGAGTATCTTACCCTCGGACCTGTACCCAACCACCGACCTCAACATCTTGCATAGACATGTGAACTTATGACAACCTACGCTTTTATATACAAATTGTGCAAAGTTCTTATAAATAATTAAATATAGCTTACAGAAAGGGCCATGACATAATGCACTGTTCTGGAACTAATAGTATTATAGTAAAGATCAGCACAGCTGGCTGTTTGTGCATTGTTTTGCAAATGCATGCCTGCATGGAAAGATCTTAAATCTATGAATGTCTTGGTAAAGATCTAAGAAATCAGCATCCTGTTTTCACTTACCACTCATAAAATATCCAGGTCATAGACTTACACAATTGACTGGTATAGGTGAAATTTTGTTGTAATCTAAGTAAATAACATGAATCGTGCCACAATTCTGTGACAATCCGCATAAGCCTATGTTATCAGTATATTTCAGTAGAGACTTCTGCATCTACTTGGTAGCACATCCAAAGCAGCATATTTTTATCCCTTGAAATTATATCCTTTCCTGTGCAGCCTTTGGACTTTCGTTCAAGAGACTGGGGGTCAGCTCCAAGGTGGGCAGCTTTTGTTGATTTCTTTCTGGCTTCACATGCCAGATATGCAGTTGTCACTGGAGCACATCGCCGTGTGGGGACAACCTACGTGCAACTCATTGCGGCCTTGGCTGCAGCTAATAGACACGGTACATATCCTTGTGTTCCTATCCATTAAAACTTTCTTCTGTAGTCTGTTCAGTCTTAAATCCCAACCTAATTTAGTCTGCAATTTTGTTTTATTAGGTCATGAGCCCTCAGGTGCAAACTTCACATTCTTAAGCAGCATCCACAGCAACTTACTGGTTGATGGGCTCTCTACACAGGTTGGCTGGGGCCATATCTGGAACAGATACGCTGGGCCTTTGAGCTGTCAGCACCAGCCACACCAATGCGCCTTAACCCCGCTCCTCCCACACGCTTGGTGGGACAGTCAGTGGCAAAGTCCCATTCCTAGGGATGTGAAGAGATTGCTAGAATATGGTGTCCGGTTATCGAACACGGGGGAGGTGGATGAGAGACGCCTCATGTCATACTGTAGGTCAAGGAAGGACCATGTGAAAAGGTACCATGTTCTTCCATCGTACAAGAATTCAACGCCACTATAGGAGGTGAATGAGATGCCTCTATTGAAGAGCTCAGTTTTGCAGTAGGCGCTTAAGCAAGGAGCTAGAGTAGGTTAGAATGGCCAGGATTTTGAAATGGCCATGTCGCTAATTTGTGTGGGGTCTCTAATGGTTCCAATTTTGGTAAGCTGTTGAGCGGGTGTCATGTTGGTAAACCTGGAGCTGTCATGTAGGAAGGTTACAGGAAAAAGGTGAGGCTTTGTTTCATGCCTCGTATATCGTTTTTGTTGCTGCTGACATACTATGTGATCAGAAAGAAAGCAGATGGTCAAATCTAGAGACATGAAGTGATGCACAACTGCCATATGCAAGCACAAGGTTCTGTATGTACTCACTCAACTGCGAACTGGCATCAGCAACTCAGCAATGCCTTTGTCCAGCACAGTTGTAGGAAACTCAAGGTACCTTATGTTCCATTTGTGCAAAGTTTTTGCTGAGATTCCACGTAGCATTGGTCCATTATCTAGCTAATGGACTAGTGTGTGTTAACTGGATAGCAAAATCCCAAACTTGAGCTCCCAGCATTTCATGTCTCTTTCCAATTTGCAAATGGAATGCTACTTTTTTCCCCCTCTCTTCACGCGGGTTTAATTGTTCCATGGGCTGAGCTGCACCGTGGAATCTTGTGGCGAGAGTGCGAGACGCGTGATCGCGCAAGATCCCAGCAAGATCCAACGGTAGGCAGTGGTTTTCAGCTGTTCGACAGAAAGGGCAAGAAAACAAAAGCACCTTTCATTTTGTTTCATGCGAACACGTATCTGTACCCTTGTGGCACTCGTTGCCAGCAAGTTATGAATTTGATGATTTTTCTTTTTCCTTTTTCTTTTTTTGAATTTTTCATGTCCTTATGATGTGGTTTTAGTGGTGGGATGTAGGAGCACTGAAGATGTAAGATGCACCAGATAGTTCACCTATTTGGCCTAACTCAAACAAGCTCATAAGCTAAAGCTTAGCACCTATTTGCCGCTTGTGTGATGTCTTATCTTCCTTTACTTGATGCGACAATATTTTTCCTGGACTGAAAATAAGATGCAGTGCCATGCTCGTGGTACTTTGAGATTTGCCGCTTCTGATAAAAGATTCAGATTCTGATATGCGAGATAGTAAGCATGTCGACTTGATTGGACAAATAGTCACAAAACATGCAACTAGATAGGCAGTTTTTTTAGAGTATCAGACGAAAACACACTCGACACACATCACATTCACACCACGTATGTCGATTTGATTGGCTAAATGGTCACAAAACATGCAACTAGCTAGATTGTTTTTTTTTTGAGAGAGTACAAGGCTAACCACACAACACATAGCACACTCACATTATTCATGCGCGCCCCCGCCCCCGCGCCCCCCCCACACACACACACACACACATATATATATATATATATATATATATATATATATATATATATATATATATATATATATATATATATATATATATATATATATATATATATATATATATATATATATATATATATATATATATATATATATATATATATATATATATATATATATATATATATATGGGCGTCTTCTACACATGTTTAAAATTTATTGGAGACATCAAGGTCTCAAGGAGCGCAGATACACACTTTACATTAAATACGCACGTATGTGTACTCTTAAAATCAATAAACAACATCGCTAAATCTGAAGCTTAAACCTTGATGAACTGGATACACTATTTGTGCATACTCGAAACACTGCTGGTGATTAATCTACTACCTACTGTGCATAATCGAAACACTATTAAAGCTGAATATATTCTATTTTAACTTTTGAGTGTTTAACTTTTCTTTTTATGTTTCAGATTTGTTTTTCTGAATGATAACTTTTATGATTCTCCAGAGTGACAGTGAAACCTATATAGCAGTAATCCTATGACTGAAATTACATCAAAAAGGAAAGAGCATGAACGTAATAGGTTCATAACAAAGTAAGAAAAACTTGTCAAAAAAACTTCAGTTCCAGTATGAGCAAATATGACATCTGATGGTTTTCTTTCTATAGGTGAAATTAACAGAGAAAAAAGTAACGTGTACGTTAATAATACCTCTCAGTGACAAAAGGAGGTGCAAAAATTGGCATGCATACATACTACTACTGTCGTACTAAGCCGTTTACGTTGTGATGGGCCGGAGACGCTGCCAAGTTAGGCTGATCGAGCCTACCAAACGGCTTCGAGCCGGCTCGGCTCGGTTCGTTAACGGACCGAACTAAAACCCTGGCTCGGCTCGGCTCGACTCGTTTGTGCCACGAGCCGAGCCAAGCTAAGTCTAGTCTTCAACGAGCCAAGCTAGCTCACGAGCCTCGAGCTTTTTTGCCATCTCTAATAATAGAGCTCCAGACTTCCACAAGATAAGTTCGCTGTTTTTTGTCCCACATGCATGTAAGATTGGTGCTGAAATATCTAACTTGCCACCTGTGTAGAATTTGGAGCAGTGCATATTTCAATTAGTGGTAACTGCTCAGAAGTCAAGCATTTTTCACTTAAAGTATCGAGCAATCATCATGTAGTTGACAATCATGCAATCCAAAAGACAATAATTCACCATTTATACAAATTGGATTCAAATTAGAAGTTTGTTTTGTTTGTTCAATTCGATAGATCTAGGCCACGGGTCCGTTGCTATATGATGTTTCTAGATTTTTTTTAATTAAGATTCGGGTAACAACCGGTTCACCCCAAAAGCTTAAGCATTTGACAAAAATAAGCAGGCAATATACTTCAATATTTTTATTAAATAATTCTTTTCAATAATATCTAAAAAACCCTTCCTGGTCTTATTTAAAAAAAATAACCATTTCTAGACATCGTCGTGCCAACCTTGTAACATAGGCGTATCAATATGTAACATCCCATTTTGGGAATTAGAAGTTTGCTTGAATGGAATTCAAAATTAGAAATTTAAATTCAAAAGTATAATTCAAATTCAAATCGAATTTCAAATGTTTTCAAATCCCAAACCCTTTTGGGCTTGGCCCAACCCATCTCCCCCTCTTTTCCAGCCCACTAGGCCGCTAGCCTGGCCCACTCCAGCCTACGTCACTCCTTCCCTCACCGTGCGCTCCCGCACATGTGCCAATTGTGTTGTGCGTACCCTGACCCGTTCCCGCCGCATGCACCGACTCCCTCCTGTGCTGCATCAGTGCACCACTGCTGGTCCCCTGTGCGCCCTTGTGCTAGCCCAACCTAGCGTAGCCCCTGCCCTACCTAGATCTCCCTTCTCTTCTTCCTCTCCTCCGCACCACGTCACGCCCACATCCACCATGCCCGTGCAGCGTCGTCCCCGCGTGCCCGTGATCCACGGTTGACCATTGAGCCCCTCCCCCACGTCCCATCGCATTAACTCTCCTCGTGCGTGCCCGCCCCTCGACCGGCTTCGCCTCCCTACCTTATGCCCATGTCGTGCGCCTAGCTCTGCCACCCTTGGTTCTTCCCCGTTGTAAAGCCGCCCAATGGCTAATCTCCTTCTCTGTGGCTATAAAAGCCACGAATCTCCTCCCCTTGACCCCAATTGCCTCCCTGTCGCCTCCTATGCCACCGAGAGCTCCCCCACACTTTCTCTTCACCCCCTCCGGCCGTTTCATCACTGTCGACATAGTCGATGACTTGCCCCACCTCCTTCCAATTGCTTGAGCCTAAAGCACCACACGGACCTCCTAAAGAGATCCCAAGCCTCGCCAGCTATCTTCAACCTCTTCAGCGAGCCACCCGCGATGACCTCCTCTCTACCACCTTGGCTCTAAGTCGCCAGCCCTTTCCCCTCACCCCCGAGCTCTGCCTCCACCTTCAGTTAGTCGCTCTTAGCCCCATGTTCTCTTTTTGCATTTTTTCCATAATGACAGGAGAAGGGGAAACAAAAAATGTTGTTCCACCCTTTCCTTCTCCTGGGCAATCGCTACCGGAGATCGTGTAACTAGGGAAACTCGGAGGCAAATAAACAGTGGATCTTCACCTAGCGCCTTGTATGCTGTCTTTGTAAGATGACATTTTTTACTCGGAGGGACTGGATTGTCCTCTCCAGAGTCTTCTTCCACAGAGCCCAAGTCGACATCGTTGTCATCTAAGGACTCCTGCATGCCTACGAGCTATGAAAAAGAAAATAAAAATGTTTTAGTGATAGAAGTTTTGAGTACCAATCACCCAATTTAATATTGACTGAAGAAGTTTACCTTTAATCGAGCGTTCCTCTCGTTGTGAGGTATGACAACCAGAATTTGAGGGGCCGAGGCAAGTCTATATAAAGGAAGAAGAAAATGATGGCGAGTTCTATAAAAAATTTCATCAAAGTTCACTTTTTATAACATAATTTATGTATATACTTATTTTATATATAAAAATTGGTATATAGCAAAAAAAATAAAGAACTCCAACATATATATATACGTATACATATACATATATATACACATATACATATGTACGTATGTATTGCAATTTTTCGTGAGCAGGATGTGCTGTGCGTATGCAGCAAGTAAAAATACTGAACACAGCTAATTTGTGATCATCACTGTGGCAACATAATTGATCTGCACCTTTATCCTGTATTCATCCTCTCATACAGCAAGTAAAATGCGGGTAAACTGCAATGGCTACTTTTTATTATACACGTAAAACCGTCTTACAACCGGTAATAAATCCTCAGAGTCAGAGGAAGCACCAACACCGTAGAGTAATGATGATTAACGTAACTGACACACACACTAGCCACAATTAAACATAACCATACTGTAAACCCGTGCAAATTAATCATAAAAAACGCCATAAATGATATATATTTGTATATATATAGCACCCGTCTCTCCCCGCCATTGATGCCGCGGCCATCTCCTCATCATATCTCGTCCATGAGCTCTTGGAAGGCGTCCATGGCGGACGCCGGCAGCCCGAGCAGGACGTTGATGCTCTTCCTCTCCTTGCCGTGCGCGAGGAAGAGTATCACCTCCTTCTCCGGCAGCGTGACGGGCCCGGACATGGCCGGCTCGCCCCACCCGAAGTCGGCGTCGTGGAAGGCGAGCCGCGACCACGTCGTGATGAGCAGCGTCGAAGCCAGCGACGGGCGCGCGCGCGTCGCCTCGAAGTAGTCCACCGCCGACCGCATGTAGTCGTCCGTCACCATCTTCACCGCCTCCTGCACCAGCCCCGCCGCGCGCGACACCGAAGACGACAGCAGCTCGCCGGCGGTGGCCAGCGCGTTCGTGAGAACGATGCCGTTCCCGAAGTAACCCCGCGGCAGAGGAGGCACGAACCGGCGCCGCCCGTCGACCGCGAACAGCAGCTTCGTCTGCTGCTCCGGCGCGAGTCCCAGCGCGCGGGTGCGCGCGCGCCAGACGAGGCCGGATAGCGCCTCGAAGGTGGTGCAGCGGCCGAGCTCACCGTCGGCGAGGGCGAGGCCGCGGACGCGCTCCAGCCGGTCCGGGTCGAAGCAGAAGGAGCGGTACAGCAGCTCCTGGCTGTCGTAGAGAGCCGCCGTGTCGGAGACGTCGGGGATCTCCGCGAACTCGTGGTGCGGGAAGGAGATCACCGGCGGGGCGCGCGCGCGGAGCACGGTGCGGTCGAGGAACGGGGGCACGGTGAGCTCGGCGGCGCCCCGCGCCATCTCGGCCCACGAGTTGACGAACTCCATGGCGCCCAAGCCATCGAACATGCAGTGGTTCATGGCCAGGCCGAGTGTAAAGCCGCCGCACTTGAACCTGGTCACCTGCAAATTAATTGACAATTGGTGAATCTTTTTAAAAATTAACAATTGGTAAATAATTTTGAAATGTTACTTCGTTAATTACTACTAGTGGTTATTGGTGTTAATTCACTACAAATTACAATTTATGTTGGTTAAATTTGCAACAGATGCGTTCTTTTGGACTACCGCTTATGGATTTTGATTGTGATTTATTAGTTGAATAAATAGTTATTGCTAAGAGAAATTGAAACCAAAAATCGACCGAAAAGCCAAAAAGAACGAAAGACTAATTTGAGTATCTGATGGATCAAGCGAGTGCATGATTTGACACATATTGGTGCAGAATTAATCATGTGTGTTGATTTTTCATGTAACTTTGGTCCCTACATGCTGGAGGATTGGATCGGTTACATTCTGACATGGCATGGGAGGAGCAAGCTTAGCTAGGAAACAAAAATGGATGATACAATATGGTTTGTTTGATTTATAGGTTGAAGTGGGTAACCCCATTAGTCATTTCTCCCTCTCTATTTTCTAGGATGAAGAGGCT
Source organism: Dendrocalamus latiflorus (assembly GCA_017311315.1). NCBI lineage: Eukaryota > Viridiplantae > Streptophyta > Magnoliopsida > Poales > Poaceae > Dendrocalamus > Dendrocalamus latiflorus. The sequence goes on from CM029645.1 coordinate 1,876,814, forward strand.
AGCTATTATTTTCAGCTCTCTATTTGAGTTAGCATTCCAATGGCCTAGCTATTTGAGAAGCGAGTGAGGAGGCGCTCGTCAAATCTAGCTAGCGGCCGGGAGAAAATAGCGACTCGATAAAAATGAAGAGGAGGATAAAGAACCGGTTGGAGTCCATTTATTGAGTCATATTAGGTAAATATACAATGAAGAGCAGGATAAAGAACCGATTGAAGTTGCTCTAACTCTGTACCACAAAAACATCTTTCGATGGCTCTAGTTGGTATGGAAGCACTTAACCAGCATACGTATGAGTCAAGCCAGCGATTCTACATATCCACACGAGCAGTCCAGATACGGCCGAAATTGATAACAAAATTTCATGGCACCATGTTCTCTCTCTCTCAAAAGAAAAAGAAAAATTGGTGTATTATCTATAATGATATGTTTTTTTTCTATTTTTATCATTTTTTATTTTTTGACTAAAAATATTAACAACCGTTACAGTGTATTTATAGGTAATAGTAAAAACCAGGTCATTTAAGCTGGTTAGAGCGGTCCCAAATTTTTGTATCTGAAAACCGAAATAGAGTAACATCCATTTCCTCTAGGTTTTCCCTCCCAATATTTTACGGGTGTGTATAGGCATCACCCGGATGTTTTCTTTCTAACTATCATCCAGTTTTGAGATCATTGGATTAGAGATCCAACGGCCCCTTTTTTTTTTTGAGGAGGGAGATTTTTTTGAAGATGGGGAGATTTTTTTTGGAGGGGGTGGGGGAGAATTTATAGTCGTTGGATCTCTAATACAATGGTCACAAATCTGAATGATAGTTAAGAAGAAAACATCCGGATGATGTTTATCAACACCCATGTTGTACAATTTGTCTACGAGTGGCAACCAAAAGGGAGCAAGGCAGCAGGGCCGCCATTAACGCGCAGCTCAGGGCAAACCACCCTCAGGCCGCCAGAACCACACCAAAAAGATGCAAGAGTGGTTTGCGTTTGCGTGACGAGTGGTTCGTTGGTTACCTGCGCCGTCATTGGCGGCATCTCGAGGATGTTCTTGGCGCCGGGGACGGCGTACACGAGCTGGCCCAGCGCGGCGGGGTCCGGGGTCGCGAGGTCGCCGACGTCGGCGAGGTCGCAGCCGGCGTCGGCCTCCACGAACACGGCGCCCTCGCCGGTGCACTCCACGGTCAGCTTCATCTCCGGGCTGATGGCGAGGCGCCCCGCCAGCGGGTGGTAGTGGACCAGCACCCGCGCCAGCGCCGCCCGGAGAGCCTCCGCCGCGCCATCGTGGCCCCTGGATGGCGACTTGAAGCAGTACACCGTCTGCACTATCACCGCGATGTTCTGGTCCAGGTTGGACAGGTAGTACTGCTGCCCCGTCGGCGTGGGCTCCGCCGGCGGCACCAGCGCCGGCTCGCCGCGCGTCACCGACAGCAGCTGCTTCGGCGGCTTGCCCGCCGCCGCGCCGCCGCCGTTCTCCTTGATCTCAACAACCTGCGTACGCACACGCGTAACGTGTCAAGAAAGCGCTACACAACGTTGCAACATACGCTTATCGAGAGAGAAGAGAGAGGCAGGCTTCATGAGCAACACATGCTGTATACTCACCATTTTGATGATCTTGTGTGTTTGTGTGATGAGAGAGAAAGATGTTAATGGGTTTTTAGAGAGAGAGAGAGAGAGATGTTAAGAGAGAGTGGGGTTCGTGTGTTTGAGGAGAGAGGGTTGTGGGGTAGGGTTTATATAGGAATGGGATCAGGTTGCTTGATAAGAGTCAAAGGTAGGATGGAGTGATGCAAGAACAGTTGGGGTTGGAGGGGTTGCATAACTACCAATGTTATTTTTGTTTGGGACTTATTTTAATTTGTGCCAGGGAATCTGGACAACACACCTTGGTTAATTTAAGTGCAAGTGCTCCTACTGACATGTAAAGCATATATTAACTAGTACTACAGCATGCTCATGGAAGATATAGGGCTTGTTTGGCAACGTTTGCGACTTATGGTTTTTGGTTGGAATTTTTGAATTTTGGCTGTTTACGGTATATATTACGGAGAGACAGATACTCACTTGTGATTTTGGCTGGTACAGATATTGAGCTTTTAATGTGTAGATCGTTTAACTTGTAGACCCCGTCTTGAGAAAATACTCCGTTTGAAAGTTAGGTACTGTAGCAAAAGTCAAAAGTTGTCAGCTTCGAAGAAAAAGAACAGGTATATATAGTACGGTTGTTGGGTGAAATTTCAGCTTGGTAAAGCCATTTCAGCCACCTTGTTTAGTTTTGGAACATGCATGAATCGATTTAAGATTTACTGGTACACGTAAACGAGTACAATCCTGCACAACTCGTAATTGAAGGTGACATTGATGAACTATTCAAGTTAGCACAGGATTTTTGTGTAGCCACACCCACACAAAGGGTGGTCGCGGTTTTGATTTCTGGTGCCTCAATTAGCGCGGATACGTATGAATGTACCAAACAAAGAGAGAGAGAGAGAGAAACAACCGGATGCCTCTCAATAAATCAACTCGAGCAAGAAATGCAATATCTTAGTTCACCTATCTAGTTCAACTACCACTTCTTACTTTCAATATCAAAGCTACAAAAACACGAGTCTTAAGGGTCAGTTTATTTTTGATTGAGCTTTTGACTTCTGTCTTATTTTACTATTCCTAAATTTTGTTATTTTCTGACTTTGTAACTTTTTTACTGGTTCTTTTTTCGTATTCATTTGTATTGTTCGTGATGGACTAATATATTTTTCTATTTTTAAATTTTTTAAAATTAATTGCGTCAAATAATTTTTCTAAATTTCTAATGTGTAGTTTTTGGACTCATAAATACAATTGCGGCATGTTTAGAATAAATGAGAATTTTAAAGGAACATGAATTTTATACGAAACAGTTTAATCCTGCGGAGCTGCAAACGGAGGACTCGGAGGGGACACCTTTTTTATTTCTCCAAAATTTGTACGAAAACTTCTCGAGTCAACTCAGAACTAGGGGTTGGCCACTGGCGTTGCTGCGTTTGTTGGCCAAACCCAAGCTAATCAGACGCTGACTCGGTTGGTTTTAGCGTGCGACAGAGGGGTTTTTGAGGAAAACGTCAGCGTGGATTCGATCAGATTTGGGGCATCCGTCGACGCTAAATATCTGTCAACATTTTGTGATAGAGGGTATATTCTTTTTAACTGCGGTTTATGGTTTTTGGTTACGGTTTTTTTTGCTGTTAATGCGAGAGATTATAGAGTAATAGAAACTCATATGCGATTTTTGCTAATATAAATGAAGTCAGTACAGTATGTACTATAATTAACTAATAAACTCTATCTTAAAAAGATATTTAGTTTAAAAGCTAGTTACTATATAAAACCTGAAAAGCGGTTTTTAAAACCCGAAAAAAAACAGGCCAGATTTTCAGGTATCGTAGAACTCTTTAGTAAAATTTGGATCGGTCGATGAACAGATTTCTACGTACTACGTAGCACTGAGCGCACTGAACTGAATTCGGTGAACATTATGAAACACTTTGATGTTAATCCATTGGAACTGACAAGATGTAATAGCGTGTAAGGAACCAACGCTATCTATAAATAAGGTTACGATCGAGGGTCGCAAAGTGGGTGAAGACTATCCTGAATATGCAAGAAACTTCTTCTAATCGAGCGGACGATATATGTTCTTGCCTGGAGACGGTTCTCGTTATCGCAACCCAAAAAGGAGGAACAACAGGGTAATCCATTTTATGAATATTATACTTTATATAATTGTTGGGAATTGACAACAGAGAAGGTGGCCACATCACAGAGGCTATTTTCAATGAAGTATGATTTATGTACTTACTCAAATGCAAGTTTTGACTCAGCTTTTAATGATATCTTAACCCACCAAATGACACCGCTCAACTGTTGGCTAGCTAAGCGGCGCCTCCAAACTCGCGCTCTCGCTCGTCCACGCCGCCCGCCTCCACCCCTCCCTCTCCTCCCCACCGCCCGCGGACGCCTACGACACGGTCGTCGATGCCCTCGGCCGTGCGCGCCAGTTCGACGCCGTGTGGCGGCTCGTTGTGGAGGCCGTGGCCGACGGATCCGCCACGCCCACACGTTCGCGGTGCTCGCGAGGAGGTATGTCGCCGCGGGGATGACAAGGCAGGTTGTGCGCGTGTTCGATGACATGGAAACTATAGGATCGTCGATGGTAATCAGAGGAGGGTGAATAATTGCAGCGCACAACAAAAGCTTTTTTTGTCTTTTAATCGTTTAATGGAAAAAAAACAAAATAGAAAAAAAAAAGACAAATTTCCGATCGCAGCGGTACTGTAGCGACACTGTTTGTCACTGTAGCGTTGTTCTATAGCACCGACCAAAAAACGCTGGAGGCATGATGCATCAGAAGCAGCACGTTTTTTAACATACTGTACACGAAGATGAAGGCTCCTGGTTCACCAACCACACCAGATATTCACACTTACAACATACTGCTTGGATTGTTCATCAAGTTGAACCGACATGGAACTGTTATGGAACGATATGTGCGAGAGCACTGTGGGTTCTGATCTTGATTCATATACATTGCTCATCCATGGTTTCTGTGACAATAAGAAATGGAAGGAGGCATGTCAGTTCTTCATGCAAACGATAGAGAAAGGTTTTCTTCCCCAGAAGATCACCTTTGAGACACTGTATCGCGGTCTGATACAAGCAGACATGTTAAGGACCTGGAGAAGGCTGAAGAGAAGGGTTAATTAAGAGGCAGCAAAATTTGGCGATGAATTCAAGCTGTATCACATCAAGCCTTACAAGAGATGATATGTCGCCATTCAAAAGATGATTCTTTTCATTCTTTTGATTGGTTCATGCAGTTGTATTGTGGCCTTCAGAGTTCAGATGCTAGCTTTACTGGAGCAGAAAGCGAACGGGCCTCTAGCCTAGCGGTTAGAGCGCTCTAGTAGCACCCCTCAGGTCCTGGGTTCGACTCCCGCTGGGAGCGAATTTCAGGCTGGGGAAAAAAATCCCCTCGCTTGCCCCATAAGCCAAAGCACAGGTCTAAAGGCTGGCCCAGGTTGTTGGTCGCGCCAGGTTGTTGGTCTAGGGATCACCCTGGATTGGTCGTTTTTGTTAGAGATATATGTATAGTTTGTTATTCCCCGTTGTTATGAGGGGTTCTTTACATATTTACCACCTGTACTTTGTGTATATATACTGGCCCATTGGCCTCATATTGAATACAAGCGCTATTCATAACATGGTATCAGAGCGTACCTAGGGTTTCCCGTCGCTTCGCTTGTCGCCGCCGCTGCCGCCCCTGCTGCCGTCGGCCCCGCCCGACTCTGCCCGAGCCCGCCGCCGTCGGCCCCGCCGACTCCCCGGGCCGCCGCCGCCTTCGCTGGGCCGCCTCCGCCTTCCGCCCGGCCCCGTCGGCCCCGCCGACTCCCCGGGCCGCCGCCGCCTTCCGCCCGGCCGCCTCCGCCTACCCCGGGCTGCTCCGCCTTCCGCCCGGCGCCCGCCCGCCTTCCTCCGCCTGCGCCGACCCCGATCCGCTTGAAGACGCCGCCGGCTCTGCCGCAGTCGCCGTCGTCGGCTCCCCCGCAGTTACCGTCCCCGCCGCCGCCGTCGCCGGCTCCCCCGCCGCCGTCGCCGGCTCCCCCGCCGCCGCCTTCGCCGGCTCTTCTGCCGCCGATCGGTCTGGTGAATACCGACTGAGTCGGTTTCTTTGGTAAACCGACCGAAGAAAAAAAAGAGAAAAAAAGAAAAAAAAACGTCGTTCTAACCGCCGCGCCGTCCAGCGCCGCCTGTTAGAGTTCGTTGCCTTGGTCGCCGCGCCGTCCAGCGCTGCCTACCAATGGGCACCGTTTCCCTCCCTCGCTGCCCGGTGATCTTTGATGGTGTTAATTACACCGACTTCGTGTCTCACATGCGCATTCACATGCGTGGTCTTCGTCTCTGGGGCGTCCTCTCTAGCGATGTCACCTGCCCGCCTTGCCCTATTCCTCCGACGGAGCCTACGCCTGTTGCATTGCCCCCGACAGCCGATAAGGCTGCTGTTGATGATGAAGCTGATGATGAAGCTGCCTCTGCCTACCAGGAGGCTCTGGATTTCTACAAGGATCGTCTGACCGTCTACACTCAGTGGTACGATGACGACGCTCGGGCTGCTGCTGTCTTCATCGCCAGTGTCCAGCCTCAGTTTTCTTCTGAGGTTGTGGGACTCCCTTCGGCTTTCCAGATGTGGACTCATCTTCGTCAGCGCTACGAGCCCTCTGGTGATGCCCTGTACCTGTCCGTGGTCCGCCAGGAGCACTCTCTTCAGCAGGGTGATGCTACTGTTGATGCTTTTTACGCTCAGAGTTCTGCTGTCTTGCGTCAGTTGGACTCACTTCGCACTGCTGGCTGTCGTACCTGTTCGTGCTGCCTGGATGTACGTGCTGACCTGGAGTTTCAGCAGGTTTACGAGTTCCTTACTCGCCTTCGTCCTGAGTTCGAGCAAAGGCGCGCCCAGCTCCTTGCACGCCACCCTCGTGTCACTCTCCTGGAGGCTCTTACCGAGATACGCGCGGAGGAGACTCGTTTGAGTGGTGCTGGTCTGATGCCACTCCACTCTGTGCTCGCCGCTCGTCTGCCTGCTACACTGCCTCCTCCAGCGGCTACCACAGGTGGTGGTGGCCGTCCTCCGTCTGGAGGTGGCCGTCCTCACTGTTCCTACTGCGACAAGGCCGGCCACATTGAGTCCCAGTGCTATAAGAAGAAGCGGCATCTTTCACGCCGTTATTCTACTGGCACTAGTGCTTCTACGACGACGTCTGCATCGACTTCTTCAGCAGCTTCTCTCACCGAGCAGGAGATAGCCAGACTTCGACGCCTGCTTGCCGCTTCAGGTTCTCCCTCGACAGGTTCTGCAGGTTCTGCTACTGACTCTTCGGGCACTGAGAAACCACCCCCTACACAGTCAGGTACCTCCCCGTGGATTCTTGATTCTGGAGCATCTTTTCACATGACTCCTGATCCTTCCACTCTGTCTTTTATTACACCTCTTGATTCTCCTATCAGTGTTCTTACTGCTGATTGTACATCTCTTTCTGTCTCTGGTCGAGGATCTCTTAGCAACTCATCCTTTCATGTTCCTTCGGTTGCTCATGTTCCTCGCCTTACCATGCAGCTTCTTTCTGCTGGGCAGATTACTGACCTTGGTTATCGGGTTATTTTCGACTCTGACTCTTGTTGTGTTCAGGATCGCCACACGGGAGCTCTGGTTGGTTCTGGCCCTCGGCGCCGTGACTCACAGCGTCTCTGGGAGCTTGACTGGCTTCACCTTCCTTCCGCTGCCACCATCGCCGCCAGTCTCTCCGCTTCTGCCACTTCGTCTACCGGCTCTTTCCAGCAGTGGCATCACCGTCTTGGTCATCTGTGTGGATCTCGTCTGTCGTCCTTAGTTCGTCGTGGTCTTCTGGGGTCTGTCTCAGGAGACGTGTCTTATCGGTGCTGGGATCCTGTTGGTCGTCGGATATGGGTTTCTCGGGATGTGACTTTCGACGAGTCTCGTCCATTCTACCCACGTCCTGCCTCTACTTCGGCTTCCTCTGTGGAGTCTCTGTCTTTCTTGACCTTTCCAGATACACCTATATCTGTTTTGCCTTCGTCCACCTGTCCCACTGAGTCTCCACATATTCCCCCTGTGGCCTCTCCGCCGTTGTCGCCGCCTGTGTCGTCTCCTACGACTCCCCAGGCTCCTCCCACTGCAGTACCTTTTCCCCTTATTGAGGATCTTCCAGATGAGCCATCTTCTCCTGATGTTCCATCTTCTTCTGATGCTCCATCTTCCCCTGATGGGTCATCTTCTCCTCGCTACGCTCTCCGCGATCGCCAGTTGATTCGGCTTCCTGCCCGTTTTGCCTTTGCTGGCGCAGCTACTCGTGAGCCTGTCTCCTACCGGGATGCTGTTACTCATCCTGAGTCGCAGCTTGCCATGGCCGAGGAGATTGCTGCCCTCGAGCGTACTGATACTTGGGATCTTGTTCCTTTTCCATCTCATTCTCATTCCATCACGTGTAAGTGGGTCTATAAGATTAAGACTCGCTCTGAAGGCTCTCTTGAGCGCTATAAGGCGCGTCTTGTTGCTCGTGGCTTCCAGCAGGAGCATGGTGTTGACTACGACGAGACTTTTGCTCCTGTGGCCCACATGACCACTGTTCGCACTCTTCTTTCGGTGGCGTCTGCTCGCCACTGGTGTAGGGACCCAGATATTAACATCCGGATTCCTCTGTGATTACTGCACTATTCCCTGGATCAGTAGATAGTGCTCACAGTTACAGTAATGAATATCAAAATACATATCATGCGGAAGCGTAAAGTTTAATATTAGACTTACTCATGGGCCGATTAGGCCGAAATCATTAAATTGCAGCAGCGGAAGAACGAAGCACACAGGTGGGACCTTCAGGACATGCCCACAGGCAGCCAACTGGAGGTTCGCGACCTAGCCCTTGACATCTTCATCTTCTCGGCCAGCTTGTCCAATCTTGTTGCTGAGGTGAGGTGATTTGATTTCTTGATTCTGAATTTTGTCGCAAAAGCGAGCATGAGCACTCCGACCCCGTGCTCCACGAGCCAATACACAGAATGCAAATAAATAGTATGCATGGCTTAACAAAGGAGAGGCTCGGGCTATTTTATTTTGCGTAGAGTGCTTTTGAATACAATTAATTAAAAAGCCCTATGACTTAGCAATTTTGGAACAAATCATAATGTACAAGGAAATGCATTATTAATATCGGTTCAGATTCCATCCACCGTTACATGGCATCTGCACCATATAGCAATTTCTTCAGCGTTATAGCCGCTTAACTTACCACTGGGACGACGCCCAGGACAATTCCAAACCAGGGCAGTCCTTCGCCCTTCACATTTCCATTCCCACCCACTAAACATTTTGAAATAGAACTATCTCGAGTAAGTTCCCATGTCCGCCCATGACCGTGGGCACGGCTATTCGAATAGTTTTAACTCTGCAGAGTTTGTACACTTTCACCACAAGAGATGAACTATCCTTTTTGCCAACATGCTTCCTTAGGCATGAGACCCAGATAATTTATCACAAAGCCTTTACCTTACTCCGATCTAGCTAGACACCACCCACGCTGAGGTTTCACCGCTGAAGGGTTACACCACCACAGTCAGAAGCCCCCTCTTGCGCCGTGTGAGTACAGTACACCCTGTGCCTCACTGTGGGTAAACCAGTACACCCTGGCACCCACTTCCCTCGGTGATGTCTGAACTAAACCCTTGCAAGTTATTCAGCTAGGTCGTACCCATTATAGACTTGTGGTTGTACTGTTTTACATCAGGAGGTCATCACAAGATTCAGTCCTTAGTATCATCTGAGCGGTTCTACCACACTCCATAATTTGTGCTCCCACCGCACCACATACCAGCCCCCAAACCATCCGCTCAGATATGTAAGCAATTTAAGAGTTTTGAGAGCAGAAAATAACCCTGTCAAAATATACCAGTCATTCCCACCATGACTGCCCAAATCAATTTCTCATGATTAAAGTGATGCTTGGGCGCCTTCGCGCCCATGAGTACCTAAACATTACTAAGCATGGCATATAATTACGGACTTATTTTCGAAAGGGTATTATTATAATTTTTGCTAGGGCGACAAGGTTCTCGACTTCAAGTATTCCAACGGAGGGGTAATATTAATTCAAGGCACACAATGGAATATAACTAGAGTCTAAATTAACATGTATTTGCATATAAATAACCGCATGCAATTTGATAATTTAAAGCAAAGTAATTTGCAGAAATGTAGGTTCAACATGATCAAAGTATTGACTCGCCTGGCGCGGTTTAACGCGGACTTTGGCTCACACGATGCTTTCTCTTGAGCTTCTATTCTTCATCTTCACTTCGAGCTTGATCTCGTTTGATCCACTGAATCTTCACGACTCCCAATTTCTAATTACGCGACAAACGACTGAATGCAAATAAAAGTAAATAACTCAAAAAGATCCAAATAAATCCGAATAAACTCAATTTAGTTTTATTATGAGTGATTAGGATGATTTGTTGCGAGGTCGGTGGTAGAATATGATAACTTGATCTTTTATTAATAATTTCTTTTATTATTTTTGTATTTATCAAGGAACTTCCATGAGTTAGGTAGACCTATGTATCGATGTATGAGTCTGGCTGGGTATGTATTCCTTGCAACTTAGGTTATGGTAAAGGCATACTGGACTAATGGATGAGATCTGTACTTATTCTATAAATCTTTTAGTCAAAAGTATTATAACACTTGTCCAAAAAGCTATGTCTAGGAATTTCTTATGTTAGAACTTAAGTCTTTTAAATCATAATTTCCGACGAATCAATATAACCCACTTTACTCCCTTAACTTTAACTTGGATATATTTATTAAGTTTTTAGAATAATCTCTGATATAGGCTTTTACTTACTAATTAGATTAAGATAAATAGCATATTTATTCATATATGGTAATTGATTAAAATTTAAACCTCTAATAATCCCATTATCATATTTTACGTATCTTCATTCATAGCTGAGCTAAGTTTAAGTTGAATTAGGGATCCATTCCTATGGGTCCTAACTTGTTATATACACAATTATGCTCAATGCTATTATGTACTAGAGCTAGTGTTAAGATTTAATTAATGTCACTATTATTAGCTTGCTCATACTTTAACTATTCTTAGGCTTAGCTCTATCTAACTTAGATTTATTTGTCTAAGTAAAGGTTATTGTACAAGGTAATAAAATATATTGCTGAGACTTGTTTAATGGTAGTATGATAAATATTAGGGCATAAATGTTTATATTCTAATTAAGGGTAATCTTTATTAATTTTGGATATTTAATCAAAATCATTTTTCTTTATTAATGCCTTAGCCAATGTGTAGGTTTGAAATAAAGGATGAGAGCACCATTAATCATATATGACAACTAATCCACATTTAAATATTAGCTAATCTGGTTTTATTTACCAATTAAATTCATTAGCTTCTCTAAACTATTCTCTAATTTAATTTGAGTATTATAGTCGACAAAGAATTCTTATCATTGCTAGGTATAGAGCTAACATTTAGGTTTTAACTATGTGATGGCTAGTTCTATCTCTTTTACTAAAATACATGGGTGTATGATTTGCTCTTTAGGAAGTTTTCATGTGCTAAATCATTAATCCATGAAAGCATAACCTAAACAAGATTTTACTCAATTTCTCAATATGCCCTTGATTAGTTAAGCTTTAAAGCAAATATTCTAAGCACATTGGTTGCTAACACATGTTGTTTGATCTATGATTAATCATTTATTAAGCTCATCTTTATTTATGCCTTTAATTAATATTTAGATTAGGATAAGTAATAAAGGCACATTACCTATTCATATGTGTAATTAACCAAAGATTAATCCTGAATATTCTCAACTACATCCTAATAAAATTTGCTGGCTTCCATGGATTAACTCCAAATTTTTTTTATTTTTTATTAACTGAAACAGGTTAACCAAAAATTTAAATGAGCGTTAAGAATCTTGGTTTCAGTTCCATTGACTAGATTTTGAATTTAGATAAATTTAGAAATTTGATTCATTCAATTTAGAGTTAAAACGAATAAGTTATACCCTTTTAATGTTCTCTGCTGGAATAAATCCGAAAATAATAAAATAACTGACAGTGGGACCCACCTTGTTTTCTTTTCTCTTCTTTCTTTTCTTTTTTTTTCTCCACCGACAGCACAGGCTTCTTCTCCCTCATTTCTCTTCCTCCCTTCTTTATCTCTCCTCCATGCCTCTCTTCCCCTCCTGCCGGCAGCTCTCTCTCTCTCTCCTAGCCGTGCCGGGCCCAGCCGCCCCCCCGACGCCCTCGCTCCCAGCTTCCTCCGCCCCGGCGCCGCTCCACTGCGCCGCTCCCGCCGAGCCGCTCCTTGCCCCAGCGCCGCACCAACTCCGGCCGCTCCTCCTTCGACAGCCACCTGCCGGCCGTCACCCCCCTGCTGTGCCCAGCCTCGGACTTGGCCGGCGCCCCACTGTTGCTTGTGCTGCAGCTCCTCCACGCCGGCGCTACCTCCTCCTTGCCGAGCCGCCGGTTGCTCGCCTCCGGACAGCGCCGCGTTGTCGCCGAGCCGCCTCACCGTCGCATGGACCTCGCCGCACCCGTGCTCCACTCCCGCCGTTGCTCCACCGAGCCGCGCCTACTCGAGGCCGTGCTGCGCGCGCTCCTCGGCTGGCTCAGCCGCCACTGACCGCAGCTCGCCGCCTCTTGCGAACTCGCTCAAACAACCTTGCATGCGAAAACTATTTGTATGAATGGGTTGCTCGTGTGATGAGGATTGCAATGGTAAGACATGCAGCATGGGATTCGTGATTTTTGGTGGTGATTGGAAGGAGAGAAGGACAGGGAGTTGTGTTCTTGGTTGGGGGCTTAGAAGAAATGGCAATGGGCTGCTCCTGTTTAGTCTGGATAAGAAATGATAGGGAGCAGTGGGCGCAAGTGAGGAGTGTTCAGCTGGGCAAGAGATAAATGGCCAGGAGGTCATGCTGGATGGGAGAGGTGGCGTGGTGATGTGAAAAAGGCAGTGAGATGTATGATTCAGGGGAACTAAATAAATGGCTTTGTGGCTGGGTCGGGGTGATGGCCGGCCTGGTCCCATTTTTTTTTCTTTTGTTTTTAGTTTATACATTTGTGTGTGCACATATAAATATGTGTATATATATATATATACATATATAAAGTTCATGTTTTATTCATTCCCTCTTGCTCACCTAACTTTGTTATTCAAGTATTTTTTTGGCACTAAATTTTGTAGGTGCAAAATTTGAGTATGTATATTTATATATATCTATATATGTTGGTATTTTATTTACTTGCTACTATTGCTATTTATGCCCTTATTTCTAAAGGATGACATTTTATATTTAAGTCAATTTTCTCCTTTCCTTTTCTGGATCATCTTTTCAGATTCTTATTTTAAATCTTGATTTTTTTTTCTATTAATTGCATATGTTTGCTTCTTCTTGATCCTTTTAACCTTTGGAACCTTCACCAAATTTCTCAGAAAAACATCATAAACTCCAATTCAAATAAAACATATTGCAAAATAATTCAAAAGCTTCACATTTTCAAATTTCAAAATTTTGGGATGTTACAACTGGTCTGTTTCTCAGCTTGATGTCAAGAATGCCTTTCTTAATGGCGAGTTGCGTGAGGAGGTCTACATGCATTCGCCACCCGAGTATTCTATTCCTGAGGGCATGGTCTGTCGCCTTCGTCGCTCTCTCTATGGCCTTAAGCAAGCCCCTCGTGCTTGGTTTCAGCGCTTCTCCTCTGTGGTCACTGCTGCTGGCTTTTCAGCTAGTGATCATGATCCTGCGCTCTTTGTCCACACTTCGTCTCGTGGTCGGACTCTTCTTGTTCTGTATGTTGATGATATGATCATTACGGGAGATGATTCTGAGTACATTGCCTTTGTCAAGGCTCGTCTTAGTGAGCAGTTCCTTATGACGGATCTTGGTCCTCTTCGTTACTTCCTTGGGATTGAGGTTATTTCCACTTCAGATGGTTTCTTTATGTCCCAAGAGAAATACATTCAGGATCTTCTTGATCGCGCCTCCCTCACTGATCAGCGCACTGTTGAGACTCCCATGGAGCTCAATGTTCATCCCCGACTCTCTGATGGCGAGCCTCTTTCTGATCCGACTCGCTATCGTCATCTTGTTGGGAGTCTTGTCTACCTTGCTGTTACTCGTCCGGATATCACTTATCCAGTTCATATTCTGAGTCAGTTTGTTTCAGCTCCCACTCAGGTCCACTACAGCCACCTTCTTCAAGTTCTGCGATACCTTCGCGGGACTATCTCTCGTCGTCTCTTCTTTCCATGTTCCAGCTCGTTACAGCTTCAGGCCTATTCGGATGCTACTTGGGCCAGCGATCCCTCTGATCGCCGGTCTATCTCTGCTTACTGTGTTTTTCTTGGGGGTTCTCTTATTGCCTGGAAGACGAAGAAACAGACTGCAGTGTCCCGTTCGAGTGCAGAGGCTGAGTTGCGAGCCATGGCTCTCTTGACAGCAGAGATTACTTGGCTACGGTGGTTACTTGAGGATTTTGGTGTTTCTGTCACTACACCGACCCCTCTCTTGTCAGACAGTACAGGTGCTATCAGTATTGCTCGTGATCCTGTGAAGCATGAGCTCACCAAGCATATTGGTGTTGATGCTTCTTTCATGAGGTCTTGTGTGCATGATCAGGTGATTACTCTTCAGTATGTGCCTTCGGAACTTCAAATAGCGGATTTCTTCACGAAGGCCCAGACTCGCGCACAACACAGCTTCTACCTCTCCAAACTCAGTGTTGTTGATCCACCATGAGTTTGAGGGGGGTGTTAGAGATATATGTATAGTTTGTTATTCCCTGTTGTTATGAGGGGTTCTTTGCATATTTACCACCTGTACTTTGTGTATATATACTGGCCCATTGGCCTCATATTGAATACAAGCGCTATTCATAACCGTTTTCACATGGGCTGATGCCGCTGTGTCAGGGTGGGGCAAGGGTTCGGGGATTTTCTCGATCTGCGTGAGAAGATCTTCTTCTTAATATAAGCCCGGGGGGGCTTTCTTCCCCCCCCCCCCCGCAGGTCGAGTTTTTTACTAGAGCAGAATTGGAAGATGTATCTTGGCACTGCTGTCATTCAAAGGTGAACTTCTTACCAAAGATGAGCTAAGTGTTAGATTGATCTCTCCCCGATTAGCCCAACGGCTAATCGGGACCTTGATCCGCGCCCTGATGGGGGGCGCTCAGCCCAACTATTGGCTAATGGGCCCCCGTCGCGCTGCGCAATAAATAGAGGGTGGGGGCCGGCGGCTCGACGAACGAGGTTCGCCTGAGCCGCAAACCCCACCCGACAAACCCTAGACCGATCTAGAGGGACGCGCAGTCAGCTGCGGGAAGCTCCATCGCCGTCCCTGTCACCGGATCTCTGCCGCCGCCACCGACCTCCTCTTCCCCGACCGTCGCTGCCCGTGCGCAGACATCACCGACGAACCAGTGATGGCCAACTCCTCCTCCAATGCATCGGACGGTCGGTACACCTAACCCTAATCCTCTCTCCCTCTCCCCTTCTCTCTTGAATCCGAACAAGAACACCCTCAGATCTAAACCTAGAAGATCCCACGGGGTATCACAATGGTATCAGAGCCACTAGTCTAGGCGTAGATCTAGATGGGGAAAGAGACCGCCGTCGGTTGACCGGCGTGCGGAAAAAGAAAGAAAGAAAGAGAGGGGAAGGACTCGATCCACCCAAACCCAAACCCTAACCCTAGAAAAGAAACGGCTGGGACTTACCTGGCCGTCGTCGCCGGGCCATCGTCGCTGGCGTTCGAGAAGACCGGCCGAGCCGTGGGCTCGCCGGCGCTCAAAAGATCCAACGTGCGGGCCAGGGCGCGCGCTGAGGGGCGCCGACACGGAGCCGCTCGACGGCGGCGCGCTCCCTCTCAGGGGAGCGCGCACGCCGGCGAGAGGGCCCGTGTTGGCGCCGGTCTCCTCCTTCTCCGGCGGCTGGACGAGGTCGCCGCCGCCGCTTTGTTTCGCTCGGGTGCGACGCTGAGAGCGGGGGAGAGGAGGAGAAATGAGCTAGGGTTACGGGGGCGTTCGCCGCGAGCGGTTTTGTTCCGCCGAGTTCGCCGCCGAGCCGTCGGATGGCGTTGGACGGCTGAGATCGCGTCGAGACAGCCGGGCTGGCTTTCGGCCCAGGCGCGCAGCGACTTTCCCGGCCCAGGCCCAGGTTGTGGCCTGCGGCGTGGGGGAGCGCGAGGCGGCGCTGGCTGAGTAGGCCGCCTGGGCCGAGGCTGCGAATGAACAGGCCGAAATGGCAAATTGAATAGTATTTTTGTTTTATTTATTTTCAGAAGCAATTTTGAATGAATTTGAATAGAATTTGATTCAAATCTCTATAATTTTTTGCACCAACGTGTTATTTTTCAGAGATTAGATGAGTACAGTAATAATGCTTCTGAATATGAATTATTTTAGAATAACTTCATGTTTCCGCTGCAAAAGTTAAATGTTGATTATCTTTCAATTAAATTTGAACCAACGAGAGAATTTAATTTTTTGAGAATTGTTGTGAATTATGATATTGTTATTTTCTGACCAACGTTGATAATAACAATATTATAATTTTAATTGATGATTTTATGCATTATTTGTATTTCTGCCCAACGGTGATGTAGATTTAATATATAGATAAAATTGTATGTCATATTTTGACCAACGTTGGAAATAAGGTATATAATTTTGCTGTTAACAGTATTATAATTTTAATTGATGATTTTATGCATTATTTCTATTTCTGCCCAACGGTGATGTAGATTTAATGTGTAAACAATTGTATGTTTTAATTTTAACCAATGTTGAAACCAAGACATGCAGTTGTTGTTATTATGTTTAAATGTTCTCACTGTATATGAATTGTGTTTTCAGGAGGATACTCTTTGATGGGCTACATCAGAGATATCCCGGTTCTCAAAGGAGACAACTACGGTGAATGGAAGAAAAAGATTGACCTAGCCTTCATCTTGGCTGAGGTGGACTGGGTAGTCACCACACCGTGTCCCACAGAACCTGTGGCACCGGTGAGGGATGAAAATGAGGCTGATACTGCTTGGCAGACAAGACAGAGGGACTATGCTCCCATAAAAATGTCATATGATCTTGATCATAAAAAGTTGGTCACTGCCAACAAGAAATATTTGGCTGTGATAAAGAACACGATTGAGCCTGCAATTGTGGGCTCAATCGCAGAGTGTGACACTGTCACAGAGTACCTTGAGAAAATAAAGAGTCAGTTTACTGGCTCTTCAAAGACTTATGCTACACAGCTGATTAAGCAGCTTGTGACAGAAAGGTACTCTGGTGGTGGCAGTGGCATAAGAGAGCACATACTAAGGATGAGCAACTTGGCATCCAAGTTTAAACCAATAGATTTGGCTCTCAAGGATGAGTTCCTTATTCATTTGATTTTTGCTTCTTTGCCGAAAGAGTTTGACACCTTTGTTGTCAACTACAACATGCAGCCCGAGAAATGGGACTTAGAAAAGTGCATAGCTATGTGTGTGCAAGAGGAGGAAAGAATTAAATCCTCACATGGTGATTCTATCAACTATGTGAAGGACAACAAGAAAAAGAACTTCAACAGTAACTTCTCCTCAAAGAACAAGGGAAAAGCCTCTGTCTATCAGCCTCAACAGAATAATTTTGCAGTAGACAAAGATCAGTGTCTTCACTGCAAGAAGACGGGACACTACAAGAAGAACTGTCCCGATTACTTAAAGATGATAATGGCAAAGAAAGGTGAGAACATTATTACCTTTATAAATGAATCCATATATGTGCAATATTCGAAATCTTCTTGGTGGATTGATTCAGGAGCAACTGTTCATGTTGGTAATTCTTTACAGAGATTCCGTTCGACGAGGACTACGCAAAGAAAAGAAAGATGCATTAAAGTCGCAAATGGAGTCCAAGCTGAAGTTGAAGCCGTTGGCGATCTTTCATTATAGCTAGCTGATGGCTTCACTCTTTTACTTAGAGATGTTCTTTATGTTCCCTCTTTACAGAGGAATTTTATTAGTGTTTCAAATTTGGACAATGATGGTTATGATTGTCATTTTGGAAATGGCAAGTGTGAAATAATATTTAATAAAGAATGTGTTGGTCTTGCCATCTTACAAAATGAGTTTTATTTGTTATCATTATGTGATGATGTGAATGTCGTATGCGATAATGGAAACGTCGTGTGCGAAAAAGTGAATGAATCCTCGTCTACGAATGTAAACAGGAAACGAAAGAGAAATCTAGATGCGTCGTCGAAATTATGGCACTGTCGTTTAGGCCATATTTCGAGGGGGAGAATAGAAAGACTAGTTAAGAATGATATTCTTCCTCCATTAGAGTTCTTGGACTTAGAACAATGCAGAGAATGCATTAAAGGAAAATATGTAAAGAAAATTAAGAAAGATGCCAAAAGAAGCACAGGAGTTCTACAAATTATTCACACAAACATTTGTGGTCCTTTTCCTGTGAAAAGTGTGGATGGATATGATTTGTTCATAACATTCACGGATGATTACTCCCGTTATGGATATATTTATCCAATCAAAGAAAGAAATGAAGTCTTGGATAAATTCAAGATATTTAAGGCTGAAGTTGAAAACCAACACGATTTAAAGATTAAGATAGTCCGATCTGATCGTGGGAGGGAGTACTACGGTCGACATACCCCATATGGACAAGTTCCTGGACCTTTTACAAGGTTTTTACAGGAAAATGGCATAGTGGCTCAGTATTCTACACCGGGCGAACCTGAGCAAAATGGAGTAGCTGAAAGACGCAACCATACCCTGATGGATATGGTGCGAAGCATGATGAGCTATTCCACACTGCCATTGAGTTTATGGATGTAGGCGTTGAAAACCGCCATTCATATTCTCAACAGAGTGCCTAGTAAGTCGGTGAAACACCGTACGGGTTGTGGACAGGAAGAGTTCCCTCACTAAACCACTTACGTGTGTGGGGGAGTCCTGCTGAGGCTAAAGTATTTAACCCAAACCTTGGGTTGCTTGATCCCAAAACAGTAAGTTGTCATTTCATTGGCTACCCTGAAAAGTCAAAAGGTTTTCGTTTCTATTGCCCAGACAGATATACAAAGTTTGTAGAAACGAGACACGCTGTCTTCTTAGAGGATGAAATGATGAGGGGAAGCATGGTAGCTCGAGATATTGACCTTGAAGAGAAGCGGGCGTATGCGCCCACTCCGATGATTCAAGAGCCATTCTTCACACTACCTGCTGTCGCTGCACCGACGGTGCAAGACACTGTGGTGCCAGCACCTGTTATTGTTCCTCCTGTGGCAACAATGAATGAGAATGAGGAATCTGTTCTTTAGGATTCTATAGAACCCATTGCCACAGATGAGGGGGAGCAACAACAGCCTCAAACAGAAGATGTACCAAATGAGGAGGCCCCGAGGAGGTCTCAAAGAGTAAGAAGATCATTTATTTCTGATGATTATCAGATTTATCATATAGAGGAATTTCAAATGGAGGATGATCCCACCTCATTTGAAGAAGCCATGAGAAGCGAAAATTCTTCAAAATGGCTTGAGGCCATGGAAGAGAAAATGAGGTCCATGAAGGCTAATAAAGTCTAGGACTTGGAAATTATTCCTAAAGCAGCCAAAACAGTAGGCTGTAAATGGGTCTACAAGACAAAGTTTGACTCCCAAGGGAATGTAGAAAGATACAAAGCGCGACTTGTGACAAAAGGCTTTACGCAAAGAGAAGGGATTGATTACAATGAGACCTTTTCTCCAGTCTCATGTAAAGATTCCTTCAGAATCATAATGGCATTAGTAGCACATTATGATTTAGAGTTACATCAGATGGATGTAAAGACGGCATTTCTTAATGGGGATTTGGAGGAAAATGTTTACATGGCACAACCGAAAGGTTTTGTCGTGGAAGGAAATGAAAGAATGGGATGCCGCCTAAAGAAATCGATTTATGGGTTAAAGTAAGCTTCAAGACAGTGGTACTTGAAGTTTGACAGTACAATAAGAAAATTTGGGTTTAAAGAGAATGTAGAGGACAACTGTGTTTATGCAAAGTTTAAAGATGGGAAGTTTATCTTCCTAATCCTGTATGTGGATGATATCCTACTGGCTAGTAGTGATGTCAGTCTGCTACTGGAGACAAAGAGGTTTTTGTCCTCAAACTTTGATATGAAAGATCTTGGTGAAACTTCGTTCGTTCTAGGGATCGAAATTCACCGGGATAGAAACAAAGGGACATTGGGACTGTCACAAAAGGCATACATAGAGAAAGTCTTAAAGAAATTTGGTATGCATAAATGTAGTCCTTCACCTGCACCTATAGTCAAGGGCGACAAATATGAGGATTTTCAATGCCCCAGGAACCAGTACGAGCTCGATCAAATGAAATTGGTTCCATATGCTTCAGCTGTCAGAAGCTTGCAGTATGCTCAAGTGTGTACGCGCCCTGACTTAGCGTTTGTTACCGGGTTACTTGGCAGATTCCAGAGCAATCCTGGAATAGAACATTGGAAATTGATAAAGAAAGTCTTGCGTTATTTGCAAGGAACAAAAGGCCTCATGATGACATACAGAAGATCAGATTCACTCCATATAGTGGGGTATACAGATTCTGATTATGCGGGAGATGATAGAAAGTCAACATCCGGATATGTGTTCACTCTCGCTGGAGGAGCTATATCGTGGAAAAGCTCAAAGCAAACCGTCACTACATCGTCCACAATGTATGCCGAGTTTGTAGCATGTTATGAGGCTACGGGGCAGGTGAACTGGCTAAAGAAGTTCATACCCGGTTTAAAAGTGGTTGACATCAATAGACCACTTAAGTTGTACTGCGATAATGAACCCGCAGTAATGTATGCCCACAACAATAAGTCAAGTGGTGCTGCCAAACACATTGACATAAAGTACTATGTTGTGAAGGATAAAGTCCGGGATCAAATTATAAGTCTTCAGCATATAAGTACCGCAAGATGTTAGCGGATCCGCTTACAAAAGGCTTACCACCCAACGTGTTCAGAGAACATGTAGCCGGCATGGGTTTAAGGGAAAGCCTATGATTCCTGGACTATAAAGGGTCCAAAATTAAAGAATTTGTTTTAGAACAGAGATGTGTATTGTAGCTGTTAAATCTATCGGCGATTGACCGTGACGATGAAGCATGCTCTATGCACTAATCTGTGATGAAATGGTAAAAGACGAAAAGGTATGATATGAGAGGAGATCAAGGGGGAGAATGTTAGATTGATCTCTCCCCGATTAGCCCAACGGCTAATCAGGACCTTGATCCGCGCCCTGATCGGGGGCGCTCAGCCCAACTATTGGCTAATGGGCCCCCGTCGCGCTGCGCAATAAATAGAGGGTGGGGGCCGGCGGCTCGACGAACGAGGTTCGCCTGAGCCGCAAACCCCACCCGACAAACCCTAGACCGATCTAGAGAGACGCGCAATCAGCCGCGGGAAGCTCCATCGCCGTCCCCGTCACCGGATCTCCGCCGCCGCCACCGACCTCCTCTTCCCCGACCGTCGCTGCCCGTGCGCAGACATCACCGACAAACCAGTGATGGCCAGCTCCTCCTCCAATGCATCGGACGGTCGGTACACCTAACCCTAATCCTCTCTCCCTCTCCCCTTCTCTCTTGAATCCGAACAAGAACACCCTCAGATCTAAACCTAGAAGATCCCACGGGGTATAACACTAAGCACTTTGAGGGACCAAAGAAAAGGGCGAGTAAACAAGTGCCATTGTAACACTGATTTCATCAGATGTAAAAGTGCAGTTGCTCATGGACATGGTATCGGTACAGTAATATGATATAATGATACTTTCATGTGTTTTCGTGAACTTGTAGGTAAGCTACTTTTACTGCTGTTCAGATATTCATCTTCAAGTTGCATACGAGCCAAACAGCTTTGTGAGACAAACTGCGAACCGTTTCATCTGTCTATTGCAGAAAAAAGTTGTCTTCAGTGTTGGCTGAGTGGAAAGATTGTACAGTCCAAATTTCTTGGGATCAATTCCATAAGGTGCCTGCTTTGAGTTTGGGATTGTGCAACATAAGCCTGTTTCCCAGTTTGATGGATGTCTGCTGGCTTCATGCGAGCTTTATGCAGGATATGCGGATATCCAAATTACATTGAAGTATATGTTTAGCTTATAGTCAAATGGAGCTATCTTCGTTTTAGTAGACAATCATGTCTTGGTATGTAGAATCCAATTCTTGATGTCCTCCGCGGTGGATATCTGAAACGGCAAGAAGTTCGGCCTTGTTATTTTGGCCTTTTTGCTTCTAGCTAATTCAAAAGTTGAAATAAACAGATCGATTTTTTTAAGTGGATTCTCTAAACGGGTTCGCAAATTTAAAACCGTGTGTGCCGTCCGTATCGACGTATCTATCGTCTACTGTTGTCTTGAAAAATATAGATAAAAATTATTAATCATAATCAAAATCTACCGGTCGTAACCTAACATAATATGACTTTTTGAGAAGATTGTAGCTTCCTTTTCTGTGTTCTTATGCAGCCAGTAATCGTGAATAAAAAAATTGTATCTTGCACCAATAGTCTTGCACTCTTCGGCTCTACATGGTGAATCAGAATCACGGTAATCTCGTCGTTTTCCTAAGAAACAAGTTGCGAACGGACGTATTGTTGTGTACTTGCGTCGTACGGAACAGAACAAAGTGAGATCCACACGTCGCTCCGCGTCTCCTCTCTCCGTCTCCTACACGGACACGAGCTCCGACTCCGACTCCGGCTCCGACGCGGCGATCAAGCAGCAAGCCCAGGTCGATCGACTCCATATAATCCCCCACCTCGCCACCCCAAGAAGCTCCAAATCAACACACAGCAAGCGCGCCGATCTCCATCCAAGGAACGATTCGAGCACCTGGCCGTTTGTGTTCTTGCCGTTGCCGTCGCCATTAATTGGCCTTCAGCACCAGTAGAAGCTTTGTAGAAATGGTTCGGCGCTACTTCGGCGCGTACGGCGCGACGCACTACGGCTACTTCGGCAAGAGGCCGCGGCCGCTGGGGCCGTGGGAGGCGGCCCTGCGGGTGCAGGCTGCGGCGCGCGGGTTCCTGGCGCGCAGGATGGTGCGCGCGGTGCGGGGCGTGGAACAGGAGGTCGAGGGCGTCGCAGCGAGGCTCGCCGCCCTGCAGCAGGCGTCGAGCGGCGGTGATGCGAGCGTGACGGCGGCGGAGGCGGAGGAGGAGCTGATGCGGCTGGACGCCGTGCGCGGGGCGCGCGCGTACCGGCGGCGCGTGGTCGCCAGGGTGATCGCGCTCCAGGGCGTCGTTGACAGCGTTGGCGGCGCCGCCGCCGCGTGACGGGATGGATGTTTTGTGCACGCGCATCGGCCTCTTGATTCTTGAAGCTGCTGGAGTTGATGATGGATCCATGCATTTAGCTTAGTTAGTTATCAAACCACGCAATTATGTAGATGCAATCGAGCGTTAATTGGATGCATGTGTTTGTAGAAAAATTGTTACGTGCCATCAACATCATTAATTTGCTGAAGTGATATGTGTTTTTTTAAAACTCCGAACATAATTGAGCCTCTTTGTTACTCTTCCCGTCCCCCCCCCCCCCCCCCCCCCGGGTTTAGTCAATTAGATTTGTAACTCAAACTAGTTTTAAAAACCCACCGGTTCAAAAAAAAACAATCTTTTTGAAATTTTGTTAGAAGCTTTAGCATGAAATTTGGTTAGAAACTTTAGCGTTCAATGTAAGGAGTGGATGCTTGGGAATTAAGTCCACGGTGGGCAGTGGATGACTAGTTCACTAATTACTTAAGTTTTGATAATTTATATCTAGTCTTATCGGTCATGGTAGACTCATAGTGGGTCACAATTTTTTTAAAAAAAATTACACCAGCTAGATCTCTAACTTAGGATCTTCAAATTTTATATTATATTGAATTTCATATACCAATTAGTACCAAAAAAATTTAAGCCGTTGCTTTAATACTACTAGCTCTGGTCCATAATACATATTACATTGAGTAGTGACTCTCTTCTGTGTGAGTGGCGCGTATTTATGGAGAAGAATGCGGTAACTCATGAGGACATTTTCAACAACAATATCAGACCAGTGAAAAAATCATATAGTAAAATTAAATCTCTAATGTGTAATATTTTATCAGAGAATGTTCTTCCTAAAATGTGTTAGTAAGTTTGGGTATGTGTTTTATATCATGTCATGTTTTCAATATTGCAGTTCACACTTCATAGTGGCACGAATCTGTACGAGCATCGTTAGCGCATTTGGGATTCAGATAATCCTCAGAAAGTCTGAAGTACAGGGGCTGAAATCAAAGAAAGGGGGAAATATTACCTTGAAAAAGAAACCGCATCGCACAAAATCGAATAGCAGATGCACAGACAAATCAAATTGATTTCAGTACAGTATATAAGACGATCACACAAAGTTATAGACACACCCTTGTGGAATGTGTTGATAAACATCACCTCGATATTTTTTTCTTAACTATCCTTCAGATTTATAACCGTTAGATTAGATATCCAACAGCCACGAATTCTCTACCTCAAAAAAATCTTCCCCCTCTAAAAAAAGGGACAGTTGGAAACCAACATCCAAATTTTAGATAATTATTAAAAAACATCCGAATAATATTTAGACACACCTTTCACCAAATGGTAAAAACAGAAATCTTACGATAAAAAAAAGACAGAAACCTTACGGCGTGGATTTAATCAACGTCATCTGTAGTACAGAGGATCCGTTGCGGTGACCATCTGAGCCATCTGCTCGGCATCCGACGCCCCGAATCGCCCCTTCCATGCACTCCTAATAAACAATGTATTTTCGACTGTATGGAAGATTGGTATAAAGTCTTAATGTATTCTGTTGTCCAAATGAGGAAAATGTATTAGCCTGCAGGATACCTAGAAAGAATACACTTACTTGAGCTTAACTGTGTGGTCGCAGTTCACGAGAACAGGACATTCTCTAGAAAGCTCATAAGAAGATAAGGGAGCATGACCATATAACGCTCCGTTTAGGCGTGATTCATTAGTAGCCTAGTACTAGTTGAAATTTCAAATGAAATCTGATCACGAAAAACTGTGAATTCAAGGCATAGTCCATTCATCAGCTGTGAGAAGATGAATCTTGTCATTTTAGGTGCAAGTTCAACCCGTACGAGACTTACACTAAAAGAATGGTATATTAACAGTACTTTAGCACAATATCTTTGTCATATGTTTACTTCTTTTTTGGAATTGGTAGGGGATTGTTAGAAATTGGCCCATTTGAATATGGTGAATTTCTTTAATTCCAAAGTATGCATGGTTTAGTACCATATTGCTAAGATAAGGTGAGAAAGACCAATTTATAAGGTGGAGTCATCACCACTACTTGAATATAGATAGAGATGGTATGAGGAGGGTTTTGTCTAGTCGCGCACGCGCGCATATTCGTGTATTTTCGCGTAAAAATCGTGTGACTTATGACGCGCGACCGTGCCGTGACGTGGCGCGCTATTTGGTAGATCAAGTTCATCTTTAGTTTTGTTGAACCCTGCAACTCACTCTCTCTGTTTGAATGAGATTCAAACGTTTGAATTTGAGGTTTAATTAGGTTTTTAATGACGGGCAGTTATACGAGCCAAACAGCTTCCTTTTCTGTGTTCTTATGCAGCCAATAATCGTGAATAAAAAAAATTGTATATTGCACTTGTAGTCTTGCACTCTTAGGCTCTACATGGTGAATCACGGTAATCTCGTTTGGTTGAAGCACTCTCATATGTATAGTGTTTGAGTAGTCACCTTTTCCTAAGAAACAAGTTGCAAACGGATGTATTGTTGTGTACTTAGCGTCGTACAAGTTGCAAACGGAGGCCATCCACGTCACCGTGTCCCCGCCCGCGCGCGCGCTCCGGCCGGCGCGTGGCGGGGGATTTTTGGTACGGCTGGAGGAGGCAATTTCCTCATATTTTCCGGAAATTACGTAAATGTCCTTTTTCCTCGCAAAAAGGTCCCTGCATTTTTCAAAAAAAGACCCTGCGCATATTTATTTTTCGTTGATAACGATCCGCAGTTTCCGAAATAACGTACAGGCCCTCGGTTCTTTCAAAACAACCCCTAATTTTTACGAAAAAACCCCTCTGATATCCTTTTGTTGCGAAAAGCCCCTCGCTTTTTTTAAAAAAACCCTACGCTTTCCTTTAACTACGAATTTTCGCATCTTTTACTTCGGTACACACGGTGGCTGGCGCGGCGTGCCGCCGCGCCTATGAGGCTAGTAAGTAACATAACAGAACAAAGTGAGATCAACACGTCGATACGCGTCTCCTCTCTCTCCGTCTCCTACTCGGACACGAGCTCCGACTCCGGCTCCGACACGGCGATCAACCAGCAAGCCCAGGCCGATCGACTCCATATAATCCCCCACCTCGCCACCCCAAGAAGCTCCAAATCAACACACAGCAAGCGCGCCGATCTCCATCCAAGGAACGATTCGAGCACCTGGCCGTTTGTGTTCTTGCCATCGCCGTCGCCATTAATTGGCCTTCAGCACCAGTAGAAGCTTTGTAGAAATGGTTCGGCGCTACTTCGGCGCGTACGGCGCTACGCACTACGGCTACTTCGGCAAGAGGCCGCGGCCGCTGGGGCCGTGGGAGGCGGCCCTGCGGGTGCAGGCTGCGGCGCGCGGGTTCCTGGCGCGCAGGATGGTGCGCGCGGTGCGGGACGTGGAGCAGGAGGCCGAGGGCGTCGCGGCGAGGCTCGCCGCCCTGCAGCAGGCGTCGAGCGGCGGCGATGCGAGCGTGACGGCGGCGGAGGCGGAGGAGGAGCTGATGCGGCTGCTACTGCGGCTGGACGCCGTGCGCGGGGCGCGCGCGTACCGGCGGCGCGTGGTTGCCAGGGTGATCAAGCTCCAGGACGTCGTTGACGGCGTCGGCGGCGCCGCCGCGTGACGGGATGGATGTTTTGTGCACGCGCATCGGCCTCTTGATTCTTGAAGCTGCTGGATTTGATGATGGATCAATGCATTTAGCTTAGTTATCAAACCACGCAATTATGTAGATGCAATCGAGTGTTAATTGGATGCATGTGTTTGTACAAAAATTGTTACGTGCCATCAATATCATTAATTTGCTGAGGTGCTAACGGCTCAAAATCTGACTGTTTTTATCCTCAAAAACAGGTTGTGATCAAAATGGCTTGAGCTTTTGGCTTCAGCTTATTTTTGCACTATTCATAAATTTCGTCTTTTTCTGAACTTTTAGCTTTTTTTGAGTTTTTTTACCGGTTCTTTTTTCCTCGTATTTGTTTGTATTATACGTAATGGGCTAACATGTTTTTTCTATTTTTAAATTTTTTTAAATTTAATTATGGTAAATAAGCCTCTGTCAGCTACAGTGCTTTTTTCAGCCAGCTACAGTGTTTTCAGCCATAAGCCACGGGCTTTTCAGCCATTTTGATCACAACCACAGTCGAATATTGTATAGACACTCCCTTTTTTTAAACTCCGAACATAATTGAGCCTCTTTGTTACTCTTCCCGTTCCCCTGCGGTTTAGTCAATTAGATTTGTAACTCAGACTAGTTTAAAAAACCTACCGGTTCAAAAAAAACAATCTTTTTGAAATTTTGTTAGAACCTTTAGCATGAAATTTGGTTAGAAACTTTAGCGGTCAATGTAACGAGTGGACGCTTGGGAATTAAGTCCACGGTGAGCGAACAGTTAACGTCATGCCTTATCAACCGAGCAGTTTTTGATAAACTATTTCACTAAATACTTAAATTTTGACAATTTATATCTAGTCTCATCGGATATGGTGGACTCGTAGTAGGTCACAATTTTTTTTTAAAATTACACTAGTTAGATCTCTAACTTAGGATCTTCAAATTTTATATTATATTGAGTTAAATTTAAAGCCGTTGCTTTAATACTACTAGCTCTGGTCTATAATACATATTATATTGAGTAGTGACTCTCTTTTGTGCGTGTGGCACGTATTTATGGAGAAGGATGCGGTAACTCATGAGGACATTTTCAACAAGAACATCAGACCAGTGGAACAAAATCATACAGAAAGGGGGAAATATTAATTTGAAAAAAAAACCGCATCGCACAAAATCGAATGGCAGATGTACAGACAAATCAAAAGCAACAAATCACTTGGATATTTTCTTTCTAACTATCATTTAGATTTGTAGATCTCCTCTAAAAAAGAGACAGTTAGAATCCAACGATTTCAGATTTAGATAATTATTTAAAAAAACATCCAAATAATATCTTAGACACTACCTTTTGCCAAATGATAAAAACAGAAATCTTACGATGGAAAAAAAAGACAGAAATCTTACGGCATGGATTTTATCAACGTCACGTCCAGTACAGAGGATCCGTTGCGGTGACCATGCTGACTCCCATCTGAGCCGTCCGCTGGGCATCCGACGCCCCGAATCGCCCCTTCCATGCACTCCAGAAAAGCCCCCACCTGTCCCCACCGCCTCCGTCGTCACGAGCGACCCCTAAAACGGAGGCGGGCCCACGCGTCATCCACCGCTGACCCCTTCCCCACCTTTCCAGAACCTTCCGGAACCCCCCGAAACGGATCTCCAAGCGATTAATCCGGAGCTCCAGAACCTTCCGAAAACGTCCCACGCCTTCTCGATCCTTCCCCTCTTTCCTCCATATATACCCACCGCCTCACCTCCCTCCCCATCACAACGCAAACCAAAACGAAGCAAACAAAAAACGCAGAGGAAACACCAAGTCCAAGAAAGCTCGGCACCGCAGCAACAATGGCGTCTCGCCGCTTCTTCGCCTACGACCCCTACGACTACTACTACTCCACCCCGTACCACTACCCCTACCACCACCACCACCCCGCCCCCGCACGAAGCCATAACGCCTTCTTCCCGGCCGGTGGGTACGACACCGAGCCGGCTGTGAGAGCGGCCGAGCATCAGCCGAGGCCCAGGTCGCGGTCGGTCTCCGTTCCGGTCCGCTTCGTCGGGTCGGACCCTGAGCCGGATATTGACAGGCAGGAATTGCGTGCGCCGCTGGTGGCTAGGACGATGGCGGCAGCGGCGGCGGCGGCCAAGAAGCGGGCGCCATCGGCCGAGGAGGCCGCGGTGAGGGTGCAGGCAGCGGCGCGCGGGTTCCTGGCGCGGAGGATGGTGCGGGAGGTGCGCACGGTGGAGCGGGAGGCGGAGGGGGTCGCGGCGAGGTTAGCGGCCGAGGCGGAGGCGCTGCGCGGGGACGCGAGGGCGAGGGTCGCCGTCGGGGAGGCCCTCATGCGGCTGCTGCTGCGGCTGGACGCCGTGCACGGCGCGAGGGAGTACCGGAGGAGGGTGACCAAGAGGGTGCTCGCGCTCCAGGACGCCGTCGACGCCCTGGAGCCCAGGGCGGCGGCGGCGCCCGCTGCGGAGGAGGGCCAGATGGAGCCCGAGTTGCCGGAGGACGCGGAGCACGGCGTCGACATGGAAGCGAAGGCTGTGGTCGAGGCCCCGGCGACCGAGGCGCCCGCGGCCGTCGAGATGGCGGAGGCGCACGCTGCAGAGGAGGGCCAGATGGAGCCCGAGTCGCCGGAGGACGCGGAGCACGGCGTCGACATGGAAGCGAGGGCTGTGGTCGAGGCCACGGCGACCGAGACGGCCGCCGAGATGGAGGTGGACGGAGTAAGAGCCACTAGCCAGCGCGACGCAATGGACGATGGCGAGAAGCCGGAGGAGGCGGAAGGCGAGTGGGAGATGGTGACGGAAGAGTCCGCGGCGGCCTGCAACGCCAAGGCCGGTGAGGGCTCGGCGGCGCCCGAAGACGCCGAGCGGCGGCAAGAACCGGCTGGAGAGGAGGAGGAGGAGAAGAAGGCGAAGGAAGGAGCCCCCGATGGCTTGGAGGCGAGGTGGGTGATGGATATGGTTGCGGCGCTGTGCGAGCGGAGCGCGCAGCAGTGCGCGGTGATCGGCGCGCTGGCGGAGCGGGTGGACGCGCTGGAGCGCGCCGTCCGGCGGGTGGAGGAGGGCGACCGGCGCCGGCGCAGGAACAAGAAGCTCAAGGATGAGGGCAAGCGCACTGCCAGAAGCAGCTTTTAGTTAATTTAAGCGTTTGAGCTTGGATAAACTGTAATCTGCCTCTGCTCTTTCTTCTTCTCAGCGTAGTTTCATTTGGCTTGTACAAAATCTTTGGATTTCCCAAAATTTCTGTCTTCCAAACAGGGAAAACCTAATTTCTGTCACGAAATTTCAAGTGTTGAGACGGTGGCGTGATGTTTCAAGTGTTGAGACATGAATCTCTGCAAATCCACCGAGTGGCATTAGCGAAACGAAATCAACCGTATCGTTCCATAGATGAAATTCGCAGGACGTTCAACACAGAGGCCAAAAGAGGAGTGCAGCATATGGCCAAATTAAACAGGAATACCAACCCTAGGTCAGTGATTTTGTAGTGTCTTCATGGTGGCCACTAGACTACAACATGGTACCAATAAAGTCACGGTTCTTCTCAGCTTCTAAAAGATATTTTTCAGCTTTTCTACAGTAACTAGCTTTTAAATGAAATATCTTTTTAAAATAGGATATACTGTACTGACTTCGTTTATATCTGTAAAAACCGCACGTGACCGTATAAACAACTTAAAAGCCACAAGTCGTAACCAAAAGTCATAAAACACAGATAGAAAGATCAGGCCCAAAGACAGAATCTATGCAGAAGGAAGCACTGGCAGTCCGGCACTGCGGGCTTTCCTTTGGAGAAGGCCTCACCAAATCGCTGGAGAGCTGTTCTGTTACGTGCTATCAGATTACAGCTCTGATCCTCACCTAGATTTTCACCCTCAATTATTCCATTTTTACATCTCAAACAAAATCAGCATAAGGGCGAAAATCCAGTATCCTACTATTAAGTTCAATTTCCATGCACCAATTAGTTCGACTACAAGCTTAACGACTAATGCCCGACTCCACGAGACATGCTGCAAGCACCATGTTTTCGTCGTTCTTTTCAACGTTTCACTTTGTATCGATTTGTGAACTAGTGGAGCGGCCTCAACCTTTGATCATACGCTGTGAATAAGATCGAACATTTCGCCAGGCTGTAAAATGGTATGGTACAATTCATGCTCATAACCACCAGGAGGTATTAGCACAAAGTATATCCAGAAAATTGAAGAACAATTATTCCGGCTGATTTAGATTCTGTCATCTTTTGAGTTAAGCGGAGCAGAGAGAAATCAACTGTGGTGTTCCATACCTGAAATTTACAAACTGATCAAATGAGCGTTCATCAGCATATGGCCAATAGACATACCATTCCTAGGTCAGTATTTTTGTAGTGTGTTCGTGGTGGCTAGAGTACATGGTACCAACAAACAAATTAGCTGAACAGTTAAGGCATAAACAACACTATGCTCTTCTTTCTGCATGTAATATGCATTCAGTATCTAAGCATGGCAGGCTTTGTGAAGTTCTGGGAGTTTCTGCAGGCAGCATTGAGGGCCCTTCATATCTTCTGTTGGTGCATAACATGTTTGGGTGATGGGCGCACTAGATGGCTATGCTTGTCCACACTTCCTAAGGCAGGCAACACCTTCTTCTTGGTACTCCTGCCTTGTTATCCAGAACTCAGGTGCATCCTGCGTGTTCGAGACGATAAGTCAGCAAAGTATATTAGCGAAGCACAATATGATAATGCAGAAACAATACTCTGTTATTTCATATCTTGTGTTCTTTTTTCTTTTCAATTCTTTACTCCGTCCCGAGGCCTTGCTTGATAAATACTTCCACATGAGAGTGCATATATAGGAAAGCACAGCGAAAACCAAGAGGAGGAAAATTACCTTCATGATGCCAGCGAGTACTGCACCTCCTAGGTAGACCATGTGCTTTCTCCGAGGAGGATCCTCTATCCGCAGGCGCAATTTCTATGCATAACCGGAAGCAGATACATCATCAAAAGGGCATAATTGAAAAGAAAATGTGTTCCAGAAAATGTTATTCGGATTTTCCCTTTTGTTTGATTTCAACAAGCTTATGCAATCGGATCTCCTGTATTTGCAAAAAACTGATCTACCTTCTTCATTGATGGAAAGGTAATGCAATAAATTTCACTAGATAAAAACCGAATGAGTTACAGAGCTCATTAGAGTTTGCCACGTGTAAAATGATAAAACTCAAAAAGGTGATGGTATAAATTGGAAATGTAACTGTACAACAATAATTTCAACACTGTGGTTTGCCACAAAATTACCTTTAGCCCATCCTTGTTTCCCTTCAAAACCACGCCAAGATAGCGATCAAGAATTTCCTTCTCCAGCCTTCAAATAGGTAGCAATTTGTAAGTCATATCAACATAGAAGCTTACATAAAGCAGCAAGAAACAAAGATTGTTAAGAAACAAGAAAAACAAAAAGAATAAGAACCATATGGAACTGCCTAGGTTGAGAAAAGGCATTTTAGTAGTATAAGCAATGTTATTTGAAACCAATAATTCATGTCCTGTAGGCTGTAGCAAAAAAATAAGACAGAATGCAAGATATGCATATCCTCCTTAATACAAGCTTCAGACTTATATTATCTTACCGACTTGGCAGACCAGGATACATGGTACTTCCTCCACTCAGAACGATATGTTGATAAAGCTGCAAAATGTTATCTGGACATCAAATAAGAAAAAAAACAGCATGCAATAGTCTATCTAGAGAAGAGACCACTCTACAAGCATGGAGACTAACATAATTGATATTTCAATATGTTTTCAGCCCCTTCTTGAACTAGCAAACATAGCTATGTATAAAACATGAAAAATTACCAACATTTGGGTGATTTATGTATTAGACGTAATTCAACTTATGTTATTTAATTGCTGCCTTACAAGGTAAAGAGAACTCTACTCTAAGACAAGGCAATAAGTATAGCAAGTCTAATGAGATGATGTAGATACCTAAGCTTGTGAAATTTAAGATGCAATATCATTGCCTCAAGTCATTGTCTAATAACAAATGCACCTAAGCATAAATTAATTAATTAACTGTGATTATCTTTAAGCAAACAATTCGCTAAACAATCCACATGTCCCTGAATCCACTAGTGTTCCCAAGAACTACAGAAACACAATAAATAACCCATCAATTCTTCGAGTTCTTGTCCCATCTAGACACTTCGAGAAATAAAAGAAAGTGAAGATTGGACTGGCAAAATGTGGTATACTGTATTGGTAAGATGTCCATACCATCATCCGGTTGTCAATGTCCATTTCCTGAATGCAACGGAATGCCATATCTGCCATCCCATCACCTTCAACATCTATGAGTTCCTGCTCAATAAACATTTGATCAATACTACCTTACAGCTAATCTTGTGCAGAGAACTGCATATGGTATATATCTATATCAGTGAAACTTTGAAAGAATTGAAGGAAAGCAAACTTACAGGAGTAAAAAGAGCCTCAGGTGCTTGAAACCGTTCAGTGCCCACTTTAATTACTCTTCCATCTGGAAGCTGATCACAGGAATTGAGCTCACAATTCAGAAAGAAACTAGAAAGAAACAAAAGCAGGACAATATACTTACAGTGTAACTTTTGACAAGGATTGTGGTTTCAAGTCCTAGCTGGTATTCACGTTTGTAATCATAGCTGTGCATATTTTCAACTGTCATGCCAATGAAATATAAAAGCAAGGTATCACCAAGAACTAAGAAGTAAGAACAATAGAACAACTGACCTTATATAGCATAGCTTCTCTTTTATTTCTCTGACTGTCTCAAAGTCCGCGGATTTGTTCATAGCATACCTTTTAACATGGGAGTATTAAGCAGATCAGAAAAATACTGAAGCAACAACAGCGCAAGTCCTTCAGATCAAATATTAGGTACTAAGATCTGTACAGGATAAAGATATTACCCTCTTCTTGAGAGTAGATCAACAAGATAAGATGTTATATGCCTTCCAGCTACATTCATTCTTTTCGTAAGATGTGGATAAGAGTATCCATCAACTACAGGCACCTGGATGTGTAATAAAGATGACAGGAACATAATTAAAGCTGGAGATGGAAAGCAACTAGCAAATGTTAGATATGTATTAGCTGTGTAGTATTAGTCTCTTGTATAGGGTGTTCTTTGCATATTTCCCTACACATGTAATATGTATGCATTGGCCTTTTGGCCCACTGGAAATGATTTAGGGTTCATTCTAACATGGTATTATGAGCAGGTTAGGGTTTCCGTCCCACCACTCTCTTCCCCACCCACTCAAACCCTAGATCACCCAGAGGGCCGTTGCCATCCCTCGCTGGCCACCACCTTGGATCTCTTCTCCGCCTCCGAGGGAGCTCGGCCCCAGCTCTCTCTACCACTGCCACCGCCGAGGGAGCTCACCCCTGGCTCTTCTTCACATGCCTCTAGCGCCGCTGCCTCGGGACATCTCCCCGACGTCGCGACTGCCGCGGGAGACGACGCAACAGCCTCCACTCCGCCTCTCTCCACTGCAAACCTGGCTGCCGCCGCCACGAGAAATGCTGCCACGGCCTCATCTCCGCCTCTCTCTGCTGTAGATCTCGTCACTGCCACCTCGGATTCTTCTTTTGACACCGCCAACACCACGGGAGACACCACTGTTGGTTCCCTTGAGCGCTACAAGGCTCATTTTGTGGCGCGTGGTTGCAACTACAATAAGACCTTTGCTCCTGTTGCTCATATGACTATTGTTCGCACTTTACTTGATGTGACTTCTATTCGTCAGTCGTCCATATCTCAATTGAATGTCAAGAGTGCCTTTCTCAATCGCGAGCTACGTGAGGTGCACATGCAGCTACCCCTGGGTATTTTGTCCCTGGTAACATGGTTTGTTGCGTTCACCATGCGCTCTATGGGCTCAAGCAAGCCCCTCACGCTTGGTTTGAGCGCTTCTCTTCTGTTGTCACTATTGTCGGCTTCTTTGCCAGTGATCGGACACTTTTTCTATATATGGATGATGTAATCATTACTGGGATGATCCTTAGTATATTGATTTTGTAAAAAAGCATATCAGTAAGTAGTTCTTGATGTCCGATCTGGGTCCTCTTCATTACTTCCATGGGATTAAGGTTTCTTTTATGCCTGATGGCTACTACCTCTTCCAGGAAAAGTGCATTTAGGATCTTCTTGCTCGCGCTTGTCTCACTGATTAGCGCACAGTGTATACTCATATGGAGCTTGGAGATCATCTTTGGCCCACTGATAGTGAGTCTCTTGAGGACCCCGCTCAATACCATCACCTTGTTGGAAGCCTTGTTTACATTGGGATCACTCGACCTGACATTTCTCACTCTGTTCATATTCTAAGTCAATTCATTTTGGTTCCCACTCGGTTCCACTACAGCCATCTTCTTCGTGTCCTACGATATCTTCACAAGACCATCTTTCGCCACCTTTTCTTTCCTCACTCCAGCTCTTTGCAGTTTCAGGCGTACTCTGATGCGACCTGGGGCAGTAATCATTCTGATCGTTAGTCTCTTTTTGCTTACTGTGCCTTTCTTGGTTCCTCTATGATTACCTGAAAGACTAAGAAGCAGACTGCAGTTTCTCGTTCGAGTACTAAGGCTGAGTTAAGGGCTATAGTGTTGTTGACTGCTGAGATCACTTGGCTATGTTGGCTCTTTGAGGACTTTGGTGTTTGTGTCTCTGCATCTACTTCTCTCTTGTCAGATAGCACTGGTGCAATCAACATTGCTTCAAATCCAATGAAGCATGGGCTCACCAAGCATATTGGCATTGATACTTCCTACATTAGATCATATGTGCAGGCACAAGTAGCCGCTCTTCAGTATATGCCTTCAGGGCTTCAGCTAGCAGATTTCTTCACCAAGGCATAGACTAGAGCTCAGCACAGCTTCTACCTTTCCTAACTCAGTGTCGTTGATCCACCATGAGTTCGAAGGGGGTGTTAGATATGTATTAGCTGTGCAATATTAATCTCTTGTATGGGGTGTTCTTTGCATATTTCCCTACACATGTAACATGTATACATTGGCCTTTTGGCCCATGGGAAATGATTTAGGGTTCATTCTAACAGCAAAAACTAGCACAACTGCAAATGGAAGCTTCTGTCAATAGTTTGCTTAATGAATCACATGTTCCAGAAAAGAAGGCAAGTGATGGAGCTAAATGTCATACGTTGGAAAAGGGTTTTGAGATAACATGGGCAAACACATGTGAAATGAGGTAGAAGTGAAGAAACTGCATGAAAACGTATAATAACTACTGACAGTAAAAGAATCAAACTAAAAGAGTTCCACAAGCACAAAGAACTCAAACATGCTTTCAGCAATAGAACTCCAACATGCTTTTATTATTTGATCGTAATCAATGTTCATTTGCATAACTTTTGTGCTACTACTACTACTCTTTGGTGATACCATGATATTTAAGTTAACTACCTAAGATTGAGGATGGGAACTACCTCTTGGTGTGATGGTGGAGTTGTGAATGTACGACTCTATCCACTATGGTTCAAATCCTTGTGCCCACCTTTATGCACATACGAGTGCATTTCAGTAGGAATTTTGTGAGGTTGTGGATTTATCCCCGGCCTCTATCCGTCTAGGCGTGTGCTAAGGTGGCACACTCACGTGTGCGCATGTGGTGGTGGTGTGTGTACGTGTGAATCTTCCTTGTAATTGAAAGAAAATATAGAATGAGCATTACTGAAAGGGCACTCAGATGTCAGTCATGAAGTACTAATTGTGAAGTACAATGAAAAGTATGGATTTATGTTCATGTTAAACACTTAGACAACATAATATTGGTTATGATGTTCAGAATTGTTGTGATTTCTACAAAGCTGTGTACGTATGGAAACAATACAAGCCAAAAATCTTGATCTTGCAAGCTGAACAGATCAGTAAAATATGGTACTTCAGTACAGTATAGGGAAGAATATTATTTATCATACCACATGAGTGACACCATCACCAGAATCTATGACAAGTCCGGTCAGCAAGCCTGGAAAGTATATGCACATGTAAAGATGAGTATTAGTACTATTTTGTGTGTTCTTGCATGTCCTCACACATGGGTGTGTATAGGGAGGGAGAGTACCTTGAGCATATAGTGAAAGAACTGCTTGGATCTGGATGAAGACCCCAGCAAAGTCATATTTCTCAAACATTGTCTCAATCTGTTTAATATGGGATTCAATTTGCTAGTCAATGATATATTAGTACAATGTGGCAGTATAAAAACAACTTGATAAGAAAACGACCTACCATTTTTTCACGGTTTTTCACAGGATTGAGTGGCGGATCTGTCAGTAGAATTTTACACTCAGATGGATCAACCTAAATGAAGAAAATAGAAAGGCATTGCTTTACCTAGAGCTAAGAGGCTTAAAGAAATATAATTAAGGATATTGATAAATTGTAACTTCTTAAAGAACAGAACAACATTACAAAGAAAGCATATCAAAGTATCAGTAAAGACACACCTTCAGCTCACTGTAAAATGCATGATCCCATATATGGCCCATATCGTCCCAATTTTGAACAATCCCATTGGTGACAGGATATGATACATCAAGTTGATGTCTCAAGTCAGCACAAGCTGCTCCAACCACAATATCCTGCATTGAACACAAGCAACGATTATGAGGTGTAGTAAAAAGAAAAAAGAAAGTTCCAGAAAGATGAAAAGAGGAATTGAATTTAGACCGTCAATTCTTGCTCCTGGAGTGACTCCTCGTAACGTAGCAATGGTCTCCCAACAACACAAGGGAACACAGATGTTGGGAAGTTCTCTCCCGCAAAGCCGCACTTTACATACTGCAACCATATGTGTAATTACTAATTACAAAATCATTCGTTTTGTAATCTGTTCTATTGCTGTTAAACCATATCATTCAACAAGCCACAGATATGATGGCAATGATGTACTGAGTATTGACAAAAACTGATGGCAGCGTCTCAGCTTATACTTTACACGTAGAGAGTTCACTTACACATTTTATGATCTGCAAGTCTCGGGTTCAACAAAAGCCCAAATAGCTCAGGGGACACCAAGGCTGTGCCTTCTGAATATTTCATAACAATTGAGCGTCCTATTATTTTTCACTTCCCAGATAGATGTCAAAGTTCATATTTTAAATGCAAATAATGTCATTCAGTTTTTTTACTTAATTTAAGCCATTTTGCCATGCCCAAAATACATCATCCTGGTGGCAAATGGCAGCGTCCATGCAAAGCAGCATAGGCTCATTTGAACCCAGAGATTTATTTTGTGACTAACCGGCCGAGAAAATTGACATCGCAACTATAAATGCAACGCAGAGACATTCCGCGCGCACAAATTCCTATAAGAAAATGGCACAGAGTTCTAATACTGCTATTTTCCTAAGTTCTTGAACTGAGGAACAGCTCCACGCTCGACAACAATTTCTCGAATCCAACCACCCCAATATCTCCAGTACCCTCTGCTAATTCCAGCAGCGTCTGGGGCTCTGGCCCAACCGGTTCCCTACAGCCTGATCATGTACCAGCGCGCCCGTCCGCTCACGATCCGATCCACTGATCGGCATCAGACGCGGCGAGATTTCGCCGGGAGTTCCCAAGAAACCGGCGAAGAACAAGAACTAGGACGAGGGCAGATCTAGGAAACGGATCAAGGATAGGAGACGGCCTTACCCCGGTGCCGTTGTCGCAGACCACCACGTTCCTGCTCTCCATCCTAGCCTTCCTCCTTTCCTTGCTTCTCTCTCTCCCCCTCCCTCCCCGCTTTGGAGGAAAGCTACGGGAGGAAGCAGGAATGTCGGGGGAGATGATGGGTGAGTTGTTTTGGGCAGGTGGATTATAGTTTATAGTTTGAATATTTGAATATTGATTGTTTGTGAGAGGTAGTATGTATAGAAAAATATTCGTATATGATTTTAGTTGGTACAGTTGAATTCAGTATATTTTTACTACAATCTTCCTATTGACCCTGTATGAAAAAATACACTGTTTAAAAATTAGTTACTGTAGACAATACGAGTATGAACCATAAATAAGCACAATCAAACCCACCCAACATTTACCAGGGGCAGAAAAGCAAGAAAAGACTGAGGCTTTAATCCATATAAATTAAGTCACTACAATATGTATTATAATTAGCTAATAAATTTTATTTTAAAAAGATACTTTGTTTAAAAATTATATACTATAAAAAATTATTTAGTGTAAAAATATAATTTGTAGGAGCCAATATGGACAGGAGCTTAGAGATTTTACTCTAATCACACGTTGTCAAGGGTACGCTATGTCAAATACACACAGAGTGTTCGATCAGGACTGTCAATATAGCATCCAACGGCTTGGGATGGCCGCGATTCCCATCCCTTACAAGACAATTTTTTGCTTGCCCCGTTTGAAACATAGTAGTATTTGTGAAGGGGATTTTTTTAAAAGAACTGCACTAAAAATTTCTGCTAAATTCATGTCAACCTCCCGTGTTCCAAAAATAAAGCTTGGGCTTCTTTCGTACCACGGGGCTAGAACCATTTCATATAGAAAGGGGTTGTAAAAATTAATGTAGACACAATTTTTTCAAGAAGAGAATACGGAAGCCCAAAATGCCAAATGCCCACCTCACCTTTGAAAACTTTAAATTAACCTCTATTAGAGCAAAACGGATACATGTCTGGCAAATTAAAATAAAATATTGGAATCCCAAGGGAAGTACAAATTCAGGTCTAGATGGTTGCACACTTTTGAGATAGCTTGGTGTTGTATACTTACATTTATTTGGGACAATTAATTATTTGTCAATCCATATAGTGGCAACTTAGGATTTATCACTCTATAGGATACAATTTGTTATTTGTCGTTTCATAGAAGATACAATTCATTAAATACCACTATGGACGATTTTGTCCCCACAAACCCCTACATTCGACAATTTTGTTCTCTTTTTCCTCCCCTTCTTCCTTCTTTCTTCTTCTTCCCTCCCTCAGCCATAGAAGATGGCCAACTCTCTATCTCCAAGCTCTCCATGGCCATGCAAATGAACTCCATAGTTCATGCATCCATCTCATCAGCATCTCCTCCTCCACAAACCAAGAAGGACCAAGAACCGAACGAGGTGGCCAGCCATGTCATCGCGATCACCAACAATGTCCCTTATATCAGCGACGGCGAGGCTGAAGTCGTCGAGTACTCCGGCAAGGCGAGTGGCTCCGCGCAGCTGTGCCTGGCGCCAACGATGGACTCATGTCTGTGGCGTCCCTCATGGTTGATGTCAGCACACCATGAATCAATCCACCAGCGCGATGCTGGTATCCAACCTTGCTGGCCTTGTCGCCGGCTAGTGCAGCGTGGCCATCGGTGAGTTTGTGTCGTGTACGCATAGTAGGACATCGAGGTGGCCCAGCTGAGGCAATGTCGTTGCACTCCAGCTGCGCAAGCGACGCGAAGGAGGATAGCGAGGCCAAGAAGATCGAGGCGATGACGAAGGAGGGAGTGCCACCAGTTGCTGATCTTGGCCAAGGCGGCAATCATGTCTGTGCTGGTGTTCGTGACCAGAGCGGCGCTGCTGCTGTTGCTAAGTGGGTTCGTCCACCCGCGTCGCCTGGGGCAAAGCATAGTTGGGCCAACT
This sequence comes from Dendrocalamus latiflorus, assembly GCA_017311315.1. NCBI lineage: Eukaryota > Viridiplantae > Streptophyta > Magnoliopsida > Poales > Poaceae > Dendrocalamus > Dendrocalamus latiflorus. The sequence continues at coordinate 1,916,998 of CM029645.1, forward strand.
GATGGCACAGGATACTGGGTCTAAATTTTTTAGTCTGAATCATCACCTCTAGTCTATGTGTAAACCCCTATTCAACTTAGTGCACTCGGTCCCTTCCTTAAACCCTAACGAAGCCAGTGCTCAGAAGCCAAAAACAGCCTCTAGGAGCCTCCGCTATCCCTCGGCCCTTAAGGCAACTGTAGCATGTCGAGCCAACCTTTGAGACAGCCCAAGAGAGAGGACCGCAACAAGCCACAACATCCACTAGTTCTACCTCAAAGCATGTTGCCTCGCAGCAGCCCTCGACACATGTTTGTCTCATGTAGTCGGCTAGGAGGTGCATGCTAGGCCCACGCCATGGCCGCACCCAGCAAGGCAGCGATCATTTATTGGAGAATGAGAGAAATCGGTGGTGGCGGCCGCCCTCACCTACCATCTCGTCGTGGTGTCGTCTGGTCTCTATTGTCTCGCGCCCTCGCTGGTTGAAGTAAGCTTAGATCCACTCATCATTATTTACTTTACTTTAAGTTTCTCTCAATTCTTCCAATTTATTTTCAGAGGCTAAAATTGTGAGTTAGGGTTGGTTGATTTTTGTCGAATTGTGATCATAATCCGTGTGCTCATATTGGACCAAACTTTGGATTTGACTGCAATTTCAAGTAAATAAGCCACTGGATGTATTTTTCTACTATATTATTCTTGAATTGTTGAATATACCAATGTTTAATTGAGTTTTCAATTAATTAGATGATGATTTCATGAGTGGTAATCTTGTTTGCTATGTGGAGAAACAAGATGAAAGAAAGTTACCAATGATGTTGTAGTTCATCGCTTCATGAATTTGAAAGAATGTAAACACTAAGAGGTAATGCATTTACTTTTATTTGATTGTTACACTATTTTTTACTTGACATTCTAAGTATTTTTATTCCTTTTTAAATGCCATTAAGGTCAAATGATGTATTTTGCTATTGTTGATCAACTTTTGTTTACTGTTTCACCCTTATTTCCTTCATTGTGCAGTAACTAACCAATATTATTAGTGGGTTCCTTTATTTGGCAAGCATTTTGATTGCTACTTCTTTTATCATCATACATTAACATCAGTTATGTTGATGTATTGATGCTAAAAATTACCGTACGCATTATTATTTAGCATAATGTTGCCTGAAAATTATATATGTTATTATATATGTGGTGAAGTAGTAAACTCTGATCATTTTTGTTCTAGTTCTACTCCCGTGCATCGCTGTGCCACGATCGCATTGGCCTAATTTGGGGCAGTCAGTGCAGTGGTCGGCAGCCAACCTGGCCAAGTGCAACACTTAGGTGCTGCTCAGTGGGTGGGCCACCATGGCCATCTACTACGATGTGCTCATGCTATTTGGCCTCACCTTCGAGAGTCTTAGTGCAGTGGAGATGGTGGAGACCAAGAAGAGGGAAGTGACATGTCATAGTGCCTATGGCTGGGGCAAGAAGAAGAAGAACAAAGGATGAAGAAGGGGAGGAAGAAGAAAGGGGCAAAATCATCCAAGGTAGGGGCAAGCAAGGGCAAAACTATCCAAAGTGGCATATAATGAATTATATCTTCTGTAAAGTGACAAATGATGAATTGTATTATATAGAACGACAAATACTAAAATGCTACTCTATGGAGTGGCAAATCATCAATTGTCCGTATTTATTCTCTCCAGATCTTGGATGGTATTATGGTGCACACAAGTTCTTCAATGAATTACAAACCGAAGATTATCCAGGTGATACTAACATACCACTTCAAGAGCTTCTTCTCCAACATAGGACTCACTGATGGCCTACAACTTCATGGCCACTTCTTTCATGTTTATCCTCTCAATTGGCGTTTGGCATGTACAGGACAACCCAATCCTCAGCATGGACTGCACGCACTCGATGGTTGTCACTATGCCCCCACTCTGAATTTCAAAGTCCTCAATTTCTTCCTACAACTGGGAATCAACAAGTTCTGTCAGGGAAGCTCACCTCAACAAAGCTCACAAATGCCCTGGCCATCTCTGAACATGCCATCGGTAGGCCTCCTCCTAGTGAACATCTCCATTAGAATGACCCCAAAGCTATACACATCACCGAAAGCCATGACTGGCCCATCAATTGCATACTCTGAAAGCACAAAAGAGATTAAGCTTAGTTCAACACATTGGCATCAACATTTTACCAAGTTTTAAATAATGCTTTTAACATTACCAGGACCAATGTAGCCAATGGTTCCCTTTACTGCAACCATGCTAGTTGAGCTTGCATGATCATAGAATCTTGCGAGGCCAAAGTCACTGACGCGAGCGCTTATATCATCAAGAAGGATGTTGTTAGGCTTCAGATCATAGTGAACAATGGGCCTGAGGCTACCATCGTGAAGATACTCTAATGCATTTGTGATGTCGAGAGAAATGCTCAACCTTTGAATTAGAGTTAGATAACTCATAAACCAAAGCTTTGAAATCATTTCCTCTAGAATCAATACTCGAAAAAGCTGTTAGGATAGGAACAAGATTATGGTGCCATAAACTTCTCAGATCTTCAAATTCCGCAATGAAACTTCTATTTGCGCCTCTCGTTTCCATGTCGCAATGAAATTAGCCTCTCTATGTAGCCTTGCTTTGTAGACAGAACAATATCTTCCTCTACCAATCAAATTGGATGATAAGAATCAATCCATCGCTTTGACTTGATCTTTGTAAGTAACCTTTTGGAACTTTGCATCAAATGAAGGTAGAGTCATAGTTGCCTATTTCAACTTGTTCGTTTGCAACAGGAAAGGTAGAATGATCAGTATCGCTAGTAAAGTTATGAATGTGATTGCCAAGGAAAACAATTTTGGGCCAAATTTTGCGAAATTCACCGAAACTTGGTTTTCTCGGCTCACCCCAAAAAAGCCCAACTGGTTAAGAAATTCAGTCCATTTTGAATTTTTCTCAGCCCAACCCACCACCCATCTCTCTCATGTACCGAAGTAACCAAACCCATCTCTGTCATTCGGCATTCCGCGGTGCCAGCACAGGACAAGGGGGAGGCGGCGTTGACACCGGAGAACGGAGGAGGCGATGTCGGCACAGGAGAAGGGGCGGGGGGAGGTGGCGCCAGCACTGGAGAAGGAGGCGGCATCGGCAAAGGAGAATGGGGGGAGGTGGCGCCAGCACTGGAGAAGGAGGCGGCATCGGCAAAGGAGAATGGGGGGAGGCAACAACATCGGCACGGGAGAATGGGGGGAGGCGGCGCTAGCACAGGAGAATGGGGGAGGTAGTGAATTATATTTACATTTCTTGAATTTAGAATATTTGTTTTTAATATTTTTACCGATTTTTTTAAAAATCCAAAATTTTTAGAATTTTTGAAATTCAGTTTTCTCAGAGGGGTCCGAAAATTTTTCTAGACCAAAATTGTTTTCCCTGGTGATTGCTATAGTGGTCATTGTTATGACCATGCGAGATTGCCTTTGCCTCGTTGAATATGATGGTGCAACAGAGCATGCATGCATGTGGAGTTATGGAACACCACCGCACAACCATGTTCCCTTCAAGCATGAGTGTAGATATATTTAGGAGCACATCTTTTGTTGGGACCTCACCTACAAGACAATTATATGAAATATCTATTTGATTGAGCAACTTCAGACCATCCAAAGATTTGGGAATGGATCCTAATAAGTTGTTGTGAGAAAGATTCAATATTTTCAAGCCCTCCAACCTTCCCAAGGATACTGGAAATTTTCCAACAAGGAAGTTCTGAGCCAATTCGATGGTTTCCAAGCCATGGCAATCACCCTGGGTGTGTGGAATTTCTCTAGATAGCTTGTTTGATGAAATATGCAGCTCCATGAGTTGTTTGGCATTGCCAACTTCTGGAGGCAAAATGCCATCAAGTTTGTTCGAAGACAATTGGCAGTTCATCGGTGAGGGAAGATTGAAAATCTTAGCTGGTACACTGCCCTGGAGGCTACTGTTAGTGATGTTTAATCTTAGGAGGCTCTTCATGTTCCTAAGGCTCAGGGAAATTAGCCCATCAATCTTATTATCTTGCAGATAGAGATACGACACAACTGAGAAAGATTACCAATTAAAAGCGGGATAGGCCTGGTGAAGCTATTTCCTTCTAGGTTTAAAGCCTAAAAATTATCAAGATTTCCTATCCATTTAACGATGTACTAGTTATTTTCAAGCGATAAACCAGCCAAGAATAGGAGATTCGCAGTACCTGATAGGAACTTCCTAGATAATAGATTTGTGCCAAGATATAATATCTAAAATTCAGAGTAGAGGTTTCCTATGGAATTTGGCACAGCTTCCCCCAAGCTATTCTCAGACAGTGCAATCGCTTGAAGCTTGCTGCAATTGGTCAGTGAATCCATAAACTCCTAGCTCTCCCTATCAGTTGATTCAAGATTCAAGGGCCTATTCTTTTTCAGTTTTTGGCTTCAGTTTTACAGTAACTAGTTTTTAAACGGAGTGTCTTTTCAATATAGGGGTCTATTAGTTAATTGTAGTACATACTATACCAACCTCATTTATATCGGCAAAAAACTGCACATGAGTTTCAGTTACTCTGTAATCTCTAACATGAACAGCCCAAAAACCATAAGCCATAGCCAAAAGTCATAAGCTTCAGCTAAAAAGAACAAGCCCATATAGCCACGCACCTTAAAAGATGGAGCAGCTCACCGTCGTTTCTCCATGCAAAGCTGTGACCGGTTCATATTATTATGTCAAGTACTTGTGCGTGCGCTAGTTAGCTCATGGACCTAGCACTATTATGTTAAGTACTTGTGTGTGCATTAGTTAAGGAGCTAGCACGCAAAGTCTTCATCCACAGTGACACCATGCATAGATACAAACATGGGGCCGGAGAAGAGAAGCTTAGCAACCAAGAAACACGAGCAGAGATATTTTCCTCGCCCTTTTCCCACCGCCGGTGGTCAAAGGCTCAGAAGAGCACTCACGCCATCCCATATACCCTTTCGGCCTGTGGATTTTTCTCCTTGTTGAGCCCAGGATGGCTGCTCACTTTGCTCAGGTCCAGGAACGCGTGAAAAAGCCAAACCTTTCCTCTAATAATGACAACTTTATCAGCAGCTGGTCCTTCAGATGCTGGACCACTGCTAACATCTTGGTGATTAGAGTCCTATGTGGTACTCTTTTCATCTAATTTTATAAGTTGTATTTTTAAGTGATTTTATCTATAGATATAAAATATATTTTATGTTCTAGTATAAAATTAATGGCTTGTTTTCCTCTATATCCATAATAAATATCTAGCTTTACTTTATATTCTCTATATGCATGTATTAAATATAGTATTTAGAGATAATAATTATGAATAATCTAGTTGTTTTTAATATTTTTTTGATGTATATGTCATGAGAATATACATTTTATAAACTTAGAAGGAGGGTGTGTGTTAAAGTGAAAATGAGTTTTACATGTGTTGATGTTTGGTTGGTACTTAAGCACGCTTAAATCTAAGAAAAGAGTTTTACATGTTGCACCGGCCTAAAAGGCTAAAACCGTACAGAGGCCGGTTTAGTTTTTCTCTGGTTTCTGCGGAAAAAAGGTCCAGTTTATGAAATAAAATTTGAATTTTAAGAGATTCAAAATATGATGAAGGAAAGTTGGGAATTAGCGTCTAATATACATGTTTCTATGCGAGAAGAGATCAATCAAGGACCAACCGGCTGGTTTTCGGTGGTTTCTCGAACCCTGGATGCATCATTGACAAGCGTGTAAATGTTTTGTCGATCGACCTCGTTTGTTTTGGTATGACATGTTAAGGTCCTGCTCAGTTGGGTTGAAAAATAATGGCTTATGGTTGAAATTACACTGTAACTAGTTGGAATTACACTGTAGCTGAATGTGGCTTATTTGGCGTAATTAAATTTAAAAAATTTAAAAATAGAAAAAATATGTTAGCTCATCACGGACAACGCAAACGAATACGGGAAAAAAAGGAATCGGTAAAAAAGCTCAAAAAAAACCAAAAGTTCAAAAAAGATGAAATTTATGAATAATAAAAAATAAATTAGAAGCCAGAAGTTCAAACAAAAATGAGCGGAACGTAAAAGATGAGCTAACTTGAGGCACTTATTTGTCACCAACCAAATGAAAAGTTTCTTTTGGCAAAATTTTGACAAACCAAGGGCAACCTTTTCCCTTTTGGAAATTTTGCTAACACAATTCGAGCAATATCTTATTAAAGTTTAACAATACTGTTGTTAAATATTGTTAACACAACTTAGTGCCCAATTTAGGGCAAACTATAGTGAAAGATGGTAAAAAATGCAACACATGCAGAAGAATCCAAGACAGTTTCAAACATATATGGGTTCCAGCTGGCCTGCATGAACCCAAACCACTTTACCTGGTGTCCCAACGTCTCTCGTTGATGCTTCTTGCACAGTATTTCCTTTTAGGTTGCTTAGCTAATCACACGCGTAATGCTATTACACCTCCCCAGAGCAACCTGATTAGAAAAACAGAGAGAGATTTATATTTCACTTCGTTGCCAGAAATTACCAACTTCTTGCTTGAATTTGATCCCAAATGGTTAATTCCTTTTGGTTTTCTTCTACTAGACAGCTCGTGAGGCTGTAATACAGTCATATTTTCATTAGTAATGCAGAGGATCTATAAGTAGGGGACGGCCAGCAGCCACTGACAGGCCAATCTGGTACGGTATCAGTGATTCAGAACACAGATTAAGGATAAGTTTTCATTTTCAGTTACTGCTGCATTTCTTATTGCACTACCTTCCCCTCTGGACATACTTCGTACATCTTGGCTTGGTCCATGTTTCAAGAAGCATCAGCTAATCACTGCATATATTTATCATTGCATCTGGAACGGTCTGTCTTGATCACCCAATTTCACAGGAACTTCGCAGGAATCAATACAATTTCTACAGGAATTTTACCAACGTAATTTCACAGTGACTTCGCAGGAATCAATAGAATTCCTACAGGAAGTTTTACGGAATTCACGCGTTGCAAACTGCCTAAACACGCGGCAATCTGAACATGTTCTGAACTTTAGCTCTTCAGTTTCTGGTACTTCCAACTTCAAGCCTCAGTAAGCTCAGTTAGGGCCAGTGAGATGGATTGCCAGATTCGAACTTGCAACAACCAAAGCCTCAGTTAACAACTTTAAACAGAGAGGTTAAATTAATCCAAAACTTAGTCAGTAAGCTCCTTTACTAGCAAGAAATAATCTATCATTCCCAGCACCTGACACTGAAATGTCTGCACCTAAAAGGTTTCCTTCACCTTTTCCTTTTCAGAAGCCGATTTGTACTCGAAAACATGCCAATGGCGCCATGTAATCATGCCACTGTCATTACCAGCATCCAAGAACACTTAGAGCTGCTAGCTACTACATCAAACTAACTAATAACTTCTTAATTGACATTACACACAAACGCATCTGTATCACCAGTTCTTGATCACAAATTCACAATCGCCAAGTGATCATCAACTCTCTGGTCGATCGATCAGGAGCAGTCGTCCTGCACGCTCGCGGGCACCATCTTGAACGCGCGGTCCCAGGCGTACCGGAACCTCACCGCCGTCTTGCTCTCGATCCGGCGGCCGTCGCCGACGAGGTAGTTGCGGCCCTCCCGCCTGAACAGCCGTGGGTCCACGGCGACAGAGCTCGCGAAGCCCTCGGAGCGGAGGTGCACGGCCCGGAGCGCGCACCCGCACCGGTTCCGCACTGTCACCTCGAACACCGGGTCGTACCCGACCTTCTCGCCGGTGTTGGCCTGCTCCACCTCCACGCTCGACGCCGCGCACTTCTTCTCCGACGACCTCGCCCCTGCACGCCCAGCCGGCCGCCATGGACAACGAACCAACCAACACAAGGATGAGTTCTTGAATCTTTATCGTGTCAAGACACCAATTGCTAGTTGCTTGCATTTCTTCGGAATTAAAGAAGAGGAGAAAGAAATCAAGAATTGCAAGAAAGAAGTCTCTTACCTTGCACCAGGAGGAGGAGCAGGGAGGCAGAGAGGAGAAGCTTCATGGACTGTCCCATGGTGCTCAGCTCAGAGTGTTGTACTTTGCTTATGACATGGAAGACATGAAGAGGCCTTATCACCCTCGATTTATAGAGGGAAAGGCAGGAGAGGTGTGTGGTGCTCAGAACCAAATGGTGATGTGCCTCTGAAGTCATGGCAGAAGAATACTAGTAGTATTGTACTACTGCCTGTGCTTTTGGTCCACAGATTAGCATGCACAGTCACATAGCAATAATCACTGTTGGCTGGGCAAGCATATAGACAACTGCAGGTTACTACCAGTAATACTACTTTATCAATTTTCCCTTCTGTAAACAAGATTAAGAACAAAAAAGACAAGTGAACAAGTGCATTAGTGCAAGTTTGGATCTTTTGATGGCCAAATATGAGAGATCTGTCATCTCACTAGTGGATTTGTGCATTGGAGATTTGGAGCTGTAGGTGAGGCCGTGAGGGTGATGGGGTGCAGGGGATGGACGGCCAAAAGCGAAGGGGCTTTTGATCTTTGCTTGTTTGATGTAAAAAGGGTTCTTATTTTTAATCAACTCCTGCAAGACTGCGAGCACTATCCGTTTGAAATTGCAGAATCTTTAAGAAACTGCCATCATTCACATGAACAACACGCTGTGATTTTGAAAAACCCAGAACAGTTCATACCACTTGCAGAGCTCATTGCTTGAACTCAACAACGTTCTAATTTACTGGGCAATAGGTGATACTTTCGTTCGGCGAAGTAGACAGCGATTTACCATGATACAAGATGATTTAATCATTTAACAATAACAGAGGCTAAAGTGTAATGGTCAGCTAGGTTCACAACGAACAGCAGCGACTTCCATTGAGGCCAATTTTACACGTCATACAAGGAAAATTCCATGCAGCTGTGACCATCAAGGTCGCTTCAAGGCTGTCCTCTCCACCTCCCAAAGAACAAAAAAAATTCAACATAAAATCTGTGCATCTGAAAGGTGGTCTCAGATCAACGGCTGTGCCATGTCCATTGACTGCACACATCCATCACTTGATCCAAGTGCAAGTCAGTCAACTCGTGGGTCTTCACAGCACACACGCGTCACTTGACCGAAGTGCAAGTCAGTCAACTCGTGAGTCTTCGTGTGTTGGCACTGTTATTTTTAGCTTTGGAATCGGTTTCTCCTACAATTAAAACAGTGATTTCTTTAAATGGTTTTTTAAAATCGTTTCTCTAGATATTTTTTTAGTCTAAAATATATATGATATCTACATCGATATTTTTATCATCTATCATTATCTCAAAAACGCAACTAAAAATATCTATCACAGCCCTAAACAACAGGCCACATTTTCGGACCTATCTATCGGCCAACTCATAGCAGCGCCTTCTCCGAGTCTACTGCAGGGACAACGAGCCATAACTCTCAGCTTGACTTGTGTGTAGTTGATAGGGCTGTAAACGAGCCGAGCTCGAGCGAGCTTGGCCTTCCAGGCTCGAGCTCGGTAGAAGCTCGAGCCGAGCTCGAGTGGGGTCTGAGCCTGGATCTGGGCTCGAGCTCGAATAGGCTCGAGCTCGACTCGTTGAAGCTCGATAACAATTAAAATAATTTATTATTCACTATTTTTCAATAATAAAAATTTTTAAGTTCGAGCTCGGCTCTAGGAAGCTCGATAACAGTCAAAATAATTCAAATACACACTAATTTTTAATAATAAGAAAAGCTCGTGCTCGAGTTCGGCTCGAGAAAGCTCGGTAAGAATTAATATGTATTACTATTTAAACTCGAATCGGGGCTCACGAACTATTCGAGCTCGGCTCGGTGAAGCTCGCGAGCTCGAGATCAAGCTCGAGTTCGGCTCGTTTAAAGTTCGAACCGAGCTCGAATCGAGCCTAGAACGAGCCGAACTCGAGTAGCTCGCGAGCTTCGAGCTTTTTTTACAGCCCTAGTAGTTGATCCATGACAAGAGATGCTCATCTTATCTATTGGAGAAAATGGTACGGACAAGCTAGCTCGATAGTAGTGACGAAGCTGGAACGAAAATAGAGGGTGGTCTTAGAGGTGTTTGAATAAGCGTTAGGTTTAGGGTAAAAATGTGTAGGGTTTGGGATTTGATATAATTCTGTATGCCAAAAATACTCTTTATAAAAAAGAAAGGAAAAAATAGAAAGCACTTTGTTGTTTGCAACATGTAAAATCGGTATATGTTTTAAGACTGACTGTGCTCTTCAAGAAAATTCCCAGAATATTCTCATTTACTGATGCAGTCATCCTCATCCCTCTTCTCAATCTAGAATGAAGCAAAAGCAATAGAATGGAAGAACTGTAGATGTATTGCTCAAATGAATGATTTCACAGACACTCCCCTCGGGAGGACCAGGCTCTAATCCCTAGAGCCAACACATACTCTCAACCAGCCACTCTCCTCGGGAGGACAAGCTCTAACCCTAAAGCTACACCCACTCTCAGATAGACTCCCATGGGAGGGAGAGGCGACAGCCGCCAAGGTTCACCCGACCAACTCTCATTTCAAACTCTTGCCTCCTCTCTCCCTTTTATAGGCTCACACGCGAATCTAGACCTAATGGATCCACCCATTAGTTCACACTGGGGATTACCCGTTAACTCCACCTAACACCGGGTTTTACACACGCGCACACTCGTGACAACCCGTTAACACCGACAAGACTCAGCTGCTTTAATAGACCAGCTCCCCTTTTACAGACCTTGAGTCAATTCATCGAATTGCCCCTCAAGCACCTTCCCAGAAGCTTCCTGTTCTCGCACAACTGCACCTGGCATCCGACCGACTGGACCTCCTCATCCCGGTTTACAACCACCTCACTAGCCTCGATCATCTTTGGTGTCTACTGACCATTCTGGACCTCAACACCTCCTGTGCCTAGTCCCGATCCTCCTACGCCTCACCATGACCTAGCTCCGAAGTCCTGCAACTAACACAGACAAGCAAACCATCACGTAGCACCGCACCAGACAAATAGATCATCAATTGGCACACTCAACAAGTATTTCAGTGCACAACCACAACACAACAACTGGTCTTACACCATCTACGAGTACTCAAATGCACAAGAAATAAGGTACTCATAGCTCACAAGGTTCCTCCAACAGCCTACAACCACACACAAGGCTGCTACGACCATCGAGACACAAGCTACGACCAGGTAACAGACTGCTACGACCATCGCTAGCATCTACGACTATATCGGAACTGGTCGCAATGACTTACGACCATTTCAGCCAGATCGCTACGACCACAAAGTCATACCAGCTCCTACGACTATCAAGTCGTAGAGCCGATCACCAAGTCGTGAGAGCTTAGCAGACCACAAGTTGAAAGGCACCTACGACTACCAAGTCGTAAGGGCTTTTACGACCACCAATAGATCACCTACGACCACAAAGTCGTAGGGGTTTCTGCGACCACTAGTCGATCGCCTACGACCACAAAGTCGTAGGGGCTTCTGCGACCACCAGTCGATCGCCCACGACCACAAAGTTGTAGACCCCGAGAATGACAGGCTCAAGTCGAAGGATCACCTACGACCACATGATCGTTAGGACACCTATGACCACATGGTCATCAGGACACCTACGACTATCAAGTTGAAGACCACAAGATTTACTGCCGACTATCACACGAAGAGGCACTGCCGACCACACACAGCAGCAAGTCGAAAGGACACCTACGACCACTAGTCGTAAAGACCTCTGTCGACCACAAAGTCGTAGGATTGGCTACCGACCACATGGTTGTAAGACTGACTGCCGACCACACATAGCAGTGGTTGAACACAGTGGTCGTAAATGCCATTGCCGAGCAAGTCGCAAGGGCTTAAAACCTTACAGAGAGAGCTATTCTCTTCACAAACCTCAAAAACCAAACTTAATCTATATAAACTAAGAGTCAATTACTCATCACAACCATAGGGTGACCTCCACATGGTCTCACAATCTCTCACTTGATGAGTATATTGACAAACACCGAAAAAACATGAAGATGAGTTTGTTTTTGAAAAGAAAAGGAGAAGATGCAAAAGCCACACATGGTCTAAAAGAAGTGAAGAAAGAACCTATGATCATGTTGACAAAGAGTGAGATGGAACAAATAAAGAAAGATCAAGTTTTCTAAAAAACTCCTTATGGCTGAAAAAGAACGGGCCTTTGTCTCTTTTTTTTTTTTTACTTTCCTATGAATATGCTAGTGAGAAAGATGCTATTGTCTTCAGCGAAGTCCTGCGTAATCAGCAGGTCTATATGGCTGGATCCATTCAGCCAGGAATCGTTTCTTCCTTTTAGGGTTGCATCCGATGGATGTATTCTCTGTTAATTGCAATCATTTTGATAAATGAGATTGCTGAAAACAACATACAGGCTTTCATAAAAAAATTCATTAAGGTTGTCATATCTTCAGTTATGCTAACCACGGGTTAATTTTAAGGAAATTTTCACGCAGCCATGTCCATATGAAGCTGTGACCATCAAGGCTGTCCTCCCCTCTTCCCAAAGAACAAAAAATTTCAGCATAAAATCTTTGCATCTGAAAGGTAGTCTGAGATCAACAGCTGTGCCTGTCCATACACTGCACACATCCATCACTTGACCGAAGTGCTAGTCAGTCAACTCGTGAGTCTTCGTATAATGACACTGTTTTTTGCTTCTTCTTTTTTTTTGTCTTTGGTTTAGTTTTTTGGAAAGCCAAAATAAACAGAGCAACTTTTAAATGGTTTTTTAAAATCGCTTCTTTAAATAATTTTTTAGTTTGAAATTATATGTGATTTCCATATTTACATCTCTATTATTCGCCGTGATCTTAAAAAGCATGACAAAAAATTATAGATCACATGATCCAAAAGAATAGGCCACGTTTTTGGGACCTATCTACCGGCCAACTCATAGCAGCACCTTCTCCGAGTCTACTAGAGGGCAACCAGCCATAACTCTCAGCATGACTTGTGTGTAGTTGATCCATGACATACTGACATGAGATGCTATTGACTGTTCTTTTGTGAAGCATATGAATCTGTTCTTTTGTGAAGCATATGAATCTTATCTATCGGAGAAAATGAGGAGAAGCATATGAATCTGTTCTTTTGTGGATTTTAATTTCAGCTTTTAGTTTTTTTTATAATAACTAATTTTTAATGGAATATCTTTTTAAGATAGGATATACTAGTTGATTATACTATATACTGTACCGACTTCATTTATATCGACAAAAACCGCACGTGAATTTCAGTTACTCTATAATCTCTTACACGAACAGTCAAAAGCTATAGCCAAAAGTTATAAGCCGCAGCCATAAAAGAACAGGCCTTAGGCTGTGCTCAATATGGTTTTTTTGAGTGGCTTATGGCTGAAAAGCACTGTAGCTGGCTGAAAAAACACTGTAACTGACAGAAACTTATTTAGCATAATTAAATTTAAAAAAATTAAAAATAGAAAAACATATTAGCCTATCAAGTATAATGCAAACAAATACAGGAAAAAAGAACCGCTAAAAAAGCTCAAAAAAGCTAAAACTTTAGAAAAAGACGGAATATATCTAGGACGATATGCACAGATAGTACGGACCAAGCTAGCTCAGTAGGCAACAGGGTCAAAAGAAAATAAGGCTCTGTTTTGGAATTGTGGTGACTTTTCAAAACCACTTGGTTTTCTTTTTGGATGTCGCCGTTAGTTCAAAGCATATTTTTCTAGAGATGTAACAGCAAAAATATACTAGAATGAGTGAATATCCCGCTAACTAATTAGATTTCACAACGCAGCACAACACAACAATCGCAAACTGACCGTGAGAAAACCAAGCTTCATTGTGCAGTGCATGAAGCTTTACAGTGTGTAGAATCCAAGAAATGTACAACAAAACTAGACGGGAAGACAACGGAGTACAATGGTTAGCAACAACTTAGATGTTTCTAGTTGTGCTTGTCAATGGGATACTTGCAAAGATAAATCCTTTCTAAAAATCACCCATAGATACTGGCAGTAACTCTTTATCTCTTTTTACTTTCCTATGAATATGCTAGTGAGGAAGATGCTATTGTCTTCAGCGAAGTCCTGCGTAATCAGCAGGTCCATATGGCTGGAACCATTCAGCCAGGAATCCTTTCTTCCTTTCAGGGTTGCATCCGATGTCTTAGCACAACAGATCATTATACCAAATGTTAATGGTGCTTATGCAGGACCTGCGAAAATACTTTCCACTGTAACGGTCCTTGTGCTTCGCCCACTCTGCTACACTCTCTTCCATGGATCTTATGCTTGGCAATTGAAAGCCATCTGCCAGGAAATGCGCTACGCAGTTGGCCATCCTCTCTGAAGCATATATGTCGGTAAGGCTTTCAGAGTATCCGACTATCGCTAACTGAGGAATGCCGGGATGGATGCATGCTCTGTTAATTTCAATCATTTTGATAAATGAGATTACTGAAAACAACATACAGGCTTTCATAAGAAAATTCATTAAGGTTGCCATATCTTCAGCTATGCTAACCACGGGTTAATTTTAATGAAACCAAAGCTACCCATTAAAGATACCTACTGTGCTGGTCATGGTGTTAGGGGCGCTCTGTACAAAAACTAGTTAATAGCATCAACAGTGGATACATGATGCTTTGCTAAGATCAATTTCATGGAAATCCTGCTGTAATGCTGAACATATTTGTTTATTTACTGGATAATTTTCATCTTATATGCAGGCTTCATTTTGGAAACCTTTGTAGTGGGGTTTCCTACTTTCTCAATGCAATACTGATTCATTGTTATTTTTCCTCATATTTGCCTATTAAAATTGTTAAGTGGTGCTCCAGTTTTGTATAGAAAATGTTCTGTCTAGGCACTGGCAGCTATACTATGAAATGTAGTGTTGATTGTTATCCAAATACGCCAAAAAAAGTGTCCAATCTGTACCTGTATAGAGGAACTGCTGTATCTGATGACCCTGCCACTATCTTTCTACACCAGTTCGCTGTGAAGATGTCCCTAAGTTTCTGGTCGCCCCTAAATCCTGTTGCTAGAATTACAATATCACTCTTTATGCATTTGTTTCCATCATCCAGAATGACTCCATTGTTAGATGTAGGATCGATTACAGCAATTAGAGGAGGTGAATGATTATTGCTGTCTTTTCGAAGTCCCCAAACGATTGATGATGCTTTTGACTACTCGGAGATCAATCGCTTGATCAGATACCCAGCGTACGACCGCTTGATCAATCGATCTATTCGACCTCTTCGCTCAACCAATTGATCTGTTCGACTGCTTCGTCTGATCGTTTTGCTTGTTGTCTTATGATCCAAACCACCAGCAATCACCAGCGTACTTCACGCAAATCAAGAATCAGATTGATTCAAGACTATCTTTATTGTTGTAATTTTGTGGATTTACCAAGTGTCCTCACAAGCACCCCTAAAAACCTTCTTGACGAAAGTCCTCTAAAACCGCACTAAAAGCTTTATCAAAAGCCACACACTAACGCTTAGCCTCTATTAGACCATGTGGTTAGGTCTAGGATATTTTGGTGATGAATAATTGACAATGGTAAATTTATGATGAATAATTGATGATGTTGCTCACTGTTACTTGAGGTGTGTGGATTGATGTTGGTCAAGTTAGGACAAACATGTGCCGAAAAAATATTCTTTGGTCTTTGCATGTACAGGTTGAGCATGAAGGTAATCATGGTCGGTGATGAGGTGGCCCGAGACTAGAATGAGAGATCCGAGGTTCAGACAGTCAAAGAGGTCAAGAGATGGTCAGCCTCATGCTTGGGGCACATAGAGATCAGAGATGGATGATACGTGTTAGAGCTATGAAGTGCGGTCCGGAGGCTATGACACGTGATGGATGATGCGTGGAGAAGCTATGAGAGGTGCGGTCCTGGAGGCTTCGACACATGACAAGTTAGAAAAGTTAGAATTTTAGAAAACCCATGCTAAAAAGGGTTTCAGGTCCCTTTACTATTAGAATTGGATTATAACTCGTGGGATTAGGCTCAACCTATGTTTTGGGCCCCAGACTATGATCCAAACCACTTTGCTCGTCATCATATGATCCAAACCACCAGCAAGCACTAGCGTACTTCACGCAAATCAAGAATCAGATTGATTCAAGAACCTCACAAACACCCCTAAAAACCTTCTCGAGGAAAGTCCTGTCAAAACCACACTAAAAACTTTCTCAAAAGTCACACATTAGCCCTTAGCCTCCCCTGCTTTTATAGGCTAATGTCCAAATCATGTCTGTCTCAAACATGAATACAAAACTCTATCTCTTTTTCAAATCAAGGGACCCAAAACCTTCCTAATACATGTTTTATTCAAGTCTCTATCTCTTCCAAGTTACGGACTCTATCCGTAACTCTCTAAATCTTCTCAGTTATGGACACCATCCACAACTCCTAACCCAGCATGTGATAAAGCCTCCAAGACAACACCTCCTGTATCTTTATCACGCACCATCATCGCTCATGTCGAAGCCTCCAGGATTGCACCGCTCACAGCTTCATCACGAATCATCACCTTTGATCTTCACGTGCTCCAGCATGAGTCCGACCACCTCACGTGATATCCTCGATCGCTTGGACCTCAGACTTCACATCCTAGTCCCGATTCTCCTCGTCACCGACCATGATCGACTCCACGCCCACCTGCACATGCAAATACCAAAGAATATTTTCCCGGCACAAGTTCTTCACGTTTAGCAAAGCATGCCATGGAGCGCATATATATAAAGGAAACTTGTAATTTTAGTATTCTCAAATAAATGAATAAAATATATTTTCCCTATATTTCTTGTGTTTATTTATTTTGTGTGTTTTAGTACAGTAGCACGTCTCTACCTTATATCCCGAGATAAGAAATCCGAGAGCGATTTCTCGCGTCAAACAATTGTTCATTTTGATTTGTAAGTCGTTCCATTGATATTGAGTTTTCATTCTAAAAAAAAATCTGATCTGCATATTCATACATCATATACCCTTCCGTTTTTATGTTGGGGGGATGCATGTGTTTCTTTTCATCTTTAGGTCAAAGCACAGAATGCATGGGAGCAATACCATGATCGGAGCAAACAGCATAATAACCTGCGGAAACATTACAGATCTAGATTCTTTCCACAACCGGGACCCCTACGATCTTTCGAAGATCTCTGTAATACCCCGGCCTGTTCGATCGTGGCCTATGTGAAGTTGATAAGGATCAACGTTTAGTTGATGCGCAGGTTGCTCGATCCTTCATGGTGCCGACAATAGCCTTGGCCTTCTCTCGGCCACACAAATCACAACAGCAGCAAAAGAGGAGTTAATAAGGATTCGGTTCTTGATGCAAATACTTCGACCGAACAGCAGCAATCCCCTCTTCTTTCCACGCAGCAGCCAAGTAAACAACAGCCCCGAACACACACACACTTGATTTGCGATCTCGGTCTGCAAGAAACCGATGGGAAACAAACAAAGAACAACTACAAACGAACCTCAACTGATTAGAAGGAATCACGGGGATTAGACAAGCAAAGCTATCCAATCCTATGCGCAGCACACAAATTCTAGATGGGTTCTCAACTCGCGACACAAGCGACATTGCCGCCAACACCAAACTAGCTTTTTTCCCTGTATTTTCTCAAAAACAACGATCTGCCGACAACTGCTAGGGCCCTGGCTTTTTACATGGCCAACTCACACGCCATTACTATTATATAAGAGGAAGTTGGTACGTGGTCATACATTCTTTCTCTTCCAACCGAAATAACTTTGATTTCTCATCACTCTTTTTTAAGAACCGATCAAAACAACTGTTTTTCATATCATAATTAATTATTTATACATCCAACAAATTATATTGTAATATACGGACACATAACCAGTAAGCAGAAAAGAATCGCACCCTACTCGGCCACGACTCAGGACATGACTCGAACCAAAATCACACACGCACGTTTACAACTCAGATTCCTCAAATGAACTGAAGCTGGTTTCTTGAAAAAAAACTCAATAAAACCGAAAAGAAAAACTCGGGCTCAACCTTTCCAGACCCGAATTAAAGATGGATAGAAACCGATCCCACAAAGACGGATACCTCGGATACAGATACGAATATAAATGCGAATAATATCGAATACAGATACAGAGCGAATACGAATCGAAAAGATATTTATTGGAACATAAAAACCCTTAAACTATACATCCAAAATTAATGAAAACACATAAATTGTTTATCTTGTCAAAACATTACTGAAATCTAAATAAGTATAAGTATTTTTATCCACAATAGTCATACCATTATACAGATTTTAAATCTTCAAATGGTACTTAATTTTTTCTAAAGTCCTAAATAATTCTTAATGGATTTCTACTATTTATATGTAACTAATAAATTAATTTAGAATTTAAATTTGCATCAAAATGATTTAAACAGCAGTACATCAATTTAATCGGTACAAATTTCAATCACCCAACAATACTAAATTTATTTTTAATAAACATAAATATTTGCTAGTAGGTAAGTGGCAGAGGAGATGAGAGAGGTTGGCTTGGGTTAGGCAATGTTGGGCTGAAATCTCCGATATTCGGATCCGTATTATCCGAATAATATGTATTCGTATTTGACAGATATCAGGCCTACTGTATTCGTATTCGTTTCCGACAAAACAAATATGTATTTATTTTCGATCTAAAAATTGTCTAAAAAAATTCGATCCAACACATTTTATATTTATTTTCATTCGGACCGATCAGAAACTATACCATGTGTTTTCACGGGCACACCGACGCGAATAAGGTTCCTTCAGTCGCACGGGAACCTTTATACGTGGACATGGGTCCCATCAGGTCGCCAACGTGCGCTCCCCTCTTGCGTGATCACATCACATTCGCTTCCCTTGCCTACGCGATTGTGCTCACCTCATCTCATTTAGGTGTGCTCTAGACGGCCATGGGCTCATGATTTTTTGGTTTTTTATGTTGACACTGTGGCAGCTAAAATAACATCGTAGCGACTAAAATTACATTATAGTAACTATTAGCTTTTTTTAAGTAATTAAATTTGAAAACAAAAAATTATATCATTACAGACAAGACAAACGAATAAAAAAAGTAAAAATAAAAAAAGGCCTAAAAAGCAAAAAAAATAAAATAAAAGAGAGATAAAATGAAAAGGTGACACGTTCCGAAGCCACAAGGCAAAAGTCAAAAGTAGAAATGGTTTGAAGCAGAGCCAACATTTTTGTCGGGGTTTCTTGCTCTCATACGCAGACCATAAATATGCATGTCCTCACATGTTTGCTGAATACACGGTAGTCGTTGAACCACATGGAAAGATTGAGAATTTAAATCCTCGGTTTTTGAAATCGAAGTTTTTTTTCAAGGTTAAAATAACCAGGCTAGCTAACCGATGTTCCTTGCCGTACAATAAAAACATGAGGAACAATAAGTTAGAAATACAACACTGCCTAGAAAAAAAAGGAACTAATACAATGTATTTGATAAATAAAAGGTATTCATATGCAATTCAACTCTTAGTCAATTTATAATACTTAAAGACTAGATTTTTTTTTGAATCGATTATTTGCCACCCTAAAGATTAGAACTTTAGAATTTACCACTTGTGTCGCACACATTTGGGTCTTAGGGTTAAATGTCAGGGACACAACAGGGTGGCAAAGTAAGAGCATGTTCTTTACCTCAAAAGCTGACGGCTTTTGATTTTTGCTACAGTACCTAACTTTCAAACGGAGTATTTTCTCAAGACGGGGTCTACAAGTTAAACGATCTACACGTTAAAAGCTCAACATCTGTACCAGCTAAAATCGCAAGTGAGTATATGTCTCTCCGTAATCTGTACCATAAACAGCTAAAATTCAAAATTTTTAGCTAAAAGCCATAAGCCACAGCTGAAAAGAACATGCCCCAAACCGGGTGTAGATCAGCACACACATTCCGCGAACATGCCATGCAGCTTCCTATGTCGATAAGCACGAACATAGGGTTTGATTATAACTAGCGGCGCCACACATTTCACCAGAAATAAGAATCGCTGCTTCTCGCAGCTAGCTTTACTGACAGAGACGCTAGTCATAACGAACCTGGAAAATACGTATATATTCTCCTCGATCGATCCCATCGTCGGGGAATACACGTACTACATGAGAGTTCCAAACGATGATGCAAGATACGTCTCGATCGCTTTGCAAGTAAGAAGCGCTACTTGGCGAACCAATCAACTGCCGAAAGCATCTGCTTCTTGTGTGCTGCTCTACCTAATCCTCAATCCATTTTCACGCATAAAGCACAGCAATGATGAAGGATCAAATGCCAATGATCTTTGCTTCACAAAAGAGTAACCAGGAAGAAAGATCGAGACCAGCCAATAAGTATAGTCAAGATATATACAGCCTTGTCCTATAGATTCGCGTCTACAGAAATTATGTCTCTGAAATATTGACACCTTTTGTCAACCACACACAGATAGCAGTGCGCTAGCTGACCTAATTGTTAGATTAAAATTTTCTCTACAACCAAGATTACCAAAGAACGATTAGACGAATAGTGAACTCTAAAAGAAACTTATAAGAGACAGTTTGTTTAAATTTTTTTAGAAAAATCGGATAACTTTTCGCCACTGGACTTGCATCGTGATTCATCCTCCGGCGACACTCGGAGAGCTCCGGCAAAATTTCGATAGACTCGGTCATGTTTTTGGAGATCACCCCCCAACTGCCTCCACACCCAACCATAGTTTTTGGTGGGCCGGTGGTGCCCTGATTTTTGGGAGGCAACCAGCAATGGCAGTGGGAAGGTTGGGATCAGGGACGGAGCCACACCCCGAGCAGGGTAGACTTCAACCCGAGGTGTAAAAATATATCTAGTACAACCCGGTTAAATTTAGTCCAACCTAGGTAACATTTTTATGGTCTCGTTTAGATAATCTAGATCATTCTACCACTGAGCCCAGGACGTAATTAAATCCTGACTCCGCCACTGGTCGGGACGGTGATGGCTATAATTCTATATGCAGATGAGGGAATATTAGGGTTGGGTAGAGCACAAATCTTGAGATAGATCGAAGCAGTAAGCTGGCGGCTACATATACAACTAGGGTCTATTTGGTTGCCTGCATGCGGGGTGGCTCGCACCCGCGCATGCAGGGAGATGGTGTTTGGTTGGCTGCGGAGAGGAGAGAGCCTGCACGAGCGGATGCAAAAAAAAATAACTAGAGCCAGGCTGAGGAGGAACGCGGCTGAGGAGCTTCCCTCCTCAGCCTGGTCACGCTCATACAGTCTGCATCAGCTCATCCGCCAACCAAACAAGCCCCTAGTGATTGAACTGAGCTCACGTGTACTTCCACCGAACTTATCCTACGCAGCAAATTCAGGGACGTATACGGTGAAAACCACCAAAATATTGTATACCCGTAAAAACCATGTCTCTAAAAAGTTGCAGAAAAAAAAACACATGCAGGGGAGATGTCCTTTAGGGTCATTCATGTAGTCTTTTAGATTTGGTTTATAAATAGCAACAACTTATAGAGAAATTTATAGAGAGATAGTCACGTGCAGTTTTGATCGATATAAATGGAGTTGCTGTAATATGTACTACAATCAACTAGTAGACCGTAGCTTGAAAAGATATTTTATTTAAAAGTTAGGTATTATAGAAAAGATAGTTACCGTAAAAAAACAGCTTTTAAGAGTTCATATGAACAGGGCCATACAAACTTTCATGATCAAATTCAAATTTATTGTTTTATATCTCGCAAATGAGGTTGAGTTTGATCTTAAAATTTTTCTTGATTAAAGAACATTCTCTCTCCTAAATGTTTTTTTGGAATTTTTGGGAATTTTGGAGACACCGTTTTCACAGTTTGCAACATTTAGGTGGTATGTCCGTACTCCCCTTAACGAAAGGAAAGCGCGCTGGCTTTAAATAAATAAACATGGTTATTAGTTCTTGGCCTGCGAACTTCGTTGTTTTTGACTCTCCCTTTTTTGCTTTATTCTTTTCTTACAGTGAGGAATCCCTTTTGCCATGCATGCTTCCCACGCCTCATGGTAGATGCAGCACGTTCTCGATGATTAGCTCTTAAGCAATCCAAAACCACCAGTTAAGAGTATTTTTTATTTAAATACATTTCAAAGTGAGAAAGCCTTTTAAAATCTGATTTCGACATATATATATACATTTCGATACTGTGTCAAATTGGTGTTATATATGTACTTATTGAGCACCTGCTCAAGACGACATATCGACACGATATGTTTAATCGCATCTTTGGGTACATTCAAATCGATCAAGTCTATTCCTCACTGGCATCCGTGTCCCAAACAAACGGCAGAGTAGGAACTCCATGATTCCTTAGGGGTTAAGAAAATTATTAGTTAATTCTGATACCACAGTCCGTTCGTGTAATACTCTGGTCTGTTTGTGTAATACTCTGGTCTGTTCATAGGGTAGATCACGAGGTCTATGTGAAGTTGTGAAGATGTGATAGTGGAATTAGTCCCACGTTGTTTATCAAAAGTGAGTTGTAGTAGCGTAAAATGTATGTTGGATTCAAATATAGCACCTCTAGATTAATTCTTTTACATAAAACAAGAACGAAATTATAAGTGCAGTGCTATGCATTCGTAGGTCCGCCCTATGGGTGGGCTGGACATTGAGCAGATTTTATAATATGGTGTTATAGATGGTATCAGAGCATCAATCCTCGTTACACAGGTATATGTACGTGTGGGCCCACTAGTAGGTACCTATGGGCCCATGGCACAGAGGTTGCATCGAGGAGTGGTTATGATAATTTACTGTGCATACAGTGTATTGTTGAGGACGTTAGCCCTTAAGGGGGTGAGTATAATACCTCAGCCTGTTCGTAGCGCGGCCCATGTGAAGTTATGATAGTCAGATTAGTCCTATATTGCTGGTAAAAGTGAGTTATAGTAGCATATAGTATCTGTTAAGTTCAACGTAGCACCTCCGTTAACCTTTTTACAGGAAACGAGAATGAAAATGTAAATAAGGTGCTATGCATATACGTGGATCTGTTTTATGGATGGGCTAGGTAACGAGCAGATTTTAGGCTAGAGTATTATAAATTCTACCAAAAAAAGGTAAGAGGAAATAATTCTTTTTGTCTCTTGATGGTGGACCAAGATTCCGATACAATCTACCTAAGGCGCCCATGGTGTCGCACTCTCGTCGTCGGTTTAAGCTAGCAGGCATTATATACTGTAGCTTGTTCTTAGCTTTGTTGCGAAATCATCACACTGTTAAACTAGTAGCCAGCCTAGAAATCATCATCTGGTGGCGTAGTGGAATACAACTGTAGCATGCAAGTACACATATATATTCTAGCTTAATTTCCCATAGAAATAATATATGTCCACTTACTGTGTAGCAAGGGTGCTCAATATTTTCAGTAAGAACGACGCGAATATATGGCATCTCATAATTAGTTGCTACAGTCTAGTGATCCACTTTCTGTTGTAGAGTTTAGCAATGGATGAAGTCTGTAGCATTAACTGTACGATGTTTATAATGTTACAAAAGAATGACTTTTTTAATTTTTAAAGTTAACAACATGCTCTTTTGACCACCAAACTCTGTTTTCGTATACTTAAACAAGATTGCAAAAGTGCAATATTATGATAGTATATTTTATGACAAATTCACTCATATCATTTTTATATATCTACACCAAATGTTTTACACAATATCATTGATCAAATTTAATAGGATTTGACTACACGTATTCTAGAGCATCACTCTTTTATGACAGGAGGGAATAACACTGTAGAATCTTCAATGTGTTGCTAAACATGCTGTTGTCACTTACAAGTTGCACATGAATAACAAAATCACTAACGTATACTGAACCTGTAACAGGTTAATATACTGGATCATCATCAGAGTTATTACAGTATTTTTCTCTATCACTCCTGCTATATGCTTTTAGCTAAAAGTAGTCTGCAAGGAAGGAATAAGCTAGCAATGGCTCATTTTCTTTTTCTTTTTTTATGTTTTCTTTTGTTCCTTTTGCATGGATGGATGCACTTCGGTGTGAAGGGAAGGAGTCATTTTATAAGTACACAGGGGTCGTCCACGTTGGGGTCAATGGGGACACCAAGAAGGAGACACATCCAAAAACAATATTACAAGATTCCTACCGATCGAGCTCCCTACCCCTGTCGCTATAAATTGAACACAACATTGCAGCAGCTTCATCACAAACCAAGTCACCAGCAGCTGCCAAAGACACAAGTGAACTCCAGAAGTCCGGTATCCGAAAGGAAGAACAAGCTAGAAAGTAGAAACATGGCCACTGCTCTCAAGCTTCTGGCTACTCTCCTCTTCATCGTCTCTGTGCAAGGTAATTTAGTCTTGTAATCCCACTGGCTTGTTAATTATGTGTTAATTAATTATCATTTACTGTTATGTGTACGAACCGCAGGATCAAACGGCCAACGCTGCGGCACGTCGAGCATCCAGGTGAATACCATCAACACCGGTGCGACGGCCGGCGCCGGCGACACGGTGTTCGAGGTGGAGGTGAAGAACACGTGCCCGTGCAGCGTCAGGAACGTGCGCCTCGACGGCGGGGGATTCGCCACGACGGTGGAGGTCGACCCGGCCGTGTTCCGCGCCGACGACGGCGGCGACTACCTGGTGAACGACGGCGGCCGGATCGCCAGCATGGCCACCGTTAGCTTCCGGTATGCCTGGGACCACTTCTTCCAGATGGCTCCCAGGAGCTTGGAGGACGACCAGTGCTAGCTAGCAGCTGCTACTTTGTCACACAAATCCTGTAGGGAATAATGCTTGCTTGTGTGAGTTAAAAGTGTTAAACACGTGTTAGTAATTCTCCTGCATGAGTGGTTGCTGTCCAGGGTGGCTAGCATATAGCTAGAGAGTGGCCCTGTTTTTAAGTTGTGATTAATAGTTTTTTGTCTACAGCTAATTAGTCTGGTAAATGATAATTATTGAGAGAAGTTGAAGCTAAAAGATAGGTGAAAAGCAAAAAAAAACGGAGGCATGTACAGGGCTCTAATGGGGAGAGCTAGAGAGACCCAAAGCTGTAGCTCAATAATACGATGGAGGCCAAGGGTGGCCCACATGATAGAAATGTATACTTTTTGTATATGTAAATGAAGGTGTGCTGATTATAGCTAACTATATGAAGTTTAATTGCATGTACTCAAGATTAAATTAAGTAGTTAAATTACATGTCGAGTATGCTCTCTCCATTGTCAAATAGACGCCGTTTTAGAATGTATGCATCAAAAGTCACGGAGCGCTAATTTACAAAATATTTCAATTTGTTATTGCCATACATCTATACTAGTAAAAGCTATAGTTTGGCATTGTTTAGAGGATAATATACCGGCCTCCGGTCACTCTTTACTTTTGAGGACACCATGCTCCTGACTGCGAATACTTCAGGACTAACAATTTCAAGCTTGGTTCCTTTGTTGCGGTTTTATAGTTACGATGCTCACTTTGTGTCTAAAAAGATGCACTCCCACGTGATTCATTCTTAGCCTCTAAGGTACTAGGGCCGCTCTAACCCGTTGTTGGCTGTAGCTTCTAGCTTAAATCTGAAATTGCACCGTAGTGACTATTAATTTTTTTAGTCATTTAGCTAAAGAAAAATGAAAAATTAAGAAAAAAAGAACGAAAAACATCATTATATCTCTACGGACAATAGAAAGGAGAATAAAAAAGCAAAAGCAAAAAAAACCAAAAAAGTCAAAATTAGAAACCGATACGTTCCAAATAGTCCCTAGCTTAAAAAAGCTTAAAACAAGAAAAAAAATCAGAAGCCGAAACCATTGAAGCGGGGCCTATCGAAGAGTCAACAACAAGACCAGCGCTTAACTAAAGATGCACATTGATCGACCTGAATCAAAACTTAGGCTCAGTTCATTCCAGCTTCGGCTTTTGACCAGAAATCAGAATGAAAGTGTTGGCTTCTTGATTTTGGTTTTTTTTTAATCTTTTTGGTTTTTAGTTTTTTCTCTCTTTTCTTTATCTATGGGGATATAACGATGTTTTTCTTATTTTTCTTTAATTGAATAATTCAGAAAAAATTAACAGCCGCTACAGTGTAATTTCACTCAATAGTTGAAAGTCAGATGCCGCTAAAAAAACTGGTTTGAACGGGGCACTAGCTGCCTTGTCACGAACAAGGCCTTGAGGTGCGGAGCCTGCTGAATAATCTTGATCCAGTGGAAACCATCAAAATAGCAAATTCGTCCAAAAAGATAGTAAGCACTGTAATATATAGGACAAAAACAAACAGATGGACGCTTCCTAAATAGTCCTATGCTTTATATTCCGTAATCTGGCAAACATGCTAGCCCTTAAGAACAAGCTGTAGTTATATGTAAAATTTTAAATTAATGCTTGCCTTTTGAAACTAGTGGGAAATGTGCAGGGGTATTTCGAATCCAGGTAATTTTGATATGGCGAAGCGTTTCAAAATAAATGTTTCACCCAAACAATATCAAGATGGCCAATGTTTGCATTTCTAATGAATTATTTAAATTCTCTCAAAAAATGAATTATGTAAATTATTTGGGGGAAATCGAAAACCCCTAGAAGTCCCTAATTTCTTCTCCATATTTATTTTGGTAAATTAACCACCTTAGAATTATTTTTTTATTTTTCTCCCTCCCTCTTGCCTTTTCTCTACTTTTTTACGCTCTCCCCGTTATTTTACTGCTTGCACACGTATGATCACTTGCGTGCGTGGTAGACACGTTGTAGTTCCCGATGACAGCCACCTGACCTCACGAAAACTGAAAATTGTCGCCTGGCAGCAGCGCGCTAACCAGAGCGAAAAATCTCTACTCATTAAAAATACGAGTTGGTGATCATCGGTGCGTTCTCTCTCGACTCTCTACAACTGTTCAAACTCACCATAAAGTATCTGGACCATCCCTTGCTACTGACGTAGCAAGCCCACAACGAACATATCAGTTTCCATGGCCCCACGTTCTCCAGCCCCCAAACCCGCACCTGTGACCCCAACCTCTCGTACCCCCGTCCCCTTCCCTCTCTTCCCTCCTCCCCGTTTCCTCCCAGGTTGCTCCCTCTTTGAACCCTAGACACAGCCGCCTCCCCCTCCTCTTCTTTTGCTTCTCCGACGGAACCACCTGCGCCATGAGTGCTCCCCCATGTCCCTCCTTCCGTGCCCTCCACATCCTCGGTGTGCTCACTTGTGCCCACTATCATTCCGCGTTGTCTCATCTCCCTCGGGCGCTTATGTAGCCCGCCGATGGGTTGCATGCTCGCCACAACTTTCTTTCTCCTCATCATGATGGTCTCCTTCCAGTGCTCTCTAGCATGCGGTTTGCATCGGTGCTGTCCTCCTCTTCCAAATTTGGCTCTCCCTCTCTCAGATCTAGCTTATAAGGAGCGCAGTTGCTGTCCCAACGGTTGGGCCAGCGCCTTGAGGTTCGTGCGTAGCGCCTGTCCCACCACGTCGCTGCAACCTCCGGTGGTGCCTGACTATTACAAAGAGGAGAATGTTAGATTTAATCTTAATGAGTTGTAAGTGGTCATAGAAGCTGTGGGCGGAAGCCGACAAGCATGCCTCGGTGTGAAGGCGAGTGGTAGCGGTGCGGTGCTGCTGCAAGAAGAAGTGAAGGTGGCAGCGTGAGACCACTGCGAGGAAGAGTCAGTGTGATGCCGGCGGCAATGGCAATGCGATGGTGCTACGAGAAGAAGTCGGTGTGAGACCGACAACGATAGCTATGCAAAGCCGCTGTCTGAAGTTTCGACATGAAGCCGAAGGAGGTGGTGTAAATCCATCGTCCTTGAATTAGAAATCGGTGTGAGACCGACAATGTTGACGATGTGAAGCTACTACGAGCAGACGGTTATGTAAGGCCGCTGCAAGATGAAGGCATGACTCAACAGTGGTGTGAGATCGCTGTAAGTCATGCGAAGATAAGGCCACAACGTGTGGCTAGAAGAGCAACAGAAGAGTATTTGAACAAGAAGAGTGGCGTTTGGTTTGTTATCTTCGAATCAACCTGTTCATCGCAACTTGAAAAGGCAAATATATGGTAGAATGATAGTCGAGTATTTGAACTTGTTGACATGTTTAAATAAATACTTGCTATGATAATTCATATGATTATAATTATTCTTATAATGCTTATGTGTTTATATTTGAAACGTACTTGTTGGTAATGTGTAATTAATGGTTTAAATTAGTAGTAATTGTAGTTGTGGGTGTTGGGATTTTGTTAAATTGAGGTGTTACAAGTGGTATCAGAGCAAGCGTTAAGTCCGTAATGAATAAACTGATAACTTATCTAGTTAATCAACTAAAATTTGACATAGGATTGGTAAATTAGTGAGAATAGCAACAGTAATAATAAAATGACTTAAGATTGATTACTGCTAAAATTTGATTTAGAATAATTAATTGACTTAAAATAAAAATTTAATATACTGGTGCATAGTAGGTTAGAATTGGGTGAATAAGAGAAGAGGGAGAAGGGGGGGGGGGAGAGGAGGATCGAACTAACAAAGAGATGAAGAGATAGATGATGTGGATGCTATGAGGTTGACATGTGGGGTGAAGTGATGATAAAAACCACCCAACAACATGATTTGCTCTGGTTCAGTTAGGAGATGGGTTCTACATGGTATTAAAGACACGGGACGAAAATTTCACGACAGAGAGAATAGAGGGATAACGGAGTGTTCAAAGCTAGCTGGCTAAATAGTTCAATAGTTCTGCACGGCGCTGAACATGGGCAACTTCATCGGCAATTTCCAGGCGCACTTGAAGGTCACCGACCGGCGATCCCATCACGAACGGCCGGCCGATCATATTGCAAATTTAGAAATCGACATTTCCGGTGCACTATACATATATGTGATGTCCATCAATATTGCCAATTGGTTTTTATTATACCTCCCCGACGCGCTCCGCTCCACCTCCGTCTCGCTCCACCTCACCCCCGACGGCCGCGCCGACGCCCTCTCCGTCGGGGGTGAGGTGGAGCGAGACGGAGGTGGAGCGGAGCGCGTCGGGGAGGTGGTGGGCCAGAGGGAGGCGGCGGGCCAGAGGGAGGCGGCGGGCCAGTGGCGGGTGGCGGCGGCGGAGACGATGAGCGGGCGGGTGGCGGCGGCGGAGGAAGGCGAGCGGGGTCGGCGCGCGGAACGGCGGAGCTCCCGCACGGCGGCGGCGCGCCGGACTTGAGAAGGAAGAGGGAGGGAGGAGAAGAAGATGGGCAAAACGGTCATTTTAGTGGAGGAAGTGGCAAAAGAGAGCCATAAACACAAATTTTGTGGCATTATAACAAACCCACTGAAATATGTGGCAAAAGGGAGGATGTCATATAACTTTGTGGTATTAGAGCAATTTTCCCTTTTATTATAGCGTAATGGAGCAACAAAATCGCAACATTGTATATGAAAATGCGCTTCCAGTTCTATCATAATCATTCCAAACAATCGACGATACACACCAACTTCATGAAGACAAATCGGCGTACGTAGATTCAAACTCCCATTTTTTTCTGCATTACCAAAGAGCAGTACACCGGATGCATGCAGCAACTTACGCTTCAAAAACACCAGCAGTTATAACTTCGTTGTTTTCGTCTGCATTCAGTAGTTCGTGCAGGATGAAGCGCCTAGCACACGGCGGTGGCGCTAAATACCCGGAAGTTCACCGGCACCTCCGAGGAGTAGGTGAAGAAGAGCGGCGAGCCATCGGCGATGGGCTGCTTGAGGACGCACATCCCCTCGACCACTTCGACCTTGCTCGGGTCCGGCGGCACGGCGCTGTCCTCGACGCCGCCGCACCAGACGTGCACGTCCTTGATCGGGCAAGGGCACGCCGTCTCGAACTCCGACTGCCCCTGCACGACGTTCCCCGTCTTGATGACCGTGGAGCTTATGTTCGACTTCGGCCGGCAAGATTCTTGGGCATCACCTGCATGCGGTGCGTGCATATCGATCGGTCGCAAATAGATCGGAAATTAAACAAAATTAAAAGAACATTATACGAACATTCTATTGATTACTGATTCATGTGATTATGAAACACGAACCTGTATGCAGAGGGGCGCCGAGGACGAACAGGAGAGCTGTAGCCTTGTCCATGTTCTTGATCGTTACGCTGTTGTTGATTCTGGTTTTTGTATAGTTCTATACTGGTGTTATGGAAATGCGGGTACATATTATAGGCTAGCCGGAAGGTCAAACGGCCGGCATGCATTGATTTCCTACGATATATTGCGAGGAAAATCGAACGGACATAGTGGTATTTGATACCACTATAGTCAGTGGCGGAGGACGGGAAAAAAATGAGGTAGGACGGATCGCCCGCCGGCCGCCTCCTGCCCGCCCGCCTCCCACCGGCCGCCGACCGCCCGCCTCCCGCCGGTCGCCCGCCTCCCGCCTCCCGTCGGCCGCCCACCTCCCGCCGCCCGCATCAAGGTCTGGCGCACGCCAGAGTTTGCCCTATCGGGTCCTCCGCCACTGACTATAGCGCTGATCACGTACACCTTCCTCAATATAATGTAATTGTTCGGCATTAAATCCTTAAATTTTATTCATGAATCTCTGGTATCCATAGGACCGTATCACCTTCAAATAAGCGATTAAGATCAGCTAACAAAGTTACTTGCCTATCTCGAAAGAGTTACACTATCCTCTCTTAATTAGAATTAGGAAAAGATGGCGGCCCAATTATCTGGGCTTTATGTGTTTGGGCCCAGCCCGTTGCCAATTCATATTTATTTTAGGGTATTGATAATCATCATCCGGATGTTTTCTTCCTAACTATCATCCAGATTTGTGATCATTGGATTAGAGATCCAACGGTCATAAATTCTCCCCACCCCCTCCAAAAAAAATCTCCCCCTCCTCAAAAAATAATCTCCCCCTCCAAAAAAAAAGGGTTGTTGGATCTCTAATCCAACGGTCTCAAAACTGGATGATAGTTAGAAAGAAAACATCCGGATGATGGCTATACACACCCTTTATTTTAATCTGGTACCTCGATCAGATTTGAATGCTGTGATTTTAATCTGGTACCTCGATCAGATTTGAATTATTTGTTTTGATATAATAAACCTACAATATTTGTTACTAGTGTAATTGGTGAGATATGAAAGTTGGCAAAAGAAAGAAAGAAAAGTAGAGGCCGTAGTCTGAGAAAACAGTAATCCCGTCGAAATTAAGTAGACTTGATTATGAGTGTCAAAAATAAAGTAGTAATAGCCTTAAATATTTAATGGTCGCCTTGTCTATGCTTTGATGCGATTGGACTGATTGTGTTCAACTTTGTTATCGATCAATATCAGCATCTTTAGATCTACATTTACATCATGCTGCCCTTCACACTTTACATCACAACTTGGGACGAATAATATAATTATATGACTTTGATTTTAAAACCTAGCTGTAGGTAGCTAGATCTCTAGTATAGGATTTTTGACGTCACTTAAAACCGTTTTGAAAACCTAGTTGTAGTTACTCTCTCCGGTCACAAAAGAACATCGTTGTCAAACTTTCTATACTTTGACTATCAATATCTTTTTTAGTATTTAGATTGAATGCATGAAAATGGTATGCGTAGATTTGTCTCGAAAAATATTTATAAAAGTATCATATTGAATGCATGAAAATGGTATGTATAGATTTGTCTTGATAAAAATATTTATAAAAGTATAATTTTATAGGTTTTATAAATCTATTGAAATTAGTGTTAAAGTTGTGTTCACCGTTGTCTTCGTCGAAGCCATCCACCGCTTCATCTTCCTCGGCGCCGTCCATCATTGTCAATCTCACCAACGGTGAGTCTTCTGTCAAGCCATTCCCTCGTTGCCTTTTAGCCCTCGCCGCCAGTGAGCTGCCACCTCACCTTTCACCCTCATTCTAGTCACCGCCCGCCTTGGTCCACTTGCGCCGACGCCCCACTCGTTGCCTCGTCCATCGCATCACCACGTCTGTTTGGCAACCAAAGGGCCACCTCGGTTCACACACCTGCTGATGTCACCGTGCACAGGCCACCCCCTTCATCTTCTCTGTAGATCCGGTCTATCATGAGCTGAGCCATTGACAAGTGGAACCTACATGTTAGAAGCACTATGCTATAGACTCGTGAGTCAAGCCACGCAAGCATCCATGCTAGCAACCATGTCAAATGCCATGTCAGCCCTAGTGCCACATGTCATGCCATGTGTCTGCCACCTCAGCAAAACCATGCCACATGTCGTGCCATATCACCCACCATGTGTCAGCCGAGTCATCATCCGCGTCATCTGCCATGCAAACGCCATCTCACTTGATCTTGCCACATGCTGCCATGTCACTTGCCACGTCAGCCCTAGGTGCCACGTCAGCAAGCCCACCAGTACGTGCACTGTTCCATGCACTCAGTTCATGTAGACCACACTATTCTGTAGACCAAGTCCACAGCACAATAGCTTTTCTCAATTTTGCTAGGAATTTAGTTTTTGAAAAATCTTCCGAGAGTGTGTTCTTCTCCGTCTTAGCTCTCACTGACCTAATTCTTTTTCTTAATTCATCTAAAATTGAGCTCTATCTTTTAGTTTTGGTGTTGAAGTTTTTGAAGTTCATTTGAATTTTATTTGTATTTAGTTCGTTTTCTCTTGCGTTAGATAACGTTTTCGAAAGTGCAGAAGCAGGACCAAAAGTTCAATAGTCGATATCTTAGCAAGGCCAAGCCCAGTCATATCATTTAATCATATTAAATCTAGTTTTTAAATCTATTTATTTATTATTTTATTTTAAATTATCTTGCATCGCTATTTTACTATAAATCTTCATATCTGATAATTATTGTCCAACTTAAGTAATTCCACCTTGATAATTTGAATGCTATGATTCCATTGTCACTATAGAATAAGTATTTATCTAGTGATACAATACTAGTTGTTACATGGGTTGTACATTTAGTAAGCTTATCCATGCTTGTAGTACATTGGGTCATCATCGCATGTTGATTAATTAATTAATTTTGACTTAATGAGATATTGGATCGTGGTGATTAGCCACAATTATAAAATTTGAGTACTGTGACATGGATAGTGTCATCGGTGTTGGTTATACAAAATAGTTTTCATTTAGACGAGTGGGCTTTTGCGATTAGGTGGTTTGCCTACTTGGTGGCGAAACCTTAGTGGGCAAGATCAATTTGAGTTGAGCATTGTAAAGGGTTTGTTATGATCTTCTTATTCAACATGCCCAAGGAAGCGTGTTGCTTTAATGTCACTATAAGATGATCATATCATGTGAATAATGTTGTGCAAAACTATTCGAATAGCCGTGTCCTCGGTTATGGATAATGCTAAGTGATTTCACACGAGAGAGTAGAGATTTCATAACATTTTGGATAGGCTAAATCGGGAAAGTGAATGGTTAGTTCACTGGTGGTTTATATCAATTCTTTTCAACTATTTACTTATTACTTGTTTTAAAGTATGCTTTCAATCTAATTAGTGTACTTACTTTAAACTATTGCTTTCTGTAAAATAACCATTTAGTTATCATTTGGTAAGTCTTGCATAATTATATTGTATTCTTGTTACAAATGACTTGCTGAGTACTCTATGTACTCACACTATATTCATACTTGTTCAATTGAAGAAGAAGAACCATATCAACTGGAGGTACTTGAAGGAGGATACTTCGAGGACTTCTTGGAGTAGGATTTCGCTTCTCAGTCGATTGCCTGTGAGCATGTCAAATGACCACTTCGTTTTTCAGTGTTTTCTGCTGCTAGATTCTTGAGCCTTTCCAGCTATTAAATTATAAGCTTGATAGTAAGGTTGCAACTCTGATGATTAATAATATCTGAATCTTTCCTTAGTTAATCATGATGTGATTGATATTTCATCTATATTTCTGTGTATACACTAGCATGATCCTAGATTAGTGTAGAATACACAGAGGGTCCGGACTAGAGTGATTTCTATAACAAGACATAAGTAGAATTTGAATGATTTTAATGTAGGAATTGTGGATGATAAAACCGACTACTAATTAAATAATATTTTACTGTTTTAAGTGCAAAGTTTTTACTAGAAATTTTGTATTTATTCTTATCATATTACAACATGTGTCTATCCAGCTAAACACCTTGCATGGTAGTTAAATGTCCTTTTCATATGGCTTGCTAAGTATCTAGTGTATTCAAACTTGTTGATTTTTATTAGAATAAACACCTAAAGAAGGAATGATGCATCAGCTAACGTGTTAGGATTATAACCACATTCAAGTGTTCCTATATGATTACATTAGTTTTTCTGAATATAAGTTAAATTTTGGGTTTAGACGCCCGTAAAGCTGTTATTGTTTGACCTAGCTCATATTTTAATTAAGCTAATTTTTTTAAAATACTTGTGGGCAGACATACTATTTTTTTATCTGCAACTAAACTTCTAGGCTGATACGAGAAATACAAGGTCCCACTCTGTCGTCACACCACGCACCCATTTCCCCTGGTCTTTAACTTTCGTGATAAATTAACAAAGGGAGTAACTATTATACAGGCAACTGAAATTTTTTTATCTTTCAGTCACCTGAAGTTGCACTTTGAATCATCTGAAGTTGTAGATGATTTTTTTTGGAGGGGGCTGCAATTTCAGTTGACTGAGAATGCAGCTTTAGTTGCACTTTGAATGACCTGAAGTCGCAGATGTTTTTTTGGAGGGGAGCTGCAACTTCAGTTGATTAAGAGTGCAATTTAGCAAACCATCCATATATATAGCCAATTGCTGCTAGCTTCAGTTAGCGGTGATGTTTTGGGAACGGATGGCTTTGGGGTAGAGGAACTTCTTGCCGCCGACGGCCTCGAGGATCTTCTTGCTCAGGGTGTCGCCGTCCTGGCCTTTGGACCTGGACACGTAGAACGTCCTGGAGAACCAGTCGACGAGCTCCGGCGCGGCGCACATCACCATGTGGAACGGCCAGTACCACCCGGGCCACGTCACGTAGTTGTTGCCCCGCCGCACGCTCGCCACCACCACCTTCGCCAGCGACTCCGTCTCCGCCACCGGCAGCGGTCCGACATTTATCTACGGTCCAAGGTTACGCAGTTCAGTCATTAAGGCTGTTTGTTGTTACACGAGAACGAAACCACTGGTCTCAGAAGAGTAGTCGCTTTAAGGATGTACATCGCGAGCCTCCTCGTCGATGCCGACATTGCCGTCCTTCTGGATACCCTTGCCCATGGTGAGGTTGGACACCACGTATCCCGGCATGAGGATGGTGACGCGGACGTGAGGCCCCAGCTCCGCCCTTAGGGTTTCGTAGAACCGTATGACCGCGCCTTTGCTCGCCTACAAGCACATTGAGAGTGTAATAGGTATAGCAGGGTTAGTACCAGTGGGGCATCCAGAACTTTCTATCCCTTGAATTACATGTTTTTATGAGGTGAACATATATAATACCCTACTGGAAATTCTGTCCATGAATTGATGAGTCTGACGAACAAATTTACCAGCAGCCTGGCTGACACATATAGTAGTGCTGTGAGCCCAAGAAACATGCTAGGGTTCTTAGCATACATGCATGTCAGAGCCATGCTGCGTCTATTTAGTTTTGCCAGATTCATCCATCATGTTGGTGTATTGGTGCACCTATAAGAGGTTTGGTAATTAAGCAGAATTTATCCTCGCTACTCGGTACTAAGTATATATAGTTCGCTTTGCTTACGTACGTTGTAGAAGCTCATTCTCGCCGTCGGAACTCTGCCGGCCACCGACGACGTCACGACGATGTTGCCACGGCTGGCTTTCAGGTAGGGCAGCGCGAAGTAGGTTGGGTACACGGCACCCCAAAAGTTAAGATCCTACAGGGAAAAAAAGTTGGAAAAAAAGAAATAAGTTCCACATATTTATATGAAACGATTGACCAAATTGACAAGAGATGACATAGGTTAGTTTGGGTTTAGATTCTTAGTTACGTATGAAGTGTCAACAAGGTGACTGCAACGAAATTAAAGACTTATTTCCTTATTGGAACACTGGAAATTTCTTGCTGAAAAGTCTTAATATTTCCGGCTCTTTTTTTTTTGCGTGGAGGTTTATTATATTGACTATGTGTAACATAATAAAGATATAACTGTTTTCTCATGAAAATATAGAAGTAGTTGATTTGTTTCGAGTCGCGTACAATCACGTTATGGAAGGCGGTTATGTTGGTGATTTCTTCGAAGTAGCAGCTGGACCAGATTCCTGCGTTGGCCACCAGGTGATTCACTGCAGAGATTAGAGCAAAATCAGTATTTCAATTCAGTTACTCTGAATAATTTTATTTAAAAGGACGGCTATTCTAAAAAAGCACTGAACATATCTTAAAATAACCATGAATAAAATAATTTGATTAGCTGGACCAGCACTATTTCTGATGTACAAGTCTGCACTCTGAAGAAAGGGGATTTTTTATATCCTATTTGTATTTATATCATTCTTGTTTTATATGCTCGAAATGTACTACACCCTCTTAATTACTAGACATAATTAAGTCCGAATCAAACACCAAATTGACAAGTCGATGGACCACTCAGTACAAACAAGAGTAAGTAGCTGTGACATTCTTATCACCAAACTGGATGGAAGAACCTCACATCACTATTCTCGAAAGTGGTTTCCTTTTACTGAAGGTCATGCACATATCTATCTGTATGGTTCTGTCCTTGGCAATAGAAAGTATCATCAGCTTGTGGTCAGGTATCACCGAGATTACTACTGCATGAAATTTCCTAAACGTTGATTCAAACAATCAACGGTTTAAAGTAGAGGTCTCTTTGAAACCCCAAAACAATCATCTTCTTTTAGTAAATCTTACGGTTTGTTCTCCACTACACAGCAGATCTTTCTCAGAAAGCATACCAAGCTAAACTGGCTACGTTTTCCATTGAGTGTTGCCATTTCATTTGTACCACCAACCACTGTGCGTCAGCATATCGACTTAATTTTGCAATGTCTGCTTCCAGTCTCAGAAATGCTTCTAGACTTTGAAGTTTCCTTTTGTTAGGCACCACATTATCTAGCCTAATACGTTTTGCTATTGTACAGGCGACTGAATTTTTTTATCTCTCAATCACTTAAAATTACACTATCAATCTACTGAAGTTACAACCTCCTCCAAAAAAATCACCCGTAAATTCAGGTGATTCAGAGTGAATCAACTGAAATTACAGCCACCCTCGAAAACAATCATCTACAACTTCAAATAATTGAGAGTACAACTTCAAATGATTGAGAGATTAAAAAATTTTAATCGTCTGTGCAATAGTCACTTAATTCTCTTAGAAATCGCATCTCAATGACCAAGGAGTAGGAATTGAAAGTTGAGACAGGTTTTGGCTCGAAGTGTCGTAACAAACCGTCAAACCTCGAAAGCAGACGGCCACTGGGTGCAAATTGAAGTAGCAGAAGAGAGAACAGGTAAGTTGACAGCGGCTGCTGCACGCATGCCGAAACGACCACTCACACTTGCCGAAGTGGGCGACGGTCTCCTCGACGGCCCGCTTGGCCTCCTCCGCCTTGGTGATGTCCGCCGGAACGACGACCGCGCTCGGCGCGCCGAGCTCGCGCGCCGTCTTCGCGACGGCGCGCAGGGCTATCTCCGTCCTCGCGACCAGCGCTACGCAGGCGCCCTTCTTGGCGTACTCATACACCAGATGCTGGAAGAAGAAAAGAGGTAGAAAAATTAATTACCTCGCAGCAGTTTTTTTAGCTACAAAAAAATTGGGAGATGCATAAAAAAAGGAATAAAGAATAGGGTTTAATTATTTTGCAATGGTTTTTCGGCTGGTACAATTGTACAAAGTGGGCAATAGAGAAACAAAAGAATGAACAACAGGGTTTCACTATTTTTTTTGCAGTGTCGTGTATAGCGACGTATCAGCAATTAATTTAGATGAAATGGTGTTGACGAAAAATAATAGCACTACTTTTTGTTCTAGAAATTTGATAAGAAGTCGTTGTCAACGCTATTTTTTTTTGTTCTAGAAACTAGCTTCCACCGTTTTTCTTACATTATTTCTTTATTTCTTTCATTGTTTCTCTAATAAATCTGATATTCAACTTTTAAACTCCAGCAACATAACATAAAAGAAAATCGAGTTACTTTTATTACTTTCCTTTTTATTTGACAGGATTCTAAGAGTACATGTTACTGTTTCTTCCTTTGTCCTCATATGAGACCCCCTGGTTGGTACTCTCTGGTGTAGTGTGCCACTATACACCGTCGATTCGTTCACGTCAAGAATTCAAGACTACTTGCATAGTAGTCAAGAATTCAAGGGTGATTGTAGAAGCACATGCACCTGGTGCACAGCTATGGTAGCAATGGCTGCAGGATGTAACGTGCTTCTAAAAACTATTTTTCAGTTTTTTATAGTAATTAATTTTTAAACGAAGTATTTTTTTGAAATAAGATCTACTAGTTAATTATGGTACATGCTATACAGACTTCATTTATATCGGCAATAACCGCACATGAGTTTCTGTTACTCGGTAATCTTTCACACAAACAGCCTAAAAGTCACAAACCACAACAAAAAAATCATAAATTTTAGCGAAAAAAAACAGGCCTTATTACTACTTCGGCCTGGGACCAGCAATCTTGATAGCTAGGTTCAACGTCGTTTCAACCCTTTCACAGTTAGTATACTTCACGGATAAACTTTTATGTACTTACTGGCATATGGAGAACCTTCTAGCGGGAAGTGATGTGTATCATCAATAATTCTCGTATTTTGTCCTAATTAATACAATTTTGTGGGCAACTATATCTCATCTTTATATCATTTGATTGATATTTCGGGCCGCTTTTACATAAGCAGTTACTACAACGGTGGAGCGCAACGGTGAAAAGTGAAAACACCCTATTTCAATTAAAAAAAAGTGTGTACATATAGTGTTTCTGATATTTTTTTATGTGTGTAAGGTTGTGTTGAATCAGTTGTGCGCTGTTAATAATAATAATAATAATAATAATAATAATAATTTATAGGATTGGTGCTGATCAAACTAGTTGCGCTTGAAGGATTGCAAAAGCTCTCAACCATATAGCTGTTACGAAAATGATTA
Source organism: Dendrocalamus latiflorus (assembly GCA_017311315.1). Classification (NCBI taxonomy): domain Eukaryota; kingdom Viridiplantae; phylum Streptophyta; class Magnoliopsida; order Poales; family Poaceae; genus Dendrocalamus; species Dendrocalamus latiflorus. Next base: position 1,956,093 of record CM029645.1, read on the forward strand.
TGAACTATCCCTTTCCCAAAACAGAAAACTATTATTCAGGGCGGAAATTAATTAGAGAACTGTATTAAAGAGAAACACTATTTATATGACGGCAAAGATATTAATTTTGTCTTGGCATGATCTTCCCTGTGGACGTACTCACTTCTTTCTGAGTGACAACTTTCTAAATGAATGTTTAGCCTATGCAACTATTTTGTTGAGCTGTTCCTTTGTGAAGTATTTTCACAAGCCAAGATTTAGCATGCATCATTTGCACCCTAAGAAAAAATGACCATGCATGTTTGATTTAACATTTCTGAGAAACTTCTCGAATCTAAATGACCAAACCTATCATCAAATCAGCATGGAGAACCAAACCTACCATCAAATCACTTTCTCAAAATAAAATGGAAAAGGTAAAGCTGCAATTCACCCAACCAAAATGAGAAATACAATTTACCTGATGCCAACACGTGAAGATGATGTTAGTTTATGATTCGATGCAAGTCACCGTCAACACAGATGCAAATTTAAGTTCGTGTAATATCGTGCACCCGCTCACTAACGATATCTACAACTTTTGCTTTTTTATGTCCTACAGGCTTTAAATATCCAAATCATACCAACAAAAAGCCAACCAAATCCATTTAAATTATGAACATATATATGCACCCGATCCATGCGCCATTATATTAATCTGTGTGGTTCTTTCTGCGAGACCAACATAATGCAGTCCTGTAGTCCAACCCAACCACCATGGACAAAATTAAAGCACCATTCCATATGCCCCAACAGGATACGTATATTGGTGCAACCAAAACCAACACGATCGAACGAAAACCGAAGAATTCTCGTGAAATAATTGTGCTCACGTATGTTTGTTTTCTTCTAAGAAACTTGAACTCAAAACGAGAGGCAGGTGCCAACACGGGTCTAATGAAACCGTCGAAGATGTACGCGTATGATACGTACGTACAGGCATCGAAGAAAAACGTTACGTGTACGATACGATAATATTTTTATTTATTTTTAATGGCTGCTACAGTGTATATTACCATGTGTCACAGTCTCATTGACTTGTTACACCAACTCGGTTGTATCACTGGTACATATTAAAAATTTTCCTAGCAGTGGTCGTCGCCACAGAGATTCGTACGCGTTCCAAATCGTGTGTCTATATATATATATATATATATATATATATATATATATATATATATATATATATATATATATATATATATATATATATATATATATATATATATATATATATATATATATATATATATATGAAAATTACATAAGGCACCTTGGTGTCTAGGCACCCACATCAAGAATCGTCCGATACACGTGTATGATTGATAAGTTTTTTGAGTTTGGGTATGAAAATATTTTATACCCTTGATATATTTATGGTAAGTAAGTTTTGAACTCAATTCAAACTAGTTTGAACTACTTTTGAGTTCAATGCGACTATAGTGAGTATATACCATAAAAATAGTTCAAACTAATTAAACTGAAGTTGAATTTAATTTTTTTCGGAGTTTGACATCTCAAATATATTTTTTATGGGTATATGAAAATACCCACATCAAACATTGTGAATCTCAAAGCAAATCAACGGGTATTGATATGGGTGCCTAGGCACCAGGGTGCATGAAACATCGTCATATATATATATATATATATATATATATATATATATATATATATATATATATATATATATATATATATATATATATAGGAAAATTACGTAATGCACCATGGTGCCTAGGCACCAACATCCGATACACGTGTATGATTGATAATTTTTTTGAGTTTGGGTATAAAAATGTTTTATACCCTTGATATATTTATGGTAAGTTAGTTTTGAACTCAGTTCAAACTAGTTTGAACTACTTTTGAGTTCAATGCAACTACAGTGAGTATATACCATAAAAATAGTTCAAACTAATTAAACTGAAGTTGAATTTAAATTTTTTCGGAGTTTGATATCTCAAATATACTTTTTATGGGTATATGAAGATACCCACATCAAACGTTGCGAATCTCGAAGCAAATCAACGGGTATTGATATTGGTGCCTAGGCACCATGGTGCATGAAACACTCGTCATATATATATATATATATATATATATATATATATATATATATATATATATATATATATATATATATATATATATATATATATATACTGTGCATGCACGTAGGAATATACGTAGTAGGCCGCGGCTAGCACTGACCTCGCCGATGCCGGAGGAGGCGCCGGTGACGAGCACGACCTTGCCGCGGAGGTCCTCGCCGGCGACGAAGGGGCGCAACAGCAGCCTGGCGACGAGCCGGCAGACGAAGGACACCGGGAGGTAGACCGCGAGCACCAGCACCAGCCCTACGTGCATGAAGCAGCTGAGGAAGCCATTCACCAAGGTCTGGTTGGCCATGCCGATCGTCAATGGCTGCTCCCCTAGCTCGCTTGCTCCTCCTAGAAGCAAAATCAAAAATAAAAAAGGAAAAAGTTGGCTGGCAGCTAGCTCAGGTGAAGGAAGCAGAGGCAGTGGAAAAACTGAGAGCTTGTGGTGTGGTATTTATGGGAGCAAGCTAGGCGGCCAGCAGGACCGCAGGAGGAGATGACCGGAGTTAATATTGATCTTCCTTTCACCGGGCTCTATTGGTATGGATGTCTGCTTTTAGTATTTTAAGTCTGTTTTTATTGGTTTTTAAAACTAATTTTTATAAGAAATAGTTTTTTATAGTATATAACTTTTAAACAGAGTGTCTTTTTCAAAATAGATTCTACTAATCAATTGTAATACACAATTTTATTTATATCGATAAAAAATTATACACAAGTGTCTCTATCTATATGATGTTACTATTTATAAATCAAAGCCAATAGTCAAAGATAAAAGCTAATATGAACATATCCTTAAAGAAGTCAGAAATCAATATAAACACTTGACTTTTCGAAGCAGTTTCTCTACTCCTGTCACTTCCATCTAGCTCTGAGGATAAATCAAGGACCACGGACACATCATGTACCATATTCCTCTAGCTCCCATCTCACACACGCATCTCTCTATCACTTTTTGCATCACTCGCTCTTTTTTAAAAGCTATTTTTTTAGCTATTACTATTTATTTTTAGCTAAAAATTATTAATCATGGCCAAAAACTATTAAGAAGTCAATATGAGCACCGCTACGTCCACCGATCCCTTCAAGACAATGCCAAGTTTGCCTAACTTGGAGATCTCTGTATGACTGTATCACAGCTTTACTAGCTAGTAGACCAGTTGCTTAATTAGTGGCTTTCGTCGTACCATGAAATTAATTCGAAAATGACCACATGTGTTACTACATAATACTACTTGCTCTCATCGTACTGTAAATTAATCTAGCTGCAGAAGCACGGCACATCACGATAGCTACCACATGGATCGAAATATAAAAGTTGATAATTTATAAGGGGTTTTATGAAAAAAATTGAAAATTGGAAAAGCGGAGGGCATTCTCACGAAATTGCTGATGGGGCAGGAGCCTTCCTGCAAAAATCAGAGATCCGTACGCAATTTCGTAGAACTAGAAAGCCTTTTCACAAATTTACCTATGTGGCAGTGCTGCCCGGGGAGCAATCCCTTAGGGAATAATAGTGAAGCATTTAGTTGCTTTCATCCGAATGGAAATAAAAGGACTACCGGCTTATTCATATTGATTTCTACTCCTATCTTCTGTTTAGAGAAGTTAGAAGTTAATATGAACACTCGGCTTTTGGAAGCGGTTTTTTCACTCATCTCACTCTGATGATAAGGTGAGGGTCACAGACGTATCACACCCCACTTCTCACTTTTCCCACTACTCGCTCCCTCCTTCTTAAAGTCTATTCTTTTAGCCAGTACTATTTAATTTTAGCCAAAATCTACCAACCGTAACTAATATGAACACGTCCTACAACATACTACTGTGGTTGTAGGGTGACAGGGTGAATACCTATATTAACAGAAAAAAAATGCATTTCTATTTTTTATTAACTTGATTTCACGGTTTTTAAATTTGGGTGAAAAGTGTACGTAACAGGACCTTGTATTATTTTTGTCCGTATGTCTCGGTTTATCGTGATTGCGCCTTCGAAAAATTTCCTCGACCTCGCTATGAGCACATATATATACCTTGTGAAAAAATGTTGTATTGTTTGGGTAGCTTGCTTAATTTCATACTAATACCTTCTTAAGATTTGCTTCAAGTATATCTGGTACATCGCCTAGGCATTGCTCGTTCGACTAATTATGCTTGTGACTAGTTACTTACAAACTTTAACCATTTTGGACGAGAAAACAAATTTGGGGCTTCCTTTATTCTTCCTTTAGCTCGAGAGAGCCATGATGAGTTAATGTCGGTGACTTTCATCACATAAATGATGGGTTAATGTCGGTGACTATCATAGGGGAGTACTTGTCAAATACTTATATAACCTCTATTTAATTTAGAGCCGTAGCAGAAATATTTTGCTCATACAATTCACGAAGATTCTTTAATTTTAACCACCTGGACTTCCCATCAAAACGAAGCACATCACTGCCACACCAAATCACGTGATAATTTTGACAGCATCATTTATCAAACAGCTGTGGGTACTCACAGCTTCTACTAGTAGTTTCGTACCATGATACCATGCACGATGCACTATCGTGTGATAATTTTGACAGCATCATCTACCAAACAGCTGTGGGTACTTACAGCTTCTACTAGTAGTTTGGTATGATACCATGCACTAACCCGTGTCCAACAGGATCATCATAGATTAATTTCGGCAGAGGTTGTTGGGAAGGTGGAGAAACTTTAAGGATCGATTGCATGTGGCAGATGACTATGGAGAGAAATGCGAGGGTTGACCGTAATATCTAAGCTTACAGCTTTATAGACAGTAATGTACACATCATATCGTGTCTGGTTCGAGATTCAGCTGAGCCCTTTCCACTGTGATACAGCTAGCCTTCTGTTCAAGTTGCAGATTGATGTCCCATCGGTTGGATTCATCAATTAATGGGTGGTTGCTTTTTTTAATTTTAAAAGCTGTTTTTTTTATTTTTGTACGCAAATTAGTTTTTAAACAAATTGCTTTTAAGACGAGGTTTACAAATTGATTATAATATATACTGTAACGACTTCATTTGTATCGGCTAAAACCACATGCAAGTTTTTATTACTCTGTACTCTCTCACACAAACAGCCCAAAAATTATAAGCCGTAGCAAAAAAAATTATAAACTGAAAAAGAAGGTCCACTCTCACTCGAACGCGAAACCACCGAATCTAAACAATGGACAAAATATGCAATCGCAAAAATAAAATAATAATGGACTGTGCAGTGTATGCTCCAATATGCAAATTTATTGATGAGAAAATTACATATATCTTTTCTTTTTCTTTGTTTTATTTCCATTATTTATATCCCACACCATCTTAACTCTCTTTGTTGAAATATATGCATTTTAGCCAGCTTGCCTAATTTAACTTGAATTCCTATATACCCATTACTTCTCATTAGAACACTGGAACTTGCATAACACAGAATAATTCCTGCATATATAATTTATACGTTGGAAACATGCCGAGGATACCCAGGGGCGGAGCCAGGATCCAAACAAAGGGGGGGCCGACCCGCCAAGGCGCCGGCGTCATGGGCCCTGGGCGTCGTGTGTCGGCAAAATTAAACATACACATATATAATTAAACATACGTATATATATTGTCATATAAATTCAATCATAACACATATGGCAAAATAATGTAGCATACGTCTAGTAACACAAAAGAAAGGTACTTTCATTACATCTCCACAAACTTGAATTTGTTACATCTCTACTAACTTGAATTTAGCACGACGATTACCAACTAGATCATAAGATTTGATAATATCATTGGAACTAATCTTGGCTGCCAATTCCTTTTCAATATAAACTATCATGTAGCTTCGCAAAAAGCCATCTCCTATTTTAGTCCTAGTACGTGTCTCGGCAAGTTTCACGGTTAAAAAGACTCTCTCAGTAGTCGCTGTTGATACTGGAAGAGTTATGACTAATCTTAGCAATCTATCGACCATTGGATAAATATAATTTTTACCTAATCTCACTAGTCCCTTTGTTAGATCAGCAAGTGATGGCAATGTACTTAGCTCTGGATGGTTGCATATATCAAGTTGAAAATGTGGTAGTTGACACTCCAATTGAGCTTGATCTTGACTTGAAAAATCAGCGGGATAGTACTTTTCCACCAGAGTACTTATCTTTGAAATGTCAAAGCCATCTTTTGGCAGGGTCCTAATTGACTAATTGACTGTAATTAAAGGTGATTAAGGGGTCCTATTAATACATCTGGTGGACCATTGGGGGGGCCAGGCCCCTGCCCGCCCCCCCTCCTCTCCGCCCCTGAGGATACCCTATAATGATAGACGGATTCAATTCATTTCCTGTAACCACCTTCATGTAAGTGATCGAAACAATATTTCTAAATCTTTACTATTTGGTAAGTTTGAGTTGGTGGTTGGTGCATTCTCCTTCTTCCCTTCTCAACCGTCCGATTTGAATACTGAAATCTTGACCATCTATCTAACATCCCTCTCCCTCTCTCTCATATCTAACTACCCCTCCTCTCCACTTCCACCAACAGTTACCATCTCCAACCTCCTCTTCTACCCGGCGCCCTCTCCCGCCTCCCTCCCCTCCTGCTTGGACTGTATAACTTTTTATATGCCGTATCTTTCTGGGTGATGCAAATCTGTAAAATTTATATAGTTAGAAACTGATGAAAATTAACTAATCATCATTTGAATTATGCCCCTGATTCCTCTTGCCTTTTGACAATTGACCTACACTAGCTGAATGTCCGTGTGTTGTTACGGATTTAAAAACTTTTAAAACATATTTGTATATATATTCTAAAATTTTTTACCATCCGTGAATTTCTTTTAAAAATTCGTACTAACATACAGACATTCAGTTAGGATACCAATTTTTTATCTCGTATTGACCAGTGATATCTTAGCATGCTCTCTCAGTAATCAATGCTTCGGACTGTTAAGATGCAAAAATCGAATGTGCAATTTGGTCCCAAGCATGTCTCTGTATGATGGTTAATGCTGGTAGTACTACAAGTGTACAATTGCCGTTACTTGTTCGTTGCTGTATGTGTAGCCGCCCACGTGTTTAAGAAAGAGAAAGGAAGGTGAAGGAAGTGCACTAATCTCGGAGCACAATAGACGTCCACGGTAGCGGATGCATGTACGAGTGGTTTTTATTTTTTCCGTTATTAATAGTAAAATTTTCAATTTTGTATGTTTACAAACAGGCTCTGAATTTGTAATTTAGAGCCATGTTTTCTGCCGGGTATAAAAATTCTCTGGCAGTTTCAAAAGGAGTTGTGAAATTTTTTTTTACAAGCGGATCCTTGTCGGTAAAATCAGAAGATTCTCTCTTTATGTTCTTACCCTAGTATAAGCAAGAAAAGGGCGCCCATATGCACAAAAAAATTATGTACAAATTAACTCACAAAAATAGATGGATAAGTTACTTAAGCGTAGGTTTGAGATAGTGAGTGCATATCAAAGGTATATAGGGTTATTCGGGTAAGCGCGTGAATCATACTATCTCAGAGAAGTTATTTAAAAACTTTTATTTGAGGGTCATTAATTAATTCCTGTAATGAAAAACTAACGACAAATCCCGTAATTAATTGGTTTGCGTTGTCCATTTGACCGATGCAGACACATGTAGTTGCCCATGATGTACAATTAATCAGTTGTCTTCGTCGCCGCGAAGCTAGGTCTCATGAAGCATCTAGCTAGCTAGCTAGCTCCGATTCTCCGCCTGCCCGCACGCTCTTCAATGGCAGCTGCGTGTTGGAGAGCTAGATGGTGGTGCTCAGTTGAGCTGAATTTTTGTAGCTTATAATTAAATTTTTACTATAATTAATTGAAATTATACTGTAGTTAATATTGGTCTATTTGGTATACAGGTTAGCCCAACATGTATAATGCAAACGAATAGGGAAAAAAGAACCTGCAAAAAAGCTCAAAATCTGAAAAGTCAGAAAAATAAAAAATTTAGAAATAGTAAAAAATAATTAAGCTGAAAGCCAAAAGACTAAGCATAAATAAGCGGGTAAGTGCTTTAATGGGCAAGTGCTGGGATTTAATTAAGATTACAAAACCAAGGGCAGCAGTGAATTATGTTGGAGCTTGGAGTTACCATGCAGCGTAGAACTTGCGAAATCTAATTAGAGCAAGTATAATAAGAGGTTGTTAGTAGACTGTATGCTGAGGTGGAGGAGAGAGAAGAGAGGTTTTACAGCCAGCTGAAGCACAAGAACCAAGAAACTTTGTGAGAGAAAGGGGTGGGTCATACAGTCTTCAGCTGGTTGTAAACTACTATATGAATGGGCTGATAAGTGGGCTGTAAGTATCCATACAACCAGCTGAAGGCTGTATTATTAGCCTTGCTCTTGGTAGCCAGTCCAAAACGGACGTCGTTTCAACAAATTGGTTTTTGTTTGCTTACTTCTCCGTTTTACCATGTAAGTCACTCACATGTTGACCAAAGATTCACTAATTCTACGAGACAATTAATGACATTGAACTATGCATACATATTTTTATTAAATAATATACTACAACTAAAATAGGAGCAGATGGTTGATACACACTCCAGACAAATATGAGAGATGTTTCCGGATGCGTACAATTAAACTTTGGCAATTGATGTTTCTATAAATATTTAGATTTGACATAAGAATAATGGTATGTGTAGATTTGTCTCAAAAATACATTCACAATACACTGCTACAGACAGACCTATCACAGACGGTTCCTAAACCGTCAGTGTTTAGGTGTCAGTGATAATAGGTGGTTATCACAGACGGCTCCCAAGCCGTCTGTGATAACTCACATTACAGACGGTTTTGTATAACAACCCGTCGGTGATAGTCGAGTATCACAGACGGTTCGTGTTAACAACCGTCTGTGAAAATATCTCAGACGGTGGCCAATATAAACTGTCTGTGACATTTTAATCACAGACGGTTCATACGGAACCGTCTGTGCTGTAGCCGTCCAGTATAGCCTCTTTTGTAGTAGTGATATTATAAGTGGGGATAGGTAGATCGCGTAGCTCGGTGGGGAACAGGGTCAGTCGGGCAGGGAAACTGGCTGGAGTGTAAACACACACAGACCCATTGTTCCTTGATGTCTTCAAGTTGTGTAAATGGGAGGAAATTTTCTATCGCCGAAATTTCACTGGTAACCGAAGTGACGGCCTTATCGGTGGGTATCGGTAAAATTTTATGCCAGTCAAAAATTTTTGGGTTCATCAAAATTCATCTAAAATTTCAAAAAATCAAAATTTTCACAATTTTAAATTTCAATTCAAAATTTTGGGCCAATTTTTTTTTGAAAATTCCGATAGCTGGTGGTTACCAGTTGTATCATTGCCCTCCAATAAAATTTTGAAACCAATACATTTTTCCCTGGTGAATGGTCCCTTTATATATCGTTTAACATTTACTCCCTCCATTCTTTTTTACTAGACTTTCTAGAATCCGTGCTGTCAAACTTTTTAAAGTTTGACCACTAATAGACTCAAAACTATCTAAATTGGCTATACAAAAGTTATATCATTAGATTTATCATTAAAAATACTTTCATAACATTATAATTTTAATAGTATATCTTAACGTAAAGTTATAAGAAATAGCAGTCAAAGTCGTATCTCGGAGACCATAAAAAGTCAAAAACGTCAAGTAAAAAAGAACAGATAGAGTAACAGACTAATTTGTTTACACCACTACCAAACTAGTGCCGCTTGAGCAACTACAAATATATTTTATTTTCTCAACAAAAGAAAACTGACTTTGAGCTCAGCAATCAGCACCATATAGCTCTACAAATGACATGCATAACCCTAACACAAAGCTATGATCACTAGCAAGTTCTTCCCTTTCTGAAGGAGAGGTGCACTCAGGCACGTCACTTTATCCAGTCGAAATAACCGGGTTTGCACATGATCATTAACTTCGTATGCATAAAAAATAATGACAAAATGCATTGAATGAATTTGTTCTGTGCATTTCATGTCATTTCACATGCCCATTGTGGTCAAGAATTAATTTGCATTATCCTAGGACCACAATGGCCAAATTATTCCCGGGCATCTCCCTTGCTTGAAGGAAACAGATCTAGTTCCTGCTACAAGCTGGTGACCTGCAACCGTAATACAGTTCAGGCATTATTGAGTGCAATTAGCAGCCGCGTAACTTAACTCGTGATTCCACCAACAAATGCTTTGTTCCTATCAAGTGCAGTCTGCAACTGTAGGGTGAGCATTTTTGCAGGGATAATGTGGTAGCTTAGGCTCCTAGCTTTTAGAACTAGAGAATTTGTGTGAAATTAAGCAGCTCGTAGGGATCGCTAATGGCTCAAAATCCAATTAGGACTTATAGGTTTTGATCTTGTAACCTCTATTTCCTGCGTCTGTAGATACTTGCGGTACCACAAAAAAAAAAGGTCCACGGATTACTCCAAATATAATAGTTGCGATTTATACTTTCCTCTAAAGTCCACATACGCTTGTGTGGGAGGAATCAAACTTCAGAATTTTAAAGCAAATGAAAAAATAGAATGATTGTTAATTTATGTCAAATTAATTAACTGTAGCTTTAGTATAAAAGGAACTAATTGTAACTGATGTAGGTGTACGTATAACTTTGTTGTGCGACAAATCATATCACTCTTCTCAGGTAAACTTAGTTTGCTGGTCATATATCCATTGTTTGTCACCTTGAAATAGTCGATTACGTCAGTTAGGGTTTCCTAGAAGTTCCAGTGGAAATCCTGGACCATCAGATAGCACAATGATATGCTCACGTCTATCGCTGCGTACGCTAAGAGTAGACGGATGTTCACCGCGTGAGAACCAAGCTAGATAACTGAATGCAACTCGATGAAGAGGAAACTAACCATAGCCGAATATCCGAGATATATATTCTCTAATCCACAATCATAAAGAAACTAACCTACACAACTACGTACCCTCGATGGTGCAGAGCACAGATTAGGTGCTCGACATGTTCCAATCTAGAAAGACCTACGAATAGGGGTAGATGAGGATCCATCCATACTACACTAAGGTAAGGGCAGTGTCATCTCGGCCGAAACCATGAATTCTCATTATCAATATTCTGATTAGAATGGGCGGCCTCTACGAGCTTGTATAGCCAAAAGAAATAAAAACAAGGAAACTAAAACAAGTAGGAAGGTGGACAATAATCTTGGATTTATGATCATCATCACTTTCTAAAAATCTAAATCTGAAATAAGGAAACTAATCTTGCATTGTAGATAGATTTTATTGATGGAAATCTATTGGAACCTTCTTTCTGCATATATACACAGTGTATGGACATGGCACTGTTACACCACACATTGTATTGTTCATGTGAACAGTACCTGCATGTATTGTTGTGCTTTGGGTCTCTTTGCCTTTCCATGTCTATATCACACAACTAGGGATGGGGCGTTTCTTTCCCCCACGGGCACGGAAATGCTAGCAATCATCTACCCATCGGGTAGACGGGCGTAGGCATGGGTGAGCTTCACTCGTGCCCGCTTCCCCCGTTTACCTAACATCTTCCTCTGACAAGTGGCATCTAGAGGAAAAAAACCCTTATACTCCACGTCACCACCCCAACCCCACTCGACCACTCCTGTCCCCCCACCCCTCCCTAAACCCAAATCATGTCGCCTCACTCCTACATCTGTTTGGCTCTCTCGTTCTCTCCTGACTCCCCCCAAACCCTACAACGTCACATGCTCGCGTTGCGCCCTAGCCTAGACTGGAGCCCATCGCTAGCAAATCCTCTCGCCCTCCTCTAGCTCCGACACACTCTCTCCTCGTGTTCTCTGTCCCTGAGATACTCCCATCACTAGGTTACAACGCCGCACCCTCGTGCTTGAAGGAGTAGACGACACCACAGGAAGAGGCCGGCCCCAACCCTAATGTTCATTTTTCACCCATCCCCCCCCCCCCCCCCAATCTCGATCTGGTGCTTGTGATTTATGTTACCTCAGATTTGCTTGCTATCAATTTTCTTTGTTAGATGGCAACTCTGGGGCAAGTAGCAGCCAACCTAGGCAATCTTCGCAAGCCTTAATACTTCGTCCTCAACCTATGTGAATTGTGGTGAGCTACTATTGAAATCACTGATTTTATCATGTACTATGTGTTGGGTTGTTTTGAGTGGTGGCAGGTAAACGAGCATGCCCGCGGGCATTGAGCACTCGCGGGTGACAAGCATGGACGAGGTTCTTTGCTTATTGCCCTTCGTGGGTATGCCTCGGTGAGGAATTGGCTAGCGGGCATGGGTATAGATGAGAACTACCTGTGCCCGCCATACCCGATTACCATCCCTAAACACAACCCACTTTTTTAAGGAAATAGCAGCTATTTTTATTAAAGATGAAAAAGGAGATTACAAAGATAGAGTGTTTAACTTTAATGTACATATCAGCCTTGCCTAGACAAGAACAAGGCAGAAGACTACTTAAGATGGTTTAAGAGGCTTAGATGCACCACTTATATTTCATGCGCGAGCTTTTTCCTTGATGATTGCCATTGTGAAATTGGAACTATTAAATTGTAACTATGCATACTAAAACGATGGATTGTAGGTTTTAGCTCTTTTTTTCAGCCTATGACTTATAGTTTCCTCTGAACAAATAAATGAGACGACTTTCTTATCGTCTTTTCAAAACGGCTTATCAACACTCAACACGTTCACATAAGCCCATTAGGCTAAGATCAAAAATCATTAGCCACAGCCATAAACTATCAGTCGCAACAAAAAAGAACCATCATTTATTGCAAGAGTTTTTCCTTTCTCTCTAAACAAAATCGTGGAAAATGCTGACTTTAATTGGCCCAATTGTAGCCCATCTGTAAAATACTGTTGATCCATGGACCCTTACATTGTAGCAACAAACTAGGGGCCTTATGTAAACCAGTTGGGCTTGTATGATCATATCTATTATCTATACGTTTTCTACAAAAGAAAATTGCAATTTGTTATTGTGATCCAAAACCTTGATTACCTGGGCCTAGTTCGAAAGGTCGGCCTAACTAGTAAAATGAACCCGTAAAGTGGGCCTAGTTCAACGGGTCTAAGCTGTCGAAGCTCATATACCCCTGACACCACTCAGGTGCACGGACAGGTGGGTTGCGTCCTCTAGACACCATAAAAATTTATTATAGACACTTAAGATATCAATAAGATATGGTAGAGTGTGGACATATTTTTTTTCATTAAACACGTGTGTGTATATATATGTGTGTGTGTCTGTGTGTGTGTTTCTAAAATCGGTAGATACCAGTATCAAGTCTAGGACCTAAGTCCCGCTCCAAGTGGCTTCGGGTTTCTATCTTCCGGCTTCCAGAAACTAAAAGACAGAATGAACGTGACGGCTTCTTAATTTTGGTTTTTTTCTTTTTTTTTCTTTTCTTTTTTGCTTATTTCTTCGCATTTTCCGTGAAGATATAACAGTGCTTTTCATTTTTCATATTTTTATTTATTTTCTTTAATTGAATGATTCAGCAAAAGCTAACAGTTGCTACAGTGCAATTCAGCTAAAAGCCAAAAGTCGGAAGCCACAGCCGGTTGGAGCGTGCCCTTTGATTCCTGGTGGGATGGGTGCTCACCCGCATGCCTAGCAATCTGGCCATATGCCAGCTTCGAAAGTAACTTTTTAAAAAAATAGTTAATAACAAGAAGGGTTTTGTTAAATGTCATCCGGATGTTTTCTTCCTAACTATCATCCAGATTTAAGACCATTGGATTAGAGATCCAATGGCCATGAATTCTCCCCCTCTTCTTGAATTCTATCCCCTCCCCCTTTGAAAAAAATCTCCCCCCTTTAAAAACAATGGGTCTTTTGATCTCTAATCCAAAGGTCACAAATTTGGATGATAATTAGGAAGAAAACATCCGGGTGATGGCTATACACTCCCTTTTAAATAGATGTCATGTGGACAAGACAGTGGTCTGGTGGTGAGAGTAAGGGTATCCGTTCCCACCTACCCGGCTTCGATCCATAGGATATCTATGGTGTGTTTTATTTAATCAAAGTACACATATATGCGTTCAATGGTAAAAAGTGTATTTGTGCTTCGTGAAGCCCGAAAACCTCCGCAAAATTTCTAACATACCACATACGTATTATGTTGTGGACACGAACACCAGTCTTTGTAGTGCATGTCCTCATTGTACCCTCCGAAAAACAGATGTTATGACTTGTAAGATGAAATCACACTTGTTGATGTTTTAATATCGATCTTACGTATGATTTATTTGGATTCAAGGAAACTCCTAGAAGACCCGGTGTATGCACATGTAGAGTTGAGACACGGAAATTTTTATACAGATTCAGACATTCTCCTAAGAGAATAATAATTCTACGTCTTGTGTGATCACTAATCACCAGAAAAGGATTACAATTGAGAGTAATGTGAATGCCTAGCACTATCTCCTCCTTCGATCCGAATGCCTCCCCTCTCTTTGACGTTAACCTTTATATAGTCAGTGAACCGATGGTAATTGTCTCACGCCAGAAGACGTCTCAACACTTCGGATGATAACTACCTGACGGAAGTTACTATCAGAGAGACATAAAAGGCCGTTCGCCATATAGTGGTTTTTGTCAGAGAGAGATCGTGTGTGGTTATTGGATAAACACACGTTCTAATTGCCTTATCAGACAAACCCACGATGCAGTTGTTCGTCGTACACAAGTTAGTCAGAGATAGGTTGGTCGCAAGAAGGACCACAACCATAAGGTGGTCACATGACAACTTACGACTATTTGATCGTAGAAGGATTTACGACCAAGGGGTAGTCACAGTAAGACTTACGACTATTTGATTGTAGAAGGACTTATGACCAAGAAGGTAATCGCGGCAAGTCTTACGACTATATGGTCGTCGAAGAGTTTACGACTATATAGTCGTAGAAGAGATTACTACTATCCTATCATACTTACCTCTTATCGATAAGAGGTATATTCAAGAAATATAACGACATAATAATTTAAGAATTATTCTATCCTCATCGGCACTAAAGAGGGGAACCCCGGTTTCTTGAAGTGCAATCCGTGAGATTGGCGCTTGCCACTAATTCATTAGGTGAGCATCCCGTTAATTCCTTATCAAAGAAAAACATCTTGCTAATTATACACTTTTCTCTATACAATGCCCGGCTGATAAATCAACTACGCACGCTTTGACCAACAATGACAACAAAGTGTCAGAGAAGTCAACGGCTTGGAGACGCCAATTTTTACAAGGCATGTACCCTACTTCACCGTTCACACTTCGTCGTCGTCCTCCTCCTCATCACCGGCGACCCCCGCTTCTCGCAGGTCGCCAAATAGCAGTAGTACGGCGGTATGTGAGCCCTCCATCCGAGCACCTCAAACCTCTCGTCGCCGGGAACGTCTCGTCCGACGATCAGGTCTTGCACGCTCACGCGGGGGAGCGTTCCCACCCGCTCCACCGCCGTCGAGCGGTAGTTGTAGAGAAGGTACACCTCGCCGGTGCGGCCCTTGTCGATGGCCATAGGGTGCACGTACGACGGGCGGTTCTTGCCGATGAGGTCCATGGGGTTATCGCCGCAGAGCGAGAGATGCCGCCGCATGTGACCTCTCAGGCCGCGCAGCAGACCGCGCCAGAAACGGGCGTCCATGTTGGCACGCATCAGGCCGCCGTACATGTTGGCGTACATGAACGAGCACCTGAGCTCCGCCGCGACGGCCATGGCCACGGCGGCCAGCTCTGGGCGGTCGTCGGGGTCGGTGACGCCGAAGGCGCGAGCCTTGAAGAAATACCAGTACTCCTCCGGTGACAGGTAGTGCAGCCTTACCGGGACGGTCGTCGCCAACCTCTCGACGGCGGCGTCCGTTGCACTTGTGATCACGATTTTGCTGCCATTTGCTATACACAATGTGGACGAGCAGAAATCATAGAACCTTCTCCACGCCGCCTCACCGACATCGCCGTCGACTTCGACGATAAAAAGGGTTTTATAGCTTCTTCCATCTTGGAAATTCTTTTGGTGCTTGATTGCCATTGGGGTGTCATCTAGGTGATCTCCGCGAATGCGTATGATGACAGGGTAGGAACACCGCACCCTCTCGTCCTTGCAGACGTGCTCGACTAGGGTTCTCTTGCCGGCTCCCCGCCGGCCAATCACAGGCAGGACGTCCAGACCTGCCGCCAACGATCTCTCCGGCTCCTTACGCAGCAGGAAGCCGATGATGCGGTGCAGCTCCGCTTGGCGCCCAAACATGCAGTTGTCGACAAACATGTACGTGCTGTACGGCTGGCAGAACATGCGAGGGTAGCTACCCAAGAACACGATAAACTCCTCCATGTCAGCAATGGAGGTCTCTAACCTTCCAAGGACGGATCTTAGCTCGTCCATGGCTTCTGAACCAAGCACTGAACGCCGCCGCCGCTTCCCAGTGGTCGGGCCAAATGTCGACAGGAGCAGCATTTCTTGATCCGCCCGTGGCGCCCCGGCGAGGGTGCCACTGTACTTGAAGGTGTCGAGCACGTAGTGGCCCCGGTACATGGCCTCCATGAGGATGGAGAGCTGCAGGAGCATCGCTCCGTTCGTCACGCGCCGCGCGGAAGCCTCCTCGACGACCGTGTGGGCTTGCAGCAGCGCTCTCCTCAGCCGCTCGAGCTTCTCGCCGGCGGTCATCGACTCGGTGCACCGTCTGATCATGGAGGACATGAACCTGCTAAACAGCTCGCCCGCAACCGCGGCCAAGAGCGCATCCATTGCTACTATGGGATGATACGCGCGTCTATGCTTCCTGCAGAGCTAACTACTAGCTAGATAGGATACTGAGGCATGGACAAGCTAAACTAGCATTCATAAAAAAAAATAGTAGATTTGAAGGGTAATTGTAACTTACTATTACGTAAGTGTAAAGATCGACATGACCTCATTTATGTCTTGGAAAGATATATACAAGATTGGATGTCACAGGAGGAGTGGATCAAAGGGCAAAAGATTTTGGGTGTGACGGATTCAACGCCCTAGAAGTTGCGGTAGCACGACAAGGTACCAGTCCAAATACGGCTATATTTCTTGTGATTGGTCACTCGATTAGCCAGTAATTTAGGTTCATGCAAACGTAGTCTAATCTTCCATGCGACTGTGTACAATAGTCGTGTTGAATTTTCACGGGTTGATGAATTTTCACGGGTTGAATAATATATATACCTGCCATGGGTTTGGTGGCGAATAGGACATCAATTGTATTGCCATACGGCGGAGGGACATTGATGCGGACAGGATCATACGTATGCCTGTTTGACAAGAATGAGACATCATCAAGTTTTCAATCTAGAGAAGATAGCAGCGTGTGAAGAGAGGAGATGCGTACATGCTATAGTTCATACGTGTGCATGCACGTATCAAAAAGGAATCCTTTTGAAATACAGGCAGCTAATAGGGATATTTTTTGAGATAGAAGGAAGTGTATGCAGGAGAACTGGGAGACAACAGAACAAATAAGATTTCCAGAGGAAATCAAGATAATCAAGGATATTAGCAATGCTTGGTTACCTACTGCATGCATGTACAAAGTTTCTTTTCTCTACATCTCTCTTTCTTTACGTGATCTAGGATGAAGCGACCTGCAGTCCAAGTTCTACAAATTGTTGAGAAACCTAGATCCGGCCTTGAAGCTTTGGTTCATAATAGACACATCACCACTAGGTTATATATAAGAAGTCCCATTGACTATTTTATATACGTGAAAGAGAAAGCAATAAAGAAAGATCAGAAATTCTCCCCCTATCTCTGTGTTTCCAATCTACTATTTGTATCATCTGTGTTTGATCATCTCTTTTGCATAGGAGAGAAATCGATCGGACTGGGCTCACTAA
The DNA here is from genome assembly GCA_017311315.1 of Dendrocalamus latiflorus. Lineage (NCBI taxonomy): Eukaryota > Viridiplantae > Streptophyta > Magnoliopsida > Poales > Poaceae > Dendrocalamus > Dendrocalamus latiflorus. The sequence goes on from CM029645.1 coordinate 1,974,072, forward strand.
CGATGGTTCCTCAACACGTTATCAGCACGAATTGCTCCATGGATCGATGATAATCATTAAAGCACTCATAGATTGAATTGTATATATCTAGATCGCTTTAAATTCCATAGATTTCACTTTCTAGATTATTTTCTACGGTGCAAATCCGCTCTAATCTACCGCGAGCAGACTCGAAGTCGTCGGCACAATATCGATCGGTAGATTACATGAAAGAGTAGATGTTGATTGCATTGTAGATTAAAAAAAGAAAAAGAGACAAAATCTCGTACAGCCGAACACGCCGCCGACCCCGTACGGCCGCCGCGCGTGAGCACCACGCCGGCCCGCAGCCGCACCGAATCGTCACCGGCCCCCGCATGGGCCGCCCTCGCCCTCGCACGGGCTCCCATCGTGCTGCACCGTCGCCCCCGCACGAGCTCTCCACCGCACCGGCGCCACCCCCGCAAGGGCTCCCAGCCGCGCTGCGCCGTCGCCCGCCATGGGCTCTCCGTTGCACCGGCACCACCCCTGCATGGGCTCCCCATCGAGCTGCTCCGTCGCCCAGTCGCACTAGCGCTACCCTTGCATGCGTCCCCGCCGCCACGGCGCTTGCCGGGCCACCGCACTTGTGTGTCCCCGGCTGCCTGCCACACCCCGAGCGCCTGCATGCACCGCCAGATTCCGCGCGAGCCGCTGCCTCAGCACGGCGTGTCGCCTGCGCCTGGCCGAATCCCGATGCCGCCACCCGCACCGGAGGCGCTTGCCATCGCCCGCACTTGAAACGCCCGCCGCCACTGCCGTGAATAGGGGTAGGGTTCCCCTACCCCTTTGCCTCTTGACCCGGCCGGCAATGGGCTAGATTGGGCTGGAAGAAAAAATTGGGCCAGAGACCCGGCCTGGAGGGCGCATCGGCAATTTTGTAGAAAGCTCCTCGTAGAATCTAAAAATTACGCAAAACTTTTCTCTGAAATGAAAATTTGCGGTTAGGTCCACGGAAATTACGTAATTCACTGAAAATTTATATTCCAACATAAAAGGGCCTCAAGAATTCAAATTTTAAATTATTTTTAGCATTTTAAGCATGATTAGTACTGTCATTATTATTTTCTATGTTTTCTATATTTATTACTGTTTTGATTAATCGTAATTATTTAAATTGCCTTTAATTACCAAATTAACACTAAAATTTATAGAAAACGCATAGAAAATTCTGGAACATTGCGAGAATCTTTTGTACTATAGTCCAATTTATGTACCTGCATTTATGCATATTTACTGGCAGTAAACTTATTTATTTCTTTCATGCACATGTAGATGACAGGCATCACGAACCGGGAGTTCGAGGAGCTGACCCAGCATAGCCAAAACTACTTGACTTGGGCTTCTGATGTCAAGATAGTACTTGGGGCCAAGAAGCTCCGCGTTGCCATAGAGATTGGTGCACTGCAGGATACCAAACTCACCCCTAAGGAAAATATTCAGGCACTTCACTTTCTTGGGAACCATCTCTGCCTCACTCTCAAGAATGAGTGCATGGCAAAGAAGAGTATGCTAGCATTACGGACTGCACTCAAGAAGCGGTTCGAGAAGCTAAAGTATACCATCCTTCCTCAGGCAAAGCAAGAGTGGATCTGACTGAGGTTTTACTGATTTCGAAATGGTCGGGGAGTACAATTCTACTCTGCACAGAATTTGTACCAATCTTCAACTTTGTGGCAAGCAGATCACAGATGAGCAGAAGATTGAGAAGACTCTATCCATCTTACACCCCAATGCAGTGCAATCTGCACGCAATTATCATCAAGACGGCTACAAGGAGTATACTGAATTGATTGATATGATGCAGGTTGCAGAGGCTCAGGATGAAGTTCTTTACAAGAACTTTGTCGCATAGCCACCTGGGAGCTCCGCTGGCCGTGAAGCCAACGCCGGGAGCTACAAGGTGCGAAAGCCTATAATGAAGAAAAGGGGACGGAAAGATAAGGCCGCAGCTCAGAAAGACAAATCAGATGCTCCACGTGAGAATAAGGCAAGCAAGCTAAATTGGGATGATAAGTCCTATAGTTAGTAAGACCAAACCTGCTATAAGTATGGCAAATAAGGATACTGGTCGTGGATCTGTAAGGAGCCACAACATATCGTTGATGCCTTCCAGACTAAGAAGAAGAAGGATGGCAAAAGGTAGCATGAAACCCACTTTGCTTCTGTTGAGGGGAGAGTTCTGAACAGCTGCCTGCACCGATGGAGGTTGACTCCATTCCAGCAGCAGCACCCTCTCTTGACATTGCAGCTACCACCGCCATGATTTCTCTAGAAGAGCATATCATCCCCGAGAAGATAGCAGCCGAAGTCTCTGACTTCTTAGCAGATGTAGTCTAATGCATAGAATGCATTTAGACTTTAATTGTCATTTACTTTATGTGTGGAAGAAATAAGTTGGATTTTGCATGGATGATACTCAAATAGGTTATGTATATCTGTGTGGTGGAATTGCAATTTCGTGAAAATCATCTAAGCAAAGTCTTGTATCGACTCTAACGAATTACTCAAAAATCATATCACTGTATGAAGCCACATGAGAATGTGTTTGGCTTCGACGAATGATTCACCACATTCAGTAGTCATGTGGATTGAACATCGTGCAAGCTCTCATAATTATCTATGAAGATAATGCAGCTTGTGTTGCACAAATACAGACGGGTTACGTGAAGAATCATCTCACAAAGTATGCCAACCACAAATTCTTCTATGCTCACAATTGCAAAAGATGGACAAAATTAAGGTACTGCATACTAAGTCGTGCAAAAATCTTGCAGATTTTTGCACTAAGTCATTTTCCAGCATCTAAATTTAAAACGTGTATATGTGGAATTGGAATGATGAAACTTAGAGAAGTGCAGAATTCAGGAGAAGATTATTCTCGAGCTCATTATTAAAACTTGATCACGAAAAAGAGTACCCAAAAGAATACATCGTGTAAATTAAATGAAATTGGATGAATTGTACTCTTTTTCCCTTAACGAGTTTTCCTAAAGTTTTCGGCCAAAGTTTTAATGAGGCAATTCGTGCAACACAGTATAACATGTATGATGTCCTTTTTCTGTAAATTTTTCACACTGGGTTTTTATAGAGTTTTAACAAGGTATGAACATATTTGATGAGTGCCCAAAGGAGAGTGTTAGGATATCTTCTGGGCTTGAGCTTGAAGTCTTGGCCTATGGTAGACACCTCATCACTTAGTCTATAAATAGGGGTCCAGGGTCCCTATCATTGTACTTGTACTTGAAAAGAGAAAACAATAAAGAGGAACTTCGTTCCTCTCTCATCTCTATGTATTCAATCTATTTTATACTTGTATTATTGTGCATTTTATCTATCTCTTTTGCCTAGGAGAATTCGCTCATACTAGACTCGTCAGTGACGGTTCCTCAACAAATTCCAGTCACCAACGACACACAATTTTATTTCCTGACAGTTTCCTCCGCAGAAGGTGAAGATGTCTTGTTGCAACATGCAAGCCAAAAAAATTTCAAAATTATCCGCAGAAAAAAATATTCATTGACACATGCAAAGAGTTGATTAGATTGGCAGGGTCAGGAGAATTCTATACTCTATTGGACACTGCACTGGACTTGAAAAACTGAAACAACCAACTAATTTGCAGCTCCAGAACATTTGTTCTACATGGCAGTAACAGCATAGCAAACTTAGTTGCATCCATAAGCAAAGATATTAGCAGCTTGGAGACCCAAGAAAACATGTCTAGTGATACAAGAAAGTAATATATTAGTGGAAACTTTGAACGCCCAGGTACAAACAAAAGATTGTCGTAATCAAGGCAGCAAGTGATGTCACTTTACTTCTGGCTGGGAGACCTGCTTGTTGTGCCGAATTGACCTTGGAACAAAAGTGAGGCCACGAGAACGACGATGGCCAAAGGTTATGTCTGAAGGCGTCGAGTCCGCTGTGCTCAATTTCGATACGGCTGACGTGAGCTCATTAGTCTTCTGTTCAATCTCCATTTCGTTCTCCTCTGCCTGACTGCCTCCTTACTGTGGTGTTCATTTTCTTTTGACTCATTAAGATGGTGTTGCTTCGGTCGATAACTCCAATTCTGATGGTACTTCTGACGCTGGCGCTGGGAAAGGTGTGCCCTTTTGAAGAATTCAAATGACTTGGGAAATTGATGCTTATCAACAAGGTGCTGTTGCCGACTTTTGTAGCTCTTCAATCTCACCCCACAACACCCTCCACCAAACACTCATGCTGTTTCAGAAATTGCACACATCAGTGTGTGAATGATTACGAAAGTTAAAGGGAATATACAAGTATTACTTCTGCAGATTTGCGCAAGAGTCAAATGCCAATTACATACGGAAAGCTTCATTAGCAGGATCAACAAAACATGTGAATGCTAACTGATGTGGCTGCTGACTACTAGGAATAATTCTAAGCTGATCAGCCTAAAAAGACACTATACTGGAAATCCTAATTTTGTGTAAAATTGGCTGTTGTGCAATCGAAATAATCAGCATGTAAAAAAAATATTTATGGAAGTGGTAAATGGATAAATGATTGTTACCATTGGAAAACCACGGCAACTTCTGCTTGAAAGAAGGAATCATGTGCCTCCGAAATATGAATGCTCAGCAACCTAGAAGTTGGATACACTCGAACGCATGGAGCATGAGGCATGATTCCTGCAGGGAAAGAAGCAGTGGTGGGTTGATTGCTCGTTCTAGCACGGATCAAGCACCAGTCTTCAGCTACAAATCGGTTTGAGTTGGGATTCGCCTCGCCGTACGGTGCACTAAAAACAAGAAGCGCCTATCTAGCACTCCACGAAACATTCCAAGTCGCCGGCAGCGAAGAAGGGGTCGTCCGAGGCGAGCCGCCGCCGCCCAGAACCCTGGCCCCACCGCCTTCGTCGCCGCCTCCTCCCCCCGCGCGCGCACCTCCATGGCCTCGGCCGGCTTCTTCTGCTCGTGTGGGGATCGACCAACGGATTCATCCATGGACAGTGCGTGCGTGCGCTACCGGCGGTGAGGTGATCCCGATTGATTCCAACGCAACCAAAGCGGTTGATGATGGGCTCCCGCCATCCAGGAAGGCCCAGCTGCGTTCATTCCCCTTGGCAAAGGCCCCTACTCCAAACAGCACGCCTCAGCCATAATTACTTTTTTTTTACGGACGCAAGGCAAACCATGGGTTGTTCTTTTTGCTAGAGTTTATAGTTTTTTGCTGTAACTTGTGGCTTTTAGGCTGTTTATGTGAGAGATTACAGATTAACAGAAACTCACATACGGCTTTTACCAATATAAATGAAGTCGGTAAAGTATGTACTACAATTAACTAGTAGATCCTATCTTGAAAGATACTCCGTTTAAAAGCTAGTTACTGTAGAAAAGCCGAAAAGCAGCTTTTGGAAGCTAAAAATAACAGGGCCCATACATACTACTTACATCCATGGTAACATATCCTATACATCCATGCTCTTTGGCAGGGTACAAACAAAACGGATAATTTTTATCTGACTAACTGACTGAAGAGGTAAATAGATGTCTGATACTATCCATATCTGACTTTGAGGAAAAAATATAAAATATGATACGGGATAAGTGATATTCGTTCTTATATATCCGTATCTCAAGTGATATGAGAAAGAATATTGTGTATTCACTTAGGAACAAGATAATATATAGATGGATCATCACATCTAAACAGACAGAGAATATTGAGTGCTCATTCTTCAACGTCATGACGATTAATCTCTCCATATTCGCTTTGTTTGCATCCTTACTCCTACGTGCACCCTTGTACTCAGCCAATGAAGGGCCTCTGATCACGATCCAACGGCCCCACTTGGCACCGCTTAAGACAAATAAAAAATACCCCACGCTTGGCAGCGCAGAAAACCCCCTGTCCCCAAACATACTAGCCTCATAGGCGCGGCGCCACCGTGTGTACCGAAGTGAAAGAGGCGATAATTCGTGAGGAGTTTTAAAAAAAATGTAAAAAAAATAGAGGTCAAATATGTATTTTCAAAAAGTCGAAGGTCTTTTTTGTAAAAAACCGAGGGCATGTACGTAATAAACGAGGACCCGTACATAATTTAGAGAGGGCACATGTGTATTTTCAAAAAAGTCGAAGGACTTTTTTGTAAAAAACCGAGAGCATGTACGTAATAAACGAGGACCCGTACGTAATTTAGAAACCGCGGGGCGCTATCCTGCAAAGTGGAGGGGCTTGAAAAAACTGGCAGGGACCTTTCCGCGAGGAAAAAGGACCTTTACGTAATTTCTGAAAAACGCGGGGGTTTTCGCAAAACTGCTCCCCCGATCGTACGCGAATTCCGCGCGCCACGCGCCGGCCGAGGGAGCGCTGGGGGCGACGTGGGACGCCTCCTCGCGTGGGGATTCCCCCGGCTTTGTTTAGGGTATTATGTGCACATTTTGCACGAAAGAGCCCGTATGTATAGGATACGTTTGCCAACATCATACATAGACTCATGCAATCCCTAAAAGAAAGGTAAGAGTCATACAAATACTGAATTGTATACATTCCTCACGTCTCTCTCGGGGGAAACGATAACAAAGACAAAAACAGGATAGGTGTAGATTTACCGACCGAAGTGTGCGCCTTGTTTCTTGGTTGGGGGAGGTGATTTGCTGGACAACGATGAACTAAACGTTTTTCAGGATTCCAGTCGAAATTTCTCGCTGACGAATTTGCCTCATGATTCATCGGCCGGCAAAAGAATGTCCCAATTTCTCCCTCTATAGATTAAGGGCCTGCTCGGCAATTTGGCTTTTACTACAGTACCTAACTTTCAAACGGCGTATTTTCTCAAGACGAGGTCTACAAGTTAAACGATCTACACGTTAAAAGCCCAGCATCTGTACCAGCCAAAATTACAAGTGAGTATCTGTCTCTCCGTAATCTGTACCGTAAACAGCCAAAATTTAAAAATTTCAACCAAAAGCCACAAGCCGCAGCCAAAAAGAACAGTCCCTAAGTTTTTTTTGGGTGTCATTATTGATGAAGGCAACATTTATCTGTCACCGGCATCGAAGGCAGTGAGAAGGCAACGATGGAGGTGTACTCAGATGGGTTAACGATTAGGGTTTTGGTGGATAGAGGGATAGGAAGGGAGGATAGTGTGAGAGGGAGTTATGTTGGATCAAAATTTGGCTGATTTTGGGGTGGGGATAGTCAAGTGTTGTGTAGATAATAAATAAAAGAAATTCATATAGGTTGTCGCCTGAAAATTCAGAGGATTCCAGCCAGAATTTTCACTATTGCATGTGCACCAAATATTCGAACATTGCTGTATCCACCTCTTTCTCTCCTGAACGCCGTGCACAATCGTCGCAACCCAAAAAAACACAGATTAGCTAGATGTTTGTGTTAGAAAATGGCCCAATGAGCGAGGCCCATTTTCGCGAATCCCAAAGCATGCATGGTTAGTACCATATTGCTAAGGTAGGGGGAGGAAGACCAATTTATAAGGTGGAGTCCTCCCCACTCCTTGAATATGGAAAGAAGTGGTATGAGGATCGCTCTGTCTAGTCACACACACGCGCACGCACGCGCGCGCGCGTACTCGCGTATTTTCGCGTGAAAATCGCGTGACTTGTGACTTGCGACGCGCGACCGTGTCGTGACGTGGCGCACCGCATGGCAGACCAAGTCCATCTTTATTTTTGCTAAACTCTGCGCGCTCCACTATCTCCCTGATTGAATGAGATTCAAACAGTTGAATGAGGCAGTTACTAGTCAATTTGCACTACTTAATTTGTGACTTGATGAGGCAGTTACCAGTGCATAATTCTGTTTAAACGCAGCAGTTACTAGTGAGTAGTAACAGCAGCGCCCTTAAAAGGGCCTGGAGACGTCCAGGAAAAGAGAGAATTTTTGCACCTCCATTCTGTCTCTACTTTCTGCTCTGCGATCTTGTGCTGTGGTATTGTGCTGCAAGAACTTCGTCGACTCTTCTTCCCGGCGTGCACCGTGAAGAAGAGGAGCGGTATCTCCGGACCTTTGCTGTCGTGAAGACCTGCACGGGGACGGCAATAAGGTTTCTGGGCAGCGCAACTGCGCGACCGCTCACTGCACTGCGACACCTTCGTTCTGCACTGCGTCAAGCCTGCGCGGCTTCCTATTCTTCATCAGACTAACAAGTAAGTCGTTCGTGCACACGTTCGACTTTGGCTCTGTATTGTTTTCTTGTGCAAAATCTGAAGTATGGTGAATAGCTTGCTGTTAGTTGTGAGTTTTGCATCATTAGTTTATTATTTCTGTCTCCTAATAAAGCTTGGAATTAAAATATTGCCCACATCTCCAACATTCCAGAAACCTTATTGCGAATTTTGTTGCAATACAGAAATGGCTAATGCTTCTGATGCGATGAAACCTGAGAGGTTTTCTGGTCAGAACTTTCGTAGATGGCAGACTAGAGTCAAGTTTTGGCTCATGTCTTTGGGGCTATGGTGGGTTATCCACCCACAGTATCCATTTACGATTGAGCAGTATATGCAGTTTGAGGCTGCGAACAATACTGCTCTTGGCTGCATTCTAACTGTTCTGGCAGATCAGCTCTATGATGTGTACATGGACTACAAGTCCGCCACAGAGTTGTGGGATGCACTAGAGCAAAAATATGCGGAGGCAGAGGCAGGTCGCTGGCTCTACATATGTGAGCAATTTTTCGACTTTAGCATGGATGAGGCTAAGTCCATAGTTGGACAAGCTCATGACCTCCAGCTACTAGTCGGTGAGATTGCGCACTTGGGCTGTGTGTTGCCTCCAAAGTTTGTGGCTGCGGGCATTGTTGCTAAACTCCCTGCCTCTTGGAGGGATTTTGCTACTAGCTTGAAACATAAGAGGGAAGAGATTTCTGTTGAGGATCTCATTGCAGCCCTTGATGTGGAAGAAAAAGCAAGAGCAAAAGATGCACCTAGTACATCTGGCCAGAATAATGCAAATGTCATACAGAGAAAGACTGTTGCTAAGAAGTACAAATCCAACAAACCGAACAAGACAACTAGTTTTAAGAAGAAAACTGAGAAAAAGGATTTGAAGGACATCACCTGCTTTGTGTGCGGTAAAGACGGTCATATGGCGAAGGACTGTCGTTTCCGCAAAATCAGAGATGGTGAACAGCCTAAGAAGAAGGTTGTTAACGTGACCATAGGCGAGGCCTCGACTTCAGGAGGGTATGGTAATTCACCTGTTGTCTTTTCAGCTTGTCAATCCACTGATTGGTGGGTTGATACTGGAGCTAATGTTCACGTATGTTCTGATATTTCCTTGTTTTCCTCTTATCAGGCAGCAGGGGCTTCCTCCGTCCTAATGGGAAACGGGTCGCATGCTTCTGTTCTTGGTGTTGGCACGGTGGATCTGAAGCTTACTTCAGGGAAGATTGTCCACTTGAAGAACGTACAGCATGCGCCTACAATAAAAAAGAACCTCGCTAGTGGTTCTCTCCTATGTAGGGATGGCTATAAACTAGTTTTTGAGTCAAATAAAATTGTAATGTCTAAGTTCGGAAAATTTGTTGGTAAAGGCTATGAGAGCGGAGGCTTGTTCCGCCTAAGTATCTTAGAGTCTTGTTATAATTTGAATGTTGCAACTGGTTCAAATAAATGTGAGGCAAATATTTGGCATTCTCGTTTCTGTCATATTGGTTTTGATAGTATTGCTAGAATGTCCAGATTAGATTTAATTCCAAAATGTGAAATTGTCAAAGGATCAAAGTGTCAGTCATGTGTGCAAGCAAAGCAACCTCGAAAACCTTTTAAGGGATTAGAGGATGAAAAGGACTTGGCACCTTTAGATCTTATTCATTCAGACTTGTGTGAAATGAATGGATTATTGACAAAAGGAGGCAAAAGATATTTTCTAACTTTTATTGATGATGCAACACGCTACTGCTATGTGTATTTGCTGAAAACTAAAGATGAAGCTTTAAACTACTTTAAAACTTATAAGGCCGAGGTTGAGAACCAACTAGAAAAGAAGATAAAAAGATTAAGGTCTGATCGTGGAGGAGAGTATGTCTCTCATGAATTCTCCCAATTCTGTTCTGAGCATGGAATAGTCCATGAATTTACACCACCATATTCACCCCAATCAAACGGGGTAGCTGAGAGGAAAAACCGGACACTGACAGATTTGGTTAATGCCATGTTAGAGAGTGCCGGTATGCCTAAGGCATGGTGGGGGGAAGCTATTTTAACAGCAACTTTCGTCCTAAACAGAGTAATCAATAAAAAGAGTGAGATTACTCCGTATGAGGGATGGAAGGGGAGAAAACCTAATATTAATTTTCTGCGAACTTGGGGGTGTTTGGCAAAAGTCAATATACCATTGCAGAAAAAGAGAAAACTTGGACCAAAAACAGTCGATTGTATTTTTCTAGGATATGCACTAAACAGCACGGCCTATAGATTTTTAGTAGTTAAATCAGAAACTCCTGAGATTATTGCAAATACAATAATGGAGTCTAGAGATGCTTCATTCTTTGAGAATATCTTTCCTATGAGAACAGCAGGCAGTACTTCACGAACAGAGAATGTTCAAACTGATAATATTGAAAATGAGAATAATCAAACTTCTGAACTTCCCACCATTTCTAAACCAATATGTGATATCCCTGAGGAGGATAACAATCTAGTCGCAGAAGCTCCTCGCAGGAGCAAGAGACAAAAGGTTGAGAAAACCTTTGGTGACGACTTTATTGTATACCTCGTGGATGATGTGCCAAAGACTCTTTCAGAGGCTTATGCATCTCATGATGCTGAGTATTGGAAAGAGGCAGTCCGTAGCGAGATGGATTCTATCATGGCTAATGGGACTTGGGAGATCACGGATCGTCCTATCGGGTGTAAACCTGTAGGATGTAAGTGGATCTTTAAAAAGAAACTAAGGCCTGATGGAACAATTGAGAAGTACAAGGCAAGACTTGTGGCCAAGGGTTACACCCAGAAAGAGGGAGAAGATTTCTTTGATACCTATTCTCCTGTCGCCAGATTAACTACCATCAGAGTGCTCCTTGCGTTAGCATCTTCCTATGGTCTACATGTTCATCAAATGGACGTGAAGACAGCTTTCCTTAATGGAGAGTTGGAGGAAGAAATCTATATGGATCAACCGGATGGTTTTGTGATTTCTGGACAGGAAAATAAAGTATGCAGATTATTAAAATCTTTGTATGGTCTAAAACAAGCACCAAAACAATGGCACGAAAAGTTTGACAAAACTTTAACATCCGCTGGCTTTGTTGTGAATGAAGCTGATAAATGTGTGTATTATCGTTATGGTGGGGGTCAAGGAGTTATCTTATGTCTGTATGTAGATGACATACTTATATTTGGAACAAATACTGCCTTAATTGACGAGGTCAAATCTTTTTTATCTCGGTGTTTTGATATGAAAGACTTGGGAGAGGCAGATGTTATTCTGAATATTAAATTGATCAAAAGTAAGGATGGGATTACTTTGAATCAATCCCATTATGCTGAGAAAATATTAAGCCGGTTTGGTTTTGAAAACTGTAAAGTTTCACCAACACCCTATGATGCGAGCATTAAGCTTCGAAAGAACCAGGGGTTAGGAAAAGATCAATTAAGATATTCACAAATTATTGGGTCACTAATGTATTTAGCTGGTGCCACAAGACCTGACATTTCATTTGCTGTGAGCAAATTAAGTCGGTTTACTTCTAACCCAGGAGATGATCACTGGGAGGCACTTGAAAGAGTGTTGCGCTACTTGAGAGGCACAACATCTTTTGGAATACATTATACTGGACATCCTTCTGTTTTAGAAGGATACAGTGACTCCAATTGGATCTCTGATGCGGATGAGATCAAAGCTACAAGTGGTTATGTATTCACTTTAGCTGGTGCTGCAGTTTCATGGAGGTCTTGCAAACAGACCATATTGACGAGGTCAACCATGGAAGCAGAACTAGTAGCACTTGATACAGCCACAGTTGAGGCTGAATGGCTGAGAGAACTTCTATTGGACTTGCCATTGGTTGAGAAACCAATACCTGCAATCCTGATGTACTGTGATAATCAAACAGTGTTGGCCAAAGTCACAAGTACAAAGGATAATATGAAGTCCTCTAGACATGTGAAGCGTAGGCTTAAATCTGTCAGAAAACTAAGAAACTCCGGAGTAATTGCTGTGAACTATATTAACACTGAGAAAAATCTGGCAGACCCTTTTACAAAGGGATTAGCACGGAAAGCGATTTCTGTTGCATCCATGGACATGGGAATGAGGCCCATATAAGTTACATCACAATGGTAACCCATACCTTCTTGATCGGAGATCCCGTGACTTAGGCAATGGGAAAAACAAATTGATGTTGTAACAAGAGAGTACATATTTATTGTACCCATGTCCTAATAAACAATGTACTTTCGACTGTACGGAAGGTTGGCATAAAGCCTTAATGTATTCTGTTGTCCAAATAAGGAAAAGGTATTAGCCTGCAGGATACCTAGAAAGAATACACCTACTTGAGCTTAACTGTGTGGTCGCAGTTCACGAGAACGGGGTATTCTCTAGAAAGCTCATGAGCAGATAAGGGAGCATGACCATATAACGCTCCGTTTAGGCGTGGTTCATTGGCAGCCTAGTACTAGTAGAGATTTCAAGTGAAATCTGATCACAAAAAGCTATGAATTCAAGGCATAGTCCATTCATCAGTTGTGAGAAGATGAATCTTGTCATTCTAGGTGCAAGTTCAACCCGTACGGGACTTACACTAAAAGACTGGTATATTAACAGTACTTTAGCACAATATCTTTGACTTCTAATTCTGCTTTGGAATTGGTGGGGGATTGTTAGAAAATGGCCCAATGAGCGAGGCCCATTTTCGCGAATCCCAAAGCATGCATGGTTAGTACCATATTGCTAAGGTAGGGGGAGGAAGACCAATTTATAAGGTGGAGTCCTCCCCACTCCTTGAATATGGAAAGAAGTGGTATGAGGATCGCTCTGTCTAGTCACACACACGCGCACGCACGCGCGCGCGCGTACTCGCGTATTTTCGCGTGAAAATCGCGTGACTTGTGACTTGCGACGCGCGACCGTGTCGTGACGTGGCGCACCGCATGGCAGACCAAGTCCATCTTTATTTTTGCTAAACTCTGCGCGCTCCACTATCTCCCTGATTGAATGAGATTCAAACAGTTGAATGAGGCAGTTACTAGTCAATTTGCACTACTTAATTTGTGACTTGATGAGGCAGTTACCAGTGCATAATTCTGTTTAAACGCAGCAGTTACTAGTGAGTAGTAACAGCAGCGCCCTTAAAAGGGCCTGGAGACGTCCAGGAAAAGAGAGAATTTTTGCACCTCCATTCTGTCTCTACTTTCTGCTCTGCGATCTTGTGCTGTGGTATTGTGCTGCAAGAACTTCGTCGACTCTTCTTCCCGGCGTGCACCGTGAAGAAGAGGAGCGGTATCTCCGGACCTTTGCTGTCGTGAAGACCTGCACGGGGACGGCAATAAGGTTTCTGGGCAGCGCAACTGCGCGACCGCTCACTGCACTGCGACACCTTCGTTCTGCACTGCGTCAAGCCTGCGCGGCTTCCTATTCTTCATCAGACTAACAAGTAAGTCGTTCGTGCACACGTTCGACTTTGGCTCTGTATTGTTTTCTTGTGCAAAATCTGAAGTATGGTGAATAGCTTGCTGTTAGTTGTGAGTTTTGCATCATTAGTTTATTATTTCTGTCTCCTAATAAAGCTTGGAATTAAAATATTGCCCACATCTCCAACAGTTTGCACAGGCAGTCCCTTTTAACATAAAGTATGCGTATAAGGCATGGTGTTGCAATGCCTTGTTGCCCCTTCCCGACTGGCATTGGACCAATAAATGAATTTGAAATCTTCATCTCAAAAAGAAATGAATTTGAAATTTTAATAACTTCAAGAAAGACCAGATTGCAAAAAACAAATCTACACATTTCCCTTTAAAACAACACGCTTCTACAGATCCGACTCTGCCTGCCTGCAGCTACTGCATGTCTTCATGCACAATTGCCACATGCAGCCTGATCTGATCAGATGCCACGGGCACTGGAGGAGAGGCATACATACGCACACGCGTGAAAACGAGGAAGAGATCACAGGAGACATCAGCACTGCCACACTTTCATGTGGGAGCCAGAGACAACTGAAGTGATGTAACCACCTTCAGAATTCAGACTGATGAAGTTTTGGCCTGTTTGGCCCCAGGCCTTTTTTTTCTTTTCAATTTTGGTCCTCTTTAGTAAGAGATTGCACTTTAAGAACGACGATAGCAGCAGTGGCAGGAGACATAATCCCCTTCTTATACCCGGGGGAATGCCGTGCCCTCCGCTCGGCCACGTCGCCCGCGCTCCGGCCGGCGCGTGGCGCGGGGATTCCCGTACTGGCCGGGGGAGAGAGATTCCTCCTGTTTTCCGAAAATTACGTAAAGGTCCTTTTTCTTCGCGAACAGGTTCTTTTTCCTCGCGAAAAGGTTCCTGGCAGTTTTTTGCGGTGAATTTTTCTGAAAAACCCCCTCCAATTTGCAGGATGGCGCCATGCGGTTTTCTAAATTGCGTACGAGTCCTCATTTCATTACATACGGGTCCTCAATTTTTACGAAAAAAGCTCTTTAACTTTTTCGAAAATACGCATGTGCCCTCGATTTTTTTTAAAAAAACTCCTCACAAATTATCGCCTCTTTTACTTCGGTGCACACGGTGGCTGGCGCGGCGTGTCGCTGCGCCTATGCTGCTAGTATGTACTTCTATAGCAGTAGTATGAAGGATTTGCTGCGCTGTGAGACCACGGCATCACTGTGCGACCGTGGCAAGACCAGTGTTACAAATTTTGTCCGAAATTTCGTAAAATGAACAAAATTTCGTCCCTTTCGGTGCCTAGCGAAATTGATTTTATTTGGCTAAAATTTAGCCGAATTTAGCCCTATTTGAAATTTGTTCAAATTTTATTCAATTTTTGATTAAATTTCATCAAAAAAATTGATTTTTTTTTCATCCAAAATTTGAACGGAATTTCATTCTTTCGTTTGTTTCGCCGGTGGCCGAATTTTTTTTGCTTCCGAAAGATAAAACCCTAGGCAAGACATGCTAGGTGGGAGCTCTGCCATTAGCTTTATGCGTGCACCTACAAACCAGCTAATCCTGTTACGCTCGGGCACCGCAGTAGGACCTGCTATGGTCAGGTAGTATGGCAGGCGACACGGATAGCACGACAGGTGGCACGTGTCGTCTACCACTAGTACCACGTAGAGAAGATGGCTACTTTTGTAAATTCTACAGTGGGGCCAGAATTGAAAAAATAATAATTTGCTAACGGGCCAAAACAGTGATGGCTTCCAGACTGATGCCCCCTCATATGTCACTTGCATATCTGCTTGCTGCTACCCTGAGACCTGAGATTGTGCTGCTGCGCTCCAAGACTGCAGTGCAGGGAATCAGGGATGCATTTAGCTCCAGCTGCAATGGAGAGAGCAGCCCGGCTTCCATCGTCCCATGATTGATGTTGGTGACTCCCCGTTTAAGGAGGAATCTGAGACAAATCTCAATCTCAAGTGCTGCCAGGCATGCCCGTCCAATCTCAAGTGTCATATTCTTTTCAGCAAATATCACTGTCAGATCGATGGATTTCGGTGGTTCTTTTGGTGCGGTTTACACGTTAACTCTGACATGTCTAGCTTTATCCTCTAAAGCCTCGACTTATGGAGGTCCTGGAGCAGTGGAGCCCTGGACTGGAGCAGAACCTGGAAAAAATTTGCATCTGGTTTGATTTGATTGATGTAAGGCAGGCTGAAAAAATAGGAAGAAAAAGGTTTGTACTAAGGCTATCACATTTTAGTAAATTATGATTAAAAATACACTTTAATAAAATGACAAGCAGAAATAACAAGCAACCGCGGAGATAGCAGGTGTAATACTGAAAAATAATATACTTAAACAATATAAAAGTGCCAAACATTTGTGAGCAAAATTTCGAATCAAAAGTACAGTTCAACTCTTCATATTTTTTTTGGACCAAAGCTTACGCCGTTGAGAATATTATCATTGCTAAGGCATCCGCGGTGTGTAGCGTCCACCTAGGCGCTAACACATGTCATATCAATCACAAACTAATTCTGTCTTTTTTTCCTTCGCCTTTTTCGCCTCCTTTTCTCTCCAGATGGAATGGAACCTACCCACCACACCACTACGTTTGTATCTTCCACACGTTGTAATTAGTATATTACCGACGGGAGTAAGTTTTACAAAACTGTAATTTTATTCGATAATCTATCAGTCTGTTACAACTTTATGCGAGAATTTCACTTACCCCCAATATTAACGACCTGCTTATTTTAACTTGAGTTTCTGGTTTCTGACTTATTTTTTACTATTCATAAGTTTCGTCTTTTTCCGAACTTTTAACTTTTTAAGCTTTTTTGCTGGTTCTTTTTTCCCGTATTCATTTGCGTTGTCCGTGATAAGCTAACATATTTTTCCAATTTTTAAATTTTTAAAACATAATTACGCCAAATAAGGCACCTTTAGCTACAGTGTAATTTCAGTCAGCTACAGTGCAATTTCAGCCATAAACCACTATTTTTCAGTCTAACCGAGCAGGACCTAAGAGAACAATTTCTCGTAAAACTACAACCCTATCACGTGATAGCCCTACCAACAAGCTAGGCCCACCTATCTTTCTCTCACCACTCAAGCAAGGCTTTATGGGGGTGCCAACTTGGACTACTATGTAGGCCTACCTTCCCTTCCTTCTCCTCATCAAGCCATGCCACACATGTTGACAACACTGTAGTCTTGTGCTTTTGGGCTACACCATTATTTTTAGCTATGACTGATGGTTTTTATTATTACTTTTTGAGACAACAACAAACAACAGAGACACTGACACGGTGGTGCATACGATTTCAAGCTCAAAAAATTGTTTAGAGAATCTACTTCAAGAAGACACTATGTTTATTTCGATTTTCGGAGAAGCAAAAGCCCAAAAGAATAGGGCTATGCCGTCAACGCACTACCACAACCCATCCAGAGCACCAAAGCCACCGTGGACTCTCTCACTGCCATCCTCAGCACAATGCTCGCATACTCCCTTGCCACGGCAGGTGATCTCGGACCACTTATGCGACGCGGGCTCGGGCATGGGTACAATAGCTTGTGCCGCTAGCCCTATGATCAATTTTGGTCTTCAACACAGGAACACACGCTAACAACTTGTTCCCTAATTTTGGCCAGAACTGACTGCCGTCATCGTCATGTTCATACAGCACATCTTCCTCCAATTCTTTCCTACTAGAGCATCCCTTCACATCCCCCTTTCTTCCCCCACCATCGACTTGTGCCTCCTCTCTCTAGGACATCACCGCCATTTGGAGCTTCCTTGCTGTCGTCGATGATACATTGTTGGCTTGCCTTAGTCCATCTCCTCCTTTACCGACCACACTAATGAGTTCCCTTCATCCTCTAGATGCTCATACACCACCCATTTTCTCTATTTTCTTCCCCGGCGTCGCTAGTGACCTCCCCTTTCTACGACTCATCGCTACCTTTGTCTCACCATTGTGGCAGCTCTGTCCCGATTGACGGATGCCCACGAAGGCAGCAACCAAACGACAGCCGCCCCTCCGTCCCTCTTCCCCTGGGCCGAGGCCACCTCCGTTCCCAGCAGCCTAAAGTCGTCGCCGCTCAGCCTCTCCCCGCCGGCCGAGGCTGGCTTCGCACCCGGCCGCCCGAAGCCTCTGCCGCTCGACCTCCTCCCCCATCCCCAGCCGAGGCCACCTCCATGCCCGGCCGCTTGAAGACGCCGCCGCATGGCCTCCCCCCCCCCCCCCACCAGTGCCATCGCGCTCATGCGGCCATGCTCGAGGCCACCTGTCGTCACCTCCGAGCCTGAGGTACTACTACAAACTTGGCAAACCTACCTTTGAGTCTGATCTATCTATTACAATTTACAAAATGCTGCTGATTGCTCTATCATTGGCTAATTGCCCTGGTTAGAATGCTGGTTTTTGCTAATTCATATGCTACCGAGTCTACACGAGCTCAAGCTCGCTCGGTTTTTGCTGATTCATGCGGTACCAAGTCTACACGAGCCGAGCTTGAGCGAGCTCAAGCCCAGCTTGAAGCTCGACGGCAATCACAAGCTCGCTCGAGCTCGGCTCAAGCATCTACCGAGTTCAAGTTTGTCAGATCAAGCTCGCTCGAGTTTGGCTCGTTTATAGCCTTAGATAGTTGGTATATATGGCTGGGCAGGACACTGCCCATCAATGGCCCAATCTAATGGGCTTATGTAGGCCTACTCTAGGTGAAAGCACCCTTTCAATAGGTTTTTTAGTTTTTGTCTTTTAACTGAAATAATATTGTGGTATCTGTTAGCATTTTCTGAGGCATTCAATGAAAGAAAATAAAGAGAAATAGAAAAAATTTAAAAAAAAATACCGTTATATCTCTACGAATAATATAAAAATGAAAGAAGAGAAAAGACACATTAAAAATTAATACATTTTTTAGCTTATACAGAAAGCCAAAAAGCCAAAAACTTATTTGAAACGAGGCCATAGTTAATGGACACGTACGACAATGATACGTAAGCCAAAAATCTAGGAAAACTCCGGCCTTCCAAATTTGCTCGCGCTGCATGCAGGTATGCCCATTATGCTCGCTTTATCTTGGGTCATCATTGTTTTTTTTTATCGTGGACCATTATAGGAGCGAAACATCAGCTATAACCACCCTTAGAGCTTAAGGATGGTTGTAGGACTGTAAAAATAGCTTGAGGCTCGCGAGCTCCTTGAGCTCGGATCGAGCTCCAGATGAGCCGAGCTTGAGTCTGATCCAGAGTTCGTGAGCCTATTTGATCCGAGCTTGAATAGTTCGGCAGAGCTCACGAGCGCGTGATCACGGACTCACACGGCCCACGGGCCATGGCCAATCCGCACTGACTCCCTAACCATTCTCATCACTATTCCCCATTTCCCCTTCCACAATGGCGCAACACCAACTTAAATCCCCTTCCGTGCAGTCTCCACTCTTCACCGACGCCGTTGCTGGCCGCCCCTCCCTCCCGGCTCCTAGCTCTGTCCCGATCGACGGACGCCCACAAAGGCAACAACCAAGCGACGGCCGCCCCTCCTTCCCTTTTCCCCCGGGCCGAGGCCACCTCCGCGCCTGGCCGCCCAAAGCCGCTGCCGCTCAGCCTCTCCCCATCGGCCGAGGCCGCCTCCACGCCCAGTAGCCCGAAGCCTCTGCCGCTTGGCCTCCTCCCCCAACCGAGGCCACCTCTGTGCCCAGCCGCTCGAAGATGCCGTCGCATGGCCTTTCCCCCCACCGGTGCCATTGCGCTCGCGCGGCCACGCTCGAGGCCACCTGTCGCCGCCTCCGAGCCCGAGGTACTACTACAAACTTGGCAAATCTACCTTTGAGTCTGATATATCTATTACAATTTGCAAACTGCTACTGATTGCTCTCTCATTGGCTGATTGCCCTGGTTAGAATGCTGGTTTTTGCTGATTCATATGCTACCGAGTCTACACGAGCTCGCTCGATTTTTGCTGATTCATGCGGTACCAAGCCTACACGAGCTGAGCTCGAGCTTTGTCCGAGCCGAGCTTGAAACTCAACGGCAATCACAAGCTCACTCGAGCTCGGCTCAAGCATCTACCGAGCTCGAGTTTGCCTGATGAAGCTCGATCGAGTTCGACTTGTTTACAACCTTAGATAGTTGGTATATATGGCCGGGCACGACGCTGCCCATCAATGTAGGCCTACTCCAGATGAAAGCACCCTTTCAATTCATTTTTTTTAGTTTTTGGTTTTTGTCTTTTAACTGAAATGATATTGTGGTACCTGTTAGTATTTTCTGAGGCATTTAATCAAAGAAAATAAAGAGAAAGACAAAAAATAAAAAATACCATTATATCTCTATGAATAATATAAAAAATAAAAGAAGAAAAAAGACACATTAAAAAATTAATATACTTTTCAGCTTATACAGAAAGCCAAAAGGCCAAAAACTTATTTAAAACGAGGCCATAGTTAGTGGAGCCAGCACGTACAACAATGATAGTAGACACTGAACTTACTCCTACAAAGCCAACACACGATCATGATCTTGCGAAGCAAATGCTGACCTCCCCGTACAATTGTACCACGAAACCTAGTTAATTACTCTCGGCTCTTCTCGTAGACAGAACCAACACTTCGACAGAGACACAATCACACAAAGGCCATCCAGAACAAACCAAAGAAGAAACAGGGGAACAGAGGAGCAGGACAGGAGATGATGGTAACCCCCAGGCTTGAGTTTCACCCCGAAGGGACACCCGGCAAAGCAACCGCTTCTTTTTTCGAGAAATAAAAAGCCTGACCGGATGGCACTCCATCCTCAAGGTGTTTGTTTAGTTTTTCTATGATAATTATATTTTTAATGAAATATTTTTTAAAAGTATAAGTTAATTATGGTATATACTATGATGATTTTATTTATATTGACTAATACCGTACGTAAGTATCTGTTACTTTGTATTCTCTTTTATAAACAGACTGAACTTTATAAACCACAACTAAAAGTTATAAATCGAAATAAAAAAACAGACCCGATAAGAATGGAAAATCTAGCACATGCCTATAGCGATGTTCTAAATGAGAACGGTCCAAACACGTACACCCTCGAAACTTGCCACCGACTCAACGCTCCGAAAGTCCAAACTCGCCAAGTGGACTATTAAACTGCAAGCAAAGCAAGCTTGGTGCAAAAGGAGCAGCCAAGAACCCTAAAATAAGATTCAAACTTCACAAAACGTGGTCCCGAAGTTTGAATTTTAAACTGTGCCTCAAAACTGGTGCGTGCGCACATGTGGCCCTGCTTATCTGTGTTTAATCTTTACGCTTTTAGCTTCTTACTTCTTAATTTCGTGTTTTTTCTAGTGTTTTGCTTTTTAAAGCTTTTTTTTGTCTTTTTTTTCTTATATTCTTAAGCTTTTGTATTGTTCGTAATGAGAGAACATGTTTTTTATTTTTAAAATTTTTAAGTTTAACTACACCAAAAAAGTTTACAGTGGTTACAGTGGGGGAAAAAATCTTAAACAGTGCAAAAAAAACCCAAAAATAGGGGCTCTTAGTTTGGCGATAGCTTATGACTTTTGCACTGTAGCTGACTTATTTTTTTTACTATAACTGATGGTGATTTATTTGATGTAATTAAATTTAAAAAATTTAAAAATGAAAAAAATATTAGCCAATCACAAACAATGCTAAAGAATACGGGAATAGTAAATTAAAAACCAGAGCTAAGCCAGAAGTTAAAACTAAAATTTGCGGGTAAGTCCAAGTGAGCACTGCCTTAAAATCCAGCTTGATCACATTGGTTTAACAAGTAATCTAAGGTACTCTGTTGTGCTATAGACTCCATTGTTAACCAGCAAGTTGTAGCAACAGTTAACCAGCACTAGTCTTGTTAGTTACTGCCTCCCCATTATAATCTCAAAGAAACTCAGTGGCGCCATCAACTTGGCGTGATTCGTAGTGTTGCCAAGCAGCCACAACTGGCTGTACTTGCAAAAGTAATATACCGATACTTTAATAGTACATCTGTTTAACAAAAAGATTAAGAGTAAAGATTCCATGCGCTAGCTGTGTCACCGAAATGTGAGCCCAGAAGAGTTATACTACACGATTTTACACACACCATAAACAAGCGCTACTTGTTATTATATGATCGAGCTGGCTGTCATGCGGTAGTTTCAACATGCTCTGGTCTGTTTTTTTAGCTTATAGTCTATATATTCTTTTAAATAAATAAATAAATAAATAAATAAAATGATTTTTTATCATCGTTTCGAAACAGTTTATCCGGGTATACTTTTCAAAATAGCTTATCAATATTTAATTTGTTTGCGAAAATATTCATCCTAAGATCAAAAGCCATCAATTATAGTTATAGACCATAAACTATAGCTAAAAAAGAATGCATCCTACATATACGAATCATAGATGGACTTCACACGGCACCGGTACAAACTAGGCATGATTTTATTATGCAACGCCAACAATACATTCCTCAAGAGAAATAAATGAATCTCTCACCCATACGGGTGGTCTCACACGTTATATAAAGACTTTTTATGAGCACAACATTATTATAGTCTTAGCAGCCACATTACATGGTCCACTAGCCAAAAGACAAGTGGAGAACACAACAATTTCAACCCATGGTAGTAAGGCCGGCAAGAGTAGTCGCGACAACAGCAACACGAAGCGTACGATCAAATTCTACTTGACGCCATTGTCAAAAGGAAGGGAAGAAAATCCAACCGTGAGGCCCTTTTATCCATTGTTTGATAAAAGGGAGATGATCGATCGTAATCCAGGCTGATAGGGAGCACAGAATTCCTTTTCCAAAAAGGAGACACCAGGCACTGGACAGTTGCCAAAGTCTAAAGGACTCTCTTTGGCTACACTGATCTGAACTATTACGTCAAACCCGTAACTGGAGTGAAAACGGATCGGAACTAGGACTGAAAACGGATTGGATACTTGCCAATCGATTTAGATTTTTGAGGATTCGATTAGCATTGGCTCGGATAATCTTGGGCTAGCGGCGGTTTGAAAACAAACACGGCTAGTTTTTATCGGAAACGAATACAAATATGATATAACATTATCCGACTGATACGGCTACGGAATCGGTTAGCTGGCCCTAGACATCATTCAGCTAGCCACAACGGAGCGGCTGCTGCTAGAGATGGGGGCCAAGGAGCTATAGGAGGAGGCACGTGCAAAGCGGGCGGAGATGTGCACGATGCTGCCATCGAGGCTGCGTGCCACGGTGCGGGTGAAGCTGAGCGGGTGGTGGAGGGAGAGGGGCTGGTCGAGGGGTGGTGCGAGGCGGGGCGCATTCTTGCATGTACAATTTAAGAGATTTTTATGTTTCGATAAATATATGTAACTGTATTTATTTTGATTCGTATTCGTTTTATATCTGTATTCGATATTATTCATATTTTGTATTTATATCTAAGATATCTGTATTTATATCCGCATCCAAATAAAATTTAAAAATAATTATGATAAAATCATTATCTATCCGTATCCGATTCGGTTTTACACCCACCCGTGACTAACTGACTACTACCATTCATACACATGCTAGCAATAGCTCAATTCCCACCGTTAAGGGAGAAATCAGTGCATTGCCGTCCTCACACAAGTTCCCAACAAGCAGCCGGCTAAAGTAAACCATGTACGGGAAGGAAAACGCAGCGAAGGGTGCGTCTGAAATGTAGAAATTTCACAAGATTTTGGTACAAATTTCACAGAAGACAATTAAATTCTTTTAGGAACCAGAAAAAATTCTTACAAGACTAAGTAAATTCTTATAGGAACCAGATAAATTCTGACGTTTCAAACGAAGACTAAGTGAAATTAGCACTATACATGTGGTGATCGGTTCGGCTGAAAAACTCACGGCTGAAAAAAGCACTGTAGCTGGTTGAAAAAAGCAATGTATCTGACAGAGGCTTATTTAGCATAATTAAATTTAAAAAAATTTAAAAATATAAAAAATATGTTAGCTCATTACGTATAATACAAATAAATACGGGAAAAAAAGAACCGGCAAAAAAGCTCAACAAAAAGCCAAAAGTTCAGAAAAAGACGGAACTTATAAATAGTGAAAAATAAGTCAAAAGCCAGAAACCGAAGCCGAGTTGATCAGGGCTTCCTCTGAACTTCGAGCGAGTAATGCGATTAGCGTGAGAAATCGTGCGCTGGAGAAGAGAGAAGTGATGTTGCCCATAGAACATGTGAATTTCGTAGAAATTTCGTAGGACAAGAAATGCGCACTCTCGGCTGATGGCGAAGCTTTATAAAAATCTTGATTTCCAATCAAGGCTCAAAGATTATCACCCATTCGGCGCACAGCGGAGTTAATCACCCAATGTATCTTCACTAAGTAGTAAATAAACTACTGCACACACGTGAAGAACATAAGGCAACAAAAAGAACATTTGTAGCACAATCATATCCAGCCCATATGCCAGGACTATGTCCAAATAGAATCAAAAGCATCTTTCCCCCATCTCATCTGTGCAGGCTGCAGACCACAGGCAATGCTCAAAAATATAGCCATGGTTAATAGAGAATATATAACCAAAGTGCTAAACTACACATATCACCACACACTCAACCTTACAAAAACCAGTTACTTGCCTAATTACAATGTAATTAACAGCCACCATCACAGGCACACCATTACGATGGTCCTCTTTGACTTTGCAGGAGCAAAGCGAGAGGTCCACAGCAGCATGACTTTGGACGGTTCCTGGCCGTTGGATTGGAAAAGAACGACGCAGATCTAATGCCACAGTACGATCACTGTGGCGCAAGCCAGCACGATGGTTTACGCTGCAGTAACGAATGGCAGCTGCTACAGTGCATTGGTGAAGAGCTCCGACAGTAAAAAGTAAAAAAAAAGTTACATGAGTCAATAGTGGCCAAGCTATAGGTTCAATGCCTCAATGGACCTTCTTGGAGAAGAACCCCTTGATGCCGAACAGCCCGCCGCCGCCGTCGCCGGGGCTCCGGGCGCCGCTGCCGCCGCCCTCCACCCGGTGGCAGCTCACCTGGTGCCGGTACCCGATGCACGAGTTCACGCTCAGGTTGATGCCCCGCATGCCGCCGCCCCCTGCGCCGGCCTTCTTGCCGCCGACGACGCCGGCGGGCTTGTCCTTCTGGTGGGCCCGCCTGTCGATGGGTTGGTCTGCCGGAGTGTGTTTGGTCGCCGGGCGCTTGATCTGCCAGACGGGGCTGGACCGGCCGACCGGCACGCCGCCGCCGGCGCGGCCGGGGCTCGCGGCCCACCGGCGAGGAGGCGGCGGTGGCGCTGCGGCGGCCGCCTCGCCGCGGGAGTTGCTGCGCGAGCATGGCGCGCTGCTGGCCTTCCGCGGCGGCGGCCGAGGCTTCGATGAGCCGCCGCCCCCGCCGGCCGAGCGGCTCCGGGAGAAGGGCCAGATGTTTATGTTCAGCTCCGACCCTCCGCCGCCGCCCCCAGTGGACGCGGTCGGTTTCCGGCCGCCAGCGCCGTCCTTGCGCTTTTCCTTGTCCTCGGCCAGCTTCTTGGCGAAGATGTCCGTCCACCGCTTGGAGCCGCCGGCAGCCGCGGGTGGTGCCGGGGAGATGATGGCGGCGGACGCAGCAGCAACGGTGGCGTCTTCCTGCTCCGGCTCCGGGGTGGTACAGTGGCGGTTGTCCGGAGCAACCTTGGGGAGGAGGATCGGGAGCGGGAGGAGGACTCCATCGGCGAAGAGCTCGTCAGCGCAGGACGGCGACACGGCGGGGTTGGCGTCGACGGGCCAGAACTCGAACTCCGGCGAGGAGGACGCGCTGCTCCTCCACCTCTCGGGCGCGTCCATGGCGGCGATTGGTTCGTTTCGGTTTGGTTTCTTGGGGAGGAGAAAGAGGAGAGGAGAGGAGAGGAAGAGGTGGGAAGCTGGCGAGGCTTTGTATGGGGCTTCCACGGCAACGGAGGCTAGCTCGCGAGGTCGGCCATAAGAGGGGGGCACATGGGGACGTGGGACCCGCGCACGCCCTCCCATTTCTACCACGGTACTGGCCATGTCATTTTGGTTTTTCGCTCCCGCCGGTAACTTTTATCTGCGTATTAGGATTTGTTTTTTTATTTTGGTTTTGGCTTCAGGTTTTGATGTTTTTTTTATAGTAATTAGATTTTAAATAAAGTATTTTTAAATAGGATTTACTAATTAATTGTAGTATATACTATACCGATTTCATTTATATTGGCAAAAACTGCTCGTGGGTTTCTGTTATTATATAATCTCTCATATGACAGCATAAAAGCTACAAGCCGTAGCCAAAAGTCAAAAGCCTCAGCCAAAAAGAACATGTCCTTAATTGATTTTTGTTGTCTTTTATTTTTGTTTCCGTAACAAATTTATATTATGTGAACTATTTAATCGGTCTATCTTTTTGTTGATGTAAACCGTATTCGACTCAAACACGAATACAAAATTCTATCTTTTCATCAAATCACGGGACGCGAAAACCCTTTTTAACACGGGTTTTACCAAATCTCTAATCCCTTCCGTTACATACTCCTTCCATAATATTTTCAATCGCACCACGTGATGAAGCTCCAAGAACACACCTCCTGTAGCTCCATCTCGCATCATCAACCTCCATGTAGAAACCTCCAAGACCGCACCACCCGTAGCTTCTCCATGCATCACCACCTTTGATCTCCATGTACTCCAGCATTATCTCGACCATCGCGCGTGACATCCTCAACCATCTGGACCTCATATCTCCCTATCCTAGTCTCCGTCCTCCTCGTCGTCGACCATAATCATCTTCACGCCATCCTGCACATACAAAGACCAAAGAAACATTTTTCGGTACAAGTTCTCCACAACTTGACCGTCATCAGCACATACACTCACACCACCCTTGTTCATCCGTAGACAAGAACAAAACTATCCATGACTATTAACCAGGTCGTCTATGACCACACATTCCATCACTTACCACAAATCAGTTTCAGACAACTTCTTACGACCACTAGCTTAACAAGTACTTGAAAACCATAAGTACTATGGATAAAAGCCTCGTTGGATCATTCTTTCGAACGCGCGACTTTCATCCATCCTAATTGGCTGATCTTCTGAAACAATATATCTAGCAATTTCTTCATGGGCAAAAAACAAGTTGTATACCCAAGTACTTACAAAGCCATCAACCTCAAAGTTTAGCTGCGTTTGTACTCCTCCTCCTCTGCCTTGGCCCTGTGCCACCATCTTGTGTAAGAATGCTTTGTAGTACCAGTTCAAGTGCCATGTCCCTACAGCTATTCGAACAGTTAATTTAGCATTGCAATAATTATAAGTTGTGATCTATACCATTTCGCTGCTTCGGATTTTCTGGTTCCAAGTAACGTGCTTCTAGCAATTCTCCCTTCATCTGGACCCACCAATGTTGACGTTCATGGACGGGGGAATTCTGGAGTCCCCATTAGCTCCGGACCGCTCTGGTACTCCTCGTAGCCCTCCGTACTGTCCATATGACATTCATCTATGTCCTAGTCTCTCATACTTGGTGAGAGCCGATGAGTATCAACGGGAGTCGGAGCCGGAGAAGGACTAGGGGAGCGACGACGAGAGCTTACACTAAGGTGCCCTACTGCTCTTTTCATGCTACGACTTCTTTGCATACCACTCAAGAGCTCCTTGGTGCTCCGACTCCTTGGTAGCATATTGGATGGATGGTGAATAAATAGGGAGTGTAGATGGATGTTGAAGAAATAGGGACATGGGGGTGTGGAGGGATGTTGAAGAAATGAGAGATTGAATGCTTGTGAAGCAATGAGAGAGAAAATGAATTTATAGGCATCAGCTCTCGAATGTTGCTCTCTGACTATTGCATGCATCTTTTCACTCCACACACTCTCTCAGAATCTCTCATCTCATCAATCCTAACTCTCATCTCTCTCTCCCACTTTATTCTCTCATCTCTCCTCCCTCTCTCACGCGCTCTCTCATGCCTCATCTCTCCACTCCACTCTCTTTCCTTCTCAGAACCTCTCCGCTTTCCTCCCTCCAATCCCCTCCCCGCCGCCACCCTCCCCTCCCTCCCAGTTCCACCCCAGCGCCCCCTCTCCCTCTGCCCCTCCCTCCCCACCCCGATGCCCCCTCCTCCCCCAGCCTCTCTCCACCACCCCAACGCATCCTCCCCTCGACCACCTCCCTCTCCTCTGCCTCTCTCCCCTACCCTGACGCCCCCTCCTCCCTCAGCCACCTCTCTCCCATCCCTCCCCACCGCCACCCTGACGCCCCTCTCCTCTCCCTCCAGTCCCCTCCCTGCTGCTAGCCTCCCCCACCCCGGTGCCCCTCTCCTCCCTCCTGTCCCCTTCCCCACCCCGACGCCCCACTCCTCCCTCTAGTCCACTCCTCGTCGCCTCCCTCCCCCACCCCGATGCCCCTGCCCCACTCCTCCCCCGGCCGCCTCCCTCCCCGCCGCCGCCACCCCAGTGCCCTTCTCCTCCCTCCCCCACCCCGACGCCCCCTCCTCTCCCGGTCTCCCCCTCACCCTCGGCCCCTTCCCCCCGACGTGGTGGAGTACTGGAGTGGGTGGAGTGACCGGGAGGAAGAGCGGGAGCCTCACCCTGCGGCTCCACTCCCGTCTCTTGCGACCCCCAACACTGCCGCGACCTTGACGACACTGCTTGCCATAACTCCACTGACGCTTGCCTCTACGAGGTCAGCGACTTCGCAACCGAGACGCTCATGCTCAATGACTCCGCTCCGGTCTCCAACGTCGCTATCGACTGCAGGCCTGCGGCCACTACAACGTGGGGCTCTTCGTCGGTGCCGCTGGGCTGCTGGCCTTGGGCCTAACTGTCTGGGACCGGATGGTGCTCAGCTTCATGGAGGACATGGCCACCATGGAGCGCCCCCCGCGCAGGCGCTACAATTGCTTCAACGGCTAGCAAGAAGAAGGCCGACGTTCGCCGCGCTGTCGCCGACGGCCTAAGAGCACTCGGCTACGACGCTACCATCTTCTCCCTTCTGTAGTCCGGTATACTGCTTAGTCCTTCCCTTCTACTCTCTCTCTCTTTGCTTTGTGATGACTTGTGTTGTGGGGATGACCGTGAGTCATGGGATATCGATGGGAGGCGAGAGGCAAGGTCGCCGATGCTAGCGTGCCGGACGTGCCCCTTGTGCTCGCCAGGCCAAGCCAGCTTGAGCACAGCACGTCACGCCAAGTCATGCTATGCCGCCCGCCGCCCATCATGCCAACTTTTTAGACTCAGCCCGACCCACCGTTTGTGCCGTACCGACACAGCCCATCACGTATAAGACTGTGTCAGGCCGATCGTGCTTTAGACTGGCCCAGAAAAGTATGACCCGTCTCCCATCTCTATGGACAAAGATGCAACGATGCATATGTATATCACCCACGAAAAAAGATGAGGTGCCATGTTTGGTACTTTGAAACAATTAACACATGCCACACATGGACAAAGGCGAGAATGCATCCAAAGTTCATCAAATTACTGTGGACTAGCAAGACCATCCGAGCAGGCCTTCATACTGTAGACATGGAGGTGCTTGTCGATAGCATGCATGCATGCATGTACTACATGAAACAAAATGATTGGGTGCAACTGCAAAAATTTATGGGCACCCGATCTTTTGCTCAAATAATCAAAAGCTCTCCCACATGGCTAAGATCAAAGCCTATAGATGTTGTGGCCACTTACATGTAGTACTGCCTAAAAAGTCTCCTTAGCAGGGAAAAACAGGTTGGTGCAAATGATTATGGAGAGCAACTTCCTTGTTTCCATGATTTTTTATATATAATAAATAACAGGGACACCTTAATATCTAGACTCTATGATTGAGAATTTTTATCTATAATTAAAACTTTCCATCTATGATTGATTCAGCATGCCTTTTCAAATTAATAAATGTTAACGGATTTACGTGATATATTATATATCATTGCACTTGCATGTATCTAATATATATATAGTTTTTTTTTGATCTTGGGTGAAATCTTACAGTCTTAGAGCATTTGATTGCTTGTGTAGAAGAATCTATCAAATATGTAAACGTTGGACGAAATTTTTAGCTTTCTTTCATTGGTATAACTTGCATAGGTACGGTTTTTAGTTTTATGTCGAAGTAGGACAGGAGCAGTGGATTATTAAGGATGGTTTTGTTGGCCAAATGTCAAATCATTTTCATCATAACAAATCTGAGATTACATAGGACTTTATTAGTGGAAGGTCAGCATCGCCAATCAACGAGTTTTTTTGACAAAGGAACGTATCTTCGAAAAAGGCATGCCTTAGTTCAAAAGCTAGATCCATCGATCCACACAGTTCCACGCAACTCAAAATAAGAAAGGTAGACAAGAGAGAGAGAAAAAAAAACACAAATTCCAATTCTTGTGGGAGACTACATGTACTTAATGAACTCCGCCTACGAGAAGATAAAATAATCGTGGATCTCATATGAAGTTAGGCCCTGTTTGGAATGCGGAAATTTTTCCCGATTTCTGCGGGAATTGAACTGTTTCCTACAAAATTCCTGTGAAATTCCTGTGAAATTCCTCTGTTCCAAACAGGCCCTAAGGGCTATGGCTATGGCACATATCAGTCCCTCACAATGCACGCCAAGAAAACTACAGGGCTATGGCTGTGATTTAATAGCTTATAAGTTATGATTTTTGACTTTTTTGTTATAGCAAGTAAAAATATGTTATAGTGGTTGTTAGTATTTTAAATAATTAAATTTTAAAAAATAAAAAAGTTATATTGTCGTGAATAATATAAAGAAATAAGGTAAAAAAAGATAAAAAAAATCAAAAAGCCAAAAACGACAAAATCAAGAAGTCAGAAATTAAAAGACAAAAGCTGAAGTCGTTTGGAGTGGGCCTAACCTATTCTTTTTAGCTGTGGCTTATACCTTTTAGCTACGGCTTATAGCTTTTGGGTTATTCTGAGAGAGTACAGGGTAACATAAACTCACGTGCAATTTTCGTCGATATAAATAGAGTTGTTACAGTATGTACTACAATCAACTTCTAAACTTTCTTTTGAAAAAACATTTTATTGAAAAATTAATTACTATAAAAAATTAAAAAGTAACTTTTAAAAGTCGAAAAAACCCTAATCCAATATTACCACTGTCCCAGCCCGACCTCCACCGTACTCTCAGACACTTAATTTAATGCGATAGCACGGAGAGAAATTTTTTGGAAAGAGAATCTACAAACTATAAACTCTCATGCAATTCCCAGCTCAAGAAAGATCCCATCTAGAATTTACTCGAGCTGTACGAGACATGACATCTCTCTTCCTTTCCCACGTTGCATCAAAGATTGTACACCCCATGCATGCATTGGTACAACCAAGAGACGCCAAAGCACACAGCTCCACATATCACGTACACATACGGAAAGGTGATGCATCACTCGATGCTTCACTGCCATGTACCACACTAGCTAGGGCCATGAACTTCATCCATCTATGGGAGATTCAATTTTTTACCACTCTTAAGATTGACATCGAGACTTTATCACTTACATGTTAGGTCACCTGAGTCACTGATAATAGGCCTGGGTGGCAAATCTGTTGCCACTCGAGTCGTAAGGGTGGCAAATAAATAAATTTTCCTCCATCCATGCATCTTAGCATGAGCTGGTCACACATATAGCACTTTAGCTATTTTTTTAAAAATATTTAACTCTCAAACAATTACTTTTGCAAATTTAGTTCTCTTCTTTAGCTCGGCAGTCACATTGCCTATCACGTTACAGTAGCTCAACTGATCCTGCCAACCCATCAGAGCTTAGTTTGTTAGGGCTTTGACCTATCGAGCAAAGGTGACTCAGCAGGCAAGGCTGTGTAGCAACAAATGGATAGCAGGGTTAGCATTAAATATGATTAGTACTAATTAAAGGTTATATTGCCTAATTAGCATTAAGTAAGTATAATTAATGCTAGTTAACTCACTGAGGAGGTCAGATTTATAAAGAAACAGCTGAGAGAGGTCAAATTTAAAGGGAAAAAATTGCGACGGTATCACATGTGTTAACAGTTCTCTCGGTATCAGCCTCTGCATAGATGGACCAATAGGTAGATGGACATAGAGATACCCAGCCGGCCATGTGATAGATCGAGCCGTCCTGCATGCATTAATGCTGCCATCGTACGTATTGTTTGCTGTTGCTGGTGCAGACCACTCGATAATTAGCACTCATAATTGCACTGATCAATTGTATGTATTACGCCGACGCATTCTGTGGTTTGTTTTGCCGGCGTAGATCGAGCTGTGTGCATGTCTGTTGCCGATTGGGACCTGGCATGGGCATGCTGGGCTGGTACTATGCTAGGAGATATGGGTGTACCTTGGTCTAAGTTAGGGCTAGATTAGATTAGATTAGATTGGATTGCTGGTGATGGCAACGGCAAAGCTGTTCTCTCCTCATGCATGTCCCTGGGCTTGTGTGTGCTAATTGATTAACCATCCAATCCAATCAGTGTGATGGGTATTTTTGGATGGGTTGTGCACTTATGATTGGATAGTGTGCGTTCTCTAGAGGATAAGTGATGACGAGCATTATCCTCTGCTAAGGTGTGGTAATGACAGAGGTGATGAAATGAACCAAAAATTTTAAAATTTTGAATTTTCTTTGAATTTGAGTTTCTTTCCTAATTTAGAAATTCCCAAGCCAATTCCGCTTTCCCTTTTGGTCTTTCCGCTTTCTACCTTGCTTTGGCGTCTTTTCCCTCCTTGCCTTCTCCCCTGTGCCATGCTGCCACCCGGCCTCTCGCCGTTTGCCGCCGCCGCCAGCTCCCATATGCCACCATGTTGTGGCCAGTCTTCAAGGCACGCAGCGTTCCGTCACCTTGTTGATCGCGCCATTAAGGTATGTCCCTTCGCTGCTTGGCCACACGCCATGCCCCACAGTAGCTAACCGCGCCGCCGTCCAGTTCATGCGTCGCTTGGGCAACACGTGCACCATGCCCATACCTTGCTCTGCTAGCACGCCTGTCGCTCCAGTGAGGTGCAGTGTGCCCAATGCGCCAATGACACAACCAATTCACTGCCAAATCCGCTAATTCGCCAGCTAGCCGTGCACGCGCCGCCGCCACGGTCGTGCCCTGCTCTAATCGCCTTTGAGCACGCTTTAAAGCATTGCAGAGCTCTTGTCTAGCCTCCCTTGGCCTCAAATTGCATTCCCAACCCACTTCTTCCCCAACCCAGCTGTCAATCGTCACCGCCGTCGTGCCCTACGCTAGGGAGCTATTCAACCCATTCCCATGTCGTAGCAAAAATCATAGTCTAATTAGCCATAGCATTAACACCCCATGACTACCGCGAACCTTACCGCGACCTTGCAGACCTCTTGCTCGGCTTCTGGACCGCGTCGCCACCATCCGAGCCTAGCCACCGTGGACAGCCCTACTCTGGCCAAACCAACCCCAGCCATTTCCACTCTTAGCTTCCTAGCTTGCCATAGATGCTCGAAACACCCACAACCATGCCGGAACTCCATTGGAGCTCCACTATGCCATGGAATTGCTTTGGCAAGCCCTCCTCACCGCTAACTAACTCTGGTGACCCTTTGCCCTTGCAAAAGCCAAAAATGGAATCCCCCTAGCCTCACTGATCCCATCCATCCCCCGCTCGCCATCGACAACCACCACCAACGCGCGTGCGAGTTCATCGCTGTGATCCCCTACTCGGGCACCATGGCGCTAAGCGGAGCTAAGCCAAAGCTGGCTTAAGCCTGGTGGGATGTGCTCTTGGAC
Source organism: Dendrocalamus latiflorus (assembly GCA_017311315.1). NCBI lineage: Eukaryota > Viridiplantae > Streptophyta > Magnoliopsida > Poales > Poaceae > Dendrocalamus > Dendrocalamus latiflorus. The sequence goes on from CM029645.1 coordinate 2,007,421, forward strand.
CAGTTCAGTCGGGCCAAAGCATGAAAACCATATGGGCCAAACCCAAAACCCAAAAGCCATCACTATTAAAGCCTAGCCTATCATTGTTCATAACTCGAGCCCGATGTTGTTCAACCCAATTCACAACTAACACTAAATGGGTTCAATACTGTTCATGAAATCCAACCCGTTAGGAATAGTAGCAACCTATTATTATTCATCCAGAGCCCATTAAACATATTTATACACATTATGATTGTCTCGAACTCATTTAACCCATTTTCAACTCCTCTCAACCCAACCAAAGCACTGTTTAAATCCTAACCGTCCAAACCCACTTCCTTTTATATCTTTTTGGATATTTTATTGCATTTTATTCCCAGTTTGCATTCTGCAAAGCGGGAACTTATTTGTGTTCATTCTTTTGTGCTAGTATTCAGATTTGACTAGTTGGCCGACAGAGAAGCTACTTAAGTAATTAAGGTGGTCGGTGTAAACCTAAAGCCTATAGAGAAATAATCAAAGACTGAATAAAAAAGCAAGACACATATTTTTGATCATGTTGATCATATATTATTTATTATTTAATTATCAGTGCCTTCATTAATATTATTTGTTCATTGTTATTTATTTAAAATAATTATTTAGAATGACTTGATAATTAGTTATATCCTACTACTGAAAAACCATGCTTTACTTGAAAACCATATCCACCTTGACAGCCTTAATAACAACAAACTATTGTATAATTATTCATCAGTAGATTAGACGATAAATGTTTTACAGTACCAAGTTGATTCGTCGTTTGCCAATAGACTTTAAAATGGTATTAGGGCTAAGGATGACTCGTGGAAAGCCACTAGATGGTTAGGGTCTACGATCTTACTCTAGGGTGGAGGCTTTGGTATGAATTGGTAGTTCAGTGTCATAACACACTGGGGTTTATGATTGGTTGCCCCACTTGTGAAACATAAGAACTAGAACCTTACATTAAGTAAAAGACACAGAAATCGCTCAACCACAACTTTTGACTTGTTAGACCTGATTTAGTAGCTGCTCAATTCAATTGAATATTTACAAAAGTGTTAGCTTTTTCATTATGATGGAATGCCCCTCGTACAGCGGAGTGGTATGGAAGCAGTATCTTCCATATTTCATGATGGTAAGTCCACTAAGAGTCGGTTCACGATTTTCACTTTGACCAGTGGATTACTGATAATGGGCGGCCACAAACCTAGCGGGTAGAAGCTAGAAAGAGGAGAGTGGTGAAAGACCTTGTTAGCTCAACTCAGTCACAAGCTAACATATTGCGTGTCTATGGCTTGGCATTGTGAGTTTAAGATATCTTGTGGGTAAAGTTAGGCAACTCTATAAAGTATAATAAATGGTATTCGAATACACCGTGCTCTCGATTAATAGAGTTGTGTTTCGTGGGTGATTCCAGCAACAAAGCATATGTAGAAATTGGAGGATTTTAATACGAAAATTGCGGATGATAAACCCCTTGTTGATTAAGTATTGTTTTACTATTTTAAATACAAAGTTCTTTCTTAGCAAACTTATATCTAATTTATCATATACAACCTATGGCACTATCATTTTGATCTTCTTGCATATTAGTTATATAGCCTTCCCGTATGGCTTGCTGAGTATCTAGTATACTTAATCTTGGTTATTTTCTTCAGACAACAAAAGAATGAAAGATACATCGGCGATCGTGTTAGGGTTATGATTGCACTCAAGCGTTCCTGTGGGATTTCTTCGGATTTTCTGAATGCAAGTTAAGTTTGAGGCTTTGACGTTTGTAAAGTTGTTGTTTTGGCTATTAGGTCATATTTTAACTAACATAATCTTTTTTAATGTTCTTGAGTAGGTATGATACTCTTTTTATCCGTAACTAAACTTCTAGCTTATTGCGGGAAACTTCTTAGGTCTATTTAAAAAATAGGGTCATCGCAGAAGAATACCGAAAGTATATATCATGCCAAAATGTCCTGTTTTAAGCCATTCGAGCAAATAATCGGACGGCAGGATGAGTTGCTACAGCGATTTGCTGAATTTCCCAATATTGCGGTATATTGATCAATGCAAAATGCTATTTCTCAATATGCCTATTGAGAAATGCAATGACAAGATTCCATTACAATATAATTGTACGGAATCTCTCTTTTTTTGGGCATGGATAATGATACAGAATCTTGATCAATGTGGTGGTTTTCTTTCCTTTCCGCCGCGTACGTTCTTGCTACGAATGGTATCTAGAACATTACCCCCGATGCATAGGTGAATGCGGACAAAGTGTGTATAGTTTGCTCGATGATATACGTTACTAAGCTAATCAATTTATAAGGAAAAAAATCGTTCTTTTTGTAAGGGTCCTATCAATGGACAATTAATCTAAGGGATGCATACGCTGAAGTCAAGAATTAAAATGATCATCTTTGGAATGCTGAAAAACAAACAAACAAACAAAACATGTATGTGCAATAGAGAATTCAGTCAGAACACTAGTCCGGATAAATTCCTAGTCGGACCTTTTGGCTGCTGTCTCAGCAGGCTCTGATAATTGAGCATCTGTGAAAGGTATGTCATGTGCTCCTCTGACACTCAACAGGGAAAACAGCACAGATCACTGTGGTAACTCGAGCAAAGAGACAGAGATGGCTCAATTATATGTAGTATCTGACGCGTTCAATTCAGACACGTAGGCGTATCTCGAGTGCTCGCTATTTTTCTGTCAATTCCTACAGAAATTTTGGTTGAAACGCATGTATACAAGATCCTTTTCTAATAATTCTAGGCTCAAGGACAAGTTTTGGTAAAAACCTTGAGCTAGGCAATCAAGGCTTTATTCCTTTGGATAATCTTTTCACTACAATGAAATGGAGCACACTGTCACTTGTCTTGTAGGAATTTTGACAAGTTGTTATTGTAGAAATTTTTACCAGTTTTTTTAGGAGTTGAATTGTTTGACATGAAATTCCTATAAAGTTACCGTAATCCTGACGGGTACTAAGTGGTGGACACAGGGAGGTTCAAGGAGGACCTAGCTTGGATGGATTCTTTTTTTTTGTTGTGGTTTATCTCTTTTTAAATTATGTCTGTTCGTAAGAGAGGGTACGGAAAGAAACACTCACGTGTGATTTTAGTTGATATAGATCTATTTGGTATAGTGTGTACTATAGTCGACTTATAGACCTGTCTTGAAAAGACATACCGTCTAAAAGCTAGTTATTATATCACAAGCCATAAGCAACAAACCCCAAAAAAAACCTAGCATTGGTCTAAATCCTCGTCTTCTCTCTCATAAGATAAACCATATACCCCATTTATCTCCAATTTCTAGCTCTCCTTTTTGTTCTACGGGACCAACAATTTATTCGATTTTACAGAACTTTTTTTCTGATGGCGGTGACGGGCCATGCGAGCACACCATCCTTGATTCTAAAGACCACGCGCTTGGTAGATCAATCGCCCCATTTCATACCCTATTCTACGCATAAAAATACATGCAGCCACCTTATCATGAGCTAGCACAAACTCTTTTCTTTTCCCCAGTGTATATTATTCCTCCCCTTTACCAACTTTCCTACCCTTTTATAATGCCAATAACTATATGGAGGAGCAGTTCAGTCACTACAAACAATGCCTTGCCTTTGGCACAATTGTCACAGCATGAGCTGGATCTTAGCTTGTTCCCATTCCATCCCATGCATCCATCTATGCAATCCCTCACCTATCATTGCTCCATTGGTGGTAGTACAACAAGCTGTAGATCGTTTAACTTGTAGACCCCCGTCTTAAGAAAATACTCCGTTTAAAAGTTAGGTACTGTAGCAAAAGCCAAAAGCCGCCAGCTTCGGAGGAAAAGACCAGGCCCTATGCCATGCCTTCCAACAAGTACCAAATTTGTAACTTAAAAAAACACCATATTTATTATAACTTGGTTGCAAATTTTGGTGAGTAGGCCCATGCATTTACAAACCTAGCCCTGCCCCATAAGTGAGCCCTTTTTTCTTGATCAAATCATTGGTCAGATAGATGTACACAATGCACATTCCCTTTTGGATTAAAATAGATGCATGTATATCTGATCCTATCTAGCATCATTGCACAACGCTTGGGGTCTACTTAGTGGCCAAATCATGGGGCTTAAAATGGAGGGAGAAATGTGTGCCGTAGCTTATGATTAGGGGCTAATTGAGGGGTTGGTGATGTGCTTGTTTAGTATTCTACACATGTATTATTGTACAATGGCTCATCATTGGGAACCTTTTGGTTAAAAGGATGGATGCTTGCATTGTCCCCCACAAAAGTTCGTTTGCCAAGATTAAATTTATCAGGTGAGGTTCTTTTGTGACAGCGTGGATGATTGTCCGAGGAAAGAATAAAGTTGGAAGCTAGTTGCCAGCGAAGGACTGCATTGATCCTACAACCATGATCTTTGCACAGGCACCAGGTAAAAGTGTTAAGTATCAGTTTTTAGGGTGAATTCTGTCAAATAAGTAAAATTTGACCATTGAGCATGCAAACCTCCAGCCAAACAGAGCCGAAGTGATTCGTCGGCTACCGTTCTGGTTCGTTCCCTTTTTTATCAACAAAGAAAATAAGACAGAAAATAAATGAAATAACCTGGCCACAAGTTAGACACCTTGCTGGTAAGCACCTTTCTTTCATGTCCAATTCTCAGGATCACTAGTTAGGTGGTAAGTGCCTTTCTTCCCTGTCCAATTCAGAAGCCATTCTGGTCTTGAATATGACCATACATACATGGCCTGGGTCCTCTCCGATTGATTGGATCCAGACTCCACAGCAAATAGACTCCAGACAGACCAAAGTAAGCGAAAATCATCACACATTTACACTAGAAGAAACCCTGAAGTGATATGGACTGGACTGGACTTTTATCTGAAGTGACTTCAGACAAGTGGTTGGGATGGCAATCTCAGAACCAGATTAGATTAACCATGTCCTGTTCAAATCTAATTTTGCAGGTTAGGTAAAAAAGGTGCCAATGCCGGCTTCAAGTTCAAGCATACCTCAGGGTACAACAGTTTAACCATCATTTGCGTTCACAAATATGTTTTGAGCTTATTTCCAACCTCAATCACAGCCATCCAAGGAAACATCGAAAGTTTCCATTGCTTCTTGCGGCAGCAGATCTGATTCCAGTGAAAACATGCTATTGATTACAACCAGAAAAGCTGGCAGTGGCTACTACGTGTATACGTTGAGAGAATTTCACTCATCTATGCCCATTCCAATCAAACATGTCAGATCAGTACACAGACATGATATAGCTGTAGGCCCTTCACAATGTTGCATTAACCTTCACTGCTACATAACCTTTCACTTCCTTTTGCCCAACGCCCCAACTACTGCTACCAAATTCGACTAGAGGATAAAGAGAAAACAAAGCACTCCATCACACATAAGCATGGAAATCTCCCTAACTTAACTTTGAAAATGTTTGGTGCATAATGTCAATTTTCTGTTCGATGCAATTCTAAGGTGCCATAGCTTGATGCCGATGCTAAAATGCTAACTATCTTTTCGCTACCTCAGCTACTAATCTAGAGTTGTCACATGTTTGATGCAAATGAATGTGTACACGTATCAGAGAGCCAGGTAGAATAGGAGTTAGGCAGGTAAGTGATTCAGTTTGCAGAAGGTGCGGAAATGTCCTCCATGACCCCTTTACCATCAGCAGCGTCGAAATAGAAGAAATTCTTGATAGGGTCACCCTTAGCAGATATTGATTTAATCACCTCCTGTTAGATCCAAAAACAGAGTATAAAGCTGTCAGCTGTATGCTAACACAAAATACGCAAATACAAGGGGTCTTGGAATGGAATAAATTCACATTACTGTCACTTTTTGCAGCTAAACATCAACGAAATCCAGTATTAGAACAGATGTGGCAAAATTCAATCAACAACTTTCTTCCACCAAGTGGTATCCAATGAACGATACTGATCCGATTCTGAGTATATTTAACACAACAAGCATTGATACTAGTAAGTTGTCAGATCTGCTACCACAAAAAAGGGTCCTGTACTGTGGTATGACGGTATATACTGTTCTAGCAAGTCATCATGGTTGCTGTTACATAGAAGGGCAAGTGGTGGCAACATGCCTAGTACTAAATCACTCGTAGAAGTCCCAGTATATATTATTTTATTGAGAAATCATATAAAAATGCACTTTAGTGAAATGTTTTTTGGGTTGGTGTGTAAATCCTCATGTGAAATCAGTGGAGAAATGATGATTTTGGATTTGAATGATGTTTTCAGAAATGTTTAGACAAATTTTACTAACTTAACATTAATCTTATTCAGCAAGAACATAGTCAAGCTTTACCTTAAATCAATTCAAAGTGCTCTATCTGTCACTAACTGCTAATTTAAGTCGGATTTGGATCCATCTTGACTAGATTAAACAAGTACAGGGACCTAAATATGCACTTCATAAGTTCAGGAACCCAGGTTATACACTGTGCAAGTGCAGGAATCAACAGTGCACTTTACACTCACAAAGTAGCATTCATCATATTCTAAATAAATTTAAGAAATATAAAACATAAGGGGCAAGACAAGAAGTCCTTAGTTGTCTTTTAGGTCTCTTATTAGTATATCAAACATAGGGACCATTTGAGTGCATAGGAAAAGTTACGACAAGAATCTCAAGAAACTAAAATAACATGCGTAAATTTGTAATAGAACTGTAATCCGTTCAATAGCTTCAATCCTCTTAAGAATCCTGTAATAAGCTTCCCTAGCTTGCTTCACACAATGGATAAATTGAATGCCTCAATTCAAAAACACTCAAAACCAATATAATTTTTTGATCAGACAAACAGACCCACACATTAGACAATTCCTACAACTGATATCAATTAGTAAACTTTGCATTGCAAAATATATGCATTAGCCATTCAAAAATGAATACAATTTGCACCCATCAGCGAGGAGGAAATGATACAACTTTGCTGCTCTGAATTGACTCAGCAAGCTTCTTGCCCTCCCCTATCTTCCATTAGAATCTGCCTTTTAGGGTGTTAACGACCCACATTGACTAGGTAAGAGACAACTTCCATGGAGGTGTTGGAAGTTGTTAAATGATCAAGAGACTTGAGCCATGTGAGAACTAAATTCAGCAAGGAAAATAGCAACAAAGGAAGCAGTGAAGAGAGTGGTGGCAAGGTGGAGAAAGCCATCACTTTTATTCTCATCCATGCCATAGTTACCAGATTCACATTAGGTTCACAACACCCCATGCGCCGTACCGAATTCATCGACCCAGGTACAATTCGTGGTACGTGGTACACCATTGCTGTGGAATTTGGAAGAAAAAGTGGCATACCACGCACCACGACCCAGAGGCACCGCATTCTGAGTAACTATGATCCATGCAAAGCAAGGGAACAATTATAGCTGCTACTAAAAAAGAGAAAAGAGGACATCTCATGTCTTCGTTTTGCTTCACTTGTTTTTTGTTTAAATGGGCATGTTGGCCCACAACTGTCTTCCTTTCCATGCTACCCAAACACAAATTTGCTAGGACTGTAATTTTACAGCCGAAATGGTCCATATACATTGGTTGCTATTATGTTCCACAATTGAGGAAAAGAGGCCGATCTCCACATACATCATCTAAAATTACTTTAGTTGTTATCCAGCATTCACAAGTCAACCAAAAAATAAAACAGAAGGAAAAGAATGAAAAACCATAATTCAAACATAAGACCAATGTAATAACAAAATACCAGAGACTAGAGAACATAGAACTACACTATTGAGTGACGAAACATTGGCACCTACCTGACCAAGAATGCCACCAAGGATTGCACATACAGGAGGATGTTCCTTCTTTCCGGCTGCTAGCAGCCGTTCCAGGAGAGTAGTTGGAATTTGAGACTCATTTAAAGACTGCAGTTTACCATACCATGTAAAATATCTTAAGGAATATGACTCAAATTAAGACAAACAACAACTGCTATACCATGCTATCACACATTTCCTTCCTCCGAGCCAAAATTGCAGGTAGATCAGAAAGTGATGTCTCACCAGGCCTTCGCCCTTCAAATAATTCATAATTTTCCAATACTGCAAAAGGACATGTCAAGAGAAAATATTGATCTTGTTTGCCAATCAGGACAGAATAAAACAGTATATCAGATAGGGACAGGGGAAAAGGCCAAGAAACTAGATAAACGGCCCTTTTCCATTTCCATTATTTGGGTACATATACCTGAACTAAAGAATTTGTAAGCAACAGTGTCTTAAATTCTGACATTCTCACCTCTCATGGCAAAGTACAATTTAGTTGTTCTTTTTGGTAGACTCTTCCAAGGTACAGAGATAGCTTCCTATATGAAAGAAATCAAAGTGTAAATGCAGTTATTGCAATCGATTAAATAAATTGTAATATTTAGCAATTGAAGCACCACAAAGGGTGTGATATGGGTTCCTGGAAGCAAATCATACGCAAGCATTCCAATGACAGTATACCATTGCACTACAACAGGGAAATCATGTAGACCCATCAAGCTTGCCTTGCATGGACCAGTCATTATGACAACAAATTGAACCGATATTTCAGTGATGTGAAACACATAAGAAAAGCATGAAGTGAAGGTCAACATGCATCAGTGATGTCCACTGCTAGATGCCTAGATTTGTGTTGTATGGAAACCAGGTGATACGAAAATAACAAAGAGCAGAGCTACTTCCAACAAACCTATTACCCAGTCTCCAAAAAAAAATTTACCCAAAAGGGCGAACTTACATGGGATCAAACTAGTTTTCACTGAAACACAGGACACCAACAAAAAGGTTGGTGAGAGTAGCTGAACCACATCAGATTTAAAAGGAAACTAAAAAAACAGCAGGACAAATTTTCTTTTATTTAATTCTTTTCTCTGCTGTTAAGGAAAGCCAATACCAGAGAAAAAATAGATGTATAATTCATATTAAATATAAAGATATAGTTCAAATTGCTTTCATGTATCATGTAACTTGCATCCGATTTGTCACAAATACTCCACAGACACTTATGGCAGCAACTGTATGGCTAAATGAAGGGTTTCATCTTGAAGATCAGCTTAAAAATCATTGTAAATTGAACTCATGTACCTGTAGACTAGGATATGTTAACTCCTGCTGTTCAGCCTCTCCTGCAGGCTTCTTCTGGAAAAAAAACAGAACAAACAACTTCAAAGAGGTACTTTCAAAAGCCACATCCCTGGAAAAAGTTTAAGAAAAACTGAAGGAAGAAAATGTGCCGCTCAATAATGATTGTAGCTTGCAAAGCATAAGAGATTATCTCATATTGGTGATTTAATCAAAAGTGAATGTATATCGAAAGTTGAAGATTATCTCATCGCGTTGATTTAATCAAAAGTGAATGTACATCGAAACTTGATAATTATCTCATTGTGTTGATTTAATCAAAAGTGAATGTATATCGAAAGTTGAATCCTAGGTCCCAATTTTAAGCACCATAAGGTGGCCACTTTTGTATCTCTTCCATTTCAGGGATGGAGAAAAGAACAAACTGGAGGACTTGGAAGCCACCCAGTGAGAGCGCATGCCACTACAAGTTGTATTACAAAAGAAATTAGTTGCCTTGCTATTATCATCCTTTAAAGGTACATTCATCAAGGACAGAAAACAACTATATTTGGTTTTTATATGCTGACAAACTTATCAGTCAGCCAGAATGTGACAATCAATTTAGAGGTCAAACATGACAATGAAGAATGCGCACACCCTGATGTCTAATTTAAAAATTAAAAAAGCATGTCCCAAGACAAATCGTGGTAAGCCTAGAGATTCAAAACTCCAGAAGAATTGCAGATATGGAAAAATATTGAAATAGACATAAAATGACAATTACACAGCACATAAGGAATAAAAAACTAACAGGTTATATTTTAAGGGGAACGGCAAATATTCTAGACAGAACATGGAGCAATTGGAGACATCTGTGCAAGCATGCTTAGAGGGGGAAGGTATAGATGTTTTGACTTCTGAACAGAACAAACTACAACTACTAATTGACAGATCTGTAGAACAAATGCTACACATGTCCTTATATGATGCATACCTGAAGATAGCTATGGTTCTGAAGATCAACAAATATTTCACCACAAGAATCCTTGCACTCGATACCGTAGAATGCAATTCGCTTGCTTCTCTTCCGACAGTTGTCATTAATTAACAACTAAAAAGAACATATAACACATGCAAAAACATTGTGAGCACAAGAAACAGAACAAGATACTTCTTGTGGAAGTTTAATTTACAAAAAGTACCGAGTGGCACTTGCAATAAGCAAAGGATGTGAAAAAACTACTTTCAGAGAAGAAACTGCACCTTTGTTTTAAGAGACACACAGCTAACTACAATAATGTCAAACTTGTCAAGGAATTCTCCATCAATAAGTGATGGATCACCTGAAAGAAATAACAAAATAGTTGAGTTTTTTAGAATCAATACCGTGAAGAACCATTGTCATTTTTATGGCCAACTAAGAAACAGGTCAGGAAATTCTCTTGGAGAAACAAATATATTGAAATCCTGAAACAACTCTGTGTAATAATATGACAACTGATGTTGCCTATCATTAAAGGATTTTTCTTACAAAAACATTCTAGATTAAAGTACCACTGTCAGTGCAAGACTACAAATTGAAATAGTATCTCCGTCCAGTATTCTTCAAAGATCTATGAAGCAGTAGGGATCACAACAATTCAAGAATGAAAGGAGGCTTGGTAATTTCATAAACTTCTGACTTCTAACCTTCAACCTAAAGAAAAGTTTAGACTATAACTCACCCTTTTCGACAGCAACTCGGACCATTGGATTGAAATCTTTTAAGGACTTGCAGCAAACCTCAGCTCGTGATCTACCACCATATATGCTCTCATCAGGAGGAATTAGGAAATTGGCATTAAGATCATCCTCCATGACTATGTGATCATCCATCAAGGATAAACTGCCAACTCCTGCTAGAACAATATTCTTGCAGAACTACAGGGTAGGAGAGGAATCAGGTTTAGTGTACGAGGTTGCTTTCTCTAAATAGTAAATACTTAAACATATAAAAATATCAACTGTTATAACATCATATGCCACTACGAGACCAGGAGTAAACCAAAAAGAGAATAGTTGACAAACAAATTAAGAAATTATAAAGAATTCAGAAAAGCAAAATACAAAACTGTAAAACAGCACCTTTTAAATAATACCAGAGTTTACAAGGAAAACTTATGTCTCACAGATAATGCATACATAGTATAAGTCCACAAGACACTAACTCGGGAACAAAACAGCAGCAATCAAATGCCAAAAAATTTAAAAAAAACAACTGAATAAAAGCAACAGCTAAACATGGGCAATTAATCTATCACTCTTATCATAACAATTTGCACCCTAATTTCAATACTTCCTGGTCGAATAATTAATAGAAGACCATTAAAGATAAAATGAGGTATAAATTACCACAACATAATAATTTACCACAACATAATAATTGGAGAAGAAATTTTTAGTTACCTACCTCAATAGTAGTACCGTTCATGCCGCACACAAGCACATGCGCTTTACTTAGCCTGTTCCAAGTGACACAAATATAACAGTCAGCTGAAAACAGATGAAACGCACACAAAGTGGATTCAGAAGGTAACAAACACCAGTGATGATTTTCGCATAAAAATCGGAAATCTAGAACACTTTGAGAACACTGGCAAAAAAAATTTGGGGGAAGGTCCACGAAATTTCAACCCAAAGCATAAAACCGAGCTCCAATTCTTTTAAAAAAATGATTATCTTCAGTCCCCCCATCAAGTGCTCAAAATCTAAAAAAAAGAAGATACATAACAGATTGAATTTTGGCTTAAAAATCGCAATAAAAGCCATAAAGACCAACACGCGCTCCAAAAACATTCCAAGGAAATACACAAAAACAAAACTTGCAGTACAAGAAGGAAGCAGGAGCAAAAAAGTGGGTTCTTTGGAGGGCAGCGCACCTCTTCTGGGCGTCAACGCCCCAGACGCGGATCTGGCGGTCGTAGAGCGCCGTCTCCTGCGCCGTCAGCTCCTCCTCCGCGTCGCCGCCGTCCATCGCAGGGAGTGCCCGGATCCCGAGCCTGGGACGCGAACCCGATCAGCAGCCGAAGGAGAGGGGAAGAGGGGGGCAAGGGCTTTGGAGTTCTTGGGACACAGTTTTTTTTCCTCTTTCTCTTTTGACCTTTCGGGGTAGGAGAAGATGGTTTTGGAGGACACGTGTCCCCAGCATCATGGTAGAGATGCAAGGACGGCCGTCCATCAAGGATGAACGGTCCAGATTTCAGGTAATGCAACTCGTGCTTTAACCACAAGAGCAATGCAGACGATCCAAATCATGTCATTCACAGCCAAAGGATTTTCGTAGGAAGTTCAAACGAGACTGTTATGTTTGCCACAAAATTTCTTTGAATCAAATTAAAATGGCCGTGATTGTTATGTTTGCTGCAAAATTTTCTGTGGATCGCATTAAAATGGCCTAATAAGCACACTAAACTACCTGCTATAACCCGGGGGACACCACGATCAAATAACCTTACAGTGGAACAAGGATAAACCTTTGGAACACCATGTTCAAAAGAATCAAGAACATGTATCCTCGAAAAAAATAATCAGGTACATATAAACAAGGATGCATACTAATTTCTCCTTCTTAGTGTGCCAAAGGCTCCAGTTAGTAGAAAACTGGTATGATGAACAATTGAATTGATCCTTCCATAATCCATACATACCTACGGAAGAAGCATATCAGATTGGCCACATACTTGGACAGATCCATCATGCAAGAAGGCGAAAACAAGGAGGGATTGAAGGGAGAAGAACAGTTTCTTCATGGAAAAACCGGAGGTTGAATGAGGCGACTCTATATATGCTGTTGGTTCTTCTTTTACGGAAATGTGTGAATATGTGTGTACATCAGAAAGAAATGCAAGCGACTTAAACCTGTCCCTTCATTTTCCATCGAGTGTTTTTGGAGTTTGGGAGTGATTAAATTCTGTTGAGTGCTTGTAGAAATCAAAAGACAGGGCTTGATCTCATGAATTCCATGACCATGAGCGCCTCAGCTTTCGAGAATATTCAGTTGAAAGGATGAATAACCAGACAAGAGAAAAGTCTTTTTACTTTAACAGATAGAGAAAATAAATACTTTTTGCAATAAAAGTGTGTTCATTTTTTAGAGTGCAAAGAGTACGCACACCTCACAAATACACCACTCACACCATACACTCATGCATACTTGTGTGCATTCACTAAACACGCTAGAAATTTTGCGAATGCTTCAAGTCCTAATGAAGCATGGTCACACGCTTTACCACTGAACGTATATACGCGTGCGTGTACTAATTTTAAATAAGACGTATTGCACTGATTATACGGATCGAAACCTAGTAGGTGAGGACAAAACCGTCATTCCCCACCACCAGACCATTGGCCCATTCTTTAAAAAAAGTGTGCTCTTTAACTATGTGCTTTACGCAAAAGAAAAAGGAAAATGAAGAACTGGTATTCCGGCACCAGGCTTCCAGCAGTGACGGTGCAGTGCCAGCCAAATGAAGAACTTCACCTTCAGTGGCGCCCAGCTCTTCCAAAGCAATTTTGCGGCAGGGAAAAGAACAGTGCCGTGGAAGAGGGCTAGGTAAGCGGAGCAGGGCAAGTATATTCCGTTTGCTGACCAGCGCCGGCCAAGTGATCACATCATCTTGGTCAGGTTGAAGTTGAATTGCAGCAAGCATATCAGTTAGCCGAAAGAAGTCGTCTAGGGACTGCCAGCCGAGTCCTTGATCCAGGCGTGGTTAGGCTAAGCTGAGGCCACCAAACTCTTGTATCTTCGGGAGACCTTTACTCTCTCCCAGAGGGACGGCATTATCGCTTGCCTGTCAATTAGAGGCACCAGTGTGCGAATTGTGGTTTGCGATAAAGGAACCTGCTTTGTGTTGCACACTGGACATATGCTTCTGCATTTCTTCGACTGTCATTACCAAAATTATAGATTACACAACATTCCAAACACTGAAAAATCTTCTCTGCAAACCTTAGACTTGGTTGATTCCTGACGGTGAAAGTTTTAAGCGACATGCCTATTGGTGATTAGTGAGTGTTGTAGTGGCATCTCCTGTCTATTTGATAATCATTATTTTTTTGCGGTATTATCTATAGCATTTTCTAAATTTATATACCAAGCTTTCAACCAACTGGTATGTTTCATCGTCTAGAGATGGAATCTCACACCTTGCATGTGACAAATCCAGTTTGCTCTTGTCAAGCTCTTGTTATTGTGGTCAAAAACTGGTATACACTAGATGAACCTTCTGCTCGTTGTTGCGGGGCTGATTGTGCTCTCATGAAATAATTATTTAAAATGTCATTATAAAGGGATTTGATTGGTGTTATGTAGGGCGTGAAAATATGACTGCAATTGTGAATTCAGTAGCACAGCAGTCCTTAATTTTTCAAGGGAGGTAGATGTATCAGTTTGAATATGATATCACCCTTCTTTTTTCTTTGTTCAATCAACGAAGAGACCGGCACATATCGAGATACAAAATATTCTGAAGAGATTCTATTGGTTCGTCCGGCCGCTTTTTCTTACTGAATATGACTAAATACCACTCCCAATGAACAAATGCAAGTGTCAAAAAAATAGAGATCGCTCTTAAAATGCAAGTTTTGCAACCAAGAATCAGATGCAATAAAAGATGTAGTACAACAGCACCTTGCTCTGGGACGATCTGGAGCCTGGTGGTGCTCGCCGGCGTCCCCCTTCTCAGATGCCATCTTTGGTGGCGTGAGGACCGTCCTTGTAACAAGTTGATCACTGGGTTGGCGGCACCAACCCAATCAGTTAGAACGCGAACTCGAGGTGCAACGGTGTGACATTGGCTTACTCCTCTCGATTTGAATTTCACCATGGATGAGTCGTGAAACACAGGGAAGGAGGACTGAAAGGAGGGCGTCGCCGGTGGATGGCGTGAGGAGTCGCTCGACGGCGGCGGCTGCGCCCATGACAGGCAGGGATGATGCATATGGAACGTTTCGCGCACCAGACTAATCGTGGTGGAAAGGCCGTCATGTGAACGTTTCGCGCTACGTCATGTCAGTTTCATGCTACAAAATCGGTTTTTCAGAGACGGTTACGGTCTATGGGAATTGATACGCGTAAGACGTCCGACCGAACGAATCGGTCGGATGTCTCACACATCAAAACCTACAGTCACACCCCCTCTCCTTCATTCGTCCCCTTCTGGCCTCCCACCCGATCCTCCCTCCGCTTCCTTCTCTTCCGTGCGCTGCCCAAGCGGTCCGCCATGCGTATCCGTAAATGCGGCTCCCGCCTTCTTAACTCCGCATATTCCTCCAAATCGCCCACCTTGGCGCCCCGATTGGAGCTCCCAATCCCGCCTCCGCACACCCTACCCCACCGTTGGCCCTGAATCCCGCACAAGGGGCGCCAGCTTCATGGTCGTGACTACCACCTGAGATTCATGCTGCATAAGCTCCGTCGCCTTCTCCTTCCGACGCCAGATCCACACTAGGACACTACGTATGCCACCTTCCCGCCGCCGCTGCACCAAGGCCTCGCTACCGTCTGCCATAGAGGTAGGTGTTTGTTTTGTTGCAACATTTTGATTTCATGTGTGCAATAATCAGTGCAATATTGAGAATTTTTATCAAATATTTTTGTTGCATATATGGCCGATAAATGTTGCACTCAACCGTACGAAGCTAGTGTTCGGATCAGACATCCGGGCGCTAGCAAATCCCTTATTTTATATCTAGTAATTAATTAGTTCGGCTTTCAGCTTTGTCATATACATGATGGTTTTGGCTTACAGCTTTGTTATATATATGGCCCTGTTCTTTCCAGCTTCTAAAAGCTGTTTTTCGGCTTTTCTATAGTAACTAGCTTTTAAACGGAGTATCTTTTCAAGATAGGGTCTACTAGTTAATCGTAGTACATATTTTACTGACTTCATTTATATCGCCAAAAACCGCACATGAGTTTATGTTACTCTGTAATCTCTCGCACATACAGCCTAAAAGCCATAAACCACAGCTAAAAAGAATAGGCCCGCGTGGTACATACTTTCTAAAGATAGAAATCTGACGGCTAGTTATTTTTTTGTTAACCAAATGAGCTCGTCTGTAGCCAATAATACAGGGGAGAAGGATATCACATATGCAATAGCCAATGATGCAGAACTCTGGACCTCCTCCTAGGCAGCTTACATACATATGCACGCACAAGGTGGCTATAGTATACTTTCTTAGCGAGGAGATATCGATTAAGCCATGAGTGGCTCTTTCTAAATGCTCAATATCTAGCACTAATAGGGGTTGGTCCTGATTCTATGCAGGAGTACGTTCCTCTCCGGTGGTCCATCATGGAGGAATGGATTACGCACGCAGGACCAGCCAGCTCTTAATTTCCATGGTCCCTCGCTTATCCCTGTGCTGCTGGTGTGTTGAACAGAACAGGGATATGAACTACTGAGTGAGTACAGGAGTTCAGCTCAAGGACTTTAACTAGAAGAATCAATCGACTTCGTCGGAGAACAACTTGGTTTGGTCCGAGATTCTCATGGACGTACAGTATACTGCCTAGTCTGTAAAGAATTGGTAACATTTCGTCGCTGGGAAGAATCGGCGCAACTGAAACAAGGTTCGGAAGAAGACCAGAGGTGTATGGATCTGACGTAACAGTGTTAGTATATTGTCTATCCTTTCTATTAACTTAAGCTTTTCTAGTGGACTGGTTAGCGTATAAAATTTAATATGATATAAGATAATGTAATATTTTTTAAAAAATATTTGCGGTCTGCTTCTAGTCCGTATCTTAGGCCTGGAGGGGTCTAGACGTAATCTTTTTCTATTAACTTAAGTTTTTCTAGTGGACTAGTTAGTGTATAAAATGTAATATCATATGGAAGTCCTGAGTTCAAGACTAGGCTAACTCAATATTTTTTTAAAATATTAGCGACTCACTTCAAATCCATATCTTAGGTCTTGAGGGGTCTAGACGTGAGGTGAAATGTTAAAGTATATTGCCCACATTTTCCTTATCAGTTAGGTTAGGTCTCGCTCCATTGGGCTTAATCTTTTAGTTTCTAACTTCTTAATTGTTTTTTCAGCCTTTTGGGTTTTTTTGTATTTTTTCTTTTATTCCTTTGCATTATCCGTAATGATTTAACCTTTTTTTAAAAAAATTAATTACGTTGAAAAAACTAACAACAACTACAATGCAAAAATAAACCTCAAACATTGACAAACAGTGCCAAAAAAAAACTTAAGCCAGAAGCCCAATGATGCAGGGCTTTCGAATGAATTTGTTAGTGATGCAACTCAATTAGAATAAGCAATCTGCCACTTTTAAAGTGAATTTCATCTTGTCGTCGAGTTCTTTTTGACATGTAGGCCTAGGCACCTCGTATGAGTTGCATGAGTTCCAATAAGCTGGTTAGGTCTCTAAAAGGCTGTGCAGCTTGTTTGGGTTTCAGCTTTTGACTTTTGGTTTCTAATTTTTTTAGTTTTTTAATTTTATCTTTTTCTAGCTTTTTTTGCCTTTTCTTATTTTTCCGTGTGTTCTTTGCATTGTCCACGATTGGATAACCTTTTTCTATTTTTAAAGTTAATTACACTAAAAGACTACTAACAGCTATAGTTAAAAAAACATCAAACAATAAAAAAGGTAAAGGCTATAAATTTAAATCCAAGTGAGCACACCAATGCCATTGTAGATTTGTAGGTCCATAGACTGGCATTTCAACCTTATCACTGAACCTCTTGTTTACTTTGACGCTGCAGACTAATACTGCGCGTGGAACATGCAACCCCATTGCGGTTGGCCTGCTCATTGGCCCATTGCCAATTGTACTTGTGCGACGTATCCAAGTTCTAGCTCATTATTAGCGTTTGGTGTCCTAAGGTAGCTTAGTTTAATTAAGGTTTATTTGCTTCTTCTTTTGGGAACTTTTGTTTTTCCTTCTTTGGCTGCTGGATCTATGATTGAGTTGGTGGAAACTCGGTGGGTCAGAAGACTTTTACAGACTAAATTGAACTTATTAAGGAGTGCTTAGTGGATCCGATGTTGACAGGGAATTATGCACAATCATTTAATTTAGGTGAACTTGATATGGATGATCAATACGTAAGACTGATCGCAGCAACACAAGCGCCACAGTAAGTTTGGTTGCTACAGTACCTAAGCTATGGGGTGCATTCTTTTTTCCGCGGCTGATAATTTCTAGCCCTAGCATGAGCGTTTGTGCAAACGAACCAAATACCAATAAACCGATATGTCATTTCGAAAAGACTGTTTCGATAAACCGCTTTGAAACGACGATAGAGAAATCGTCTCGTTTATTTGTTCGAAAAAAACCGCAAGCTGTCTAGCGCCAATAGTAGAGTACCTTATAGGATCTCGGGCACTCTCCTCGCCGATCCAAGGGCTATGAGAAATTCACGGTACTGTGCCAGCGTGAATTTTGTAGCTATTTCTCTCTCTACCCCCTAGTACTTCAGTCCCAAATCCCAATCGGCAGCAAGAGCAGGAGGATTTTGACTGCAGCTAGGGGAGCGTGTTTGCACCGCCGGCCGTAGCTTCCGTCGTCTAGTTCAAGCAATCTCACATACATTAGATTCTTATTTAAGTTGAGAACATACCGAACTCCTATCAAAGTGTCATATGCTCCATAATATATCTCCAATGTAATTATTCTCATCTCAATAATTTGTGTATTTCTTACAATCCACTAAGTGAACAGTTCCATACGTCAAGTATAGAGATTCTTTATCAAACATCTCTCTCGTCGAACATAGATGGAAGCAATGGTCTGAATCTAATATCTATATATGATAAGTGCCTGATTAACTGACGACTAGTGCGTCCGAATCATTCTTTGGCACCGTCACTAAACATGCACCCTTCATTTGCTTCAAACTTGGATAGTCTTTTATTACGTGACCTTCTTATCACATAGATAGCATACATGTGTACCCTTGCTTTTGCCCGTATTCTTCCTATGACTTTTGCTTCTGCATCCAACACATACTGCAACCAATGCTTGATCACTTGAGGATAACGACTCCAAAGGCTTTTTCAAGAACTCTGCCTCTAATAGATATGCAACTACTTCGTTAAAGTTGTGAGTGGTTTTCTCAATAAGAATATTCATCACTAATTGCTCTTAGGTGGTGATCGGTTCGGCTGAAAAGCTCATGGCTTATGGCTGAAAACACTGTAGCTGGCTGAAAAAGCACTGTAGCTGACAGAGGCTTATTTAGCATAATTAAATTTAAAAAAATTTAAAAATATAAAAAATATGTTAGCCCATTACGTATAATACAAACAAATACGGGAAAAAAAGAACCGGCAAAAAAGCTCAACAAAAAGCCAAAAGTTCAGAAAAAGACGAAACTTATGAATAGTGAAAAATAATCCAGAAGCCGAAGCCGAGTTGATCAGGGCCTTAAGATGGTGGTAGAGATGATACCAATATGACGACCTTATCATTCTCATCAATTTTCTTATCCATACTAGTCGATAGTGTGATAAAGCTTATTGAAGACATTGAGATAGTTAACAAACCATGCATCTTCTTTTATGTGCAATCTTTACAGTTGTCGCTTCAACACCCACTGGTTTTGTTAGCGACTTTACCATACATAATTCTTCTAAGTCTCCCATAATTTCTTCGATGAATTCTCCTTAATCACTAAGTAATTTATCTTATCGGAGAGATATAGACAGATTGTATTGATGGTCTTTCGCTTAATCACCTTCTAGTCTTCATCGAACATTTTGTTTGGTTTGTCCCCTTCAAGAGCATCTATTAGGTTCTACTGGACAAGGATATCATTCGCCACGCTTTGCCACACACTGAAATTTCCTATGCCGTTAAATTTCCCCACTTGATTCCACATCGTCAACATCGATTATTGTAGCTGCTGGTAACTTTTTGGTGTAACTAAATTTAAAAAATTAAAATAGAAAAAATAGGTTAGCCATCACGGACAATGCAAAAGAATAGGAAAAAAGAACAAGGCAAAAAAGCCTAAAAATATAAAAAAAAGATAAAATTAAAGAATAGTGAATTAGAAGTCAAAAAACTGAAGTTCAAATGAATGGGATTAGGTCTTATTAGAATTTATTTAAAAAATTTTATAGCATACATTTTCAAATGCTAAAAGAGGAGGCTACTGGTTACCGTACTCAACGACAAGTCATAAAGTAATTTTCCGAAACAGAAAAAGAGGCTGGCTGAATGTGGAAAAGGCGCGCTTTCTGCGCAAGCGAGAGCAATTCAAATTCGGATGCGTGTACCTGCATTCACGCTTCTTAAGTCAGGTACACAAACATAGGCATGCTCTAGGCTGAGCAATAATTGTGACTTGACAGGCTCCATTAGAGTGTCGACCAGTTCCAACTTCAGTTTCTGATTTTAAATTTACTATTACATTATTTTATGTTTGTTAACTTTTTAGTTTTTTATTTTTTTCCCTTCGCATTGTTCGTAATAACTTAATCTATTTTTTAGTTTTAATATTTTTGAAATTTAATTACGTCAAATAAATTACCATGGCTATAGTAAAAAATAAGTCAACTACAGTATAAAATCATAAGTTCTTGACAGCAACTTGGCTCGACAGTTAGTGCAAGATTAGATACAAATAAGATTAATGAACACTATACTTAGGTTCACATCACCAATGGCTGATCAATTATACATGTGATATATATAGCTCAGATGTTACTCAAGGAACGTGCTAAACGTTATGTGCAACTGCAGTTTATATAATTTTTAGGGGATGCATCCATGTTTTCTCAATCTTTGACTGAGTTATTTTTGACCTGTCCTCCGTCGCCGACTTCAGATGGCAGATTGTCGAACTACAATCGGACTCACCTTTCAGCTATATGAGAAAAATTTAAAAATGAGAAAAATTGGAAAATACCTATATATCCTTTGAGACAATACAAAGGAACAAGAGAGAAAAGAAAACCAAAAAAGTCAAAAAAGGCCAAACAAATCGAAATTAGGTGGTGATCAGTTGGGCTTAAAAGTTCATGGCTTATGGCTGAAAAACACTGTAGCTCATGGCATAATTAAATTTAAAAAAATTTAAAAATATAAAAAATATGTTAGCCCAATATGTATAATACAAACGAATACGGGAAAAAAAGAACCGGCAAAAAAGCTCAACAAAAAGCCAAAAGTTCAAAAAAAGACGAAATTATGAATAATGAAAAATAAGCCAGAAGCTCAAACCGAACCGATCAGGGCCTCTAGTCCATAAACTAAAGTTGTTTGGAACGAGCCATTATGGGGCTGTTTGGTTGCCTGCATGGGCTGATGCAGCTGCATGAGCGTGGCCAGGCTGAGGTGGGAAGCTCCTCAGCCACGTTCCTTCTCAGCCTGGCTCCAGTTGTTTTTTGCATCAGCTCATGCAGGCTCTCTCCTCCATGCAGCCAACCAAACACCATCTCCCTGCATGCGCTGGTACAAGCCACCTGCATGCAGGCAACCAAACAGGCCCTATTTGTTTTTCATGAACAACTGAGGACCTACTAATAACACATTAGTGTCATCTCTGCTATGCATTGTCCAGACACACTCTAATATAGGTGGTTTGGTACCTATATCACAGCCTATGAAGAAATTATTGTATAGTATGAGAGCAATCCCTGAGCTTCATCCATCCACCCAGCGCAAGGGCATCAATAATTTCTCTCCTAAGAGCAATAGATAGGGATGTAGACCGAATGGGGCTTCCCTATCCCCATCTCCCTATTCCCCTCCCTATCCCCTCAATCTAAATCACTCATTCTTCATCCAATGGCTAGTTTTTATTTATATTTTCACTATTTTCTCATCCATCATAAATAATAAAAAATATAGAACAAATAAATTTATTTTTATTGTATTTTTTATTATAATTTTTACAGAAAAAAATAAAATTATAATAAAAATACAGAAAAAATAAATTTTATTTTTTCTGTATTTTTTTATTATTTATGATGGATGAGAAAATGGTGAAAATACAAATAAAAACTAGCCATTGGATGAAGAATGAGTGATTTAGATTGAGGGGATAGGGAGGGGAATAGGGAGATGGGGATAGGGAAGCCCTATTCATGTAGACCGGTAGTCAGACAGCAAAGAACCCTTTTGGGAGAAGCCATGAGGCTAGATTCTATGTGCACCATTGATTTCTGCCATAGAGGAAGGGGAGATTAAAAAATATGACAGTATTTTTAAAGGAGGCGATATATAATCGAGAAGCCAAAACACATGCTCCATATGACATGCCAACTGAATTGTTTGTCTTGAGTTGTTCCGTTGGTTCAGTACAAGGTATAACAAAAACACGAACTTTGAAATTCCTACCAAAATCCTATGTTCCGAATGAACTGAGTTTCCTAGAGAGCCTATCAATTCTAGAGGTTCAGGTCTAGCTCGGAATACTAGAATTTTTCATGATTCCTACAAGAGTTGAACTGTATTTCTCTGAAATTTCAGCATTCCAAGCATATTCTCGAGTAGTCTACAGGAGATTGTCATAGATCCAGCATTAGAATTCTACAGAAATTCTCGCATTGGCATGTTTTGTTAAGCTCATCACTTTTGGAAATTGGAGGCAGCAATAATAGATGAGACGAGAGGGAAAAATCAAGGCTGCATTCCAAGATGAAGGGTCTGTTCTTTAACTTTCAAACGGAGTATTTTCTCAAGACGGGGTCTACAAGTTAAACGATCTACACGTTAAAAGCCCAATATCTGTACCAGCCAAAATCGCAAGTGAGTATCTGTCTCTCCGTAATCTGTACCGTAAACAGTTAAAATTCAAAAATTTCAGCTAAAAGCCAAAAGCCGCAGCTGAAAAGAACAGACCCGAAACATTTTCCCTCAGGAGCACACGCTTGCTGCTACTAGTTGCTACCCGTTGCAGGTCCACTGCACTCCAGCCTTTTGTAGCCTTCTCCTTGGAATGTCATGGCAGCAGTCACCCACCGCCTGTCCCCTTCAATCCTCAGTCTCAGATTGCCCTTTCCATAGGTGGAATTTTAGGCCAAAAGTAGCACGGGAATTGGAGAAGCTTTCCAGTAAAAAATTGGAAAACTGGCGCAGCATTGGTGGTTGATGTTTGGTTGATTGGTTGGCGCGCCGCTTGCAAAACGAGGGCAGTCTTTTCGGCTTCTTAGGCCTGCTCAATTGGTTTCAGTTTAGTTTCTAAAATCTTACTTTCGTTTTTTTCCTGATTTTAAAAGATTTTTTGCCTTTTTTTTAATTCTTTTTTATTGTCCATGATAAGATAACCTATTTTTTATTTCTAATTTTTTAAATTTACTTACAGTGAAAAGTTAACAACAATTATAGTAAAAAAAGTCAAACAATAAAAAAAGCTAAAAACTTAAACTTTAAGCAAGGATGAGCACTACCTTAAACAGAGTGTTTTTCAAGGCGGGGTCTACAAATCGATTGTAGTAGATACTGTACCAATTTTAGCTATATCAACCAAAATTGCACGTGAGTGTATTTCTCCGTACTCTTTTTCAAGCAGCCAGAATTCAAAAAATTTAAGCAAAAAACCACAGCCCCCCCAAAAAAAACGACCCACTTCGTTTCTTCAGGAATAGCCGAATGGCAGATGGGTTAAGAATTTTGAGCTGATTTTACTTGGATCATAGCAATTTAACACAATACAGCTCTGCCGAAATTCGTACCGAAATCACCTTAATTCCAAAGAGAGCCTAAATAGTAACTCAATGGCAGGGTATCTAGATTGCTGTTTGATTTTATAGCACGCAAGATGCGAAATACGATGTCACTGCAGTTGTCGAATTCTTCTAGTATAGATCAAGCTAAATTGCTAAATATAACTCCAGACTAGTGTATATCGAGTTGAATGTTGTATAACGGAGACTCTTTTAACTCAGATCTTGCCAATTAAGATTCCGCTCATTTTAACTTTAGCTTCTGACTTCTAGCTTATTTTTAACTATTTCTAAATTTTATCTTTTTCGAGCTTTTAACTTTTTGAGCTTTTTTACCGGTTCTTTTTTTGGTATTCGTTTGCATTGTCTGTGATGGATTAACCTGTTTATTCTATTTTTATTTTTTTTAAATTTAGTTATATAAAATAAGTCATTATCAGTTATAAATTAACTTATTTCAGCTTAACCAAGCGGCACGTAAAACTCCTCAAGTTATCTATGTACTCCTAAGGATATCGAGTTGAACATTCCATGGCTACGGTCCACAAGCTTGTTCCATGTGAGTTCTTGCCTCCATTGATAGCATTTTCAGTCCGATTCATCCTGGTAAATACTTAGGTCTATCCTCCTGGATAGCCTTCTGTAGCAGTGGTTCTGTAGCAAATCTTCTCTGCTGCTCGTTCTGGATCGGACGGCTAGATATCATGCAAAAGACAGATCAATGTAGCCATCCGCCTTTCCTATGCGTAAGGCAAGAGGATACGATTTTTTTTTTCTGAAGAGCAAGAGATACGATTTTTTTTGAAGGGTAAGAGGATATGAATCCGACGTGTTGCCAACGTCTGCTAGGACCTTCCCTAAAAATAACATCCATGATGCACACAAGCATGTTTGAGTTAAAGCGTACGCATGGAACATATGTGTGCGCAACTTCCATGAGGGCTAACATCCAAAATTCAAAGGTGACTGGATTAACAAAAGTTTTCCATGGAAAGCTAGGAATAAAAAATAGTCCTAGCTCTTTCCAGGTTACTAGGATTCTTTTAGATTTAAAGTTAGCTTATATTTATACTATCTACAGTTACTAGTTTTTAAACGGTGCGTTTTTTAAATCAGAGTTAATAAGAAAATTGTAGAAAAAATATACTGAGTTTAACTGTATCGGTCAAAATCGCATGCAACTATTTTCCTCTGTGTACCGCTTCTCGTGAATAGCCAGAATTCAAATATTTAAGCCAAAAACCATTAGCCCAAAAAACCCATCCATAGCTTATGGCTTCTCCTGAACAAACAAACGAGATGACTTTTTCGTTGTCTTTTCGAAGCGTTTTATCATGATAGTTTCTTCAAAATAGTTTATCAGTTTATCGGCATTCGGTTCGGTCGAATAAAGGCTAATGCTAAAACTAAAAATCATCAGCCATGGTCATATGGCGCTGCTCTAATGAGTTTCTGCTTCTAGTTTCAAACTTCTAGTTTCTTAATTTCATCTTTTCTAGCTTTTTTGGGATTTTTTGCCTTATCTTTTTTTCTTTATTCCTTTGTATTATCCGTGATAATACAACTTTTAGTATTATTATTTTAAATTTAGCTAATATTAATTATAGTGTATTTTTAATTGTTACAGTGCAAAGAAAAATTGTAAGACTAGACTTTTAAATCTAAATAAGTACTAACATAAATCAACAGCTGTAATTTAAAAGGAATTCACCTACGGACACGGTATAGGTCAAAAGATAAACCTACGAACACTTCATTTACCAGCGAATCCACCTACGGTATAGGTCAAAAGATAAACCTACAAACACTTCGTCACTAGCCATTCCTTTGCCTCTGCCTGCCTTGATCTATCCTCCCTTTTCGCACCCCATCCTGCTCGCACGGATAGATACTGCGATCGCTGTCCCTGAGCTGCTGCTGCACACACGCGCGCACGCGCAATACGCACACTGTTTGCTCCCCACCTGCTCCGCTGCTCTTTGCTGTGCTGCTGCCTGCCTTCCACCTTCTTCCTATCGTATGTGCCGCCTCTCCTGTCTCCTTCCTATGCACTTGGCTTGCTGCCACGAGTAGTTCTTGCCTTGGGAATGCAAGAATTGAGGGCATCCTTGGCCTTGCTGCTCGATTGCTTGTGTGGATTGCGTTTTCGTTCGCAATTTTGCCTCGAATTTTTCGTCGTCTCGGCGCGTTCTTGATGGTTTCTTGATTGGAAGCAGGGCGGAAGCGCATGGCGAGTTGGGAGCGTTTCTTGGCCGGCATGGACTGGGCAGCGGCTTCCAAGGAGCCGTCTTGGGGTACGGTGGCGGCGGCCGATTCCGGTCCGACCATGCTATCCTTCGCCGGGCCGTCTTCTTCCTCCTCCGCGGCCGCGGCGCAGCTCCAAGATTTCTCCGTCGGCCTCGCCCAGCGCTCCCGGCCGCAGCCGGCAGCAGCGAGGAGGGCGCGCGCGCCGGGCGGCGGCGCCGGCGGCGCGGAGGCGTGCTCGGCCGACGGGTGCCGATCGGACCTCAGCCAGTGCCGCGAGTACCACCGGCGGCACAAGGTCTGCGAGGCGCACTCCAAGACGCCGGTCGTCGTCGTCGGCGGCCAGGAGCAGCGGTTCTGCCAGCAATGCAGCAGGTCAGGAACCCTCGAATCCGGTAACAACGTGATTTAGATACTCCATTACACAAGAAATGTGTGTTGATGAGGTCATTTGTTAATAATTGTGTGTGCTTGGTCCCCATTTGGTTGCTAATTGGGGAATTAGGGGGGTGGCGGCATTTGGTGCTTACTTTGGGGTAGGCATTGTGAGGATTCATTTGAGGGGAAAAATTTAGGTCCCCAGCTAGCTGGCTAAACAATTGGGTTGGTAATTTGGTGGCATTTTGGATCTGATGGCGTGGATTATTTAATTTCTCCTATGCTACTGGTCGACGATTAAACAATTGGGTTGGTAATTTAGTGGCTTTTAGGGTCTGATGATGCAGATTATTTAATCTCGTCGATACTATTTAACAAAGTTGTTGGTGTAGACAACTGACTCGTTTGTGTAGGGTTTAGTTTTTTTTTTCTATGGGATAATCAGTATCGCGCATAATCTTTCTTATGATTGAGCAAGTGTTGAAGGTTCTGCAGCTTCATGCTCAGAGTAG
The DNA here is from genome assembly GCA_017311315.1 of Dendrocalamus latiflorus. Classification (NCBI taxonomy): domain Eukaryota; kingdom Viridiplantae; phylum Streptophyta; class Magnoliopsida; order Poales; family Poaceae; genus Dendrocalamus; species Dendrocalamus latiflorus. The sequence goes on from CM029645.1 coordinate 2,034,315, forward strand.
AAGACCATGACAAGTTGCTACGTTCTACAATCTGTTGTCTTCCTGAGAAACTGAATAGAAAGCCTTTTCAGTTCACAAGATCTGATTGGAAAATTATGGTAAGGTTATTGTGTAGTATTGGTTGCAGTGCTCAAACTTAGCATAGAAGTTTTTTCATGGGTTATTTTTGAAGAATGGGCGATAGCTTGCTTTGGTTGATTGCCTTTCCTCAAGGGCATATTTTCTTGTCCCTGTTTCCCTGCTCTATTACTACATACTAAACTGTTGTGGAATTGGTTGACAGGAGGTGCCAAAAAAGGAATAAAAATATGAACTGAACATATTATTGTGTGGAATTATTTGGTTTCTGAAAATATTTGGTGTTTTTTTGGAAGTGACTGAGAGGAGTGAATCCTACTAAAATTTTAGTAAAAGTACACTATGAAGGGACATAAACCTAGAGGCTTAGAGGAGCAAACTAAGCCCATTTGACTGCACCATGATTAGAGTTACAATGAAAAGATCCATGATAACACGCACTGTCTAATTTCCACCCTGATCTCAGAGATAAGTCTCTGAAATATTGGTGAAGTAGACTCTCTTCGGAATAAATAGGTGATTCTTATCCTCTGAAGACAGTAGTATTTCTCAAGCTCTAAGTTAAGCAGTAACATAGAATGATAAGTGCAACTATGTCTCTAAAGATATCTCGCAACTTAAAATTTTGGTTCCAGAACTATAGCAATGCTCCTTTAACATTTCAAGATGTAGAAAAATAAATGATGTACATTCTTTCTTCTAAGAATATGCTCAAAACTGTTAAGAATATTGTGTGTATATTCATGAGGTCTAAAGGGCAATATATATAGGGAGTACAAGAGAATATACAGAGAAATATGTCATATACAGATAAGGAAGACAAGGCATATAAGGAAACGAATAACAACCCTATTCTATCCTTAACACCCCTCCTCAAACTCATGGTGGATCATACATACTGAGTTTGGAGAAAAAATAGAAATGTTGTGCTTTAGTTTGTGGCTTGGTGAAGAAGTCAACAAGCTGTAACTCTGATGGCATAAACTATAGAGCAAGTACTCCCTCCTGCACTTATGAGCGAGTGTACGAAGTATCCACACCAATGTGCTTGGTGAGATCACGCTTCATTGGATCACGAGCAATACTGATAGCACTTATACTGTTAGACATAAGTGTCGTAGATCCCCTCACAGGTACTCCAAAATCTGCAAATAACCATCTTAACCAAGTAATCTCTGTTGTCACTGCTGCCATAGCTCTCAACTCAGCCTCTGCACTCGAATGGGAAATTGCAGTCTGCTTCTTTGTCTTCCAGGCAATCAAGGCGTAGCCAAGAAAAACACAATAAGCAGAAAGAGAACGACGGTCAGAAGGATCACTAGCCTAGGTCGCATCAGAGTACGTATGAAGCTGTAGTGAGGTGGAGCTAGAGAAAAACAAGCGACGAGAGATTGTCCCACACAAATAGCGAAAAACATGAAGGAGATGACTGTAGTGAAGATGAGTAGGATGAGCTATGAACTGACTCGAGATATGAACAACATGAACAATATCAGGGCAAGTGCTCATAAGATATACCAGACTCCCGACAAGATGGCGATAACAGGTAGGATCCTCAAGAAAATCACCATCAGTAGCACAAAGTTGAAGGGAGAGCTCCATAGGAGTCTCAGCAGTGCGAGTGTCAGTTAGACCAGATCGATCAAGAAGATCCTGGACATACTTCTGCTGGGAGAGGTAGTAACCTTTCGGTGTGGAAGAAACCTCAATCCCAAAGAAGTATGTAAGCAAATCAAGATCAGTCATCAGAAACTGCTTATTGAGATGCTTCTTCACGTATGTGATGAATGATGAATCGTCACCAGTAATGAGCACATCATTCACATATAGAAGTAGTGTCCTACCTCGAGGCGAGGTATGGACAAAAAGAGCAGGATCGTGGGCACCGACAGTGAAAACGACGGCGGTAATCACTGAGGTGAACGCAAACCAGGCACGAGGGGCTTGTTTGAGGCCATAAAGAGCACGACGGAGAAGACAGACATGGCCATCTGGAACAGAATACCCAAGTAGTGGCTGCATGTAAGCCTCCTCAAAACACCATTAAGAAAGGTATTTTTAATATCCAACTGAGAGATAGACCACCGGTGAACAGAAGCAACCGCAACAAGAGTGGGAACAGTGGTCATATGGGCAATAGGGGCAAACGTCTCATCGTAATCATGACTATACTCCTGCTGGAAGCCACGAGCCACAAGATCAGCCTTGTAGCGCTCAATAGTACCACTAGACCTGGTCTTAATCTTGTACACCTACTTGCACGTGATAAGACGAGCATGCACAGTCGTTGATACAATATCCCTAATCTCCGTACGTCTAAGAGCATCAAGCTCCTCTGTCATAGCGAGCTACCACTCAGAATGAGAAGCAGCCTCACGATAAGAACTAGGCTCAATGACAGAGAGAGCATGTGCGGCTAAAGTAAAACCAAGAGATCAGGAGGTCGAAGGGATGTCCGGTTACAAAGGGCGTAACGAGGAGCATCATCAGAGAAATCAAATGTCTTGTCAGCAAGATGCTAGAAGATGAGTCTGGTGAAGAACGATGACGTCTGGAGTAGTGCATCCCAGAGAACCGAGACAGTGGTGCCGCGGGAGCAAGAGGCGGTGTTGCAGAAGGCAACACAGGTGGTGAAGGTATAGAAGGAACCACTGGAGACAGGCTAGAGGAAGGCTGTGCTAGGGGAGAAGTGGGTAAAGAGTCAGAGAGAGACAACCAAGATATTGTCTCAATGGTGGAAGTAGGGCGAGGAGCTAAATCTCGATAAAAGAAAGGTCGAGATTCATCAAAAACAACGCCTCGTGAGATCCTAATCCGTCGAGCAGAAGGATCATAGCAGTGATAACCCTTATGCTCAGAACTGTACCCAAGAAAAATACACTCAACTGACTGGGTTGACAATTTGATGCGCTCACGTGGCTGTAGTAAGACAAAACAGGTGTAGCCAAAAACACGAAGGTGACTGTATTGGGGGGCTCTAGAATAGAGACGCTCATCCTTAAGAGCATTGGAAGGTTGCATATTGATGAGATATGCAGCCGTAGAGACAGCCTTCGCTCAGAATTGTGGAACATGAGAAGAAAGAAGAAGAGTGCGAGCAGTCTCAAGTAGATGACATGCTTGCGTTTAGCAACCCCATTCTGAGCACGGGCACCAGGACAAGAAGAGTGGTATAGAGCGTCCTGCTCAGAAAGAAATTGTCTGAAAGCACTAGAACAATACTTTTCAGCAGAATCACACCGAAAAGTACGGATAGAGGACTCAAACTGAGGACAAACCATCGTGGCAAAGCTACGATAGATCGTAAGAAACTGACCATGATTAGACATAGGGAAAAGCCAAGTGAAACGAGAATAATCATCAATGAAAATTACATATAATTTATACCCGTCTTTTGAGATAATAGGCGCAGGTCTCTATACATCTGAATGAACTAAATCAAAAGGACGAGAAGACATGAACTCACTAGAATGATAAGAAAGTTGTAGCTGCTTGCCTAGCTTATAACCCTTACCAAACAGTGACGTGTCAACAGTAACACGTCCAAGAACACCCCGACAAACTAATGAAGAAAGACGAGACCCACACAGGTGTCCTAAACGGTGATGCCACTGTGCAAAAGCTCCAGAGGTGGTGGTAGCAATGACTGTAGAGGCAAACGTAGTAGGAGCAACTGAAGTGAACAGAAAGTGAAGGCGGTCAAGAATGTAGAGACCCTGACGATCCTACGGCGCTGGCCAGTCCCAAGTACTATCCCTGTTTGTCGATCCTGGACGAAACAGGGGTGAGAGTAAAAAACAACGCTACAACCAAGATTGGTGAGTTGTCGCACCGAAAGAAGATGCATAGTAAACTGGGGAATATGAGAAACAGCTGGAACAGAAAAGTCAGTGGACAAAAGAATGCCCTGAGCTGTGAGAGCTGCTGAAGTAGAGCCCGACAGAAAAACTGATGAAAGGCAGTAGACAGGTACTTACCAGCAGAATCAACATGGAAGACACATGTATCCCTCCTAACTTGGACTCTCAATTTTGTGGATCATTCTCCTCACTTGGTTTTTGAAGTGCTAGATTGTTGCAGATTCATTTTGGGGAAAAAACTTTTCAAAAGCATAGGGCATGCACAATAGTAGAGGCAGTTTGTAGCAGTGGCTATGAGGCTCATGGTGTGTACGAGTATGGCGCAAGGTGCCACCTTATATGGAGGAGACTTTTTAGTTAACTTATTAGTTTCCAATGAGATGAGGTTAGTTTCCTAAGAAGATAAGACCGTATTAGTTTCCTAAGAAATAAAATTCATTTCTTAAGAGATTAGATTAGTTAGGGCCATCCTCATATAAGGATGAGGATTGTGATTTTTAGCTCTAAGAAAGAATAAAGAAGTCTTCTCCTTTACCTATCCCTGCACAAGCTGGCCTTTGAGCTTTGTCGTGATGGCAAGAGGACGGGCCTTTGGATGGTTACACAAGGGCGAATACACTGCTTCCTCTCACCCCTATTTCCTTCACTACACACTAAGACTCATAACATAGATCAGCAACAATCTCATCCAGATTTAACTCCTTCACAAAATTAGCCTTTTTTTGTTATTGTGTGGTTGTAGTTACTTCACTGTCAAGATTTAGGCAAATACTTACCCATTTATGAAAATTCGAAGTTAATGTAAGTCATGTTCAATTGTCAATTCACAATTGCAAAGCTAAGTGATAGACCTACAAACACAAATAGCAAAGAGGATAGCCTTTGTTCTATGCCTTATTGTGCAATCCTTATGACCTAAAACCATTTTGTTTAGCTACAAAAGAGCAAACCATACCTTCTCTATTATCTGTCAGCTGCTGCTAACTCACCACTCATCGCTGCCATGCCTTATTGTGCAATCCTTATGACTTAAAACCATTTTGTTTAGCTACAAAAGAGCAAACCATACCTTCTCTGTTATCTGTCAGCTGCTGCTAACTCACCACTCATCGCTGCTGACCTTGGCACTCATAGCCTTATGTTGCCTTGCGATTTAGGAAATGGTCTAGTTCTTTCACGGGAAAAGTGTACCTTACAATCTTGAACTATGGCCTGAGTTCGTTTTTCAACCCACAACAAAACCGTCTGAAATGCAACCCTGAAGTATCATAACTAGGTCACATGAACCCCCTCGACTCCATTTCAGAGCGGTTTTTCCTCGATGTGGCATACGTGTGGATCCAATTGAGCTAACATGTCTACCACATCACCCACTCACCATCCGTCTTTCACTCTATCTTCTTCCTTTCTCTCATTCTTCTCTCTATTCTTTCTTCTCATGTCACGCCGCTCCCCTTCTCATGCCACTGCTCCCCCTTCCCCATGACCCCATCTCCACGCCACTGATCCTCACTTACAGGTGCCGTCGGCTACACCTTGTACCTCCCCATCCCCACCCCAATCGTTGGCCTACCAAATCGAGCCCGGCCTTGCTCTACTCGTGACGCCACCGTTGGAGCCTCGGTCGCATTCCCGCTGCCCTGATCAACTTTTCGTTAATCTTCTCACGCTAGAGCGTGTTCCAACCCGTGTTCATCCATATCCCTTAGTTAATTTAATTCTCGTTCTTGCAGTGTGCCGTATCGGGCCTTTTCTCCCTCACTCTTGTTAATTTAACTCTCCCTCACTGCTTACAATTCTGACAAAATATGGTCGTGTCAATAGTAACACGTCCAAGAACACCTTGACAAGCTAATGAAGGAAGATGGGACCCACATGTGACCTAAACAGTGATGCCGCTGCGCAAAAGCTCCAGAGGTGGTGGCAGCAGTGGCGGTGCAGGTAGACGTAGAGGTGATAGTAGCAACTGAAGTGGATGCAAGGTGGAGGCGATCGAGGATGTAGAGAATCTGACGATCCCTATGGTGTTGGCCAGTCCCATGTATTGTCCCTGTCTGTCGATCCTGGACGAAACAGGAGTGAGTCAAAACCAATCCTACAGCCGAGATCGGTGAGTTGACCCATCGAAAAGCTACATGGTAAGATGGGGAATATGGGAAACAGCTGGAACGGAAAAGGCGATGGAAAAAAGAGTGCCCTGATAGGTAACAGATGGAGGATTAATGTCAGCTATCTAAACAGAGATAGGAAAACAGGAGGTTCTATTGAAGTGAGAGATGTGGAGTCCATGTGGAAAGAGGCACCATAGTCTAAAAACCAAGAGGTACCTGGAGGAGACGTCTAAGCCAGACTAGCAGAACCTGCTGAGCTGTGACAGAGCTGCTGAAGAAGAGCCTGATAGAGTTGTTGAACAGAGTCATCTCACTGAGATCCTGATGTATTGGACTGTCCTCCTGTAGAGGAAGGGCCTTTTTGCCCACTTTAGATCGTCCACCCCCACGTGCCTTATTCCACCTATTCCGTTTCGCGCAACTTTGGTAGTTGTGCCCGAAGTTCTTGCAAAAATTGCACTGAACCCCAGTTGGTGCGAAAATAGGAGCAAAAACAGGCGCCTAGGGAGGAATTGTAGTCGAAGCAGAAGCCAAGACTGCAGTCGAAGGAGCAGCAAGCACAGCTAGAATAGACTGTGTTGCTAACCCGCGGTGAAGCTCCTTAGTATGCAGCATCAAAAGGGCCTCAGTGATGGTCGGGCGAGGTGAATGGCTCAGCAGTTGAGCTCAGATAGGCTCAAACTCTGGGCGAAGACAGTAGATGAAGTCGTAAAGGCGAAGCCAGTCATGATTCACATTCTACACCGTATGACACTCCTGGCAAAGCGAAGGGGCTAGCTCGTCTAGCTGGCGCCAAAGACTGGCCAAGGCTTAGTAGAGGTTGTCGATGGAGGAATCCTTCTGGCTAAGTGTCTCCAGCTCACGCTGAAACAAAAAAGAACTGAGCGTCACTGCTTTGCTGGTATAACTCACATAAGTACTCCCAGATCTAACGAGTAGAACATAAACCAGCAACATCTGGCTGGATGGAGTCGTCGACACTGACTACCAAGATGGCTCGAACATGAGCCTCATCAACACATCAACGCTCGAAAGTATCAATAGCATACTGAAAGGCCTCATCAGCAGCAGCCTCTACCTTCTTGGCGTCCTTATTTTCTATAGGAGGTGCAGAACTAGGCTACCTAAGAGGAGGCTGAACCGGCGATAGCAAAGAAGGTCGTGCACCAGTGACATGCCCCTAGAGGCGGAGACCATCAAGTTTGATCTCCATAAGTGAAGACCACAACCTGTAGTTTGTCCCATGGAGCTTTGTTTTTGAGAATCGGATCGTAGTCGATGGAATGGAAGGCATCGGTAGGTGGCGCTAGACGGCGCGGCGACCAAGACAACGAAGTCTAAGGGGCGACGTTGGATGGCATGGTGGTTAGATTGACGTGAAAGTTTTTTTTGCTTTTTTTTGGAAATCATGATCTTTTGTAGAAACCCGACCCGGTTTCTAAAAGAAAAAACTAAGGGTAGCTCCTGCCCAATCGATTCAATTGCCAAGACAGTGTCGGTGGCGGCGGCAGCGGCAGACGCGACGAGGGTGTCGGTGGCCAAGACGGTGAGGCGGCACGGAGCTCCTCAAGACGGAGCAGTGCGAGGCCCGCATTGCCTAGCTTTTTGGCCACAAGGACGATCGACTTCCCCAGGACGGCGTTGGTGACAGGCGCGGATGACAACGACTGAGGCGGAGACTACGGTGATTGGGCGTCGGAGTGAGGTGGTGGCGGTGGGTCCCCACAAACGTGAGGTGGCAGTTGATCGAGGCGGCTGGGAAACGTGGCTTGTTAGTGACGGATCGAGGCAGCTAGGAACCACGGCATGGCGGTGGCGACTGGGAACAGTGGCGGCGGCGGCGGCGACAGTGGATGGCAGCGGAAGGAGTTAGGTTAATGCCTTAGCTCTGATACCATGTAATGAATATTGTGCGTGTATTTATAAGGCCCAATGGCAGTATATATATAGTACAAGGGGGAATATGCCCTACACATATAAGAAAATACAAAGGAATATGTCTATTTCCTATTCTAACACCTACCACAAAAGAATTCATTTTCCAATAAAGGCCTGAGACTTTCAAGCACACCTTCACTGCAACGAAGAAACTATTTGCTCCCACAATCCTCATAATATTCTTGCACCTCAAATCTTACTCTATAATCTAGCTTTATTATACCATAGCCCTTGCCCTTGTTTTGTTCTTTTCTCTAGTGTTGGCTTTAACTATGACACTACACATGATAGTAGGCGTGCATGCTAAAGCTGAACTCAACTCTTAGTATGACCAAATATACATGTTTCCATTGGTTTATAGACTATAGTTCCATGCCAATCAAAGTATCAAACCACCACTGCTAAGTAGTCAGCTTAAGTTTTCTATCTTCCATCATCTTTAGAATTGGCCACGAAGCATATTTGCCTGTTAAATTCTAACAAAACAGTGGTATATTTAGCAGACCAAGTTCGCAAACATAAGCTAGTGATATTATTTTTCTTTGTTTAAGCGATACTTCTTATTTTGGAAATAGATGGCTGTTCAGGGGGTAGCTACCCACCCCACACACCGCCGTGCACATCTATACGTGGTTGCTGCCTCTGTGCTTGGCCCCCATGTGCTTCCTCCGGTGTGCTCCCCAGCAGGCGCCGCCGCCACTAGAGGGAAATGTGGATGGCAGGATGGGGGATGGGAAGGGCACGCATCCCCATCCAAAAACAAATGGTGGATGCCATGTGAAATCCTTGGCTGCAAATCCACACTACTGTGATTGCTTCAAGCTTTGCTGAATTTTCTTTTGTGAATCCTAAATGACAAAGGAGAGCTGTGAAAACAAAACTCTGGGTTGGAGTTAAAATTCGTGGTACTAGTTCGAAACACTTGCAATGAAAAAGTTAGGGCCATGTAACACCATTCTCTACTTGCAGGTTTCACATGCTTGCGGAGTTTGATGAGGGAAAAAGAAGTTGCCGGAAACGTCTGGATGGCCATAACAGGCGTAGAAGAAAGCCACAGCATGATGCAATGAACCCTAGGAGTTTCTTTCCATATCACCAAGGTTTGTACGTTCCAACTTATGTTAGATATCTTGGTAATTTAGTGAACCTATTACTAGGTGCTTAGTAATTCCATTTGGATACCATGTCCATCTCTATAGATAGCCTTTATTAATTGTTGGCTCTCTTGGTTAACGATAGTAACAAACATCTATCAGTGCGCCTACTTACTTTTTTACAGGAAAAAATGTCTGTATTATTCATTTAGCGCTGTCTTTGTTATGCTCTTTCGCTAGTTCTATTACTTCTTGAAGTGCTTGTACGACCAATACCTTCAACATATTTTCTGAAATAAAAAACATTTTCTCTTTGCAGTGAATGAAATTTCACTCCACCGGCAGTCATTTCCAATAGCCTATCAGAATGCTGACTCCTCCATGCACCCGCTCGATCGTCAGCCGCGCTTCTCCATCTCATTCTCAGGAACCTTCAAAGCACCGAAGCATTTCCCCTTCTTGCAGGACGGCAGCAGCATCCTCAGCACAGCCCGGCCCGCTCTCCTGCAGCCCTTCTCTTCTGCTGAAGACAGCAGCAGCACCACCACCACCAGCACTTGCAACGGTCTGTCCCATGCACTGGACCCTGAGTGTGTTCTCTCTCTTCTGTCATCATCTCTGCATCCCTCTCCTGCCGGCATCCCCAGTGCAACAGTTCCAGAACAGTTTGCTTCTTCGCTCACTAGGATTGCTGCCACGTCGCAAGCAGCAACCACTGCATTAGCACCAGATGGAGCTGGTGGTGGTGACCATGTGTTGGTTCCTGATGCTATGTTTGAAGATCCTTCACAGGCGCTGCCATTCTATTGGCAGGTGTAGAGCAGGGTTGTGATTTGCTGTGCTCTTTTTTGCTGCTGAAGTGCTGAGTGCTGAATTGCTGGTGATAATTGCTGAGGCTCTTCGGTGCTTGTGCACCTGCAGAATCAGCTTGGTGACAATTGTAGATAAGTAACAGCACAAGTCCACTGGTTGATGATGGTGGTGGTTGTGCAGATTGTTTAGCTGATTAATTGTGCTATGTTCATAATTACGTGCATGTCCATGCTTTCTTTAGCAGCATCTGCATGTTTATACTTAAGTCGAACCATGCATCTGAAGGTTGGTACATGCCCTGTTAGTCGAACCATGTATCTGAAGGTTGGTACATGCCCTTAGAGAGCAATAGGCCTGGTTTCTTCTTGGCCAACCCTACCCTGGCCAACACTATTAACAATGGGCCAGTTCGAGTGGGTCCTATCTTCTCCTGTATGTAGTGCAGCAGAACATTTCCACGTTCTTGAGCCGTCTAATCCAGAATCAATGCACGACATCATGCTTAGGTGAAGTCAATTTACGGTGAGAAGATACATACTGGAGAAGATACACACCGAAATAGGGCCTATGGGCCTGTTCTGTTAGGCTGTGGCTTATCATTTTTAGCTGTGGTTTATTAGTCTAATGAATAGTGATTGTTAAAAGAAACTGAAACTAAAAGCCTGCTGAAGAGCCAAAAAGAACAAGATCATAGAAATACCAACTTGCAGTCCTACTCTTGGTGATTCTCGGATGTATGTATGGGAGCTATTCTCTTGCGGGAAAGGTTTTTGTAGGATCGAAAGGCAACAGAGAAGGGTAAATAGTGCTAACAAAAAATTTTCAAGTATTCTTTATCATTTTCTCAAATAGCTACAGATTTAAAAAGAATAAGATCCATAGCCAAAATCCCAAATCAAAATGCTTAAGAAAGCAAATTCCGAAGAATTACCAATTCTTGGCGGTATGACTGGTTAACTGGGGCCGGTCTAACCTTCAGCTCTAGGCCGCTCTGATCGGTCCCAAGAGAGCAAAGTGGTCTGACTAGGAATTCAACCTGAGACACCTCACTTTTGGTGCAACTTCCAAATTACAAGTTTAATTACTGTAAAATTTTGTAAACATCTTACTTAACGTCTCAGGAAACTATTCCATCCATGGATCACAAAATCCATATCAAAGTTTAAACGTTTTTAATATTAAAGCAAGATTGCTCCAAACCAGGCAAAATATGAAAATAATGAATACGACTTGCTCATAGATAGAAGATGGCCAAGATGACTCTAGATGTATTCCCACATGTCATAGCAAGCAAGAACACCGAAGAAATCAGGCAAAAAAAAAATCCTTAGATCAAGATATTACTCATGATGGCCAAATCTACTCTATTCAAGTTCTTAGATGGGTGGAGATTGAATTCCAAAGGTCATATCTATCTTTTACACGTCCTTAACACAACAAGATCAAGAAGGGGAGAGAGAAGAGCAAAACTAACCAAATCAAGAGCGAATCAATCAACACTAAATGAATTCATGGGATATTTTGCTACTTGAGAATAAAGATTTTATAGCCACTTATCACAACATTCAATTTCTTTCAAACCCTAACCCAAGAACACTTTATCAATGAGAGGATGGTTCCATCCCAACCTGTTAAATAGATAGGCTAGTCAGCCCTATCCAATCCTTAGTATATACTATCCACTTAAGCACATATGAGAAAAACCTGATAACATTACACACACAGATTTTAACTCACACAATGTATTTATGCACATTTTTCAAAGCACATAAACCTGAATCTGCTAAGTCCTTAGTTTTGATCTAACTTGATCTTCTCAGTTTTTCCTTGATCTAAACCACTCTCCCAAGCGCCGCTCAAGCACTATGGTTTTGATTTAATATAGTTTTCGGTATTTTAGTCAAACTACCAAAAATACCCTTTCTTAACCCGGTCTTCTTCCATGACAAGCAATCGCCATGCGTGTCATGTGTAGGTGCACCACTATCTTACCACATATCGGTAAGTTTCTTCTGTTCCGGTTCCTCCGAAGCATGCCTCATTTGGACCGACCAAGTCATATGGTGCAACCCGCCACTCAATCTTCTCTTCAACATTTTGTCTTTCTTATACCATGCTTGAGCTTAGCCATTTGACACGATATTTTTGATCATTCTAGGCCTCAGCTCCTCCATGAGTGTAGCCCCAATCCTCGCTGTTGATCATGATTAACTCGAAGCGTCTCTATATATCTAAAGACAAAGAAATTATTTTTGGACACAAGTTCTTCACAATTTGACCCACGTTAGCTGTAACATGACTCATGCAACCTATAAGTACTGACGTAGGTCACCAAAACTTATCCTAAGACTCAAAATTCCCAAAAGCTAAAACCTAGCCGAGAGCACTACACAGCCGGTGCTAGTCTAATCGGATCCCTACAGTGGTTAGACCGCTGACACCGCCCATTTTAAACCTGAAATGGCTGGCAGTCAGACTGCTGACGTGGCCCGATCTGACCGCCGCCCCTGTTGCCGGTCTGACCAGCTAGTCTACTGAGTCTGCAATTGATTCAAAAATCTGATAAATTTGCAATTCAAATTTCCATCCTTCCTAATCGACAATGGTTCATCATAACATAATTCTGAGCTTTCTCGCATGGTCCTTCAGTTTTACAACTTGTAGTTTCACAGGGAGGGGCTGCACTCATTTTGGACCCTTGGATCAAGCAAGCGACGGCTCAGATTCTCTATCTCTATCTCTATTGACGTTAGTTACAAGACGAAAACGAACGAGCAAACAAATAAACGGAACACCGGCGACATGAGAAACGAATAGACGTGGTACAATTCCATATAAATTCCCGTAGCAGAGCATGGATAACTTCAATTCTCCAACTTACGTTCATCCAAAGAGAACGCTCGGATTTCACTTCGTTAAATGTAAGACATCGACATCGTCCTTTCCTTCGTGGACATTGAAGCCCCGACAAGAAGCCGCTGCCATACCTTGACATGCATGTTAAAATGAGTTAGTTAGTGGTGTTTATATTTGTTTTTGTTGATTATTTTTTGCTATGACTGATGGTAGTGGCTGAAAGAAATAGCTTTTAGAAAAAAAAGAGTGGACGGTGTAAAAAGTGAGGAAAAGGCGTGTATACGTGATAGGAGCGAGAGTAGTGCGATAGGTAATATACCTGTGACCTCCTGTCTTATCTCCAGAGCGAAATAGTAACGAGAGTAATAAAAAAATCGTTTCGAGAAGCTAAATATTAGTATTGTTTTTTGATTTTTTTTAGTCGAAGTCAATATAAACAACGCTTTAATACCCTATACACGGTGCGTCGTATGAGTGAGTATGACCCAAGTTTTTTTCTCGCGCTTTTTAGGTCGTAACTTTGGTCGTGGCTGACTTTTTTTTTTCCGCGGAAACTCGTGTTCACCAACCAAACAGACCCAGTAGGATCAAGTTACTTGCAAAGTTTGGTAGATGCCATGTGGCAGGTGAGTATAATAATAATATAGATCCATGGATGCCTGCCTCCTCCAAGATCTCGAGAAGAGTTTTTTAAGAAATTTAAGAACAAATTAAACATGGTGCTCGAAAATTGCATTTCAGAAGGACCTGGTGAAATGGGAAACATGCATAGTTAGCTAGATCTGATGTGGCAAGGAAAAAGTAGGAGATAGAGTAGTCATTAGCGACGAGCAAATAGCTGATCTATTTCACGTAGTCCAAGAACATGAGAGAGGAGCATGTGGGTCCAACAGTATAAAATAGTCTTTGCTTTTGTCTCTCATCTCCACGTCAGCTGACTATATAGCTAGTACTAGCTATTACCATTGCGGACGCCCTTAGTACGAGTATTAATTAATGGCCAAAGTTTAGGTGGAACGTCAACATTTGCTTGCTAGGATCGATAGTTGCATACCAACTTCTGTAGTGTGTTATTTAAAATGAAGTTTCCAACTTGCTAATTCTTCTAGGAGAAACCAATTCAAAATAGACTGAGTTGATCATGTGGGAAAATCGCCGGCGACTGGCGGGAATCGATAACGTCTTTTAGACGAGTACTTATAAACAAAGTTTTGCAAATTGGTTTCTCAGTTACCATCTCAAGATAATGTTAGTACACCTCATGATAATGTTGGGGTTTTTTCAAACCCTATATTGATTTTATGACGACTTTTCAGTCTACTCTCTATTCATTTGCCTTTTTATGGTGTCGCTTGTAATTACATTATAAGGTTAGATGGTAGAGATATATTTATATACTTCATTTTCATGTATTACAAAATGACTCATCTGTTTTTGGTACACCGTGAATCTCCTGAACCATGTCACTAACCACGATCAAACATGTTGGTTTTATGAGTCTAAAATATATTAGTCTATAGTATATCTGTGTGAGTTATGCGTTATAATCAAATTATCTACGAGATCAATTCTAATCTGATCATGTGGGTGAACAGCTTGCAGAACCGATCCTGCAAAACAAATCAAGCTATTCTCCCTGTGCTGTATCCAGGTTAAATATATGCGTACATATTAAATTCCAGTAGATTTGATATCAATAAATATGTCTATTATATTTCAGCACAACCGTCCTTGGCATCTAAAGTATTAATTCATTGAGTTAAATTTCGCATCAAATCATTTCCTATCATCAATAATATGAATAATTACATATCGAGTTAAATAGATAATAACCATAATAAATATTAAAAGTCATATAAAAATCCCAACATATAAGAGACGTCAATGGTCATGTGTATATAAAACTGTAGTTGAGAAAACAGCAAATGATCAACTGAAGTGCCCAAAGGACATCGTCGTCGTCGTCATCACCATGTTATTCCCCTAGTACATATACCATGCATGCTAATCAAACAACAATGAACATGAAACACAAGCATATTTCCTCCACGGTACCTAACTGGTCAGAGAGGAAGCCGGCCACAGCGCCGGCACTCCACGCTGCCGTCCATCGACGGCCGCTGATCAACCGAGGTACATGTGGACGCCGATGGCGAGGAGGAAGATGGCGATGAGGACGAAGTAGATGATGGCGTGGACGAGAATGGAGAGGCCGCTGGTCTGGAAGTTGCTGAACTCGATGATCCTGCACTTGCCTGGGATCTGGAACAGCAAGCCCGGGGAGAGGAGGATGAAGAGAACCAGCCCTATGATCACTGGGCCCCAGTCAGCCATATCCTCTCTCTCTGACACAGAAGTGATCTGCCCACGGCAGCAGCAGCTAGCTAGCCTTTATTTCTGTGCCTCACTCACTCACTTTGTGATTACGCTTATGCTTCTTTTGTTGTAGGACCAACAGAGTCTCGAGTGGCAGGTATGTGAGGACTGAGAGTTCACATGGTATATTCTTTTAGATTATGATTTATAGTCTTTAGATGAAAATTTTGAATTATAGATGTTGACGCAAGAGAGTATGAAGAGAAAGATACTCAAATGTGATTTTAGTCAATTTAGATGAAGCTGCTAAAGTGTTTACTATAATCAATTTATAGATCATATTTTAAAAAATATTCTATTTAAAAGTTAATTACTATAGAAAAACAAAAGTCAAAAGCTAAAAGAAGAGGGCCTTTTGGTGAGGGAAGAGGAGAGGTCAAATGGGGAGGTGCGTGTGTCAGTGTGAGAGAAGCAGGCTGATCGTCTATGGTGGTGTGGATCAGGGGCGGAATTGAGCCTCAAGCTGGGTAGATTACAACCCGAGGCCTAAAAATAATATTAGTAGCACCTCTTTAAGCACTAGCCCAATATTTATGTGTAATACCGGCTAGCCTGAGTCGTCGAGCAGCCCGGCAGGCGGCAGGCCGGCCGGTAGCAGCAGATCGCGTGCGCCCCCTCTACAGGCCTCAGCAGCTCAGCCTATTATGCCAGTACTGTGAAATCCTAAATCCCCAAATCAAGCCGCGCCCCCAAATCCCCCATTCCTCACCTTCGTGCCCCCATGCGCATGTTTTGCGGTTTGTTCTATTTAGCTGGTGATTTTTCACTAAAAGTTGATTGTGAGTATACGGATGTGTGATTCTTAGCATGTTAGTATCTAGCTATACGAGATTGCAGATGACATTAGCTAGATTACATATGTAATTATGAGCACTCTATTTGTGGTCTTCTATTGTGCAATCGTCATTTTTTTTTGAGTTTACCTGGTACATCATTTTTATCTAGATTGTGACTTGTTTAGTTGCATGTCTTTTACATAAGTGGCAAGACGGTATGTCCATCGAGCTACCTCGTCTTTTTCAGTGGACAATCTTTTAGGTGATAGAAATTGGTAGTTTGTTTGTCATTTCAGTTCGCATCGGATGTAACAATCCATCAACACCCTTCGCTTTAATTTCTCTCAAGTACGGAAAATTCTTTTACGTAATACTCCATAGACCAGTCATCGATGATGATTTAGCAGTTGAAGTCTTTTATGAGCTCAACAAACGAAGTTGACCTCGTCTGTGTGAGCTATGTCCAGTATGCTTACAAAGGCACGGCCGTTGTTCCATTTCAATTGTTATTTAATATAATTTTGTCCATTCGTCTTATGTTTGTTAGTTATACTTTACACGATAAATAAAATTGTAATTTCAATAAGGAAATATAGACTTTGTTTATTTACTCAATTTAATTACTTGAGTTGAACTGTATTAAAGAGCTTCAATTTCAAGCATTCCATATCGTCCTTTTGAAATAATAATATAGTTTATTACGCTAAAAGTATGATGTAGTAACATGAAACATAACACATATCAACGCTTCCTCGGTAGGGGTGAAAACGGATCGTATACGGATTAGATAGTGCTTAAATCATATTCGTATCCATTTTTTTTTTTCAGATTTGAATATGAACAAGACAAACGTCGGATACGAATACAGATCGGACCAATATCGGATGTGAATTTAGATCGGATTATACTCAAAACCAGCTCAAATTCGACTATTTTTTGGATTCCAATAATTATTTGTGTCCTCTCCTGTTTAAAACATGGCACCGAATTGTTTTAACACAAATACTTCAACAGAAAACATAATAAGAAAAACATAGTAAAAGATAAACAATGCAACATGGTAGAGATCCAACCATTTCAGAAAGAGATTGGTTGGAGTTGGATTGTGTTCGCATTAGAAAATAAGATAACAATGTCTTGTTCGTCTTCATTTTGTATCCCTAATTCCTAAATAGAAAAAGCGAAATGCATGTCATTCATTTCATTTTGTCATTTATATTTCATATCAAAAGGGGGAGGGAAAAGGAGTAGGAAGTACCAGATCTGAGTGCATTGTAGCCGGCTCGACTGGCCAGTCGCTATGTGTGGCAACATGGTGCCTATCGCCTAGGGACTGGGGAGGGTGGAGGTGTGGAGGGCTAGAGGCGAAGGTAGTAGCGCTAGCGTTAGGCTACTATGGGCAGTGTTCGGCGTCCGACGTGGGCCGTGGCCGGCGAGTCACAACATGGGGCGTGGCCGTGTCATGCGTGCACGGCGGCACAGCGCACTCTGTGGTTAGGTGGTGTCAAGTGAGCTAGCGAGAGGCGACGGCGCAACACGATGGCCTTGACCCGAGTGCGACTGTGCGGGTAGAGTTGAGATGTTGACTCGTTAAGTGCTAGAGAAGAGACTGATAGGTTGCTTGGTGATAGTCGCTGATGGACTGGATTGTGGAGCTAGGCCAAGTGGCTTGGCCTCGGGCTAGGCCACTGATGCATATGGTTTTCTAGGTCTATATAGGTTGAATAGGCCACTGATGCATATGGTTTTCTAGGTCTATATAGGTTGAATCGCACTATTAAAATTTTTAAACCTCGGGCTACAGCCCGCCTAGCTTAAAGCTTGGATCTGCCCTTGGCAGCTATGGAGAGGAGATCTCAAACCCAGGCATGTGGTTACCACCCACAGACCATCCTGCCATGCATGCCTTTTCACATGTTTGGGAGGGCATGGAATAACGGTTGTTTCCATGCGTGGCCGGGTGGTTGCCATGTCCATTCCAAAGTTGGTCAAGAGGACACTGTTGAGCTTAATTGCCCGCACGATTTGTTAGGCACCTGCATGGTCCTGGCTTCTGATGATCTCGAGTGTTTAGGCACATATCGGACAAGCTACATGACCGCCCTTTCCATGGTTGGGCAACTACCAGGCAAATGAGACATCAAGACGTGACACTGTGCCTACCATTGGTTGCAGTCTCTACGTACCAGGATCTGCTAATTTGTTCCCTGAATGCTGCTCTGTGTGAGCATTCTGCAAGGGGCTATGAAGTCAGAGCTTGAAATTTAAGCCATTTCGAAACAAGTTTGGATTTTTTTTTTTACAAAAAATATGGCTCATATTTGGTTTGGTGGCGACAATCTTTGGACTAAGGACCACACGGCTAACGTGCTGAGTATTAGCTATCTAAGCTAGTTTGCATCATCTTATCTATGTATATGTTTGGTTCTTGCAGCAATCATGGGTGAAGGAATACTATATTTTCACAAACATGGCTAGAATCTCCACTATATCTCCTTTCTTTTGGATAAGATTAACAAAGGGAGTTTCGTATAAATATTAGTGCTTACTTTATAGATGGGATCTAACTAGCTAATTCTGTGGGCAGAGGGGCGAGATATAGAACTAAACGAGATAAACAGATTGGTGATTTCATTTTGTTTTCGAAAATGTTAAGAGTTGTTATCGTAGTAAAAAAAAGGGTCAATAAACCTCCTTTAACTTGACAACAAAAAATAAACTTAAGTCAAAATGGACAAAACCAACTCAATCAACACACACTTCAGCAGTATAGGTTCTATTGTATGCATGTACAGATGAACTCGTGATGCATGCCTTTTCTTTGGGGGCAGGGCCGATCAATTCTCCTTAAATTATGGTGTCTCATATGTAGATTATTATTATTTGATAATGTTGCTGGTTTTGATAATTTGATAGTATCCTAGATCGCTAGCTAGCAACTTGGTTTCTTGCACTCAACTACTGAAGAGCGAAGACACATGATTGCTTCAGCTTCAAGTGGCCCAGAGCAAACAATTGGGGCCTGAACTGGATTATGGCCTTGTTCGGCCCGACCTTATGTCATCAGTGGAATAAGGCCTAGCCCAACAAACTAATGAGCTTCATTAGTTCATAGTCGTATGTTCATGGGATCAACTAGTGGGTTAAGAGTAGGATTACATACGCACTAGGCAGTGTTTGATTTCGCTCCTGAATTTCTGCCTGATGCTTATTCTGCAACAACAAAAAATTACATGCATGTATACAGAGTGTGAGACCATGTGTTGGAAAAGATTTGCAAAAGGCTCGAATTGTGTTCTGAATTGTGTTCTTCTCGTTCGAGGAAAAGAATGGCAAGAGACTTTAATTGTGTTGGCTCCTATCCATCCTCTTTAGTCGCCGTTCTCGGTCTTACACATAGGATGTTCAATCAGAAATGAGTTGGTCCTTTTCTTTTTCAGCTTTTGGTTTTTTTTTATAGTAACTAGCTTTTAAACGAAGTGTTTTTTTAAGATGGGGTCTACTAGTTAATTGTAGTACATACTGTACCGACTTCATTTATATTGGTAAAAACCGTACGTGAGTTTCTGTTACTCTGTAATTTTTCGTATAAATAGTCCAAAAGCCACAAGCCGTAGCCAAAAAGAACAGATCCATTATACCCTGGGGATTAGAATGACCTGTTGTAACTAGAGACTACTCCCCACCACAGGTTATAATTGGGCAATGCAAAAATGCAAGTGCAATTTAAACGACCAATTAACCTGCAAGAAAAGCGCGGGAGTTCGCTAGGCCCGCACGATACGTATATTCCGTCCCATTTCCTAGCCATCTCCCGGCCGTCCACAGCAATGGCCGGCAAGTCACCGCCACGGCGGACGCTGTCGATGGGAGGCGGCTCCCTGGGCCGGCGCATGGCCGCCGGCGACGCCTCCGGCATCAGCCCCAAGCCGGCGCTCTCTCGGTCCATGTATCTCCCATCAATCCCCTGTTTCTTTCCCGCGCCTTTGGCTTCCGATCACCGGTTGGATGGATGCAGCATTGGTTTGTGGTGACGCGTGCAGGACCATGGGCGGCGACCGCACGGTGAAGCGGCTGCGCCTGTCCAAGGCGCTGACGGTGCCGGAGAGCACCACCGTGCTGGAGGCGTGCCGGCGGATGGCCGCGCGCCGGGTTGACGCCGCGCTGCTCACCGACTCCAACGCCCTGCTTTGCGGCATCCTCACCGACAAGGTCCGTGCAAGTTCTTCCTTGATATGCCAAATCGCCAATCTCTTGCTGTTCCTCTGGAATCATCACAAGATCGAGCGAATTACAAATTTGTTTGCTTCTATATACATAGGACATTGCTACGAGGGTGATCGCGCGCGAGCTCAAGATCGATGACACGCCGGTCTGGAAGGTCATGACGAGGCACCCGGTCTTCGTCCTCTCCGACACACTAGCCGTCGAAGCGCTGCAGAAGATGGTCCAAGGTCGAGGAGCCTCCTTTATGTCTGCCAGTTTCTGAATTGGGGAGCTAGCTATATATATTGAGATTAGTGTTTCTTGTACGTTTCAGGCAAGTTCAGGCACTTGCCGGTGGTGGAGAACGGCGAGGTGATCGCCATGCTCGACATCACCAAGTGCCTCTACGACGCCATCTCGAGGATGGAGAGGGCGTCGGAGAAGGGCAAGGCGGCGATCGCCAACGCGGTCGATGGCGGAGACAAGTATCATTGGGGAAGTAGCACTGGCAATCCTAATCCTACTTCGGGTGTGTTGATTTCAGTCACATTTTCCAACAGAATGGCATAAGATTAAGCAACGCATGAGGGAATAATTGCCTTGTTTTGCAGGTAATCTGAACCCGAATTCCTTGATAGAAGCTCTCAAGGAGCAACTGTTCAGGCCGTCCTTGTCGACAATTGCCACTGCAGACTCAACGTTTGTTCATGAGCCCTGCCTTCCACTTTCCTGCTCTCTTTAATTTATCCAAGATACGCTGACTCATGTGCCAACTCTGTCCATTGATGATCGATCGACAGGGTTGTAATTGTATCGCCGGCCGATTCGGTGCTCGCGGCGACCAAGAAGATGCTCGAGGCGCATGCGAGCTCGGCCGTCGTGGCCGTCAGGAACAAGGCTCAGGGCATCGTGACGTACGAGAGCTTAATTTGCTTATTGCTGCCGTTCCCGTGCTCCTTTCTTGTCTCAGCTGAACATTTCCTAATCTTTTCTGTTGGCAACAAATAACTGGCAGTTCGAGGGACATCTTGATGCGCATGATCGCCAAGAATCTACCTGCGGACTCAACCTCTGTTGAGAAGGTAGGGATCTGATTGCGTTATTGAGTTTCGTGCACCGAACAGAGAATCTACTCATGGTTAATTCTAGAACGATCCATGTGTGTGAATTGATGTAAATACGATTCAACAGGTCATGACTCTCGATCCTGAATGTGCGACCGTCGACACGCCTATACTCGATGCTCTCCGGACCATGCAAGAGCGCAAATTCTTGCATCTTCCCGTGATGGACAGAGGTAGATAGACTGAAAAATAAAGCAATGGGCAGACATGATATGACTTGATCATCTTGTCATTTTTTTTGGTTTTCGGCCGTCTGTTTTGCAACAGATGGCTCCATCGTCTCCATCGTCGACGTGATCGACATCACACACGCGGCAATCTCCATCGTAAGTTGTCGATCCGCCATATTTCTTTCATGTTAACTGCACGTTACCTGAAAGCAGATAGGTTCAGATTGTGATATGTCTCCTGCTGATTGCAAATGCGTCGGGTAGGTCGAGAACAGCGGCGGCGGGGTTGGGAACGGCGATGCGTCGATCTCCATGATCCAGAGGTTCTGGGACTCCGCCATGGCCTTGGGCCCCCTAGACGACGAGACCGACACCCACTCCCAGATGAGGTTGCAGGATTCCAGATTTGTATTTTTTTTGGAAAATTCCATCTATAGCACTGAACTTAGGCCGGTACCAATTAATACCATAGTTTTTTTTCCAACTCTATACAGTACCACAAGGAGGGCACAAATCTTCCATCTATAGCACTTCCATCTACTCCTATTATCCTTTTTTGTTTGGATGATTTTTTTTGCAAAGCTAGGTACTGTGAGATGACAGGAATACCTTGTGAGCTGGGATTCAGGTCATCTAATCCATCTTCTCCCAACACCTCATCCATTGCGATGGCCAGTCACTAGCGGTTGAATCTACAGTGGTCGAAGCTACGGCGGTTGTAGCTACAGTAACCGATCAAATCTACAGTAACAGGTCGAAGGCTATGTATGGTCGAAAGCTATAGCAACCGATCAAATCTACAGTGGTCGAAGCTGCAGCGATCAAAGCTATAGTAATCGGTCGAATCTACAGTAACAGGTCGAAGGCTATGTGTGGTCGAAAGCTACAGTACCTGTTGAATCTACAGTGGTTGAAGCTATAGTATTGGTCGGATCTATAGTGGTCGGTTGAAAGGCACTATGTGGTCGAAGGGTATAGTAGTCGGTTGAAAGGCATTACACTGCTGTTGTCTGTCCAGCAAATTCCAACCAGGTTCAGACATTACATAAGACTTGAAACATTACAAATCAAACATTACATAAGGCTTGGAACATAACACTCAATTCACAATCATCCCAATGTAAATTTCTACCAACAAGAATAAAAATGCAACAACAACCATTTTGAACTTTTCATCTGCAGTAGTGGATTTCCTAATTGACTTGTTGATCTAGTCCAACAAGGTCTTCATCATAGCTAAATATTCCAATACACGCTGGTCGACTTGGAAAACCACTTCCTTTGCATTGCTCAACTTCATCGGAGAATCATCTATTCTCTGTTGTTCTACCAGATGCATCCCACTCAAATGGCTCATGTATTGGTCTTTCCACATGAAAATGTCGCACTCCTTCGAATACATCTGAACCAAAAGAAACCTAGTTTCATCATCAAAATGCATCAAATTCTTCGAGGGAATTTGTTTGAACAAAAAAACCAAATTTCAACATCAAATTCAAGACAAAGGGAGATTCTTACCCCCGTTATTTCTAGGGCACTTACAATACTCTTTTCCTTGATTCTTCGAGCTCCCGGACACGGCCCAGATTATCTTCGCATGGTAATTTGGGCATGGCACGAGAGGCAACCCGCTGCTAGGCGCTGTCGCTATCGATGACCACTCGGAGTGCGCCTCCGCATGATCCTTTTTCTTCTCCATGGTGCAGCAATGCGCGGGGGAGCAGACGCCCTAACCCTAGACTTGATTTGGGGTGGGGGAGCAGAGGCTCTAACTGTACACTCGATTTGGGGGAGGGGAGCCCTGGTGGAGTGAGGTGGACGCGCACGGACCGTAAGGGGAGACGGCGAGGCGCTCAAGGGCTAGAGGAGTGAGGAGTCGCCGCCACGCTCATCAATATGGGAGCTTCTCCAAATGGAAAGTTGGAAATAGAGGGAGAGTTTTAGTTATAGAAGCAATGGATGGAAGCATCCAAAGTGTACAGGAAGGGCATTCCTATACATTTTAAATGTTGTCATCAAAAGGTAGACAGAAGTGCTATGGATAGAAGATTTGTGCACTCCTTGTGGTACTGCGTGGAGTTAGGAAAAAACTGTGATATTAATTGGTACCGTCCTTAGTTCAGTGCTATAGATGGAAATGTTCCCTTGTTTTTTTTCCATCATGCACGAGTGTTGGTTAATAACCTCCTTCATGCTCCATGTTTTTTGATCGAGCAGTGAGGCATCAAGGTCCCAAATGATGTCTGAAGTTCACCACGAGGCAGCAGGCAGCGAGGCACCGTTCCCGTTGTCATTCTCATTCAAGCTCCAAGACAGACGAGGACGGATGCACCGGTTCAGCTGTGGTATATACTACTGCCCGTGCCGTTTTTACTATAGTGATTTCTGCTACTACATATTGCACCTGTAGCCCGTCCGACAAACTGATACTTTTGTTGCAGATGTGCAGAGCTTGACGCCTCTGGTCACCTGCATTCTCCAGAGGCTCGGCGCCGACATCAACCCCGACCGCCTGCCTCAAATTTTGGTAAATAATTGATGTGATTCGTGCCATGGTTCAAAGAAATAAACTTTACGTAACACATGCTGTGATGCTGCGAGTGAGTTAAGTTGAAACTGATGCGTTGTATGCAGTACGAAGACGAAGACCGGGACAAGGTGGTGCTCGCGTCGGACGACGACCTCACGGCGGCGGTGGATCATGCGAGGCTGGCCGGCTGGAAGGCATGCACGAGCACGGCGGCCCGACGTTAGTGTTTCTCAGCCATGCGACGCGCGTGTTTGATTAATTTTGTCTGTGTAGGGTCTGAAGTTGTTCCTGGACTACTCCGGCACCACCGGCCGTAGGAGAAACGTGGCTTCCGGCGGCGGCAAGGTGGTGGACCTGTCGAGCCGAGACGCATGGGCGGCGGCGTACAGCGGCGTGGCCGCCGGCGCTGCGCTGGTCACCGGGCTCGGGGTGATGGCGTATCTGCGAAGAGCCGGCTAAGCTAAGCTTGTAAACCGATGTGAGATGTTTTTTGGAATTTTAATTTAATTTGCACGGTCAAATTTGAAGTTTGCAGAGTGATTTGACACACGAGGATCGACTGGGCCGGGTCAGGTTGGCAAAAAAAATGCAATCTACTGAAGGCAAAGCTGGGATGGGTCAAACCAATCCCAATAGAATGCTGGGAACTTGGAATTCATTCTAGTTTGAGCACAAAACTAACATGAAAAATTACCCAAAAAATTAAGATAACCTATGGAGTATTGCAACACCTTTAAAATTTCAAGTTTGAACTGAAAACGAGTAAGGAGAACAAAAAAAAGAAAAGAAAAGAAACTTGCTGTGCAAAGTAGCTTCTGTCGTTTTCTTTTCCCACTTTCTTTTAGCTTATAGTTTGTCAGGGATTTCTATTTCTTTTAGCTTATAGTTTATCAGGGATTTCTATTCCAAAGCATAAATTGAAATTTACCTTAATATTTTAAATGGACGTTACCTTCAGTTTTCTTTCATACTGAATTAGTTCTCAAACAAAAATGGCTTTCAAGTTGGGTTTCGATAAATGCCTTGGTAGCGTTGGAGAAGCGGCGGGATGCTCTGCTCGTTCCTGAAGTAGTCGCCGGGATCCACCCTCCCCTTCACCGCCGCCAGCCACCGGAAGTTGCCCATGAAGTACTTCTCGCCCCGGACCTTCCCGCTCTCGTACGTCGTCACGCCGTCGCCGCCGACCACGTTCTCACCAATGTCCAGGTCGCGGTAGTCGGCGAAGGCCTCCCTCGGATTTTTAAATGATTTTTGAATTTTTTTAAAAAGAAGATAACTCAAATTGATCCCAAAGAAATAGAAAATAAACTCTTAAAAATCCAACAAAATATAGAAAATTCTTTACACCACAAAGAACTCAAATACCAAAAACCAAGTTAGATCAAAACCGCTGTGTTTGAGTGGCTCTTAGGAAAGCTGTTTATGTCAAGAAGATACTAAGAAGATCAAGTGGATCAAAGAATACGAACTTAGCGGATTTGGATTTGTGTACTTTGAAAAGCATGTATGAGTTAATTGTATGATTAAAACCCATGTTGTGTGGCCTTAATGGTTTCTCCCAAATGTGCTAGTGGACAGTATTCGTAGGGTAAGATATGAGCTGGTTATCTTATCTATTTAAGGGGTTAGGACAGAAATTTCTAGTTAACCATCCAACGATCACTTATTCCAACCTCGTGTTCTAGGATTAGGGTTAGAAGAGTGAGTGATGTTGTGTACTCTCTTGTCCTTTAGGTGGAGTGGCTATAAAATCTTCATTTTCAAGTGGCAATGTATCAACTTTGTTTATTTCTCATGATGTCTTCTTATTTTGGTTGATTTGCTCTTGTTCCTATTGGTTTTGATCTCTTCTCTCCCCTTTTTGATCTTATTGTGTGCCAATGATATATAACTGATGAGATGACTTATGGAGATTATATATCATCCATCTAAGCAACAGATCTTAAAGGACCATATAAAAGGGTCCTGTATTATATTATATTGAACCATTGCAATTAGTTATGACAAAGCTAATTTTGAACATGTTGTCATGCATGTCATGTCTTGAGTCAATTGAAAGCCATGCCATGACTACTGTGAAAGGATGCCTACTATTAAAAGATTGTACTTGGGTCACAGCTAGTAACGGGATAAAGGATTATCTATTGTTGTCTGACCATGCATGCACATGTTAGTTATGGCATCGCATTGATGAGGTCGCTCTGTTCTGTCCAAAGTAATTAATTAGCAAGAAATGAGCTAGAGAGCTATTAGTCCCCAGTGGTAGAACCGGGAACGATTTTCGGTCAAACCGGAAATGGTCAAAAGTCTGACCAATGGTAAGGCCCGATTAGATCGGCGGGATGTTGAGCTCTCAGGCAAATTTTGATTTTTGTGATTTTGATTCACGGAGAGAGTTTTGGTGATCTAGGTTAGAGTTTCTAACGTGAATCAAGTTGTGAAGAAGTTATGTCCGAAAATAATTTTTTATCTTTGGATGTGTAGAATCGTTTAGAGTCAACTATGCTCAACGGTTAGGATTGGGACTACGCTCATGGAGGAGCTGAGGCACAAAATGATCGAGAATGGTGGGTGAGATGGTTGAGCTCAAACATGGAACGAGAAAGGCAGGAAATGTCAAAGGAATGTTCGAACAACAGGATTGCACCATGTGATTTGGTCGGTCCAAATAAGACGGGTTTAATGGAATCGAAGTGAGAGAAACTTGCTGACACATGGCAAGTATGGTGATTGCTTGCAATGAAGGGAGATGACCGGGTAAAAAAAAAGGGTATTTTGGTAGTTTAACCAGAATACCGGAAACTACCTTGAAGCAAAACCACAACGCTTAAGCGGCACTTAGGAAAGCGATTTAGGTCAAGGAGAAGCTGAAAAGTTCAAGATGGATCAAGACTAAGAACTTAGCAGATTCTAACTTATGTACTTTGAAAAGCGTGTATAAATGTAATTAGTAAGTTAAAACTCGTGTGTGTGGAGTTACTGGGTTTCCCCCATTGTGCTAAGTGGATAATATTAATTAAGGGTTAGGTGTGGCTGACTAACCCATCTATTTAATAGGTTGTGCTGGAGACTTTTGTTAACCATCCAACAATCCTCTCTAAGTGTTCACATTGAGAGAAGAATGTTGTGATGTGCTTTCTGTCCTCTAAAATAGAGTGGCTATAAAACTTTTCTTCTCAAGTGGTAATATATCAATATTTGTTCATCTCCATGAATACCTCTTGTGTTTTTGATTTGCATTTGACTTGGTTGTTTTTTCTCCTTTTTTTCTCTCTTCTTGATCTTGTTGTGCTAATAATGTATAAGAGATGAAGATAGTCTGTAAAAATCAATCTTCACCCATCTAGATACTTTGATAGCAATTTCATGAAGTTTCCCAGTTTTGCTTGATTTTGACTTCATCAAGTGATTTCATGATCCAAGTGTTTTTGTTTGATTTCTTCGGTGTTGTTGCTTGCTGTGACATATGGGAATACATTAGAGCCATCTTGGCCATTCTCTACCCATGAGCTAAGTCATATTCACTATTTTCATATTTTGCTCTATTTTGATGTAATCTTACTTAAATATGAAAAAAAAAATCTGAACTTAGACATAAATTTCTATGATCTATGGATGAAATAGGTTTCTAAGACCTTGAGCAATGTGTGTAAATTCTCACGGCTTTTAGATCATTGGATGAAAAGTTACGTTGATTTTTGGATTCGTTGCTGATTTTACTGTTCATTTGCCTGAAATCACTGTTCATAGCGGTTAGACCTCCAGGATTTGATTTCTTGAGTGATTTGTATTGGGTTTTTGGCGATAGATCATATTCTCAGTAACTTTATAGTTATTTGAGAAGAAGATTTAAAATACTTGAGGGAAATTTTGGATAGCACCATTCACCCCCTTCTCCCCGGTTGCTTTTCGGTTCTACAAAATTGTTACACAATTATCACATCCAGCAAATTTTGACACAAAATTGATTCAGAGTAGAGAAGACAGGAAAGAGCCGCAGTTATGTCATTACAATCACAGTGGTCTGAATAATGGAGAAAAATTCTTATGTGCTTCTGATATTCAAGCAATTTTTTAATCAGATACTGTTACACTTTTATATACACCAAAAGAATATATGGTTCTGCTAGAACTATCGTGCGTTTAAGCTAGTAACTATACCATCTCACCTGAATGAACATTTGGACATGTTGAGATATCTGGAATCTTCAGAATTTCAGTCTACATGCCTCCGAGACCAGGTAGGTTTCTTTATACTACAGCTGAACAGTTTTAACTTTGAGAAGGCTTGTGTGATTGTGCAGCTGTGCTCACTGAATGAAGTTACCCAGACGCTCAAGTGACACTTTTTATAGCTTGCTTCAGATCGTGAATACTGTAACTGTAGAACTACCATAAAAATGCTAGCTAGTAAACTCAAGGCAGTCCGATTAATCTCAGTCCCCAGATCCATCTCCACTCGTCACATTGCTTTGCAAGGGTTTGAATGCTGCCAGAAGAACAGCAGCCTTGTTCGCCAGGAACCCTGCAGTGCCCACAATGAGCTCGGTTGGCGTCAGTTCGAAGCTGTCACCACCAGCACCGTACTTCAATGCAACAGCGCCGGCAACCATTACTAGGGACAATATCAACCATGGCCTCCTGATGCTGCTGAAGCCTTTTACAGAAGGCTGTGCACTGCCAGCTTCTGAAGGAGAACTAATTACCGGCAACCCATCCACAGACCTTTGGAGCAGCAGCAGATACAGGAATCCTCCAATCCCACCGACCAGGAACGAGTAGGCAGCACCGTCGTACGAAGCCAAGGTGAAGGCAGAGAAACCTGTTATCACGATAGCTACGTCGTAAAGCAGCAAAGATTGCTTGAGATTGGCATACTCTCTCAGGCCATCCTCTTTCAATTCCATAATGCTTGAAGCTGTGCTTGTTGAGGATAACTGCCCCTCTTGAACATCAGAAATGCTAATTCCTGACAGGTCGGTGACAGCCATAGGCTTTGCTTCCACTACTGAAGCTCCATCCTCTCCAAGCAGCGCATTGATTTTGTCGAACGTGTACTGTAAACCATAGAACTTGACCTCAAGTGTTCCCCCAAGATCTTTCCGTGTATTCAATGGTCCATGGATCACTTTGAAACTTAAACCATCTAATCTCCATGAACCTGACCTTCAAGGGTAAAATTAAGTAAGAGAAGGGAGGAAAACTCTCATCTGGTTGAGTTCATTACAGTTGAAGTATGCACAAGAAACATATTTGCATAGAAAAGGAAACTACGTGCATAGTGTACCTGATTCAAGACCGATCCAGACTTCTTTAATTCTTTGCAATTTAGGACCTTTAAAGGTGACAACATCAACTGAACCACTTTGAAAGGGAAGCAATTGCTCTGCCTTTTTGCCTTGTGCAGGTTGGTCCCAATAGATTGCTGGTACTCTTTGTAACAAGGAGTCACCATCAACATCAATTATACAGATTAAGATTGCTGCATTCTTATCTAGCAAAGAGGAGCTGAATTCTCTACTTGTGCTAAGCTCCAGCATATAGAATGCATCAGATTCTTCTAATCTGACTGTTGATATTATCTCCTCAGGGATCCTATTGGGAAAAGTATTTAGTTCAACTGTTGGCAGAAGACGAGAGGGCTTTACGGAGGCCATAGAATCTGCAGAATCAAATGAAGGTGGTAATTAAGTAATTGAATGGTCTAAATATAAACAAAAAAGGTTTAGGTTCTATCATAATTCACATCAAAATAGAGGACATCGTTTTAATGTCAAGAACTGCAAATGGAAAGTTGGTAATAAGATTGATCACAATAGAGTGACAGGAAGGCATCATCAGAACATAAAAAAGCTAGAGGCTCTTGAACGTTGCAGAAGCATTAGCTGCATATGCTTCTGGAAGTATCTGAAAACAGGCACGCAGCTACGCAAGAGACTGCAACAAAAGTCAAGTCCTACAAATATGTGGATTATGCAATGAAATTTTGGAAGATCATATTGTTTCCAACAAAACTCCTGCAAATTTCCAGCTTTCAAGACAGGCCGTTATACCAAAGTAACCCACCTTGTAATGAAGAACTTCTTGCAAAAGAAATCATCCGCTGATGTCTGTTTTGCTTTCTGAGTTTCCTTCCAGTTGAGTGCATACGGCAACACACCCTGGAACTGTCATTCAGTGATAACCATCCTGATGGAAAATCAGAATGAACTGAAGGAGCAGGGTGGCTGGCACAAAGGATCACCATTTTCTGTTACAGAATGGGCAATGAATAGCATGCATTAGACAAAGTAAAAAATTTAAAGGTTATTTGCAGAATATGATTAACAATTAGCAAACACACACACACACACACACACACAAAATCAAGGGTAAGCATAAGTGCATAACTGAGTACACACCCTGGAACTGTCATTCAGTGATAACCATCCTGATGGAAAATCAGAATGAACTGAAGGAGCAGGGTGGCCGGCACAAAGGATCACCATTTTCTGTTACAGAATGGGCAATGAATAGCATGCATTAGACAAAGTAAAAAATTTAAAGGTTATTTGCAGAATATGATTAACAATTAGCAAACACACACACACACACACACACACACACAAAATCAAGGGTAAGCATAAGTGCATAACTGAGTACACCACAGTGCTGAAAGTTACTCATAAACCACGACTACATCCACAGTAAGTGGAAACTACTGATAAAGCAATCAAGTACTTTATGTCTTCTGCAAGATCATCAAGGACTCCAAGATTGCGAATGGCCATCAGACTAATAAGTAATAATACATCACAAAAGGCAAGCTGAGGAACCGTACTACATGTCCCATAATGGCCCATATTGTACGCTGAAGTAGTCTAAATTTATATCACCCAACATGTAAGCTAAGATACCATAAGTGTGACTTGGGCAAATTCGCATCAGACGAACTCCATGATTATGATTATTACAGCAGAAACTAGGGAATATAAAATCAAACAGTATTGAACAAGCATCCCTAGCAATTTGAGCCATCTTGAGTCGCTATAACACCACCAAGACACTCAACAAGGCGACTACAATCGATCATAAATTGCAAACAATCCAGAGATTCCACAGATGAATCGCAGATAAGTTGCTCTAAGAAATAAATTACAAATAATTCACGCATGCTGCCCCAACGACACCCCTGCACCACAATCAACACCACCACGCAAACTAAAAAAAAAAAATCTAAACTAGAAAAGATGAAACTTTGCATACCGTACTGAGCCTTGGGAGATCACTGGAGATCGGATTTGATCCAATTTGGTGGGAAATGATGCTGCCGTGTGGGGGAGGAGAGGAGATTGGGGAAGAAGACGGCTGGCTTGGGTTCCGTCGTGAGGCAGGGAACAGAGACGTGCGGGGAAGAGCAGCTGGCCTCTGCTTGCTCGGGGAATCCGATGACATGTGGGGCACACCTGTCATGGCCAAGAAGGCACAAGGGGTCTGTGGTGAGATGCTTCTGTGGCGTTGCGCAGATGGCGTGCGCGCGCCGGCCGCCGTGAGAGGGTGGAGGGTCTGTTTCTTTTCCCTCAGCTTATAACTTTTAGTTGTAATTTATAAATTTTAGATTATTTATAAAAGAATATAGAGAAATAAAAATTTATGCTCTATTATGATCATATAAATAAAGTCATTACAGTGTGTATTGCAAGTAATTTATAAATCTCATCTTAAAAAGACACTTGATTTGAAAATTAATTACTATAGAAAACCTAAAATACAGCTTTTAGAAGCTAAAAAGAAGAGACCTGGAGATTGGAGACGCACATGAGCCCAAATGGTTGTGCTTCTGGTTCGGCTCAACCAAGCCGATGCATATTCAACTAGGAGCATTGCACAAGTGCATACCGTACCCCCCCCACATATATATATAATCACTAGCCAGCGGAAAGGTGTAAAATAAGCGTACACCTATAATTAATCTAACGAGCCAACCGTTCCATTATTCCACCTCATACTCAATTACTAGTATTTGTTAATTATGATAAAGTTACTATTGAATGTACACCAAGTTATCATCTGTAATGCATAAATTTACTTACAATTATCATTATCAAATTGGTAGTAACTTCACTCATACACGATAGTAATTTTATATGACATGATTTCCGCAGCGTCAAAATATATTCAACATGGATCTTGTTTTGTTAAGTTCGTAATTTCGAACATAATGGTGAAAACGGATTGCAGATTGAACTTTTAGTGAAAATGTTATTGTATTTTTTTAGCTTGTAAACAAGATAAAAAACCACAAGTCAAGTGTATTTATTCTCTTCTCTCTCATGTTGCATACATGCAAATCAAGTTACTACCGGCAGTGTACTGTAAGCGTTCGGCAATAACTTCACTCGCTACCGATGGTAACTTAATTCAGAATCATCAGCAACTTTCTGGCATTGTGATGATTTAGCAATAACATCATTTAGAACCAATGGTAACTTCATTCAGAAATGTCAATAACTTTCCAACGTGTTGGTTATCATCAATTCATGGGTGCAGTCAGCGACCCGCGGTACGGTGCGCATATGTGCTAAATAGTGCTACCGTGTATGTATGTATGTGTGTGTGTATTTGACAAAAGAATGTGATAACGGAGAATGGATAGCAAAGGTTGATGAAATGGTAGAAAAGATGAAATGTTCATGTATCTAGCACTCTTGCGATGTTTTTTTTAAATTTTGGCTCTTTAGCATCCGCTTTTGCATAAATGGCCTCTTCTCCGAGCTCGAAAAGTATGGTAGGCGACATATATCACCTGCCACGCCGTCACAGCTTGGCAGTCGAAGTTCTTGTTTTTAACAACTATATTAAGAATATTAAAGTACACAAAATCAATCATATGCCAATGTTTATGTTCACAACTCACTGTAATTAGTTTTTTGTAAGAGAGATGACGTCTGCACAGTCATCGTCGTTGTCATCAATGTTGCCAAATAGGTTTGATGTTTTGAAGACCGGGGCAACTAAGCGTGGTAGAGGAATATCGAAAAGGCCTAAGAGCCTAATGACCATCACAAAGGTCTCTTCGGATGGGGTCTCTCTGCAACCAAAAAAGTTGCGGCAGCAGAAGTGTAGAGACTCATGCGATGGCAAGCGCTCCTCACGATGGAGAAAACGTGGAAGACCTTCAAGAGCATGTGTCACGTAGTACATGGCCAAGGATCGCACGCCCTTCACGAGATATCCTTTCGTGTTGCCAGAAACATGGGAGGCCTTTGTGTGAATGAAGACGACGACCGAATTTCAACACAAAGGGTGGCACACAAGGCTCTCCAGGTACAAAACACTCACTCCTACAAACTGGACACCGCTGGGTAGTGGGTACGCGGGTAAAATCCCACAATAGAGGATGGAGGATGGGATTGTAATCCGATCAGAGGCCTGCTCACCATTTGTTAGGATCACAAACGAGCGTGTCCAAAACTGGTTAAGAGCAATGTCATCAACCATGTCTTTGGACGTCGCCTCTTTCAGAAACCCCGCAAATGAGGAAGTGTTCTAATGCCTGGTAAGATATGTTAAACTACCTAATTGTTAATAGATCCATAACTTCATGGGGTCTAAAATAACATGATTGCTGCTTGTAGCAAATATTGACTACCAAATCTTTCCAAGGCTCCTTCGAAGCAGTAAGGGAGGGATATACTATCCACGACCCTAGGAAACAAGAAGCACCTAGGTTGCACGTAAGGCCTGGGGGTTTACATATCTTGGAGGCATAGATTCCCAAACGACTACGAGGCATATAGGAGTAGGAAGAGATCCAAGGTCGAGTGCGAAGAACATATAAAAAGGAGATTCTTGTACAACTTAAGGAACAACTATCTGTCTCATTTTGAGAGAAGATAACTACCTCACTTCGAGGAGAGATAAATTCATTGATGGAAGAATTGAAGGAAGTCCGCAACCAGTTGTAATCCACCCCCATTATTCGGTAGCCAGTCCCCCTCAACGTCGGAGTAGCTGTACGTCCATGCCATTTTCTGAGCATAACGACGCCTACTTACCTATTGACGACATCCAAGTAATATACCTCTCTATAATGCTACATAGATAGACTTGGTAGACGCTTTAGCTCATCATGTATCGTTATGTAGGATCTCACATTGTGCATCCTCAGAGTAAGCTTATTGGCTCCATTCCCATTGATGCTAGGCGAGAGATGGCGTATCCATACTTGGCAGGGATGCTGGTGCACAGTGCCTAGCTAGAGACCGATTAATGATATTTTTAGGACTGTCCCGCTGGAGAAGCCTCCAAACGAAGAAATCATGACACTAGAGGATGTCATTCACACACTTGTCCAGTTGCCCAAGAGAGACATCGCCCTAGACCCTTCCATGCCGCGATCTCCACATGTCCATGCTTGTCAAACAGAACCCTCTATGACTCCACCTCAAGCTCCACTTTAGAAGGCCACCGCATTGGCTCCTTTGGAGACGACGCCGAAGTTATATCTCCAGCAAGACACTCAGGCCTAATCGAAGAGGATTAAAGTGCCTCCCAAGTTTTGAAATATAACCTCAGAATGTCGTTGGTCCCCGAGTCACAATTACCTGACTTAGACTGGTTTGTGGATCTTTGCATGCCTGGTACATGTATAGGTCTAATGACCGAAAAAATTGACAAAGTTTTGAGGGACTTTTCTGTCACACAGGGCACTAGATTCTTGGCGCCATTTCACCCACCCCGCTCTTATCATGTGGCTCACATCTTCATCAATCTCACCGTCCCATTGTAGCGCCGATCCCAAATAACGAAACGTGTCCTTCTTAGGCACTACTTATCCATCCAATCTAACATCTCCATCATCTGCCCTAGCACCACTAAAATCACACCTCATATACTCAGTTTTAGTCCTACTAAGTCTAAAGCCCTTCAATTCTTCATACAAAATGCACTTGAAAATATAGTACAAAAGTTTGAAACAAATAATTTAATATGCAATGAAATTTACAGTGAGGCATAACATTAATCCAATGAACATGCAACAAAATTTTCAATGGTTGCAACAACTCATTATAAGAAAAATAATGCACCAATCTAGCATACTCCACTACAACAAAAAATAGATCCTATGCAACAAATCCAATCCACAACACATATGCAACAAAAAATCCTATTGCTACGACATTTGAGAGGACACATTATAACAAAATGAAACACCTCATACAACAAGTTGAGAAAGTTGTTGCAATAAATCGAAATATACTTGCAACAAGCATACCGGAGGAGGAGGGGACTGGGCATTTTGGCAGTGGTGGCGTCTTCCACTCTCGACCGGTGTCTTCCACTCCTGACCGGTGTCTTCCACTCGTTGTCTGCAGCCAATCTGCTACAGATTTGGCATGCTCCCTGCTGTGGTAGCTACAAATCTGATGAGCTCCGGCCACTCCTAGGAAAGGGGAGACCTCCGACGAGATCTAACAATGGCAGAAGGTCTCCCTCGAGCACGAATTGACCACTCATGTAATAGCTTGGTCGGATCTCACCATAGCCATGCTTGGAGGGAGAGAGAGGGAGGGAGGGAGGGAGGAGGAGTAGATCCCATGAGAGGGCGTAGGGGCTGGCCTGCGAGCTACCAAATTGGGGTGGAGTGGGGGAGAGGAGTTGGGTGTAAGTAGAGAAGCTAGTATGATGTCTGAGAAGAAGATGATGTTAGAGGATGACTAGATGGAGCGGGAGACATGTGGAGATTGTGTGGATGATGTGTTCGATATTTCTCTCACGTATTGTACATATACCTGATTGTGTGGACGATGCATATGATATTTCTCTCACACATCGTACATATGCCTGGTATCATTTCCCTTTAAATTTTGCGTATATATTGACCAGTCTCTACTCCGGTCTATAACTGAAGAAAAGAAGTAAAAAAAAACTTGCGTGAGTAACACCTGCATCTAGCTACCAAATCTCTCTTATTGATTCTCTCTTACACCTCTAAGGATAATGTACAGATTAATGAAACCTTTTTGCTTGCTTGCATTGTTCATGCATGAAGCCATGTATGTGTACATGCATGCATATTGCTTCACTGAAACATGGGCCTGCTAAAGCTTGACGATGAGGCGAGGCCTGAGTAGATCTGCATCTGGCTGAGTATGTGCTCGAAGTTGTCGTTGGACTTCTCGATGGGGTGCGTGTGCGTGCCCTCGTACGTCGTCACCACCACGCCTTCGTCCCTGGACAGCCTCTGCACCTGCTTCTTCACGTTGCACCCTTGGTGCGTGCATCTGTAGTAGCTTCTGCATGCATGCATCCCCGGGAATATTAATTAACATTTGCATGCATGCACGGACGTGTATATATATATATATATGGATCAACAAGAGAACGATAATAAAAATAGAATGGTCTAGCTAGCTAATTAGTGAAGAAATATGTGTGGGTTATATGTGCTTGAGTAGTATACAGCATTATTTGGCACATATATGCATGCATCTTGCTTTGTTAACTAAAGCTAGCTCTAGGTGATTGTTAACTAAAGCTAGCTCTAGCTCTAGTGTGGGTTATATGTTAAATCATCGTGATTGTAACTATATGGTTTAATTGGTCGACGTCAGCCCACAACTCCTTTAGAGCATCTTGGTGTGTGAATCATGCATACGACTGTGAAAGTGTGAATGTTAATTACTTTTGCAAGTTTATTTTAGAAGAGTGTACAAGCATTTAATTTATTTGCACTAATTGATCCGTTTTACATGCTGCGTGGAATGGTGGAGCAAATTGATGATCATTTGTTTCAAAAGGATCAAGGATTAACTGTTGTAATGGTGTAGATCAGCAAACATACATGGTGTTTAGTTCTTCCTTACAATTTACGCTAAAACATATTGATTTGCGTAATAGTTTATATATGTATATCTAGGAAATGAAATTAGAATGAATTTGTGTTTCAGTGAAGAATGGATAGTTCTAATCTTCAGTCGAGAGTCGTAGAAATGAACTAGAAAATATTTAGTTAAACGATGCACCAAATGTTGTGCCACAAGATAGCCTTATTCAATTCTTCTTAATTATTTTGCAAGAAGTATCCTGGACGGAAAGAATATTAATATTGTCGTAGGAAGGACTATGATGGAGAATACTTGTACGTGCATGTGTAAGTAATTTTGGTATATTTACGCAGAGTATATGTGACCATGATATTCTGAGCAAAGAAGGAAAGAAAATGTAGAACCATGTCATGGAACGAAACCTTCTTTCGACAGAAAGGGAAGGCATGCATCTAGTGCTTGCAGTGATCAAAATTATATTAATTTTGTTGATATCAAGAAATTTAAATCATAAAAAGGGACTAATGTGATGTTTGCATACAAAAGAATGTTAACCTTTTCCATTTCTATTTCTTTCGCATATATCATTAGTTATATTTGCTTATTTTAATTTGTAAGTAAAAGTACTATCTCTGTCGTTTTTCATGCATTCCTAGTAACTTTTTTTTTGCTGAATCGATGTACTGACCTAGGTCCCTCGAAAAGAAAAGGTACTCATCCTTTGGAAGCCTAAACAAACCACGTTTTGTGCTCTACCTTGCGCTCTAGGAGGCAAGTTAGTTAAGATGGTGACTGAATTAATTAGGATAAATGTACCGATTCATGGATAATATTTGCTACAAACGGTGGGTGGTTCAAATTATTCCTGGTCAAACTCGATCGCCATCAGCTCTCTATTTATTGAATGATGCCCATCAAAATCATGTGAAACTAGTCTTTTTCACCTAGATGATGAGATATGTCCTTATCCGCTGTAAGCAACCACTAAAAAAGCTTGGAAGATTCATTGGGACTCCCATCTCACCTACTTTCTTTGAACCCTACTGAAAAACATGAAATTATACGCCAAACCAATAAAAAAAGCAACCCCCAAAATGAGAATCATCGAAACCCCAAGCAACATCGGAAATCAAACATCAAACAAAGTTAATTAACATATGTAAATAGTTCAAGATCAATTGGTGATGCAATTAGAGGAACTAAATTAATTATGTACAAAATCCACACGAACAAACCTGGGGAATTTGTTGTTCTTGACGGCCTTCTGCCCGTACTTCCTCCACCGGTATCCGTCGTCGAGGATGTCGGCCTGGCTGCGGGTCTGGAACTCATACCGAGGCCGCCGCTCCTTCTTCTCGCCTTTCCTCTTCCCGACGACGGCCGGCCTATCCGCCTCGCCGCCTCCCCCGGCAGGCCCCGCCGACGACTCCCCGCGGCCATGTGGACTTCTTGCACCATCGCCACCGTCCTTGGAGTTGGAGAGCTCCTCCTTGGACGTCCCCAAGAACAAGCCATGACTCAAGCTGCTGCTGTTGCCTGCTTGTCCATGGTGATGATCATGGCTGCTTGCGCCCGCAGCACTCGTGAAGTGGTAGGAGTTGGAGGTAGAAGAAGAGGGCTGTGTCGCAAAGAGAATAGGATAGTTCTCCATGGCTGCGCGCCTGCGTGTGAGCTGTGCTAAGTTCAGCTCAGGAAGAGAGGAAACTAAAAGAGTTTTACAAGTTACAACCAGGGTTATATAGAGTGGTTAATGCTAAATGGTCCCGCCCTTCTTCTGGTTAATCTTCACTTTGACCCCGTGGACTGTCGCTCCAAGCAGTTTTTGGTTTTTATTAAAAGTTATTTAGAATAGTTAATTTTTAATAGTTTTTCTTTTTTCTTTGTGTTGTCCATAGATATATAATGATGTTTTTTTATTTTTATTTCTTTTTTCTTTTTATTTAATTAAACGTCTTAAAATAAGGTAAATGTTACAATATTATTGGGTTTTTTTGTTAAATATCATCAGGATATTTTCTTCCTAACTATCATCCAGATTTAGAACTGTTGAATTAGATATTCAATAGTTATGAATTCTCCCCTCCCCCTTGAATTCTACTCTTTCCTCTTTGAAAAAAATCCCCTCCATTTAAAAACAAGGGGCCTCTTGGTCTTTAACCCAAATGTTACAAATTTAGATGATAGATAGAAACAAACTATCCGGATAATGCCTAGACACTGCCATATTATTTCTACTAAAAGCTAAAAATCACTAACAACAGCTCTTTGAAACCAGATTACAGATGTCTTTCTGTGTAATATATACCACATAAATCATACGCGTGTGCTATGAGATACTGGCTATGCTCGTGTGCTGTTGTCGTAAACGGCACGTAAATTGATGCAAAGGTTGCGGGCTGAATTTGTTGTTGGAAAAGGAACAGTGAAGACTTGTCATGCATGCATGTTTGGATTGCCAATACTTACGAGTGCAACCCTTGACCAGTCCTGGGTTATTATGCATGGATGTACTAGCTAGAGATGAACCTAGCTTAATTGTATGCAGGAATAATTAATATTGTAGATTAATTCCCTGCATACAAAGTGAAAAAAAGCGGTCCTGCTCATTTCGGTTCCTATGTTAGGTTTTTAATTTTTAGCTTCTAGATTCTTAAATTTATCTTTTTTTATAATTTTTGGATTTTTGAAGATTTTTTTGCTTTGCTTTTTTTTATATTCCTTTGTATCGTCCGTGATGGGCTAATCTGTTTTTATTTTTATTTTTTAAAAATTTAATTGTATAAAAAACCACCGATAGTTACCGTGTAAAATAAATCAATTATAATATTAAACAGTAAAAAATAAGTCATAAGAAAAAAAATCAAATGAGCAGCCGTAGTTTGGTCATCAGGGTCATGTGTGTGTTGAAGTGTATTCTAACAAATAAGTACTGGCTAGTTAGCTCGAGTGTACAAAATGGACTTTAGTAATGTAAAAGGACTGATCTGCTGACAAGCATGTCAAAAAGAACAAAGTTAG
Source organism: Dendrocalamus latiflorus (assembly GCA_017311315.1). NCBI lineage: Eukaryota > Viridiplantae > Streptophyta > Magnoliopsida > Poales > Poaceae > Dendrocalamus > Dendrocalamus latiflorus. Next base: position 2,074,074 of record CM029645.1, read on the forward strand.
AACTTTGTATACATGTGGGGGCACGTCACAAATCAAAAGGTCCTAGAAGCTCGAAAGAAGACCACGTGCGTGATAAATGTTCTATGGTTTCCTATGATATACTTACAAGGATAAGGGGATATCTTAGCTTTATTAGTAAGCTAGAAACTCAACCATTTGATGATAAGTCATGTCCTAGCTTTTTAGAAATCAACATCACTGCTGTGGGGAAGTGGCCATCTGACCCCTTCGGTCCATCATGCGTGGGCTAAACGCATGTGTAAGTAAAGAATATGCCCGGTTAGAGTATAGCAAGGAAAAGACATATATATGTCTCTAGCAATAAACCCCTTAAAGAGGTATTTATGTATAAATCTTCTCCTATAGCTATAAATATGACTCTAGAGCGCCATAGAGGGGAAGAGTGAATTGAGAGGAAAAATTGCAAGGCTACGAAACATTATCACATATATTCTATTTATCACATATATTCTACTCCTCTCCCCACACTCAAACCTTAGGCTTTGGACACCCCCATCAAGCCTCCTAAAGCTCTGCTATTTACTGTTTGGCTGATAACCACAATAGTGGTGTTGTCCATAGAGACCAGGCGTAAGAGCCAAGAGTCAAATCCGAGTGACCAGTACCACCAAGCAGCTTGCGAGACTGATGGCGTTGAAAAGGAAAGCGACGCCCACCCCGAAGCAAAAAAAAGGGAGCAGCAGCAACAGGGGCGGTAGACCTGATGGTCGAAGGACCCCCGCCATATGGCAGTGAGCAAACATGGTGGCTGGGCCTAAGACCCCCCAACGTTAATGCAAGGCACATGGTGGGCGACGTTGGGAGCGGAGGACCCTATCTTGACCTCCCCGGGCAGCTCTAGCACCCCCATCGTCATGGCGACCGCCTCTGGCGATTCCGGCGCCCCCCTCACCACCACCATGCTGTGGGCCAAGAGTGCTCTAGTGGCGACGTCAGAAGCTTGGTGGGTACGGGTTGGAGATGCTCTGTGGGATGTTGCAGTGGGAGCTGATGAACCTACAAAGGACCATGTGGGAACTGCAGGAGGTGGGGAGCCTGTCGACCCCAGTCATTGTCGCCACAAAGGCGACCGTGGAGAGGATAGAGTGTCGGGATGCCACCGTCAGAGCCCGCAGCGACCCCCGGCGGGTGGATCCAGAGTTCCCCTTAGCATGGGTTTGCAACGGTGCCCCTGGACGGAGGACTTCAAGATGCTCACGATGGAGGCTTACAAGTGTGACACTTACCCCTCGAGAGTTCCTTCGTGTGTATAAGATGGCTGTCGAAGCAGTGGGAGGGGACGACTTGACAAAGGCCAAGGGGTTGCCGCTCGCATTACATGGAGTTACTGTCCTGGTTCTTCATGATTGCCCCTGGCTCCATCTACGCGTGGGAACGGATCCGCGACCACACGCACATCAACTTCCAGGGAAACTACACGGAGTGGTTTGATGTGGACCAGCTCTTCGCAATAAAACAAGCCTCTAAAGAGAAGTTGTGGGAGTTCTTCAAATGTTTTACGAAAGTTAGGTACTAGTGTAAGATCAAGAAGGCCGACTAGAGGGGGGTGAATAGTTATTTCTAAATATTTTTAATTAAATTCCATTTAAGCTATTTGGCTAAAACCAAGTATATAATACAGAAGCTGAAATTAATTTGGTTTAACACAAATAAAGCCTAAATCAACGAGGTTCACCTAAGTACACTAACAACTTAAGTCTATGTCAAAGGTTTGCAATACTAGAAAGACAAGCAATCAATATAATTCTTTGAATGCAAATTGCTTGAATGTAAATTGAGCACAAGAAAATAAACCACAATTGACACGATTTCTTGTTACCGTGGTGTTCAGAGACTTGCCAGTTTTCCCTAGTCAACGTTGAGATTAGCCTAAACGAATTGGACTGGTTTCATGAATTAAGCCGAAACACCTCAATCCACTAAGGTTGCTCTTCCTCCACTCCGAAGATGGTGAGCACCACACCACTCACAATTCGCTGAGACTTCTCACAATCTTCTTTGAGAAGCTCACTGCGCACGACGCCTCCAACGCCGTCTAGGAGTTGGCAAACTCCAAGAGTAATAAGTCAAGCCCCTCGCTTGACTCTCACCACATGCAATGAATGCACAAGCTCAAATGGATACTAAGTCCAACTCTAGATACAACACATGTACTCTAGATCACTATCCTTACTCACAAAGTGCAACACATGCATAATTAAGAGGAGGACTTTACACTAGTTTAAGAGAATAGAAATGGGCCGAGCAACGACATCTCCAACTGGCCACAAGTGGGTAGTTATACCCCCACACAAGAAAACTAGCCGCTAGATCTAAATCCCTGAAAAATCAGGGTTATAAGAACTATCGACGGCAAGACTGCAGTACTTCCGCTCCCTTCGCAACGATAAAAAGCTAGCTGTTAGAAGCAAAGGACTAGTCGAATCTAGTAGTTTCGCTGTACAATTTCTGGTAGTTTCGATCATCGAAAGTACCACTCCCACATGTGGAACTACAACTCTCACAGGAAGGAGAAAACCACCATACAGGTGCCTCTCTGGAAAAAAACATACTGCTACATAAGTTGGATGTTCCGTAAATCGAAAGTATCACTCACACAGAGCCGGTCATTCCGCAAATCAGAAGTACTGCTCACACAGAGCTGGTAGTACCACTCATTGATTGGACTGCTCACATAGAGCCGATCGGACCACTCATACAGAGCTGGTCGAAAGTTTCGATTGTTGACTATACTAGTCACCAACCACGTTGTCCAGATCGATCACACATGTCTCTGACTTCGCTGGTCTACGACCACAGTAGTCTTCGACCACGTTGTTCGAATCGACCACACAGGAATCTGACCATGCTGGTCTCCGTCCACATTAGTTTCGACCACTTAGGTCTTGATCACGTCGACCATATCGACATTCGACCACATTGGTCTCCAATCACACAGATCTCTGACCACTACGTCGATCTTCGACCACGTTGTTTTAATCACATCAGTTCAACCATACTGGTTTCGACCACACAGGTCTCGACCACATCAGTTTTATCACGCTGGTGTCGATCACACAGATCTCAACCATGTCGGTTTTGACCACGTCGGTTCGAACACGCTAGTTTTGATCACACAGATCTCAATTACGTCAGTTTCAACCACGTTGGTTCGACCACGCGGGTTTCGATCACAAAGATCATCAACCACGTCAGTTTAACCACACTAGTTTCAATCACACATATCTTCGACCACGTCAATTCCAACCACACTGGTTCGACCACGTTGGTTTCGATCACACATATTTCGATCACATCGATTCTGACCACGTCGGTTCAACCATGCTGGTTTCGATCACATAGGTCTCAACCATGTCAGTTTCAACTACGTTGGTTCGACCACGCTGGTTTCGATCACACAGATCTCAACCATATTAGTTTCGACCACGTCGGTTTGACCACGATGGTTTCAATCACATAGATCTTCGACCAAGTCGGTTCAACCATCCTGGTTTTGATCACACAGATCTTCGACCACATCGATTCCAACCACACTGATTCAACCACGCTGGTTTTCATCACACAGATCTCGATCATGTCGATTCTGACCACGCTGGTTCGACCACTGGTTTCGATCACACATATCTTCGACCACATAGGTTTTCGACCACCAACACACACGGTAGTTTGGTGATTATAACGCTGGTAGTTTCAATCAGCAGTAAAACCACAGACTACACTGCGATAGTTCCAATTTCCTTAAGAAGTGCACATACTTCAACAGGTTTTGCAAAACACATTTGCAAACAACAGTATCTTGCACATAAGCATCAAACATGAGTCCCAGCAAGTTGCGAAACACATTTGCACACTTTTAGAATCATGACACAAGGATTATATAAGAGGTTCAACTATTTACAAAACACATTTCCAAATAAGCCTTATACTACAAAGAATGAAAAATGTGGACTCCAAACACTTGCAAAACACATTCGTAATATATAGTCTCATGTTACAAGGATTCAACACATGAACTTCAATTATTTGCAAAACATGTTTGCAAATACAAGGCTCATGCCAATACGGATACAATAATGGCCATAACACATAAAAGAAGACTGGGTAGAGGGAGAATGCTTTGCGGCATAGTAGCATGGATACAATAATGGGTGCGACTTGATGTCCACAGGTACAGAAAAAGAAAATAAAATAAAAGAGACAAACAACAAAATAACAAAAAAAGAGAAGAAAGGGAAAGTGTCATCGACCTTACATCTGCTGATCCCCAGTCTAAGTGGCAGACAGTGACACATCCCCTCCAGTCCGTCGGGGCACTATAGCTAGCTAGGTCTTGATGTCGACTCTGATACCCAGTGCCCGGTGAAGGAAGACCTTGGCTGTAGCCTTACCAAGGTAGGACCAGATGTGCTCACGGAACACTTGAGCATTTTTGTTCATCCCATGGATTGTGTTCATCATGGTCATGACCCCAAGGGGTAGGTCTAGAAGAGGGTCCACAAGCACACCCAGATGATCGCAACCCCTTGTGTGGAGCAAACCGAGAAGAAGTTGCACTGTTACCTAGGAACAATGGTCCTGTAGGCTTTCGTGGCATTCAAGGTGAGTGCAAACACATCCCAAAGATGGAGGATGCTACTGAGGAGGTCATTGGGGGCGCAGGATCTCATGGGCATCGCCCCTTCAATGCCTCCATTGACTCCCAAGTCAAAGCAGCAGCCTGGCTATGGACCTGATGCTCATCCACAACTCTGCAGTGAGCCAAGCATGTTCCTACTTGAGAGCAGCAATCTGTTGGATGAAGTTCTCCCTCTCCTTTGTTGCTCGTGTGACTACATCCATCGTTGTGGCCTTCGCCTTTGTTATGGCATTTGCCCTCTCCTCCTCGAGGAAGTGAACTCTCTCTGCACACTTAGCCGCAAGTAGGGAAGCGTCCCCCTTGACCTTTTGGGCAACCTCGAGTTGTCCCCAGACTGTAGCAGCCTCGTGAAGGATGGCCACCCACACCGCATGAGACAGTGCCATAGACTGAAATGTTAAGACCCTTAGTCATCTAACAAAGGGAAAGGACAGGCAGAGGGAGAACTCACCTTCGTCTCACATGCTTCAAGGGACCCGAAGAGCAGGTCAGACTAGCACGACCAGGGGGAGTGTTGAATTGGAACATTATGCCCTCCATAGGAAAACATGATGCCCTCCATAGGAACAATAGGGGGAGTGTTGAATTGGGCCCTTGTTGTAGGCCAGGGCGACGATGTTGTAGCTGGTGGACATTCGGAGGCGACTGATGCTGCTAGGCCCCCCGCCTCTACCAAGCCGGCCGAAGCCTCTTCCCCGTCCTCCTCCTCAACACCAACTCCCTACTCATCACCGTTGTCACCCTCCTTGTCGTTCCCATCTCCCTCAGCATCCTACTCTGCCTCGCCCTCATCATCGCTGAGGCCCTCCGCTAGGGGTGGCAAAAATGCTCATTAGTGGGACTCGTTGGCTCAGTTCAAAACTACTTTAATTATATTCGTTAATTGGTTAAATATTGAAATGAGTTGATTTCAAATGAATTTGAATTTTACTCTAGCTCGGCTCAGCTCGTTAGCTCGTTTCTAAAAGTATTTCTAAATTATATGTAAAATGGTATTAAATCAAATTGTGTTAATTTTGGGAAAAGCTCGATAAGATGAGGACTTGCTTGATATCACCTCCGCGTCCTCCTCTTTGCCAAGTGGGGTAGGGGCTGTCGAGGATAGTGGGATCGTAGTGAAGGGGGCTGGAGAGTCTTTGTGGCCCCTAGCATCCTTGGCATCATTGGCACGAGAACTATGGCCACAGGAAGGACCCATGGATGGAGCGGGGTGAGCCAGGATAGGAAGGCGAAGCGCCTCGAACACTCAGTTTATATGGGGTGATCATTGGTGGCCTTGGCACAAAGGCTATGCTCATTGGGAATGTACAGCCCTAGAAACATGCATGTCACCCGTTCAGTCTCCTCCAGCGAAGCCACTATGATAGAAAACCACGGGGCCAAGTCAATAACGCATTGGCGAGACCCACAAACAAGAGTCCCGGGTTAGCAGAATTAGCAGCTTACCCGAGGTAGTAGGCCTCCCCAGATGGCATATGGGACCCCAGATTTTGTCCTCACAAGGGAGTGGGGAGGTGTGCAATATCCAACTCTGAGCCAGCGGGGCCACGCATAGCATTCAAAACTCCTCCACAAGGTCTTTCATGTTCATCCTATGCATTAGGCCATGAAGCCTCTTCGCTTGACCCTCGTCGTCATGACCTAGGAGGATGAATGGTAAGGGAATGAAATCGATGCTCTGCCCACTCTAGAGAAGCCAACTACAAGGGTCAACCCAGTGGTAAAACAAATATCGTACCTAGTTCAACCGCCACTTGGTCTGAGTCAAGTTGGAGGGAAAGTTTGGAGTAGCCCGACCGTACCTAGAAGTCCACGCTCACCAGGTTGGAGAATTGCCGTCACCCACCCGCTTCGACTAACACCGAGCGTCATGTAGCGGGGTGAAGAGGGTGGTGGTAGGAACGGTCTTCTCCATATGCACAACCTAGGAGAAGATAGCTAGTCGCGTGATAGCGTTAGTGGTACAATGCGACAACTTTAAGTTGTATAGTCGCAGGACGTTCGCCGCAAACTAAGTTCATGGAATACGAAGCCCATTGTCGAAGAAGGCAGTGAACACAACAGTTTCACCCTCTTGGGGTCGAGGCACCACCTCGTCCTCCATGGGAAGATGAACAGACTATCGGTTCACAATTTTTCCATCTTGAATGAGCCTGGCCAAAAGATCCTCTGTCTCGAGGGATCTCCCTAGCATGTTCATGAACACTCCAACGCGCTCGGTCCCTTTCCAACGTTTCCTAGTCGACACTTTGGACTGTGTCTCCTTAAGGGAGCCATCGTCGTGTCCATTGCCACCATGACTGGACAACGACCCAGGGACGTCGGCCCTCCCATGCTTTAAAGGACCATCATCACCATGCCCGTTGTGCAATGCTAGTTTGCCAGAGTGGTCACCATGGCTCATCCGCGGAGCACGCTATCCTCCTTTGGTCATGGTGCCTTTGGGGATCACACTCCAGCAAAAAGTGGGCTCGAGACAATGATGTAGCAAGATCACCAGAGAAAGTACGGTGTGGTGCCAGGGAAGAAGAGGGATAAAGGCTACAACCATAGATACCACAGAGCGTTGAGGTGGAAGAAAGGGCAATGTGTGTAACAGGGAATGGTTAGGCGCCAGTGTGCTTTTATGGTAGTAGGCCAGGTGCGGCTTTTCAGGCGACACATGTGCCCCCATTATCGACATGACCACCAACGTTTGTCCCGGTGAATCATTACCACATGGACGGGATCAATGGCCTATGTTCGTCCCCATCAAGGAACCTCTAAGGCAATGAGGCATACGTGGTACCCCAAGCTATGGGATGTGCCCACATGCGCACATTGCCTAGGGAAGTCCCCAAAGCCTCACAATTCAACTTCCATAGTGAAGCATAGTCGCCATCTCGAAGACTTCTAGAGCGAAGCCTAGCTACCAGCTTGAAGATTTCCATAGCGAAGCCTAGCTACCGACTCAAAGATTTTGAGAGCAGAGCCTACCCACCGGCTCAAAGACTTCTAGAGTGAAGCCTAGCTACCGACTCAAAGATTTTGAGAGCAAAGCCTACCCGCCGGCTCAAAGACTTCTAGAGTGAAGCCTTGTCCTAAGTTCGAGGCACCCAAAGCTTAGCCTCACCCCAAGCCCGAAGACCTCTAGGATGGGGCCAAGACCGCCCCTAGCTCTCCGGGACTCGAGCCCACGCTAGGACGCAGTCGACCAGGCAGCCTCAGGGTTTCAATCTGCCTACCTATTAGCAATTGCAGAAATAGACTAAAGGGGCGGATGGGGCCAAATCATGAATTGCATGGGTTTGACATGTCAATTGTGAAGCCCGTGTCCATGGGAGGCTATTGTTGGGGGGAGTGGCCCCTCACTATGGCCCCTTTGGCCCATCATGCATGGGCCTAAACGTATGTGTAAGTAAAGGATATGTCCAATTAGGGCATAGCAAGGAAAAGATGTGTATGCCTCTAGCAATAAACCCCTTAAAGGGGTTATTTGTGGAAAGATATTCCCCTATGGCTATAAATATAGCCCTTAGGGCACCATAGAGGGGGAGAGTGAATTGAGAAGATAAATTGCAAGGCTACCAAATATTATCACATTTATTATACTCCTCTCCCCACACTCGAATCTTAGGCTTTGGACACGCCCCCATCGGGCCTCCCAAAGCTCTACTATTTACTGTTTGGCACGTAACAATAACAGTCACATTTTTTATGAGCCTTATTTATAAAAACATAGCATTCACTCTTATGTAGCGCGACTAGTTATTATCACTAGCTACATAAATCAAGCGAGCTAGTAACTTGGATAAGAAGCTCAAATACATTTAAACTATAAGCTACGTCAAAATAATAGTAAGGTTGACCCCACAAGGCAAGACATTTGAATTTCTTGGACACTTCTCTAGAATTATACAGCATCTTTGTGTTCTCACATGTTGAATCGTATTCAACGAATGAAGATTTGATCAATTCCTGTCACAATTGTCTAGAGTACACGCTGATGTTATGTAACTCGTACTTATATTTGCCCAACTAATGTTCGAGAAAAAAAATATTTGCCCAACTAACTAATTAAATACATATATCCCAGAAATAAATGACAAAAATGTGGATATGATGCTAGTTTCAATTGCTTTATACTCCCTTCAGTTGAAGAAGTCGTTTTGAACATTTATATGCATGGTCCTAAAATACAACATTGGCAGCTCATTTTTATTATAATATACTAATAAACCTATTAATATTATAAAAGTACTTTTAAGATGAATCTACATGTACTATTTTTATGTGCTCAATCTAAATACTCAAAAAGATACTCTCTCCGTCCCATAATATAAGTCTGACATGTATACCTAGAAAACACATCAATTAAGTAATATTTAATGAAATTAGACTATAGTTACTTATATTAGATATACATAGTACCAGGGTTGTCAGAATTGTGATTCTGAATCGGATCGGAGACATTTTGGTAGGATCGAATTGTAGAATCTAAGATGCTACTTGATTCTACCAATTTTTTTTCAATTTACCATATATTCCAAGAGTGATATGAGTGTTTATTTGGTCATTTGACATCTAATTTTATTAATAAATATATCTTATTCATGACTAGAATCGTGATTTAAATTATATGTTATTGAAAGCTATGACTAGAAGAGTGATGTTACCAATATTGTCATAATCTGATCATTTTACATAAAAAATAAAATAAATAAGTAATCAAATTAATTTTTATTATTTCAAACCTCCGAATATTAATGTCTAAACTATTGGCTACTTAATACTTAACATACAATTTGAACTAAGGGATAGGACACAACCAAACACCAAAATCTTTCATAATATTGGATGCTGCATGATTCTACGATTCTACCATGATTCTACTATGATTCTACATGATTGTACGATTAGGATCGTAATTCTACCATGATTCATTTTAACAACCTTGTATAGTACTACTCTTTCTATTAAAGATAAATATGATCTAATTTTATTAAATATTGCTTAAATAATATATATCCTAGGTTTATGTGTCGGATTTATATTACGGGACAAAGGGAGTAATATATAATAGCCAAAGTATAGAATATTTAATTGTACGTATCTCAAAACGACTTTCTTTTGTGGCCGGATCAGGAGTACATGTAGTTAACAATACTAAACACATGCAGATAAAATACGGGAAATTTTACCATCCTTGAGGGGGAAGAGGTACTAAATTTGAGCCGTTGATCACACTGATCGAACGGCTGAGATTTGGCAGTACCTAGTGGTACCGGACACGAGGTACCAAGAGGTACCAAATTTTGAGCCGTTGATCACACTGATTGAACGGCTGGATCTAATTTGGTACCTCTTGGTACCTTGTACCTCTTGGTACCTCCTCAAGGATAGGAAAACTGCTCATAAAATACACCGGAAACTAAAGGAGTTAAATACCAACAACCAAATTAAGAATGTGTAATTAAGCTGTAATCAACCACTTGCAGAGTAAAATTCCTTCCCCCTCGTATTAACAAGCCACAATTCTCAGGAACACGGAAACAGCAAGAACATTGGATGGCTAGCTAGTCCAAGTCGTGCCGTCTCTTGCCCTACTGCTGGAGCCAGCCAAGTTCATCAAGCGATCGAGTAGTGGTCCTTTACCAGCTCAACTGACATGTACGTATTGACCAGCCCGCACGACACGTTGCACCTAACGTCGTGTCACCTTGTGCCTTCAAGTCGTGCATGGACCGTCACCAAACTGTTCATCCATGCATGCATGAACAGTGACCATATGCGTGTTCTCCTGTCTTACTGCACAGGTTCAGAACTGGGTCCGTTTGTAATACGGCAATTGAAAAACACATGAATACGAAAACCATAGGAATTGGGATGGCATGTCCGGTTAATTCCCACGGGAAAGAAAACACATGAATTGTTCCGAATGGTTGTTCGGATGCTTAAGTACTGGAGAATACATAGGAATCTGGAGAGAGATTGATTTCCTCAAGAGACATATAGGCCGAAAATTTACATGAGGTTAGACCTCATGTTTGTTTTTCTTCGAAATTCCTCTAGAATGAGCCATTCCACATGAATCTCATAAAGAATACAAAGGTTCCATTCCTTTGTTCGGAAGGGCCACACCGTAGAATTTCAATTCCTCCAAAAATCCTTTGTTCCAAACACCTCCTTGAACATGCTTGGATGATGCATGCAGGTAGAACGATGTAGAGATGTAACAGTGTTCTGTGAAGTGTTGTCGAACCATATGATATGGGCTGACGAACTAGATTGAGCCTACGTGGCATGGCGGCTAAGAAAAAGATCTGGGCATGTATGTGGATGATTCAGCCTTGGCTTGATGAGTACAAATCAGGGCAAGCTCAAGAGACATGTGAATTGTGTTTCATCCCCTTTTTTCGGCTTCATGCTAGCCATATATATATATATATATATATATATATATATATATATATATATATATATATATATATATATATATATATATATATATATATATATATATATATATATATATATATATATATAGTTGGAGCTAGCCCTATCGAGAAAAAATTTTAGACTCAATTATATATCCAGTCCATGCGAATTGAATTTGCATGATTGCATCTGACATATACTCCACATGGCTTGGGTTTCATGAGTTATTAACATAGAAAACAAGGCAAAATTATATAGTAGAAACACAAGTCTCTACAGGGGCAAGATAATTAACATGCATGATAAAAAAGTTAATGCATTGCATATTCACAAACTGAGCTCTGCAGGATAAATTTCTCTGAAAACATCATGTATTCTGGGAGTCAACCTTTTGATCAAAAATGGGCATTGTTTAAGCTATCCAGTCAATGCATGATCAGCAGTGACGTCAAACCATTGATCTCCACATCCTTTGATTTACCCTTCTCATAGTTTTCCTGATGCCCTAAGTAAAAAAACAAATCTAGAACCAAAGTACAGGGCGTAAAATTTTTGCTTTTTAGTCCAAAATTTAAAAGTTTTTTACATATGGACCCCTGGAGAAAAGATTTGCAAAAATGGACCCCTAGCACGGCGCCAATTCACATGGCGCCCGGGGTACACGACACGGCGCCATATTCGTTGGCGTCGTAAATGGACACGTAGGATCCACGGTGGCACAACACGGCGCCAAAGCACATGGCGCCGTGACATTCATGCACGGCGCTAACGTTCGTGGCGCCGTTTCCTGGGACTTAACACCGAGCGCAGCCCCCGGCCCCCTCACTCCACTCCTCTGTTTGAACAGACCGAGCAAGCAGAGAGCAGCCTCCGCCGCCGCCCCTCTCTCCCCCCTCAAAATCCACCCCAATCCATCGATTTTCTTCGCGATTTTGCTTCCAAACCGAGCAAGCAAGGTGAGCTCTCTCTCCTCCTTTGATTTGTTGCAGTAGATATGGATTATTTGAGGTACATTTCGTAGGGCAAAAGTTGAAACCCTAGATGAAATTAGTTGGATTTGGCTCGGTTTTAGGTTCGATTCGCACTAGATATGCGTAATGTATTAGCAATAATGTGTATAGATCCGTTTCTAGGGTTTGATTATTGTACGTAATGACTGAGATATGTTTGTTTGTTGTGCTATAGATGGATAAGGTTGTGACTTTGCACCATGGTGGTACTGTGAAGAGAAATGACAATGGGGGTGTTGATTTGGAGGGCATGGAAGAGACCACATTGCTATTTAGTTCACGTCCGTCGTATGGTGAGGTCATTTATCGCTTGAAAGAGAGGTTGGGATGGACAGATGAGCATGGTGATGTCGTTATGCAAGGGTTGATTGATGTTGGGTCGTCAAAGGGGCCGCGTATAAAGAGATTGGTTTCGATTGGCAGCGACGGTGAATGGGATAACTATGTGGCCATTGTTTTGGACTCAGAGGTCAGAGCACCTGACTTGTTTGTGCAGAGGGTGGTGAGAGATCAATCGCCTCCTAGGGCTGCATTGGATCCCAATGACTCACCGTTGGTTGGGTCACCAGATCATGAAGAGGTCGAGGTGCAAGTTGTATCCTCGGCTCAAGTATGTGAGGTTCCATTGACTTAGGTAGAAGCTGACTCTGAGGATGTCGATGACCGCTTTGTTGGTGGATTCGACGAGGAGACAGTGTTTGAGGAACCCATGGTTTGTGTAGCATCTAACAGGGTGGATGTACAGCTTGCAGGAGACGAGGCTGATTATGAGGATGCGAGGGCTGTGGACTCAGATGATGATAGACCGATGTATGGGTTAATGGAAGACAGATTTTTTTTCGAGCATTCTGGTGCTTTGGTCAGTGTGTCGAGGCTTTCAAACATTGTAGGCCTGTTCTGTCAATTGATGGGACGTTCCTGTTGGGCAAGTATGAGGGAACGTTGTTGATTTCTATTGGCTGTGATGCGGACAACTCGCTTGTGCCGTTGGCTTTTGCTTTGGTGGAGAAGGAGGACAAATCTAGCTGGGCTTGGTTTCTACGGCTTGTACGGATCCATGTGGTTGGCCCGGGGAGGGAGGTATGTGTGTTGTCTGACAGGCACGCTGGGATCTTGAGCGCCGTTAAGGAAGTGATACCAGGACATTTACCTGTACATCATCGTTGGTGCACAAGGCACCTTGCAGAGAACTTGTTCAAAAAAGATGGGGTGAAGGCCAACTTTGCACTTTTCGAGGAGGTATGTCGCCAGAGGGAGGTAAAGCTGTTCGATGAGAAGTTAGAGGAGTTGAAAACGAAAACTAATGCCGAGGGTCGTGATTGGATAAGGGGTTTAATGAGGGATGTGCACAAATGGTCAAGGGTTCATGACCCATTGGGAAGGAGGTATGGGTTCATGACTAGCAACATGGCAGAATGCTTCAACGGGCTGCTTAAGGGGGCACGTGGATTGCCAGTTACCGCAATTGCGGCGTTCACTTTCTACAAGTGTGTTGCATGGTTTGTCAACCGGCACCGGGAAGCCTCAGACATGTTAAAGGCACATGCACGTTGGCCACCTCGTCCTCACGGCTTCATTACCAAAGCGAATATGCAAGCCAATGAACAGGAGTACCACTGTTTTGACCATGTGACGGGCACGTATGAGGTTGTTGAGGGTGGAGGGACAACCGAGAATGGAGAGCTCCGAGAGGCCCGAAAGCATAAGGTCGTGATTACATCCTTCACATGCACATGCGGTGTTCCCGACAAGTTCCATTTTCCATGCTCCCACATGGTGACCGCATGCAGGGCCCGGAATGTCGATGTTGAGACCAAAATCCCGAGACTATTCAGCGTGGATGCGTTGGTGAGGACATGGGCCCCACGGTTCGAGCCATATTGTGATGAAATCGAGTGGCCACTTTACTCGGGTCCCAGGTACATAGCGGACGCGGGGTTACGTTGGCACAAGAGGGGCAGCAGGAAGCGGTCAAGGTACAAGATGGACATGGATCGGATACCTGGTCGCACCAAGAGGGGTAGGGCAAATCCCTTCGTTGAGGACCCACAGGAGACACACTGCGGTATGTGTGGTCTATTGGGTCACAATTCACGGACGTGTCAACGTCGTTCCACTCAGGTTAGCATCGTTAGGTCTAGAGAGCATAATTTTTAGATATTTTGTTATTTTTATCACTAACGTAATTTTGAATGCACAGGATGGCGAGGTACCGGCTGGTGGACGAGTTCTACGACAGAGAGCACCGCGGCAAGCTCACGATGATTCCCATACTGCGTCCTCCAACCCATGATGATGAGAGTTGTGTTTATGTGTATGTGTATGTGTATGTGTATGTGTATGTGTATGTGTATTTTATATGTGTGCATGACGATGTATGTGTGCATATATGTATGTATGTATGATTTGAGATATATATATGTAAAATGTATGCATCTAGACTTTATTCAGTTATGCGTATGTGTTTATATGTGAATGTATGTATTTTGTATATGTGCATGTGTGCATGTGTTTTGTATATGCAAAAACAGACAGCTCTTTGCTGTTTTTTCTGTAGCTTTTCGTAGCACGGCGCCAAACACTCTGGCGCCGAGATATTGAAAAACGGCGCCAGTAACTTTGGCGCCGGGATGTGGCGCCAAAGTTTTGCGCGCCGTATTTCAATATCTCGGCGCCAGAGTGTTTGGCGCCGTGATATGGGTGTTTGGCGCCGTGATTATTGCACTTGCATTAAAACTGCAAGCTATAGTTGTTTCGTTCCATCCGCATCCGCACAAATAATACTAATTGACATTCACCAAATGAATAAGCACAGCCCAAAATAACATACTGAGTGCATACGTCCACATACATACATAGTCCACATATATAGTTCATAAATTTTCAGAAAATACATACGTCCGTATACATCAAACATTAAAATAACCTACTGAGTGCATCGAGGCCACTTCCCCTTTCTCTGAGCATCAGGGTACTGCTCAAGGGCTGCCTTGGCACGCCGCGCTCTCTCTAACTTCTTCTGCCTTTCTCCCTTGCGCTTTGCCGCGGCCCTCCTACGCTCCTCCTCACGGTGTTCCCTCGCGGTCTCCTCCTGTTTCTTCTCCCTTTCCCACCTCTCCTTTCGTTCTTCATCCCACTTCTTATTGGCGTCAAGATATTTTTTGTCATCCTCAGCGATCGCAGTGTCGATCCACTGCTCAAAATCACAAAGCGGTGGAGGCTCCTGCAAATGTACGCATTCGTTAAACCAACAGAATTAATACCAATTCGATGAATCGACAATACAACATACCATCTTGCCGAGGACAACGGCGGCACGTGGCGAATCGAACGCCCAGTTGGCGCACATCCAGTACCTCTGCCTATATGTATCCGGATCATCCGACCTTTCCACTTTGCAAGGATCGCCGCAATAACACATCGGCACGGGAACACCGGATGGAGGTGGCAAACGAGTGAAGCCCATGACAACCTAAAATGCGAAATGAATAAGATTTATAATTTTTCTCGTTTCTAACCCTAGGTTAGCTAGTTACCCAAATCAAACCCTAATCCAACTAATTTCAACCCTAGAAACGGATCTATACACATTATTGCTAATACATTACGCATATCTAGTGCGAATCGAACCTAAAACCGAGCCAAATCCAACTAATTTCATCTAGGGTTTCAACTTTTGCTCTACGAAATGTACCTCAAATAATCCATATCTACTGCAACAAATCAAAGGAGGAGAGGGAGCTCACCTTGCTTGCTCGGTTTGGAAGCAAAATCGCAAGAAAATTCGTTGGATTGAGATGTATTTGGGGAGGGGAGAGAGGGGCGGCGGCGGAGGCTGCTCTCTGCTTGCTCGGTCTGTTTGAACAGAGCACTGAGGGGTGCTGGGGGGCCGGGGGCTGCGCTCGGTGTTAAGTCCCAGGAAACGGCGCCACGAACGTTAGCGCCGTGCATGAATGTCACGGCGCCATGTGCTTTGGCGCCGTGTTGTGCCACCGTGGATCATACGTGTCCATTTACGGCGCCAACGAATATGGCGCCGTGTCGTGTACCCCGGGCGCCATGTGAATTGGCGCCGTGCTAGGGGTCCATTTTTGCAAATCTTTTCTCCAGGGGTCCATATGTAAAAAACTTTTAAATTTTGGACTAAAAAGCAAAAATTTTACGTACAGGGCCTACTTAAATATCTAAGGAAGCTTGCCATATGCTAATCTTTGTATTTTATGGCCCCCTCGATTGGGCTGAAAAAATAGTGACTTATAGCTGAAATTGCACTGTAGCTGGCTGAAATTATACTGTAATTGAAGGTGTCTTATTTGGTGTAATTAAATTTAAAAAATTAAAAAATAGAAAAAAATATGTTAGCTCATCACGGACAACGCAAACAAATACGGGAAAAAGAACATACAAAAAAGCTAAAAAAACCAAAAATACAGAAAAAGACAAAATTTATAAAAAAAAAAGTCAGAAGTTCAAGCTAAAATGAGCTGGACGATACATATTCTCATGATCAACGAGGGTTAGAGGTTAATATTACTTGAGCTGAAAGAAAAAATTACGTATTTAACTTATTTAAATTTACTTAAATTTTTACTGAGAAATTTAACTTATTTAAATTTACTTAAATTTTGTTCTGAGAAATATCATACATTCCAAACTAAATACTAAACTATATGAGATATGGATCCACCTCTGCTCACCATGCAGAAGTAGAGGTTAGCATGCAACCTAGAACCGAGCGATCGCTATATTTGACCATGTGGATACCTAGCGATGGACTGGACCTCCGTACACGGGGATGTCGCGTTCCAGGGGATAGAAAAATGCGCACGCACGCACGCACGCATTTTCTACTGCGTGACCAGGGGTTGCATTGCACCAACGGACTTCATGCTTATAGTATAGTGTCCGTGCTAACGCCACGGTGGTATTTTAGGGATGCACATGAAATCAACCAAATGAATTTTTGAATGGCCATACATGTTTTGTTCCCTGCTTTCAAAGCCAATTTTTGAATGGCTATACATATTTTGTTTGGATAATTGGGTTGCTGCTGGCAACAAAGTCCATCCATGAATGAAATGTTGTGCTTATCTCCAGATTATGATTTTTACAGAACACATGTAGAATTTCTTCAGTGCTAGTACTGAACCAAATATTTGTCACATAATGAATGTCACATAACGATTGATCCTTTGAGGAGACGACAACATCATCATAAAGTGAATCTGACTGTTGAAATGGACTGCTTGATGCCAGACACCCAACAGACACAAGTCATCCAGAGTAAAAGGTGCAGGAAAGGTGGAATGAATTTAAAAAAATCAAAGCTTCTATTTTATATATCAGTATAGATTCCTCATGATAAAACAGGATGATATCATGAATTCATGATAACCTAAAACAGCATGCCTAAAATAGAGCTTATATACTTGTATAAAATTGAGCAGAAATATTACAAAAGGTGTGGAGTTGATGGCAGTTCTCAAGCCAATACAGCATTTGCGCTAAAACCTTTTATTAACCTCTGAAATGCACATGCAATATTGATGTTTGACAAAATTATGTTATATAACACGTCACCTCATAATAATACAAGGCATCGCTTATTCTTGATGCTTCCTCTGTTGAAAATGCTTGAGGTATACTTGAGCGACTTTTTTCATCTTTTTCTGACGTAATATCCTGTGAGGCAGATAAGTGAAACAAGATCTCAGTGCAGTATTACTAAATAACACTTGCTTAATATGTTAGAACAATCATTGGTCCCAATGGGTCAGAATTTGACTAAGGAACTGTCACAAAAATGTAAAATTATGAAAGATTCCATGGTGCACATAAAACTGTAAGAAAGCTAAAAGGTAGCAAGCTTGCTGGAGTTGCAAGGGAGAAAAGATCTTTTAACGCTGATCCCAGCACAATAAACACATAACAAAATGGCAACATAATTTTACATGGTCATCTTCTGTACTGTGAACAATATCAATACATGCAGCCAATGGCTGAATGCACAAGATATTGATGGTATCCACTAAACTATGGTGAAGTTATTTAAGGTATAAGGTTGTATACAGATTACAGAAGCTTCTTGTTTTAGCAGCTAACATATTTGCCGATGATATAGCACTGTTCAAAACTTCCTGATGGTAATCAGGCAAATCGATTTGAAACAAAGAAAAAAGTTCATAAAACAGAGGATGTGTTGCAAAAGTAAAATGGAGAGGTTGGCTTACAGACTTAGTTGAACTCATACCTGTTTTCATTAGTGCATCCACCCTTGAACGGAACCTTTTGTTTTGTGTAACTGGTGTCTCATTCAGATCAACTTCCCTCAGTTTACCAGAAGTATTTGCTGCAGAAACACCGCCAAATTCTGGAGTGGTGTCTGCTTGTGCAATTTGCATGGCAACTTTGGCTTCAGCAGGAAAGAATAATCTTGCACATGCAATTGCAGGGAAGATACATCAATTTAGCATGGCATGCTCCAGGTGACTATGGTGTGCTCTGTGGTTGAATAATGTTAGTATCTTGTAAGTGCAATATATGTGGTAAGCACTATAATTACCGATTTATAGAACATATTTATAACACTTCTGTTGGAGAAAGGGAGGAAGAGGGATTTTGGGGGTAGGCTTGGCGGTTTCTTTTTTTCTTTTTAAGGAAGGGCTGAATCAATCCCCACTCCCCACCACCTACATCTCTTTAATCTTGAGAAAATTTTGGAAGCTACATATAAGTGCCATTCTATCAAGCATTGAAGGGGACTTTACCTCTATTTTCCAGGTAGAGAAGCTTCATGTGAAGATCATCAGCCAATAAAGGTGAGGTCACAGAATCTTCCACAGCCATAGGATTCCTCATCATCTCCCTCTCTAGGATATCAATACACAACCTATCTTTATTTGACTCTTGACCCTGCCTATTAAGATGGCGGTAACAGCAGTGGACCCTCCTCTTCCCAATTCAGCTGCTCTTTCCAATATTTTCTCATCAGTAAGTTGATATGCTTTTCGGATAGCAGTTTCTGTATCACTCAAGAATTCTGGCTGAGGATGAAGGAATCAATAAAATAATCAGCACTGCTCGCCAACTTGCCTGTACTCTGCCACCAGGTAGTCCTCCATTGGATGATTTGATTTCCCCTTCACAAGATGGTAACCATGCTTGACACGCCTGCCTGACAATTTTGTCTTGCCTTTCCCTGTTTCTTGTCCTGATGAACTAAAAGCATCTTTCACCTGTCACAGCAACATATAATCCCTTTCAACCATGTGATGCTGCCGACAAGCACAAAACTAAGCAAAGCAAATATATAGCTTGTTGAAAACATTCAGCACAATGAAGCTAACGACTGTGTTATTTTTTACAATTGATTGCATGAAAAGAGTGAACATTGCAGCAAGCAGCAAGAAAATAAAGACACACAACATCACCCAAAAATACCAAAATGAACTTTTTATACTGTCTGGATATCTTCGTGTGTATATCCAGTAGTGCATAACATTTCAAGGTAACTTGTAGTTTCTAACCTTAGATTGCAAACTCTAAAACTCACAAGTCGCAAGCATGATCAGGACGAAATTGAATTCATTTGGAGCACACCACATAGATTTTATATTTCTACAGCAAAATTGAACTATATGAAACTTGAATGCGGATGTTATTGAATAGAGGCCCATGGTAAATTTACACCTTGACTTCCATTTGTATCCATAGGATAAAACTACATAACCAGGTTATAACAATGCTTGGGTGTTCTACATGCAGATATGTTCTCACAGGGCACACCCACATGCACACAGAACTAAAAGATCTCCATCAGTGAGTACTGACAGAGTTCAGAAAAAAAAAAGGATGCATGGCCCAAAACCAATATACATGTTGTTTAAAATAAAATAGCGAGGAAAAAGGTTCAAAATTTTGCACATAAAATTAAATTCTTACTAAACCAGCAAAGATGCAAATTTTCTTTTAACTCAAATCTAAGCCTGTGTATATGTGCCCTCCTACCAGACTCTCGCAATCAATGCTCTCTCCTTTTCCTGAAGAGTTTTGTCTCCTCAACGGTTGTTTTCTCTAGTACTACCAGCAGGAAACAGAGAAATGTTTGCTTTATCTACTAATGGAATGACAAACCATGAGCCATAACTCCAGATCCCCACGACAAGACATTTATGAGAAATTACTTAACAACATACACTCGGACACAATTAGCACTCCAATAAGAACAAAGGACTGAAGCATAAGTGCAAATGTGCAATTGCTCAGCCATCGGGGCCAACCTGTAACTGGTGGC
The DNA here is from genome assembly GCA_017311315.1 of Dendrocalamus latiflorus. Lineage (NCBI taxonomy): Eukaryota > Viridiplantae > Streptophyta > Magnoliopsida > Poales > Poaceae > Dendrocalamus > Dendrocalamus latiflorus. Next base: position 2,094,451 of record CM029645.1, read on the forward strand.
CTTGAGCTCCTTGATGACCTGCCGGAGCTGGCTGTGCGTACAACTACAATTTCATATATCATCAAAATTGTAAACATTGCGTGAGATGCTATTAAATTAGCTGACTGAAAGGCTGACAGAAAATAGAGTTGAGGGGCCAAAACTAATGAAACTACATGAGTGTTGCCGTCTAAACCTGTAGTTTTTAACTAATGCAATTTGGGCCTACTTGACATAAAAAATAAATAAAGGAATAATGAATGAACAAAACATTGAAGCACCAACATAATCAATCATGCTTAGTGTGACAGAGCTTGAAATTTACCTACAACATGTTGACTATGTCACACTGCTAAAACATAAGCTAGAAGTGTTTTGCATAAATAAAAAATAATTGTTTCAAACAAGGCAGCATGGAAAGAAAATGGATTTTTTGTGGGCTGGGGATAACGGGGCAGTGAGAGATCAAACAAGGCAGGAAGACACAGGCAGTGAACAAAACAAAAGAACAGAAGGTCTGTTTCAAACTCTCACTAACTTCAAGCAAGTGAAGTCACTTGAAAAAGAACCTCAACCAGCCTAATGTGATATCTACTCTAATTTGCAATACCAAAGAATTATTCTTTCTTTTTGAGGCATCAACAATCAGCACTGGCCCCTTTGAGTTCACCAAGGGAAGTTAAAGTGCTGATAAGTTCAAGAAATACCCCAGTCCTGGAATCAACTGACCCCAATTTTAACACCAGCTCATCTGAGAGGGGGAAGAAAGTTGCTAGCGCATGTGGACTAAGGTCTTTCCATAAAATTAGTTGGATAACCCAATTCAATCCAACAAAATTTGTTGAATGCTCCCATTGCATCCAAGATGAATGCAACCAATCTTGCATGATGATTGACGGTGTTCCTCAAAAACATCCTTCATAATATAACTCCCATCATGACTCCTATCTAATTGTCTATAGTTCTAACCACAACTTTTGAGTTTCCAAAACCCAAATAGGCCCAAAATCAGATGGTTTATTAGATTGTTGAACGAATTACTCACCTATTAACAATCTGTGTTAGCTCGTGTGGCTGCTTGGTTTGACAAGAGGTTCAAAATTATGTGATTTGTGAGTTCTGTACCAAATTATGTTTCCAACCCTACAATCAATTTATGTCTCAACAGCAAGCATTGACATTTTACATTCTTTGGGGATCCATTCTTTTTCCAAAAGCAAACAATTGGCTTGTTGGAGACTCAATGCTCTGAATTCATACAGCTGTACTTCAGATATGCAAGAATTAAGCAGATAAAAGCGCATTTCCCTAAGTGTAGCAACTACTTAAGCATCTCACAATCTGCTTGAGACTTGAAAGCCCCATAATTGGCCAAAGTTCACAACCACAGGCGCACAAGCAGAACTAAAGCATTCCACAATGGCATATCATAATCAATCAAAAATCACAATCACGAAATGCTCACCATCTGTATCGCATGAAGTGTCCATCTGCAGATGCAGCCTCTGGCACGTCGTCGGTGGAGACGATGCCGTTGGGCAGCCGCAGCAGCACGTACGGAGTGATCTCGCAGCCCACGATCGGGATCTCCGACGGAAGGTGCACCCGCACCACGCTCAGCATCCTCCCCTCCTGGTCCTCCTCCCCTGCTCTGCTCTACCCAGCCGCAGCACCACAGCCTCGACCTCCCCTCGCTTACAGATGCAAGCCCTAGATCCCCCACCGCCAGGCGGATCGGCCATCACCTGCCGCCGCGCGCCGCCAGCATTGCCTCCCACGATCCAACGCCCGCGCCCTGCTCCTGCACGAAATTCCCCGGGTCAGGTCAAGATCCCACCGCCCGAGCTCGCGGGCTGGAGCAAATGGGAGATCCAGGCGGGAGGGGGCTCACCTGGGGCCTTCGGGGTAGGCGGCGGAGGCGGCGGCCTTCGGGGAGATCTACTGAGCAAAAGGATAAATGACAGCAAGCAAAAGGAGATCTACCGAGCATTCTAGCCTTACGCGTCCAAATTGAAACAGAGAAAAAAAGGATAAATGAAAGGAAATCATTCGAGCTTACTGCAATGTACGAAAGATATCGTTGATCTGTCCGTCGATCTCGGCGAGCTCCTCGTTGACCGACGCCAAATCCATCTCCTCCTCCTCGCGGAGCCGGCGCTCGGCGTCGCCCTCCGGCTGCCCGATCGGCGTGGATTCCAGGAGCTCCATGAACGGAGACTGCTTCTCCCTCCCGGAGGCCGACGGGTCGTCGGCGAGGCCGATGGCGCGCCGCACCTCGGCGACGGACGGCTGGGTCGGAGCCGCCGTGAGCGCCGGGTGAGGAGGCGACCCCGTCGCGCGGCGGCGGATGCGGCGGACGGGAGTCGATTCGGGGGAGGCGGGGGGAGGCGGCGGAGGCGGGGCCTTCGGGGGAGGCGGCGGCCGGGAGTCGATTCGGGGGAGGCGGGGGGAGGCGGCGACCTTCGGGGGAGGCGGCGGAGGCGGCGGAGGCGGGGCCTTCGGGGGAGGCGGGGCGCGCGGGGGAGGCGGAGGGAGCGGAGGAGGCGCGGGGGAGGTGGAGGGAGGGGGCAGCGCAGGTCGAGCGGGGTGGAGGGGGATGTGCATACCCCACCAGCAAGCGGGGAGGAAGGGGGGAGGCGGAGGGAGGGGAGGTGCGGGGGAGGAGGGGGAGGCGGAGGGAGCGGAGGAGGCGCGGGGGAGGAGGGGGAGGCGCGGGGGAGGCGGAGGGAGCGGAGGAGGCGCGAGGGAGGCGGAGGGAGGGGGCAGCGCAGGTCGAGCGGGGGCGCGGGGTGGAGGGGTACTGCAGATCCACTGAAGGATGACCGTCGGATATGGTTGGGTAAGGAGAGAGAATAGAGGAGAGTTAATCTGGTGCGGACGTTTTTATGATGGTGTAATTATGGGTGCATATTATGGTGTAGACGTAGTTAAGGTCATGACTGTGGAGCAGGTAATTGTTGGGTGGATGTAAAATAATTTGAACTGGTGCTTTATTAGTTTAGATGACTGCACTATATCAACCGAAATTGCACCATAACAATTAGTAGTTTTTATAAATTATTTAACTAAAAATTTAAAAAATAAAAAAACACCATTTATATTATCACTGACAATGAGAAATAATTAAGGGGAAGAAAAAAATCTATAAAATCAAAATTAAGAAGTCGATATGTTTTAAGTGGCTTCAAAAAAAAATTAGAAGCCAAAACTCGAAGGCTTCTAAGCTGTTTGGAGCATGGCCACCTGTCACTGACTTCCTACGGCCGTGAAAGCTTCTTTCAGTTTGCCTTCTTTTCTACAGTATCCATCCATGGGTAATTGGGACGGTTTGGAAAACAAGGATTGTAGGAAAGAAAATAGCCGCCCTCACTGTCACTGGATGTGTGGTTTTCTATGAAATTCATGCAGGAATCCTGCATTTACAAACAAAGCCGTAGTGGATTATTCCGGCTGAGACCAAAGCCAATAGTGAGTGTGTGTAGTTTTTGTCTCCGTACATAAATTTTTTGAAAGGATACAAATTAAAGTAGGTTCTATATATGTTTAGAACTATTCACATAAATAGCACAACAGTCACTTTTTTTATATATAAAAGATTGATTCTCATACATCCATTTTTACAAATCTATTTTCCTCTATACACATACTAAGGTCCTGTTTGTTTCCACTTAAGATTATTATAATCTAGCTTATAGGTGGGGGATTATATAAGCTAGATTATAATAAGTTGGTGGAAAATAAGCTGTCAAGTGTTTGACAGTCTGGATTATCAGAGTTATGGATTGTTGTATTCGAATGTTTAAAGACTACAATGTCCTTGAGAGAGAGGCAAGGGAGTTGGGGGATGGATGAATGGCAAAGGTGGGTAATATTTCTAAAGTTTTATGGTCCTTAAGATAAAAGGTGGATCTATAAGCTGAAATAAGCTCCTTTTTTGAGCTTATTAGATTACAATAATATGGGCTATTAGATTATAATAAGTTACCTTATAATCTAGGCTGTTTGTTTCCACTTATGATTATAAGCTAGATTATAATAATCTTAAGTGAAAATAAACAGGGCCTAAGCTCGGTACGTACAAGCTAGGGAAGCTCGACAAGTATCTACCGAGCTATAGTAGCTCATAGCACTTGCCGAACTCTTCTAGCTCGATAGGTGTGCCAACTGCCACACACTGAGCGCTATGATGCAATACGTGCTTAATTAGAACTAATAATGGTTAATTAATGCTAATTAGTGCTCTAATTATTTGCATGCATTTATTACCTGCAACATGCCGATTTATGGTGGCTCGGTAGGTCTTCAAGCCGGTGCTAGCTCTATTGTCTACCGTGGCTATCGAGCTTATAGAGGGTATTAGATTTGCAAAAACAGACATCTAGAGGCTAAATTTGAGTCCACCAAGCTACTGTAGCATGTGTCGTCTGTCGTGACTACCGAGTTTATGGAGAGAATTAGATTTGCAAAAACATACATCTGAAAGCTTAATTTGAAAAAAAAATGGCTAAAATATCATATGTGTTAACAGTTCCTATGTTTGAACAGAATTGAAATCATGGTTCTATGAATTACACTGCCGGATTACTATCTAGCTAGGGGTAGTCGCTGTGAGCCTTCAGTCTACTTTTTTTTCCACAGTATCCATCCACGGACCCTTGGGAGGATTTAGTGATCTTTCGAGAGACCCAGACCTAACTAACAGTACCCAAGTCTCGTCTGGGACATCATAATTTTTCAAAGATTACTACGGACTAGTCTTTAAACAGTGCATTCACGTGGGTCACTATGTAAAAAAAAATTAGTATGTATAAAAATTGATGTATACAACAGCTTAATGCTTGTTTTAAAGTATGCTGCTCCTTAGTTGTTTCTTTGAGATACAGCACCGTCAACTAAAGTCTCTTTAAGAAATGCTATTATGAAGGATTACAGGCTATTTCCTCTAGAACAGCCACTGTATTTGCTCCCGAATTCCTGTGTGGACCGAATTTTTATCCTTGATGGTAACGGGAAGTGAAGGTGCGAGTGGCCCCGCTCATTTCGACTTCAGTTTCTGACTTATTTTTCACTATTCATAAATTTCGTTTTTTTTCTGAATTTTTGGTTTTTTTAGCTTTTTTGTCGGTTCTTTTTTTCCCGTATTTGTTTGCATTATACGTGATGGGCTAATATGTTTTTCTATTTTTAAATTTTTTAAATTTAATTATGCTAAATAAGCCTCTGTCAGCTACAGTATTTTTTCAGTCAACTACCGTGCTTTTCAATCATAAGCCATTAAAAAAAAGCTATATTGATCACATCGCGGCGGGGTGGAAGAGAGGGAGAACCATGGCTTTTGCACTCACGCATTTTCTGCCGGACGACTATTGCTGTCACTGACTTCCCATATATCGATCGCCATGAAAACTTCTTTCAGATTGCCTTCTTTTCCACGGTAGCCGTCCACGGATACTTAACTGGGAAGGATTTAGTCATTTAGTCGACCTTTCCAGAGCACCGTACGTAGCTAATATCAAACATTGGTCAGGCACACGTTTGAGTAGAATTGAAACCATGGTTTATGAACCGCGTTGAACCGATAACATTTCTTTTGAAGTTTTGAGAACTCTCGATCAGATGTACCTAATTTTTTGTCTATACCACAGGTGCATGCATCTCTGATTGTCTACGTACTCCCTCCATCATCTGTTTAATTACATGGTTGAAAAATCCAAATGAGAAGATAGGTTGTTGTCTCTCTCTCCTTTTATGTCATATTTAATTGTAGGTTGTTGTCTCTCTCTCTCCTTTTATATCATTTGGGCTTTTTTAGCGGCTTATAGTTGAAAAGCACTGTAGCTGGCTGAAAAAACACTGTAGCTGACAGAAATTTATTTAGCATAATTAAATTTAAAAAAAATAAAAAATATAAAAAAATATGTTAGCCCATTACGTATAATACAAACAAATACGGGGAAAAAAGAACCGGCAAAAAAGCTCAACAAAAAGCCAAAAGTTCAGAAAAAGACGAAATTTATAAATAGTGAAAAATAAGCCGGAAGCTAAAAGCTGAAGCCAAAACGATCACAGCTGAGCCCATAGCCCAATCATATGGAACAGGTAGAGGTCGCCGGCCGCCGGCAGCGTCATCGCGGCGAGAGGAAGAGAGAGGAGGGACAGGGCAAGACCTGTCTGGAGGCTTGTTTGCGGAGAAGCTGAACACTGGAGAGAAAAATAACAAACTTAGAGGATGTCTTGTTTGGGGCAAGATATATCCTCTGTTATTGTAGCAATTGCTGTTTAATTATTTACTGTAGTACAATGTGGATGGTCTACTATACATATTGGACGGGGATAATATTTCTACAGTTACGCGGACATTCCATTCCATGTAGTTGATTCTCTCTCCTTCCCGCAGTCACTCTCTTCTCTCTTGTTAGGTTGACCATGCATTGCCTCTCCTCCCATGCACACACCTCTAGGTACACCTATTCCATGGTGTCCAAATTTCCAATGTTGAAGCATTCAATTTGTCCTCATGTTCTATAGAAGTTAGCTTAAGTAGTATTATATTCCATCTACCTTTTGAAAAATAATATTCCTGACGGTGGTGTTTGGGTTTTTTGGTTGTATCTTATGGTTTCAATTTTTAAATTCTAGATATTTGTGAAAGACAGTATGCAAAAAAAAAAAGTTGCATGTGACTTTGGCCGGTACAGCTGAATTTAGTATACTTTTTACTATAATATTTTTATTAACCCTGTATTTAAAAACACATTGCTTAAAAATTAATTACTATAGTATAAATCATGGGTCATAGATCATAAGTGGAAAAGAAGCTAGGAAGCCTGCCAGCTGCGGATCCTTCAGGTCACACTTCGAAATCCCAGTGCCTCCGGCAGCATGCAGGGCAAACCCAATATACAGTAGCCACTGGCCACACAACGCAGGTTAAAGGATAGCTATAGCACAATACCTGTTTACATCCCATTAGGAAAGCAAGAATTTCATAAGTCATGTAGAAATTTAGTAAGAATTATAGTCCGTTCAGAAATTATGACTTTATAAAGCGTGTAGTCAAACTTCTTTAACTTTAACTAGTAATATATGCAATATTATTAAAATTGGTCATGTAAGAATGGTATCATTAGATTTGTCATAATAAATATCTTCATAGTATAATAATTTTGTATATTTAGTAACATATTTATATGCAAAGTAATGGTCAAAATTGAATATTAGAGACCGTACCGATGTCCAAAACATTATACATTCTTGAACATAGGGAGTTTTTCGAGGAATCCTTTTAACTTGGGTGTCTTTAGGGGGTGAAAACGGATTGAATAGTGCCCAAATTATATTCACATCCATATTTTTTCCCGGATTCGAATACGGATCGAACAAACATCGGATACGAATACGGACTGGACAAATGCCGAATCGAATTCGAATCGAATATCTACTCAATTCGGTCGGATCCAGATATCCTCATAACTTATATAGTATGAAGATATTAATAATATTTTATTCTTGTACAATCACACTTAATCATTCTAATTCATTTACTTTACCTAAAGAAACATGAATTCACGTTCAATTAAAAATACTTGTCCAACTAATTAGTCGTATTGTAATAAGAACACATATATAGATAGTCCGGATAAAATAACATTTTGAATAGTAAAAAATCCATACCATATCCGCATCATATTGTTTATGTGAATTCGAATACAAATAGGATAGAAATTGTTAATCAGATGAGAAAATATATATCATATTCATATCCTATCGAATATGATAACTGGATAATATGGATAATTCGTATCCACTTTTCAACCTTAGATGTCTTCCTTCTTTGACGTCATCGTCTTCCCTTTGAGCTAATGGAGGATATAGATGGTAGTAGTTACCCAAAAAGGTGCGTTGATCAACTAATTTTCACCATGTTAGTTTCGAACTTAAGATTTTCCAAATGAATAACATGTCCGGTTACAAAGCTGAACGTGACAATAATCGATCAGAGCTTTCATCTAACAGGTGATCAGTAATTCTCCATTACACGTGAAAAGTCTACAGTGTGCTCCAAAAGAACTAAAAAATAAATCTATTTTACCCCTAAACTATCATGTTTGTCTGAAAATCAACCCCCAGACCACTCTACCCCGGTTTTCAACTGACGTAGCACAGATGTGGCAATGGTTTTTGACATGTCTTTTGAATGAGATAGCAACCTAATAAGCAAATCAATAAAAAAGGTAAGGATCCACCTGTCACCCTCCTTCGTCTCTTATTTTCCTCTCTCTATCCAACTGTGATTGTTGCATTCCTCACTTCTTTCTCAAGTGCGATCACATCCACCTCACCATCCTTATCGGCACCGACGACCATCGCCACACCCTGGTTTTCAGCCCGACGACAACTACCTCACTGTCGCACCCCCTTCTACAACATCTGCCTTCCCCTCACCATCAATGTAACCCTTGTGTCGAGTTCCTGTTCCACCGCCCCTAGGGCTAACTGTGGCGTAGATGTCCCCTCCTGTGAACACGCCAACCTCGACATGGTGGTGCCATCCCAAGCTCCTAGTTTGCCACAGCCGATTGTTGTCACATTCACCATCACCGAGGGGTGGCTTGGCCTCCTCTCCTCCAGCGCCGGACACAGGGGAGGTGGATCTGGTGACACAGGTAGAGGTCTCAATGAACCCTAGAGTGGCGGTCATCGGGCACAGTGATAGAGCCAACATCGCGGTCCAACGCATACAACGCTCTGACAGAGTCAATCTGGTTTTGGTGTCAGTGGCGGCGATGTTGGCCGGAGCTAGAGAAGATGCTCATTGACCCGTTCCACCGCTCCAGTGGTTTCCTCGCATTTTTCTCTCATGTCACACCATGTTCCTGATTCACTGGAGTATTTCACCTCATCCAATTTCGGCTTTTCTCATATATCATCGCTGGATTTGGTCATCTTCCCAAACTCCATTCAAGTCATCACCGCCATCTAATTCGTCTGCTTCGGTGAGTCTCTCCGCAATTCCTTGCACCCACACCGTCACCATCATCCCATCTATCTTTTCCCCTCATCAATTTGGTTGTCACATCTTTGTGAAGCATCACCGCCGCACCACCTTCTTCTCCAGTGCTGGCCACCGTCGCCAGCCCATCTCCAGTTGCTCCCGACCATGCTGACCCTACCAAAGGACTCCCCTTGTTGTCGCCATGCTCCTGCACGCACCACTTCCCATAGAACGCTGTCATCCCCCACACATCGGCCGCTGCCATGCTTGTTGCCAGCCCGCTGCTAAGCTCCATTGCCTGCAAAGACTCCTCCCATCGCTTCCTTGGGGTCGGGCCGATCTATTTTGGTCCTTGGTCGCACCTCCCTGCACCGTCGTTCACCGTCGCCGCCAGTCAGCCGAGCCGCATGTGCTCTCCCCTGTTAAGAGGAAGCCACACTAGCTTTGTTAGATCCACGTGGTGTCCGAACTGGGCCAAAACCAAGGTGGAATCAGGCCAACTGGGTAATTTAACTGGTATTGCGATATGAGGGTTGACAAATATCCAGTTTTGTACTTGGAGGTTGATATCTAGACAAACATAATAGTTAGAAGGGGCAAACTATACTTATTCTAAGAATTAATAGCCATCGATCTTTTGCATCTTTGCTTAGTGGAAGAAGGTGTTTATTCAACACATGCAAGTAACCACCTTAGAATAATACATTTACCAACTCCGTCTCTTGTTTTCCATCATCCTACCCAGCTAGCATTGTCCAGTTCAATTTGACTGTTTCGGTACGTGGGATTCCAGCTAGCTGCTGACGTGCCTCCTTACATGCTTCCAGGCTAGCTAGCTTCCTTGATATGCAGCAAAAATGACAAAAGTTTTTGCCTTTTTTAGACCAAAAATGACAAATTTCGTGTTTCCTAGCTAAATCCCAGAGTTCAATTCCCACGATCACATGTTGGTTGGGTTAATCGTGTAGATTTTTTGGGATTTGATCCTATGACCTCTTGATGTGAAGTCTTAAGATAGATCTGTTAACTAAAAATGCTGCAAGAACGCTCACAGTCGACCATAGTACACTGGCGTTATCATGCATAGGGTTTGACAAGAATTTATAGACAAAGAAACAAAGTTAAAGATTAACAGAAAATTTCCTTCAAATGTCGTCACATCACAAGTATCCATCCAAGAGTCCAATCTTCCAATCAGGGTTATGGAAACCATTATTTAGGGCCGGTTCCGGGTTTTGCCCTGTAAGGGTGTGTTTGGTTGAGCTGTGACTTCTGAAAAAACTGTTGTGAGCTGTGGAAAAGCTGCTGTAGGTTGTGGGCTGTGGAAAAGCTGTAAGCTGTTTGGTTCAAACAAGTATAAAACTTACCTCCTATCTCTATTTTCCTTGAAACAACTGTGAAACAGCTCTCTATTTTCACCATTTCAAAAAGCAGAAAGCCAAAAGTCAAAAGCAGTGTCCAAGGTGTTTTCAAAACTGTACTACCCAAAAGTAGCTGCTTCTGAAAAAGCAGCTTCTGGTTTCCACCCCTTTAGTTGATTTTTGGTTTTTTAGAAGCAAAAGCAGCTCCTAAAAACTCAACCAAAGGCACCCTAAATCAGTTCTTGTTTTCTTTTCAAATTTGAAGCTGGGGTGTCAAGGCCCTTGAACCGGCCAACCTAAACCGAAACCGCCAGAGGGCCAGTTCAGGAAAACCAGGTCCGGTTTTGAACCCTGCTTCCAAATCTTAGATGACCTCTCGAACCCTCAAGAGGTAGCCCATGAAAACATTATTTAAGCATCGACATGCACTCTTAGATTTGGCGATTTCTCTCTCCAACGTGGCATAAAAAGTTACACATAAGCACTTTCAACCTTTTTTTTAGGGATATAAAACAGACGTATACAACTCACACATGTACGCATCCCCTACACGCTAAGGATTTTTAAACGGAGGCTCAACAGTCTCTAGGGCATAGGCGCGCGTAATACCACTGAATGCGCACACATATGTGTGTCTCTCAAGAGGCACGGTTTAAATAAACAGTAAGCACCTCTTTCTACCTTGGAGCATTGTAAATGCTCACTTTGCAAACATTAACCCCTAGTAGTACTAGGAATAACTTCCAAACAGGGGCAGAGCTGTGTAGAGGTCAACATGGGCCATGCCCTCCCCTTCAATTTTGCATCCCTTCGAAGAAATTAGTGCATATTAGGTCTAGCAAGTGCTTACAAATTGGTCGCCTCTTTCTCACGCATTTCATTCTCCATGAAGAACTGGCTTCTTCTGTATCTGTCCACTGCTTCCAGACAATAATGCTGCTCGTAGAAAGATAGGAAGAAGACAGAATTAGAAACTGAGAGGTGTTTGTATGTTTTTTTCAAAGTGATTTGTACAACTTTTAAAGCAGAACTGAATGGTGGACAGTAATTACTTATTCCTTCGTGTGCTTTAAGATTAATACTAGTTACGTACCATGCGTTGCAACGGAACTCATTGAATGTATAGAGAATCGTTCTATAGAAGAGAGTTGCTCTGATCGGTTGGAAAGTGGAGAATGGTAAGAAGTTAAGAGAATAGAGCGGTTGGAGGAGAATGGGTGTACAAACACCAACTCATTCTTTTATAACAGTAATGATTATTCTTGTTAGAGTAAAAAGCATGAAAGCACTACTTAAATAAACCACCAGCAGCAGTTGGTATGGAAATTTCTCCAGACAATTGCTTTTACCGTGCATATCTCCTGTTTCTTTCAGTAGCAGAAGTAGAAGTGTCCGCGCGTGCGCAATCACACATGTATGCGTTGGACTTGTAAAAACGTTGGTCTATGCATAAAGCAAGGATCAAAGAGTCATTGTCGCCCAGATTTGCCAGTGTTCATTTTTGCCTTTTGTGCTAATCGACCATGTTAAGTAAATGCTGCCGTTGTGGACTGTTATATATATACGTGTTCCATGTATGTTTCATATACTTGGAAAAAGGCATCTTTGTCGATCACCTGATCTCGTTTCCAGTTTGATCTTTGTGTGCTTTAGTTTCTTGGATTTGTTCTAAGGTCAGCTTTTGAATTGTGTGTCACTTTCAGTATTAGATGGCTTCAAATCACACCGTACGGTGCACCAACTATGGTTTACAATGTATGTCTTCTTTGAAGACCAAAATAAAAAAGATCAGGTTCGTATATATATGCATGTCTTCTTAGTGTTTCGTAGTCACACATCATCCCATATAGATTAGCTGCCTGTTATCTATCGGATGATTTGCTTGTAATTAAAGGTATTTCAGCTTTTGTTCGTCTCGTTTCTTACTGAAGTTAAAACGTGCGTTGCAATTTGATCTGTTCCATGCATAGTCTATGTTTATATATATAATTTTCAGGAGATTAGCTAGAAACGAACATCTGTCCACTTCAGAAGTTCTCGATATTTTGAAAGAAGAAAGCGTGCCCTCTTTTTTTTCTTCTCATTTTGTTAATTATTAATTGAAGACAAGGTACATGATTGAATGCCCTTCTTTTCAACTTAGCATTACCTAAGCAGCCATCTTCTCATCAAGGTTTTGCTTACTGATAAGATTCTGGCATGCAGAGGCGCGGACCGTGCATTCTGGGTTTTCGATTTTCCACCAAATGTCATTAGCTGCTTATCAGTAGCATTGGCCATGTACAATCAGTTGTATGTAAGTATTGCCACGTAGGACAGAGATGATGTGGAGAAGAGAGAGCATAGGTGGTCATCTCTCATGCAACAGTCGACTGTAACATAAAAAAATAAGATATTATATTATGGTAAAACTGTCTATACAGATATAAAAAAAAGATAACACATTGTAATAGTAGTCTTTAGTGTTGTCTATAGATAACATAAAGTATATTATAGACAACGGTTATTTATAATATTGTATATATCCTTAAAGAGGTTGGTGTACAGTCAATATGGGCAAATAGTATTAACTTCTTTTCTTCTGTGTTTATAGAGCTAAAGAGGCGAGAGGGAGCAGGAAAAAGTCACATGTAGACCACTTATACATACAACAAAATAAAAGGGGCAATTATTTATTTTTCATCGAAAGTTTGTATATCTTTTGTATGCCACTCATTGATCCTATATCTCAGTGATACAATATGAGATTTTGCAAAAAAATTTAATGGCAAATAAAGAATTAACCCCAGAATAAATGAGAGGACATGGAGTTATCTCCCACATACTTAAATCTTTCAGTCGCTATTAGTATTTCCTGTCAGAAGGTCCAGGTCACCAGCACTGACGTGATGACTGACGACGACATATGTAAAGACTGATCAACTGACAAAGGGAAAAATGATAAAAGTAGACCAACTGGTAGATGGTCCTTTGACGATGGAAAAATTGGGACATCAACTCAGAAAGGATGAAGCAACGTAGGGATGCTTCCTTTCGCAGCTAAATATTGTATATTCTTTTAAGCAGTGTTTTTTAAGATAGAATTTATAAATTAATTATTATAGATATTGTCTCGATTTTATCTATATTAGTCAAAATTATATGTGAGTATCTCTCTCCGTATTCTCCCTCTCCGTATTCTCCCTCACAAACAGATAAAATTTAAAATTTTAAACAAAAACAAAAGCTACAGCGCAAAAGAATTCCAAACTTGTCAGCTTCCCGGAGCCTTCCTGGATGTTTAATTCATTAATTAACAGCCAGAATTCCAAGCTTGTCAGCTTCGTGGAGCCTTCCTGGATGTTTAATTCATTAATTAACAGTCAGAAGAGATGTCTTGTTAAAAGAATATTGCCCCTCCGTACGATAAATCTTGGATAACATCACTTGTTTAGCATTTACAATCTTGACTAATCCTAACACGGTTCCCTTCTGGCAGGTTGTGACAGGGACATAAACACGTGGGGTTTACAAAGGTTGGAAAAGGGAAGAGCTGTGAAAGTGACTACTGTAGTCTACAAGGAAAATAATCCTTGCTTCGTGGAATATATGCTCCTATGTGACACACCCCATTGTAGAGTATCATCTTCTTTTGTTTTTCTTTTCTTTTCTTTTTTTGCATAATTTGATCAATAGTAGTGACAAAACATATCTAATTTATGTTTTATATATGACTGGAGTAAAGCATACTGTCGTAGGGGTGGCCCCCACCTAAACCAGCAGGCCTGGTAGGAGATTATAAGGCCCAGAATAGGCCATGTGTAATGACATAACTGCCCCCAGAGGGGATAACCAGATGTAAGGGTATAACTGTAAAAGCACTCCTCATGTGTGTATATATATGAGTACAGGCCATGGGGAGGACCCAGGCCATTACACTCATCTTCATCACTCTCCACTACCATCTCTCTCTGTTTGGCCCGTAGCCATAACAGTTGGCGTCGTCCGTGGGGAGGACAGGGACAAGCCTGAAGACCGAAGAAGAAGGATGACACCGAAAGAAGCTTCGTCAGCGGTGGCGAAGGGAAAGAAGGCGGCCGGGCTGGAGCGTCGTATGAGTACCAGGGCTTTGGCATCGGCAGCGGCGAGTGCGGGTGGCGACGCAGGCGCGGTGGCCGAGGACGTCGACGTTCGCGCGGTGACGACCAACCCCGTCACCGGCACTGCGACGACCAACCTCGTCACCGGCACCGCGACGACCAACCCCGTCACCGGCACCATGACGACCCACCCCGTCGCCGGCGTTGCGGTGGCGAACCCGGCGGTCAAAGACGTCGACGCTGGTACGGTGACAACCGACCCCGCCGACGCAACGACAGCCGACCTCGCCGCCCCCGCCGCGACCCCGCCAGCAGCGCGGACCGGGCGGTTCGAGGTAGCCACGACGGAGCGACTGGCAACTCGGGAGCTCGCGACGTGGTCGTGCCCGCGCCGATCCGCCCGTTGGGAGTACCGGCGACCCCGCCCGCACAGGCGGTGGAAAGCGCCCTACTGGCGGCCCTCAACGCGTTCCAGCGGGAGCTAGGGGACCTTCGCGGAGCCGTCCGAGATATGCAAGAGGCTCGGAGCCAGCATGCCGCGCCAGTAATCGCGACCGAGCCCACGCCGGAGAGGGCGGACAGTCGCGAAGCCCCCACGTCTAGCCGCGTGCCGCTGCGGCGCGTAGATCCGGAGTCCCCGCTTTCGGCGGAGCTGCAGCAGGCGGCATGGCCCGAAGACTTCAAGTTCCCTAGCGCCGTCGACTCGTACAAAGGCGACACGGACCCCCGTGAGTTCGTGCGTGTGTACGAAACCGCGATCGAAGCCGCGAGCGGAGACGACACCACGAAGGCGAAGGGACTCCCCCTCGTGCTGCAAGGAGTGACGCTCTCTTGGTTCTTTACCATAGAGCCGGGCTCCATCTACGCGTGGGAGCAGCTTCGCGTCCGCCTTCACAACAACTTCCAAGGAAACTACGTCGACCGAGTCGACGCGGACCAACTATTTGCTGTGAAGCAAAAACCCTCGGAGAAGCTCCGGGACTACTTCAAACGTTTCGCCAAGATTCGATGCCAAGTGAAAAACGTTAATGAAACCACCATCGTTAATGTAGCCATACAGGGCCTTCGTCCGGGCCCGATGGCCGAGTACAATGCGCGAAAGCCAATCAAGACGGTGGCGAAGCTCTTCGACAAAATGGAAGAATATGCCAGGGCGGAAGAAGACGCGCGGCGAAGGCAAGGTGACGACTTTGACACCAACCAGGCCGGAGCCTCGGCAAAAGCCGAAGGGCGGTTCTTCGAAGGGAAAACGTAAGCAGGAGTTGTCCAGGGATGCGCCCGACCGCAGGGGCGCCTCGCATAAGGAGTCGTCCGATCAGCCCAAGCGCGGCCAGCAGAGGTCGAGGCGAAACCGGTACGTCCTCGATATTGAAGGCGGTTCCGACGAGGGTGCTCCCGCGGGCCAAGGCGGTCGGGGGCGCCGTGGCCGGGGGCGCGGCCGTGGCAGGGGCCGCGACGATAAGGGTCGTGGAGATTACGACGACCAGCACCAGGGACTGTGGTGCGTAGTCCACGGCCGCGGCAACCATGATACCCGCACCTGCACCTCCATCGCGGCGCTCCGCGACAGCGTCGCTAGGGACAGAAACCCGAAGACGCGTCCGCCTGCGGTGGCCCACGTCCAATTCCCGTACGAGGCCCCCGTGCAGGTACAGGCGCAAGGGATGCAACCCCAGGAAGGCACCTTACGGATCCAAGCTCACGTACAGCAGCCTCGGGAGGGCCTCTTGTCGCTGCAGGCCCCGGACGCAACCCACCGCAGGGTCATTAACGTCATATCCGGAGGCTCTGCGCTGGAATTCGCCTCGACACGGCAGCAGAAGGCCTATGCGCGAAGACTACATCACGTGGCGGCATACCCAGCGCAAGCACCGCCGGATTGGGCGCAGCACGAAGTTACATTCACACCCGACGACGCCCAGGGTGTGGACTTCCCTCATCAGGATCCCCTGGTCATCCGGGTCACTATCGCGGGATGCGACGTGGGGCGCGCCTTGGTGGACGGCGGTAGCTCCGCGAACGTATTGTTTGCGGCGGCCTTCGACCAGATAGGGATCCCTCGAAGCCGCCTAGGGCCCTCGGGAATCCCACTGCAGGGCTTCGGGGGACAGCCCCTGCGAGCGCTGGGCCAAATAGGTCTTCAAGTCTCCTTCGGCCAAGATGACAATGTGCGGGCCGAAGATGCCACCTTCGACGTGGTCGACCTTCCGTACCCCTACAATGCCATATTAGGGCGCCCAATCCTCAACTCCTTCGGCGCGGTACCACATCACGGCTATCTATGCATGAAGATCCCGGGTCCCCGGACCATCATCACCGTCCGAGGCGACCAGGATATGGCCCGGCGCATCGAGCCAGGTACCAGGTGCCCGCGTCGCGAAGCCCAACGGCGCTCCTAGAGCTGGCGTCACAGCGCGGAGGTCCGCGGGGCCATTCAGAGGCGCCTTGGCGGGCCCTGCAGATGTCTAGCGACTAGAGGCTTCGGCCGCACCAAGGGCAAACGGTTAGTATATCCATCCCTTGTAGTTGCTCACCCGCGCAAACGAGGATGTAATGAAGATCGCCGTTTGTCGCTAATCTTTCTTCATCACGCGCAAGTACGCGGTGAAGGCGCGCGCAGGCTTAGCCAACGCACGCGTTCCCGCAGTATAAATCGAAGTCGCACGTTCGCGTGTGCACTCGCCGTAGCCAGGGGTACGGGACTGAGTATAAATCGAAGTCGCACGTTCGCGTGTGCACTCGCCGTAGCCAAAGGTGACGGGCCTGAGTATAAACCAAGACGCACGTTCGCGTGTGCACTCGCCGTAGCCAGGGGTACGGGACTGAGTATAAATCGAAGTCGCACGTTCGCGTGTGCACTCGCCGTAGCCAGAGGTGACGGGCCTGAGTATAAACAAAGACGCACGTTCGCGTGTGCACTTGCCGTAGCCAGGGGTACGGAACTGAGTATAAATCGAAGTCGCACGTTCGCGTGTGCACTCGCCGTAGCCAAAGGTGACGGGCCTGAGTATAAACAAAGACGCACGTTCGCGTGTGCACTCGCCGTAGCCAGGGGTACGGGACTGAGTATAAATCGAAGTCGCATGTTCGCGTGTGCACTCGCCGTAGCCAAAGGTGACGGGCCTGAGTATAAACAAAAGACGCACCGGGGGGACGCCCTCGCGCGCACCAGTCCACGGACTCTAAATAAGACGTAGCGTCGAGGTCCGCCTCCGCACGCACCAGTCTACGGACTTTAAATAAGACGTAGCGTTGAGGTCCGCCTCCGCACGCACCAGTCTACGGACTTTAAATAAGACGTAGCGTCGAGGTCCGCCTCCGCACGCACCAGTCCACGGACTCTAAATAAGACGTAGCGTGGAGGTCCGCCTCCGCACGCGCGAGTCTCCGGACTATAAAGGAAGTCGTAGCGTCGAGGTCCGCCTCCGCACGCACTAGTCCACGGACTCTAAATAAGACGTAGCGTCGAGGTCCGCCTCCGCACGCACCAGTCTACGAACTTTAAATAAGACGTAGCGTGGAGGTCCGCCTCCGCACGCACCAGTCTACGGACTTTAAATAAGACGTAGCATCGAGGTCCGCCTCCGCACGCACCAGTCCACGGACTCTAAATAAGATGCAGCGTCGAGGTCCGCCTCCGCACGCGCGAGTCTCCGGACTATAAAGGAAGTCGTAGCGTCGAGGTCCGCCTCCGCACGCACTAGTCTACGGACTGTAAATAAGACGTAGCGTCGAGATCCGCCTCCGCACGCGCGAGTCTCCGGACTATAAAGGAAGTCGTAGCGTCGAGGTCCGCCTCCGCACGCACTAGTCCACGAACTCTAAATAAGACATAACGTCGATGTCCGCCTCCGCACGCGCGAGTCTCCGGACTATAAAGGAAGTCGTAGCGTCGAGGTCCGCCTCCACACGCGCTAGTCTACGGACTTTAAATAAGACGTAGCGTCGAGGTCCGCCTCCGCACGCGCGAGTCTCCGGACTATAAAGGAAGTCGTAGCGTCGAGATCCGCCTCCGCACGCACTAGTCCACGGACTCTAAATAAGACGTAGCGTCGAGGTCCGCCTCCGCGCGCGCGAGTCTCCGGACTATAAAGGAAGTCGTAGCGTCGAGGTCCTCCTCCGCACGCATTAGTCCACGGACTCTAAATAAGACGTAGCGTCGAGGTCTGCCTCCGCATGCGCGAGTCTCCGGACTATAAAGGAAGTCGTAGCGTCGAGGTCCGCCTCCGCACGCACCAGTCTACGGGACTATAAAAAGGCGAAGTGTCGAGGTACGCCTCCGCACCCGCCCGTCTATGGACTATAAAAAGGAGAGGCGCCAAGGGCTGCCCCCGCAAGTGCCGTTCTAAGGAACCCTTGCGCGACTACTTCGCCAACGGTGCGCGACGAGCGTGGAGATCCCGTCCCCGCGCAGCATGTGGCGTACCGGTGAATCCGAAGCGGCATCAACACACAGCGCATATCTTAAGATGGCCGAAAATCTGCATATTGGAAAAAATCACAAAGTATAAAGGTCCGACAGCATCCTTGCCGTTCTAAACCGCTACCCCGCGGGCTCGTACTTAACACGCGCTAAAGCTGGGGCCCCGCTCGAAGAAGGTCGGCCCGCCCAAAAGTTCAGCGACTCTTCGGCCCTTCGCCAGCGTCGAAGGCGTCGCCGGGTGGAAAGGTCGGCCGCAAGAAGCCGGCCCCAGCAAGGAAGCTGCTCGGGACATAGGCGAAAGTCAGAATGCATGTAGCAAGTGTGTACTCCATTCGCAAAAAGAGGGAGTAGTACAACACACGCCTACACCTAGGCACCACGGCGTCAGACCTGCAGGTTCCCGGCGCCTTCGGAGGACCCAGCGCCGCCCTCGTCGCGTCGAGGGACCCCGTCCAGAAATTGGCCGAGGCTCCCCGTCCCGTAGAGCGACTTCCAGAGCTCGACCCGTGCAGCATCCGCCCCGACGTAAGCCCAGATCCGGTCGAAGAAAGGCCCGAGGGCACGGCGAGCGGAGCGGACGGCGTCGGACATTGCTCCGGCCCCGCCAGGCATCTCCAGCCGGGGGTCATCTAGCCCGGCGACGTGCGTACAACCGCGGTGCTGCAGGAGCGCGCACACCAAGCATGCCGACGTGTACGCGCAGTGGGTGCCAAAGGTCGTAGCGGCGTCGCGCGCGACGTTAGCAGCATCCCCGACCCAGCAGAGGGTCCGAGACAGCTCCTCCGGGCCAAAGGCGCGGTCCGGCACCTCAGTTACCAGCCCTTGAAGATGGCTCTCCAGCGCTTGCATGGCGTCCCACGCAACCACCGAGGCGTCGCCAAGCGTCTGGTTACGCTCCGCTAGAGTCAGGGCAAGCTCGCCTTTTTCCTTCTCTAGCGAGGCGACCTGTTTCAGGAGCCCGTCCCGCTCCGCCGCAAACCTCTGTTCAGCAGCTGCCGTGGCCGACTCCCGCGCCGACGCAACAAGTCACTCGGCGTGTGCCCCCGCTTCGGCGCATTCCGCTTCCAGCTGGCGGATGCGGACGTCCTGGGCAGAGCGGGCTCCAGAGGCTTCGCGCAGCTCCTCCTCGGCGGCCCGCAGCCTATCCTCGAGCGCCTTTCGGCCACGAGAATAGGCCGTTTGCAGGGCCTGCCCCAGCACAAGTGTCTGCAGAAGGGGAAGACTTAGTAAGCTCAGCTAGCCCAGGCGTTGTCGCATGAGTACTTACCCTCACCCCAGACACCTCGAAGGCGTCCTCGAGGCGCCCCGCCCCGTAGGCCTGCAGCACTTGCGGGTCGACGCTGGTGTCCGCGTCATTCACAATCCCGTGCCATGCCCTCAGCGTCTCCGGAGGCGGCACGAAGTCCGCGGGGCTTACGCGCGCGGAGGCCCCGTGTTCCGCCAAGTGCTCCTCCGGAATGAGCAACGCTGCAAACCGGGATACAGGTGAGCACCCCAAGGCATAAAAGCATACACCAGAGTAAGCTAAGCCATTGTACCCTTGGTAGCAGAAGGAATGGTCCCGCCGCGGGCAGAAGCCTCCGCGTTCGGGGAGGGCGACGGCTGTCCCTGCGCAACGGGCGGCGTGGCCAGGGGGGCCGAAGGCGCGTATGCCGCAGGGTCTCCGGCGCTTGCGCTGGAGTCCCACAAGCTTCTGATGCTCGTGGCCACGACGAATCCTCGCGGTGTCCGGTGGAGCTCCGGCCGCACACACGGCCGTTTAGCCGGGGCAGCCAGCAGCGACACCGCCCCCGCAGCCGCGGTTAGGGAAGACCCCGCGGCTGCCGCACCCGGGGGCGAAGGTTCCATGGTGGCAGTTGTCGCAGGCGGCACCTCGGTTTCTGCCGCTGTCGGTAAAGGCAGCACGGCTCCGTGCGCCCCCGCGGAGGGCGCCTCCGGCACCACAGCGACCGCGGTCGAAAGCTCCACCTCGGCATCGCCGATCCGTACGGGTCCCGCCTCGGTGACTTCGGCGGGCGGTGAGACTTACCCCCTCCGGCCGCCCGCGGCAAACCCGCCGTCCGGGACGCTCGCCGACGATACCTCGCCTTCGGCGTCTGCGCCACCCAAGCCTGAATCGGCATACCTCGCCGAGTCCGACTCCGTGCCCGCCGCGCCCTCGGAAACACTAGCAGCAGCAGTAGCAGCTGCCGCGCCAAACGCGGCAGGCGCCCCGCTGCGGCCCCTCTTCCGAGACGGTGCCTTCTTCTTCTTCGCTGCACCGTCGTCTGGAGCGACACGGTCCGGCACGGCACGGCGCCAAGGACCGTCACAGCACGGCGTTACCTAGCCACCGTTAAAGGCGCACTAATGGGCCAGGGGATCACAACAGCTCCGGCGCCGCGCCATTCACTGCCCGCCCCGTGTCCCCCTTGCCTAGGGAAGAGGCGAGCGGCCGCGAGCACACAACCGTCCACATCCCGCCGCCCACCAGTCATAGGCCGCCGCGTGCCCCCGGCGCGTCGGGTCGCACGGTATGGGAACCTAACCCTGGCAGACCAGGGGCCGGCGTGATTCCAGGAACCTTTACAGCGCAGGGCCGCATCGCGAAATCCCAAGTCACCGCACGCGTGGCGGTGTTCGCGAGGCGAGGGCGCCAGCTCCGCTGCCACCCGTTCGAAGGGTACGGGACGGAGCGCGCGCGTCTACTCCGGCTGGGCGCCAGCTCCGCTGCCACCCGTTCGAAGGGTAGGGGACGGAGCGCGCGCGTCTACTTCGGCTGGGCGCCAGCTCCGCTGCCACCCGTTCGAAGGGTAGGGGACGGAGCGCGCGCGTCCACTTCGGCGGGACGCAGCAAAGGCGGGGGTCTTGTCCTGCAAAATCTACCTCGTTTTCCTTAACAGGCCACCTACAGTGCATCAACATAAAAGGTAATGCCGGCGGGCTCCATCAGGAACACCGACTGTAGGTAGGCCTGTTAAGAAAAACAGGGCAGACCTTGCTGTCGCCTGCGGAAGCGCGGTGCGGGGGCAGGAAGCGCGGCTGGCTGTCGATAACCGGCGCTGATCAAGCTCCCAGGAAAAATAGACCTCCTTCTGTGCATCAACATTCCCCAAGCCGCTCAGCGTCACCCAGGAATGTTGATGCACGGCAGGGGCCCATTTTAGGGGAACAGCTTCTATCACAATATACGTAGGAGCAACGTCGCACCAGCGCCATATATATACCCCAATCAGCAGGGGAGCCAACCGGCGGAAGGCCAATCGGCAGAAGTCCAACTGCCGGAAGTCCGCCGCCATATTAATGGTCACGACGCCTCAACACCCGCACCGCGCCAAGCACGCTGCACCACGTGGACGGCCGGAAGTCCGAGCGTCGCAGCACGCCCATTATCAGGGACGGAGCGCGCGCGTCTGCTTCGGCTACAGCGCAGCCCCGGAAGTTTGGAAAAGTTCACAGGCCGCGGGGACGGAGGGGGCCAAAGGACTCGGCAACATGGCTTCGGCCTTGTGAAACCCTTTACCATGAGAGGCTCCTGTCGTAGGGATGGCCCCCACCTAAACCCAGCGGGCCTGGTAGGAGATTATAAGGCCCAGAATAGGCCATGTGTAATGACATAACTGTCCCCAGAGGGGATAACCAGATGTAAGGGTATAACTGTAAAAGCACTCCTCATGTGTATATATATATATGAGTACAGGCCATGGGGAGGACTCAGGCCATTACACTCATCTTCATCACTCTCCACTACCATCTCTCTCTCTGTTTGGCCCGTAGCCACAACACATACAAAGCAAGAAGCTAAGAATAGTATGCATGAATTCATAGTGATATAATTTGTTGACCATGTTGAGCCTAGGTTCAGGGATCAGGACTCATGGTGACAATATATGATGTTAACTGATATTATACCATTCAGAAACATCACTGTATGAACGAGACAGATTTCCACATCTCACAAATGGAGGAGAATGAGAAAAGAAGGGATCAAGCGTTTTGCTGTACACGAGAGAACAGGTCAACGAATTTTGAAGGAAAAGATGCTGTAAACGTTACATTATAGTTAGCCAGTAGAACAAACTTTGCAACAGTGACAACACAAGAATTGGAACACCAGACGATGTTTGTAGCAATAGAACTAGGGGTTGAGCTTCTCGTCAGTATATACGCCAACACCATCTTCAGTTTCATTTTGTTCCATGTTCCAAATTATACAGGGTTGTTCTGAGCCCTGCCGTTCATTTGCACAACAATGGCAAATAGCTTGTGCAATTCTTGGCATTAAGTTCAGCATCTTAGCCTGACAAGCATCTGCATCAAAGATTGTACTCCATTTCAGAAGTCGAAGTTCCATGATCTCTCCATCGAAGTTTTGGCCGCCTTGTTTTTCCTCCAATTCTCAAGCTGCACAAGCCATCAACCAAATAACTCAACTATAACCATCTTTTGTTCTATTGGACCTGTCAAAAAAATTTGGCAAAAGTAGTTGACCATGCCTGATGTGGCCGCTGCTAGTATACTGTCCAGCATGCTTGACAGTTACACAAACGAAAACATCTCTACACAGGTAAAGCTTCCTCCTTCAAAATTCCCCCCATTTCCATTCTCCATGAGTGGTCCACTAGAGGGTATAATTCCCTGCAAAATGTTTTCAGTTAGGCATTTCAACAGCCTCAGGCCAAGCTGCATGATTTAGAAGTTATTTGCTTTCAGCTGAATGCCTGAATGGAAGTATGAAACAACAGATAGCTCATAAAGTGTTCAATTACGGTTCTGATGAGGCACAGAGATAAAAAAAAGGCATTTTCTTTTATGGTGAGTTCTAAATTACCTTAGGTCATGGCTTACAACCAGTATCGTGTGGTCCTTCTTTAGGTTCTTAAGGAGATTCACAACATCAGCCCGAGCTTTCCAATCTGATATTAAAGGTACAAACCTAGTAAGCACATCTACTACAAGCAGATCTTAATTTCACCATACTATTTTACTACAAACAATAATCCTAGCAACTGTCATCTGTTAACAGAGATGGTAGGATGCGTAAGCAAGAGTGCATTAAGCAACTGCTCTCATACGTGCATTCAGACGGATTCAGGAATGAATCAATAAATAAGAAATAATATTCAAATATTACTTTTTATATAGCCATTCAAGCACATACCAAGACCAGCGAGTGGCTCATCAAGCAACAACAGATCAGGAGTTTGAACCTACAAAGACAGAAAATAGCAGAAGGCAGAACAAACAATTACCCATCTTGCCTTTTTTTTTTTAAAAAAAAGAGATAAACTCATAACAAATCAATACAAACAATACCAGTTGAATTGCCAAAGCAAGTCGCCGCTTAAAACCACCACTTAGAGACTGTGGATCTTCATCCAATGAAATGGTATTCAAATCAACCTAGTATGTCGCAAACAAAATTATCTTCAGGAAGAATGTGGTGTTTCAAGCAACAAGCTCACTTGACTATGCAAAAATTAAGGCAAGTGTGCTCCATTAGGTACAAACAAATTTTTGAGACATAATCATTACCGAGTTGATGGCATTTTGAAGTTTAAAAGCGAGCTGCTCTCTCAAATAAAAGTCTGCCTTTTGCCTGGGCCATCCAAAAGTAACTTCTTCAAGTACAGTATCTGCTAAGAAGTACCTACAAGGATATATGTAAAAGATCTTATTTTTCAGTGGAACTTTTCAAACACTCCCACAGATCATAGGCATTCTTATTCAGTTTTACATAATTTAATGGTGAAAGGAGCAATTCAAACCTCTCAGGAAACTGAAATACAATACCGACTCTTTGAGAAGCTAACAATTCTGATAGACCCGTAGGATTTCCACTATCATCATATTTCTGAATGCAAATTGACCCAGAGGTAGGTGCTGATAGACCAGCCAAAAGCTGACAAATCAAGCTGTCACCTTAAGATGAAAGATAAAGAGGAAATTTAAGAATGCCATGCAGCATTTCAATGCAAACCTGTAAAAGAGTAGTCTTCCCACTCCCACTCCGTCCAAATATTAAACCAAAACTGCATGAATATAGTGGTCTCAGCAATATAAAAGCCATTCTTCAAATACAACTATTCCAACATTAAATACATGCGTACCTTTTCTCCCGAAGAGAGAGACTAATTTCATTCAACAAGTTTTGTTCAGTTCCTGGAGGTCGATAGCTGACTCTTCTCACCTAAAAGAAGTGAAGTTCATATATTTCACAACTACTGTAAAAGGGCAAAATGTGTATGTAGAGTGGCAGATTGCACAGATGTTAAACAAGCTACATGATTTTTAAGAGCAGCAGTCAGCCCAAACAAGGACTATCTGTTCAAAATATGTGAATTGCATACCAACTAGTAATGGATCGCCAATATTTCTTATGAACATCAGATTTTTAATCCAGTACTCATTTATTTTCTCCCCTAAATAAATATGTTTGCTTTACCCCTAATAGGGAAAGAGGAGTAAAAGTGCTGCATTGTATACAACACAGAAGGAACTTATCATTATCAACACCAAACGGCTAAACCAGTGTGGTGCATCTGCCACTAACTCAAATGACAATTCACAGTACATCAGTACTGGATTATATTGAGTCCTGTTCAGGACCAAACCTATCCTTTGTGTGCTAAGATGTTAAAATCCCAAGCTTGAAGAAGCCTTTTTTTGAAACAAGAACTAACAGAGCCCATATTTCTGACCAAATTAAGGGCCAGAGATTGCCGAGAATCCTTAATTAGATGGCTTCTGACTCTGAGAGCTAAACCAATCTTATCACACAGCCTAAACAATCAATTAGACCCAAACAAAATGAATTTTACCCCCACATAACGTGTTCATCAACTTTATGAACATTACCATTAACTGCTATTTTATTTATAGATTGAATTGGTGTTGTGATTCTGCATAACACTTGTAGAGTAACTAAGAACCAGTTCTATACAGAAATGCGGAAAAAATCCCTAATACCCGCGGGGGGGGGGGGGGGGGGGTAAGTTTGCACCTCCAATTGGGAGTACCCAGCTGAAATTCGTTCCGCTCGACAGCTCCAAGAAAATCTCCTGCAATTCATCAAGGCTCGTAAGGATAAAAACTAAAAGATGGGGGCAGACGGTTCAAGGACAAGAGATGCCTTGCCTGGTCCGCCTGACCGGAGAAGACGAAACCGCCGGCGGGAACGCGGCGGTGGCCGCGGCGAGCATGGTTCCGCGGGGGAGTGGAGCCTTGGAGGAACAGGGCCACCCGTTTAACGGCTTGCTCGGGCACTCATATATGCCTCAAGAAAGAGTATGAGTCAGCGGAAAGGGTTCCCGCGGCCGTAGAAAAGGAGCTACGGCGGCTCGGAGATGAGGGGGAGGCGGAGCTCCGGCCGCCGGCGAGTCGTGGTGGCGCTCGGGGCGGAGAGGGGAAGCGGCGCGAGGGTAGGTGGTGGCGTTGAGGGCTCGAGCGAGTTGGATAATGGATCGCGACCCTTCATGGGCTTAGTGGGCTGCAGCTGCTTATAATGGGCTTTGTTATGAGCTGAGCCTGGGTGTACACTGACATTTCTGGATATTGTTGCAAGCTCCTCCATCTCTGCTACTTGGGGAAAAAAAACTAGTTGTGGTGGTTTGTCCGTCATTCTCTCAACTCCATTTGTACCTTTCTATAAAATCTTTAACAAAAATAGAAAAAAAAATAATCTAAAAAAAATCACGTTGGCTATCTTTCCAGACGAGATAGAGTAGTTATCCTTGCAAGAGAACTTGGTCACGTGATGTATCGGCTGAATTCTTTTTGATTTATAATTTTCCTCGAATAAATGGTTCGGTTCGAAATGACTTAAAGTTGGCTTATACCCGTACTATCTATAATAACTAGTTTTTAAATGGTGTGTTTTTTAAATCTGGGTCAATAGAAAGATTATAGTAAAAAGTGTACTGAGTTTAGCTGTACCGGCCAAAATCATATGTAACTATTCTCCTGTGCGTACAACTTCTCACGAACAGCCAGAATTCAAATATTTAAACCATAAGCCATCAGCCTAAAAGAACCTACCCAGATGAATAGGATGGCTTCTCTGTTGCCATTTAGAAGCAATTTATTGACTTATCGGTATTCGATTCGTCCATATAAACACTTGTAATAGAACTAAAAAATATATAAATCACAGCCGAAAAAACCGACCCATCTCAATTGTTTCGCCTGAGAATACTCCCCCTATTACGCCAGGGGGAGTTCGCGCGCGGAGCGCCCCGCCACATCGCCCCTGCGCGCGCTCGCGCCGGCGCGTGGGGGGGCAAATTTCTGTACGACCAGGTGAGGTCTTTTCCCTGTACTTTCCAGAAATTACGTAGAGGTCTTTTTTCCTCACAAAGAGGACCTTTTTCTCGCGAAAAGGTCCCTGGCGGTTTTTTTCGGCGCTTTTTTCTGAAAACACCCCTCCAATTTGCAGGATTGCGCCCCACGGTTTTCTAAATTGCGTACGGGTCCTCGTTTCGTTACATATGGGTCCTTGATTTTTTACGAAAAAGCACTTTAGCTTTTTCAAAAATACGCATGTGCCCTCGATTTTTTTAAAAAAACTCCTCGCGGATCATCGCCTCTTTTACTTCGGTACACACGGTGGCTGACGCGGCGTGTCGCCGCGCCTATGAGGCTAGTACATAACATGAATGATTATCTATTCTCCATAGGCCTGGCGCCAACACAGTAAAACAAAAAACAAATTCGACCAGACAGTCCTGTTCGCACTGCTGCACACGCCACTGCTACATGAACCGCTTTGTGCGTTTTGTGAGGGCGATCCGACAGCGGCGACGGGAGCGCATTTGACCGTGCGCAGCTGACCATGTGATTGATGGCAACGCATCTTGGAGGCGAGCAGGAAGTGGTCTTGGATTTTGTGACGAAGGTTAGCACGAATCTCGGGCCTCTCTTTGTGCTCTTGTGTTTGTCTGGGGTCGAAATTCCATGCCGAGAGCTACAGGAATGACCCTTCTCAGTGGACAGTAGGAAAGCCCTAATCACCTTGCTAAAATCTTCTTGGCAGCAAGAATGGTGGTATCGTCACAGTGGATTGTGATTCAGAAGTAACTGCCAATGTCCAGCGATCAGGCTGGCTCACATCACTTGCAGAAGAAACATGGCACTGAATAGCTTGGGTGATGCCTGCCCAAGTTGGTCAGAAATTGGGAGGGCAGTTTTTTCAAGGCTTCTTTTGCGACGCATAGATTTCAGAAGAAAGTTCTGTTTTCGCATGAGATAGGTGGACCTACCGATTCCAGTGAAAACAGGCGGAACTGAACGAAGCTGCCATAGCAGTACGATATAGAGAGCTGCATGTCACCAAACATGTTTCACGAACACGAGCAAGGACGAGTGGATTCCCACGAGATGTTCTTCGTCTTTTGGATTCGCGTTGGAGCACTCCTCGCTCCTAGGCCCCAGCACGAGCTGATCAGGAATAGCCTGCACACCAGACCGAAGCAGCCTCTAGCAATGGTCCATTCTGTGCCTTCCCAAAGCCACACACCTTTCTGGGACAAACCCCAAACAGCTGGGGTCGACATTGTTACCACAGCTAGCTGGGCATCTTCTTTGCTGGACATCGAGAGAGACAATGGCCATGCGCCAATGTTCTTCAATTTTCTGATCGTATCTTGTTCAGTTTGCACATCGATCAGTCGCGACATTGTTCACCGCTAAGAAACCAGGAGAACGGCCGGAATTCTCCCTGTTTATGGGGGCGAGACACGGCTTTTGCATACAGAGCTCAAACGAGTGGTCAATCATAGGTTTGCTTACGGGTGAACTGATTGGTGGTTCATAAAATACATGCAAATATTTAAATTCGACTCTTTTTCGGTTTGGCGCAGAAATACTGGATAAGTGACTGCCTTCTAGCTATTTGTACGAATTGATAGTCTTGAGTTGTGATATACGTGGCCGTCCTAGTAGAGACCGTGTTTCAGGGTTCAAGCCCAAATGTGTGTGTTGTTATTGTTATTTTTCGAAGTTAAATTTAGTAGTACACGGATGTGATATAACTCTATCGCCTTTCGAAAATATAGTATTGTACATTGGCAGTGGCTAGATATTGTAACATATTTTTTTTTAACTTGCATCATATTATATTTATGACATAACTCTATTGTCTTTCGAAAATATAGTTGTATTTGTTATACAATTATAATAGTTGTAATATCTATATAATTAATCTATATTGTTATAATCTGTTCCTACCAAAATAAGTGCTGTAGATTTTCTTCTTTTTCTCTCGATTAATAAGATAATTTCTTATCTATATATGATTAATTTATACTGTTATAATATGGCCCCACCGAAAATACGTGGTTTAGATCTTTCCTTTTTTTCTCTCGGTTAATGAAAGAATTTATAAGAATTTTGGTTTTTTCTAATTTAAGGATTGTTGTGGGATTTTCTAGGCTCCAAAGCAAAAGAAGTACCTTGAATATCACCAGTTATCGGTAGATACAGAGATACCTATGTAAATTCGTTTCCTACTGTACTAGTCCACATTTGCAAACTACTGCAGTAATACTGCAAGGGCCAGAGCAAAGTGAATAATCACCCAAGTTCTTCATTTGAAGTTTGAGTAGGTTATTTTTAGAAAAGGTTTCGAGTAGGATCCTCATAAACATGAGGCCAAAGTGTAACCTGCCAAAGTAGGCATGTGCTAGGTATCATGCTAATCAGTTGTGTGTGTGCCTAAAAATAGTTTCTGCACAAGAAAGATGCATGCACAAACTAGACTTCAGTCCTAATCAAACTACTCGAGATCTTCAGTGATCTAGCCTGAAATCCTTCACTGTACCAAGAACTAGGTACATTCAGACTCTTGCACACGTCTCAGTGTACAGTGGATCTGATGAACGAACTAGGTACATTCAGACTCTTGCACACGTCTCAGTGGACAGTGGATCTGATGAACGAACTAGGTACATTCAGACTCTTGCACACGTCTCAGTGAACAGTGGATCTGATGAACGCCCCTGCTTAATCCATCATACACACATGCAAGATGCCAAATGGTGGGTAACAACTAACAGATCCTAAGCAGAGCCATAACAATGATTCCTAGCTAGAGGGCAAGCTAATGAGGACAGTGCCATGTGTAGTTATATAGGGCCATCACTGTCACTGGATCATCCTTTATGCAAGCAATGCCACCAACAAGAGTTCACGAGCAAGCATAATTAGGGGGCCAAGCCCACACAAAGCCATCAGGTAGGTCCATAAAACACCAATTACATCAAGATGCAAACCATATATTTAAGTTTTGATATCTGACAATACCCTCACACACATGATTGATATCACCTCCCCTCCCCCCCCCGCGGGGCGCGCCCGTAGTGTTGCATACAACTCAATTCAGGTACCAAACAGATAGGGATTGAAACAGCAAGCACACACATACATATATAGTATACTAGTATACTCACTATGCTTAATTCATGATCAAACCAGCAGCTTCTGACTTTTCCTTCCTCTCTTTCTTCCTTCATTCCCCCTATAATTCCAGCACCAAATCTGTATCCAATCAGAAAGGCAAGTTCAGTGTAAGTACAATGCAGTTTGCATCACCATACAGTAACCAGAGGACTCTCCAGAAGTAGTATGGAACATTTCATTGTCAAGACTGCATTTGGTGATGGAATGATGGATTACTGTGCTGTGTGATTGCAAGATTGATGGACAGGGACGTGCATGCGCTACTCACAGTCTGCATCGGTCTTGATCCAGTGGCCGCTCTTGTTGCCGTTCAGCTCGCCGCTGTCGGGAGAGGTACTGAAGGCGCGGTTGGTGCAGCAGCCGAAGCTCGGCATGCGCTGGTCCTTGCGGCACCGGAGCTTCGGCGAGGCCAACGGCTCGTCGGAGTCTCCGGTGGCGCCACTGCCATTGTCAGGGGCACCGCGCTTGCGGTTCTTCTTGGTCAGGTTCCTCGTCAGGATTGTGCTCTCAGGGTAGACTTTCCTGTGGAAGATTTGAAGGATCTGCAATGAGCAAATGTTTCTTCTTTTCAGAACTCTGTCAAATGCTGATCACTTCCGAAAATTCAGTTTATCATTGTGTTGTATAAAGAATTATTAATTAGCACAGTTTTAATTAGTATCACATTGTGTGCATGTCATATGACACAAATGTTTTCTGAAGTGCCCTAAAAGAAGTGTTTTCTGAAGTAACTTATTCAGATATTTTTCATAAAAAGTCTAAAGCGTCCACCCAAGGAATTAAAAAAAAGGAAAAGAAAAGCAAAAGTGTCTGGAAGGATATAACAAGTCAAGCATCCTTGTTCTAGGCTAAGAATAAAATGACAAATGAAATGATCCATAAAGGAAGGTCCATAAAGATAACATTAGACAGGAGATTGCAAACAAATCGCCATGTCAACTCATTGCCCCCACTTCTAACGACAACTATGATATGACTCGAATCGACTCTTCATCAAAAGATAATCAACTATGATATGATAGTTTAAACTCGGCCTGTCCGTTTATATTAGTAATGGAGTAGGACATACATGTGCAATGGATTGGCATCGATCGTGGTATCTTCTGGTCAGTAATCAGAAGGTCAATGTTGATTAGTACCTTGATCCTACCTTGGTAATTTAATTACTAGGCAAACTTTGAAGTACTTTTGGACCAGTACGAAAAATCCTTCCTGCTGAAGCCTAAAGTGGGAAAACTACTGGCAGAAAAGTATGTAATGAGGTGACTATCAACTCGGATTCTCAAAATTGATTTTTGTCTAAACCTCTCAAGACTGATGCCCAAAATAGTCATTTAGAAGAAAATTTATGACCAATTCTGGTAAAGCCCTCAAATAATTAAGTGAAATTGCCTTATTCCTTTTCACCCCTAATTTCCATTGAATGGCTTCAATATCACATATCTTCCACCTTGATCAAGATATATGATAATTTGATTGTGGGATAGAGTTCTTAGATGCACAAATATATAAAAATAATCCCCCAAAACTCAAATGTTTGTTCAATTTTCTCGACTTAGTATACTACTCAAATACATTAAAAACTATAGTACCTCTGTACTCATGCAAATATATCTGTAGTCATGCAAATTAGGAAAAAATGGCTGCATGTAGAAAGTATCAAGATGCAATGTTATTGAACAAAACAAGCACCAAATTTTAATTCAGCCTACCACATAATAGCATTTTAGTACAAATTAATAAAAAAAAACGACACTAAACTATACTGTAGTAAGTCAATGAATTAGCCAAACGTACAGCTAAAAATCAATGGGAAGTTTACGGTACACCCACACTAACATGAGCCATTGATTTCGTGTGATCGAATGGCTGATATTTACTATTACCTCTCAGTTGGTAAAAAGGCTACCAATGACTATAAAGGGTTAATATGGACTTTGCATTCCATATAAATGAGGAAGTAAATAAAAATATCATTAAAGCACAGCGGTAAATAAGGGGGGAAATATAATGATGCTAATTAATGTTCTTTCGTTTTTGCTCACTTCACTTTTTTCTGGACTCGGTACAGACCCTTTTTTTTAGGACAGACTCGGTTCAAACTAGGTGGTGATCGGTTCGGCTGAAAGCCTCATGGCTTATGGCTGAAAACACTGTAACTGGCTGAAAAAAGCACTGTAGCTGACAGAGGCTTATTTAACATAATTAAATTTAAAAAATTTAAAAATAGAAAAAACATATTAGCCCATTACGTATAATGTAAACAAATACAAGGAAAAAAACCGGTAAAAAAACTCAAAAAAACCAAAAGTTCAAAAAAAGACGAAATTTATGAATAGTGCAAAAATAAGCTGAAGCCAGAAGCTGAAGCCATATTGATCAGGGCCTAGAGTCTACTCGTACTAGAACATAGGATGCGTACACTGATTAATACTTAAGTAATTTTGATAAATAATTTACATATCATTGACGACATATATGCAGAATGTATATGATATATATTGATTTGAAGTATAAAAATATGATTTTGTTTTTTTACTTTTAACGTTCATCAAGAACAAGTATAAAAATAGAATTATTGTGGAACCGTACGTTCGTGTGGTGAGAAAAAAACTTGTGTTCAAGGTATGTATGATATATAGGAATGTCTAAACAACATTCGACTGTTTTTGTCCTAAAAAACAGTCAGATTAATCTGGGATATTAGATCTCCATCCAACGGATCCACTCATACAAGCCCCCCTAAAAAAATGACCCCCTCAAATAAAATGATCTAGGGCGTTGGATCTCCATCTAATAGCTCAAAATCTAACTGTTTTTATCCTAAAAAATAGTCGAATGTTGTATAGACTGATATATATGGGAGTCATTGGGTGAATGAATTGGAAAGAGATAGTTAATCCATTTAAAACATTCCTTTTTAACATAGCCATTAACTTGCTATACATAGAGTTCTCATATAGCCAATCTTACCCTTGATCAATGGACGATTAAGATTTAATACTCCTCTTACCCTATAGATGGTAAGTGGAGCACTGTAAAAAGAGCTCAAAAGTCAAAATCAATACAAGAATTTGCCAAACTTTGCAGATGTTTTGTCTTTCTAAAGAAAACCAGAACAAGATTACCTTTTGAAACTTGCTCTTAGTCACCGTCGCACTCGCCGGCACTCCGTCGCCGGCGGCGCCTTTCTCATACTTCACCTTCCTCTTCTTCATCATCTTGTGACCGCCGCTGCCTTTCCCCGCTTTCCCTTCCTCCCTCTCTCTGCCTCCGTCCCCGCCGTCCTCGCTCTCGGCGACGGCGACGAGCGCCACCTTCTCCTCGGCGAAGCGCGTGCGCATGAACAGCTCACCGAGCGAGGTGCGCCGGCCGCCGCCCTCCTGCTGCTCATGTCGCGACTCGGCGTCACTGCTCACCGGGGAGCCGAACAGGAAACCCTGCAGCGGGCAGTCCACGCCCATGGCGAAGCTCACCCGCGCCGACGCCACATCGCTGGCGGCGTTGCCCCCGAGGACCTTCTCCAGCTCGGCGCTCACCACCATGAGGTCGTCCTCCGTGGTGGTGTTGTCGTCCTTCTCCGCGATAGCCTCGACCACGGTGATCGCCTTCTCGACAGCGGCGGCCTCTGGCGGGGGGAAGGTGAAGGTGGGTGTGACGGCGCCGTCGTATGCTTCGTCGACGGTGCCATTGCTGGTGTCGACGTCGTAGTCTTCGTCATCGTCGTCTCCAGGGATGGCCACGGCCGCGATGCCTAGCGTGCCGATGGTGAGGAGGCCGCTGCCGCCGAAGTTGAAGAGGTCGGTGGCAGTGACCGGCGGCGAATGGTGGTTAGTCGCGAATGCGTCATCGGCTAAGTATTCGGTGGCGGAGGCGACGAAGGTGTCGGGGTCCGGTGAGGCTAGCCCGGTGATGCAATTGCACGCCCCACCTGCAGCGACAGGCATTTGTTAAATTATTTCAGCAAATTGAATAGAATTTGAAGGAGCTAGCATGCCACCATAAAAAGTTTGCTATACAGAAAAACTAGCTGAGTTATCCACACAATTGCACGATTAAATATTATAAGTACTATATTTATCACACAACGCCTATAGAAAATATAGTTGTATTTGTTACACACTAGCAACACTTAATAAACACGTACAAAGCTGCGCTAGCGAGCGTGTGCACGCACGCTAAGCTCGGGTCGCTGACCGCGCGCGCGGCCTGGCCAGCTGGTACAGTTTGTGCTAACTTGGTTGGTAGTAACTTCGTGAATTATAGATAATAACTTTTGTGCATGAGACAGTAACTTTGCAAATGTAAATAACTGATGAATTATAGATGATAACTTTATATTCAAGAGATGGTAGCTTTTTCATACCTAACAACATGCATGCATACAATAGGAGAGAGAAGAAAATAAGTGCACTTAACTTGTGATTTTTATCTTGTTTACAAGTTAGAAATTAAAATAACTCTTTCACCAAAAGTCTGATCTGCGATCCGTTTGCATCATTGTATTCGAAATTATGAGCTTAACAAAAACAATATCCATGTTGGATATGTTTCGACGCTGCAAAATTACTACATGTATAGGTGATAGTAACATCATGAACTATAGATGATAACTTTATGTACAGGCGATAGTAATTTTTTCTATAATTAATAACTTTGCTAGTAACCGTTCGTGCGGTAGGTTGGCGGGGCAATTGGCTGATTGGGTCGGTCAGAGTCACGCGCTTATTCTAAAGTAGCTACTGAATAGTGTGTGTATATATAATCTGCATTGTTATAATATGACCTTACCAAAATAAGTCTATGTTCCAAAGTGTTGTGGCTTTTGGCTGATATGGCATTGTAGCGACTGTTAGTTTTTTAGTTATTCAATTAAAAGAAAATGAAGAAAAAAATAAAAACACTGTTAGATCTCCACAGATAATGTAAAAGAAAAAAAACCACGTTAAGTAAGAAGACACTGTGTTCAAAACAACTTTTGGCTTCTGTAAGTCAGAAGTCATCGCTATTTGAAACCATCGCTATTTGAAACGGTGCTAAGTGTTATACATCCTTCTTTTTTTCTTGATTAATAAGATAATTTCTAGTTTTATTTTTTTTAATTAATATAGGAATTTTTTGTCCTTACAACGAAGTAGATGCCTTAAATCCCACCGGTTGTCTATGTTCATACAGATGACACTTGAAATCTTACTGACATTTATGGCCCTTTACTGTAAAAGTAAAATACGTGCCAATTTGTTTTTCGTAATAAAAATGTGTGAGATATTTGTCGTAAAAATTTACTTCCATGATATTACAGTTTAATAAATTTACTAACATATTGTGCTAAAAATAAATAGTGGAAGTTATATTTTAGAAATAGTGCATCATACAAAAGACAAGATTTTTTTTTATTGGTGAGTGTAAGAAAAACTTTAGTTAAAATAAATCACAAAGTTTGTACAATTTTTTTACAATTTTTTTATTGGTGAGTGTAAGAAAAATACTCTAGTATTTTTTCTCTTATGTACCTTAGACGTGTATGTCAGTATGTGTATGGCAAATTGATTTATGAAACAGCTACGAGAATTTCATTGACACATGCAGTTCTATCGGCTTTTCCACAAGATTAGCATCCAAAAGATCATCATAAATATCGATGGATTCATACGTGTTCGCATCAAAAGGCAGTGAGGAAGTAAAGCAGAAGGCAAGAGGATGTACGTACCTCCACCGGTGTTGAACTCTTTGAGCACGTCGTTGTTACTCCGAAGCTTTCGGTGCATCCAACCTAGGAGCTGACACACCAAGATCACGAGAGGATGATGGTATTGCCATTTGTATGTGGTTAGTCTCAAAACCCTTGTGAAATATTTTCTTCTGATCAGATCATACTAACAAAGTTTGCTCCAATATCAGTAACAAATAGAATGGCAAAACTACAAATCCAGAGCAGCGCACATCCTTGTTTATTTTCTTTCATATGTAACATATTCATCCATCAATAGATGTCGATAATAATAGGAGGAGGAACGCTTCGAGAGTGGTTCTATATCTACATTGATCCAATCCTAAAACCACCATCAATTAAGTTATCACTAAATAGAGAACACGTACTTAGGAAACAAGAAATTGCAAACATCCAAAAACATAGCCATTTGCTTGTAATTAGTGTAGAATAATTTGTTGATAAAGGAACAAAAAATGATCATGAAGAGTAAGCAAGCAAGAAAGAAAGCTAGGCATGCACTGACCTTCATCTTGGAGAGGCTTGTCTAGCTGGGGTATGAGGAGGCATTAAATTAATAGACGAAGGAGGAGGGAGAAGGCGCTAGAGGAGCCGCACTGCAGCTGCTGCAGGGGTGATCTTTCAGTCGGTAGATCAGAACATGAGGAAGGCTACAAATGGTCGAGGAGGGGGCAGGGTCGCTTGCAGCCAGCCACACCCATGCACCCTCTCTCTTTGTAGCCTTGTATGTGACTCAACTGATGGCCTTGATCCCGTAGCTATTCCAATGATCACTTCCTCCGTATGACCGTGTCACCGTGTCAATGATCACTTTCACACCAACAGAGCAGGTGTGTCTAGTACTATTTTTTCGTTTTTATTCGATGATCAAATCATTAATTTTTTAAAAAAGACCAAGCATCATAGAACAATTAAAAAAGAAAAATAGATATATCTTTATTGCTATATCGAGATTACAGCATATTCTTATAAAGCGATTAAAAAAAGGATGCTACTAGTCTTAACTTTGCTATTCCTTGCCTCCATTGTGTGTTGCTTGATCTTGTTCTCGTGTCTCTTTTTTTTTATCTTGTGTTGTCTTCTCCGGTAATACTTAAATAGCGCTAAAGAGGTATCAGTTGTTCTACTGGAACAAATATCTTGTCGATTCCTCACGTCTGATCGAGAAATAGGTTAATTGGTTATTTATCAGTGGGAGAAAATCGTAGCAACAACCGTGAGGCAGTCGTGCAATTATTGGGGGATAGAGCCTCACGTGCTCCATTTCACCACACGGAAATTGCTTGAAGTTAAGCTTGTTTATCAGATAATAGGATCTCTGAGTAGTTGCAGACCGGGTAGTAATTCTCTTATCAGGGCTACTCGGGCAGTAATCCTCCGATCAGGGGTCCTCAGGCAGCATAGCTTTAAGTGATCTACGACCATAGTAGCTTAGAACCTTAGTTATGTATTAAAACCATATTTAATGCATTACTCATCAGCTTTTCTTCTGCTGGATTAGTTATTGATCACTAATCACAAAAGTAGTTATTGGTAGGAGTAATAGAAAGTCAATATGATGTAGCCTTAGTGCCGTACTAATAGCTTTATTAGTTACATATGAGTGTGACACGAGGAATGCACAGTGTACGTTCGTTCGTGCAGATAATTAAGATAGCTGAACGGTTCAAGGCACTATAGCCATTTTTTTCTCAAATTTAACATTAGAATATCTGTTTTTGCAAAAATTACTCTATCCCCAAACTCGGAAGACGAGGCAGGCGACACTTATCACTTGCCACACCACCAAAGATTGGCAGGAGCAGGCGGGCACAACAGTAGGAGCGAGCTCGGCAGGCGAGGGCGCAGTGCGGCAGCCGAACGGGTCCACGGTGTTGCCGAGCTGCCGCTGCTAGGTAGCTGCGTGCATAGCTCGGTGGTGCGTTGCCGAGCACTGGCAACTCGATAGGTGGCGCGTCACACGCACAGGGGGTAGGGAGGGGGGCTCAGTTGGCCGCTGGTGCGGGAAGAGGGAGATTCTCACGTGGCCAACTGCGGCGAAGCGATGGCGCGATATATGATTCTCGTTTTATTTACCCAGGATTCCACAGCAATCCGCACCCGCGTGCACCGACGTGGGAATGTCATCGCGAACGCCTTCCCGCATGCATAAAATTGGAGGCCTAGCGGTTTGCCTTCTCATCTGAAGCCACTCTCAAATTCTTTCCTGCTGAGCGAGAGAGCGGCGAGGGCGAGGAAAGGAAGAGAGATTTAAAGGCGACTTTGTAATATATTTTCGAAGTGGTTTAGATGTGATTTATGTTGAAAGGATTGCAGAGCAGGTGAATACCTTCAGAAAAGAAAAAATTGATCATATACCCTCCATTTAGATGGAAATTGAGGATTTACCCTCCTGCCCCATGTGTCAGTGACTTATGATGATCCCACGTGTCATTGAGATGTGGAGGGTAAATCCTCAATTTCCCAACTAAAGGGAGGGTATATGATCCGATCTCCCTTCAGAAAAAGGTATGTTTCATTCATGTGTGAGCAATGTGCTTAATATGTTGTTGACGTTTCATTAGTGTAACGGTGGTTTGGTACTATGGAATACTTTTGGTAACTATGTTTAGTTGACGGATGTGTTTTTGTAATTAGCCATGTTTAGGACGTATTATATATTTATATTTATTGCTCTCGTGCGATTACTGAAAGTTGTAAAAATAATGGTTTGGTACGTACTGTTAGTTGTAATATATATGTGTGTGTACATATGTGTGTGTATATATATACGTGTGTATCTGTATACATGCCTTAGGCATATTGATCCTTTTTTGTAAATAGCTGAAGAAATATGTGCCGTTATTTTTAGTGTTCCCGGTGCATACGTAATTTCGAAAATATGTATGTAAATTTGCGTGTATATACTTATTGATCTTGTTAGACTAAAGAAATATAAGAAATGATGCCAGGATTGCAAAAGTGTGCACTATTAGTTGTAGTATTTGTGTGTATATATGTATGCATATACGTGTGTATCTGTATGCATGCATATAAGCACATGGCAGTAGGCATAATTGGTAGCTCAGCATGCACATGTGCATGATTATTCTTAGTTATGGTAGCATATAAGCACATGGCAGTAGGCATAATTGGTAGCTCAGCATGCACATGTGCATGATTATTCTTAGTTATGGTAGGTTGTATTTAGCATCGTTAGACACCGACACATTATTTTCTATATTATAGGGAATGGCTGCTAGTGACGGTCACAAGCGTGGTACGTTGCTGAACCTATCTTAGGATGGGCAGCATTGTTGTTAGGTGTGGTCGAGCTGTGACGAACCCCCCCTTTGTTCTTCGGGGAGCTCGAGAGGACTGGCCTCTTGACGATTAGTACAATCTAGTTCTGCAGCGGACCGGTTGTTGCAATCAACACAATATCTTTTTTTGTTGTTCCTCACACGTGTCGTCTTCGTGCAGGCCATTCGCACCGACACACCTACTTCCATCTTTTCCTAAAGGCAGCCTGACCCCGAACCTCCTTCACCGGGGGGGAGGGGGACGAGAGAGCACAACACGTTCATCCTTATCACAGAGATAGCTCGACACACATGACACCCTAGGCAGCAACGTCGACTCACCTATCTGAGACTAGGAGGTGCAATAGGGAATGTACGAACCCACGGACCAACCGCGTCTTCGGCAGTGTGACGAGTGGTGCGATCGAACATACGACATCTACATTGTCCACCAATACGGTGTGGACTACAAGGCATTAGCCTTCACTGCAGGGGCTACCATGGAGTAGATTACCCTGAAGGTTCATCATCTGTGCAACACGTGATACCGGTGCTTACAATTATGAGTTCCATTGCCGGTTCATGATTCAACTTTCTTCAGCTAACCGAACATTACAAACATGCAGGTCTTGAGGCTAGAGTTCTAAGAGTAGGTTGCCAGTTCATTCTCCATGGAGCATACGACGCAGGATCGTCTATTTATAATAGGCTATTGTAGTTCTACCTTCCGTCAGCCTAACGAAACATGTTTCCCTCCACAGAACGCCAATAATTACGTGGAGGACTGGGTGTAGTAGATGTTTCATTTCGCAT
The DNA here is from genome assembly GCA_017311315.1 of Dendrocalamus latiflorus. Classification (NCBI taxonomy): domain Eukaryota; kingdom Viridiplantae; phylum Streptophyta; class Magnoliopsida; order Poales; family Poaceae; genus Dendrocalamus; species Dendrocalamus latiflorus. The sequence continues at coordinate 2,134,546 of CM029645.1, forward strand.
ATCTCTAACCTACTTTGTGCATGACGGTATACTACAAAGTGTTGCTATTTATTCCAATGGATCGACAGTCCGAAGATGTACAACAGGGCATTCATCGAGCAGAAATACACAGTGAACTACCCGATGGCATCAGAGAGATTTACATGTTGGAAATCTTACACCTTGGATGATAACAGAAAGGCCAAGACGACATACAACAATGGTAAGACGCTGATGGTCCCACTGAACTCAAGGTTATTTTTAACTGGGACAAACCTACATAAGTTGTGGAATATGAGTACTAGGCGCGGGTAGCGAGGGCTAAAACCCGCAAAGGAGTGAATGAAAATGCACCGATGGACCCAATCTATACGATGAATGTCTACAAGCTTGACTTCTAGAATGCGCAAATGTATCTTAACTGTAGTTGGAGTTGATAGTTCACACATGTTGCCATTTGTATCGTACGAGAAGTGAGGCAAACATGCATACCTAACCCAACCGTACGCGCCATGTAATGCACACCTTCATTGTGAAGTGTTATGTCGGGCTACACAGGGTCATTACAAGCTGTTCTTTTAAGCTTTTAAAAGCTGCTTTTTGGCTTTTCTAAAGTAACTAGCTTTCAAATGGAGTATCTTTTTAAGACGGGGTCTACAAGTTAATTGTAGTACACACTGTAATGACTTTATTTATATTGGCCAAAACCGTACGCGAGTTTCTATTACTCTGTATTCTCTTTTGCGAACAGTCCAAAAGCCATAAGCTGCAGCCATAAAGCATAAACTGAAACAAAAAAGAACAGACCCTACAATAATTTTTTACAATAACGCATTGCTGGAACTTAATACAGGGAGTTGATGATGGTGGTTTACCTACCCCTTGAAAACCCCTTTGCACATTCCTAAAAAATTTCCACCCTGATACGAACAAAACAGTGTGTGGATAATATAATTTTTTTAATACGTATCAAAGCACAGGTATTTAATTAGTTTACACAGGTTTTCACCTAATTAAAAAAAATGCTCACGTGGCGCTGCCGAGCACGTGCCGAGGTAGGGTAGCTCAGCAGGTGCTGCCGAGCCTAGGGAGCTCGGCAACCCATGAGCTCACCTAGCTGTTGTACTGCTCCCTCGTCTGTCGAGCTCACTTCGGCTACCATGCCCACCCACTCCTGCCGAGCTCTGGTGGTACAACAGGTGACAGATGTCGTCTTTCGAGCTCAGAGACAAGCCTATTTTTATAAAAACAGGTGTTCGGAGGTTAAATTAAAGAAAAATATGTAACTAAGTGCCAAATTCGTAAAGGGTCTAAGATAGCTTCAAGGACTATGTAAGATATGTTTCTCCAGGAAAACCACAGCTCACAAGCCTGTCGCTAGACATGTCACAACAAAACCAAACCGATACTTAGAGATCGATGGATTGAAGGATCAATCTTCGTCACCAGTAAGCTGTTCGACCGATGTACCGACCGACATGACACGACCTATATATTACCATGTCAAATCAATTCCATATATGCATTCCATTTATCTCTAGATTATATATATACACACACAATTAATGCTAACTATCTCACTTAATAAGCTAGGGTTGTATAATAGGATTGGACCCGTACGTTCCTCGGTATTTAATATCTTTCTACAATTTAGTGTGACCTATTGAATGCTTTTTTGGGCGCATTTGCGTTGATAGCATTGGAATCGGACGATAGTTAGAGAATGTGCTAGTGCGGCACCCTCTTGTCCATTTACTTTGGTTGTTCTTTAGTAGGAGTTTTATCTACATTTAATAGGTTGTCACATAGGTATTTTTAATGATACGGCAACATTTTTAAGAAGACAGAGAAAAAGTAAGTTTCATCTAGATGAAACTCTCTTGGCACGATTACCAACTCTATATGAGTCATGAAATTAAATGTCTATGAAATAATAGAATGAAACTATGCATTGAGGATAGACGTTTCATCCATGTTTCATTTCATTTTACATGATGTGGCAGTTTTGAAAACAACGTTATAAAATTCTTCATTGAGAATGGCCTTAGGAATACATAGATTGCATGGTCTATTAAGTGTGTTTTTTGTGTGTGTACTTGTGTTCATTAGATTGGAATTCCGACAGCAAGGTAGGAAAGAATGTGGTAACGTAGCACTCTCTTACGACTTACGCGCTTTGCACTCGATTTTAATAGAGACTAAGATATGCCTATATATCTTTCTTGGCCACGAAAATGACTATGAGGTTAGGCTGTACATGTATGCATGCAACAAGAGTTCACAGACGGTCCAGACGTATCAGTCTGGCTGTGGCACCGAGTGTGCCCCAAGAGTCGGGCGGATTCATTTTAGGGCCTGTTTGGAACAGAGGAATTTCACAGAAATTTTGCAGGAATTTTGCAGGAAACAGTTCAATTCCCGCAGGAATCGGGAAAAATTCCCGCATTCCAAACAGGGCCTTAGCTTATATACTGTAGCTATATGTAGCTATAGTAGATTTTTCAAAAGCCATGTGTTTTTTTAGGTGAGGTCTAAAGGTCAATTACAGCAAAAAGTGTAATAAATTCAGCTATACTGACCAAAATTACATACGACTATTTTCCTGTACGTACTGTCTCTCACGAACAGACCAGAATTCAAAACACCACAGCCATAAGCTATAAGCCACAGTTCGGAAAAACTCACCCATATATATTCCTATGTGTCTCCTGGCGCCCATGATGAGAGGTCCATGTGATTATGTGAATGATAATAGGGTTTTGATAATCATCATCTGGATGGAATCAATCCAAAAACCATCCAAATCTTTGAACTTTTGATTGGCATCGCGATTCGTGCTCCGGTGTCCTTTCCAACGAGTTCATCTTCTTCTCCGACGAGGTTAGGGCTTGGGCAGCATCTTCTTCGGCAAGGTTTGTCGGGGTTCTTCCTCCTCGCCGATGAGCCCGAGTGGAGAATCCCGCCCTCGGCGCCTAGGGTTCACTGTTCCCCCCGGGCGAGGTAGGAGGTGGTGGGCGGCGACGACGGAAGATACTAGCTATTAGGTTAGGCGAGGATAGCATGGCGGGACAGGGTAGGGGTGGCGCGGTGAGATAGCAGGGGCGCCGTTGGGTGTGGGTAGTGGAGGAGTGGGCGCGGAGTGGTGGGCGGAGGCGCACGGAGCTGCTCCTAGGAGAGGAGGGGGCGGCACCGACGACAAGGAGGGGGCGGTGCGGAGGACAACAATGAGGGGGCAGCATGGGCATGGGAGGTGGCGGGGTAGAGTCAGGGGCGGAGCTACAGTGATGCATGGGGGTGCAGTTGCACCCCAAAATTTTTTGCACAAAAATCTAGTATATACCCTCCTTAATACAGAGACTATACACTAGAAATATTTACAAGTATGAAGGAATTTCTGGCAGCCCAGTCATCCAGCCCCGCCCAAAAGACGTCGCAGCACAATCAAGCCTAGTCAAGCAAGCCCAAGACCCCAAGATCCAAGTGAGCGATCGGCCATTCCAGTGACCAGCAACCCATCCAGCCATAAGCCATTTCTAATCCATCATCTCCTGATTCTTCTCAGCCGCCGCAACACAAGACTGGAGAGCAGACCAGGAGACACTTCAAGTGGCACCAGCTCCTAAGCTCGGAGCTCCATGCCGCGCCTGCACGTCACGCGACCACCAGCTCCATGCCTCCACCATGTGCGCGGTGGCTCCTCCACTTCGACTTGGCTCGGGCTCCATGGGCCACGACATCGGTGTGACGCCCGGCGTCCACGCGACCAAGCCTCATCTCCTCAGTGCATCACAGCACCGTAGATCACTAGATCTGAATTTCTCTACTGTACTCTCTAGTTCCTCTAGTTGTTTTCCTTTTGGTTTGAGCTCACAATCGACAAGCATAGATTTGTTCTGATGTTCTATTGTTCTCTAGTAATGACTGATGTGATATTGGGATATTTATTTAGTTGTTTTGAGAAGTTAAATTAGCCTTCATTTATTTTGATTTAGGTAATCTAAGCAGATTTAAGCTACTTGCTCTGATTGGTCTTGTCATGATGCCGAGTCTCTGTTGGTCAACTTGATTCATTTGCAATGTTGTTACAGATAACCAGAAATTCTAATTTTCTTTCCTTCGGTAATCGGTATGAGTACAAGAAAGGGAATGATAATTTTTTATTGCAATATTATTATTACAGAGAACTAAAATATGAAGAAGAATAAAGATCTAGCCTTTTTATAGAGTGCTCATTCTACTCAAGCTGAAAAGACACAGAAGATATCTTCTTCTTCAACTCCGTACTCAAACAAAGAAAGCAGGACTAATAGTATTTTGCCTTCAATTGCTGAGACTCAAACAAACATTAACAGTGAGAAGCCTGAGGAGACAATATATGATGTTGATCTTCTTGCACATGATCTAGGAAAGAGAATCCCCATCACTTCTTATTCTATAAATGAGCAAGATGCAGTGAGAAGATGATATATTGCAAAAGGGCCATGTCAGCCAAGGACACATGATTTTCCACAAAGACAAATTGGAGGTATGCAAGTGTAGAGAGGGTATTTTCAGTAATGAATCTTGTGAAGAACAAGCTAAGAAATAGTATGAGTGAAAAATACTTGAATGATTGTTTAGTTACATACATTGAGCTCAAGTTTTTTCTACAAATTAGTGATGATACTGTCATCAATCGCTTTCAAAGCATGATTGAAAACCGTATCAAATTGTAATTTTCTAAAAATATTTTGTGATGTTGGTTGTAGTGTGAACATGTAATACTTGAATGATTGTTTAGTTATATTTGAATTTGTGTTAGAGCAGACGTGCTTTAAATTCGCACGCCCATCGTCCAAATCCTGTCTCCGCCACTAGGCGGAGTGAAATGCAGTTGTGGGCTGTGAAATGCAGGAGGCGGCGGGGGCGGAGACTCGGAGGGGTTAGAGTTAAGAGTTGTGCACGAATCTCAAAGCAATTTGACAGTGGAAAATCTGGCTAATTTTTAGGAAGAAAACATTGAGTGATTGTTAGACATACCCATGATAATAATATATATTAATTGCGCACCACCGGGGGAAATTATTAGCCATCACATACGTACGTACGTACATACTCATTATATTAAAGGTGGGATATCCGGGAGTTAAAGCCACATTTGGCACTATTTTGCATCGTATTTACAAAAATAGCCGTATACGCACTATATTGACAAAAATGTCACTTCTGTCGTCCGGTGGGTGGGCGGTAGCGCCCGCGAGGTGACACTCAGCGAGGCCACCGGCGACAGGCACCAGACGGCAGGCAAGCCTACCATCTGCCCACTGGATGGCAGGCTGTCTACCGTCTGGTGAGGGAGCGGTAGGTGGCCCTGCCGCCCGTCCACTGAACGGCAGAAATGATATTTTTGTCAATACAGTGCATATACAGTTATTTTTATAAATATAATGTAAAATAGTGTCAGATATGGCTTTCACTCGGATCTCTTTTTTGCAAATACGATATAAAATAGTATCAGACGTGGCTTTAACTCGGATCTCTGGCTAATGCTTCAGTCCTCGTCATTGCTTATTTCCTCTTCAGCGGACGTGTGTACCGTATTAAGCCCGAGCGCTCCTAGTGAGCGGTTAATGCGACGCGGCCTCTGGATCCAATTGTCGTGTGCTCAGCCAGTCTACATGCTCCCTATGCACTGGGCTCATTTCGCTGGTAGCTAGCACAATGTGGAGTCGAACAGGTGATACATATATGTGCAGTGGATTCAGATCTGGTGTTCTGTAGATAGGTTATATTGACACGTGAAGGTATCTGTGCGGGTAGTGTGCATCGGTGGAGTCGAATAGGTGATGCATACGCGTGCAATGGATTCAGATCTTGTGTTCTGTAGATAGGTCTTCAGGGTCTTCATGATCAGTGCTTGAGCATATGGCCATTCGCTTCGGCTTTTTTTTTTTTTTACGTTGTGGCAGATGGTTTTTGACTGTGGTTGATAGGTTTTGTTTGTATTTTTGAGATAACAGTGACGGCGAGTATATAGATGTGGATAGTACATACGATTTTAGAATTGAAAAATCGTTTAAAGAGTCTTCTTCAAAAAAAATCATCTCGTTTGTTTTGACTATTGATCAAACCAAAAAGTGGTAGGCAAAAGCCGAAAAAACAAGTCCTAATCTCCGTGAATGGGACGTGGCATCTCCGGCTTGTTGGAGAAGATCAATGTAACCCACGTTGTACTGGGAAGATTAATTTAGCTCACTAAATATAGTGGAGTAAGCAAGTTACCAAATAAAAAATTGGATTTTTGTTTGCCCGGGGGGGGGGGGGGAATAGTACTTGAGTATTTTTAATTTTTCTAACAGTAACTCCAAGGATCTTTGGTAGTAGCTCCAGCAGTATTTGGGACTGCTCTAAGTGGATTCGGCTTCCAAAAATCACAAGACACTTTAGAACATATCGGTTTTTTGTTGTTTTTCTTATTCTTTGTATTATCCGAGGAGATATAACGGCGAATTTCTTTTTTATTTTTATTTGAATGATTTATAAAAAACTAACAGCCGCTATAATATAATTTTAGCCAACAGCTAAAAGCTGTAGCCGGTTAGAGCAGGATGTTCAACAGCTCTGGCAAGGTCGGGGTGTGGTGGTGTCTACAGTTTAGAGTTTTGCCGCAAGATCGAGAGAACAGCGAACGACTGTCACACAACAAGGAATGGAGCTGTGGATTCTGGACTTCTAGCTAGGTTGTCAAGGTGATTGTATATGGTGATGGCATTGCCAGCGCTAGTGAGGATGGCATCTAGCCAAGGGGAGAAGCGTGTCAATGGCCTCTTCGGGAGGTACCAGTGGCAGCACGAAAGATCGCTAAGGCGATAATGTGGATGGTAGCGTTGAGTGGGAACGCGGCTTTTTTGTTCCCTTCTTCAACTCCTCGTATTTTCGTCGACATGGCGGAGATCCAGAGCATCAAGGGAATATGAGTGGGACAGAAAGAATGCTATAATTCTTTGCCACGTTGACGGAAATACGAGGGAAATAGGGAGAAGGGAACAGAGAAGCTACGTTCGTTGAGTAGCGGCCGTAAGTGGAGTGCAAGTGGGGTGGCAATGGCTAGGGTTTGAAGGTGGTTTATGTAACGAGGGAGAGGAGGAGCTACAGGATTTCTAACTTACCCGATGGCTATCACTTGTGGTATATTACTCAAGGAGATAACCCTTTTGTAGTAACTTTTTCAAGCGCCCATCATGTTGTTGGCAATTTTGTTGTCACTGATTTATCATTACTGTCAAAAAAATCTCTTTCAAAAGTACTGAAGGCGCACAATAGCCGTCGGCCATTCAGAAGATCCGAGAAGTTTTTGAGTATTTTTTAGCAACAAGACACTGAGTGTACACCTCTCTTTCGGGCAGGCTTGCGGTCTATATACGTACATCGCGGATGTCTTGATCGAACAGTCCAAGATACGTCCGGTCAGTCTCCGGCCAGCCCATATGCTCAGCGCCCACTGTGCGCAGAATCTAAACACGACACGTTAAGTCGATTTACACACTATTTACGCTCCGTTTATTTCGGTTTAAGATTCTGACTTCTGATTTATTTTTTACTATTTATAAATTTCGCCTTTTTTGAATTTTTGGGTTTTTGAGTTTTCTTGCTAGTTCTTTTTTTCGTATTCGTTTGTGTTGTCTGTGATAAGCTAACATATTTTTTCTATTTTTAATTTTTTAAAATTTAATTACGCTAAATAAGTCACATTCAGCTACAGTGTAATTTCAGCCAGCTACAGTGCACTTTCAGCCATAAGCCAGTATTTTCAGTCTAACCGAGCAGGGTCTTAGACTTAGATCGGATCGGGAAGAAGAAGCGCATGCTTTCTGGTTTTTTTCCTTGTCGTTCCTTTAAAAGTTAAAATGAATAAATGATTTTTTTAAATAGATTATTTAAACGGTTTCTCGAGTTAAAAAACATGTACACTATATACGTCGATATTTTTTTGCCGTTATTGCCATCTAGAAAAAAGCTAAAAAAGACCATGATCAACCACAGCTTAAAAAAAAAAGACAAGGCTGATCTGTAACACTATGTAGCATGTGTACGCATGTACGTGTGTTTCGGCCGGCCACAAGCTAGCCAAAGGGCAGAGATATCTAGGGTGCTTCTTTGCACGTGTCTTTCGATCTGTCAAAGATTCGAGTCAAGCACCGCATGGGTAATAATATTGTGTATTGCTATATAACATTTGACTGTTTTTTAGGACAAAAATAGTCAGATTGATCTGGGACGTTAGATCTCTATCCAACGAATCCACTCATACAAGCCCCCCTCTAAAAAAATGATCTAAGGCGTTGGATCTCCATCAAACAGCTCAAAATCTGGCTGTTTTTATCCTCAAAAACAGTCGAATGTTATATAGACACTCCCAATAATATTTTAGGCCCCGGCCCTAGTGTGATCTCTTTGGTAACATGCAAGCTAGTGATCGATCGATTATTGATGAAGCGAGTGGAACAAGAGAGGGGTCAGAATCTAGCCTTTGCGTATGAAATACTTGCTGTGAAATGCTCATGTGTTGCTCCTTCCACTTTACCAGCTCGACCAGTGTAGGAGAAGATCATGTTGAGGTCACTCGTGTGTGGAGCTTTGCAAGGTTGTTCAGAGTGATCAGCACTCAGCAAGATAAGATAGATGGTGTTGCATTAGGAGAATTCAATCTACGCCTAGTGCATACCTGGGAAAGCCTTTGGGCCCAAGGCTTACTTAAAGGGTGAGAGGCCTCTTGGGCCGAAGAGTAAACGCCCTACCAAATACCTTTTCCGTGTTCAAGAGCGATCGCTAATGATCGCTCAAATGACACCCTGACCATGGAAACTCGAGCCTCTAGACTCAGCAACCGACGGGTTACCGAATCAAAACCCAAAAAATCCAAAAATAAAACTTCACCGGACCTGCAGCTCGGGATCCACGCGAACTGTGGATATTAGCCACGATACATAGGGGACACGTGGAAGGGGGTGAAAACGAGGCGAGCTGAACCAGGCTCGGTCGAGCTCGCTCAAAGCTGTGGCTCAGCTCGGATTGTTTAAGAAACGAGCTAAAAGTCTGGCTCGGCCTGATTTGTTTCTTGGTTCGAGCTGGCTCGCGAACCGCACAATTCAACATAGAGCTTGGCTCATTTTAATTTGTATAGTTTTAACATAGCACAGCAGCAGGCAACAGTATAGTATAGTAATTGAATGCATATGAGTTATGACTTACGGACATATGAATACATCAGAGAAAAATCATTCACAAAAACAGTTAATACTAAAATGAGCTGTTCAGGTTACAAAAATAGTTCTGTAATATCCTAGACAATTGCATATTATTACTCTAAGTTCATACATTATTTCAAAGCATTACAAGACAATCACACAACATAGCCACAGTTCATACATTGTGTCACAAACAGTTCCTCCTAGTCAATCGAACGACTACGAGCGTCTCCAGCCAATCCAACAGTGGGATCGTTCGACCTGATCCAAACATTACCGTCGCCATCGACCATCTAAAACCAATCGAACGCTGTAGAACGAACGAACGTTCGGAGCAGTCCAAACGTCTCCAAGGCCGTCGAGCGGTCCGTTGAAGATCGGACGGCCACACCGCACGGCTGACTCCTGAGTCCCTGACTGTGGGCCGCTGCATTGCACACACGAGCTATAGCTAGCTCGTGAGCTGGCTCGCAAGCAGCTCGATTTTTTTACAAGCCGTGAAAGAGGCTCGGCTCAGCTCGAATTTTTACGAGCTTAAGCCGAGCTGCGAGCCACGATCTAATTTTCCAGCCCTAGACATGCCAATTCGACTAAACACTAATTTGTATCATCGTTGTTCAGAGGTAGCTCGTGTTCTAAACTACTAGAACTTTGAGAGATATGTTCATATTGGCTAGGTACTATGAATTAGAAAAAGCAGTTTTTAGAATCCAATATGAACGGGTCCATAAGAATTTTTATATAAATTTTAATAGGATTAGGATTTCACTCTCTCTAGAGGTCAGAAGCTAACTCATCCAAAATAAGAGGCATACTAAAGGATTAGAGGCTAAATTATTCTTTAGCACTATATTTTTTATTTAGGGTAAGAATCTAAGTGTTCTAAAAGGTTCGAGAGGATTATGAGAGAGTGACGATCCCTTATACCTTTTTGAGGTTTGCTTAAGGGATTTGTGGTTGATTTCGCCAAATCTTTTTCTCTTATCGTGTTTAATTTGTTGTCATTATTTGGTTGTCTCTATAAGATTTATCTACTTTGTTCTCGATACCATACACGCTCGTGTCATATCTCATAACTTTGATCTGATTCGGAGGCTGCTACGTGTAAGGGGTGTAAGGGGATCAGAGTATAATAAGATATGGCGTAGGATGTTGGCACTTGCTCAGGGACAATGCAGCATTTTTCCCTCTCAAAAACACTAGCCTTTCACCGTTGGACTCCTGTTGATATTTATATGCCTGACAATCTCCGGCAATCAGCTTAGGCCCTGGCAATCAGTTGAAGAGCTCCTGACCTGTAACAGGCGCTCTTGTGGCTTGCCGTCTTGTGGCATTTCAAGGAACACCAAGTGGTCAGAACCTAGGGTTAGAGTCCGCAGCTTCCGCGTAGAGATTTCATCTCCTTCCTCGCACAGCGACGGCTCGTCGGTCATGCCCTCCATCACTTGGGCATTTCGTCGAGCATCTTGGTGGCGCTGCTATCTTCTTGTTGCAGGCCCACGACGGGGTCCTCCTTGCATGGCGTCAGCGGCCTCGGCAGTTTGCATGCGCTCTCCTCGGCTTCGGTCGGTCCATTGCGTCCTTCAACTCATGGAGCTTCTTCACCAACCTTGCACACATAGATCCCCACTTCTCCTTCTGTGAAGGCTCCATGGTCCATGGCTGATTCGAAGCAGCAGCCGATTGGATCAAACCCGTTGCTTCCTGCACCTCCAAGCCGATCAAACCTGGGTCTGGAATCGCTTTGGATGCGCTGATCCGAGGCTAAGAACGCAAGCGGAAGAGCGATACCAAAATGTCTTGTCCCGGCCGCGGCAATGAGATCGCCAACGAACGAGCACGACACATCGCGAGGACAAGCTGCAATTTTATACACCGGGAAGGGACGAATTTGGGGGAGAGAGCAGATAAGAAGCAGAGGAGAGGAGGAGCAGAGGGTCAGTAAGACTGGATTGTTAGGTACAGGCCCCGCGCCATAGACCCTGATCACAACACATATATTTCACCTTCCTGTCCCTGTCATTACTGGTCCCACCTGCAGGTTTGCTTGCCTTTGGTGCCGCTCCAAACAACTTTAAAGCCCGGCTTCTCCATTCTGTTTCTGGTTTTTGGTTCAAAGTGTACTATAGCGACTGTTAATTTTTTCTAACTTAAAAAATAAGATAAAATATTTAAAATAAGAAGAAAAAAAATAAAAACAATGCTATATCTTTTAGCGCAATACAAAGCAATAAGAGGAAAAGAAAAGACTAAAAACGCTAAAAAGCAAAAAAAAAAAAAGAGAAGCCGAAGGCTTAAAAGCCGTTTGCCTCATGTCTGTGATGCTAGAATGATCATCATGTAAATCTATCCAACTCAAGAAAGCCTAGGTTCGGCTAACAACCATACCAAGGTGGCTAAGACTAGGGGTGAAAACAGGACGGGGTCCTGGGGGAGGCTCTATGGCCTTGACCCCGCTAGCAAGTCCCTACCCCATACCGCTAAGGTTATGGGGGAAGGTGCCCCCGTTCCTAGTCCCCGTGGGGATCTGACCTCTACAGGGATCCCCACTGGGATAAAAAAATATGTTAAATATTTTTAAAAAATAATAGTATGAATTTAGCCATTAGAACGAGAGATTGATGATAGCTAAGCGGGAAGGTGGCACATGCTTTCAGCATAATAGGATCGAGAGAAATGAGAGCACATCGCAGCAACAGTCTAAACTACAAAGAGATGATCTCGTTCATTCCTTCCCGATCCCAAGGCAGCGGAGAAAGCCACATATTTTAGCCACCACATGACAAGCATATGCAGCATACATATGGCCTTGTTCTTATGGACTAAGGCTGATGGATTTGTCTGCGTTTTTCGAGATGGCGACGAAAAACAGAGATGCTGATACGGACAACACAGTTTTTAACTTGAGAGGCTGTTTAGAGAAATGGCATTAAGAAACTATACGAAGAAACCGTTCAATTTATTTCGGTATCCAAAAAAAGTCAAAGCAAAAAACCACGGAAAAAAAGACCTACACCAAATTGGTCACTGGTCAGAATCCACGAACCAGCCATATGTGCACGTGCGTTCATATCTGAACTCACCACACGCACACGCACCTCTCGGCAAAATTCCATTACAACTCATCTTGCAATTTTGCAAAGTAAAGCAAAGATTCTGATGCCTTTCCAAGAACACATTTCCATAGTGCCACAAATGAATGGAATGCTGAGATTGGTGATCGACACACGAAAAGGGGAGCTACAAATGCGCAGAGAATCAGCACCAGAAATAATTGACAGATGCTAGGCAGCTTTTACCAAGCAAACAACATCATGAATCATGCTATACAAAGTACATACGCCGTTTAAGGTGGTGATCGGTTCGGCTAAAGCCTCATAGCTTATGGCTGAAAACACTATAACTGACTGAAAAAACACTGTAGCTGACAGAGGCTTATTTACCATAATTAAATTTAAAAATAGAAAAAACATATTAGCCCATCACGTATAATGTAAACAAATACGAGGAAAAAAAGAACCGGTAAAAAAACTTAAAAAAAGCCAAAAGTTCAGAAAAAGACGAAATTTATGAATAGTGCAAAAATAAGCTGAAGCCAGAAGCTGAAACCATATTGATCAGGGCCTAAAAGAAATTAGATTCAATTTATATTATTTCCTCTATGTTGTTGTAAATTAAAACCTTTTTTCCTTTTTACACAGAAAAGACTGTTTTGCCCATATATCTGTGTTTTCATGACCAGGAATCCTACATTCCTCAAGTCCTACCGTTTTCTCTGATTCGACTGAAGCTATTAGTCACCTAATTGGTTGTGATCAAAATGGCTGAAAAGCCCGTGGCTTATGGCTGAAAACACTGTAGCTGGCTGAAAAAAGCACTGTAGCTGACAGAGGCTTATTTACCATAATTAAATTTAAAAAATTTAAAAATAGAAAAAACATGTTAGCCCATTACGTATAATACAAACAAATACGAGGAAAAAAGAACCGGTAAAAAAACTCAAAAAAAAGCCAAAAGTTCAGAAAAAGACGAAATTTATGAATAGTGCAAAAATAAGCTGAAGCCAAAAGCTCAAGCCATTTTGATCACAACACTGTAACTTTGTGTAACTTTTGAGCTCGGGCGGCATATTTAGCCCAACCATTGAGTAATAAAGATGACAGAAAAGTAACTTTGATGGCTCGATTAGACAAAAGGAAACGATACCAGAACAGTGGTATTTTCTAAAATCATAAATGGACACATGGGTAAAAATATCCTTTCTCGTGGAAAAAGAGAAGACTTTAATTTACAATCAAATAGAGGAAATAGTATATGACATTTCGTATAGCAAGAAAAAGGAGAAAAGACTTCAATTTACAATAAAGTAAGTTACACTGTTCTCATGAATTATCCCGACAAGAAAAGGATTATCATAAATGGCTTCCCGATATTTTCAGTTAACAGCTCCATTAGGGCATCTCCAATGATTATAGCTAGTAACTAACTATAAAACTTCCACATCATCTATATAGTACATACTAAAGTTAGCATTCTAAAGAACTATCTATAAGGATAGCTATTTGATGCTTACATGCACACACAGAATTTATTGAGGCTGCCTCGTTTAGCGTTATAGACTAGTGCTTAAGAGCAAGTTTAATAAGGCTGACTGTGCTAGCTATAAGGGAATCCATGTCAGCGTAGTCCTATGTGGAGGGGAGAGAAAAGGAGAGAGAGAGCCAAGCCAGCTCCCATGCAAGAGTCAGGCTATAGCACAGGAAAAGAGGCGTTATCCATGCATGTACCAATAGGACTAACTGCTATACCCATGCATGTATTAAATGATCACACTATTAAATGATTGAGAGCTCTTGTGGAGACAACTTATAGCCAGCTTATTGTATGAGTTGGCTGCATCATTATCTTTTGATGACATGGAAATGTATTGGAGGTAGTAGCTATCTATACTATTAAACTTGCTCTAAGGAAGAGCTGGCTCGATTTTTTTTGCATACTCTCTTTCCTCCACATAGGATATATGCTGATGTGTACATGCATATAGATAGTTGACTCAGACCATTGGAGATGCCCTTACCACACCTCCAAATTTGAACTACTGCATGACTCAAGATCTTGATTGGAACCGGGAGTTTTACCGCGAATAATCACAATTTTCTACCAAGATCCTTAATTTCTTCGCATAACAGTAGTAGAATTCATATCATTTGCACATACTACATATTTACATTACACCAACCAGCCATCAATTCCACACAAGGCATATTTACACCAAAGCAAACAAACACACGATCACCATTATTATCTAGTAGCACTGGTATGTGAAAGTCAAAACTAACTTGACTGATTAAGAGCGTATTAAGCACCTCCTAATCAACCTAAACCCTCACGAAAATCATCAAACCCCCACCAACTAAAGCACAAAACCACCAATCGCTAGTCTTACCGACTAGTGGGACCCCCAGAGGGCCCACCCCTTCCAGTTGATCACGCCGGCCACCGCACCCCACCCCCGCCTCCTCCGCTCCTCCTCCACGCCGTCGCCGGCGGCGGCGGCGGTTGTCGCCCCCTTGTCCGCCTTCGCTTGCTCCCCGCCGTCATCCACCTTTGCCAGTGCGGCCGCCGCCGCCGCGACGGTCTCCTCCTGCTCCTTGTCCGCCTTCGCTTCCTCCCCGAAGTCATCCACCTTTGCCAGTGCGGCCGCCGCCGCGACGGTCTCCTCCTGCTCTGGCGGCGGAGGCTCAACAGCGGCGAGCTCCTTGCCCTTCCGGGACTTGTCCTTGGCGGCGGCAGCGGCGGCGCGCTTCTTACGGCGGCGGCCGCCCTTGCCCTCGTCCTTCTTGTCCAGGTGCTCCTCGAACGCCTCGATGGCGCGGTGGATCGCCTCGCGGTCGCGCTCCGGGGACCCGTCCCAGCGGGACCAGTACGCCGTGTAGCATCCGAAGCATCCACACCCGAGCTCCGGACGGTGGGCCTTCCTCCCGCCCCCGGCCCCCTCCGCAGTCTCCTCCCTCGCCGGCGTCGGCGGCGCTGACGACCGCAGCGACGCGAGGACGAGGTACGCCAGCACCTCCTTCCCCTCCGCCCCCAGCGGCGCCGCCATGGCGAGCACCGCCGCGGGCAGCAGACGGAGCAGCACCGCCTCCGCCGTCTCCCCGCCAGCCGGCGGCGACGGGCAGACCTTGCCCTTCCCCATTTCTTGGTTCTTGGTGGCCGCCTCCGCCTCCAAAGCTTCCCGACTCTTCGGCTGCGACTTTTGGTTCCGGCCGGGTCGCGTATTTTACGGGCGGGCCGTAGGGTCGTGGATTAGGTGTGGCGGGATCTTCTGCGGCGGTGACTGTGCGGTTTCGGCGGGGTCGGTGCGCGCAGCGTCGGATCGGAGATGGACGGTCCGGATGTGGTGGGAGGGAAGGGTGGATGGAGTAGGGGATTGGGGCGTTAGAGCTCTAGTAGTTTCTTACGTTCACGCTCCCCAGTAATCCACTCGCTTGTACAAATTTAACTTTACAACGAATTATTAATTGCGGTTAGGAGATCAAGCACAAGACGGCTAGGCTGGCTAACTGGCTTGGCCTGGATGGGATTTGTCCAATATTTTAGAGCTGATTTTTATGGACTCGCTCCAGTTTCAGGAACTTGGATATCTCTGCGAATCAAACCATTTAAATTTCAGCCATGGCTATCTCTGCAAATATTTAGATCGAACATATAAAAATAATATGCATATATTGCCTTCAAAAAATACTTCTTAAATTTATAATTTTATTAGATTTTATAAATATAATAAATATTAATAATCAAAATTATATTTTAAAGATTCGTAGTTTTGTAATCGGACGGAAGACTATCTATCTATTAGTTTCAACCAATTTTCTTTTGTCTCAGAGCTTGTCTCCTATGAGCACTACAGTAAAGCTGTACTTATTTGAGCTTAAGTTTCAAATTTCTAGGTTTTTAATTTCATCTTTTTTTGGGTTTTCAATTTATTTTTGAGTTTTTTGTATTATCCGTGATAATATAACTTATTTTTTTATTTTTAAAATTTAATTACGCTGAAAATTTACCAACAGCTATAATAAAAAAAGCTGCTACAGTAGTAAAAATATAAGCTTGAGCTTTACAAGCGCAAATAAGCACCCCGTAAAACGGCGAGTTTTGAAATTATGGGGCATTACGTTCGTGTATCTGACCTTAAGGCCTTGTTTGGATTAAAGAAATTGTAGAGAATGGAGGGACCCCTCAGTGTTTTGAATGCTAGCTGTTGTAGCCTGAGCCCAAGAGCAACTCTCTTGATTGATCATCAGGATAGTCCTTGGGAGCAACCTACAGCAGCTAGATCAAACTTGAGCCGTCCGCCTTTGTACAACTAGTACAAATGCTACATTTGCTCCTTAAGGACCTACCCGGAGCACATGAATTTCATTGAAAATCCACGGCAATTTTACATAAAACAATTCAATTCTAGCAGGAATCGAGAAAAAAAATATCATGGTCCAAATATGCCCTGAACATTCTAAAACATGCGAGATAGATCGCCCCATTTTTTCACCTTGCCGAATCCACACCGTTAATTCTTCATCTCACGGGCCATTCGCAGGCCCCCTCGACTCGTCGCCGGCCCTCCCGGCCGCGAGCAGCTCGGCCACCGCCGTCGCCGTGAGTGCCACTGCTCCCGCGTCAGCTGCCGGCGCCGACCGTACCAAGCTGCCACCGTTCGCTCTCGCGGCCTCGCCACCCACCACCCAGACGCCGCCGCCGCCTCCGGGAACTAACAGCCGCCGGCCCCGGCACCTCCACAGACCCACCTCCCCTGTCTCATCCTGCATCGCGGCGCCCAGGGGGATTCCAGCCTGCAGTGGTCAGCTAGTCTGCTCGGCTAATCTGACCCGTAAGTACGCGCAGAATTCGTTAGTCCCCGTTTTTTTTTTAATTTTTACTCTTTCCTTTATCTGCTAAAATCGTTAGTTTTATCATAGTGAAGAACTAATTAATCCCTAGAGCACATATATTTAGAGGATATAAAATGTGCCTACCTAAAGTGAGCTAGTTGACCTCTTCTTTTCAGCTTTTTATACAGTAACTAACTTTGTCGAAGTCTATAAGTTAATTGTAATACACACTATAGTAGCTTCATTTATATTAGTCAAAACTGCACACGAGTTTCCGTCACGCCCACGAGGTGGCTGAGCGTCGACGAAGTCTCGACCCCGAGGCGATCGGACGAGTGTCGACGAAGTCATGACCATGAGGTGGTCAAGCGTCGACGGAGTCTCGATCCTAAGGCAGTCGAACAAGTGTCGACGAAGTCGCAACCAAGAGGTAGGGGTGAAATCGGGTCGGATACGGTCGGATCTCACTTTTCCCATATCCTAACCCACATTTTCTAATCGGATTCGGGTCGAATACGGATAGTATCGAATACGAATACAAACACGGATAATGTCGGGCACAAATATGGAACAAATACGTACGAAGACGGATACAGACACTATCGGTCACGAATATTTATTCGGATATCAAGTCGATGCAACAACCATTTTATACCACATAGACAATAGCAATGCAACCATTCCATACATCCATAATGCAACAATTTACATGAATTGCTGATCTTGCACATTTTACTAGTGCATGGTGCATTAACTGATTACTAGTCTACATGAATTGCTAATCTTGCACATTTTAAACAGCATTTTGTTAGGCATAACTAGATTATCAAAGTTATCAGTTTTTCTGAAAAAGTCATGACATTACCACTTTGAGATCGACATGCTATCTGGTATCATAGTTACCATACATGATAGAACCTATAAACTGGTATTTAATCGATACAAAGTTCCCTCTTGTGAGAATGATGTGGTCAGATTCCATTATAACTATAGCAAGCTACTAACTGCCATTGTGAATGCTGAACACTTGCATTAAACTATTACTAGCGAAACTAAAGTTATCTTGCCCTATAACCAGGAGTCCAGGACTAGGTAAGACTAGATGAGTTGCTATTCTTACACATTTGAGGCAGCATTCTGTTAGGCTTAAGTCTTAACTGGACTAGCAATAGGAAGACTCATTATTATGTGCCCAAATAGGAATTTGAAATTTACCCATGAGAACCGCCCGCCATGGAGTTTGTTGTCAGTCCCAGCCAAAATTGAATCCAGTGGAGTAAGCTTCAGCAACCTTGGTGCAGCGATCCTATTTCCCATACGCTCACTGAACCCAGTCTTTTCTTGGTGCAGTAATCCGGGTAATACCCGAATAGTTAAGCGGGTAATATCCGAATTTTATACCGGATAATCCGTATCCGTCGGATACCGACCTCCCAAACCCGATACCGTATCCGCCAAAAAATACCCGTATTCGGATCCGATACCCGTATAAGTTTCCGGGTACCCGAATTTACGACCCGAATTTGACCCGCTTTAATACGGGCGGGCGGGAAATACCCGGCCCATTTTCAGCCCTACCAAGAGGTGGTCGAGCGTCGATGAAGTCTCGACCCCGAGGCAGTCGGATAGGCATTCGATGCCATTAGCATGGCGAACTCTCTGGTGGGAGTGCTAAGGTCAACAAGTGCCAAACATCATACATGCATACTACACGACCCGTTTGAAATTTCTCTACCTTCTTACTTTTGTAGCGTTTCCCTTTCAGCCGATCGAAATCCAGTGGATCTTTTTCATGGCGGCGACTCTTCCTCACACAGCATGCGTGTTCCCTACGGTCGGCGCCAACTGTTATGGTATGAGCACAACAGTGGGTACAAGGTTTATATGCATGAATGGGATAGGATAAGAAATTCACATCCTACCCCTTAATATTTATAAAAGATGAGGATACATTGGTATATTCCTTTATACACATATTTCTATACTATTGGGTCTGTTGCAAGGCTCAGTCATGGGGGCTGGGCACCCCCACAACAGTAAATTTAGCGGTCCTCGGTAAGTGTAACATCCCAAAAATTTGATACTCAAAAATATATAATTTCTAAAATAATTTCTGGGTTTTGCTGGTGTTCAAAATTTCTTTTTGAGCACTTATTTGAAGCTTCTTGAAGTTTGGTGTCATGAAAAGTAATATACTAAGAAATCATAGCCAAGCGAAAAAAAGAGATATTAAAAGAGATGGAAAACCCAGGGAAATAAATATACAAATTAAAACTTAAATACTAAATAATGGAAATAAAAATTTGAAATCGAATTTACTTAGGTAAAAGAGAAGAAATGGCTAAAGGAGTCTTATATACTCACATCTAAATGGCTGAGAATTTAAATTCTAAATTTTAAATGTCAGGCAAAAATTGAAAGCAATAATCTTAAAGGTGAAATAGCAATTTAAATAATAAAAAAAGCAGAATTCAAAATAATGCTTGAGCCTCTCATTCTTTTATTTCTCTCTCATTCCAAGTGGGGCCCATTCCTTCCTCTCTCTCCCCACTCCCTATCTCCCATGTCTGCCGCATGGCCGGCTCCCCCATTTCTCCCTGTGCCCCTCCCTCTCTCCCGAATTCCCTCTGCCCGCTGGGCCCAGCTCCCTGGCGCCCTTCTTCTTTCTTTTCCTCCCCGAGCGCCCACGCCTGCCTTTCTTTTTCTCCTCCTCCCTCCTCCCTTCTGTGGCCGTAAGCCGACCGCGTCTCCCCCATTCTTTTTCTCTGCGCCGAGTGGTCTTTTCTCCCCTGCTTCGCCTCGTCACATCCACCGCAAAAGCTGCAGCGCGCCGAGCCCCGCGCCGGTCCTTGCCCGGCGGTTCTTCCCCGCCGCACGGTCCTCCGTCGCCGCCCGGTCCCGCCCGTGCACTGCCATCACGCCAGCCCGCCCCTCCGCGATTATAAGTGGCCTTGGCCCTTCCTCACTCCCTGCACGACCCCAATGCCCTCCCCTGGCTCCATCCCTTCCTCCCTTGCTCCTTCCCTGTCTGCGCCCGTGAGCCGCCATTGCGCCTCCTTGCCATTCCGGCTATTCGACGAAGCTCTGGCCAAGAAGACCGCATCACAACGGGCCTCTACCTCCCTATTACCCCCTCCCCGAACCAATTGGACTTTCGTCCCTCCGAGCACCCGAGCCGGCCATCTCCCCCGTCGCCGGCCGAAATTGCCGCCGCCAGCACCGCTCCCTCCTCGGCGGCTCCCAGCTCAATTCCCTTCGCCGGAAAAACACCCAGGTCGTCGCAAAGCCTCCCCGAGCACCGCCCCGCTCTCCCCTTCACCGTGGCCCGCTGGCGACAAGAGCTCCTCCGCACCACCGCCGGCTCACGGTGCCGGCCCGTCTCCGGCCCTCTATTTTTCGAAGAACCGCGTGGTAAGTATCCCTACGCCCCCCTGCTGCTCTTACGCCAGTCGATTTCTCCTCCCCTCCACCACGGCGCCGCCGCCGCGAACCCACCTCACCGCCGACCGCTTCGAACAGCCGCCCGCCCGCCTCGCTGCCGCTCCGGCCACCGTTCCGCCACCCCAAGCTTCCCCGTGCTCTTTGCAACCCATTTTGCGGGTCGCCGCTCCCTCCCCGATCGCTCCTCGCCGGCGCTGCCGTCAGCCATGGCCGCCCGAGCTGGCTCCTCTGTTTTCCTCTGTTGGCCCTCCTGTTTTTAATAAAACCCGGGTGCTTTGTCAGGAAATATCCGTGCTCCCTTGGCCAGCCGAAGCAACACTAGCGCACCAGCATTCAGGTCCCAAGTTCGAACCCTCTTACCTACATCTTCATGTCCACTTTTGTTTTTGCTAATTTTAACCCATTTTAATTATGAGAAATTTAGTAAAAATTAAGGAATAATCTTGGAAGGCTAATAAAATTTAATTAGAGTTTAAATGAGATTAGTGGAGATTTAAATTTGGAATAGTTCATGTATGAGTAATAAATATGGTTTGAAAAATTGTCTAAAAGACTAAATACTAAGGGCCTGTTTGGTAGAGCTCCAGATTCTCGTTTTTCAGCTTCTGCTCTGAATTCTCTGAGAATCCACTTCTCTGAGAATCTGGAGCTGCCTCTGAAAAGCGTTTGGCTAGTAGGTTAGCTCCAGATTCATAAAAGGGAGGATTTGAGGGAAATAGACCATGTTACCCCTAGTTTTGACACTTCAATTTAACTATGTTTTCTTTCTTTCTTTTTCTTTTTGACTGATGGTGTAGTTTTGCGGGTGGGGGGCGACCAGCGGGGCAGACACTACCAGACGTTATAACTGTAGATGACATTATGTACCAAGTAGTGGCTTCACAATATTTGTAAGTTGTAATTAAGAGCCTTCAAATGATATCTAGGAGAACAAATCCTAGACAGGGCCAGTTCAGTTTGTTCATCTGTTCAGTGTATAGCGCAGATGCACAACAGTGACAACACAAGACATATCAGCATGACATCCGGCTTGCCTACCTACAATGAGCAGGGCCGAATAAGGCCAACTGTAGTGCTACAAGAACCTTCATCATTCTGTTCCAAACTGAATGAGGACTTGTCCTGTCATATTTGTTCTGAATGTTCATCAGTGCCTTTTGTACTCTGTTGATTGTTCTTTCAATCTGTACCCCTTGGGTCATTGCATCGACATGGAAGCCAGTGAAGCACTTAGGCCACATTCACATCTAAACACTTCTTGTTTTGCTCTCTATCTGAACAGGAAACAAAAAGAATCATTTTTGTTAGTCAAGGAATTGTACATATTAAGAACTTGAGCAATGTCTGAAAGATCAGTTAAGCTGGTTAGGTTCATATGGTTGCCGTGCAGTCACTGAGCGAAATGCAACAGAAACACTCCTTTAACAACCATGTACTGCTTTTTCACAAGCATGATGCTACAAAGTACAAACAAATTACTCTGTTGTTCCAATTCATAGGTCTAATGATTTAATGGCTTCAAATAAATTACTCTGGAACATCTTCAAGGCTAAAGAAAACATTGTAGGTTGAGCATCCATCTAACCATATATATAAACTAATGGTATGTGGAGAGCAGGGAAAAGAACTTTGCAATCCAAAATATTAAACCACATAGGAAAAATTTCTAAAAAAAACTACATCTGAAAAGGCTTATGAACATCTGAAACAATCTAACCAACTCCCTCCTAACTGATGTAAACTAGAAATGGAAATCTTGCTAGAGTTGTTTCTGTACGCCATTGCCAAAGCTCATTACTGTTGCCATTCCCAGATTTCCTAGACAACGTTAGTTGCCACCCTCCTCTCCCCAAGATCCAAAGATGGTGGCCAAACCATTTAGCTAATTTTGTCTGCCAAAGATGGTGTTCACCTGTGCTTCACACACAGATGGTGGCGGTGGCGGCGGCGCTGCTGGGGACCGGAGGGAGGCGGCGGCGGCGGCGGTGCCATGGACCGGACAGAGGGAGGCAGTGGTGGCGGTGCTGTGGACGGAGGGAGGCGGCGGCGGTGCTATGGACGGAGGGAGGCGGCGGCGGTGTTGTGGACGGAGGGAGGCGGCGGCGGGCTAGATCTGGAGGGAAGCGGCATCGAGTGAGATTGGGAGGGAGGCGGCGAGGTGAGATTGGGGCAGGCTGAAAGCGATATAACACCTATGCTCTGGAAATAGACAAAAGAAAAATCAAACAAATTATAGGCAGATTTAGCCCAAAGGAACATATATTAGATCTCATATATGAAGGCTACTTGCACACAATGACCTGAACTGGGGGCTTGGGACTCACCAAGCAACGCCTGGTTCAAATTCAGGGCACAATTTATGTAGCATTTTCAATAACTCCTGAGGTGAGGTGATGCCGCCTTTTGATATTTCTGTACCCAAATCAGCCAAACTCTGTGATAATGTGTTGCCTTCATTGCTCGCAACCAGAGAAGTGATAATAGTCGAAATAATTTTTGAATCAAGAGCTACATCCTTGGCTATCATTTCACGAATTAACTCGAGAACCTTGTTTGTCTCGCCTTTAGTGCTATAGCCTCGGATCAGTGAATCAAACACAGCAACGTCAGGCACAAAGCCAATTGCAGTCATCTGTTTAAGCACCCTCTTTGCTTCTCCTAGGTCTCCAGATTTTGCAAACATGTTGATTAGCGTAGAATATGTCACAGCATCAGGACTCAGTCCCTCGTCAAGCATGTCTTTAAGCAACTCTTTTGCAATTTTCATGTCCCCAGATTTGCAAGCACCATGGATCATAGTGCTATATGCGACAGCATCTAGTGAGCAGTTCTTATCCATTTCATTGAACAAATTCATAGCCCGCTCGATCATGCCCTGTTGACACAGAGCTGCAAGCAAAGGAATATAGTGAAACAGCTCAGGCTCTATCCCGCGATCTCTCATTTTAGGCAAGAATCTTTCCGCAAGGTCAACTAGCCACATCTTGCAGAAGCCATTTATCAATATGCTGTAGGTGAATGAATCAGGCTCCAACCCAAAACTAGCCATGTCATGCATCAGCTTCATAGCCTTCTTTACCTTGTGGACTCTAAGGAGTCCACCAATCAGCAGATTAAACGTCACCAAGTTACACATACACCCCCTCTCAGCCATCATAGCACGAACTTGGAATGCCTGATTCATCCTACCAATCTTACAAAGCCCATGTATAACCGAGTTGAATGTCGTCACATCAGGCTCAACTGTAGTTTCTCCTCGAATCATCTCATCGAGCAGCCCCATTGCCTCATCCATCTCGAGCACACCAGAGAGCCCTGTGATCAGTGTGTTGTATGTCACAACATCCGGTGCCACCCCCTTCTCCGCCATCGTCTTCCGCACACTGATGGCCTCCCTCACTGATCCTTCCTTGCACATGGAATTGATCAGCACATTGTACGTAACTACGTTTGGCTCCAATCCCTGCTTCAACATCGTGTGCATCACCTTTGCTGCCTTACTTGTCTTCCCCTCTCTACACAGGCTGTCGATTAAACCAGTGTACATCACCACATCCGGCTCAATCCCCCTCTCGGACATTTCCTCGAACACCTTGCCTACGTCCTCCCACCGCCCAGTCTTGCAGTACCCCCGGAGCAAACAACTGTACACAACCACGTTGGGCTCAATACTACTCTCACACATCTCAGTCAGCAGCTCCACGGCCATGTCCACGTCCGCGGCGTCGCATAGCCCACGGATGAGCGTGCAATAGGTGACGACGTCGGCGCGGACGCTGCGGGCCTGCATGGATCGGAGCAATGCGACTGCTTGGTCCGTGCGGCGGTCGGCGCAGAGCGCGCGCATGAGTGTGGTGTAGGAGACGGCGTTGGGGCGGGAGGTGGGGTGGGTCTCGTGGGACATTTGGCGGAGGAGGGTGAGGGCGCGGTCGCGGTGGCCGTGGCGGCAGAGGGCGGCGAGCACGGTGTTGTAGGAGACGGCGTCGCGGACGGAGGGGAGGTCGGAGAGGAGGAAAGCCGCCTCCGGGAGGGGCAGCAAGCGGAGGTGGCGGTTGAGGCACGCGGCGGCCTCGGCGCGGCCGCGGCGGACGAGGACCGCGAGGAAGGGCGCGGCGTGCCTCGTGGGCCTCGAGGTTGGGAGGTGGGGCGAGACGGACGCGGCGGAGATGGCGGCGACGGCGCGCAGGAGACCGGGTTTCGGTTGCCTCCTCATGGCAGTGGGCACCCTGTCAGATCCCCAGGATGGGTGACCCGATTTGTAGGTGGAAGATCGAAATCTGGAGAGGGGAAAGGGGAACAGGAGAACAGCTAGGTTACGCTACAACTAGAGATATACAAATATCGGCAAAAGCATATCCCCAGATTTCCTTGGGTAGCCGTATAAGAGCATGTCCAATGCAGGTGCTTAGAGAGATATTTAGTAATAAAAAACTGATTTTTCTTGCCACATAGGATACATAAGATGCTTATTTTGAAGCATCGATGCTTAAATAAGCACCGGTGCTTAGTAGGTGCTTATGTGTATAACTATATCTATTAATAGATAATATAGCATTTAAACACCTATGGAAGAGATGCTTGCATTAGAGGAAATAACTTTTGCATGGATGCTTGATGATGTGACTATATTCTCTCTCTTTAAGCACTCATATATAAACATCTTGCATTGTACATGCTCTAAGAGTATGTCCCTCATTACTTCACTTAAGTGACGATTACAGGAATTACAATCAGCTTAACATTAATAACCCTGAGCAGATTAAACTCACTCATTAACTAACTAACATTACTGGAACGAATATAAGCCGTAGATGCATCCTTCTCAGAATTAATAGCAATCCTGGCCATCCATCACTGCGTCAGCTGACAAGCGAAGCGGTATTCTCTTCAGACAACAACAAACCAGAGCTTCAGACTCCCAGATTCCGACACACCCGGCACAAGCGGCTGGGAGCCGGAGCGCAGCGACGGCTTGACTTACGAGTTTGCTCCTTTTCCTGCCATTTTTTCCCGCACGACTTGGCACAAACAACGACCGATCTGACGCTCCGCGCGCTAAGGGTGTGTTTGATTCGTGGATAGAGGTTGTATCGTATATTCTGACTGAGTAGATGTAGGCTGAGTGGAATCGTATTTTAGAAAAAGAAGATGTTTGATGAGGCTGCATGAGCGGATGCAAAAAACTGAGATGCTGTTTGGTTGTCTGTATGAGCGGATGCAGTCTACCAAACCTGAGAGGCTGACACGTGGGACCGCATAAGATACACTGCATCCACCCATCCAGGATGGCCAGTGAAGCTCATTTTGAGCGTATCCACCCATCCAGGATAAGGGCGTATTCTTGCATCCGCTCATACAGGCTGTATCCGCTCATACAGGCAACCAAACAGGCTCTTTCTCAGATTATACGGATCCACCCAGTCAGGACGAAGGAGATTCAGGCAACCAAACACACCCTAAGTTGCTCGCCCGGCCAACGCTGGCGGTGTCCGGTGTCACGGGGGCTGGGACGGTGGGAGCAGGGGTGCAAAAGAAAAAACTTTAAAATTATTTTAATAATATTTATTAATTGATAAAACATTAAAATAAGTTGATTTTAAAAGAATTTGAATTTTTTTTGCACAACTTGATACGGCTTGTTAGCTTGTTTCTAAAAATATTTTTTAATTATACGTAAAATAATATTATATTAAATTATGTTATTTTAAGAAAATATAGATACCATAAGGACTGGCTCAATAGTAAATTTTTTTGCTTTTTAGCCCAAAATTTGAAAGTTTTTTACATATGGACCCCTGAGAAAAGATTTGCAAAAATGGACCCTTAGCCCGGCGCCAAAGTATATGACGCCCAGGGTACAAAGCACGACGCCATATACTTTGGCGCCGTGCGTGGCCACGTAGGATCCACGGTGGCATAGCACGGCGCCAAAGCCCATGACGCCGTGCTGTGCAACAACGACGCTAACAGCCGTGGCGCCGTGCTCTGGGACTTAAGCCCGAGCGCGGCCCCCTGGCCCCCCACCCCCTCACTCCTCTGTTCAGACCGAGAGCAACCGCCGCCGCCCCTCTCTTCCCCCTCCAAATCTACGCCAATCCATCGATTTTTCTCGCGATTTTGCTTCCAAACCGAGCAAGCAAGGTGAACTCTCTCCCTTCCCTTGATTTTTTGCAATGAATATGGATTATATGAGGTACATTTCGTGGGGCAAGATTTGAAACCCTAGATGAAATTAGTTCAATTTGGCTCAGTTTTAGGTTGGATTTTCAATAGATATGCGTAATGTAAGAGTAGTAATGTGTATAGATTCATTTTTAGGGTTTGATTTGAGTGAGATTGATAAATGTTTAGAAATACATATGTTTTTAGGGTTTGATTTAGAAATACATATATTTTTAGGGTTTGATTTGAGCGAGATTGATGAATGTTTAGATTTAGGATTTGATTTAGAAATACATATGTTTTTAGGGTTTAATTTGAGCGAGATTGATGAATGTTTAGAAATACATATGTTTTTAGGGTCCATTTTAGAATACACATGTTTTTAAGGTTTGATTTAGAAATGCATATGTTTTTAGTGTTTGATTTGAGCGAGATTGATGAATGTTTAGAGATACATATGTTTTTAGGGTTTTTTGTTATTCTTATCATTAACGTTTTTTTGAATGCACAGGATGGCGAGGTACCGACTGCTAGACGAGCTCTACGAGAAGGAGCACCGCGGCAGGCTCACAGAGGACGGCCAGGTACGTGTGTTGTCGAAATGTACATGTGTTTTCATCACGCAGCTAACTTTTATAGCAATTTTCAGGAGCTTTATATACTTCGTTCGCGAACCCATGATGGGTTCCACTTGATGCGATACGACGACCGCTATACCCCACTGCTTCGCCGTGCTGGGCTTCACACGGTCGCCAACCTAGTACGGCGGGGCATGCCGGTCTTTAACCCCGCAGCTTTGATCGCACTTGTCGACAGGTGCATTTTCTCTATTGGGTCCGTTTGTTTTCGTTTTTATATTCTTACGTACGTAACTAATTCTTTTCTCCGTGTACTATTAACAGGTGGAGCCCAGAGACTCACACGTTCCACCTTCCCTGTGGGGAGATGACCGTCACGCTGCAGGACGTGGCGATGATACTTGGACTTCCCATTAGGGGACAGCCGATGGTCGCCCGGCGGTGTCTGAGGGCTGGAGGGCACGTGTGGAGGCCTTCCTGGGCACGCCATTGCCTCCTGTCCCAGAGAATGCCAGGGCGAGGCCGCGTCTCGGGGGTCTGAAAGCATCTAGGCCCCTAAAAATATTGGTTTTGGTAATTAATGAAATTATGTGAATATGGGACTAATGTGTGCATTAAGTGTTTGAAAGGTTAAGTTCAAATGGCAAATAAAGAGGCTCACAAATATCCCATGAAGATTCAAAGATCTCTAGGGCGACAAGGTAAATAGTTTAGGTATCTATTTTATTTTACCGGTCTTGGAGTTAGGTTGAAAGACCGGATTATAGGATAGACGCCGTACTATTAAGAGGGATCATGGTGATTGCTTGATCATGTTCAAATGTGCCCTTTGGATCAATTTAGGATCATGCATGCACTTAGAAATTAAAATTAAATCAATTCTGTACATTGTCAGAAAATCCGGTAGTTCCGATGTGTATTGGGCGGAACTACCGCAGGTCCGGTAGTACCGGGCGCCCGGGCGGAACGTTTTTTCCAGAGAGCGCCCGAACTCAGACTTAGTCTCTCGGAAAACGGAAGTACCGCGGGTTGACCTGCGGAACTACCGAATGGCCGGTAGTACCGGGCACCCGAGCGGAACTTTATTTCCAGAGAGCGCCCGGACTCAGACTTAGCCTCTCGGAAAACGGAAGTACCGCGGTTTGACCTGCGGAACTACCGCATGTGCGGAAGTTCCGCATACCTGTGCGGAACGTTATTTCCAGAGAGCGCCGAGAATAAAACTTAAACTCGCTGAGATCGGAAGTACCTGGTCTTGGAGCGGAACTTCCGGACTTCTGGAAGTACCGCGTTTTCAACGGCGGTAGTACCGCACTCATTGACCAACGGTTACTTCTGACTCTCTGACATAGCCGTTCTGACCGGTCAGCGAGAGTCCGGAAGTACCGCGGTTTTGCCTGCGGTAGTTCCGGATTTCCTGAATTTTCAGGATTGTTTATTGTAATGGCTATTTGAGGTTGGTGAGGGTATAAATACACCCCCACCAGAACTTGTACATGTTGTTGAACCTCCATTGAATACATTTGAGCCTAGTGCAACCTCTCACACCTCATTTACTCACTTGTGCATTCATTTGAGGTAGTTGACCCAAAATTCAAGTGCATTGCATTCTAGTTGATCCATTGAGCACTTGAGTGAGATCAAGCCGCAGTGGTCTATTCTCTTGGTGCTTGCCGGCACCTAGACGGCTTGGCGGAGGTCCGGTGATCTTCTCAAGAAGATTGTGAGAAGACCCGGAAGATTGTGAAGGCTTGGAGCTCGCCTACCCGGAGAGGAAAAGGGCTACCAATAGTGATCGATGTGTTTAGGCTCATTCGTGGAGCCGGTCCGATTTGTTCGGGCTTACCTCAACGTGGACTAGGGGAGACCGGCAAGTCTCCGATCACCACGGTAAAAAGTAATCGTGTCAATTGTGGTTTGCTCTCTTGTGATCATTTTCTTTCAAGCAACGCTCTTCATTCCTATTACTTGATTGCTTGCTTAGTTAGAGTAGCAATTGTTGTTCTCTACTATTCGATATTGCTCTTAGTCGTTTACTTGTGCTAGTGATTGTTTGTGCCTCACTAGGTTGATTAGTGGTGTTAGTGTTATCGTGCTCTATTTATCCATCAAGTTTAAAATTGCTAATTAGAATTAGAAGAAAATTTTAAAACCTCCTATTCACCCCCCTCTAGTCGGCCTCCTCGATCTTACAGGGTCCACATTAGATGGTTGCGGGATACATTTGGTGCATGCCCTGCGGACACGGACGACGCCACGGTGACCTACCACTGCCGTGCTTGGGTCCTCCACATGTTCGGGGCCGTGCTTTTCCTGGACGCCACGGGGGACGCCGCTTCATGCATGTACATCCATTGCCTCCAGGACTGGGCGACGCTGGACAGTTCAGCTGGGGCTCGGCGGTCCTCGCGTTCCTCTACCGCCAGCTTTGCGAGGCCTGCAGACGCACGGCGGCCTCGTCGACGCTCGGTGGCTGCGTCTTCCTCCTGCAGGTGTGGATGTGGACACGCATTCCTGTGGGACGCTCTCGAGTGTTCCAGGCGCAGCCTTGGCATCCATAGGGTGTGGATGACCTCAGCCCCACTGTGGCGTATCTGTGGGATAGCGTCTCAGTCCCGTTCGCGACCACGCAGCGGGCGTACGTGGATTTCAGCAACAAGCTGGACACCTTGTCTCCTACGATGGTAAGAAATTGGTAATGCATTTATTTTTCCTACAGTTCTTGGTTTTTGTACATGGCTAATCGTGTGTTTGCCCGTATGTTTGCTTGCTAGGTCTCGTGGGAGTCTTACTCCGAGCCACAGGTTGCAACTCTACCGCTCAGCACCATGTGCCGCAGGGACTACCATCTTTGGAGGATGAGGTGTCCGCTGATTTGCTTCTACGCCGTAGAGATTCACCTCCCCCACAGAGTTGCGCGGCAGTTTGACCTCGTGCAGTTCTATCCCCCCGAGGAGATGTCAACATCTGTTACTTTGCACAAGTAAGTTACAATTTTTGTTTCATTTAGAATTCTATTGGTTCTTACTATAACACCTATTCTTAACATCTGCTATATGTACAGGTTCGACAGGGTCCGCCAACGAAAGGTGACGGACTTCGCTCATCACCACCGAGACTACGTCCAGTGGTGGAGGAGGATGGAGGAGAACTGCGAGCGGGATAATACCCCCCACAGCAACGCCAGCTTCTGGGAGTACTTGTCCTGGTACCACACTGCCACCCGTTACAGGCTGAGGCAGCAGTGGACTGATGCCGACAACGCGGACCTTGCTTCCTCCGAGGACGAGGACACTGCGTACGACAGGAGTGCGAGGGAGGGCACAGTGGTCTAGGCCGCTCTGATTCTCGATCGAGTGGTACGGAAAGCATTATATTTGCAATACTTTGGTTCAATACGTTTATCTCGCACTTACTTATATTTCTTTATTTCTTTAGGGGACTTCTCTCCAAACCTCGGTGCGTGAGATCGATGAGGCTCTCAGCTCCCCAGTTGGCGACCTGGATAGCGAGAGCCACCGCCTGAGGGACCTCCTGACGGTACGAAGATAATTCGTTAAGTTAGATCCATTCAGCATGTATGTAATTGTGACATATCATTACTTGCAGAGACTTCGACGTCGCCTCAGTCGGGCGGCAGGTCGTTGTGGTTGCCGCGCACGCTCAGACGTGATCATACCGGCGGCCTCCCAGCGCTCGGGTGACTCAGCCGCTGTAGCCTCGTCATCACACGCCGGCAGGCGCCAGTCCACGAGGAGCTCGTCATGCACTCCGACTTTCAGTCAGGGCGATGACGACGACGACAAGGCGGAGCAGGATGAGGAGGAGCACGAGGACGATGAGGCATCTACCCACGACGAGATTGAGATGTCGCAGATGCCCGACGCCTCATCTACTCAGGCTTCGCAGCGGCCTCGTCGTTCGACCCATCCCCCGAGCACGTACACTCCAAGGAGTGACGCTCTGGCGAAGGGCAAGGGAAAGGCCAAGAGACAGTGAGATTGACTATTTTGTGCGTTGAGACATGTTATGTGATGTTTTGAGACTTATATGTGATATTTTGAAACTTATTGTTAATTATACGATGTTGTTATTTAGATTTTCAGCTATTTTATGTGTGAATGTATGTATATGTGTGTATGTGCATTGTTTGGCAGAAAAGTTTGCTGTTTTGCAGAAAAAACAGCAAAGTTTGCTGTTTTTTTGCAGGTGTAGCTAGCATGGCACCAAAGCGGATGGCGCTGAGCTGTGCATATATGGCGCCAGGATTTTTGGCGCCAAAAGAGGCGCCAAAGACCCTGGCGTCGTATATGCACAGCTTGGCGCCATCCGCTTTGGCGCCGTGCTAGGTATATACGGCGCCCACATGTTTGGCGCTGTGATAGGTGGACTTGCACCAGAGCACGGCGACCACGGTTGTCTGGCTAAGTTAGAACATGGCGCCATACCCGTTAGCGCCTTTGATACATAGCACGGCGTCATGGGCTTTGGCGCCATGCTATGCCACCGTGGCTCCTACGTGGCCACGCATGACACCAAAGCATATGGCGCCGTGCCATGTACCCTGGGCGTCATATGCTTTGGCGTCGTGCTGAGGGTCTATTTTTGCAAATCTTTTCTCCAGGGGTTTATATATAAATTTTTTAAATTTTAGGCTAAAAAGTAAAAGTTTTACAGCTCAATATCCGCCGCAGCCGCAGCCCAGAAAACCGCGGTAGCCAGCCAGGGCCGCTCGTTCCGAACTCTCCAGCGGGTCGGGCTGCCTGCCGCGCGATCGCGAGCCCACAACGCACGGCACTGAAATCGTGAAACTAGGAGAAATTTGCTCGGCCGTGCGTGATGATGGGCTGATGGGTTCGTCCTTGAGCACCGTGCACGTGGGCCTCTTAGCGCGCGTTGCATGGCTTGCGCTTGATCAACCGACCTGGCTTGACGACTGCATTCGGCGAAATTGATGGATCGCCTTGCGCAGCTGCTCAATCGCGCGCGCGTAGAGGGGGGCTCAACTCATGGGATCTAGGCGGCGTTTACTTCGCGGCTTACTCTGCTTCTAGGGGACCAGAACATGCTGTACCCGCCAGACAGGCACATGCACTAGGTCAGCGTGCTGCCCCCTGCCCCAGGTTGACAGTACACAAACACAGGGGGTCCCACGGCGAGTACTTAGGCTAAGGATATAGACAATAGGCTCTCTTGTCTAAAATTTTTATCTTATTTAAAGTCAGAATTAAAGAAAATCTCTCTAATAATAAATTATTTATTTAACTATTTTATATTATTTTTATCGTAACTTTCTGTCACACACCTTCTTACTATTTACGTTGATTTACATGTTTAAATCGTCTTTATATAAAAAATATTATATTATCTCTTCTCCTCCTCTGTTTCATATAAAATTTTACTTATTTAATATAACTTCAAGATAACTAAAATATCTCCTGCTCGTTTCGGCTTCAGCTTTTGGCTTCTGGCTTATTTTTCAATATTTATAAATTTCGTATTTTTTTGGACTTTTAGCTTTTTTTGAGTTTTTTGCCGGTTCTTTTTTTCTATATTCGTTTGTGTTGTGTGTGATGAGTTAGCATTTTTTCCTATTTTTAATTTTTTTAAATTTAATTACCCCAAATAAATCACCTTCAGTTACAGTAAAATTTCAATAACTACGGTGTAATTTTAGTCATAAGTCACAGCTTTTCAGCCTAACAAAGCAGGGCCTAAATCTAACCGGCTCCTCCATCGGTTGCCGCACCCGCATTACGCCCGTCACGAGTACTAAATATGACCCCGCTCCACCTACGTGCATGTTCTGCGTATTTCCTGGCTACTCGAGTGCGTGTGTTGCTCATGAAAATTAATAATACGTGTGAGCCGGATGTTTTTTTAGCGACATGTGGTGCCTCTCGTAGGCTGGTAGCAGGTTCGGTGTGCAATGTTCGTACGGATGCATGTGCCAGCCACAAGTATGAATCAATGCGGGAGTCGAGCCCATCCAGCCAGATTGGTGGGTACATCTCATTATTCTCGTCACGGATTGCAGGCTACATTACTGGTCTGTGTGTGTGCCAGAAGTAACAAGAACGAACAGCGCTGTACTTGCTAGTATTTCTTTTCTTTCTTTGCGATGGAAAAAATCCAACCCAATATGTATGTTGGTCAGAACTATAGAATATATATTCGCTGGCCATCTTTCATCGTCTCTCCCAGTAATGGATTCCTACTCTTAGCCGAACAAATATTTACACCGACCGAAGCAAATCAGCGTGGCCTGGCCACTGAGTAGGGTATACTTGGTTAAATCCAACCCGCTAGCCAGGAATTATTCAACAGGGGGGGGGACCTGGACATGCACCATGATGAACACTACAACGTTCCATCTGTTTTTTAGGGACGAGGCAACTTTGCCGATCAATTGAAGAAAGCAAGAGTATGCGTAAACACTCCATCTATTGTTACATGATAGTTTGTCATATTCGAGACATATCTTACGAGAGTAGACCCTCATATTCGAGACATTTCCACGCTATGCGCGCCTTCTTCCCTTGTGCAGTGCACTCCTGCTCCTGCCAACTGCTCATGCGTTGGCCTGTGCCCTAGACAAGTCCCCATCTATGCAATCGCAGAGTAGATAGCACAAGGATACAGACAAGGCGACGGAGCCAAGCGGCGTCTTTGCCATCGCCAAGGAGACAGGGCAAACGACGACGAGGGGGGCGCCTGGGCCGCTCTGCACGCGCCTGTGCTCACATTTTCCCCACGGCGAGCCACCGTAGTAGCTGCAGCCTTACTCCTGCTGCTCTACGCGTACCCACTCCACCGCTCGCGTGAGATCGAATCGGCTGCGCCGCGGCGGTGGCGGCGTCGCGCGCTGCCGTGCTTGCAGCTGGGTTGTGCTTACCTGAGCATGACTGGTCCTTCCCTGTCTGCACTCCGTTCCCAGATTTTTGTATGTTATAGCCGGATAAATCTATGACGCTAGGGATGCAAGCGATAAACGGAAAATAATAATCATATAAGACCTGGGTTGCAGTGGCGGAGTCAGGATTTGGTTACGTCTCGGGCTCAGTGGTGGAATGATCTAGGCTATCTAGGTTGGATCATAAAAATATTACTTAGGTTAAACTGAATTTACCCATGCTGTACACTATATATATATATATATATATATATATATATATATATATATATATATATATATATATATATATATATATATATATATATATATATATATGAGATTGATCATGTAGCATGACCTAGCTCTCGTAGGATTATTTTCCGATGAACAAACGGCGTAGGGCTGGGATCCGCTATGTGATTGCCTCTAAGTGAAATCGTAGCAATGAGCAGCGTCACACGATTAATGTAGCATTTCTTGGAAGAGAGAAATAGGCACAGATTTTGCAAGCATTTACAAGCTCCTGTATGTTGATATCCATGGTGACGACAAGGATGCACAAACGATTGCATGCTCCCTGAAAGCAACCTGGAGCTAGCAGATATGTAATATTATTGTGAATCTGCATGACGGAATTTATGAATAGTGAAAAATAAATTAGAAAACAGAAGTTAAGCTGAAATGAGTGATCACCCGTGCGCAAGAAAAGGTGGAGAGATCGAGATCATATATATATAACCCTTTTTCTTTCCCCTCCCTCGATCTATCTACAGATGGAGAAGAATCCTAGGGTGCAATCGATAAATCAAACACGTTAATACTAACTGGGGTTTAATTTGGCACTAGATTTGAAGAATTATAGCACTATATGATGTTTTTCATTCATTCAATTATTACTCCAGCTCCTCAAGTCAATCCAAATGGACTGCCGCCTAGCAAGATAAACTATCTAGTCACATCACTGACTGACCACATCGTATTGTCAACTAGTCACATGCCTATGCGATGGATAAAAAAAAGTCCTGTCATTCCAACATGTCGAGTGCAAACTAAGGTGAAACTATGAAAGTAGTAAACTTAAAACAAACACATCACGTGAATGCTTAATTGCGGAATTATGGATCCATTCATCACCCTCAAAAATACATATCTCACTGGACGCAACTAACAGGAAATGCATAAAAAGGTACCTCAAATGCACACATAACATGTGCAGCCAATTTAGCAAAATGTACAATCAGAAACAAAATTAGCAAAATAAATTGGGTAACGCAGGATGTAAAATGGAACGCCAATTTCCTTAAATAGATAGCAAAAATTGATATACGTTAAATTTACATGTTTAGGATTTATTTGAGCCATAAGAAACAAAGGCTAGTGGTGCTTGCTTGACGTAAGTGGTCTCAGAAAGATCAGAGATCCCAAGCTCCACCACGGGGTCAGAAAAATCCATTTCAGCATGTACATTCAGGGCTCACCCACCCCAGATATGACTCCTCTCTTCGTCTATGTCAATGAGCAGCAGGTGGTCTTGCTTTGCACCATTTGGTCCCTCTTTATATAGGGTTGGCAAATGTGTGTGGTATGCTGGTAGATAGCGTGATACAAAATCCAGGACCAGCAAGAATGGCCAGATTCCATGTTACCATGGTTAATCAACAGCATTGGAAAGAACATCCCAAGTTAATCAATGGAAAAATGAAGACATGGTTCAGAGGAGCTTCAATGAATGTCATAAATGGTTTACTGAAGAACTTACACCAGTCAATCCAATATGATTTAGTAACAGATAACTTCTTGTCCATCTCTCAGGTGGAGTGGTGGTACTGAGTAGCAAGTACTTTTGCAACCCTGTAAATTTTTTGCCCAACTCTCCTAATTTGAGTGATGCACTATCCAGTTTGGTCACAACTCGCAACTGAGAACTTAGAAAGAGTTGTTCCTATTTGGTGGCAAGTTTTGATTTGGCAATGTAGGATCACAAAGCTAAAGCACTCCACTTTGCTTGACAATCAGTAAGGCGCTAACAAATTATCTGATTAGGAAAATAAGGCCATTAAAGGAATGAATAGCTATGTGAGAAAATAAGGCCATTCAAGGTCCACTGCTTTCACAGCTTCATTCAGAAGAGGTTCAAATCCAAGCATCCATCCTTCAAAGAGAACAACCTAGGACAAAAAAGCACACACACAAAAAGATGAGAACCACATATTTCTTAACTCAAAATGCTCTGCAGCTAAGCTAACAATCAGAGAACTCCTACCAGTTGCTGCGCTGTTAGTGTGCTCCAGTGGCGAAGCCAGGATTTTAGCAATAGTGTGCGAGCTTAACACACATCGGTAATTATAAGCAAAGGGATAATTATAAATATAATAAAGCTTCTTCAGCCTAACAAAGTATGAACTTAAAGCAATACAAGAACTACTACTAGTCCTAGAAAGACTCACATTAGGAAGTGAAACTACCTACATAACACTGAAGTAGTGAACTAAAGCAAGAAGCAACTATAGTATTGTTAGATTCCTCTATGATTAGCCGTCAGGAATCTCAAATGATAAATGGTTGCTCTGTTCTCTATCAAGAACAGCAATTAGGTACCAATGTACCAGATATACACTGGTATTTTGGTAATCAGGCTCCTATACATGATTTTTAGGAGTAAAAAGTAAAGACAACTCATGTCCTTCAAAAAAGAGTTAGCACATGATGAATCACCTTCACTCCTGTGCCTTCCTAGCTATGAGCAGCATTGAATCAAATACAAGATAATTAGATAAAGCGAAGTCTAACTTCTAAGCTCCACTAAATTAGTAACTCTAGTTGAGATCTTATTTCAGTCTTCAGATTTGATAACTGAGAATAGAGCTATACTAGTACACTGAGTCATTGTGTCACTGATAGCCTCGTCCCTCGTATTTTAGATTTGACTCATTTAAGAACAAAGTTACACTACACATACCTACATTTGAGAATAAACATAGGCCATATCGATGCCTGTTGCCTGTTGGGCTTAATGGAGTAATAGGTTGCCAGGGGGTATGTATAGTGTATAAGAGTATATATAGTATATTCAGTTTTGCTATTGCACAGGCGACTGAAATTTTTTTATCTTTTAGTCACCTGAAATTGCACTCTCAATCAACTGAAATTGCAGCCCCCCTCCAAAAAAAACACCTGCAACTTTAGGTGATTCAGAGTGCAACTTCAGGTGACCTGAAATTGCACTCTCAATCAACTGAAATTACAACCCCCCTCCAAAAAAACACCTGCAACTTTAGGTGATTCAGAGTGCAACTTCAAGTGACTGAAAGATAAAAAAATTTCAGTCGCCTGTGCAATAGTCACTCCCTTGTATATTATGGGGTATATACCAGAGTTTTGGCAAAATTTTGGGGGTGCAATTGTACCCCCATGCATATACTCTCCCTCCGCCACTGTGTGCTCCTTTGATATCAGATTCGGGACAATTCTGCCAAGCCTGGTTGATAATACCTAGAAGAGCATATCCACAGAAGGATTAGTTAGGCTAAACTGCAATCCCATTTTTCCCAACAAACTGCTACTGCAAAAGTTACAATTTCACCTATTGTCATACAACCAACGCTGAGAGCGCCCCCGAGAGAACCGTCGACTTGGGGTGCCGCATCGCCATCAGAGCTGCAATGATGAATGTCTCATTACCAATCTTCACCCAACAAGACAAAAACACACAACACCCAATAAGCACACAAATACTACATCTATACACAGACAAGACATCAGATTCATGAACACTAGAGTAGCATCCCAACTCACCTCGCTAGCGATTATCATGGACAAGTTGGCGAAGAAGGCGTCAAAGAGCCCTAGTCCTGCCTCCTCCATCCCCGCGGAGCTTCCACCGCCGCGCGCCCATGCCGTGTGGAGGAACATCTGAGAAGTAGAATAGATGGGGCAGGCATGATCATCAGAGACCAATCCAGCTCCCAAAATACAATCCAGGCAGAGAGAGGGGGAGAGAGAGACATGTGTAGCATGCTGTGTCACCTTGGTGCGGCGGTCGGTGGTGTTGCCGACAGCGCCATCCGCATCTTAAAGAAAATAAAGGAACCACACAAAAGTTAAAAGAGATATCACAGGATAGCATGAATAGGGAAGAGACGACGCATAGTTGGGAAGTGAGCAATGTTGACCTAGTCCCAAGTGTTGTAGGCGATGAGAGGGCTAACACAGAGAGGACACCGAGTGCGAGGAGGAGAAAGCTAGAGACACGCTTAGGCATTGGAATGGGGTGGGGAGCGATATGTCACGTGGCGGGTGAGGCTTGCATTACGATGCGGAGAAGGCATGCTGGGAGGTGGTGGTGGCGAAGGCTAATGCAGCGACGAATGGTGGTGGTGGAGGCGAGCGGGTCGAGGAGGAGCAGCTCGGAGGGTTGAGGAGGAGCGCCATGTCAGCCCACACCGGCATCGGGGGTGGGGGAGAGGGGACAGGAGAGGAGGAGGGCAGCGAGGCTAATGTGAGCTGGGATTATGTCGGGAGGGAACCACAGAGGAAGTCAATGGAGGCGATCGAGGAGGAGACAACGAGGGAGATGGGGTGGGGGATGGAGGCGATCGTGTGAAGCGAGCGACAATGGCAGCGGGCTGTAGGGTTAGGGATTGGGCGAGCCGCAAGCAAGGAGAGGGAGAAAGAGGCTACCTGTGCGTTGGGGTGAGACTCAAGGCGGAGTGGGTGGTAAGAGAGGAGAATAGTGTGGCAGTCGGGAGCGTAGGGAAGGCTATGGGAGCCGGTCGAGTGGGGTTGAAGAGGAGTGAAGGAGATGGGATGGTGGAGGGTAGTTTGGTGCGGAGCGGCGACGGAGTCCAAGGGTTCTAGGTTTTTTGTTGCGGGGGTTTTGCTTGGTTATACGTGGCCCACAAGTTGGCGTTGTAATCGTGAGAGGAATGAGGGGAGGGAATAGGAAGAATGAACGTACGTACCACTAACTCCTCTTTTTAAGCAGTAGAGATTAACAAACATAAGTTAAAGCATTTGACAACTAGTTTTGAGAGTTATACATACCAATCAGTAACAACCTAACTCACATTATGGGTCTATATAATAATGTACTCTCCTACTACATTGGAAATTTCAGGGTAGTCAGTGCAATTGTAAGCGATAAAATTGTTTCTATTCTACTATTGGGGACGAACACTTCAATGAGTTTTAGTTCGTGAGGAGTAATTCCATGCTTTCCCTTCCTATAGTGTCTTGCATTAATCTTGATGTATTTAAGGGGTAAATAGCTAGAATCACCTTTGAATATGTATTAATATTAGTATAATTCCCTGTGTACTTGCATGGAAGCATCTCCCGTTAGTATTTCTGGAGCATCAATTAATCCCGATGACAAGATAATGCGAAAAAAAAATTGCTCGGAGGCAAACGTACAAATTAAACCATTTGGTAATCACGTGCTAATATGTAAACAGCGCTGACTTGCATGTACAAACTGCCCAAGACAATTTGGCTCAATTAAGTGCCGGTTAACTAAGCGCTGATCGCTATTACTAGCAGTATATCTATCTCCATGGATGTGTTAACAACAAACCACATACCCGCTTGTAATCAGCTCTCTAAAAAAAATACTCCATGGATATGGATGCGTTAACAATGTATACCACATACATTTGCCTCTAAAACAAAATACTCCGCGCGAAATTACATCAAATCGACGCGAAAACGTCATGCACAGACAAGTACAGTCTTATCGAGTAGTACTGTGCTAGCTCGTGGTCAGCCACAGTTACAAACTACAGTAACCTGTCAGCATGATAAACTAACAGTAATCAGCAATCACTAGATTAATACTAGCTGGAAATGAATTAGGCATCCGGATCTTAATCCATTAGCAGTGCAAGTACTTGTCATTTGGTTACATAACTAATTCGCCGATCGATGTGTGGATTAGTGATGCGACTTCTTATTAAACAGCATGCACGCAGGGCATACTTGGCACGTCTCTGTGCACGTGAATCCCGTCTTCCCCTGTTCATTTGAATTTGCTGAACGTCAGGTGGTCATTTGAATTTGCTGCGAAATATGAGGTGAAATGAATGCAGTTGCTGCTTGGCTAGGCTGAGCAAATTGACGGGAGCTGCATACACCGTATTAGGGCTATAAACAAGCCAAGCTCGGCTCGACAAATCTCATTTAGGCTCGGTAAGACATGACTTTACATTTTCATTAAGAAAAATTTATTCTCACA
This sequence comes from Dendrocalamus latiflorus, assembly GCA_017311315.1. Classification (NCBI taxonomy): domain Eukaryota; kingdom Viridiplantae; phylum Streptophyta; class Magnoliopsida; order Poales; family Poaceae; genus Dendrocalamus; species Dendrocalamus latiflorus. The sequence goes on from CM029645.1 coordinate 2,174,946, forward strand.
TCACAATTCACAGGGACAACCGGACAGGGCAATCACCAAACAAGCAACAAATCAAACCTACAAATCGAAAATAACTAGCCATTGGAGGGAGGAAAGGCACTGGAGATTACTGTAGGGGAGTTTGGACTAGGGGCAGCCATGGCCAGCCCTGAGCCAAGGTTGGCGTGGAGGGCCGAGGCCAGCGTGAGACAGCTCAGGCGCTGGAACCGAGAGAGCAACGTCGAGCTGCAAGCATGTTGGCCGGAGCCGAGGCCGGTGTGGAGGGCCAAGGCCGAAGGGGAAGCCAGGTGGTAGTCGGAGGACGAGCCAGATTTGGATGGGAGGCAGCGACGTCTGGCGCAGCCGGGACCAGGAGGCACAGTGGCCGAGCCGGGGTGGCGGTGTGCAGGAGATCGAAGGGAGACAACAAGGAGCCCGGAGGCCGACGTAGGGAGGTCGAAGGTGGAGCCGGACAGAGGCGGGACTGGAGGGGCCGAAGGAGGCGTAGGGGGTTAGAGTTGGGGCCGGGGCCAAGGAGGAAAACGACAATGCTGGCCGTCAGAGCCTGTGCACCAGGAAGGAGCCGACGGGCGAGTGGGCGACGAATCCAGAATAGATCGGCTGGAGAAACAAGAGGGAAGGAAATGGGAGGGGGAAATGGAGGAAGGAGGAGAGATGGGAGTAGATAAGGAATGGGATGTGTGGCCAGAGCACTAGGAGGAAAAAGGTGTCAAGATATACTGAGCTTGGTCGAACTGTTCGAACTCGGCTCGAACAGGATCGCGAGCTTACGATGGGGCTCGAGCTCGGTTCGTTGTAAGCTCGAGCCGAGCTCAAATTGAGTCCAGACTGAGCCAAGCTCGAACAGTTCACGAGCCTCGAGCTTTTTTTAAGTCCTGCACCGTATGCACTATTGTGACCGTCCGTTGTCCTCCAAGATTCGCGCACTTTTCCCCATTTGTTTTGCAAAAAGACCCCTCGCTCATTTTTTTCCCATCCTCCTCGGTCCTTCTCCCACCGTCTCTCTCGATCTCTCCCACGTCTCTCTCTCCCCTCAATCTCCACTGACTTCCCTCTCTCCCTCTATCTGACGGCTCCATGGCAGCGGGGGCCACGATGATCGGATCTGGCGGAACCTGGCTTCTCCCTCACCTCCAGCAGATGAGAGGCAGGTGTCGGGCGGTGGACAACGGTACATGACGACGGGTGGCGGATTCATGGTGGCTGGGACGACATCGATCGGGCCGTAGCAACCGGATTTGGGCCAGGACAGCTAGGTCCGGCGAGTCCTGGTTTCTTCAGCTTGCCAGCAGCACCTTCCTCGCAAGTGGCCCCGAGCGCCATCCTCCTGATTTTTTCTTGAAATTCTTGCTGATGATAAAGTGTACTATGATTTTTTTTCATTGCAATTTTGTTAAGATGGAAAACCGAAATGCAACATTTAATTTTTTGAATCCGAAAATGTTCATTCGTGAAATCCGATGAACATGGCTTTGTTCTTGATTTGGATGATGAATATGATTAATAACCCCAAAAACATTAACCGAAAAATGAATCGAATTTTTTGTCCATGCAATTTCTTGAACCCAAAAAACAAATTGTTGGTTCGTGCAATTTCTTGAATCCAAAAAAATGTGTGACAAGAGATGGACCATGAAATCCGAAAACTTTCTTGGTTCCATTTTTGTTCTTGCGTTGCAATTTGCAATTTTTGTTCTCTTCGTTGCAAAATCTTGGAGATGAAAGCAAAAATAAATCTTGGTTCGTGCAAAGCTTCAATGCAGCTGATCCGAGAGGGGAGAGAGAGAGGTGAGAGAGGAAAAGAAAGGCTCGGTGGAGAGAGAGACCGTGGGAGGAGAGGGATGAATGAATTGTAGGAGGGTTGTTTGCAAAATCGTGGCGGGAAGGAAACGCACGAATCTCAAAGCACAACGGACGGAAACGTAGTGCATGCGGTGCATGTTCATCCGGTTTTGATTTTTCGCAAATGGACCTCTAAATCGTATTTGAATACCAATACATTAACCATATTTCTCACTCATAACAAAGTATTCAGTAAGTACAGAGACAGAAATTTCACGGACGTGTAGCAATTTCCAGGGGCTTTTGAGTCATATATTCAATTCTATCGGTTCAGTTGGGGTCTGCCTGTGTCAGGACTTTGATGGGAAACATGCAGCCATGTTTATCATGAGCCCACAGTGCAGAGACCATAACCGGTACAAGGCTGGCCCTGTTCTTTTCAGCTTCTAAAAGCTGTTTTTTGACTTTTCTACAGTAACTAGCTTTTAAACGGTGTATTTTTTTCAAGATAGAGTCTATTAGTTAATTGTAGTACATAATTTACTGACTTCATTTATATCGGCAAAAACCGCACGTGAGTTTCTGTTACTCTGTAATTTCAAATACAAACAGCCCAAAAGTCACAAGCCGCAGCCAAAAGCCAAAAGCCGCAGCTAAAAAGAACATGCCCTGAGGCTCCCGGCCCCACTACCCTTGCATGTAAAAGCAGTTGGCGCGGCTGCAAGCTGCAGCCTGCAGCAGCCTCTACTACTTGACCTTCTCACCGGTCTAGGGGGTTGCCTTCAGAGTAGGGATGGCAATCGGGCGCGGCAAGTACGGATAGTGCTCGCCCATACTTGTACCTATGACCTCGATTTACGCCCACGAGCATACCCGCGAAGGACCACGGGTAAAAAATCTCGTCCATTCCCGTCACCCGCGAGTACCCGTCACCTGCGGGTACCCGTCGCCCGCGGGCATACCCGTTTACCCGCGAACTGAGTGCATCATATTCAAATATCACCAATCACACATTCAACAACTACAATAGAAATACAAATTGGCATAATTACAAATATTTCAAAATCTACGTGTACCCACAGATTCGCATTAAAATGCATAAACCATCACAATCAATGGACAATTCTAGGTGCAAAATCTGCTCAATGACGTTGTTGTTGGTCAGAGGAATCCTCTGCTTGTTGAGCTTCCCATAACCCCTCTTGTAGATCAATTCCCTGACACTCTTCAGGTTCGGGTACCTGATGGTAAATAGAATCATTGATTCAGCCCAGTTCAATACGTAAAAAAGCACCAACAATAAGAGAAATCAAAAGTTGTACATCAAGTCACTAAGATAACCCTTCTGCAGGCAATTAGACCCTGGGACTATATCTGCCTGTGGACAGCTCAGCATGGTGACAATTTGCTCAAACCATCACCTGAATTGGGCTGGGCTGAATACATTTGGTAAAGGTTTCAGGCATGTGAGTAATCACTAATCCCGGCAGAGTTTACACAAATTGTTGGTCCACAGACAAGTCTACTGGTAGCTTATAGTGAAATAGACAAAGTGAATTGACCAAACAAGTATACCTATTATTCATTCCAAACTTGGAACAAACAAGCACAAATGAATAAAAGAAAGATGGAACAAGAATGACAGTAGGTCTTGAAACTTGTTTACAAAAACAATATCATAATCTCACAAAATCACAATATAAAATAGGCAAAACCTATAAATAATCAGACAAGTTTACATCAATCAAAATTGGGAAAGATTGGGAATTATAGTATTAGGTTGAACTTACCCATATGCAACATATGGCTCAACCCTACGCATCATGTTAATGGTTGCCTTTCATGATTCTCACAAAGAAAAAAAGAGAAGATTATGAGCTAGTACAGATTTACTTCATATGGAATAATGGGCCGGTGGGGGCAGAGGAGGAGGATGGAGGAGGAGGAGGCCGGCAGCCGGGTGGGGGCGCAGGCGGCGAATCTGGGGGCGGAGGAGGAGGCCGGCGGTGGGTGGGGGCGGAGGAGGAGGACGAGGAGGCAGCGGATCTGGGGGCGGACTGGCGGAGGAGTAGGCCGGCGGCCGGGTGGGGGCGGAGGAGGAGGACGAGGAGGCGGAATGGCGGAGGAGGAGTTTGGCGGCCGGGTGGGAGGCGGATGAAGGACGACGACGAGGCCGAGTGCGCGAGAGGGGGCGGATCTGGAGGGCGGAGTGCGAGGGGGCGGATCTGGACGGCGGAGTGCACGAGAGGTGGAGGGCGGAGTGCGAGGATGGCAGAGTGTGCGAGAGGTGGAGGGCGGAGTGCGAGGGGGTGGATCTGGAGGGCGGAGTGCGCGAGAGGCGGGCGGATCTGGAGGGCCGTGAGCCATCGAGAGTGCGCGAGAGGCGGGCAGGTCTGGAGGGGGTTTGAGGGCGGATGAGATCTAGGGTTTATTATTTTTGTCATATTATTTCACGGGTAAACGGGCGAGACGGGTACGGGTAGAGCTAACCCATACCCGTACCCGTTTACCCGATGGGCAGATATTTTCCCCCATTTTCATACACGTGGGTAAATAATACATCCCATACCCGACTCCATTAGGGTATTTACCCACGGGTACACGGGTAAACGGGCACAATTGACATCCTTACTTCAGAGACACTGTCCTCCCTATATGAGAAAAGAACTGCAGGCACCAATAAATTTTCATTGCAGGTCTTTTTACCTGCCATTTTAGGTGAATTTATTGAACCACTCGTTCAATCCTATCCTCACCACTTTCATTAACAAAAAAGACTAAGTGAGATTATTACTCATAAGTCACAAACCATACAGTTATGCCCCTAAACATTAGAGGTGATCAAATAAGCCGTACCTGTTGGACCGGTCCATGGTTCGTTACTGTAAGCATGGCACGGTCCATGACAGAGTCGTACCGGGCTAGTCCGACATGAGACGGTGGGTCGTGCTTGGGCCGTCACCCAGCCCAGTGTGCTGGCACGGGGCCGAGCATGGCCCGGCAAAAGTATGGTAGGGCACGCACGATCCAATAGGCACGGTGGACCGGTAGATACGGTTAGCCCGATCGACACGATTGGCCTGGTGGGCATGGCCCATTAGGCACAAAAATCTGAACATTAGGCATGGTTGGCCGGCATAGCAAAGTGCACAAGGGCCATTTGGAACGAACGTGGCCCGTTTGGCCTAATAAACGGTCAAATTTTTGAAATTTCTACCCACTGTTTGGTAGTTTAATAATAATATCTCAAATTTTTTTGTATAAATAGGCAGCATACCCCCTCATTCAGCCACACACAAACATGTAGTCGCTTCTCCGAATTCTCTTGTAAAAATTTCGATACTCTTTGTGATAATTTGGTAAAATTCAAAATAATTTTGCCAAAAATCCAAAAAATTCAAAATCTAGCTATAGTAAAAAAAAGAGATAACAATACTAATTTTCATATATTTATGTTGTTCTTACTTTTCTTTGTTGTGATGTAAAATAGGCCATAGTATAACTTTCTATTTGCATTTTACAGTTTTCCATATTTCTCCAAGGAAAATTTTGACAATATTCCTACAAATGAATACGGAATTGATTCAAAGATCTTTCATCTTTTAGGAATGAAACGTCTCCGCCTTCACCTCAAACAGGAGAACATACCCTAGTTGTTCTATCGTTAGGCTCTTATAAGTTCAACATTCATTAAATTGGTGTTAGTAATAATGACAAATCTAATTGTGAGACTAACTTATTTATTGATTATGATATTGCTTAGTCTCATTTGGATGAAAAGATGAAAATCATAAGAGGTATGCATTCGATATCACATTCTTATATCTTATCGCATTCCTCGGATCCAAAACATAAATTGAACTTTACCAAGTAGTCTAACTTGAATATATGCATATATTTCCATTATACATTTTTTGTATGCACATGTTTAGGGGTAGTTCACTCTATGTTTTGTGGTTTCATAATTATTGATCTATGTTCCTTTCCACATATTAAAGATCTTTACTTTGAAGCATATCCTTTGAGTATATATCGCTTGTGTAGTTCATATATACTTATGATTGACTTAAACTCAATCATTTGCAATCAATTTGTCATCTAATTTCTCTAGTATGTGTTAATAGTTGGATGAGTAATGACAATCGGATGTGTAAGCTTTGCTAGCAATTAAGCTCAAAGACAAACACTTCCATTCAAATGAGTTAATTCCTTTGAAAGCTTATCCTACATTATACAATTGTTATGTACATATTGTATACTTGCAAATCAATCTCTTATCATATCATTTATTGAGATTGTCATGAATTACCAAAAAAGAAGATTGTAGAATCTAGTCCCTGCATTATAGGTTAATGGTGAAACTTTGGTAATTTATGATAATTGATTTGTGGACTAACATTTTTCATGAGTTGGATGAATAGGTTGTGTTCCACAAATGAGGATGACTTCATGTGTTGAAGATCATCAAGTGAAGAGAAGATCTATCATGTGTTGATGGAGATCAAGAAGAGAATGCATCATGAGTTGATGCATGTCCAAGAGGAGATGATTATGTGTTGATCAAGTCAAGTGAAGACCCATCACTTGTTGATGGAGTTCAAGTGAAGAATGCAACATGAGTTGATACATATCAAGACAATAACCCGGATTTGAAGTGAAGATATGTGTCATCAAGTTTTAAGTGGTTACTCAAGGCAAAGGTATGACTAGTTAGGGCTAAGAATGTGTTCTTAATCTTTTACTAGTCTTAGTGTTTGGTTGGAAGACCGGATTGGTAGTATAGGTTGCCGTACTATTAAGAGGGGTCATGTCTAGTAGCTTGAGTTTCATTGTGTATTGATAGCTCAACCTCACTTGCTCTAGCTCTCCGTAGCATAATACTGGTATTTGCGAATGTGTTTTGCAAATAGTTGAAGCTCATGTGTTGAATCCTTATAACATGGGACTATACATTGCGAATGCATTTTTGCAAGTATTTGAAATCTATGTTTTCTACTCGTTGTGGTGCGAGGCTTATATTTGCAAATGTGTTTTCTAAATTGTTGAGACTTGTATATTATCCTTGTAGCGTGTGACTTAGATTTGCGAATGTGTTTTATAAATATGAAGAGTCCATGTACCTATACTTTGTGTCATGATTTTAAAAGTATGCAAATGTGTTTTGCAACTTGTTGAAAATCATGGTTGATCCTTGTATATATGATACTATAATTTGTAAATGTGTTTTGCAAGATTTGTTGAAGTATATGCACTTGTCAGGAAAATCGGAACTACCAACCTGTGTGGCACGGTACTACCAGAAATCGGAACTACCGGTGTGTGTTGCGCAATATGACCAGACGTAGGTAGTATTGGCTCTGTGTGAGCGGTCCAATCGACTTTGTGTGAGTGGTCCGATTGGCTTGCGGTACTACCGACCTGTGTGTTGCGGTACTACCGGAAGTTGGTACTACTGGATTTATTTGAGCAGTACTACCGAACTTGCGAAGCTCCGAAAATCCTATGGTATATTTTTTCTAAAGAGACATTTGTGGGAGTCTTCGCCTCCCCATGAAATCGGTAATTCCGTACGTGTGGAGCGGTACTTCCAATGATCGGTAGTACCAGACTTTGTATGGCGGTACTTCTGATTTTGCTGATAACGGCTAGTTTTCTAACCGTTGCGAGGGGAGCAGTAGTTCTAGAGTTTTGCTTGTGGTACTACCAAAAATCCTATTTTTCAGGGGTTTTACTTCCAATGACTAGTTTTTATATGTGAGGTATAAATACCCCCTTGTGGCTGGTTGAAGAAGAACTTTTGGCATTCCATTTATCTCTCTTGAGCTAGTGTGAGGTCCTACTCTCAATTATGCATGTGTTGCACCTTGTGAGTAAGGAGGAAGGCTCTAGATTGCCTGTGTTGCATCTAGAGGTGAATTTTATATCCACTTAATTTTATGCATTCGTTGCACATGGTAAAAGTCAAGTAAGGGGTTTGACTTGTTACTCTTAGAATTTGCCAATTGCTAGATGGCGTTTGAGGTGTCACGCACGGTGATCTTCTCAAAGAAGGTTGTGAGAAGACCCAGCGAGTTGTGAAAGTTGGAGCTCACTTACCCGGAGCGGAAAAGAGCTACAACTAGTGGATTGAGGTGTTTGGCTTAATTCATGGAGCCAGTCCAATTAGTTTGGACTTACCTCAACGTGGACTAGGGGAGACGGGCAAGTCTCCGAACACCACGAGAAAGAGGAACCATGTCATTGTGGTTTATTTTCTTGTGCTTAATTTACATTCAAGCAATTTATATTCATAGAATTAAATTGATTTCCTGTCATCCTAGAATTGTAAACCTTGACATAAACTTAGGGTGTTAGTGCGCTTAGGTGAATATAATTACTTTAGACTTTATTTATGCTAAACCAAAATTGAGTTAAGCTTCCGTATTATTAACTTGGTTTTAGACAAATATAAATAATTGATAGAAGAAAGAATTTTAAAACCGTCTATTCACCCCTTCTAGTCGGTCTTCTCGATCTTACAGCTCTATGAGTGTTGTTGAGTCTACAAACACCAGATCAAAGAGGTCCAAATCCTGCATGTTAGGGATGTGGCAAGATTTCGATAAGATAATGAAACGAGATGAGGCCAGAGCTTAGGTAAGATATGATGTTTGCAAAATATGTCATCATGAACTATCTGCACAGTCTATATATGGAATCGAGCACTAGCACAGATATGACTAAAGATGTAAAGAAAATCAAGGTGTAGCCATGAGGTAGACGCGGCTGCAGTACAACCCTGAGGTATGGTACATAACTGGGATTATAATCCTGAGGTAGCTCGAGAATCTTTAGTCCATTTCTGTCACATATGATCTTCCTTTAAATTTTGGTGAGTCACAAGCGATTAAAAAGTATATTAGAACTAGTCATAATCCTAAATTTTTTCACGTTTCTAGACAAACAACTACTAGAGATTAAGTTAAATACTACAATAACGGTTGTTCTAAAATAAAAGAACTCTTTGAAACATGTATATTTTCGATGGCCTTGACTTCGGATATATGGAGTGATCGGTCTAGAGAGGATTATCTTAACACAGGTGCTCATTATGTGAATGATAGTCGGGTATTGGAAAAGAGAATTATAGGCTTTAAACTAATTGACGTAACATATACAGGTGAGAGTAGCAGAATATATTATCAAAGTCTTGAAAGATTTTAGTTTTACAAATAAAATTTTAGCAATTACTCTGGATAATACTGTAACAAACTCCACAACAATGGATATTCTCACTCTATTATTTAGTACATACGTCAAATCCTTCTTACTACATCAGCGATGCACCTGTCATATTATTAAATATGGTTTAAAGAGGTTGGATCCATATCTTTAAGATTTTTGCGATGCAATTTCTTTTGTAAATAATTCTAACCAACAAATTGCAACATATATGAACTACTACATTACGATAGGTGTACGTCCACAAAAGTTTCATGTGGACATGTTGGTAAGGTGGAACTCAACTTATCTCATACTACAAAATATTTTACCCTATAAGCCCACATTTTATGTTTTTATCCACACGAACTATCACAGCCATGCCGGCAATACACTATTGACTAAATAGCACGTGTATGTTGCTGAGAAGTTGCTAGCATTTCTGGAGCTCTTTTACAAAACCACTGTTGCTTTATCCGGAGTGTACTATCCAACATCTCCTTTAATTATGCATCATATTCTTGTGATTGCGACACACTTAAAAGCTAATAAAAATGGCATAGTACTACGAGAGGTTGTGTGTGCTATAAAAACTAAATATTTAAAATACTGAAAAGAGATTCCATATTTATATGTATTTGCATTTATTCTAAATTCAAGAGTTAAAATTGTATGATTCACTAGTGCTCCTTCACTTCCAGGTGAAACTGTAGGGATAGATTATTCAAACTATTTTTCAATTGTTTGTTCTAAATTGTCCTGAAGCTTATCAAAAGTACAAACACAAGTTTCAGGGAGTTCGCTTGCAACGACCTCCACCATCATCCACTATAAGTAAGAAGATAAATATGTGAGGCAAAATCTTTGATATACCAGGATCCTCCAGAAGATCAAGCTTTAAAACATCAAGTGCTAGAGCAATCCATACCAGTGCCAATGGGGAACTACTAGTCTTTCTAGACAGCTATCCTATGGATCACCATGCAGAGGACTTCAACATTCTGGGATGGTGGCACCGGTACAAGCTAACATATCCAGTGCAATCGATATTAGCACGTGATATGTTAACCGTTCATATCTCGATGATTTCTTCTGAGTCTGCTTTCAGTTTTTTTGGAAGAATATTGGAGGAAAGAACAAGTCGCACAAGTGAGATGGTGAAAATCCTCTCACAGTGAAAGATTGGAAACAAGCTAATATGCGAGCTCAACACTGCGTGGTGAATATGGAGTTGGAACACGTGTTCAATAATTTCTATCTAGACAGTGACGACGCCGATGACATTGACGCTTCTTAAAGCATCCATGTATACATTGTACCTTTCTGATTTTTTTATTTGTAACGCTAATCTATATGATGAATTCTTTTTTCTTTACTAAGATTTTTTTAAGTTGAGTTTTTATTTGGCAAAATTTTTAACAAGATAGCCATTTAAATATTAATAAAGCTCATTGTTACATTTCTATAATTTATTTTGTCCTTTTCGAATTCTACATATTTTTTGAATTATCATATAATTTTCAAAATTTTAAGGCTGAAATGGCCTAGCTGGGCTGAAACGGGCTAACCATGCCTACTTGGCTCATCGGGCTAAACAGGTGCGTGTTGGCCTAGCCCGGCCCGCATGCCTGTTGGGCCGTGCCTAGATTGCCGATTCAGCTCATGGCCCGACCAGTTTAGGCTACCAGGTTAAGTGGACCATGCCTAATGGCTCATGATAGGCCACGAGATGCTGCCTATTTGGACAAGTCTGCTGAACATCAGAGCCCCAAAGTCCAGATACTGATGTTAAAAGCTAATATGGAGATAAATCCCATAAGAAAGAGTGGCCTCTTTAGCATTGTCATGTTGTTGAAAATTACATGACTGAATTGTACCTTTCTTATATTGAAATGGCTTTTGGTGAGGTTCCAAGGTGCTCCTAAAGATGAAAATGATCCTGAAAGGTTTGGATCTCCTGAAGTAGGTATGCTTTCCTCTAGCCTATTTCAATGTTTGATTGGAGAAGGGACAGAGAACTCAACAAAACCAAAACACAGACAAAGGCCAGGGAAAGTGCATGATTCCATCATTAGTTTAGGATTTAAATCACATTGGATTAGTTTATTAATCATAGCTATTAATGGCAAATGGGAGTTCAGATGGGGGACCCATTTGTTTGTCCCCTACTCTCCACCATCTCACTAACAAACAGCACTGTTTGCCTATATTAAAAAAAAACCTGCACTGTTAGTTTTATATGTGCAAAGCCATACCAAGACTTGTACTTATGGTTGGTTCTCTTCATAAGAAATATGGGGCATGGAGAAGTCACACAGACAAGCCGTCAACTCAGTAAGAGGAATGCATTGATGAATCAGCAGCACACCATTTTTTCAGCATCCGAATGAAGAAAAAATAACTGAAACAACAACAAAATTGCTCACACCAACAAGCTTTTTTATACGGTGAAAGAACAAAGGAACAAAAGGAAAATCCTTTTTTTTTGGTTGATTTTCTCTCAGCCTCACATCTCCAATCTCATCATATCCACAAAGATCTCCATGCAAATGCCTTCAGAGAAGGAAAAGGGAAAAGGAAAGAAAGTACCAATAGAAGGAAGAGGAAGGGGAAACAAAATTGCAAGAGGAAGAAGACTCCCTCCTCTCCTCAAAACACACCTTTCTCTCTTCTTTCAGAGTTCAAGAAGGTGGTACTGGCTTATTCCTGCCCACTTTCCTCTGCTTGTCACAATGCTCACTAATTCCTTTTGCACCACTACTTGTTACCCCGATGATTGATGGGCTTTGGGGTAAGATGATCACTGAATGAACAAGCACAAAGCAATGCCAAGTTATATATGTACGGTGTATCTGCTGTTGTTTGACTGTGATGATCCTAGTGTTGTGTCATCACTACTAAAGCTGAAGCATGGTGCACCCAGCTCGGCGATCGGGCTCTGTGGCACTGAGGGGCTTGCATTGTTGTTCCCTCCCTTCTTCACCAAAGCCTTCTCTTGCATCAGCTCATAGCATCTCACAATCATCTCCTGCAGATGCGCACATCACATTTCAGAAACAGTGTAAATACAATGGCCGAATGGCGCATCAATCTGTATTTTCCGCAACACAGGAGGATGCTCACCTTATTTACAGGGATTTCAGATGCTGCAAGGGCACTGCTGAAGCCAGTGACCTGATTCTCAGCAAACGTTGATAGAACCACTGCGGCAGCAATCTCAGAAGATCTGAATGACAAGAACCTAGAGTCTGTAAATCCATTGCACGCGGATATTCTAGTTAGCACACTACCATCAGATGTTGCCATTGGCAATGTAGGGAAAACCTTTGGGTTAACTCATCAAGCAATACGGGCAAACCTTTCAGAGTGCCAACTATGAGCTCTGCGCACCGTGATGCCAGTGCGTAACTAGGTGGCTTCCCTTCATTGAACTTGTCCAGGAAGTAGCTGATGAAAGAGAATGGGGTCACAGCCTGCATCCTCCATTTCAGTGTCTCCATCACAATGAGCTCCATCCTCTTAATATTCCTTGCTTCAAACACATACTTCGCATTGCAAACCTATCGTATATTAATCGCATTTCAGCAAAAATCATCGAGCGATCAGTGAACAACTATCGATTTTACAATGCTGTAACTTCTTCTTCACCTGAAAGTCCACAGGAAGAGGGACCACGGTCTCCTCCATCTTGACAGCAAGAGATAGGCAAGCAACTGACAGCAACTGTTGCATCCAAGATTTGTCATGCTACAACAGCAAGAAGAAACCAAAAAGGCGCAATGATCAGTATTAGATTAACTTACACAGTAAGGCCTGTTTGGTAGAGCTCCAGATTCTCGTTTTTCAGCTTCTGCTCTGAATTCTCTGAGAATCCACTTCTCTGAGAATCTGGAGCTGCCTCTGAAAAGCGTTTGGCTAGTAGGTTAGCTCCAGATTCATAAAAAGGAGGATTTGAGGGAAATAGACCATGTTACCCCTAGTTTTGACACTTCAATTTAACTATGTTTTCTTTCTTTCTTTTTCTTTTTGACTGGTGGTGTAGTTTTGCGGGTGGGGGCGATGAGCGGGGGAGGGTAGGTAAATGGCATTTTGCAAGTAAGTTATAACTGTAGATGACATTATGTACCAAGTAGTGCGGGTGGGGGGCGACCAGCGGGGCAGACACTACCAGACGTTATAACTGTAGATGACATTATGTACCAAGTAGTGGCTTCACAATATTTGTAAGTTGTAATTCAGAGCCTTCAAATGATATCTAGGAGAACAAATCCTAGACAGGGCCAGTTCAGTTTGTTCATCTGTTCAGTGTATAGCGCAGATGCACAACAGTGACAACACAAGACATATCAGCATGACATCCGGCTTGCCTACCTACAATGAGCAGGGCCGAATAAGGCCAACTGTAGTGCTACAAGAACCTTCATCATTCTGTTCCAAACTGAATGAGGACTTGTCCTGTCATATTTGTTCTGAATGTTCATCAGTGCCTTTTGTACTCTGTTGATTGTTCTTTCAATCTGTACCCCTTGGGTCATTGCATCGACATGGAAGCCAGTGAAGCACTTAGGCCACATTCACATCTAAACACTTCTTGTTTTGCTCTCTATCTGAACAGGAAACAAAAAGAAGCATTTTTGTTAGTCAAGGAATTGTACATATTAAGAACTTGAGCAATGTCTGAAAGATCAGTTAAGCTGGTTAGGTTCATATGGTTGCCGTGCAGTCACTGAGCGAAATGCAACAGAAACACTCCTTTAGCAACCATGTACTGCTTTTTCACAAGCATGATGCTACAAAGTACAAACAAATTACTCTGTTGTTCCAATTCATAGGTCTAATGATTTAATGGCTTCAAATAAATTACTCTGGAACATCTTCAAGGCTAAAGAAAACATTGTAGGTTGAGCATCCATCTAACCATATATATAAACTAATGGTATGTGGAGAGCAGGGAAAAGAACTTTGCAATCCAAAATATTAAACCACATAGGAAAAATTTCTAAAAAAAACTACATCTGAAAAGGCTTATGAACATCTGAAACAATCTAACCAACTCCCTCCTAACTGATGTAAACTAGAAATGGAAATCTTGCTAGAGTTGTTTCTGTACGCCATTGCCAAAGCTCATTACTGTTGCCATTCCCAGATTTCCTAGACAACGTTAGTTGCCACCCTCCTCTCCCCAAGATCCAAAGATGGTGGCCAAACCATTTAGCTAATTTTGTCTGCCAAAGATGGTGTTCACCTGTGCTTCACACACAGATGGTGGCGGTGGCGGCGGCGCTGCTGGGGACCGGAGGGAGGCGGCGGCGGCGGTGCCATGGACCGGACAGAGGGAGGCAGTAGCGGCGGTGCTGTGGACGGAGGGAGGCGGAGGCGGTGCTATGGACGGAGGGAGGCGGCGGCGGTGTTGTGGACGGAGGGAGGCGGCGGCGGGCTAGATCTGGAGGGAAGCGGCGTCGAGTGAGATTGGGAGGGAGGCGGCGAGGTGAGATTGGGAGGGCGGCGGTGGGCCGAGAGGAGGGCGGCGGCGGGGCGAGAGAGGGGAGGGAGGCGGCGGGGGGCGAGAGAGGAGCGAGAGAAGGGAGGGAGGCGGCGTCTAGCGAGAGGAGTGGGATGGGCGCACGATGGGGAGTTAGGTCAGTGGCATTTGCGGGTAATTTCCATCAAATTCTATGGGTATAATTATTTTAGTTGGATGGCTCCCCACGAGAATCCACTAAAAGGTTGCTTCTCTATTCTAGTTCATTTCTAGCTCTGCTCCTCACGAGAATCAGAATCCAACCATTTTGAGAAGTTGGGTGTTTGGTACAGCTTCACGAGAATCTAGTGAGAAGCTAGGAGCAGGAGCTGTACCAAACAGGGCCTAATTACGGACATTGATAAAGAAAAACAACCTGGGATAAATGACCAAATAAAGATTGCTAATAATTAAAATTTAGGTATATGCCCAATATTTAAAATGCTGCCATTAAATAACCCTAATGGTAGACTAGCAAATATTGAGATATAACCCTTGTAAAACAAGTCTTGCTAGATAAATAAAATTTAAAATAAAGCTAAGCCTAATGGTAGCTAAAGTATAAGCAAGATACTAATAGTACCACTAATTAAATCATAACACTAAACTTAATACATAATAATGTTGAGCATACTTATATATATCTAGCAAACTGGGACCGTATAAATGGACCCTAAATCAAGTTAAACTTAGCTTAGTGATAAATGAAGGTACATAAAATATCATACCACAACATGCTATAAACATAGACTATAAGATTAATTCGGTAAGCTAAAATTTGCATATCACTTCTATATAGCATATGCCTTGAATATTAGCGCTGGACAAAATAATACTCCGCGTCTAACCTAACTCATAGAACTTCCTTGATAAATATAAAAATAATAAAAGAGATTGTTACTAAAAGGTCAAGTCATCTTGTTCTACCACCGGCCAAGCCTTAAGTCACTCGAAACACCCCATTAACTCATAATAAAACTAAATTGAGTCCATTCGGATTTATTTGGACTTTGTGAGTTATTTGCGTTTATTTGTATTCAGTCATTTAGCACGTAATTAGAAATGAGAACACTGAAGAATCAAGGGATCAAGCGTGATCAAGAGCGAAGGGAAGATAAAAGATCAGAAGCTCAAGAGAAAGCTACGAGTGAGCTCAAGACCGCGGTAAACCGCGCAAGGCGAGTCAATACTTTGATCATTTTGAACCTACATTTTCTGCAAATTACTTTTGTTTAAATTATCAAATTGCATGCTGTTATTTTATACGCAAATACATGTTTAATTTAAGATTCTAGTTATATCCCATTGTGTACCTTGATTAATATTACCCCTCATTTGGAATACTTGAATTTGTGAACCTTGTCGCTCTAGCAAAAATGATAATAGTAACATTTCGAAAATAAGTCCGTAATTATATGCCATGCTTAGAATTGCTTAGGTACTTATGGGCGCGAGAGCGCCCAAGCATCACTTTTAATCATGAGAAAAGTTGGTTGGGCAGTCATGGTGGTAATGACTGGTATATGTTGTACATGATTATTTTATATACTTCCAAAAATCTCAACTTGCTTAAATATCTGGGCGGATTGGTTCGAGGGTGTGTATGTGTGGTGCAGTGGAAGCACAAAGTGGGTTAGTGGTAGACCGCCCAGATACCACTAAGGACTGAATCTTGTCATGACCTACTGTGTAAAATAGTACAACCACAAGTCTGTAAAGTACAACTTGGTCTAGTAAATTTACCGGACCCCGAAAGTCATCATCATCGGTGGAGGAGAAGTGGTGGTGCAAGTAGCGATTCTGGGTGACGGCTTGAATGGGACACTCTTTGTGAGTGAAGTTCTTCTGCGGCGTGCTAGCAGTACGGGGAGTCAGCTGCTAGGCGCATAGGAGGGGAACATCCAGCACAACGTATGAGACCCACCGCAAGTGGGAGCGGCCCATAGGGTGAGATGATGGACGTGGCGAGGTACTTTGAACGGTTACTGTGATGGTTTGCTCAACCGCACTGCTAAGGAGTCGTGTGGGGGCAATGAGTGAACTGTCTCTTGTGGTGAAAGTGTACAAACTCTGCAGAGTCAAAACTATTCGAATAGCCGTGCCCACGGTCAAGGGCGGACATGGGAACTTAACTAGATATAGTTCTATTTCAAAAACTTTGTGGGAAGGAATGGAAAAGTGGAAGGGCAGTGGAAAGCCCTGGTTTGAATTGTCCTGGGTGTCGTCCCAGTGGTAAGTTAAGCGGCTATAACGCTGAAAGATATTATATGGTGTGCTGCCATATGTATGGGAAAATTATGGTGATATTAGGCATATGGTATGATGCCATATGTATGGAAAATCATGTTAATATTCCTTGAACATTATGATTTGTTCCAAAGCTGCTAGGTCTCAGGAGATTTTTATGTATTGTATTTCAAATAGTGGCATTATTAATCTTACAAACTAAAATATGGGTAGAATAAACAGGGTTGTGATTTAAAGGAGATGGATGTTTTTAGTACGCACATAAAGGTATTGGTGGATTCAGGTCGATCATGAAAAGGAAATGCTAGTGTGGGTTCTGGGAGAAATAAACTAGTGGGGTCCAGCTGAATAGATAGGCTAGATAAAAAAATCTAATTGAATTTTCGGGAATTTAGAGAAATACTACAAGTATTGGAGAATAATCCTTGATTAGAGATATTCTTGGTGGATATATAATAGTGAATCGATTTTGGAGAATTAGGGAGTGCAAAGGTAAATTGCTGGATTACTACACTAATGATTAATATAAATTCTTGGAAGATATTGGCGATAATGGGAATTAATAGGAGTTGACCAATTACCAGAGGGATGAATTGAATTTCTGAGAAGATTGGAGGATTCATAACAATTAGTGGATTATAATCTTGGTAAGAGAATTTTTCGGTGAAGGTATACTTGTGGATTAGCTAGTGATAGATAATGGAAAATGAGATTGATTATTGGATTACGGTTTTGAATCTATAACGATAAGGATTGAATACGAATGATATCGGTGGGTTTGAAAGTAAGTAGTTAGAGAATCATTATAATTCAGCGGTGAGGAGCTGATGAATAGTAATGACAGGATTGGATTATTAGCAATTCAAAATACAAGGTATGATCGGTGGATTATATCAATTATGATACTCGTTGTTTGGGGATTTAGGCGGCAATTGGTTGGAGGATTGTATAATTGACGATATCCGCTGTTTGGAGCTTTAGACAGCGCTCAGTATAGGAAGAGTATGTTCGGTGGATTAATTAAATGATGTCACTCGCTGTTTGGAGTCTTAGACAGCAATCAGTAAAGTAGGTGTGTCTTTGGTGGATTAAGTCAATTATGGCAATCGCCGTGTGAAGTTTAGGTAGCATTAATAACACTATGATTTAATAATATTAATGCCGCTAAAAGAAATTTTGGCAAATAAAATAACCCGAGCCTCTCCTTTGTTAAGCTATGCATACTATTTATTTGCATACTGTGTATTGGCTCGCGGAACACGGGGTTGGAGTGCTCACGCTCGCTTTTGCGACAAACTCAGATGCAGGAATCAAATCACTACGCTTCAACAATACATTTGGATCATGATAGCGAAGAAGAAGATGATGACAAGAACTAGGTCGCGCACCTCCAGTTGGCTACCTGTGGGCATGTCCTGAATGTCCCACCTGTGTGCTCGTTCTTCCGCTGCTGCAATTTATTGATTTCGGCCTAATGGGCCCATGAGTAAGTCTACTATTATATTTACGTTTCCGCATGATATGTATTTTTGATATTCATTACTGTAACTGTGAGCACTATCTACTGATTCAGGGAACAGTGCAGTCAAATCACAGAGGGTGCCGGATTGTATAATTGGGCCCCTACAGGTAAGCCCCTACAAACATGGAGATACTCTACCATGCTCGTACTATCTCACAGACCAACCTATCAACTACCACTTGCAGTTCGTTGCTAGAATATGATAACTTATTATGCTAGAGTCCTCCTATAAAAGACACATGGTTTGCACTAATATCTTAGGTCTAACTATATCGTAGACTCGATCCTTAGCGACCCAAGTGAGACAGCCACCAACCATAGTCTTGTGCAACTACACTGGTCTCTATAACCACTTGTCCAAATCCAAAACATATTTTCAAGTTTATTTATTAACCAAGATAGCAAAGGTACCACCTCTGGACCATTTCACATTTGTTCCTATTTTTGAACATTTCGATAACTTTCCATCTTAATACAACTAGTACTGTTTTGTAGGGCGAAGTATTTACTAATTTGCTTGATCTACAATTCCATAATTAATTATACAAGCAGTGGATAGTAATATTATGGTGAGAACAATGGGGACATCAATTTATCAAGATAGTTAATGCAACAATTAGGCATGACTACCATCCTTTCCAACATAGCAATTTTACCGAAATTACGTGTATACATAATAATTTCTAACACAACATATATAACAGTGAAAATATTAGATCAACATGGTCAAAAGGGATATTTGCCTTGCTGTTGAACACGAAAATTGTATGGAGCTAACAACAAATTAAAAGGAATTATGTAGATTTTGAAGGGAACTCCTCCTTTCCCGCCATTCTTGCCGCCAATCTTGCCAACTTATACCACCTGTCAGCCAGTTCACAAACTGAAAGTTCGGAGGTGTAAAATGGGTGGAATGGAAATGGGCGTTGTCACTCCGTGGAATGGCCGAGTGGGTTGTGAGACTTCTATTTCTTATCTTACAATATTTCATATAGACTTTGCTTATGAAATAAAGAGTTTGAATTCTAGTCACACCGGAAATATTTTCTTCAATTTCCAATTTGTCTAACTGAATGCTCTACATAATGCCTGATACTATGATGGGAAAAGCGCATCTTGATTCTTAAATGTTTTATTGCAAATTTGTAGTACCACCTTTGAACTTGATGTATGTTTGTAGGCATGGGAGGAGCAGAAAGGTAGTGACTGATTAAGGGTCTGTTCTTTTCGGCTGCGGCTTATGGCTTTTGGCTGTAATTTTTGAATTTTGGTTGTTTACGGTACATATTACAGAGAGACAGATACTCACTTGCGATTTTGGCTGATAAAGATGTTGGACTTTTAATGTGTAGATCGTTTAACTTGTAAACCCCGTCTTGAGAAAATACTCCGTTTGAAAGTTAGGTACTGTAGCAAAAGTCAAAAGCCGCTAGTTTCGGAGGAAAAGAACATGACCTAAGAATACAAACTTGATGTTTGTTTGTACTACAACGTTCACTTCAGAAAACCCTTGAACTTAATTGGTTCAATTTTGTGGGCACGGGGAACGCAGAAAGGTCGCGACTGAAAGAATATGAACTTGATGTGTGTTCCTAGGCATAGGAAAGCGTCAAGTTTGTGTATCTAATTCCCATATTTCTGCTTGCTTTTCCAATCCTGGTTTTTTATGCTTTTTTTTCCAACTATCCCTGGTGCTGCACTAGTAAACACCCTACTTTCCATTCCAAGCTGTAACACTGAATTTTTGTAGCACTTGATCATGTGTTAGAAAAACTGATGCTGCACTTTGCAGTGAAGGACTTATCCTTGCTACTTCTGTTTGCACATTGTGTTTGTATCGCTTTGCTGCTTGACTGTATATGTATATGTATATGTATGTGTGTGTGTGTGTATGTATATATATATATATATATATATATATATATATATATATATATATATATATATATATATATATATATATATATATATATATATATATATATATATATATATATATATAGGGCTAGATTTGAGCTGCTTTTTACAATTAGAAAATGGTCTAGTCGCAACTGCTAATCCAATACTGTTCTTTTACAGGCTCATGTATTGTATGGAGATGAACCTGGTCCATTTTGAGTTCAGTCTTCGCTGCTTGCGGATTCCCATAGCTACCTGCCATGCAATGCATACCTTACAAGATCCATGCAGACCTGCTGCTCCTAGCTATCTTTTTATTCTATTCTGAAGTGGCGTACTGTGTCGCTTGCAACGGTGCATGAGCTTTGTTATGTCAACTGTTTTACATATGGATTTATGCACATTTAGCATATTTCAGTGATGGTCGGTGCTATTTTCGTGATGTGATCGCTTGATGATTGGTACTGTTTTTGTGTGATGATGCTGCTGTCTACATAATTTATTTGTCGTGCTGCTGTTAGTTAAGGGAAAGATACGCCTAACGCGGCCGAAGGCCGGCGGCTGAGGTCTCTCCGGACAGTGGCGGACGCCCTTCAACGTCGAGCCACGTCTTCCGAGCCGTGACCTTTGCCGTCCGCCGGCGTGGTGCCGGCACTACTTTTCGATCTGTGCGTCGTCGACCTCCGTCCCCGTCGCTCGATCCCGCCCTGTCGTCTCCAACGCCGACGGCCTAATGCCGTCAGCCACGCACACCGCAGCTGCGTAGTTGCCTTCGGGTTTGCGCCACCGTCTCGTGCGGCAGCCCCGCCGTCTAAGTCGCCGCCATACGCGACCACCTAATTGGCAACAGTATACACACAATCGGCGCTTTTGAGTACTTCGTTGAAGCCGAGCAATTGATAACTGTAATTTCACGTCTCCATGCATGAAATTGGCACCTGAAGAAAGGCAAGAAATTGTATTTGCAAAAGCTGGATGTTCGACAAGGTTAGCAATTCTAGCCATTACAATTTTGTAGATGTTCAACAAGGCTAATTGCTTTCTTTAAAAAAAAAGAGAGGATAATTGCAGCCATTACAATGAAGGAAATACCGGATGCGAATATAATCTCTTAGACTCTTATCCCTTGGAAAATGAGATCTATTTCTGAACAATCTCTTGGATCTGCTCCGGGGTCAAGATTGACGCGCTGGTATCAAAATTAGCACCCTCCAACTGCTTGTGCAACTGCATCGACGATCAGATCCAAATAAGCATACATTGCTTCTGCTAATCTAAAATTCACAAATGTCTGGCTGTGCATGTTTCAGTGAGGGAGGAAAGGGAGAGGAATATGCGCATACAGTCTCAAGTATGACGGATTGGCTCTCTGGACTGTATTTTCTCATTTGAACTAACATCTTCAGTTGCTGCAACAGTAATTCAAAGCATCTAATTAGCAGCTTGAATACGGTTAAGGTGGATGTTTTAAAAAGGGCAATAGCAAAGGTGTTGTTTCACCTGTTCTTGTAATTTATGTTGAGCGTGTATTTTCTCAGCGAATTCTCTAGGCTCGAGCTCAGCCTCATCAATAGCCATCTCTTCTCTATCCAATTAAATTATAAAAATCAAGATAAGACTCTTAGACAACAGTTCAGGTCAAACCTGTCAACCACAAATTATTCTTGTCGGAGAGCAGGTGACTGTATTTTCATTTTACTTGTTCTGTGTTAAGGTTGGTGCCCTAACTGAATGCTCCTTTTCTTGAAATTAAAAAAAAAGCATGACACGGACTCATCCTTGAGGGCTATGTTCAAATTTATAGTGGTATAAGTGGTTGTTTTATTTAGCAAAATTAGTATACCACTATATCTGCTAATTATTAAATGTGCATGGAAACACGGAACTAATACATGAAGCCACAGGATGTAACATACATGAATGTGACTGGAAGACTGCTCAATCTAAAATACTGAAGAGAGTTGAATACTGAAAAAGTGCTCATCAGCATCATGTTAGCTAACAAATGGGGATGTTAAGCTTTACTAACTACAAGTGACCTTTGGTTTCTTACCCTACTAGATAGTTTAGACGGGCTTGTAGAAAACATACTGTAGCAAATTAGGAGGTGCTCACTTGGCAACAAACTGGTAGAATTTAATCATCAAGTCCATGTCATTCTCATACACAACGTTCACCTTTCCCAGGCAGCCAATACCAAAACTTGGATCTAATGTTCAGACATAACATGTCAAAATGCATCATGTCAGAAATTATTGATATTCATATCAAGTAAAACGAAAGAACGATCCATTCCAAAACATTTCTAAAAGGAAAAGGACTCAGCAATATGATTAATTGCAAAAGTACAAACTAGAAGTCTAGACTATTTAAATTGACAAAACCTTTCAAAGCCATGAGATCAAGGCTTCAGCCTTCAATGGAAGTACAGTATTTTTGAAAATGGATACATGGTGAATTGATTTGAAAGCAATGAAGAATCAGCAATTACCACGTGAATTAAAAGGCAGCCATCAGCCCACCATGGTATGGTAGAATAGGCTTGCCTGGCATGTCACGGCAGGCAGAATAAATATTTATGCCCCACAACATTTTGGATCTTACCTGAGCATGAACAGCTATGGATCCTAATGGCATATCTTAAACCACATTCCAGTTTCCTTTTTCATGCTACCATTTTAATTTTCAGTTTACCTTGCTCAGTGTCAAGTAGCCTATTATTGAACAATTTCTTGACATAATTGAACTAGCAACTATAAACATATATGATTATGTCTTCACCTTGGGCAGCTTCAAGAAATAGATTATTCCACTTTCTAACTTTCATTCAGCACTACCTGCCATACCTTTTAGTACTACATTGTTACTGCTATCAAGTATCAACTCATAATTTTTAACCAGGATGAAACCTGACAATGCTATTTAGAACAAATAATTGGTTTTATCATAACATAAAAAAGAGACTCCCTTTATTGTTTAGCATAAATGTTTCTTTGTGGATCGTGTATTCTACATAGCTGAAGCTCCACTGTGTTCTAATCCATCATATGACCACTTATTGCAATTTGCGGTACTACTTACAGCAAACTAGAGATAAAAAATCAATTCATGAATTAAAAATTCCCAATAAACAAATAAATGATTCATGAATTAAATCCCCTTGGTGAGCTAAAGATCGAGGGACAATAAATTGATCATGACCGGAAACCAGTGGCAGCTACAATGGGCTATTTGCTAAATTGGAGTATCACGCAATTACTCCCCATCATAACTAACATTTGACAGGAACAATTCAGCTGCTAATTGTGTCAGCCTCCAATAAACCAAATGTTCATACATCTAGTATATGTTATAGAACTTTACGATACGATACCAATCATTGAACACTTTCTAACAGGATCAGGGGTACAGGCTGCGTTTGCACAGTATAGCACTAAAATACACATGCTTCCTTGTTCTTAATTTGATCACTACCATTTCCATTTCACATCTACATCAGAATCGTTACAACTAAGAACATCAGGTAACCATAGAGCAACAACATTTTTCACATAGAATGCAATTGGCATACCGATCCCCATCTCGCGAAGGATCTCCTCTTGTATCTCAGTGGTCACCGCAACAGCCTCCTGCAATAAGAGGAAATCACACATATACTGTAACTTGCAAACCATATAATCCCTGTAAAATCTCTCACATTTCATGGACCAAACTTAAATTGGAAATGTCCCAATGAAAACCAAGTGAAGTGCCAAGCCAATCCACTTCAATTGCACTTCCAAGAAATACAGATACTAACAGGTAAAGATGAGGCTAAGCATAACACCCAACATTACAAGAACCCCAAAAATCTAAAGATATAAAGAGTGCCGCAAGAATTGCTAGAACTCCCACCTGCTTGTCCCTGACTGCGTCGGCGATCCGCTGCTTCACCTCTGAAAGTTGGAAGCAGAAAGCAAGATCAGAGAAAGGGGATGGATACAAGAGGAAGAGAGAAGCACATCAGCAATGCCGCGAGATGGGGTACCTGGGAGGGAGGTGAGGAACGAGAAGCGGGAGAAGAGGTGCAGCAGTTGTTCCCTCGTCATCATGCTCTCTCCGCCGGCGATCGCCGGAGTGCCCCCGCCGGCCGCCGTTGCCATAGCAGTTCCTTCGTCCCACCCTGCCCTACCTCGTGCGGTTTGTGGTGGTCGTTATTTTGGATCGTCTGTGGCCATGTTGCTGCCGGGGTGTAGTATGAGTATCCATGATATACTACCCAAAAAATTTTAATATATTATTATTATTATTTTAGATATAAGGTGTACAAATTTTAAGATATTTAATATTTAAATACCAACTATATGAAAAAAATTACAAGAAAACATGTAGCTTTAGACATATATAAAAATGAGCATGTTCAAAAAACCTATACATACCATTTTAAAAAATTACACATACCATATATATAATATTATATATTTATATACTACATGTACATACTCTTCATTGTGTAAGATATAGCATGGGAGTAACTACACCTGGTAATGTGTCATCATAGCTTGTAAACACATGTTAGACCTAATTAACAGGTCAAATTCAAGTATGAGTGTTGGCTTCACTTCTGGGGCATGTTTCTCAACTCTTCTTATCTTTTTGTTTGTTTGTTTTTTGTGTCCAAAAAAGGAAGAGCAAGAAACAAGATCCTACCTTTGCATTGCTAACTTGCTTCAATTAAGAAAGAAACATCGAGCATCACCGAGCATCATTCTCTCTGATCACTGGCCGCTGTCACTGAGCGCCCTTCTCTTCGATCCACTGACCACTGTCACCGAGCATCGTGCCGCTGGTTGGAGGGGCGATGGG
The DNA here is from genome assembly GCA_017311315.1 of Dendrocalamus latiflorus. Classification (NCBI taxonomy): domain Eukaryota; kingdom Viridiplantae; phylum Streptophyta; class Magnoliopsida; order Poales; family Poaceae; genus Dendrocalamus; species Dendrocalamus latiflorus. The sequence goes on from CM029645.1 coordinate 2,199,962, forward strand.
AGATGAAATTGGTGGCGGCGCCGAGGAGGAGGAGGCACGACACGAGGGTCCAGGGGAGAGAAGGAGGTGGTGGTTGCGGGAGGTGGAGGTGGGGAGGCGGCGGCAGGCAAATGGGGAGAGGAGGCGGTGGGCGAATGCGTTGGGGAGGCGGTGATGAGGAGATGTGGTGCTGCTAGGGGAAATTGGGGACTGCGACCTACCGTGTGGGGAAGGAATTGGTGGCGGCACCAAGGAGGAGGATGAGGTGCGGCACGAGGGTTCGGGGGAGAGAAGAAGGCGACGGTTGCGGGAGGTGGAGGTGGGGAGGCGGTGACGGGCAAATAGGGTGAGGCGGCGGCGGGCGAATGCGTTAGGGAGGCGATGACGGGGGGATGCAGCGCTGGGGGAAGTTGGGGGACTGCAACCAGACGTTGCCGCGCGGGGAAGGAATTGGTCGCAACACTGAGGAGGAGGAGGTGCGGCACGAGGGTTCGGGGGAGAGAAGGAGACAGCGGTTGTAGGAGGTGGAGTGGTTGCGGGAGTCGGAGGATGTGGGGGAAGAGAAGAGGAGGAGCACGGCCCACACATCGGCCCGACTTTTTCTACGAGGAGAGGAAGAACTATCTACATGCGGATCTGGACGGCTGATCTTTGATCAGACGGCTAAGAAGAGAGGAGGGAGAATGAACCGACGACCACCAACTCATATTTTTAAGTAGTAGAGATCTACCCTACTCTATAATACACCAAAATTTTCTTTACTACATCCACCCCCTCAACCACCCCCACAGTCATGCCTAATCTAAGTCCACCCAGATTTGTGTACCAAAGTAATTCAACTTCATACAAATGAATGGCTTGGATCTCTCCTCAAGCTTTCTTCTCTTACTCATTGAAAGATCTAAGGCCAAAATTATTTGGATCATGCACATGTTGAAACACATCTGTTCGAAATTCCCCTGCATCCCCTCTCGCACCCGCTGCCGTCCCCTCTCCCCTTCCCCTCTCGCGCCCGCCGCCTTCCCCTCTCACGCCCGTGCGCCTCCCTCCGCCCTCAGGAACGCCGTCACCGCCGCCTCCTACCCCTCTCCCCTTCCCCTCTCGCGCCGCCACCCGCCTCCTTCCCCTCTCCCCTTCCGTCTCCCGGCGCCGCCCTCCTCCGCCCCTCAGCACCGCTGCCGCCGCCCTCCTCCGCCCCTCAGCACCCCCGCCTCCCTCTAGATCTCCGCCGCCGCCGCCTCCCTGCATCCCCCTCTCGCGCCCGCCGCCTTCCCCTCTCCCCTTCCCCTCTCACGCCAGCGCGCCTCCCTCCGCCCCTCAGGAACGCCGCCGCCTCCTTCCCCTCTCCCCTTCCCCTCTCGCGCCGCCGCCCACCTCCTTCCCCTCTCGCGCCGCCGCCCGCCTCCTTCCCCTCTCCCCTTCCCCTCTCCCGCCCGCCGCCGCCTCCCCCTCGTCGTCGCGGCCGCCGAGGCGCAAGAAGATCTTTCCGCCGCGGACCTCTCCCTCCCTCTCACCCTCCCCACTGGCCAGAGCTTCCTCTGGCGCCGCACCTCCCTCTCCCCACTCCGCTTCACTGGCGCTGTGGGGCCCCACCTCCTCTCCCACCTCCCCGACGGTCGCGTCGCCTTCCTCCTCCACAACGACGATCCCACCTCCTCCTCCTACGTGGCCGCCGCCCGCGCCACGCTCTTCGACTACCTCTACGCCGCCATCCCGCTCGCCGACCTCTGGCGCCAGTTCACCGCCGCCGACGCGTGCTTCGCCGAGGTAATTTTGATTTGCCCAATTTCAATAAGAAAAGAGGCAGGTTATTAATATGCAAAAATGTTGCAAATTAGGTTTACAAAGTTGTGATTTATCTTTAGCTTATAGTATCGAGGGGTATGGCGTGGTTATTTGTGGAAGATTATTTCCTACTGCTTTGGCCCGTTAATGGTAGTACACTCGATAGTCTGTATAAAGTTAATTACTACTTGCCTAAATGTGCTACTTCATTTGTTCTTGCCGTCTGGATGCAGTGCACAAGGTGGTGATCTGTTATTTATGTTGGTTGTTAATTCCACTTTCTTGTTTTAATGTCCCCTTCAGGAGTGTTAGTAAGGTGCATGATGAATGGTTTGCTGATGAAGAACGTGTTCGTAAGCTTGTTGGTTTGCTGGAGAAGCGCATTGAAATGCCAAATGACAGAGAAGTATGCCTCTGCCTCATTAGTTCAATTTCCTCTCTTTGAATAATAAAATAGTTTTTTGGGGGAGTGGGAATGGCTATGGTATAATTGATTTTCAGCTGCACAAAGTTTACCAATTTTTTCCACTCCCCAATTCCCACTTGTAGGATGAGTGGTGAGCATAAAATACAAACACCTATACCAAGTCACTCCTTACTTTTTGTATCCAGGCTTCTAATTTTGCTGCTGACCAGTTTCTTTAGCAATTACTTGTGTCAGTATGCATGACTACCTTCTCGGATTGTTGGAAAAAAGCTGGGTAGTATTCTTGTGTTGTCGCAGGTTTGCAGTGCATATGCATTGGCATGTGCCATACATTGTGAGCAGCATGTGCATCTGCCATTTTTTATGTCATTTTTCTTTCCTGTTTTCAATTACTTCCACCAAACATTACATAGAACACCTGATACACTTAAATAGTGGACATATTTTCTTTCAGTGAGAAGTATTGTGCTATAGCTTCCTTAGGTGAGACTTACTGACAAGAACTCTGGACAAAAGAACCTTTTATGTTTTCTATCATGTTGTTCTTTATTGTGCTATACATACTTTTGTAGGTTCTCTGGCGAAATATACTGGTGGTCAGGTGTACCTTTATCCATCATTCCAGGCAGCTACTCATGGGGAGAAACTTAAACATGAGCTTAGCAAAGACCTTACACGAGAGACTGCTTGGGAATCTGTCTCTGGAGGAGACCCTGATGACCACCCAGACTGTATACTTCCAAGTGGCGTTGTTGTATCCTTTCCTGTCTATGCTTATGCACTACTCTTATGGCCATGCCTTTGGCTGTCTCTTGATTTCAGTGAGAAAAGTTGATGTTACAGATGATAATTTGAACCTGACAATGTCAAACGAGTACCTTTCCCAATGTTTCATTAGCAAAAGGCTCTTTGCATAGCTCTTAATTTGGTGATAGATAGATCTTGTGACATAGAGTACTTGTAAGAGTAATGCTTCTGTGCTCTCACAAAAACTAAATTGCAACTCAGACGCTCAACTGTGCTTTTCACTTTTTAGGAGAGCATCAAAGCACCTTTCTAATTGTAAAATCCTTTTAGGAGTGCACATAGATGTATTAGTACCTCCTTGCATACGATGTGCCAGAGTTCAGCTTTCTATTTCTGTTGTTAGCTTTTGATGTCCATTATCCTTAAAAGTTGTTATTCTGTTTCTTTTGGGCTTCTACTTTTTTTTTGCAGAATGTTATGTATGAGTTATACTTGTGTCCTTAACCACCGTCAGATATACGTCGTCTTCTGGTGAAAGACGTATCAGGGTGCATACAGCAGCTGCACCTGTGGTCACAGATCTTAGTGAAATGTATCGTCAAGCAGATAGTGGTGCCATTGTGTCATTATTGAGTAGAATTGGTTAGTACCAGACTGATGATTCTCCCCTTCCATAATGTTAATGTACATGTTGTTTGACTGTTACTTCAGAGTTTACCAATTTTTACTATCCTGCAGCTGTTGAAAATTCACTGTCTGATAAGCTGGACAGTGTACGACAACAATTACAGTTGAAGCTTGTGAGAAGTTTGAAGGAATATAGGAACCTATATGTTGTACAACACCGGATAGGAGGGAGACTGATTTATCCAGAATCTTTAAGATTCTTGCCATTATACATCCTGTCCATATGCAAATCTCTTGCTATCCGTGGTGGTTATGAAGCTTCTATTATACTTTGAACTAGAAAATATACTCTTATTAATGATGATTTATAAACTTCAAATATTTTATGGGAAGTAACTCACAGGTAAACAAGCTCACTGAGTTGGCCTATACTGTTGCTTAATGTGCCTTGAAGGTTAATGCTTGATATCCTCCTGTAAACATGGATGTCAAAGTTAATTGCATGACAGGTGAAACTAAAACATCATTAGATAGTACTCACAGTGATGTCACTCGCCCTTTGTTGCACATAACCCCATCCCACCGTGTACCACAGGGATCATCTGATGCTTTCCAGCTTGATGGGAAGTTCTGCCATCCGCTCATTAGAGACTGGAGTGCAGCCCCTGAAAATTTGTTTCCTTGTTATTATTATTCAGGTAATATACAGATCACTGGCTTGAATTATATTCTCATTTGCATGGTGGCATACCTTCCTTTTATTGTTAGCTGCTCTGCATTGTGCTACTTTTATGCAAATAAAATGAGAAAAATCGCCAACTTGGAGAAAGAAAGAAAGGAGATGATACTCATTGAACTATTTGATATGGTTGTTATGATAATATATTCCATTATGCACTTGAAGATAAAGATACATTAAACCGTGTCATTTCGTTTTTTAGATAGAACAATGTTGTTGTTTTTAAAATATTTGTGTGGCTTGTCAATTCAAGATGCCCAAGCTACATCTTTGCAAAGGAAAGTAGTCTAAGAAGAGAAAGGTACAGAAACTAGAGTTTATCATACTTACCATCTTGAGAATCTGTATCACAGAATCCTGCAGGAATACTGGCTAACAACATGAATAGCAGAAGAACCTTCCACGGTGCCTCCATTCTGAGAGCCTATGGCTAACACGAACTGCAAAGCTGGTTGTGAATACTTCTTTGTCAAGAAGCCAAAGGGAGGAGCCTTCTAAGATGAACACAAAAGCCTTGCCCTTTGAAAGAACATTTTTTTGAGCAGGAATAGGTCAACCCAATCTGCATTTGCTTGCATATTCCTCATGTAAGAATAAATGCAAGAACATCATTTTATCATTTTAGTTGATAAGCATTTATTTTTTACAAATTTTATCTTGTTTTGTATTTTACCGTAGCGTTAGCACGAGCACACTATACGTTATCAAGGGGTGTATCAAGACAAACGACAAGAATTTTGGCCAAACCAAAGAAAGAAGTAGATGCCTCAGGGAAGAGCACCAAAAGTATTGTGTATAAAGACGTCCTAGCATGGTGATGTGGTAAGTAAATAGTCCACAAACACATATTTTCTTACTGTGTTTCATATTTCTTTATGTGACAAAAATGTTTGTTTTCTTTGTAGCCTCAAGTTTAAACAATGTGGGGATGGAGAAAGTCGTCGGTGGGTGAGTCCAATGATGTTGTCGCCTCCTCAAAGGATCAGTCGTTATGTGACATTCATTATGTGACAAAAAATATTTGGTTATACAATATATGAGACGTGAATCTTAATGAATCTGATTGTTCGTTTTATTTTTTACAAATTTTATCTTGTTTTGTCTTTTACCGTAGCGTTAGCACGGGCACACTACTAGTATATATAGGACACTGAAATTGGGCACCATGGTATCTGGGCACCAAGCCTCCTTGTCTTTGGATTGCTTTTAGATGTGTGCAAGTGCAATGATATATAATATATCACGTAAACCCGTTAACATTCATTAATTCGAAAAGACATCGATTTGGAAAGTAATTCATTGATTTACGGATGGAAAATTTTAATCATGGATGGAAATTTTCAATCATGAAGCCTGGACACCATAGTGCCCCTGTTAAAAATAACGAGTGCTCCTTGGTGCCTGGGTACCATAGTCTAAAATAGGTATGTATCGTGTGCGAAAATTATATATATATATATATATATATATAAAAGGTATCATCATAGCTTGTAAACACATGTTAGACCTAATTAACAGGTCAAATTCAAGTACGAGTGTTGGCTTCACTTCTGGGGCATGTTTCTCAACTCTTCTTATCTTTTTGTTTGTTTGTATGTTTGTTGTGTCCAAAAAAGGAAGAGCAAGAAGCAAGATCCTACCTTTGCATTGCTAACTTGCTTCAATTAAGAAAGAAACATTAAAGTCGAATTTAACACTACTTCTTTATCCGGCAGTTAAGAACTTGGGCACCATGATCAGACCTGACAAGGACAAGCTAGTTCAGAGTTTGCTATTGCAAGCCCAAAAGTGTGTAAATGTTGGTTTTGAAGACTATCATGTTATAGACTTGACCAATGAGTACACACACTCTCTCTCAAAACAAAATTTCCTCATATTTCTGCAGGAATTAAGTTACCGGCGGATCCTATGAAATTCTTTCTTTTACCATAAAAAAAGGACGAGCATATATATCCTGTTGGTTAGCAGGAAAACGGGTGTTGATCCAGGCCACATCTACAAAGACAATAACCAATTTGGCTTGTACTCCTGCATCCAGAGATCGACCGGAGCCTCATGCATGGAAACTATTTAGGCCTCGCGCCCTCGCTCATTTTGATTTAAACTTCTGGCTTCTTGTTTTTTCTATTATTTCTAAATTTTATTTTTTTTCTATCGCTTTAGTCCTTTTTAACTTTTTTACCGGTTTTTTCCGTATTCATTTGTATTGTCTGTGATGGGCTAACATGTTTTCTCTATTTTAATTTTTTTTAATTTTAATTATGTTAAATAAGTTATCTTTAGCTATAGTATAATTAATCTGCTATAATCAAATTTTAGTTATAAATTATTTTTTCAATCTAAATAATCGGCACCTTAATTAGATTTAACCGGCTTTCGTCCGACCACGTACGGCAGATGCCATTTTGATCATGACGACTCAGTGTGAATGTGATGATGAGATGTCACCCAAGTTTAACTATGACCACTCCATTTATCTGAGCTGGACCGATGACGAAGCTTGTTTTGGAGCTTGTAAAGTTGTGTACGCCAATCGTCTGCATGGCGCGAGTTCCTTCCACAGAACATGATATTGGGTATGTTTATATTGATTTCTATTCTGTTCCTACGTTTTACTTTTAGAAGAAAAAACTAATATGATCACATCAATTTCTATAAACTGTTTTTATCACTCACTATTATTCATCAACAACTATTTTTCATTTTCATATATTGTAACGTACTTTGTTGAAGATAATCGTGTAGCTTAGATTCTATTGTTTGTATGAGTCATATTTAGTTTCAGAGTTTGGTTTTAGAGTCTGTTTCGGAAATATATTACAGAGTCGATACAGTTAGAAGAGTTCATATTCGTTTCAATGTCTTGAATACTGCATAATGTAGTGTGTATATATATGAAAGAAAATATGAGGAAAAGGTGCGGCTATTGAAGCACCAACAAAAAGATTTCGTTTGTCCTATCTCTCAGTTTTTTTGTGCTATCGCCACCGTTCACCAATGAGTATTAGAGGAGACACAAGTACTTGGAGATTACGAGTGTTAGAGTACTCGAAGATCATGAGTACTATAGCACTCGTGGCTTAGAGTACCGAAGTAAAGCTGTTGAAGCTTACAATCACTAACCAGTTGAAGCTTACAAGTGCGAAGTGGTCGAAGATTATGAGCGCGGAGTGGTCAGAGTTTACGAGTGCAGACTCTACATACTTTGTATTTTATTATATCATAATTCCGTAAGTCGTATAGCGGTTCGAATGTTGTAGTGCCTTTCTTTGCACCGTCTTTCTTACATAATGCATCACTATTTATTAGCCACCATTATTTATCAGCCACTTCTATCAGCTACTACTATTTATCAGCCACTACTATTCATTAGTTATAATAAAAAATCATCAGTAAAAACCAATATAAACAGGCACAGTGTCTCGTGTCCACATCGGTGTCTGTCTCGTGTCCACATCGGCAGGACATGCCTGCATGACATGTTGTGGATGTATACTGCCTGCTTAGTTTGTTCTTTTTGTTCATTGTTGCACACATGCATATCATAAAAAGAGGAAATCGAAGGGGAAATATACATCTATATCCCCTTAAAAATTGGTGGTGGATTGTAAACACCAGCTGGTACATTGTTAACTAGGATGTAGATGTGATTTCGAGTATTTTCAAATGAAAAACACATATAATCACTAGCTAGTACTATAGCACTCGTGGCTTACGAGTACCGAAGTGAAGCTGTCAAAGCTTATGAGCGCTAACCAATCAAAGCTTACAAGTGCAAAGCGGTCGAAGATTATGAGCGCGGAGTGGTCAGAGTTTACGAGTGCAGACTCTACATACTTTGTATTTTATTATATCATAATTCCGTAAGTCGTACAGCGGTTCGAATATTGTAGTGCCTTTCTTTGCACTGTCTTTCGTACATAATGAATTACTATTCATCAGCCACTACTATTTATCAACCATTACTATTTATCAGTCACTACTATTTATTAGCGTTAGCCAAAAGTCATCAGTAAAAACCAATATAAACAGACACATTGTCTCGTGTCCACATCGGCAGGATATGCCTGCATGACATGCTGTGGATATATACTGCCTGCTTAGTTTGTTCTTTTCGTTCATTGTTGCACACATGCATATCATAGAAAGAGGAAATCGAAGGGGAAACATACATCTATATCCCCTTCAAAATTGGTGGTGGATTGTAAACACCAGCTGGTACATTGTTAACTAGGATGTAGCTGTGATTTCGAGTATTTTCAAATGAAAAATACATATAATCACTAGCTAGTTCATTTTTAATTAGCATGCAGCCTTGATTGTGAGTGATTGAAAATTTAAAACATGTATAAATTAAGTGTGAATGTCGTGCAGGCTTAACACTTCATTCATGAAGATGCATGAAAACAAAATGATATCTTCGAAATCTTCTTCCCAACCACACGATTTATTTTTATTTGATTTCGTGTTATAACAAGAATAAATGAGGAGCATGCACGCATGCATTTTCGATCAATGAAATATAGGTGTGTATAGGTATCACCCGGATGTTTTCTTCCCAACAATCATCCAAATTTCGGACCGTTGAATTTGTGGCCCTTGGATCTCTAATCCAACGGTCACAAATCTGGATGATAGTTAGAAAGAAAACATCCGGATGATGTTTATCAATACCCATGAAATATAGGTACACGAAATGTGTGTTATCTCGTCGACATTATTTTCATGAAATCTCAAGAAAAGGACTTGGTGGGCGCAATGCCATATTAATTTGTACTGTGATGATATGCATGCTTTGCCACTCGATCAATTTTCTAAATTGGAAGAATTGACAATTTTTCTGAATGATTGCGTGCGTGCGTGCATGAGGCTGGCATGTACTATGTCTCTGCAGAAGTCGGCCGTGTTGATATTATTAGTTTTTTATTTTTCTTGATGTGAACATATATACGATTTTGAACTTGAGAAGCTGTTTAGAGAATTTGCTTCAAAAACTATCATATTTATTTTAATTTTTAAAGAAGCTAAAAGTCAAAAAAAACAAAAACCTAAAAGGTGAGGGCCATTTTCAAAGTATACGTGTCACAAGAAAGCATGAAAAATTCTCTGAAGAAACATACTATCTGGTCAGCAGAATTGTCAACGAACAATCATTTCAGTTGGTGAGATTTTAACTGCTGTGTCGTCGACTCTAGCAAGCAAGCTATATATATTAGAAAAACGATTTAGCAAAACCCGTAAGCAAGCAATGTTGCTATCTCGTAACCATTCATTTGTCTCCAAAATATCTGATTAATTAGGAGATTGAAGGATGATGTGAGAAGATTTAGATTAGTATTGTGATAAATTATTACAATGTTTGTGAAGTGGTTAAGTGAGTTTACAAAGATCGCTCTTGGATTGGTTTGGTTTTGGGCAGAATTTGAGGATTTTGAGATTTAAGTCATGGATTGAGGTAGGATGACTTGGGACATTAGATTAAGGTTGCATGATGTATATCTTAGTTAATGTGTGTCAAGTTGTGAAGAACTTATGCCTGAAAACGATTTTTTTGTCTTTGGATGTGCAGGTTCGTTTAGAGTCAACAGTGGTCAACAGTGAGGATCAGGGCTAGGTTCAGAGAGGAGCTGAGACTCAAAACGATCAAGAATGTTGGATGAGACGGTCAACTCAAACATGGCACGAGAAAGGTAGGAAGTGTTGAAGACGAGTTCGAACGGCGGGATGGCGCCATGTAGCTTGCACAGGCCAAGTGAGCTGTGGTTTGGTGGAATCGGGACGGGAGAGATTTGGTAATGCGTGGCAAGCTAGTGGTGCACCTACACGTGGCAAGTATATCGATTACTTACAAAGGTTAGTGAAGACCGGGTTAACGGAGGGTATTTTGGTAGTTTAATCAAAATATTGGAAACCACCTTAGATCAAAACCGCGGCGCATGTGCGATGCGTTGAAGAGCGGTTTAAGTCATGGTGGAGCTGGTTTGATCAAGGCGGATCAGAGCTAAAGATTTAGCGGATGCACACTTATGCGCTTTGACAAGCGTGCATAAGTGAACTTGTGTGAGTAAAACCCATGTGTCGGGGTTAAAGGGTTCCCCCTTTGTAATAATGGATAGGATCTATTGAGAAGTGTAGATGGCTGGTTGCCTACCTATAAAAAGGGTTGGGATGGAAACATGTGGTTAACCATGCAACCCCTCTCTCATGTGTGCTCTCTTGTTTATGGTTAGGGTTTGAGAGTGGAGCACTTGGTGTGCTTTTTATCTTCGAAGGTGGAGTGGCTATAAAATCAACCTTCTCAAGTAAGTAATACATCAATCTTTGTGTATTTCCATATATCCATCTTAATTTGATTGATTTGCTTTTGATTTGGCCTCAAAATGTGATTTCTTGATCCGAGAGTATTTAAGTTGATTTCTTTGGTGTTCTAACTTACTGTGACATGTGAGAATATATTTAAACCCATCTAGGTCATCATCCGCCGACGAGCAAGTTGTATTCACCGATTTTGATTTTGACTCGGTTTTGGTGGAAAGTTCCAACAAACTAAAAAAGGTCTCAATTTTAGCCATAATTTTCATGATCGTTTGTTGAAATAAGTTCATAATACCCTAGCGAAGATCTTTGCAAAGTTTCATATCATTTGGATTTACGGATCAAAAGTTCCATCAATTTTTTGTTGTAAAACTATGCTGAAGTTCAGACTGCTCTTCTTTGTCTTTCTGAATTTTTGACCACTCAGAAGCTTTTGATCACGTCTATTTCAACCGCTCACTGGTCGTTAACCTTTCTGGTCATATTTTGACTTGTTTCGATCATGTAAGATTTCGATCACTCTGGTTTTCGATCACTCAATGGTCGTCGATTACTTCGGTTGGATTTCGACTTCCTTCAAACACTGGGGCTTGCAATCTCTCTCAGGTCATCGACCACATCGGTTTTAGACCACCTGTTGGCTTACGACCACGTTGATTTTTGACTACGTGCAAGTTTTCGACCACGTTGTCAGAATTTCGACCACATTGTTTTCTCTACTGATTGTGTTCTGCTTTGTGAGCCTCTTGTTTTCCAAATAGGATTCCTATTCTGATGAGGCACAGTTTGGGAACACAACAAGTGGATGACCACTATGGCCCTGTTCTTTTCAGCTTCTAAAAGATGCTTTTCGGCTTTTCCATAGTAACTAGCTTTTAAACAGAGTATTTTTTTTTCAAGATAGAGTTTACTAGTTAATTGTAGTACATACTTTACTGATTTCATTTATATCGGCAAAAACCGCACGTGAGTTTCTGTTACTCTGTAATCTCTCATACAAACAGCCTAAAAATCACAAACCGCAGCTAAAAAGAACATGCCCGAAATTCCTTCACTTTAATTCAGTTCAGTCAAAAGCAAAAGTTCTAATCGAATCAAACATCTATCGCTTTAAACCGTTTCTATTTTTCAGCTACCGCTGTTCTAAAACTCAAAGATGTAACCAGAAACTCCCGGCGTTTCAAACGCCGCCGCGTAAGCAAGCGTTTTACGGCGCTTGCTGTCTTTTCAGTGAAGAGAAGCTTCTCGTCTGTCAACGCTCATGTCGTTGAAACCCTCGTCCTTCACTAAAAGCGTACGACAAACAATAGATAGATAGACGCCCCATGTTGTGTAGTACGTTCATCTGCGCAAGAGAAACCTTTTGATTAAGCTAGCCAGCCGGTCAGCCATCCACATCGGCACGAAGAGCGTGGTGGGGCCGATCTCAGTTGCATGTCGCCAACCGTGGTAGAGTGTTAACATGGGTAAACATGCATGCCGGCTTTTTTTTTTAGAGCTGATGTTTTTGTTGTTACGATAGATTAGTTTTTATCTATATTTTTTAAGATAATAATGAATAATAGAGATATCAGCGCGAATGACATATATGATTTAGACTCAAGAAGTCGTTTAAAAAACTCACTTTAAAAAACCATCCTATTAATTTCGACTTTCGAAGAAGCTAAAATGCTAAAATAATAGAGCAACTTCTATGTTAAGGTATACTAGTTATGTACCCGTGCGTTGCAATAGAACTCATTGAATATATAGATAATCATTCTATAGAAAAAAGTTGCTTTGATCAGTTAGAAAGTGAAGAATGGTGAGAAGTTGAGTGTAGAGTGGTTGAAGAAGAATAGACCTACAATCATCAATTATTTTTTTTTAGATAACGGAATAACAATATTTCGACCTTGATCATTCCACAGGAATGACTACAGCCGTATCAACTTCTTATTTTATAATAGTATTAGATGTACAAACATAAGGATATTTATGAGAGGAATGAAGCTAATGTAAAACCATTTAAGTACTTTAGGCGCGCGCGCGCGCTCTCTCTCTCTCTCTCTCTTACGCTGCGCACCGCATCGCGCACGCCTCCCTGGACCAATCGCCGCGCAGTGCCCGGCACGGTATCCATGAGGAGGCCGAGGAGATGCAGATGCTCGAGGACGACAGCGATGCCGGCGCCGACGTTTGGTGGTGGTACGGACGCCAAGGGGAGCAGGGGCGGCGAGGCGGCCTCACTTCCACCGTCGAAGCGGCCGCGGCTGCCGGTCGGCGGCGAAGGAGACGCGTTCGACCGGCTCCCCTACGACCTCGTCCTCACCGTGCTCGCCATGGTCGCCGAGGGTGCAGCGTCCCCTGCCGACGTCGCCGCGGCATCGCTCACGTAACTGTTCTGCACTTCCTCTTGTTTCGTCTTCTTTGTTCTGAGTTTCTCACGTGTGTTGGTGCGTGTGTGCTGCCCAGGTGCAGGAGGTTCCGGGAGGTCGCAGCGCACCCCGTGGTGCTGTCGCGAGCGTCGGCCGCGGCCGTCGCGGTTCGCGCAGGCGGATGGTCGGAGGCGCCGCACCGGTTCCTGCGGCGGTGCGCAGCCGCCGGCAGCCTCCACGCCGGCTACTTCCTCGGCATGGTAACCAACTGAGCTCCTCTGCTTCTTGGAATTCCTCTGCTACTTTGCTCTGTTTCGTCGATCTCGTCGTCTCGTGCTTCGTTGCTCTGGTTGTTGATCGCGACGTCATCAGGTGCGGTTCTACTGCCTCGGGAGCAGGGCGACGGGGGTGGCGCTGCTGGCGCGCGCGGCGGCGGGCGGGCACGCTCCGGCGCTGTACGCGCTGGCGGTGTTGCAGTTCAACGGCAGCGGCTTGCGCAAGGCGGACAAGGACCCGCGCGCGGGCGTCGCGCTGTGCGCGCGCGCCGCGTGGCTCGGCCACGTCCCCGCGCTCCGCGAGCTCGGCCACTGCCTCCAGGACGGCTACGGCGCGCGCCGCGATGCCGCCGCCGGACGCCGCCTCCTCCTCCACGCCGCCGCGCGCGACCTCCTCTCGTGGCACTGCCGCTGCCGCGGCAGCGGTGACAGCGACGGCGCCGAGGAGGACGCGGCCAGCCGGTTCATGGTGGAGTGGTGGGAGTCGCACACAAATAAGACCGCGGCGAAGCGAGAAGCTGGCAGCGGCGACGACGGCGCGGACCTGCGGCTGTGCTCGCAGGCGCGGTGCGGGCGGCGAGAGACGCGGCGGCACGAGTTCCGGCGGTGCTCGGTGTGTGGCGTCGCCAGCTACTGCTCCCGCGCTTGCCAGGCGCTCCACTGGAAGCGCGCGCACCGCGCCCAGTGCGCCGCCGGTGAGGCGCACTGAGCGCCAACCGCTTGTACATACAGCTAGCTACTTAGCTAGCAGAGGATTAGGATGAGATGTTTGTTAATTACTCCATATTTCCTCTGTGGTTTTGTCTAGTTAGTTTGATTAGGGGCTAGGGACAATGATTAGTGGGCTGTTTAGATGTTAATGGTGGCCAAATTAATACCATGATGCTTTGAGTGCTTCTAGTGTGCATGCAACCGGCGTGTAGGGTTTTTCGTGTGAAGGAAAACAAAAACAAAAGCCGTGTGTTGCACATAGAATCACTTCTCTTTTAATATTGAGTTAGAAGAGACAGCGAAGAAAATCCAATAGGAAGGGCCTCAATCAAGGGTGGAACCACATCCTGGATAGGATAAATTTTAGATCAGGATATGAAAAAAAATATCTAGTGTACAGTTCAAGTAAATTCAGTCTAATCTAGATAATATTTTTATGATCCAATCTAAATAGTCTAGATCATTCTACCACTGAACACGAGACGTAACCAAATCCTACCTCCGTCGCTGGCCTCAATCTAATGGTTTACAAGACAGAGCATGCGATTCTGATGCACTTCTCTCTCATCTAGATAAAGTGTGCCTCTTTATTTTTCTTCTGTGTGTGTATTTGGTGAACGCAAGCGAATCTGATTCCCATGCTCTCTCTCTCTCTCTCTGTGTACGTCTTCCCAGTACTATAGATTCTCATTTCGGGGCTGTATGCTTGTATCTTCTCCAATAATAAAGAATCTAATTTGGTTCTAGCGTGTAGTCATAGAAAGATTCTGAGGTTAATTAGAAGGGAAGATAAGAGCCATCTGCTCTTCGAAGGTTTTGCTAGCTAGCTAGCTCCTTTGCAGCTCTGAAGGAATGTTTTTTTTAAAAAAAAAACAGGGGATGTTGTTTATATACTTGTTTAGAGGACACAAGTTCAAACCCCAGTAACCATGAATATCAGAACGTATCCCATGCACTAGCACAAAGACATAAAACAATATTATGTAAAAAACAATGCAAGGACCTGTTTTCGTTTGTTGTGTTGTGCTATGATACAAATCAGTGGATGCTAATTCCAATAAGATTTTGCTGATATGACTTAAGAAATGCTTTCAATCAATTGCTATATCAAAAGGTAGGGAAAAAAGTACTTTTGAAAAGCCACCATACTGATAAACGGAGCCTAAGTGAACCTTCTTTTTCCCATATGATACCTGCGCTGCTCAATATAGCTCTGTAAGGACATTCGGGACTTGCATAAATCTTTGATATCCCCTACCACTTGTCGATCACTAAAAATTTGAATGTATACATACATAAAATATAATGTTGTCATTCTAGTGTTTGGTCTAGATTCATAGCCTGTGTGAAACAGAGTAAATAATGAACTGTCCCAAGAAAAAAATTTGACACTGCTCTGCTCTATATCATTTCCTACACTTGTAGCCATAAAAAAAAAAGACTTCAAAATTCCTACACTTGAGCCTCCTCTCTCTAGTCTCTAGCATGAACTACGAAGTGATTCCAAGATGACAAGAAGAAAAAAATCGTACACTTGAGCCTGCTCTCTCTAGTCTCTAGCATGAACTATGAAGTAATTCCAAGACTTTAAAAAATTCTACCCTTGAGCCTGCTCTCTCTAGTCTCTAGCATGAACTATGAAGTGATTCCAAGATGACTTTAAAAAATTCTACCCTTGAGCCTCCTCTCTTTAGTCTCTAGCATGAACTATGAAGTGATTCCAAGATGACTTGATGTCCAGCCGTTCTAATTGGTTTAAGAGTTCGATTGAAACATAGATAACTGCATCATGATTGAAACGGTGCCAATCTCAGGTTGGATCCTAGGATGGCCCGTTCGGTCCCGCTTTTTGGGTAGCTTCCGAGAAGGCAGAAGCTAGATCGAATGGATCGGCTTTTGCACCAGGTTTGGAAAGTGGCTTCTTTTCCCAGTTTTTATCCCCATCCCATCCTTGATATCGCGTCAGCCTCGCTCTCATCAGCTCGCTCGCACCCGCTAATTGTAGAGTTTCCTACCTTGTCGTCGTCGCGCCTTGGAGAGCTGGCGCCCCACCGGATCTGGCCACCGCCTCTCCTCGGGGCCCTTCCCGACCGGATCCACCCTGATTTGGCTCTGGCTCGGCCTCCAGGAGAGCGCTCTTGCTGGCTCCCCTCCTCCCCGTCCAGCAAGCTTTGTGCATTGTCTGATTGTGTACTTCTAGTTGATGCCTCTGGATCCCCATCCGAGTGCGCCTCCTCCTCCGTCGGATCCGCATTGGCCACAACCTGCAGCTTCGCATTGTCCTCGATCGCCAACTCCGTCCCCGTGTTAGATTGTGTCTGAGCCCTAGGTTCACTTAGGATCTTATGACCCTACCTGCACGTCGCTCTCATCATATGCAAGTGGGTGTACAAGATCTAAACCCGCTCAGATGGTTCCCTTGAGCGCTATAATACTCGTCTTGTGGCCTATGGTTTTTAGTAGGAGCATGATCGTGACTATGATGAGACTTTCGCTCCTATTGCTCACATGATCACAATTCGCACTCTACTTATTGTGGCCTCTGTTCAACGATGGTCTATCTCTCAGTTGGACGTTAAGAATGCATTTCTCAATAGTGAACTACATGAGGTCTACATGCAGTCACCCTCTGGGTATTATGTCCCTAGGGTACAGTTTATCGCCTTCGTCGCTCTCTCTATGGGCTCAAACAAACCCCTCGTGCTTGGTTTGACTGCTTCCCTTCTGTTGTCATTGTTGTCGGCTTCTCCTCCAGTGATCACGACCCTGCCCTCTTTGTCCACACCTTTCCTAGGGGTTGAACGCTCCTTCTCTACGTGGATGATATGATCATTACTGGCGATGATTCTCGGCATATTGCCTTTGCGAAGGGGTGTCTCAATGAGCAGTTCTTGATGTCTAATTTGGGTTCGCTTCGTTACTTTCTTGGGATTGAGACCACTTCTACGTCCGAGGGTTACTTTCTCTCCCAGGAGCGTTACATTCAAGATATCCTTACTCACACTTGTCTCACTGATTAGCGTATGGTGGATATTCTTATGGAGCTTGATGCTCACCTTCGGCCTACCGATGGTGAGCCTCTTGACGATCCCACTCGCTACCACTATCTCGTCGAGAGCCTTGTCTACCTTGGCATCACTCACCCTGACATCTCTCACTCATTTCACATTCTAAGTCAGTTTGTTTCTACTCCTACTCAGCTCTACTACAGTCACTTTCTTCGTGTTCTGCGATATCTTCGATGGACCATCACTCGTCGCCTTTTCTGTCCTCGCTCCAGTTCTTTGCAGTTTCAAGTGTACTCTGATACGACTTGGGCTAGCGATCACTCTGATCGCCAATCTCTTTCTGCCTATTATATTTTTCTTGGTTCCTCCTTGATTGCCTGAAAGACCAAGAAGCAGACTGTCGTTTCCTGTTCGAGCGTTGAGGTTGAGTTGAGAGCCATGGCGTCATTGACAACTAAGATCATCTGCCTTAGGTGGCTACTTGAGGATTTTGGTGTTTCCACTTTTGCACCAACTTCTCTCTTCTCAGACAGTACTGGCGCGATCAACATTGTTCGAGATCCTATGAAGCATTAGCTCACCAAGCATATTAGGGTGGATGCTTCATATATACGATCACAGGTGCAAGATCAAGTTATTACTCTTTAGTATGTACTTTCGGAGTTTCAGTTAACAGATTTCTTCACCAAGGCATAGAGTAGAGCTCAGCATAGCTTCTACCTCTCCAAACTCAATATTATTGATCCACCATGAGTTTGAGAAGGGTGTTAGGCATGTAAGTAGTCTATGATGTTATTTGTATTTTACCTTGTACATGTATTGGACCCTAGCCTCTTTGTAATACAACAAGCCTCATTCTTACAATAATGATATTGGAGATGACCCATGTAGGTGTAGGTGTGTCATGAATGTGGTTTCAGTCACGAACGGATCAACACAAATGACACAATAAATTAACAGGTCAATATGGCATGAAACCGATTTGACTGAACGACATTAATCACAAAAGTAGACCTACATAGATCATCTCCAAACCCATTAAGGTCAACCCTTCAAACCCGCCAACACGACACGAACCAATTCGACATAATCCATTGACAGCTCTAGTATAAATGAACATATTCATTATAATATCTTAGCCAAATTTTACTGGGGATACAAAATAAATGAAACTAGATTATCAACGAACTAAAATCGACAAAATCAGGGTTCACTGTTAAATTCAACTTACCGCTAAGTTATAGGACTTACCACCATACAGCAAATTTTAAGTCAACACTACTTCTGGCAAAGAATATGTGTGCTATAAGGCAGACTTTAGAAAGTCATTTCTGACGAGCACATCTGAAATAGTGCGCTACAAGCATACAAATATATGACTTTTGACTTCAAGACTCCAATTTTTGTAAAAGAAAACTAACAGGACAGAGAGCCCCTAGGTCTTCCATCGTATTATGTTTGGAGAGATGATATTTGACTTATCACAAGACTAGAACTGGATCTTGCAGTAGAAATGGCAGCATGCACTTTGAAGGAAATATCTTCAACACTCCACAATATATTCATAGAAGTAGGCAGACATTACTATTTTTACTAGCTATATCAACACATTCCAGATCACACTTCCAAGGCGAAGTTGGGATATGAGAGGCACCAAAAGTCCAAAACCATTGCATTCCAAATTTACGAGTGAATCAAACGACCATAGTAAAACTGAAGCTACATGAATGTTCTTCATACAGCATAAGACTCAGTATTATTCAAAGTACAGAACTCAGGCCTATTATCATAAAGACAACGATAGTGAAATCAAAGAGAACCCACAAAGAGACGTCACCCAGAGTCACTGGCACCACCTCTGATATCATCCAAGTCTTCAGATCGCCGCACCCTTGTTCTTCCTCGCCAGCTTGGTCCACTCTGTGTGGAAAGAACCTGGGCGGTCAATGCGCTCATAGGTGTGTGCCCCAAACAAGTCCCTCTGTGCTTGGATCAGATTTGCAGGCAGCCGACTGCACCTGTAGGTATCAAAGTACGAAAGGCTAGCAGACATCCCTGGAGTGCTGATTCCAGCCTCCACTGCACGTGCCACAACCCACCGCCATGCATTCTGCCGCTGCACCATCTCCCTTGCAAACTCCCTGTCCACAATCAAATTGGCAAGCTCTGGGTTTCTATCATACGCCCTCTTGATCCTATCAAGAAACCTTGCACGGATAATGCACCCGCCCTTCCAAATCCTTGCAAGCTCTGCAAGGTTAAGATTCCACCCCTTCTCTACGCTCTTCGCTCTCAGAAGATTCATCCCCTGAGCGTAGCTGCAAATCTTTGACGCATACAGCGCCTGCCTCACCCTGTCCACCAGCACCTTCTTATCGACATTAATCCTCTCTAGCAGTCCTGCTGGCATCCCCTCCTCCTCCAGCACCCCCGCAGCTGCAACTCGCTCATCCTTCAACCCTGATAAGTACCTCCCGTCCAGTGACGCTGCAATCGTGGGCGCGGCCACCGCAAGCTCCGCTGCCTGCTGCACCGTCCACTTACCAGTCCCCTTCATCCCAGTCTTGTCAAGAATATTGTCCACCAGCGCCCCACGGCTGCTCCCATGCAGCGGGTCAGCCACCGTGAATATGTCTGCAGTGATCTCAACCAGGAAACTCTCAAGCTCCCCCTGGTTCCACTCAGCAAACACATCGGCAATCTCCGAGTTTGATAGCCCACCAACACGGCGAAGCACATCATAGGCCTCAGCAATGAGCTGCATATCACCGTACTCGATCCCGTTATGCACCATCTTCACAAAGTTGCCCGCGCCACCGGGGCCAACAAACGTGACGCACGGTCCATCCTCCGTCTGCGCCGCGGCCTTCGCGAGGATGTCCCTGATGTTGTTGTAGGCCTCGACGTGCCCGCCGGGCATGAGCGAGGGGCCGTTCCTCGCGCCGTCCTCGCCGCCGGAGACGCCCATCCCGAGGTACAGGATCCCACGGGAGGCGGCCTCCTCGATGCGGCGCTCGGTGTTCTGGTACCACTCGTTGCCGCCGTCGACGATAGCGTCGCCGGCGTCGAGGTACGGCGCGAGGGCATCGATGGTGGCGTCGACGGCGGGGCCCGCCTGGACGAGGAGCACCACGGTGCGGGGCCGTGCGAGGGAGAGCACGAAGGCGCGCGGGTCGCGGTGGCCGAGGACCGGGAGCGCGCCCTCGGCGGCGGCGCGGGAGAGCGTGGCGTCGACCTTGGCGGCGGTGCGGTTGTAGACGGAGATCGGGAAGCCCTTCTCGGCGATGTTGAGGGCCAGGTTCTGGCCCATGGTGGCGAGGCCGGCGAGGCCGATGCGCGGAGGCGGGGACTGGGCCGCCGCGGCCGGGGGCGGCGCCGGCGCGGGGGAGGCCATCGGCTAGGGTATGGGGATTGGACGGCGGCGAGGCGAGATGGGAATGGAGGAGGGGTATATACCTCTTAAGACCAATCAGCGTAGGAAGAGCCCACCCAAGGCTGCTCGATCCGTCCAAGGCCAGCTGCCGTTTGGAGACCCCAAAGCTGAAACGACTCATCATTGACTGAAGTAGAAGCCACAGTATTCTTCTGCTAGGGCTTTTTGCATGTTATGCTGATTTAAGGCCTACTCAAAAAAACTTATTTTGAGTGATTTATAGCTGAAAAGTATTGTAGTTGGCTGAAAAATACCGTAGTTGATTGTGGCTTATTTGGCATAATTAAATTTTTTTAAAAAAATAAAAATAGGAAAAAAACATGTTAGCCCGTTGCGGACAGTACAAGCGAATACGGGAAAAAAGAACCGACAAAAAAGCTTAAAAAAACCAGAAAAATACGAAATTGTTAAATAGTGAAAAATAAGCCAGAAACTCAAACCGAAATGAGCAAGGCCTAAGGGCCATGTTGAATTGTATTGTATCAATTTATACATGACCTCGTATAGACTAAATTGAAATGTACAATCAGTTACTATAGAGCGTGTGTCTTATATATAAACTGATACGTGTACATATATTTATTACATACACATACGAGGTAGTACAGTACGAATGGTGTCATGCGCAACTAGATCGTCCATGATGACATCATGTACGTGATTTATATAAGCATTGCTGGATGGAACGTACGCACCGTCAGAGCTAAGGTCTACTGCCTCACTTACATATTCTCCAGTCAACGTCGGATTGTCATCAACTATGTCCTAGAATCCAATATCTATTAAGAAGTTGTGCAAGGTCATTGTTACTATAATAATCTTATTTTGTAACCCCGTTTGCACCCTACTATATCTATTAAGAATGGCTTGTCTGCGACCTTTTGTACAGAGTGATGAAGTGTTTAATTGCAATGTCCACCCGGTTGCTCTTTCATTTCTTCTGTCCGGCGCATCCAACAAAGATGTGTGGCTTCTTCCTTAGGGCATCTGTAGTGTATATAATCCAAGGGGTCTTAAGGTGGGTCCTATCTAAATCTTAAGGCTGACTCTATAGTGTATATAACCCAAGGGGCCTTAAGACGGTCCCACTTGGCAGATAAAAAATTGTATTTTAATGCTTATGGCCAGGTCTTTAGCTTGAGGACCAGCCTTAAGCCTTTTTTGCTTATAGCCTGCTTAAGGTCACATCTGTAATGTATAAGGTTGACCTTAAGGTGGCTTAAGACCCTCTATTTTCATACACTACAGATGCCCTTAGAGGGCTTCTTGTGTGACGCGCTGGCCGAGGCAATCTCCTGCTCGACAGTGCCGTCTAGTCGGATTCTCGGCCAATGTACTTTTGAAATCGTGCTGTTTCGTGTAAAATTATCGCCATCTAGCCGGATGTCCTTGATCAACTCGGTTTCGGCTTCTGGCTTTTAGCTTATTTTTCACTATTAATAAGTTTCGTCTTTTTCTGAACTTTTGGCTTTTTGTTGAGCTTTTTTGCCGGTTCTTTTTTTCCCCGTATTTGTTTGTATTATACGTAATGGACTAACATTTTTTTATTTTTAATTTTTTTTAAATTTAATTATGCTAAATAAGCCTCTGTCAGCTACAGTGCTTTTTTCAGCCAGCTACAGTGTTTTCAACCATAAGCCACGAGCTTTTCAGCCGAACCGATCACCACCTTAAGCTGAGACGGTACCCCTCAAAAAAAAAGCTGAGCCGAGCCGTGCTCGACCCAAGCAAGACATCTAAGGCCTTGTTTGGCAGAGCTCTAACTCTAGAAAATCTATAGATTTCCTAGAGCTGGTCATCCGTAGCTCTAGGAAATCCTAGATCTAGAGTTGCAGGCATGTTAAGTGCATTTACATGACTCATTTCATTTATATTATATATTAAATAAAAATATTTAAATCACTTTAATTTAGTCAACAAACTACAGATCCGATATAAATCTCGAAGCTAGAGTTGTGCCAAACGGGGCCTAACTCAAAAATCGCATCGGACCAAGCAAAGCTAGCTCTCGCCCTTGTTAGCCTAGCTTCACTTGCAGCTTCCGACAATCCTATACACACAAACATTTTTTGTGCTACACTAGTTAAATGGTGTAGATCAAAGGCAGTTGGTGCCGATCGTAGGTAGGATTGAATGTTGAGAGGCATCAAAGGCTAAGATTATCTCGTAGTACGCATACACTGCAAAATTTTTAGTATTTGAAGCATTTTCATAGAGCTTCAGCTTGTCGACCTCCTTACGCAGGAAAAGCGAGGTCAATGTACAGCCCAAGATTTCAACCTCGCCGCAAGCACCGCCGCCTAGTACCATTTTCAAGCACGGCACTCACGTTTGTCCACAGCAGCAGCTGGAAAACGCAACAAAAATCACACTTTACCTCTGCACGTCAACATCTAATGTTCAAAAAGGAGAAAACTAAAGCACACATGTAGTTGTGTGATCATTTTGGCTTATTTTAAGTGGTTTATGACTGAAAAGCACTGTAGCTGGCTGAAAAAAAAATATTGTAGCTGACAGATGCTTATTTAGCATAATTAAATTTAAAAAATTAAAAAATATGTTAGCCCATTACGTATAATACAAACAAATACAGGAAAAAAGAACCGGCAAAAAAGCTCAACAAAAAACCAAAAGTTCAGAAAAAGACGAAATTTATGAATAGTGAAAAATAAACCGAAAGCTAAAAGCTGAAACCGAAATGATCACCACCACTAGTCATCCGGCAGTGCGGAGTTGGTACGAATGTATTGCATGGATTCCATGAGGTACGGATTACACATCGTCGCGAGGTACACCAGTTGGCCCTTCCAACGTGGTGTACGCAAACAGCTCACATTTGAGTCATCACTGGCTCCAAAAAAAAGGGAAGCCAACTCTGTAGGGTTTACATAAGCAACTGAACTTCAATACAATTGCGAATAGGCGGAGAACATCTCCGAATGAACATTCAGCACCATCACCAAAAACAAGCTAGTGCGATTTTCAGTAAAGTTTTATATGATAGCAGTCCGATCGATATTTTCCAAGCTCATAGACTGGGGTTCCAGCTGAGCCACCTGCAAAACAAAAGAAAGCGAGTCAAAGAAAGCTATGTCTGTACAGTATAATTTCTATGTATAACCTATTCGCCTGCCATTCCAGCTCGGCAATCGGTTTATGTACCGGTATGAGCTAGCATGGATAAAAAGACTAGATTAGTACACCAGCACAACGTTGTAATGGCATACGACTGGCAGGCAAGATTACAACCCTGTGTGCAACCAGCAGCTTATCATAAGCAGTGGCCCTTTGTCTTCTACCAGACAGCAAGCAAACTTTGAACAACTGAAAAAAGCATCATTTACGAGTAGAAATGCTAGAAGATTACCACTATATTGCTATTTTCATTTCTATCTTCTGGTGAGGATCATAGCCAACCAGCTTGAAGTCTGATGCCACAAAAGAATCTATATCCTTCTTTGAAGGGTTCATCTTCAAAATCTGCACATAAGGCCCATATATATTTAACAGATATACAGAAATCAAAATTTACACAAAAGGAAAAGCATCAGCATAGCTGCTTCTTATCCTTAAGTTTATATTTTCCAATGAAATAAAATTGCTTACTGGAAAAGGTTTGGGTAGCTTCTGAATTTGCTCCTCCAAAGCTCGAACATGTGTGCTATAGACATGGGCATCCCCTATAACATGGACAAAATCTCCAGGAGAAAGATCTGCATATAGACAAACAAATTATATAGAAAAGTGTACAGGGTGAGATAAGGATGTTGAACATCTTCAGCTTTAAAGACACTATCAATTAAATGAGGTACGGTTTAGAATGATTGTTTTCCTAACTACTGTCAATTAAATGCAAGAAACATACTGAAAGAAACAAATGCAACAAATGCAGAAAGACATACTACATTCTTGCGTCAAATAAATGTTCCCCTCAAAAGGTATCACAAAATATTCAGAATACAGAGCAAATCCTTGTGTTATAGTATAGCAAATAGCACGTGCAACTGCAAGAAAAGAATATTGGGAAGTCCTCAAAATAAATGTTTCTAATAGAAACATTTATTTTGAGCACTTGCTCTAGTGAAAATGATCTAAATTAGCAATTTAGCATAGTGTCATACAATACAGCCAAGACAGTTTGTCATTAACAATAAACCATGTATTAAGCTCAACAGTAATTTTTGACCTTTGGGGTTATCCAGGGTCTTGCGATCAGGTACATAAGAACATACCGCAAACTTGAGCAATCATGCATGTCAGAAGTGAATATGATGCAATGTTGAATGGAACACCAAGTCTCATATCTGCAGAGCGTTGATACATCTGGCACGATAGCTCCCCACTCTCAACATAAAACTGGAAGGCAAAATTATAGTAAGCAAGCAACATTTTGCTGTCACAAATTACCACAAGAAAATATATGTTTTTATCATTCTACTGTAATGCAAATGCAGAACAGTAGAAGAACATACAAAAATCATTAAGTGCCTAAGATATTGGTAATGATAGCCTTTGCCTTTGAAGCATATCAGTAGCAATCTAACGTCAGGCAATGAACTTTTGAAAGGAGACATTCGAGGAGGAGGGGGGAGGGGGGGGGGGGGGGGGGGAGCTCGCCAAGTACAACATTCATGTATTATAGTAAAAAGGTACACCACAGGCAAATCAACTAGGCTCATATTCATTAAAGCAAGATAGATAACTATACTAACTTGTGCAAACATGTGGCCCGGAGGAAGAGCCATCTTCTTGAGATCTGAAGGATTCCACGCAGACAGGATGATTCGCCGATCGTCAGGATTATTCTTAATCTTGTCAATCACATCCATTAGCTGATCAAAACCTTTTCCAGTATAGTCAGCATGCATGTCGGTATATCTGCTAAAAATTGTTGCCACTGGTTAGAGAGAGAGAGAGAGCAATGTAAGCTTACTCGACAATTAGAGAGAGAGAGCAATGTAAGCTTACTCAGCACCAAAGTGTCGCCATTGAAATCCAGAAACTGGACCTAGATCACCTTCCTCCCTATGTGGTAAGCCAACACTAGAAAACATTTCCAGGAAGTTCAGAGCTCAAAAATTATAATGTCCAATTGTCCATTATTCTCAAATGTCTTATATCCAAGATATATACCTGTCAAGATACTCTCTTGAAGCATTGCCATCCCATATATGAATACCTTTCCCCTGTAAAACCTATAAAATAGAAAACAATGTATCATCACACCAAAGCCATATGTGGTAAGCACAGAAAGCTCATGTCAAGAAACTAAAACCTAACTTTGCTTGCTTCTGCCTCAAGTGCTGCAAAAGTTAACAAATACACCCAACGGAACTAATGCAGAATAATGAGGCGAGATGCTTGAGTGAGCTAACCCTCTCCCAGATTAAAACTGAAACCACATAACAGTTCGCAATACAAATGAACCGAAGAATGATCAGATTATACATACTCACTAACATCTCAAAGTAGCAATGAGAAAAGGAAAAGCTGTGAACCACATAATACTTTACAAGCTTAGGAGTTTCCAACTAGACATAGAAAGCAACTCATGAAACAACTCACTCAAGGTAAGGTGACCATGTATTCATGCTTGCAGGCGCAAGTTAAAGTAAAGTAAAGTTGACAAACAAGACGAAATATACGTGCATACGTATTCTGATGAAATATTTACAGCATATAAACTATTATCATCAACGGCCCTTAAATTAGAATTATATGAATATTTCCTCGGTGAAATTTAAAGAATTGTACTGGGCCAGTGGGCCACCAAATACATAATAGAATTATTAAAAATAAGGTAGTATCGTGGGACTTGTTTGTGCATGGACACAGGATACAACAAAGTAAGGAGCAAGCTTTTTAGGGTGCTATAAGCATTGTAAGCTGTGGATATAGGCTGGGGCATAAACATGAAAACTAACCCAAAGTATTGAGTATAGGAATATAAATTGAATAAACATAGCAACACATCCAATGAAATATTTAAGCAGAAGCACCTTTGCGTTTGTCGAGCCACTGATGAACCACAGGAGTTCTTCAACAACACCACACCAAAACACCCTCTGGTAAACAGCACATGTTATTATATTCTCATGGAAAAAGAACGGGGAGTCCCGAATCTCTCAATTCACAGTTAAAGGGAGAATAGTTTTACAAATACATATACAGGATATCAGCATATACCACCACCAGTGAAATAGACTGACAGAAAAATAAGGGACAATTCAGTATGAAACGGTCCTACTAACACAACATACAGAAGTATCAGATGTGGCAACTCAGTACAACATGAGCATCTTGTGTTCACATATAAACTGAAGTATCAGATGTGGCAACTCAACTCAATACATGTCATGAGAATCGCCTTAGTAAGAAATATAGCCATTTGTTATAGACAATAACCAAACAAATCGGGTGATGCAAGAAATGTCTACCTAATTATAAACACTAGGCAAATTCTTGCAGCAGAATTTCTGGGGCAAAATAGCACCATGAAAATGCCCAAATTGGAGAAACAGGTGCCATTTTGTAGCCACTGCCCCTCATTTCTCATTTGTTTGTACAGCATGCGCCGATTCAGTATTGTTAAGTTTAGTAACAAGATATGGATATAATTAAGTGCAAACATGCGCATACCTTCGTCGTCAGCAATGGGAAATTCTTCCTTAAGTTGAACCGCATCTAATAACCAAAAGAAAGACAAATTATATTTTCTGTCTAATCAAATTAAATATTTCAAAAAATATTAAGGACAAATACCTGACAACCAAATTTTGACAATGTCCCTGTTCCTGTCCTATCATTTTTCTGAGCACCACTCCTTATAATCTCTTCAACAAGATTGAGATAGTGATATTCCTCATGGCGATCGAATATCATCTTAGGGAGAAAAGAGAAGTTCTCAATTTCAAGTTTGTCATTCTTGGTATCATCCTCAGTTGATTCCTTGCCATTTGAGTCATGACCATCTGTCACTGATTTTCTAACACGAACAAAGGTCACAAAAGAATGCCTAATGTTGCTCTCTACCACTGGTAAAGATGAATACCATGGTTGGAACACCGAGAAGTCAATTGGAGGAATGAAAGTGTCACACTCAATGTTCGAATGAATGTCAGTTAGATGGATGGCCTCACATGCAGGTCCGTTAAGAGATTCCCTACAGAAAGATTTTGCAGATAGGGTCAATAGCATTGCAATAGAGTTGAGTGCACATAAACAACACAGTCAATAACTCACCTCAGTATCTGTCCACCACCTATTACAAAAACTTTCTCAATCGATAAGCAATATGGAGTTGATGCTAACAGTTGTAAGGCAGAGTTCATGCTTCCACAGATAACAACATTTTCGACTGTTGCAAAATCAAAACTACCAGAGCGAGTCAATACGACATTCAAACGACCAGGCAATGGCCTTGACTTAAGGGGTATGCTCTCCCATGTTTTCCTTCCCATTATAACTGCATTCTTTTTCGCAGGGTCAGATGTAGTCAGTGTAAGCTCCTTGAAGAATTTCAGGTCACCAAGAAGCTTCCATGGCAAGACCCCATCCTTCCCAATGCCCATGTCACGAGTAGCAGCAACAACAACCTGATAGTTTCTCTGAGGACCATTCTGTGAATCACCACTGGCGAGAGTTGTAGCCATGGCTATCAGTCGAGATTGATTAAAGCAGCAAGACCTTAGGCTGCTAATGCCCAGAGATTGAGGTTTTTTAAATCGAGAAATGGGTGCACAAGTAATACTGAAAAATCTTGCAACCTGAATTTGAGGAAGCGAAATATAAGCTGATAATTTGATCAACCACTAGAAAATAAATGGTACAGAAAAGTAAACAGAATTAAAACTGCGAAGACCCAGTATTTCCTATAAATTAATAGAAGTAACTAGATGACAAGAAGTTAAGTTTTCTACAACACTACTAAAAAATAAAAAATAAAGGCACTGACTACTGAGCCATCACAAGTAAAGGATAAGCATCCACATAATAGGTATTCAGTTATTTTCACCTCCAGTTTGTTACCCAAAGTACACTCCACACCCTCTCTTGAGCAAGAAGCTGTACTTTATTTAAAAGAAAAGGCATGTCACAAGTAAACTGCTACCACTACACATGATTTTGCTAGTAGAATATACTTGGCATGCATGTCGAGAAAACCTAGTGATGTTCGCTCCTGCTCTGAACAGCTCTGCCACTAACATCTGGACCCTGAACTAACAATAACAAAAATTACCATGGTTGATTACACTATTTCAGCAACTGAAAAATAATAAAGCAGAGAACTGGTTAAAGCAAGAGAGGAGACAGAGCAAAGCAGCCATATATGTTTTTTTTCCAGAATGGTGGAAGCTTGGAACTATAAATTCTTATGTGATCAAATCAGTTCGACCGGACTGTACACGATTAGCATTTTATCCTGCAATTCCAGCATAACTGAAAGCGCTCTCCCCCGCAAACCAGATCAGCTCTCTCTAAAAAAATATCAACTTATTTTCTCGTGACATTTCATCGGGGAAGGAGCTGAATTTCATACAATGGCCATGTTTCGATTAAACAGCTATAATAGATTGCTAGTGCCTAACTCCGGTAGTAGTATGTACTTGGCATGCACACAAAGAAACCTAGACATGCATGACCCTGCAACCAACACCTTTACCACTAACATCTGAACTAACGATAACAAAATCTACAATGGTCCGTGCCACTACTTCAACAATCAAACAGGTAAAAAGCAAAATGATTAAAATAAGGTAAGAATTATGAATTTCTAAAATGCATAAACTAGTATTACTATCCCAGCAGCGCGACCTGATTATGGATCATGAAAAAGCTAAGAATTGTCCCAAATTTTCCACTACAGCAAATCACAACTCCACCACAAACCAGATCGGCTCTCGCCAACATACAAGCAGAATTCACTTGAAGACCGAACCAATCGAACCGACTGAAGAACATAAGAAGAACAGTAGCAGCTCCACTCCCACACAGCACAGTAACAAACACACTGGACAGGACAGACCCACCAGGTTCATGCTCCAACGAGCACGGGCACGCAAAACAACCAAATCGCACCCTCTCGATCACTCCTAAACCCACAATATCGCACAAAAGCATCGCCGCGCACCTTAATCTAAGCGCGAAGTCGCGAACCCCCACCACGCGAGGGTTCCTCGCCGCACTGAACGAGAGAAAAGCACGCGAGCATACAGAGAGTAGGAGGAGGAGGGGGGAAGAGGAGAGGGAGGGGCGGGGCGGGGACTCACCGCTGCGGGAGATCCGGCGATCTCCAGCGGCGCGCGGCCGGAGAGGGCGGGAGTGGGGCGGAGGGGAGGGGAGGGGAGAGCCTGAGAGCTCGGGAACGAGCTGCGGAGGATTTGCGGGAAGGGGGTTTAGAGGTGGGAACACCTTTCACAAAAGCCCCTGAAAAGGTTGGAAAATCTCTCAACAAGATTTTTTTTCACACGCATACTCATCATACTAAAGCATATGCTTAAACTAAAATGAAGGTCAATGGGTAAATTTAGGATTTATTCAGTATCTTACGAAGCATAGATATACGTTTTCTTACTGAACGTATACATGTATGTGAGGTGAGACTTACTAAATGATCTGAATGATCGAACCGAGGTGGACAGGTTGCTCGACGACAACCACGGCCATGAGCCAACACTGAGTTCTCTCAACAAGATTTTTGTTGTGGCTTTTTATTGGATTTGGGTTCTCTGGCATGAATATATGAAGTCAAAATACAAGTTCGCGCACTACTAGCCATCAAGTTGAGTGTTTCGAGGCAAAGATCGCCGGCGGGTACGAGATGTCTCTGGCGAGAAAGTTTAGTCACTACAAAATTACATGACGGTGATATATATCCTCGACGCGGTAGTATGATCTTTGGTGTTAGATGCAAGTTTCTTTTCCCGGTTTTTCGATATTAGATTTAATGTTTTATAAGAAGCAAATTGCTGAAAAGCCTAGAGCCCTAGAGTTTTGGTGCTTTTGTCTATCACCTATGGTTTTTGCCACCAACATTGTTTGTCTTTGGCCTAGCTATTACAGCTCACACGTGTGTGAGATGTCCAGGTCCGGGTAATTTTTGCCCTTCCTTGTTCGTACTATGTTCTAGTTTTTCGTTTTTGAGGTTTCAGTACAGCTGCATTCCTTATGTGTCTTCAGTTTTCGAATGTTTACTGGCGAAATTTCTAATTCGTACATGGATTCTGCACTCGATTAAATCAATTATTCTTTACAAATTTACAATGTACGCGGCGGTGGTTAAGGAGCTGAGCCAGTTGGCTAAGTTCCTTCAACTCATCCTGGACATGCATGAATTGGAACATCATGACAAGATGAAGGGCACTAAGAAACGAACAAATCATATTTCGAGGTATTGAATTCTTGGAGCGATATCCGGCATTACGCCCACAAATTTGGTGATATCCACCTAACAAAAGAGATTATGTGTGACGAGAGCATAATAGTTAGGTCATATGCAACCCTCGTTGCAGCAGTATAAACCTTTCAGTCCACAAGGCCATCGACGCCGCTTTCAATACAGTTGGTCCTACTGTGATCGTGCATGTTGTTTCGTCTCCAACGAAAAAAACAATATGTTGGAGACTTGAGTGACTAAGGTGACTATTTTTCTCTTTATTTTCAGTTACTTTTTTACACTGTAATTTTAAATGACTGGGATTTAACACACTGCAACTTTAGGTGACTGAGAGTACAACTTCAGGTGATTGAGAGATAAAAAAAATCTCAGTTAACTATGCAATAGCAAAACCAACAAACAAAAGAGGTGGTTCTTATATGTCTTCATGGTGGATTCGGATCCTCTTGGCCTGCAAGAGAAAAGCCAGGGAAGAACAGTGCTATACATTGCCAAACATTGCGGTAATACCGCAAATCACTGCAATAAACACTGTACTGTGCAGTTCAGAAAATACTGCAGATTTTGCGTTGTTTCCTACTGTATGAATGTTCCTGTAGTATCTGATCTGTGCCATTATTTATTGTTTTTTATCTGGCAGCTAAGAATCACTAAAAGTTATGGCACTGTTCTTCCCTGACTTGCCTCTTGCAAGCAAGAGAATCCAAATCCATTCACGGTACATGGATTTGGAAACTGGAGGAAGTTTAACCCACCTAGGATCTGAACCTGCTTTTGGAGCAAAAATTGGGAACTGTGTCCTCACGATATTGTTTTTGGACCATGAATAGTTTTTTTAAGAACGTGAACCAAAATATGACAAAATAAACCGCATTCGCATTGCTAAGGTAAACAAGTTACTCCCTCCTTTTTTTTTACTATATTTGGGCAACATCTTGAGACTATCCATTTCAATATATTTATTCATTAAAAAAATCTAGAACATAGTTATTATAATTTTTTTCACTCAATGTCTTTACTTAAATACTTTAGAAGAGACTAAGTGGTTATAATATGCTTTTCAATAAGGATTTGTATGGCCATTCCTTATTAACTATTTGTTAGATTTAGTGTTTTCTCAGTATGTATGATGGGCTGTGAACAAATCTTGTGAAAGAAATGGAGTATATAACTTACTCCCAACATGAGTTCCATGCAACATGTTGGGGGCCTTTTTTTGGACAACGGGTTATAACTTTTGACTGTGACTTAGTGATCTAGTGAATAGCGGTTACTAAAAAACCAAAAAAACAAGTGCTCATAAATCATCCAATACAAGCATAATGCACAACAAAGAATGGTCGTGCCATAACCCATGCTTCTCTCTCAAGCAAAAAAGCAATCCTCATGCCGGCGATTAAGGTCCCGCTTGGTTGGACTGAAATAAGTTAGTTTATATTTGAAATTGTACTGTAGCTGGCTGAAATTATATTGTGGCTGATGATGACTTGTTTGGCGTAACTAAATTTTTTAAAAAATAAAAATAAAAACAAGTTAGCACATCATGAACAATGTAAATGAATATAGGAAAAGAATCGGTAAAAAAGCTAGAAAAAAATGAAATTTAGAAATAG
Organism: Dendrocalamus latiflorus; assembly: GCA_017311315.1. Lineage (NCBI taxonomy): Eukaryota > Viridiplantae > Streptophyta > Magnoliopsida > Poales > Poaceae > Dendrocalamus > Dendrocalamus latiflorus. The sequence continues at coordinate 2,232,374 of CM029645.1, forward strand.
TAAAAAATAAACCAGAAATCAGATACCAAATCGAAATGAATGGGCTAACCACCTGGAAAAAACAAAGAGGTGTTCGAATGAATCCGAATGCGCTGGAGAAACGCACAGCACAGATCTTATCTTGCCACGCAATCCGACCTGGGTCGTATTCGCTGACCGTTGGGGCCGCGTTAAAACGACCATCCAGATCTCCTCCTCAACAGCTCTCTTCCCGCCACCTCGTCTCTGCTCTGCTCCCGCCACCGCGTGCAAACCCTAGTTTGCCATGGGCGCGCTGAAGCGGCGGGCGTCTCGTGCGGCCAGCGGCCCCATCGCCGTCAAGCATCGTGCTCCCGGTGCTCCTTCCGCTGACGCTGGATCGACGGCGGCGAGATCTCCCTCCGCCGAGAAGCTGCATGCGCCTCCTCCCGCCGCCGCAAGAAGCAGCGGCGTGCGCTTCGGGAGCATGGATTCGTACGAGCGAATCAAGAAGATCGGGGCGGGGGCCTTCGGAACCGTCTCCAAGGCGCGCCACCTCGGCACCGGCGAGGTCGTCGCCATCAAGACCGTGCTCGAGGGCGGCAACGACGAGGAGCTGCTGCGGGAGGCCAGGATCCTCGCGCTGTGCGGCGGAAACCCAGCCGTCGTCGCGTTCCGGGAGGTGGCGCGCTGCCCGCAAACGAACAAGCTCGGCCTCGTGATGGAGTTCGTCGGGCCGAGCCTGCTCGACGTCTTGCGCCGCCTCCGCCGCCGCGGCCGGGCGTTCTTGGAGTCGGAGACGCGCCACGTGATGCGGCAGCTGCTGGGCGGAGTGGAGGCGATGCACGCGCAGGGCGTCGTCCACCGAGACCTCAAGCCCGGGAACGTGCTCGTCGGCGAGCGCGATGGCCGGGTCAGGATCTGCGACCTCGGCCTCGGCAAGGCCATGGCGAAGGCGCCGCCGCACACGCAGTTAGTGGGGACCCTCTGGTACATGGCGCCGGAGCAGCTGCTGGAGGAGGAGGAGTACGGCGCGCCCGTCGACCTGTGGTCGCTCGGGTGCGTCATGGGGGAGCTCCTCACCGGTGAGCGGCTCTTCGATCAGCGCACGGAGGACGCGCAGCTGTGGACGATCGCCGACAAGCTCGGAGTGTCCGACGACGGGTCTCTTGCCGCGATGCCGAGCCAGCTGCGGGACATGGTGCCGGAGGAGCTGCTGTCGCAGGCGGGCTTCGACGTTCTGCGCGGCCTGCTGGAGAACGACTGCAGGGACAGGCTCACCGCCGCGGCGGCGCTCCAGATGCCATGGTTCACATCGCAGTGAAGGACGCTCCAGAAGCAGCGGAGTAGAGTCTTTTTATTCTAGTCAAAGTGTCTGTGATGTACTTGGATTGTTTGCCCTGTTTCAGCTTGTTTTTTTGTCGCCGATGCAGTGAGCATAGGGAAGGATTTAGCTGCAAATTTGTAGGTTTATTATGCATTCTTTAGATTGTGATGCTGCAAATTGAGTGCAGTGACAAACTGACAATCTCCTATTGTAATTATGTCTTTCGAAATGAAATTCTATTGTTCCTTGCGATTCTGAAATCTTTGTGATTGTCAGCTTCTTGGTCGGTCAATCTTGCTTTTCAGTTCAGTGTGCCACGCCTCCAGCCAGGCATCAATATTGTTAAGTTTAGTAACAAGACATGGATATAATTAAGTGCAAACATGGGCATACCTTCGTCGTCAGCAATGGGAAATTCTTCCTTAAGTTGAACCGCATCTAATAACAAAAAGAAAGACAAATTATATTTTCTGTTTAATCAAATTAAATATTTCAAAAAATATTAAGGAATTCCTTATAATATTATTTTGACAAATTTTGACAATGTCCCTGTTCCTGTCCTATTATTTTTCTGAGCACCATTCCTTACAATATCTTCAACAAGATTGAGATAATGATATTCCTCATGGCGATCAAATATCATCTTAGGAAGAAAAGAGAAGTTCTCAATTTCAAATTTGTCATTCTTGGTATCATCCTCAGTTGATTCCTTGCCATTTGAGTCATGACCTTCTGTCACTGATTTTCTAACACGAACAAAGGTCACAAAAGAATGCCTAATGTTGCTCTCTACCACTGGTAAAGATGAATACCATGGTTGGAACACCGAGAAGTCAATTGGAGGAATGAAAGTGTCACACTCAATGCTCGAATGAATGTCAGTTAGATGGATGGCCTCGCATGCAGGTCCGTTAAGAGATTCCCTACAGAAAGATTTTGCAGATAGGGTCAACAGCATTGCAATAGAGTTGAGTGCACATAAACAACACAGTCAATAACTCACCTCAGTATCTGTCCACCACCTATTACAAAAACTTTCTCAATCGATAAGCAATATGGAGTTGATGCTAACAGTTGTAAGGCAGAGTTCATGCTTCCACAGATAACAACATTTTCGACTGTTGCGAAATCAAAACTACCAGAGCGGGTCAATACGACATTCAAACGACCAGGCAATGGCCTTGACTTAAGGGGTATGCTCTCCCATGTTTTCCTTCCCATTATAACTGCATTCTTTTTCGCAGGGTCAGATGTAGTCAGTGTAAGCTCCTTGAAGAATTTCAGGTCACCAAGAAGCTTCCATGGCAAGACCCCATCCTTCCCAATGCCCATGTCACGAGTAGCAGCAACAACAACCTGATAGTTCCTCTGAGGACCATTCTGTGAATCACCACTGGCGAGAGTTGTAGCCATGGCTATCAGTCGAGATTGATTAAAGCAGCAAGACCTTAGGCTGCTAATGCCCAGAGATTGAGGTTTTTTAAATCGAGAAATGGGTGCACAAGTAATACTGAAAAATCTTGCAACCTGAATTTGAGGAAGCGAAATATAAGCTGATAATTTGATCAACCACTAGAAAATAAATGGTACAGAAAAGTAAACAGAATTAAAACTGCGAAGACCCAGTATTTCCTATAAATTAATAGAAGTAACTAGATGACAAGAAGTTAAGTTTTCTAAAACACTACTAAAAAATAAAAAATAAAGGCACTGACTACTGAGCCATCACAAGTCAAGGATAAGCATCCACAATAATAGGTATTCAGTCAGTTTGTTACCCAAAGTACACTCCACACCCTCTCTTGAGCAAGAAACTGTAGTTTATTTAAAAGAAAAGGCATGTCACAAGTAAACTGCTACCACTACACATGATTTTGCTAGTAGTATATACTTGGCATGCATGTCGAGAAAACCTAGTGATGTTCGCTCCTGCTCTGAACAGCTCTGCCACTAACATCTGGAACCTGAACTAACAATAACAAAAATTACCATGGTTGATTACACTATTTCAGCAACTGAAAAATAATAAAGCAGAGAACTGGTTAAAGCAAGAGAGGAGACAGAGCAAAGCAGCCATATATGTTTTTTTTTCCAAAATGGTGCAAGCTTGGAACTATAAATTCTTATGTGATCAAATCAGTTCGACCGGACTGTACACGATTAGCATTTTATCCTGCAATTCCAGCATAACTGAAAGCGCTCTCCCCCGCAAACCAGATCAGCTCTCTCTAAAAAAAATATCAACTCATTTTCTCCTGACATTTCATCGGGGAAGGAGCTCAATTTCATACAATGGCCATGTTTCGTTTAAACAGCTATAATAGATTGCTAGTGCCTAACTCCGGTAGTAGTATGTATTTGGCATGCACACAAAGAAACCTAGACATGCATGACCCTGCAACCAACACCTTTACCACTAACATCTGAACTAACGATAACAAAATCTACAACGGTCCGTGCCACTACTTCAACAATCAAACAGGTAAAAAGCAAAATGATTAAAACAAGGTAAGAATTATGAATTTCTAAAATGCATAAACTAGTATTACTATCCCAGCAGCGCGACCTGATTATGGATCATGAAAAGCTAAGAATTGTCCCAAAATTTCCACTATAGCAAATCACAACTCCACCACAAACCAGATCGACTATCGCCAACATACAAGCAGAATTCACTTGAAGACCGAACCAATCCAACCGACTGAAGAACATAAGAAGAACAATAGCAGCTCCACTCCCACACAGCACAGTAACAAACACACTGGACAGGACAGACCCACCAGGTTCATGCTCCAACGAGAACGGCCACGCAAAACAACCAAATCGCACCCTCCCGATCACTCCTGAACCCACAATATCGCACAAAAGCATCGCCGCGCACCTTAATATAAGCGCGAACCCCCACCACGCGAGGGTTCCTCGCCGCACTGAACGAGAGAAAAGCACGCGAGCATACAGAGAGTAGGAGGAGGAGGGGGGAGGAGGAGAGGGAGGGGAGGGGCGGGGACTCACCGCTGCGGGAGATCCGGCGATCTCCAGCGGCGCGCGGCCGGAGAGGGCGGGAGCGGGGCGGAGGGGAGGGGAGGGGAGAGCCTGAGAGCTCGGGGAAGAGCTGAGAAGGGTTTGCGGGAAGAAGGCGGGTTTTAGAGGTGGAGATCGCCGCTTACTCCATGAGGAGATGTAGGCCAACCAGAGGAATTACAATACAAGTGTGGTAATTGTTGTTTACTATAATACTATCACCTGATCAACCAGATTTGCAGCAGAAGGAGCGATACAACAACTCAAGCAAGCAAGCACCTTTCTTCAGTGTCTTGTTGCCATCACAGCCAATTTCCAATGAAAAGTAAGCATCGATAAAATAAGATACATTTGCTCGCTGAATCAGCGAGCGCAAAAGAAAAGGAAACAATGGTCATGCATACTTCAAGAAGCCCCTGAATCTCCACGTGATCACAATGAGAATGGCAGTATTAGTGTTTATATATGCTTCACCTAGATAGTGAAAAGTAGTATTGACTTGCAGAGGAATCTGATGCAGCAAGTAATTAATGGGTTTGGAAGTCAGAGAAGCTTACGCTAGTTATTTGACTTTACACTAAAGATTATTTTCTATCTAAGAATATGCAATTAATGTACAATTTCACATCTTTTTATTGTGTACTCTCTAACTTCAGGCAATTCTCATAAACTGAATCAAAATTAAAATTCTTCCAATTAAATAACTTTTACACAAACAACAAAGCGGTGACAAGGACACCATATGATGGGCCATTCCTGTGTCAGGATTGCCAGAAAGGGCTGATCTCATGACCACAACAGACACCACCGGCAAATACACTGAAAAATCTGAACCAAACACCACCTATGTTTATCCCATTCCTTTACCATTTACATTACAAAATCTGAACGAAACACCACCTATGTTTATCGCAACCCTCCAAATGGTGTTTTACTAATGTTTACATGAGGTCATGCGTGTTTATTTCCAAACTTTTGGGTGCCCCATGTTCCTGCAGATGCAGTGCCCTGCTGCCACTCTTATGTGTATCAGCAGCATCATCTTTTGAGCATTATATATACACAGTGTTTGTCCTCAACTGTTTATAAATGACTTACAAACCATTCACTGTTTATAAATGCATAGTGCTGCATGCACAAACATTGGTTCAGACCAGCCTCTTCTGGCTTCAGATTAATCAATCAATAAACTAGCTAGGTTGGCCATATATCAAATGAGCTAACCAGCCACGTTCATGCAGATGAAGTGCCCTGCTGCCATTCCTATGCCCATCAGCAGCAGTCTACTGTTTCTTAAATGAACTAGCTATAGTCTGCAAGGAATTAATAGACAAATGTACAAGGCAACCTACTGTTTCTTCTTGGCAGCTTAAGACAATGTGCTGGTTTCTTCTTGGCAGCTTAAGGCAACCTACACTCTTACGTACATTAGCTTATGCAAGTCTAATCCAAAAAGAAGCATAGGCCGTATGAGGTCATAATAAAGTGACCCCAAGTTTCGTAATGTGCCATGTTTCAGCCGAGATTAGATTAATGACTGTTGAATCGTCCGGAGTTTCCACAGGCGAACAAATCAAGCAAGCAAGCGAGGGAAAGAAAAAAAAATGTGCTGCTTCCTCTCCCGTTCTCAGATCCAATCCAAGCAAGCAGGGAATCCGACGCAAGATCAATCGATGGGCGATGTGGGTAATGATTTACCTGGACTGAGGTGGTGTGGGCGGCGTCGGAGATGGAGATCTTCGCGACCGGCGGGCGGAGGCGAGGCGCGGCGCCGGCGCGTCGGGGGGTGGAGGCGAGCGAGGAGCGACGGATCCAGTCGACGGTTTGCCCTGAATGGGCCGTGAACTGGGCCGGGATTCGATTACAGGGTGTCTAAACCAAACACAAAGCAAAGGAATGGCCCAACCAAACAGCTCCCTAGTGTTGGTCGCTTGTTGCTTTGTTTCGCTGTATTCCGAGGCAGAGATCGCCGGCGGGTACGAGATGTCTCTGACGAGAAAGTTTAGTCACTACAAAAATACATGACTGCAGGGGCGGAGCCAGCATATAAGCATTAACAGGATATCATCGTGCAATAGAGGTGACCTCAATGCTCATGTCGTCTAGCTTCGCCCCTGCATGACTGTGATATACATCCTCGACGTGGTAGTATGATCTTTGGTGTTAGATGCAAGTTTCTTTTCCCGGTTTCTCGATATTAGATTTAATGTTTTATAAGAAGTAAATTGCTGAAAAGCCTAGAGACCTAGAGTTTTGGTGCTTTTGTCTACCATCCATGGTTTTTACCACCAACATTGTTTGTCTTCAGTTTCCCCTGGCAGCGTCTATTACAGCTTCTCAACACGCTTTTGTCCATTACAGCTTTTGTCCATGTTTCAGTTCCTGGTAATTTTCAGTTTCTCAACATGCTTTTGTCTATTACAGCTCACGAGTGTGTGAGATGTCCAGGTCCTGGCAATTTTTGCCCTTCCTTGTTCGTACTATGTTCTAGTGTTTCGTTTTTGAGGTTTCAGTACAGTTGCACTCTTTATGTGCCTTCAGTTTCGAATGTTTACTGGGGAAATTCTAATTCGTACATGGATTTTGCACTCGATTAAATCAATTATTCTTTACAAATTTACAATGTACGCGGGCGCGGCGGTGGTTAAGGAGCTGAGCCAGTAGGCGAAGATCCTTCAACTCATCCTGGACCCATGCATGAATTGGAACAACATGACCAGAGGAAGGGCATCTAAGAAACGAACAAATCATATCCCAAGGTATTGAATTCTTGGAGCGATAGCCGGCATTACGCCCATAAATTTGGCAATATCCGCCTAACCAAAGAGATTATGTGCGATGGGAACATAATAGTTAGGTCCTATGCAACCATTGTTGCAGCAGTATAAACCATCAACGCCGCTTTCAGTACAGTTGGTTCTACTGTGATCGTGTATGTATGTTAGGAGTGATTATTACGCAGACGGCTATTTTTTCTCTTCATCTTTAGTTGTTTTTTTCATTACAACTTTAGGTGGCTAAGTGCAATTTTAGGAGGGAAATTTACTACACTGCAACTTAAGATAACTGATAGTGCAACTTCAGATGACTGAAAAATAAAATAATTTTAGTCGACTATACAATAGCAAAACTGACAAACAAAAGCGGTGGTTCTTATACATCTCACGGTGGATTCTGATCCTCTTGACCTACAAGAGACAAGCCAGGGAAAAACAGTGCTACACAGTGCCAAACTCTGCGATAATACCGCAAATCACTGTAGTAAACACTGTGCGGTGCAGTTCAGAAACTACTGCAGATTTTGCGTTGTTTCCTACTGTATGAATGTTCCTGTAGTATCTGATATGTGCCATAATTTATGGTTTTTTATCTGGCAGCTAAGAATCGCCAAAAGTCATGGCACTGTTCTTCCCTGACTTGCCTCTTGCAAGTAAGAGAATCCAAATCCATTCACGGTACATGGATTTGGAAACTGGAAGAAGTTTAACCCACCTAGGATCTGAACCTTGCTTTTGGAGCAAAAATTGGGAACTGTGTCCTCACGATATTGTTTTTGGACCATGAATCGTTTTTTTATGAACGTGAACCAAAATATGACAAAATAAACCGCATTTGCATTGCTAAGGTAAACAAGTTACTCCCTCCTTTTTTTACTATATTTGTGCAACATCTTTGAGACTATCCGTTTCAATATATTTATTCATTAAAAAATCTAAAATATAGTTATTATAATTTTTTCACTCACTGTCTTTACTTAAATTCTTTACAATAGACTAAGTGGTTATAATATGCTTTTCAATAAGGATATGTATGGCCATTCCTTATTAACTATTTGTTAGATTTAGTGTTTTCTCAGTATGTATGATGGACTGTGAAAAATATTGTGAAAGAAAGGAAGTATATAACTTACTCCCAACATGACTTCCATGCGACATGTTGGGAGCCTTTTTTTTAGGCAACGGGTTATGACCTTTGGCTTCAACTTAGTGATCTAATGGATAGTGGTTACTAAAGAAACCAAAAAAACATGTGCCCAAAAATCATCCAATAGAAGTGTAATGCACAGCAAAGAATGGTTGTGCCAGAACCCGTGCTTCTCTCTCAAGCAAAAAAAAGCAATCCTGATGCTGGCGATTAAGGTGCCACTCGGTTGAACTAAAAATAAGCTGGTTTATGTCTGAAATTGTACTGTAATTTATTGAAATTACATTGTAACTAATGATAGCTTGTTTAGCATAATTAAATTTTAAAAATTAAAAATTAAAAAATAGATTAGCCCATCACGAATAATACAAATAAATATGAGAAAAAAGAATCGGTAAAAAAGCTAAAAAAGCCAGAAAAAATAAAATTTAGAAATAGTAAAAATAAACCAAAAACTACAAGCTCAAACCAAAATAAACCAGCTAACCACCTCCAAAAAACAAAGAGGTGTTCCAATGAATCCGAATGCGTTGAAGAAACGCACAGCACAAATCTTATCTTGCCACGCACCAATCCGACATGGGTCGTATTCGCTGACCGTTGGGGCCGCGTTAAAACGACCATCCGGATCCCCTCCTCAACTGCTCTCTTCCCGCCACCTCGTCTCTGCTCTGCTCCCGCCACCGCGAGCAAACCCTAGTTTGCCATGGGCGCGCTGAAGCGGCGGGCGTCTCGTGCGGCCAGCGGCCCCATCGCCGTCAAGCATCGTGCTCCCGGTGCTCCTTCCGCTGACGCTGGATCGACGGCAGCGAGATCTCCCTCCGCCGAGAAGCTGCATGCGCCTCCTCCCGCCGCCGCAAGAAGCAGCGGCGTGCGCTTCGGGAGCATGGATTCGTACGAGCGAATCAAGAAGATCGGCGCGGGGGCCTTCGGAACCGTCTCCAAGGCGCGCCACCTCGGCACCGGCGAGGTCGTCGCCATCAAGACCGTGCTCGAGGGCGGCAACGACGAGGAGCTGCTGCGGGAGGCCAGGATCCTCGCGCTGTGCGGCAGAAACCCAGCCGTCGTCGCGCTCCGGGAGGTGGCGCGCTGCCCTAAAACGAACAAGCTCGGCCTCGTGATGGAGTTCGTCGGGCCGAGCCTGCTCGACGTCTTGCGCCGCCGCCGCCGCCGCGGCCAGGCGTTCTTGGAGTCGGAGACGCGCCACGTGATGCGGCAGCTGCTGGGCGGAGTGGAGGCGATGCACGCGCAGGGCGTCGTCCACCGGGACCTCAAGCCCGGGAACGTGCTCGTCGGCGAGCGCGATGGCCGGGTCAGGATCTGCGACCTCGGGCTCGGCAAGGCCATGGCGAAGGGGCCGCCGCACACGCAGTTAGTGGGGACCCTCTGGTACATGGCGCCGGAGCAGCTGCTGGAGGAGGAGGAGTACGGCGCGCCCGTCGACCTGTGGTCGCTCGGGTGCGTCATGGGGGAGCTCCTCACCGGTGAGCGGCTCTTCGATCAGCGCACGGAGGACGCGCAGCTGTGGACGATCGCCGACAAGCTCGGAGTGTCCGACGACGGGTCTCTTGCCGCGATGCCGAGCCAGCTGCGGGACATGGTGCCGGAGGAGCTGCTGTCGCAGGCGGGCTTCGACGTTCTGCGCGGCCTGCTGGAGTACGACTGCAGGGACAGGCTCACCGCCGCGGCGGCGCTCCAGATGCCATGGTTCACATCGCAGTGAAGGACGCTCCAGAAGCAGCGGAGTAGAGTCTTTTTATTCTAGTCAAAGTGTCTGTGATGTACTTGGATTGTTTGCCCTGTTTCAGCTTGTTTTTTTGTCGCCGATGCAGTGAGCATAGGGAAGGATTTAGCTGCAAATTTGTAGGTTTATTATGCATTCTTTAGATTGTGATGCTGCAAATTGAGTGCAGTGACAATCTCCTATTGTAATTATGTCTTTCGAAATGAAATTCTATTGTTCCTTGCGATTCTGAAATCTTTGTGATTGTCAGCTTCTTGGTCGGTCAATCTTGCTTTTGAGTTCAGTGTGCCACGCCTCCAGCCAGGCATCTATGTCATCGCCGGAAAAGACGACTCCGGTGAAGGCAGCGACGCCATCCTCTTGTTATAGACAATAACCAAACAAATCGGGTGACGCAAGAAATGTCTACCTAATTACAAACACTAGGCAAATTCTTGCAGCAGAATTTCTGGGGCAAAATAGCACCATGAAAATGCCCAAATTGGAGAAACAGGTGCCATTTTGTAGCCACTGCCCCTCATTTCTCATTTGTTTGTACAGCATGTGCCGATTCAATATTGTTAAGTTTAGTAACAAGACACGGATATAATTAAGTGCAAACATGGGCATACCTTCGTCGTCAGCAATGGGAAATTCTTCCTTAAGTTGAACCGCATCTAATAACAAAAAGAAAGACAAATTATATTTTCTGTTTAATCAAATTAAACATTTCAAAAAATATTAAGGAATTCCTTATAATATTATTTTGACAAATTTTGACAATGTCCCTGTTCCTGTCCTATTATTTTTCTGAGCACCATTCCTTATAATATCTTCAACAAGATTGAGATAATGATATTCCTCATGGCGATCGAATATCATCTTAGGAAGAAAAGAGAAGTTCTCAATTCAAATTTGTCATTCTTGGTATCATCCTCAGTTGATTCCTTGCCATTTGAGTCATGACCTTCTGTCACTGATTTTCTAACACGAACAAATGTCACAAAAGAAGTCAATTGGAGGAATGAAAGTGTCACACTCAATGCTCGAATAAATGTCCGTTAAGAGATTCCCTACAGAAAGAAATAATAAAGGCACTGACTACTGAGCCATCACAAGTCAAGGATAAGCATCCACATAATAGGTATTCAGTTATTTTCACCTATAGTTTGTTAACCAAAGTACACTCCACACCCTCTCTCGAACAAGAAGCTGTATTTTATTTAAAAGAAAAGGCATGTCACAAGTAAACTGCTACCACTACACATGATTTTGCTCGTAGTATATACTTGGCATGCATGTCGAGAAAACCTAGTGATGTTCGCTCCTGCTCTGAACAGCTCTGCCACTAACATCTGGAACCTGAACTAACAATAACAAAAATTACCATGGTTGATTACACTATTTCAGCAACTGAAAAATAATAAAGCAGAGAACTGGTTAAAGCAAGAGAGGAGACAGAGCAAAGCAGCCATATATGTTTTTTTTTCCAGAATGGTGGAAGCTTGGCACTATAAATTCTTATGTGATCAAATGAGTTCGACCGGACTGTACACGATTAGCATTTTATCCTGCAATTCCAGCATAACTGAAAGCGCTCTCCCCCGCAAACCAGATCAGCTCTCTCTAAAAAAAATATCAACTTATTTTCTCCTGACATTTCATTGGGGAAGGAGCTGAATTTCACACAATGGCCATGTTACGATTAAACAGCTATAAAAGATTGCTAGTGCCTAACTCCGGTAGTAGTATGTACTTGGCATGCACACAAAGAAACCTAGATATGCATGACCCTGCAACCAGGTTATCGTTAGTTCAGATGTTAGTATGTACCACTAACATCTGAACTAACGATAACAAAATCTACAATGGTCCGTGCCACTACTTCAACAATCAAACAGGTAAAAAGCAAAATGATTAAAACAAGGTAAGAATTATGAATTTCTAAAATGCATAAAGTAGTATTACTATCCCAGCAGCGCGACCTGATTATGGATCAGGAAAAGCTAAGAATTGTCCCAAAATTTCCACTACAGCAAATCACAACTCCACCACAAACCAGATCGGCTCTCGCCAACATACAAGTAGAATTCACTTGAAGACCGAACCAATCCAACCGACTGAAGAACATAAGAAGAACAATAGCAGCTCCACTCCCACACAGCACAGAGCACAGTAACAAACACACTGGACAGGACAGACCCACCAGGTTCATGCTGCAACGAGCACGGGAACGCAAAACAACCAAATCGCACCCTCCCGATCACTCCTGAACCCACAATATCGCACACAAGCATCGCCGCGCACCTTAATCTAAGCGCGAACCCCCACCACGCGAGGGTTCCTCGCCGCACTGAACGAGAGAAAAGCACGCGAGCATACAGAGAGTAGGAGGAGGAGGGGGGAAGAGGAGAAGGAGGGGCGGGGCGGGGACTCACCACTGCGGGAGATCCGGCGATCTCCAGCGGCGCGCGGCCGAAGAGGGCGGGAGCGGGGCGGACGGGAGGGGAGGGGAGAGCCTGAGAGCACAGGGAAGAGCTGAGAAGGGTTTGCGGGAAGAAGGGGGTTTTCGAGGTGGGAACACCTTTCAGAAAAGCCCCTGAAAAGGTCAGAAAATCTCTCAACAAGATCTTTTTTCACACGCATACACACGTACGCATCATACTCAAGCATATGCTTAAACTAAAATGAAGGTCAATAGATAAATTTAGGATTTATTCAGAACCTTATGAAGCATAAACATATGCTTTCTCATTGAACGCACACGTATATATAAGGTGAGACGTACTGAATGATCTGAATGATCGAACCGAGGTGGACGAGTTGCTCGACGACAACCACGGCCATGAGCCAACACTGAGTTCTCTCAACAAGAATTTTTGTTGTGGCTTTTTATTGGATTTGGGTTCTCTGGCATGAATGTACGAAGTCAAAGATCGCCGGCGGGTACGAGATGTCTCTGGCGAGAAAGTTTGGTCACTACAAAAATACCTGACGGAGATATACATCCTTGACACGGTAGTATGATCTTTGGTGTTAGATGCAAGTTTCTTTTCCCAGTTTTTCGATATTAGATTTAATGTTTTATAAGAAGCAAATTGCTGAAAAGCCTCGAGCCCTAGAGTTTTGGTGCTTTTGTCTGTCATCCATGGTTTTTGGCACCAACGTTGTTTGTCTTTGGCCTAGCTATTAGGGCATCCATAGTGTATATAACCCAAAGGGACTTAAGGTAGGTCCTATCTAAACCTTAAGGCCAACGCTTTAATGTATATAACCCAAGAGGACTTAAGATGATCCCACTCGGCAGATAAAGAAAAATTGTATTTTAATACTTGTGGCCAGGTCTTTAGCTTGAGGACCAGCCTTAAGCCTTTTTTGCTTATAGCCTGCTTAAGGTCACCCCTGTAATGTATAAGGTTGACCTTAAGGTGGCTTAAGACCCTTTATTTTCATACACTACAGATGCCCTTACAGCTCACAAGTGTGTGAGATGTCCAGGTCCTGGCAAGTTTTGCCCTTCCTTGTCCGTACTATGTTCTAGTGTTTCGCTTTTGAAGTTTCAATACAGCTGCACTCTTTATGTGTCTTCAGTTTCGAATGTTTACTGGGGAAATTTCTAATTCGTACATGGATTTTGCACTCGATTAAATCAAATTATTCTTTACAAATTTACAATGTACGCGGCGGTGATTAAGGAGCTGAGCCAGTTGGCGAAGTTCCTTCAACTCATCCTGGACCCATGCATGAATTGGAACAGCATGACAAGATGAAGGGCATCTAAGAAACAAACAAATCCTATTTCGAGGTATTGAATTCTTGGAGAGATATCCAACATTACGCCCACAAATTTGGCGACATCCACCTAACCAAAGAGATTATGTGCGACGAGAACATAATATTTAGGTCCTATGCAACCATTGTTGCAGCAGTATAAACCTTTCAGTCCACAAGGTCATCAACGCCGCTTTCAATACAGTTGGTTCTACTGTGATCGTGCATGTTGTTTCGTCTCCAACGCAACAAAAAAAATGTTGGAGTGACTATTGTATATGCGACTATTTTTTTCTTCATTTTCAGTCGTTTTTTATATTGTAACTTTAGATGACTGAGAGTGCAACTTCAGGAGAGGGATTTACTACACTACAACTTTAGGTGACGGAAAGTGCAACTTCAGGTGATTGAGAGATGAAAAAAATCTTAGTTAACCATGCAAAAAAACTGACAAACACTCAGTTAACTATGCAATAGCAAAACCAACAAACAAAAGAGGTGGTTGTTATATGTCTTCACGGTGGATTCAGATCCTCTTGACCTGCAAGAGACAAGCCAGGGAAGGACAGTGCTCCACAGTGCCAAATTTTGCGATACTACCGCAAATCACTACAGTAAACACTGTGCGTTGCAATTCAGAAAATACTGCAGATTTTACGTTGTTTCCTACTGTATGAATGTTCCTGTAGTATCTGATATGTGCCATCATCTATTGTTTTTTATCTGGCAGCTAAGAATCGCCAAAAGTCATGGCACTGTTCTTCCCTAACTTGCCTCTTGCAAGTAAGAGAATCCAAATCCATTCACGGTACATGGATTTGGAAACTGGAAGAAGTTTAACCCACCTAGGATCTGAACCTTGCTTTTGGAGCAAAAATTGGCAACTGTGTCCTCACGATATTGTTTTTGGACCATGAATCGTTTTTTTATGAACGTGAACCAAAATATGACAAAATAAACCGCATTTGCATTGCTAAGGTAAACAAGTTACTCCCTCCGTTTTTTTACTATATTTGTGCAACATCTTTGAGACTATCCGTTTCAATATATTTATTCATTAAAAAATCTAAAATATAGTTATTATAATTTTTTCACTAACTGTCTTTACTTAAATACTTTACAATAGACTAAGTGGTTATAATATGCTTTTCAATAAGGATATGTATGGCCATTCCTTATTAACTATTTGTTAGATTTAGTGTTTTCTCAGTATGTGTGATGGACTGTGAAAAATATTGTGAAAGAAAGGAAGTATATAACTTACTCCCAACATGAGTTCCATGCAACATGTTGGGAGCCTTTTTTTTAGGCAACGGGTTATGACCTTTGGCTTCAACTTAGTGATCTAATGTATAGTGGTTACTAAAGAAACAAAAAAAACATGTGCCCAAAAATCATCCAATAGAAGCGTAATGCATAGCAAAGAATGGCTGTGCCAGAACCCGTGCTTCTCTCTCAAGAAAAAAAAGCAATCCTGATGCTGGCGATTAAGGTGCCACTTGGTTGGACTAAAATAAGCTGGTTTATGTCTGAAATTGTACTGTACTTTACTGAAATTACATTGTAACTAATGATAGCTTGTTTAGCATAATTAAATTTTAAAAATTAAAAATTAAAAAATATATTAGCCCATCACGAATAATACAAATGAATATGAGAAAAAAGAATCGGTGAAAAAGCTAAAAAAGCCAGAAAAAACGAAATTTAGAAATAGTAAAAATAAACCAAAAACTATAAGCTCAAACCAAAATAAACCAGCTAACCACCTCCAAAAAACAAAGAGGTGTTCCAATGAATCCGAATGCGCTGTCCGTTGGGGCACGAATCTTATCTTGCCACGTAATCCGACATGGGTCGTATTCGCTGTCCGTTGGGGCCGCGTTAAAACGACCATCCGGATCCCCTCCTCAACTGCTCTCTGCCCGCCACTTCGTCTCTGCTCTGCTCCCGCCTCCGCGCGCAAACCCTAGTTTGCCATGGGCGCGCTGAAGCGGCGGGCGTCTCGTGCGGCCAGCGGCCCCATCGCCGTCAAGCATCGTGCTCCCGGTGCTCCTTCCGCTGACGCTGGATCGACGGCAGCGAGATCTCCCTCCGCCGAGAAGCTGCATGCGCCTCCTCCCGCCGCCGCAAGAAGCAGCGGCGTGCGCTTCGGGAGCATGGATTCGTACGAGCGAATCAAGAAGATCGGCGCGGGGGCCTTCGGAACCGTCTCCAAGGCGCGCCACCTCGGCACCGGCGAGGTCGTCGCCATCAAGACCGTGCTCGAGGGCGGCAACGACGAGGAGCTGCTGCGGGAGGCCAGGATCCTCGCGCTGTGCGGCGGAAACCCAGCCGTCGTCGCGTTCCGGGAGGTGGCGCGCTGCCCGCAAACGAACAAGCTCGGCCTCGTGATGGAGTTCGTCGGGCCGAGCCTGCTCGACGTCTTGCGCCGCCTCCGCCGCCGCGGCCGGGCGTTCTTGGAGTCGGAGACGCGCCACGTGATGCGGCAGCTGCTGGGCGGAGTGGAGGCGATGCACGCGCAGGGCGTCGTCCACCGAGACCTCAAGCCCGGGAACGTGCTCGTCGGCGAGCGCGATGGCCGGGTCAGGATCTGCGACCTCGGCCTCGGCAAGGCCATGGCGAAGGCGCCGCCGCACACGCAGTTAGTGGGGACCCTCTGGTACATGGCGCCGGAGCAGCTGCTGGAGGAGGAGGAGTACGGCGCGCCCGTCGACCTGTGGTCGCTCGGGTGCGTCATGGGGGAGCTCCTCACCGGTGAGCGGCTCTTCGATCAGCGCACGGAGGACGCGCAGCTGTGGACGATCGCCGACAAGCTCGGAGTGTCAGACGACGGGTCTCTTGCCGCGATGCCGAGCCAGCTGCGGGACATGGTGCCGGAGGAGCTGCTGTCGCAGGCGGGCTTCGACGTTCTGCGCGGCCTGCTGGAGTACGACTGCAGGGACAGGCTCACCGCCGCGGCGGCGCTCCAGATGCCATGGTTCACATCGCAGTGAAGGACGCTCCAGAAGCAGCGGAGTAGAGTCTTTTTATTCTAGTCAAAGTGTCTGTGATGTACTTGGATTGTTTGCCCTGTTTCAGCTTGTTTTTTGGTCGCCGATGCAGTGAGCATAGGGAAGGATTTAGCTGCAAATTTGTAGGTTTATTATGCATTCTTTAGATTGTGAAGCTGCAAATTGAGTGCAGTGACAATCTCCTATTGTAATTATGTCTTTCGAAATGAAATTCTATTGTTCCTTGCGATTCTGAAATCTTTGTGATTGTCAGCTTCTTGGTCGGTCAATCTTGCTCAGCACCACAATCTTGCTTTTCAGTTCATCGCCGAAAAGACGACTCCGGTGAAGGCAGCGACGCCGTCCTCTTGTGCTACCTCTTGTCGCCACTATATTGCTATTTTCATTTCTATCTTCTGGTGAGGATCATAGCCAACCAGCTTGAAGTCTGATGCCACAAAAGAATCTATATCCTTCTTTGAAGGGTTTATCTTCAAAATCTGCACATAAGGCCCATATAAATTTAACAGATATACAGAAATCAAAATTTACACAAAAGGAAAAGCATCAGAATAGCTGCTTCTTATCCTTAAGTTTATATTTTCCAATGAAATAAAATTGCTTACTGGAAAAGGTTTGGGTAGCTTCTGAATTTGCTCCTCCAAAGCTCGAACATGTGTGCTATAGACATGGGCATCCCCTATAACATGGACAAAATCTCCAGGAGAAAGATCTGCATATAGACAAACAAATTATATAGAAAAGTGTACAGGGTGAGATAAGGATGTTGAGCATCTTCAGCTTTAAAGACACTGTCAATTAAATGAGGTACGGTTTAGAATGATTGTTTTCCTAACTACTGTCAATTAAATGCAAGAAACATACTGAAAGAAACAAATGCAACAAATGCAGAAAGACATACTACATTCTTGCGTCAAATAAATGTTCCCCTCAAAAGGTATCACAAAATATTCAGAATACAGAGCCAATCCTTGTGTTATAGTATAGCAAATAGCGCGTGCAACTGCAAGAAAAGAATATTGGGAAGTCCACAAAATAAATGTGAAAAGAATATTGGGAAGTCCACAAAATAAATGTTTCCATTAGAAACATTTATTTTGAGCACTTGCTCTAGTGAAAATAATCTAAATTAGCAATTTAGCATAGTGTCATACAATACAGCCAAGACAGTATGTCATTAACAATAAACCATGTATTAAGCTCAACAGTAGTTTTTGACCTGTGGGGTTATCCAGGGGCTTGCGATCAGGTACATAAGAACATACCGCAAACTTGAGCAATCATGTATGTCAGAAGTGAATATAATGCAATGTTGAATGGAACACCAAGTCTCATATCTGCAGAGCGTTGATACATCTGGCACGATAGCTCCCCACTCTCAACATAAAACTGGAAGGCAAAATTTATAGTAAGATGCAACATTTTGCTGTCGCAAATTACCACAAGAAAATATATGTTTTTATCATTCTACTGTAATTCAAATGCAGAACAGTAGAAGAACATACAAAAACCATTAAGTGCCTAAGATATTTGTAATGATAGCCTTTACCTTTGAAGCATATCGGTAGCAATCTAACGTCAGGCAATGAACTTTTGAAAGGAGACATTTGAGGAGAGAGGGGGAGAGAGAGAGAGAGAGAGAGAGAGAGAGAGAGAGAGAGAGCATGCCAAGTACAACATTCATGTATTATTGTAAAAAGGTACGCCACAGGCAAATCAACTAGGCTCATATTCATTAAAGCAAGATACATAACTATACTAACTTGTGCAAACATGTGGCACGGAGGAAGAGCCATCTTCTTGAGATCTGAAGGATTCCACGCAGACAGGATGATTCGCCGATCGTCAGGATTATTCTTAGTCTTGTCAATCACATCCATTAGCTGATCAAAACCTTTTCCAGTATAGTCAGCATGCATGTCGGTATATCTGCTAAAAATTGTTGCCACTGGTTAGAGAGAGAGAGAGCAATGTAAGCTTACTCGACATTTAGAGAGAGAGAGCAATGTAAGCTTACTCAGCACCAAAGTGTCGCCATTGAAATCCATAAACTGGACCTAGATCACCTTCCTCCCTATGTGGTAAGCCAACACTAGAAAACATTTCCAGGAAGTTCAGAGCTCAAAAATTATAATGTCCAATTGTCCATTATTCTCAAATGTCTTATATCCAAGATATATATCTGTCAAGATACTCTCTTGAAGCACTGCCATCCCATATATGAATACCTTTCCCCTGTAAAACCTATAAAATAGAAAACAATGTATCATCACACCAAAGCCATATGTGGTAAGCACAGAAAGATCATGTCAAGAAACTAAAACTAACTTTGTTTGCTTCTGCCTCAAGTGCTGCAAAAGTTAACAAATACACCCAACGGAACTAATGCAGAATAATGAGGCGAGATGCTTGAGTGAGCTAACCCTCTCCCAGACTAAAACTGAAACCACATAACAGTTCTCAATACAAATGAACCAAAGAATGATCATATTATTGTAAGCCTTAAAAGATTCATGCATAACATCAAGCCACTAGTCCAGCACTAGAACACCTATGGTTAGAGGGGGTCGGGAGACTCACGGTCGCTGATGAAAGCCATTGAGCGAAGACCCGTGCCTGCGTGATGCAGGCGTGGGGACGAGTCGGCGAAGACCGCAGTGTCGCCGGTGTACGGAGTGACGCCGGCGGAGTCCTGCAGAGGCGGCGGCGACGGCCTTCCCGTTGCTAGCAGCGCGCAGTAGATCGGGTGTCTTTAGGGTTTGTGCAGGGCTTTTGGCTCTCACGTGAACAACCACCTACGGGAGAGGCCGGTACCCATCCTTTATATAGCGCTGTTGCAACGGGGACCGTAACCATGGGTTGATTGGGTACCCCCGATCAGGGCGCTGAAAATCAGGGACGCCCAATCAGGGCGCTGAAATTCAGGGACGTGGGTTTCCCCACGTCTCCCTCGTCTCGGCCGTTTGGCCTGAGATCAATACCAACATTCTCCCCCTTGATCGTAAGGCTAAACATCATAAGCCCTCTCTCAATAAAAGTTCACACCAAAGTAATGCTTCACAACAGTCAATTAAGTACCGCTGGACATCAGTACTTATAGTGCTCCCTTCTATATCGATCGGATAACATAATACTTCATGGGAGTTGGTTACAATATATGGTCCTCTTATTCCAGGATCACAGGCTCTCCAATAAACCCATGCCGGCAACATGATCACGAAAATTATTGGGTGGTAAGCCTTTTGTGAGCGGATCCGCAAGCATAAATTTAGTTCCTATATGCTCAACCTTAATTGTTTGATCCTGGACTCTATCTTTCACAACACGATACTTTATGTCAATGTGCTTGGCAGCTGCACTCGACTTGTTGTTACTCGAATAGAAAACTGCGGGTTGATTGTCGCAGTACAAAATGAGCGGTCTAGAAATGCTGTCTACCACTCTCAATCCCGGGATAAAATTCTTAAGCCATACAGCCTGCCCGGTAGCCTCATAACATGCCACAAATTCAGCCTGCATTGTCGACGATGCAGTAAGTGTTTGCTTTACACTTTTCCATGATATTGCTGCTCCTGCGAGGGTGAAAATGTAACCTGATGTGGACTTCTTAGTGTCTTTACACCCCGTAAAATCAGCATCAGAATAGCCGACAACCTCAAGGTTATCGCATTTTCTGTATGTGAGCATGTGACCTTTAGTGCCTTGCATATAGCGCAGGACTTTCTTAACAGCTTTCCAGTGGTCCGGTCCTGGATTTGACTGATATCTGCCAAGCATCCCGGTAACAAAAGCCAAATCAGGGCGCGTACATACTTGAGCATACATAATACTTCCGACAGCAGAAGCGTAAGGTATAGCCTTCATCTGATCAGATTCATAGTCATTCTTTGGGCATTGAAATTTACCAAACTTATCGCCCTTAACAATAGGAGCAGGCGAGGCAAAGCATTTATGCATATTGTATCTCTTTAGTACTCTGTCAATATATGCCTTTTGTGATAAACCTAATGTTCCTTTGGACCTATCTCGGTGAATTTCAATACCAAGAACATAAGATGCTTCACCGAGATCCTTCATCTCAAAATTGGATGAGAGAAATCTTTTAGTTTCCCGCAGCATGTCCACACTGCTGCTGGCCAATAATATATCGTCCACATAAAGAATTAAGAAGGTGTAATTACTCCCCCTGAACTTAACATATGTACAATTATCAACATCATTCTCCTTAAATCCAAATTTCCTTATGACTTCATCAAACTTAAGGTACCATTGCCTAGAAGCTTGCTTCAGGCCATATATGGATTTGCTTAGCTTGCATCCCAAATGTTCCTCGCCTTCCACAACAAAACCTTCCGGTTGTGTCATGTAAACGTCCTCATACAAGTCTCTATTCAGGAATGCAGTCTTAACATCCATTTGGTGCAACTCTAAATCAAAATGTGCTGTGAGCGCCATTATGATTCTGAATGAATCTTTGGTTGAGACAGGCGAAAAGGTTTCATTATAGTCAACGCCTTCTCTCTGTGTAAATCTTTTTGCCACAAGTCTCGCTTTAAACCTTTCGATATTCCCTTTGGAGTCACGTTTGGTTTTGTAGACCCATTTGCAGCCCACTGTTTTGGCTCCATTAGAAATTTCTACTAAGTCCCATACACCATTATCGCCCATAGACTTAATTTCATCTTTTATGGCATCTAGCCATTTAGATGAATCCTTATTTTTCATTGCTTCCTTATAAGAGCTAGGATCATCTGCCTTCCCAAGATCATCCTTATTCAAGTAAACCTCATAATCACTTGGGATAGCAGATCTCCTCACTCGTTCTGATCTCCTGACAGGTTCATTAGCAGGTTCATTAGGCTGTTCATTAATTGTCACAGGGGGCTGTGAATAGGGGTGGCAACGAGCCGAGCCAAGCCTGGCTCGGCTCGGCTCGTGAAAGCTTAGTGAAATAGAGGCTCGGTTCGGCTCGGCTTGGTTAGGATATCAAGCTTTTTTGTGGGCTCGGTTCGGCTCGTGGTGCGGCTCGAGCCAGCTCGCGAGGGCTCGCGAGCCAACAATGTCTTCGACTCCTCCCCAGTCGGCCTTCCACCAGAATCAACCAACATCGGTGGAGGTAACCCATAGAACACTCGCCATATACATTCATCGACATAACATATACAACTATAACATCAAACCATCAAGCACTATGGATCCACACCGAGCCAGCTAGTTAGAGCTAGGAAGGGGAGTAAGAGGGGAGAAAGGAGTAAGCTCACCGTAGATGGAGGCGGCGGCGGCAGCGCGCTACCACCGGCGTAGCCACGGCCGGCGGCGACGGTGCACTCCCCCGGCTTGAGGAAGAGAACACCAGATCCGGGCTCTAGGCCGCAGATCCGGCGGCCATATCCCAGGCGCAGCCGAGCGGCGAGGAGAGGTCGATCCGGGCGGCAAAGCTCGGCGAGGGGAGGCGGCGCATAGGAGAGAGAGAGAGCCGGTAGGGTAGCGCAGAGGCCGGGTCGAGGCAGGCAGCCAGGCGCGTCGGTGGAGTGACGCCCGGAGGCCGGAGACGCGACACGGGGGCTCGTGGATGCGGCGCGGGAGGTCGGGGCGGCACCGGTGTGAGGGGAACTGGAAGAAGAGGGTGGAGCCGAGGCGGCGCGCCGGCACGGCATAGGAGAGAGAGCCGCGAGGGAGATGAAGCAGAGGGGAGGGGCGTTGAGGCGTCGGTGGGAAAAGGGGAGGAGACAGGAGAGGAAGAGGCGCTGGCGGCGGAAGGTGCAAGAAAAGAAGAAAAGGGGAAGAGTTGGGCCCGGGGAAAGAAAGTGGAAGGAACGGCCGAACGGGGGACGGGGGGAGTTGGCCCGTCGGGAGAGTTGGGCCGAGCCAACCGAGCTGGCTCGGGCTCGGCTCGTTTAGATCCCGAGCTTTTTTGCTGGCTCGGCTCGGCTCGTTTCATCCACGAGCCGAGCCAAGCCTTCACGAGCCTGAGCCAAGCCCGAGCTGGCTCACGAGCCCGAGCTTTTTTGCCAGCCCTAGGTGTGAGGCTAATCATTAGGTACTGCACTTGTATTTTCAGAGCCCTCAACAGAAGGAGTAGCCACAGAATTAACTGGAGATGCAACAAGAGCTGCAACTACAGGATCAACTGTGGGCACAACCATTTGGGGCATAGAAAAAACAGTCTGTCGGATTAGCGGTGAAGCAACATAAAACCGCTTCTCCTAAAGATCAATTTTCCTAGACTCCAAGTCGCCACTGATGCCATCATTTTCCAAGAACACAGCGTGCCTTGTCTATACAAATTTTGTGGTACGATCTGGACAATAGAATCGGTACCCTTTAGACCTATCAGGGTAGCCAATAAAATGGCAACTCACAGTCTTGGGATCTAATTTCTCAATTTGTGGGTTAAATACTTTAGCTTCAGCTGCACAACCCCACACATGGAGATAGTTCAAACTTGGTTTTCTCCCAGTCCATAATTCATAAGGTGTTTTAGGCACTGATTTACTGGGAACCCGATTGAGTATATGTGCAGCGGTCTTTAATGCTTCCATCCATAACTTTACAGGTAAAGTGGAGTAACTCAATATACTTCGAACCATATTCATAAGTGTGCGGTTTCTTCTTTCCGCTACTCCATTTTGCTGGGGATCACCAGGCATTGAGTACTGGGCAACTATACCATTTTCTTGTAGAAACCTGGCAAAAGGACCAGGAATCTGCCCATAAGTTGCGTGTCGCCCATAATACTCTCCCCCACGATCCGAGCACACTACTTTAATCTTTAGACTGTGCTGATTTTCAACTTGGACCTTAAATATCTTAAATTTATCAAGTGCCTCCGATCTCTCTTTAATGGGATAGATATAGCCATAACGTGAGTAATCATCAGTGAACGTAATAAAAGAATCATAACCATCCACTGATGTCACAGGGAAAGGACCACATTTGTCAGTATGAATTAATTCCAAAATCCCTGTGCTTCAAGTAGCACCTTTTCTTTATTTGCTTTACATACTTGCCTTTGATACAATCAAGTCAATGATCATCCGAATCATTAAAATCTAAAGGGTGGAGAATTTCATCTTTAATGAGACGTTCAATTCTCCCCCTCGAAATGTGGCCCAAACGACAGTGCCACAATTTTGACGAAGTCTCATCAATTCGCTTGCGCTTTTTATTCACATCACATACATTCATAGATATAGGAGAATCTTGCAGGGATAACATATAAAGCTTGTCGTGTCGGATGGCACGACCAACATTATCATTATTAAAATAGATCAAACACATTCCGTGTCCAAAATTACAAGAATATCCATCATTATCTAATAATGAAATGGAAATCAAGTTTCTTCTCATCAAGGGAACATAAAGAACATCATTGAGTTTCATTACAAAACCATTATTCAAAACTAAAGAAACTGATTCGATAGCTTGAATTTCGGCTTCCATCCCATTAGCCACTCTTAGGCTTCTTTCCCCTCTGAGACTTCTCAACATATGGAATCCCTGCAAGGAATTCGTAACGTGCACAGTGACACCAGAATCAATCCACCAAGAATTTATAGGAACATCAGCATAAAATGCTTCATCAACAAAAGTGATTTCATAAGTATCTTTCTTGGCGAGCCATTTCAGCCATCCAGGACAATCATCTTTGAAGTGGTCCTTCGACTGACAAAAGTAGCATTCATCACTTTTCTTCTGTCCATTTGAGCTCCCAGGACCTGAAGCGTTTTTAGGCGCCTTAGGATGATGTGGGTGCTATGGCTTCTGTGGCTTCTGATAAGGGGAGTAGGCTTGCTTCTTCTTTCCCTTTCCTTTGTAGCCACCTTTATTTCTATAGGGACCAGCTTTATTTGAGGAGCCGACTTGATTCACAAAATCAGTAGCCCCTTCAGCCTTGAGCCTCTCTTCCTCTTGAGAAACATTAGCGATCAACTCGCTCATGGTCCACTTGTCCTTAATGGTGTTATAGTTCACCTTGAAAGCTTCAAATTGCTTAGGAAGAGACATCATAATGTAATAGACAACGAAACCATCAGAAATTTCCATGTCCATTGTCTTAAGTCTAGCAGCAATATTGATTATGGTCATAATGTGCTCACGAACATTTCCAGTACCATTGTACTTAGTGTTCATGAGCCTGTGCAGGGCGGCCGCGGAGTTGCGGCCCCGGCGGCCCAAAACAGCGGCGCATGGAGCGGCTCCCTGGGAGGCGGCCCTAAGGCGGCGGCGGTTTGTGCAGGGCTTTTGGCTCTCACGTGAACAACCACCTACGGGAGAGGCCGGTACCCATCCTTTATATAGCGCTGTTGCAACGGGGGGGCGTAACCATGGGTTGATTGGGTATCCCCGATCAGGGCGCTGAAAATCAGGGACGCCCAATCAGGGCGCTGAAATTTAGGGATGTGGGTTTCCCCACGTCTCCCTCGTCTTGGCCGTTTGGCCTGAGATCAATACCAACAATTATACATACTCACTAACATCTCAAAGTAGCAATGAGAAAAGGAAAAGCCGTGAACCACATAATACTTTACATGCTTAGGAGTTTCCAACTAGACATAGAAAGCAACTCATGGAACAACAACTCACTCAAGGTAAGGTGACCATGTATTCATGCTTGCAGGCGCAAGTTAAAGTAAAGTAAAGTTGACAAACAAGACGAAATATACGTGCATACGTATTCTGATGAAATATTTACAGCATATAAACTATTATCATCAACGGCCCTTAAATTAGAATTATATGAATATTTCCTCGGTGAAATTTAAAGAATTGTACTGGGCCAGTGGGCCACCAAATACATAATAGAATTATTAAAAATAAGGTAGTATCGTGGGACTTGTTTGTGCATGGACACAGGATACAACAAAGTAAGGAGCAAGCTTTTTAGGGTGCTATAAGCATTGTAAGCTGTGGATATAGGCTGGGGCATAAACATGAAAACTAACCCAAAGTATTGAGTATAGGAATATAAATTGAATAAACATAGCAACACATCCAATGAAATATTTAAGCAGAAGCACCTTTGCGTTTGTCGAGCCACTGATGAACCACAGGAGTTCTTCAACAACACCACACCAAAACACCCTCTGGTAAACAGCACATGTTATTATATTCTCATGGAAAAAGAACGGGGAGTCCCGAATCTCTCAATTCACAGTTAAAGGGAGAATAGTTTTACAAATACATATACAGGATATCAGCATATACCACCACCAGTGAAATAGACTGACAGAAAAATAAGGGACAATTCAGTATGAAACGGTCCTACTAACACAACATACAGAAGTATCAGATGTGGCAACTCAGTACAACATGAGCATCTTGTGTTCACATATAAACTGAAGTATCAGATGTGGCAACTCAATACATGTCATGAGAATCGCCGTAGTAAGGAATATAGCCATTTGTTATAGACAATAACCAAACAAATCGGGTGATGCAAGAAATCTCTACCTAATTATAAACACTAGGCAAATTCTTGCAGCAGAATTTCTGGGGCAAAATAGCACCATGAAAATGCCCAAATTGGAGAAACAGGTGCCATTTTGTAGCCACTGCCCCTCATTTCTCATTTGTTTGTACAGCATGCGCGCGATTCAGTATTGTTAAGTTTAGTAACAAGATATGGATATAATTAAGTGCAAACATGCGCATACCTTCGTCGTCAGCAATGGGAAATTCTTCCATAAGTTGAACCGCATCTAATAACCAAGAGAATGACAAATTATATTTTCTGTCTAATCAAATTAAATATTTCAAAAAATATTAAGGACAAATACCTGACAACCAAATTTTGACAATGTCCCTGTTCCTGTCCTATCATTTTTCTGAGCACCACTCCTTATAATCTCTTCAACAAGATTGAGATAGTGATATTCCTCATGGCGATCGAATATCATCTTAGGGAGAAAAGAGAAGTTCTCAATTTCAAGTTTGTCATTCTTGGTATCATCCTCAGTTGATTCCTTGCCATTTGAGTCATGACCATCTGTCACTGATTTTCTAACACGAACAAAGGTCACAAAAGAATGCCTAATGTTGCTCTCTACCACTGGTAAAGATGAATACCATGGTTGGAACACCGAGAAGTCAATTGGAGGAATGAAAGTGTCACACTCAATGCTCGAATGAACGTCAGTTAGATGGATGGCCTCGCATGCAGGTCCGTTAAGAGATTCCCTACAGAAAGATTTTGCAGATAAGGTCAATAGCATTGCAATAGAGTTGAGTGCACATAAACAACACAGTCAATAACTCACCTCAGTATCTGTCCACCACCTATTACAAAAACTTTCTCAATCGATAAGCAATATGGAGTTGATGCTAACAGTTGTAAGGCAGAGTTCATGCTTCCACAGATAACAACATTTTCGACTGTTGCGAAATCAAAACTTAGTGATCTAATGGATAGTGGTTACTAAAAAAACCAAAAAACAACGAGTACGTATAAATCATCCTATACAAGCGTAATGCATAACAAAGAATGGTCGTGCCAGAATCCATGCTTCTCTCTCAAGCAAAAAAAAGCAATCCTCATGCTGGCGATTAAGGTGCCGCTTGGTTGAACTGAAATAAACCGACTTATGTCTGAAATTGTATTATAGCTGGCTGAAATTATATTGTAGCTAATAATGACTTGTTTGGCATAACTAAATTTAAAAAAAAACAAATTGGCCTATCACAGACAATACAAATGAATACGGGGATAAAAACTTGCAAAAAGCTTTAAAAAATCTAAAAGTTAAAAAAAGATGAAATTCAAAAATAGTAAAAAAATAAATCAAAAGTCAGAAACTCAAACTGAAATCAACGGGGCTAACCACCTCGAAAAACAAAGAGGTGTTCCAATGAATCCGAATGCGCTGAAGAAACGCACAGCACAAATCTTATCTTGCCACGTAATCCGACCTGGGTCGTATTGGCTGAAGAAACGACCTGGCATCCGGATCCCCTCCTCAACTGCTCTCTTCCCGCCACTTCGTCTCTGCTCTGCTCCCGCCTCCGCGCGCAAACCCTAGTTTGCCATGGTCGCGCTGAAGCGGCGGGCGTCTCGTGCGGCCGGCGGCCCCCTCGCTGTCAAGCATCGTGCTCCCGGCGCTCCTTCCGCTGACGCTGGACCGACGGCGGCGAGATCTCCCTCCGCCGCGAAGCAGCCTGCGCCTCCTCCCGCCGCCGCAAGAAGCAGCGGCGTGCGCTTCGGGAGTATGGATTCGTACGGGCGAATCAAGAAGATCGGCGCGGGGGCCTTCGGAACCGTCTCCAAGGCGCGCCACCTCGGCACCGGCGAGGTCGTCGCCATCAAGACCGTGCTCGAGGGCGGCAACGACGAGGAGCTGCTGCGGGAGGCCAGGATCCTCGCGCTGTGCGGCGGAAACCCCGCCGTCGTCGCGCTCCGGGAGGTGGCGCGCTGCCCGCAAACGAACAAGCTCGGCCTCGTGATGGAGTTCGTCGGGCCGAGCCTGCTCGACGTCTTGCGCCGCCACCGCCGCCGCCGCGGCCGGGCGTTCTCGGAGTCGGAGACGCGCCACGTGATGCGGCAGCTGCTGGGCGGAGTGGAGGCGATGCACGCGCAGGGCGTCGTCCACCGGGACCTTAAGCCCGGGAACGTGCTCGTCGGCGAGCGCGATGGCCGGGTCAAGATCTGCGACCTCGGCCTCGGCAAGGCCATGGCGAAGGCGCCGCCGCACACGCAGTTAGTGGGGACCCTCTGGTACATGGCGCCGGAGCAGCTGCTGGAGGAGGAGGAGTACGGCGCGCCCGTCGACCTGTGGTCGCTCGGGTGCGTCATGGGGGAGCTCCTCACCGGTGAGCGGCTCTTCGATCAGCGCACGGAGGACGCGCAGCTGTGGACGATCGCCGACAAGCTCGGAGTGTCCGACGACGGGTCTCTTGCCGCGATGCCGAGCCAGCTGCGGGACATGGTGCCGGAGGAGCTGCTGTCGCAGGCGGGCTTCGACGTTCTGCGCGGCCTGCTGGAGTACGACTGCAGGGACAGGCTCACCGCCGCGGCGGCGCTCCAGATGCCATGGTTCACATCGCAGTGAAGGACGCTCCAGAAGCAGCGGAGTAGAGTCTTTTTATTCTAGTCAAAGTGTCTGTGATGTACTTGGATTGTTTGCCCTGTTTCAGCTTGTTTTTTGGTCGCCGATGCAGTGAGCATAGGGAAGGATTTAGCTGCAAATTTGTAGGTTTATTATGCATTCTTTAGATTGTGATGCTGCAAATTGAGTGCAGTGACAATCTCCTATTGTAATTATGTCTTTCGAAATGAAATTCTATTGTTCCTTGCGATTCTGAAATCTTTGTGATTGTCAGCTTCTTGGTCGGTCAATCTTGCTCAGCACCACAATCTTGCTTTTCAGTTCATCGCCGAAAAGACGACTCCGGTGAAGGCAGCGACGCCGTCCTCTTGTGCTACCTCTTGTCGCCACTATATTGCTATTTTCATTTCTATCTTCTGGTGAGGATCATAGCCAACCAGCTTGAAGTCTGATGCCACAAAAGAATCTATATCCTTCTTTGAAGGGTTTATCTTCAAAATCTGCACATAAGGCCCATATAAATTTAACAGATATACAGAAATCAAAATTTACACAAAAGGAAAAGCATCAGAATAGCTGCTTCTTATCCTTAAGTTTATATTTTCCAATGAAATAAAATTGCTTACTGGAAAAGGTTTGGGTAGCTTCTGAATCTGCTCCTCCAAAGCTCGAACATGTGTGCTATAGACATGGGCATCCCCTATAACATGGACAAAATCTCCAGGAGAAAGATCTGCATATAGACAAACAAATTATATAGAAAAGTGTACAGGGTGAGATAAGGATGTTGAGCATCTTCAGCTTTAAAGACACTGTCAATTAAATGAGGTACGGTTTAGAATGATTATTTTCCTAACTACTGTCAATTAAATGCAAGAAACATACTGAAAGAAACAAATGCAACAAATGCAGAAAGACATACTAAATTCTTGCGTCAAATAAATGTTCCCCTCAAAAGGTATCACAAAATATTCAGAATACAGAGCCAATCCTTGTGTTATAGTATAGCAAATAGCGCGTGCAACTGCAAGAAAAGAATATTGGGAAGTCCACAAAATAAATGTTTCCATTAGAAACATTTATTTTGAGCACTTGCTCTAGTGAAAATAATCTAAATTAGCAATTTAGCATAGTGTCATACAATACAGCCAAGACAGTATGTCATTAACAATAAACCATGTATTAAGCTCAACAGTAGTTTTTGACCTTTGGGGTTATCCAGGGTCTTGCGATCAGGTACATAAGAACATACCGCAAACTTGAGCAATCATGTATGTCAGAAGTGAATATAATGCAATGTTGAATGGAACACCAAGTCTCATATCTGCAGAGCGTTGATACATCTGGCACGATAGCTCCCCACTCTCAACATAAAACTGGAAGGCAAAATTTATAGTAAGCATGCAACATTTTGCTGTCACAAATTACCACAAGAAAATATATGTTTTTATCATTCTACTGTAATTCAAATGCATTACAGTAGAAGAACATACAAAAACTATTAAGTGCCTAAGATATTGGTAATGATAGCCTTTACCTTTGAAGCATATCGGTAGCAATCTAACGTCAGGCAATGAACACCACAGGCAAATCAACTAGGCTCATATTCATTAAAGCAAGATAGATAACTATACTAACTTGTGCAAACATGTGGCACGGAGGAAGAGCCATCTTCTTGAGATCTGAAGGATTCCACGCAGACAGGATGATTCGCCGATCGTCAGGATTATTCTTAATCTTGTCAATCACATCCATTAGCTGATCAAAACCTTTTCCAGTATAGTCAGCATGCATGTCGGTATATCTGTTAAAAATTGTAGCCTCTGGTTAGAGGGAGGGAGAGAGAGAGAGAGAGAGCAATGTAAGCTTTCTCAGCACCAAAGTGTCGCCATTGAAATCCATAAACTGGACCTAGATCACCTTCCTCCCTATGTGGTAAGCCAACACTAGAAAACATTTCCAGGAAGTTCAGAGCTCAAAAATTATAATGTCCAATTGTCCATTATTCTCAAATGTCTTATATCCAAGATATATAACTATCAAGATACTCTCTTGAAGCATTGCCATCCCATATATGAATACCTTTCCCCTGTACATCTATGTCATCGCTGAAAAGACGACTCCGGTGAAGGCAGCGACGCCATCCTCTTGTGCTACCTCTTGTCGCCAGGTGTTCGACACAACTCCAAGAGAGACAGAGACTGGAGGAGAAAGGAAGAAGGAACTACGCTACCATGGGAGGTGGTGGAGGTGAGCAGGAATGGGCCAGCGGCCATGGACGAGGAAGGAGGTGCTGAGAAAGGTAGAGAGCAAAGAAAGAAATAGAAATGGCAAGGCATGGTTGCTAAACATCAGGAAGGGTGGCATTAGTAGCATATTTGGTGTAAAGAAATATTCCTATGGGCTGCTAATTAACAGGCCCGAGGAGAGAGTTTTTGTTCATGTTTAAGAAATGGAGAGAGAGAGAGAGAGGATGGTTTTTATTTTAATTTACTCCCTTAGTCTCCAAATAAAAGTTGTTTCTTTTTTTTATGGTCTCAAATGCAAGACTCTAACCATGATGTTTTAAGATCACAGTCTGCAGACACTTTTCAGAAAATATATCAAATGGCTAGTTTTTGAATGAAGAAACTATATAAATGGACCATGGGTGTTCAAATTAGCACCTTTGTGTGTTTAAAATAGTGGCTTGCATATTGAGGAATTCAATGTCACTGAAGAGCTTCAAGCTGATATTTTTAGAGTGTAAAAGAGTAAAGTAGGCCTTAGTGTGCATCACTTTTAATTGCTTAACCTTGTTGAGTTCAAGTGACCCTCTTGGACTTATTACTCTTATAATTTAGTGATTCCTAGACGACTTGGATGCATGCTCTTGGTGACCTTCTAAGGAGGTGCTTATGGAAGGCACCGGTAGGGTTGTTTGTGGATTACTCTAAATTTGTTGAATATGACCTAGTTCGAAAAAGATACTCAATTCACCCCTCCCTTCTTAGGCATCTAATCCACTTTAGCCTAAGCTGTCGTGCTCGACCTGTGTCGCAACCTCATCCCACTGCCATGTCTAGCCTACATCACCATCCTCGTGTAGTCGTGTTGGGCCACTCATAGCGATATCGACCCCACCGGGGCGGGAGATGCGACCTCACTTGACGACAACAAAAGGGGATGGGCCTAACGACGATGTGTTTGCTGCTGTCTCTTTCAGCGGCAATGGTAACTGAAAAAAAATAGCAGCTAAGGAGAATTCCAGGGAGCCATGGAAAGGAATTTGTGAGAGGGAGTAGAATATTGTTGGGATGAGAATTAAATTTTTTAGAAGTTAATTTGTTTGTTGGGAAGGTTTTTTGTTGGATGTTTTTGAGCAAAATATGCTACTGGAGATGCCATAACAAAGTTCACCATCTACACCAGCTATAATTTACTAAACCCATTGACTTAACTTGCTGACATACCAAGTTACTTCACAGTTTAGGGCGGTAGCCCAGAAATTGGTGCGATTTCAGGGACCAATAGTTTCTGGTGTATGTTTTTCGAAGTACAATTAAGTTGATGCCGTGCGATACATCTTCTGTCCTGTCGCCCAAAAATTGGTGCAATTTTCGGGACCAATAGTTACTGGTGTGTGTTTTTGGAAGTACAAAAACATGCAGGTACATGGGCGTACTTCGCTGACGTGCCAGAAAGGATCTCACGAGAGATTCTACTGTGGTGTATAACTGTTTAATTTTCTGATTAATTATACATTGTTTCAAGAATTTTTAGAGATAGCAAATGACCCCAAAAATTGTAAAACAATTATATAATATACCACGATGCCTCAGGAAGCTCTACAAAAAAAATATCATAATTTTTTGAGCTCATTTGATATATTTACAAATTTAAAAAATTATAAATTATGGATTAGGTAGGTAATTAAGCTGGCTAATTAGCCGGCTTAATCACCTGCCGTCCAGTGGGCGGGCGGCAGGCGCCTACCGTTTGCTCACAGGGCGACAGGTGCCACACGTCGTCTGCTCCGCGCTTCTGCCCGCCCACCGGACGGCATAAACGATATTTTTATCAATACGATGCGCATACAACTATTTTTATAACTGTGATGTTAAAACATGCTAAAAGTGGCTTTAACTCCACGAGAGATTCTACGTATCTATCGGTCCATCGACCTCTTCCGTACGCCGTTGTATGTATCTACACGCACGTACGGCGAAAAACAGGGCAGCGTGACAATGGCGCCTTCCTTTGCAACTTTGTCCAACCAAGTCATTAAGGTCATTCTTAAAAGCCATTTTGCAGTCGCTTTAGTTGTCGCGTCTTCCTCTAATTGCCTTCTAATTTTATATGGATTCGGTGATCATATTGAACATGTGTGCTTTACTGTTTCGAGCGATCCTGCGTCCGTTGATTTAAGTCGAGTAAAATCTCTCGAACACCCTATTATTGGAGTGCTACAATTTGAACGAGTCATCACAGACCTAACAAAATTCATGGATGCTAATTAATGTAACAAAGTGTGTAGGACAGTAGTACACAAGGCATCAACTGAATGTGGCAGAATGGCTGCGTGTATAATTGCAACTCGATCGTAGGTTATGAGTGAATTGGACTGGTGTATGTAACTTAATATCATATAAGAGTCAAAATTTTAAGTTCAAAACTCTGTTGACGTAATTAAAAAATAATTACAGCACACATGTATTTCACGTTTTAGGCCAGAGTAATTAAGTCTACACATGAGAAGGGGTGTTGAAGTATAAGTTAATTGCTCGTTTTTATTTATCAGTTTAAACTTTTGGATGAAATGATTAGTGCATGCAATTAATACCAATTAGGGTCCGAGTGAGCTCAGCCGATGCTTGCAACCACTTTCAGAGGGCCTTAGGGCCTGTTCTTTTCGGCTGCGGCTTTTGGCTGAAATTTTTGAATTTTGGCTGTTTACGGTACAGATTATGGAGAGACAGATACTCACTTGCAATTTTGGCTGGTACAGATGTTGGGCTTTTAACGTGTAGATCGTTTAACTTGTAGACCCCGTCTTGAGAAAATACCCTGTTTGAAAGTTAGGTACTGTAGCAAAAGCCAAAAGCCGCTAGCTTTTGAGGTAAAGAACATGCCCTTAATTAGGGTCTCGAGTCAGAAACCTTTATTAATTTTCTTGATTTTTAAGTATAAGGAGAATGCACACCACGCTCACGCTGATAATATGTGTATGTACCGTGATTAAATAAGGTACCACATGCTGATAAATAGGGATTGAACTTGTGTAGGTGAGAACGAACGCACTCACTCCCACCGTCAGTTCTTTATTACTAAACAACTTGGCAGTAATACAGTTAGGTCCTGTTTGTTTCCACTTAAGATTATTATAATCTAGCTTATAGGTGGAGGATTATATAAGCTAGATTATAATAAGCTGGTGGAAAATAAGCTGTCAAGTGTTTGGCAGCCTGGATTATCAGAGTTATGGATTGTTGTATTCGAATGTTTAAAGACTACAATATCCTTGAGAGAGAGGCAAGGGAGTTGGGGGATAGATGAATGGCAAATGTGTGTAATATTCCTAAAGTTTTATGGTCCTTAAGATAAAAGGTGGGTCTATAAGCTGAAATAAGCTCCTTTTTTGAGCTTATTAGATTACAATAATCTGGGCTACTATATTATAATAAGCTACTTTATAATCTAGGCTGTTTGTTTTCACTTATGATTATAAGTTAGATTATAATAATCTTAAGTGGAAACAAACAGGGCCTTACAAACGTTTTGCCGAATGGGAGTTAAGTTAATCGGATAATTTTATTCAAGGTATGAATTGATACAACTTGATCAGTTTTTCCTTTTTGACGGGCGTTTTGGTTTTTTGTCGCAATGTTATTTATGCCCTGTTCAAAACGTTACTTTTAGGTTTTGAACACGTTGGCTTTTTCCTCTTTTTCTTTGTATTGATCAAAGAGATATAACATTTTTTAATTAAATGTCTCAGTCAAAAGGTAGCAATCACTGCAATACCTATTTCAACTAAAAACCAATAGTTACAGCCAAAAGCTGTCAACAAAAACCATTTTAAACCGCATAATGAAGGTGTATTGCAGACGTATATTCGTTCAAGTGGCATGATGTCACAAGTTGCGATTCTCCAAAGACATAACAGAAGTAGAACACCACATGCATTCTCTTCTAGAAAACCTGGGTTTCAGCTTTCGCAGGAGGATGACCACTGGGATCATTTGCATAGCTGAACAATCCATGTGGCACATGTGCGCTATAGGCAACATTTTTTTAGACTATGGCTAATAGTTTTTATCTGTACTTTTTGAGACGACCGTTGATGGCGAAGACACCGACATAGACGGTGCATATGGTTTTAAGCTCGTAAAGCCGCTTGGAAAAGCAGTTTGGAGAAACTGTCTCATTTATTTTAACTTCCAGAAAAACCGAAGCTAAGAATCACAAAAAAAAACTGAGCCATGACTGCACCGATTTTTTTCTCGCTAAACAAAATTATTTGCAAACCAGGGGGAAAAAAGCTGGAAGAATGCGATCGAGCTTGTGTGGATCATGAAATCCGAATTGGGAGACATGTTGGTAACTGTTGCTTTCAGGTTTTTGTGTCCATTGAACATGCAGGCAAATACCCTATTCAGGTTTTGCTTTCTGGAGTGGCATACGAAGAGCAACTTGGCTTACAGGCTCTGAATGTATATATAGCACGAGCTCCTGTTACATGGAAAGTGGAATACGTAGAGCTTGGAAAGTGGTTTTGCTCACTTTCCTCTTGCGTTTCTACCTTTACCTGACATGAAACCTCTATCCTATTATTGTACAGAGCTATGAGATATGACGATTTGGGCATTGGTTAGGGTACAAAAAAAATCTCAAACAGCGGCATGGATATGATCGAATTATAGAATCAACCTCGGCTTATGTGCGAGGGAATCGTTTGACTTGGAACGTTCAAAGGGCTCTTTTGATCGAGGTGCATACGTAAGTTGGGGAAAATTTATTTATTTGCCACCCTTACGACTCGGGTGGTAACAGATTTGTCATCTGGACACATTGTCAGTGACTCAGGTGACCCCATATGTAAGTGACAGAGTCTCGGTGTCAATCTTAAGAGTGGCAAAAAATTGAATCTCCCCGTAAGTTGGAGTCCGAAAATTTTAACTGAACGGCTTCTTAGGCTTCCCAAAAGAAGTTGAGGCCTGTTATTTTTGGCTTTTAAGTAGCTTTTGATTTTTAGCTTTTCTCAGTAATTATTAATCATTAAATTAATAAGTTGTAGCTATAGCCTAAAAGAATAGACCTAAGTTTTTTTGGTCTTTGGAGCTAGAAAAGCTAGCTTCCAGGAGAAGATCTACCTAGCTAGGCCAAATAAGATCGACCTATAACAACTGCTGACGTAAAAGTATTATACCCACGTTTATATAAGGAAGACAAATGTGTGTAAAGAAACAAAGATTATGTACCATAACAATTATTATGAAAAAATGCCATGCTAGCTCTAGTTACGTACGATGAGAGCTTTTCCATCGGACACTGCATCTACCGTTGGATTTTCATAACATATCTACCATTGGACTTTCATAACATACTCATTTGACACCGTCAGATCTCCTTTATGACAGGTGCATCATTAATCTCCCGACTGCAACAAAATGAGCAGTGAAGTGCAACAAAAATTCATTGGACTACAACAAAAAATATTCAGGAGTTTCCTGAGTCCGAGTAGGATTCAGTTTTGAGACACTTTCAGTAAAACGGGTATAACTTTTACATACGGTGTTCGTTTTCGATGTTCTTGTACTCGTTGGAAAGCTAACGACGAGCCCGATCCAAAGAAACAACCAGTTTAAGCTAGTTGCCCTCCAAGACCCCGAAAATCGGTCATCTTTGGACCTAAATCTGCGTCGCAAGTTTTTGGTTTTTGTGTTCTTGTACTCGTTGGAAAGCTAACGACGAGCCCGATCCAAAGAAACAACCAGTTTAAGCTAGTTGCCCTCCAAGACCCCGAAAATCGGCCATCTTTGGACCTAAATCTGCGTCGCAAGTTTTTGGTTTTTGTTTTTTCCCTTTTTCTTGGTCTTCCTTTCGGAATTTGGATTTTGCTTCAACTAAAAAGTTGTAGATCTCATCGAAACCTTTCAGATGAGTATATATAAGCTATATAAAACTTTGCTATTTTATCTTTTCAGACTATTTGTTTATATTGCATCGGTATATAAAATTTTGTGCTCTAATTCACAGACGGTTCTATATATAGAATCGTCTGTGATAATCGCTGGGCCCGTCGATCCTCCTCAACCCAATCCTAGCCAATAGAAATCCACCAATCCTTACCCCACGGATCGTAGCTCCGCCTCTCCGTCCCCACGCCAAAAAATTTCGCACTCCCTCCCCTATAAATAATCACCAGAACCAAGCCTCCTTTCTGTTCTCCTCCTTACTGTTCTCCTCCTCTTTACTGTTCGTTTTGCTGTTCTCCTCATCTTTGTTGTTCTTCTCCTCCGTGCTGTTCTCCTCCTCCTTCTTGACCCATACCATAATAGCCTCACGAAGTAGATGATGCAC
Source organism: Dendrocalamus latiflorus (assembly GCA_017311315.1). Taxonomy (NCBI): domain Eukaryota; kingdom Viridiplantae; phylum Streptophyta; class Magnoliopsida; order Poales; family Poaceae; genus Dendrocalamus; species Dendrocalamus latiflorus. Next base: position 2,269,712 of record CM029645.1, read on the forward strand.
AAGGTAGCGCTCAATCAACGCCGACGATGGTGGGCGTCAAAAACATCCAGCTCGTGTGCAGCATCAGGGGCGAGAAGGCCTAGGCATAGAGGATCTTTGCTTTCCTCTGTTCTTGTTGTGTTAGCTAGATGGACAACCTGTTTATTGTTTTGGGATATTGTAATGGTAGGCTTTAATCTTAATAAAAATAAAATGTGTACTGTGTTTCATACTATATTTGCTTGTTTTCATTTCAATTAATTGATTTGCAAAATGGATGTTTTATGTTTGTGAAATAAATTGAGATGTAAATTGGATGTACACATGTACATGTTGATTTGCTTGTTTCAGAGGGCATGGCTAGCATTTCCTGATGTTAGCCAATAAACAGAAATAGATTTAGGAGTAGAAGAGAATAACACAGACGGTTTTTACTTACAAACCGTCTGTGATATTTACACCACAGACGGTTCGAAAACCGTCTGTGATAACCTTCGATTATTACTGACCCATAAATTCAGACGGTTCAGAAAACTGTCTGTGATGACATTTTTGAACTGTCTGTAATACGGTTTTCTGTAGTAGTGTCTAAACCACAAAAAATACTCAAATATCCCTTCCTCCATATATGCATACCTCCAAAAAATCTAAATGCTCTCAACCACAAAAAAACATTCAATTACTTCCTAAACACCACAAACATATATATATCGCCCAATAGTTTGTAGTGTCTTCCCCATGCTCTCTCTCTCTACTACTCCTCAACGTTCTCTCACTAGAATTAATAAATCAACTGATCAAGTACAGAATGATCTGTTACATGCTGTGCCTTGTGACATGTTGCCTCTTGCTGTTGTTGTACTGTGACAGGTTTAGGTCTTGCAGCAGCCATGGGCATGGCCCAAGAAGCTACCCGGCTATCGGCTGCCTGGTCGCCTTCTACCGGAACCGCCGGCGGCTCCTCGACTGGTACACCGAGATGCTGGCAGCGTCGCCGATGCAGACGATCGTCGTGGACCGGCTGGGCTCGCGGCGGACCGTGGTGACCGCGAACCCGGCGAACGTGGAGTACATCCTCAAGGGCAACTTCGGCAACTACCCCAAGGGGAAGCAGTTCACCGACGTGCTCGGCGACCTGCTCGGCATGGGCATCTTCAACGTCGACGGCGAGATGTGGCACGCGCAGAGGAAGCTGATGAGCCACGAGTTCACGTCGCGCGCGCTCCAGGAGCTGGAGGTCGCCGTGCTCGAGGCCGAGTCGCGCGACCTGCTCGTGCCGACGCTCGACGCGGCTGCCACGGCGCGAGGCGGCGACGCCGTGGACATGCAGGACGTCCTCCGCCGGTTCGCGTTCGACGTCATCTGCCGGGTGTCGCTCGGCGTTGACCCCGGGTGCCTCGACCAAGCATTGCCGGCGCCGAGGCTGGCCGCGGCGTTCGACGCCGCCGCCGGGATCATCGCCAGGCGCGGCGCGGCGCCAGTGGCTGCCGTGTGGAAGGTCAAGCGCGCGCTTGACGTCGGCTCGGAGCGGACGCTGCGCGAGGAGGTCAAGGTGATCCACGAGGCCGTCATGGACCTCATCCGCAGCCGCAAGAAGGAGCGAGCTCTGGTCAACGGCAATGGCGACGGCGTAAGGAAAGACCTGCTGTCGCGGATGATCGAATGCGGCTACGCCGACGAGGCGATCCGGGACATGGTGATCAGCTTCATCATGGCCGGCCGCGACACGACATCGTCGGCGCTGACGTGGCTCTTCTGGCTGCTGATGCGCCACCGCGACGTCGAGAGGGAGGTCCTGAAGGAGATCACGAGCTTGAGACACGGCGGCGACCGCGATTGCGCCTGCGCCGGTGAGGGCTTTGACCTCGGCGACTTCCGCAAGATGCGAGTGCTCCACGCCGCGCTGTGCGAGACGATGCGGCTGTACCCGCCGGTGGCATGGGACTCGAAGCACGCGGCTGCTGCGGACGTCCTTCCCGACGGCACCCGCGTCGAGCTCGGTGACCGCGTCACGTACTTCCAGTACGGCATGGGGAGGATGGAAGCCATCTGGGGCGCGGACGCTGCCGAGTTCGGCCTGCAAAGGTGGCTGTCACTGCCGGAAGGCACCTCCGCGCCGGCCGCTGCGGCGGCGGGCGGCGTGTCGCCGTTCAAGTACCCGGTCTTCCAGGGCGGGCCGCGGACGTGCCTCGGCAAGGAGATGGCCTTCGTGCAGATGAAGTTCGTCGCCAGCGCCGTGCTCCGCCGTTTCGAGCTCCGCCCCGTCGACGAGGGCCGCACGCCGGTGTTCTTGCCGCTGCTCACGGCTCAGATGGCCGGGGGGCTCAAGGTGACGGTGAGGAGGAGGAGCGGCACAGGCAACGGCATGTATGACGCAGCTACCGCAGCTGGGAATTAAATACTAGTATGACCCTCGTGTAAGTACTACAAAAGTAAAATCAATTAGTTCCATGCAATATACTATGTATGTTCCAAGGATTATTGTTGCAACTTACTCATCTAATGTACGTGCACTTCGTAATTTGTATCATATGATGGACATATGACAAGAGGTATACCACCTGTAAAATTTCCTCGCAAAAAAATGTTCATTGAGATAAGGTACGCGTGTGATTGAGCATTTTCGTACAAACTAATCCGACAGTAGTTCATGCTCATACATTAAAGGCCTATTTAAAACGCAAAAAATTTACAGAAATTTTATTGAGATAAAGTACACATGTGATTGAGCATTTCGTACAAACTAATCTCAGTAGTTCATGCTCATGCATTAAAGACCTAGTTAGAACGCTGAAATTTTACAGAAATTTCATTGAGATAAAGTACGCGTGTGATTGAGCATTTTCGTACAAACTAATCCGACAGTAGTTTATGCTCATGCATCAAAGGGCTATTTGGAAGGCAGAAATTTTATAAAAAAATCAGTTTATTTTTAGCAAGAATAGTAAAAAAATTTCCCACATTTCAAATGGGACCTAAGCATTTGCCTGACAGGTAACCGCCAGAAAATACTTTCCTAACGGTTTTTGGCTGTCACCAAAGATTGGAGATCTAGTAGTAGGTGTAAATCATGAGTAATAGATGTTCGCAGATTTAGTGAAAGTTCATATCACTTTTTTAGCACACAATTTAAGTAGGATCTAATGTTTAGCTGTTGTTGTTTGTGATGTGCACATGTACAGATGTGTTGCTTGGCTGATGTGAGTTTTTACAGTTTTTACACCAATGTGCAAGCGGAAGAAAAATATTACCACATTCGACTTCACACAAAGCACAAAGTGATAAAACTAAATCCTAATTTATTACATCAGTTGTAAAATTGGAGAAATTCAAATGCTGGATTACAACATTCATCATCGCACATTCTCGATTGCATGCATACAAGTGTAGTTACATTTTCAGCGGGCTAAGTAAATCGTAGTTGCCGTAGGTGGGTCGACACTGAAAACCTGCATTGGTTAGATAGACCAAAAACCCAGGGTTTCAACAATCCAAGAGAGAAGAAAATTACCGTCAGAATCCATCCAGTTTAAAATACTGAAACTTAGTGCTCCTCAAGATACCAGGACCCTTTGGGGCCAGGTGGCACCTCTCACTTTAGTGGGCTTTATCATCCGGTGAAAACCAAGTTAGCACCCGCTTTAAATTTTACCAACCTTACCTTAAACAGTGGAGAACCGAATAACAGTGCCAAAACCATCCCAAGGACCTTCAGTCCATAAGGGCAACCCATTTTTTCACCACGCACAGAGAGATGAGAGGTAGCCAGGGATAAGACCAAGCCATGAGAAAGAGAGAAGACTGCATCCATTTCCTGCATAGCCAAGCCACCAGAGCAAACCCCCTCCTAATCCATCTCCCCTCCAAACTCTCCTCCCACAAGCGTGAAGGGTGAGAGGGAGAGACGAGAGTCGACACCATCAGAGGGGCATCAGAGGGAGGAGGAGGCGACATTCAAGAGGAGTCGGGGAAGACCTAAGAAAAGGGAACCGTGACCACGGTGGCTCAGGAGCAAAGAACCAATCGAGACCAGAGGGGACCAGAGGAGGAAAAGATCGACCAGTGGGAGAGCACGTGGGGGAGGACCACTGTCGCCATCATCACCACCTATTTCTGACCCAACCAAACCAAGTAGGTCACCACACCATGTCCCTTTCCTTGTCCCCCATAGCTTACCCAACAAGCACCACACGTCATAGTGATCGCAACAACCGAGTAGAATATTAGCACAAGAGAAGGGGGAGCTAGCTCTCACCCCAGCCGAGTAGAGCCCCGACGGGCAATGTCGTTGGCTCACGGCAGTGCCAAACCCGCAGACCACCACCACCACTACCACACCCCTCCGTGCTTAAGTAAATCAAATGCATTAAGGCAAAGAGCACAAAATATATTAGGTGTTAATTAGAGTTTAGAAAGGGAGTCTCGATCCGACGGAGCCAAGCCCGGATCCACTACTACTAGTGCCGGATCCAATCGGAGTAGGAAAAGAGGTGTGGGACCATAGGGGAGCCAGCGAGAGAAGTCGGCTACATCACTTTAGAATGGAGCTTGAACCGCTGATGCTGCTCCCAGATCTGCCACCATAGGTGTTGTTGAGCCACAGTGCCAGGGAGGCGATGCGGGAACCACGACAGAGGAGAACACCGGCGGCGAACCAAGAGGGGAACCGGGCAAACCAAGAGAGGAACCGAGTAGGGGAGAGAGAAGCAGAGGGAGCCAAGTGAGTGTGCTGCTTTGTGCGTGTGTGCGTGCAAGTGTGCTAGCATGCGGGTGGGTCAGCGTAGCTGTGGGTAGGTGGGCTCGTGTGGGCCAACGCAGCTGTGCGTCAGCGTGTAGGTGGGCTAGCTTTGTGTGTAGTAGTGGGCTGCGCGTTTGTGGGCCGATAGTAGGCCTCCTAGAGATAGAGAGAGTTGGGATGAGGGCAAAAATAGGCTAGGATGGTAAGAAATTAACTAAATACGAATAAAAGTACAAGTTTAAATGAATCATGGTAACTGCCAAACCTCAAATGGAACTAATCACCACATGCCAAAATAATTGCCTATTCATTATATTTCATAAACCGTAAAATACACTCTGTAATACAGAGGATGAACCATGGTAGGAAGAGGAAACTGTTCTAGCCATGTTTGAGACCAAGGCATTCTACGCGTACCAAGGCAATTAAGCTTACCCTTGATCACTCTGCATAGTAATATTACTCAAGAAAACTAAATTATTTACGGTATCTATTATCGCCTGATGCATTGAAATGCTTTTTAAAAAAGAAATATGGTTAAATGAAGAAGGAAAATAGATCAGAGAAAAAGAGTAGTTCCAGCTGAAAGGAGCAGTTGGATTGTAAGCTATGTATAATTGGAGGGTAGAAGGTTCCCTGGTCAAGAAGAGAAAGGGCATGTTTTGAGACTCTCTGCATACGGTTATAATATAAGGACTAAACAACTTTCACTAGGACAGAAAGCCATACTTCCAGTGTCAACCATCTTCTCATTTTGATAAGCAGAAAATGCTACCCTGTTATATAATTATTATCTCCACATGGGTAAGTAGTATAACTAGGTGGAGAAAACTAGAACTGATATAGCCCAGAAGTGGTGGATCCAAAGCAAGCAGAGCCAGAACCAATATAGAGCCCGAAAGTGGTGAGTTTAGGCACGTATATTAGAATAGTGGAGTGTTGGGCGAGAGTCAGACCACCCCAACCATTGACTACTTCATAGTTGGGTGGGATGTCAAGTGAGCGTAAGAAACCGTCTCGGGCCATCGACTATGAATAACTGGGTGGAGATATGATAAGTGAAGTAGAGATAATGTCGTGTACTCTGAAATTCGCATTGCATCTAAGGAAATACAGAAGACCCAGTTTCAAAGAGCTCAAAGTAACTAGGGGTAAGATGACACAAGCCTACGCAGTGCTAATTAAACCATGAATTCATGCATGTTTCCTGGATTAGATGCTACAGGGACCACTAGGGGTCTTTCTCTTCAGTGGATGAACATGCAACCTTTAGTGCCTCATCTTCAAGAGATAGGGAAAGAGTATATAAATAATTTGTATCCCCCTTTTGTACTTAGTATTTATACTAAAGACCTTAGTCCTGCGTGGCTAACTGTTATAATAATGCACAGTCTCTAGTTGTTATTCTGTTACGTAGCTTATTATCCCCTAAGGCTTTGATCTTAGGGAGTAATAATTTATTTCTCGGTGTCATATTTTGAGAATAATGACACAGGACTTCGCAGTATAATTTGTAGTTAAAATACTATAGATAAGGAGCAGGTGGGGTTTTGCCCCCAATGGGGTTAGGTGAAGGATGTGTGCCCAAGTGCAAGTAGCAATCACTTGCAGAAGTTGGAAATTAAACGCTGTGGAAATATCAACTTGGGGAAGAGAATAGAAGAATTAAAATATTCGTTTTGCCAGTTTGATGCATCGTGGACCTCGTGCAGATCGAATACATATCGATCCCCAGTATGATATTGCTGCTCAGCTTCCACACTGAAAGTTTTTTTTTTTTTGGGTTTTTGAGAGCAAGAGGAGATTGTATTTTATTACCCAGAAGCTTAAATTAGCTGGATTATATTTTGTAATGTGAGTTGGTGACAGAATCGAAATCGTCTTTGTAGGTCTGTCAGCATGACCCATTTATGCCACTCAAGTCTTACATGGTTTCTTCGAGACAGGTACGGATTTAATCTTTGTTTGGACCAACCGAAGCAAACGTGAGAACCATGGAGAAATTTTGCTCCTAGAGCCGGCAGTCGTCGGTGTGCACTGACTGACCACCTCGGCGCGAAAGAAGAAACAGTTCCGGGCTCCTGTTGCCGTTGTCCCACGTCGGGAGCTCGGGTGTGCGTCTAGGCAAAGGCCGGCCGACGGCAGGTCCTGCTCGGCGAGTAGGTCGGACGGCGACATTACTCCCTTTTTTTGCTCGTGCTCACCAAACCGGCCTCACCTTCGTAACACCATCATCTTCTATACTGAAGGATCATATGAGAAGATCCATGATACTGTTGCGATGAATCATTGTAATATTTGTACAGTGGTTAATTGATTTTGCAAAGATTATATTTGATTTGGACTATTTTCTAAAAGTGTCAGGAAAATTGAAAGTACCACGGTATTAGTGTGGTAGTTCTTCTTTGCGGGAGTACTGCAGACATAAGTGTGGTAGTACCGTTTGGCGGAAATACCGGGTTAAGTTACGGTACGGTTTTTCCATAGAGCTCCAGGTGAGATTTTCAGTGTGCAGAAGTACCGTTTTGGAAGGTGGTAGTACCGCAGTGCGGAAATACCGACTTGTTAGGCGCGGTACTTCCGATCTTCCCAAAAAAAATAGGGGGGTTTGAGGAATTGAGTCATAGATCGAGTTTAGATCACTTGCATCATTGCATTAGGGTTGCATAATGTATGCTTGGCTAATATAGGTTAAGTTGTGAAAAACTTGTGTCTGAAAACGATTTCTTTGTCTTTGGATGTGCAAAGTCACTTGGAGTCAACTGTAGTCAACGGCGAGGATCAAGGCTAGGCACATGGAAGAGTTGATGCCTAGAACAATCGAGGATGCGGGGTGAGAAGATGAGCTCGACCATGGCACGAGAAAGGCGGGAAATGTTGAAGACGAGTTCGAACGGCGGAATGGCACCATGTGGCTTGCATGGGCCAAGTGGACCGTGGTTCGGTGAAAACGGGACGAAAGAGATTTGACGACGTGTGGCAAGCTAGTGGCGCACCTAAACGTAGCAACAGGGCAATTGCTTGCAGTGCTTGATGATGACCAAGTCGATGAAGGGTATTTTGGTAATTTGATTAAAATATCGAAAACCATCTTGAATCAAAACCGTGGCGCGTGGAAGATGCGTTGGAGAGCGGTTTAGGTCAATGTGGAGTTAGTTTGATGAAGGCGGATCAAGACTAACGATTTAGCAAATGCACACTTATACGCTTTGAAAAGTGTGCATAAGTGAACATATATGAGTAAAACACTTATACGCCATCACGTTGTTTTTTGTTGGTGGTTCAATCATGAGGTTTACCGGATCCTGACTTTAAGAACATGTACAATAGTATAAACAACGGTTATTTGTGATACACTTTTATATTATTTATAATGATAAACCATACAATAGATTATCTTGTTATCTGTACTAGATCCATAATTAACAGATTTTCTATATAGTTGTCTATACAATAGACAATGATATATACAGTAGAAAATTATCTATGATACCATCTATTAAATAGTAGACAGTATTTTTCTCTCCCTCTTCTCTCTCTACCACATCATTTGAAATCCTATATAACATGAGTTTATAGATAGCTGATATGTATTATCATCCATGCCCTTAGATTATTTTGCAACCAACGGTCTGGTATTGGGTGGCAGCGAGACGGAGGTTGTAGGTCGAGAGTGATTAGTGTAACGCCCCCGTTCTTTCAATTAGCGACAATCCTAAAGAATCAAGGTGGTTTTGGAGACGATGGTGATAGGTGAAGGCGCCTGGCAACACGCAAGAGGACACTAGGACAGGGAGAGGCGAGGTGGCAACGGCTCAAGATAGGAGCTTGATGAGTGCCAATGACGACCTAAAAATATTTATGTTGTTCTTGGATTAACCAAAGACCAGACGTTTTGTGTTCTAGCCTTATCTGTGATTTGTAGCCCTGATATCGCTTAACGATAATGAGCTCCCGATAAAGAGATAGAAATGTTAAGCCGAAACATTTGTAAGTAACTAGGGCATGAGGCGTTACCGAGCATCTATGATGCTCCATAAAAACTTCGTAAGTACGTCTTAGTGCCATACAGCCTTCTCTGGTTAAATACGACCGATCAGAGGCACGTTACTCCATGTTGAGTGAACAAATCAAAAGTGTTGTAGCGAAATACATCGATTGCGAAAGGGTCTCTAGCCCAATGGTTAGAGGCTTAAGTAGCACCCCCCAGGTCCTGGGTTCGACTCCCAGTGGGAGCGAATTTCAGACTTGGGAAAAAAAAATCCCCTCGCCTGCTACCACACCAAAGCACAGGTCTTAGGTGGTGGGGATCCGAAGGATCCGCCGGTAGTCTCACAAGGTCAGGCGATGGTGCCGCTGTGTAAGGGTGAAGCAGAGGTTCGGAGGTTTTCTCGGTCTGCGTGAGAAGACATTCTTCTTAAGCAATGCCCGGGGGAATTCTTCTCCCCGCAGGTCGAGTTTTTTTTTTTGAAATACATCGATTCAGCGTTGCGGCCTTTTAAACGTAGCAGGTATGAGATTTTCTATAATTACATTACCAAATGGTAGTTTTTCCATAGAATAAACACAACCTGCACATGAAAAGCATGACAATATTATTCTCTCTGATTGCAGAGGAGCTACAAAACCATCAACGGGTGGCACACAGATACACCACGGACGCGCATTTACATGCTTATTTTGCCATTCCGTATTCCCAGTTTATTGCATTGTTCTGCCATGCAAGCTGCTATACTGTTATTGCAGGAATTGATTCAGGGCAGTAGCCCACAGAGCACTCTTGACTGGCATTCCACACACCCAGACAGATCCGGATCTTTCATGTTTGTCAGATCTCGCTGAAGGAGTTGATAGTCCGGAAACCATGATTCTCAGGAAGTGGTGCATTTCCCGGTCGAATGGAGATTATTACCTCGAAACCTGTAAGAGACAATGTTAAATAAACAGCGATACAAATCTCTTCTTCCATGTAAAACAAAAAAAAAAGATATTAAAGACAGAAGCATGTATACAACTGTGCAATAATGAGCATATTATATAGTGCAAGGGCTGCCTTAGTTTTGCACCTATTTCACAATGTCATAAGAACCTCTGACTAGAATGTTACCATGACATTTATCACACGATTAGAACAATACGTACATAAGTCGATTGGTTAAAGCATCCTATGCACAAAAAAAAAACATTAACATTACAAAGTACATCGGCAGTATATTTACAGGATTTGTCTACAAAGGTCTCAAGAATATTGAGTGGAACAAGTCATCACCTGCATCTTTTGCAGCAACAGCTTCTTGGAAGACATCGGTTACAAATAAGATTTGAGATGGATCGTCCACCCCGAGTGACTGTGAGATCTCAAAATAACTCCTTGATTCTCTTTTGTTTCTGTGTATATAAGAGAAGAAAATCATAATTCCACACTTTTCAATATATGAATAGCAAAGACAAATGGGACAAAAAATCCAGATCTTACCCAGTTGTGGTGTCAAAAAACCCACAAAGGTATTGTCGCAGATCACCATAGATCGTATTGCCAAATAGAAGCCTCTGTGCCTCTCTGCTGCCACTTGAGTATATGTAGACCTGTTGACAAGTATATAATCTTGTATCAAGTCATCAAGTGATTGAAATACATGGCCCATAGCTTGAGGTTATATTTTCTATCTTTAACTTAATTACCATTTATATTTTACAACCCTGTCACATGACTGTACTAATTTATAGCTATTACATATATCATATACTAATTTATAGTAATTACATATATCATTATTTTCTTATTTGCTCCTTTTTACATTATTCTCTTTCTTAAGTATGACACAGCTTAGTTATATCTACCCTGTTCAACTAATGAAAATCTAGGCTAACATCCTTTTCATCTATTACAGACCATTTTGCTGTGCTTCATCCCACGCTTCACTAAATTTGTAGAACTATTGACAACCTATCAACAGCAAAACAATTAGAAACAAGTTCACTTTTCAACCCTCAACTATTGGATTGGTCTAGAAATCAACCTTGAACTTTAAAACCGTCTGATTTGCAACCTCGAACTAACAAATCCATTTGATTTACCCTCTCAAGGCAATCCACCCCGGTTTCATTGGTGCTTTCGCCACATGGTGCCTACTTGGATCTGAGTTAGCAAAGATTTGCTGACTTGGTACATTGGTGAACAACAAATAAAAAATTGATGGATCTATGGGCCCCACATGTCAGCCTCATCTCTTCTTTCTCCCTCCCTCTTCCTTCTCTCCCATTCTCTTTCCTCTCCCTTCCAATGTTCGGTGAGCCCGAGCTCAATCGCTGGCGACGGCTGCTGCATGGCCCAAGCTGCTGCTTCTCCCCCCCCCCCCTCTCCTTCCCCTTCTCCTCCCTCCTTCCCTCCCCCTCTCCCTTCCTCTCTCTCTCTCTCAATGGCTGGCACCGAGCTCCTCCACCTTGAGCCGAACTCGACATGGCGACACGGACTAAAGGCAGCGATTATAAGGGAACTCTGGTGATACCTCAGTTTGGATGGCATGCACATGGAATGTTCCAGAGGTAAGTGAAGCTATTGGGAGTGGTGGATTTCGCGGAGATAACCTGTGATGACCCGACGGCGGTAGGCCGGATCTGGAGAAGACGATCTCATCAGTGACAACCTTCCAGCTATAGCGTCGCTCAATTGGGAGGTATTTGAGCATCAGGGCGTCGAGGTGGTTGTGACCTTATTTTGGGCAAAGCTGAGACGACACTTGCTGGCAGCGTGAGCCATGTGCGACAGCCATGGCCCAGGAGTAGGGGAGCTCACCGACGCTAGCTCTGGCAATTTTCCAGTGAAGGCGAGGGCTCGGAGATGGTGCGACAAGTTCTGACGGTGCGGACTAAAGGCAGTGATGATCAATGTACAACGGCGGTGTCTAGGGCAAGCAGCATCGCCATGTTCCAGGAGGACGCGGTCGTCATTGACGTCGCTAACGAACCAACGGGCAGGGAAGGGGAGGAATGAGAAGTCGAAGTTGGCGGCGCAGGCGAGCACATGGGTGGCGGGTGCAAAGGGGTAGCGCCGGTCGGTGGAGTGGAATCTAGTGGAGGCGATGAAGTCGAGGAGTGCCGGTGGGTGGAGGGCGAGTAAGCGGTAGTGTAGGGGAGGGCAGGAGGAGGAAGAGAGAAGAAAATGATGTGGCTTCATTTGACAGCAAGGATCCAAGGTGGCTCTAAGTCAGCCCAAAACCTGGGTGGAATGGGTTGTGGGGTTCAAGTGAACCGTTTCAACAGTTCAAGGTTGTGTTCCAAATGGTTTTATAGTTCATAGTTGTTTTTCAGACCGAAGCGAAAGTTCAAGGATGAAATGTGGACTTGTTCCATTTTACTTCTTAGCATTGTGAAGCATCAAATTTTGTAGCATTGATTTGCTTTATTTAAATCTGTATTGCTTGCATGCATCATTCCTTCTGAATATGAAAGTAGAACAATAAAGCAAGTCAATGCTTGATGGCGATTACAATAGCTGAACATGTTGCAGAAGTGTACATTTTTTTTCTATGAATGGTTTACACAGTTTTGCAATGGATATTGTTTCAACACTCTCAAGGGTCAACTTTCTTGACCTAAGGGGCTCAGCTACTAAGTACGAATAATAAACACATCGTAGGAGCAGAAGATATGTAATGCCTAAAAAGTCTAAAGTTCACACTTCACAGAAGTTTGACCGAATAGATACCTTCATGCCGCTGGTATGCCAGTTCTTTAGCGCTTCAGGAACATCCTCAAAGACAACTCCTTGCAGTTCTTTCCTTTCAAATCCAGTCCTCCATATATGACCCTGGAATTAGCCATAAAAACAATTGAACTCCAGCAGAGCAAAAGGAATATGCTTGAAAAGAATGTGAATTAAGCTACCTGTAGTTGTTTCAATGATGTAATCTTCCGGTCTGTTTTAATCATTGATTCAACATTAGCAACTAAAGAATTGATAACCTCTTCTTTGCCGGCATCATCGGGTGGTACTGGAACAGACCCAGCAATTCCGTTTCTCAGGTCTTCTTCAACCTGAATAATTGGTTGCTAGTCCGTAAGAACTTAAGTCAAACAAAATAATTTGTGCAAGAACAATTAAATATTATGACTTAAATATCATCAAAATTGATTCTTAGATGCTACAAGATCTAAAGCTTCACAGGACATGCTAAATTCCTTTATCGTAACTTACTTGGATGCGCAATAGTTTGATGTCTTCTTTGGTTTCTTCAGAATCATATGTAGAAGCCAGATGCTTTTGCACATTATCACGGGCATAAGGAAACATAACATCAGTCACAAATGATATCGGAGTTGTTGTTCCCTCAATGTCAAGTACAACACAATGCTGCAAGTGAAGAAATATATTTGAGTGCCGGTATTCAAGAAATATGTCAGATGGTAAGTTGACCAAACATAGCAATCATAAAGCAGTTAAGAAAACACACAAACAATAATACCCACAGTTGCAAAATGATACATTATATGATCTACAAGTACCACATGGGAGGTTGAATTACTAATTTACTAGGAACAAAGAACTGACCTTTGATGATTCGGCAGCATGACATCCATTAGGAATGCCAGGGCTTAAAACACTGCGCGGTCTTTTGGCACTGTTTATTGGACCATGCTCAGGAGAAGTCCAGTCAATACCCAATTGATAGAGCTTGATGGCAGCATCGAAAAGATAATGATAGCATTCAGCCTGGAAAGCAAGGCCATAACAATGAAGTAAATATCTACCCTGATTTTAGGAACCACAAGAATTATCCCTCAGCATAGTACACATAACCACAAACATTTATAAGAGCCTATCGTCACAAAACTCTCACCAACTAGCAGACTTGGTATGAATATTTAAGAACAATTTGCCCTTTCTTTTGATTGTGGTGGGATCCAGTTCAAGATATTTTGGATTTCATTTAAATGAAGTTCATAGGTTGGTAATCACAAGTAGCAAAAGCACATGCAGCACTGAGGGATTCATCAAAATCATCAAAACAAGTTCAGAGCATTACAGATCCTGCTTCATTCCAGTGCAGATCCTACTAACTAAATAAAATTTGAAAGCAAGTCAAATGCTGTGCAACAACATGCACCTTATCAGCTTACAATCATGTTAAGATGCATATTTTATAGGATTTTACTGCCAGAGATATAAAGAAGTATGAACACATGGTAAAAAAGAGAAGTTAATAATAGAGGAAACTTAGGCACACAAAACTTTTAGATGGCATCTAATCATATCGCAACATATGCTAAATTATTAACTATTCCCTTTGTTCTTATTTAAATGGTTATTGACCAGTACTTTTTATAATTTTATATTAGATCATATTAATATTATAAATAATGTGAAAGTGATTTTAATGAAAATTCTAGTGATATAACCTTCATATGGCCTATCTAGATAGTTTTGAACATATTGATGATCAAATTTCAGAAAGTTTGACTGCACAGATTGTAAAATGTCTTATGTCATTTAAAAAAGAACGAGGGGGTAGCATATAGAGATCAAACTAACAACTTATATTGAAAGAACTGATAGCCTAAAATGAAGAAACAAAGAAAGTTACAGTGAGAGGTCATGAGAACGCACCTGTGTCTTGGCATTGATCCAGGAGTCACCCCACACATAAATTCCATGGTTCCGTACAAGGACAGCAGTTGCCTTTGGGTATGCTGCAATCTATTAAATAACTTTGCATCAGTTGCCTAGATCTATCCAAAACATTGATAAAAACCTCTTTGTAATCAACATCCATTGGTACTTGCTCAAACTCTCCAAAGGGATTAAGCATGCCCTTTGATCACCTTGATTATAAGGTAAAGCCTAAACGATCTGATGAATCAATGGGATGGTGCCATTGATTACTTTGCTGCCTACAGGATGCCTAATTCTGTTGCTGTAGCCATATCTATTCATCAGCACAAATTCATGCGAACTACAAACTACAAGATGACATAAGATTTTATTTAGACCATAGATTGGATTTCTTGAGGATTGAGATGATTGAAACTCGAAAGAAAGGGCATTAGTAGCATACCGCTTCACTTAGTGAGTCAGTGAGCTCATACTCATAAGGAGTGTTCTCAATTATAGGAATCACCAATTCATCATGGTAGCCGTGGCCTTTGATTCCTTTAATCATTTCCATATGTGTTATCTGCAGTAAGATCAGCGGAGCAGTATATGATCAAATAAGAAATTTCCATATAGAAATTACTTTAGTAACGGATCAAAATATAGTAGGATCTACTACCAATGTCAGTTTGGAAGCCCTGGCCCCACACACACAAAATTTCAAACAGTGTGTGCTATTACCTATTAGCCAATTACCGACACATTGGCCAATATGTCACTGTCATCTTGAAAACTCTATGGTATTTTAGTTTGTTCTGAATTTTTTTTTTGGAAGTCATTAGCCGATACAATGGGTATGGTGTTCATGTAGCACCATTGTGTTGGGTATGGTAGCTCATATGTTCAAGTTTCAGACATGTTAGTATGTCATATATTTTATATAATTCATCATTGATTTCCAAGGCATATATATTGGAGGTGAAATTTATATGACATATTTATTAGTTGTTGTGTTTACCTTCATTCTACATATAAGCCAAAGCATACAAGACACGCTCCACCACAAGCCTTCCCGATCCATGTATCTACACATTTCTAAACATTGGACTCCATGATATGGAAAATTTAGGGAATCTGTATAAAATCACTGTGTATGGAGAATTCAAGAATCTGTATAAAATCACTGTGCAGATCACTGGTCAAACTTGCTCATGCATATCTGTATGGAATCACTGGTGGACTGATCCTATACAAAAATCATGTGCCACTCTTTGCGGTAATCTTGCGTAATGTCTTGCATGACATAGAAAAGAAATGTGGTGCGAATACAAAGTCCAAATTATTGAATCATTTGACACCATCTAGAAGTTCAGCCCATAAATGTTAATAACCCTTAAAGTCCTTGAAATGGAAATGGAAATCTGAAAACATAGATAATGATCCTTTTCAGTCTCACACATTTGATCAGATAGAAAAAGTATTGATAATGTGGTATTCTTTACTTCTATTATAAGAGAAAGTATTGATAATGTGGTATTCTTTACTTCTATTATAAGCACTGCATCAGGTTAACAGTTTGTGGACCTTAGCATTACATCAGAAATGATGTGTTTATTTTGTACTACAGCATCACTAGTGAGCATCACAGGTAAATTTCATAGAAAACATAAAGGAGACCTGGAGCATTAGCTAAATTTCATGGAAAAGATAAAGGAGACTAGGACATGAGGATTCACCCTGAACTCCTTTGCACCAGGATCGAGCATGGTTGCAATGCAAGTCTCCATCCCATGGCTATGAATGACAGCCCCAGCTCCTCTCATCAGATAAGACTGCAAAACCCCAAAGTAAATTAGACTACTCAATTCAAAACAATTTGAAGCAACCACGCAAATTAAACAAAGGATAGCATTGACAACCTTCATGAACAGAGGTGCACAGTCCGTACACTTTGGAGGCTTGTGCGGCCATGGCTTTGCTACTGGCGCAGAGAGCACCTTCCCATCTGCTGACAACACGTACATGTCTTCTGCCACCATCCTCTCCTTCTGCACACCTAAAAAGGTAAAACAACTAACATTGTCACTAAAATTTCTTATATCAACTAATTATCCTCAAAACTCAAGCTGACTGGCAGGAGGAGGACGAATCTCGGGAGGAAGGGGGTCAGGAGGTGGAGTGCTTTCGAGAGATGAGATCGCGATCGAGACGAGGACGAGCGGCACGGTGCAATGAAATTCGATTCCGCCAGATTCGTGCCGCAACGGGAGGAGAACTGGAGGCAATCCATCGAACAGGTGGGGGCGCGATGCCTAGGCGAGGGGAGGCAGGGAGCAGAAGGGGGTAGAGAAGCGAGCGGTAGTTACCGGAGGGGGACATGACGATGAGCTGCTGGGCGAGGGGCACGGCGGGGTCGTTGGCCTTGACGGTGATGCTGCCGCCGGTGCCGGTGACCCACCCCTGCGCGTAGAAGTGGCGGCAGAGCTCCGCCACCAGCTCCCGCGCCTCCCGCACCGCGTCGCCCGCCAGGTACGCCTCCGACGCCGTCGCCGCCGCAGCCTCGCCCCCGCCGCTCGCCATGGCTCTCTCCGCGTCTTCTCGGGGGATTCGAGCTGTGTGGCGTGGGGTTTTTGGCCCTTACCTTATGCTCCGCTTGGAGTCGTAGGCCACTAACAGGCGGCTCGATTAGTGCCTGCTTTGCTAATTAATTGCGTAATTTTGTAATCATGGCCAGCATGTCAGTGGCGTATTTGCAGGGAATCCGAAGCCCCTCGGTGGCGGCTAACGGGACTGGAATAATGATTGGGACGGGGAATAAACGTTTCGTTTGTTACTAAATTTTCGCCTCGCTCAGCTTACGCCAATCTTGGGGATGCTGGGACCCGCATGTCAGTGGGAAATAGTAGGTGGGTAGACGCTCCTGACGTAAATGTGTACGGCGGGGCCAAGGTAGTTGTCGCGGGAGGGAGTTTTGGGTATTTTTGGCAGTGTGCACCATAGTAATATCAGAAGTAACCTTCGGTTGTATGAAATACCATTTTTGGCTCTCTTCCCAAGTGCGGAACTCCGTCCGATCGACTCATACGCAGTCCCACGCCCTGGCAACATAGCACTTGAGTCATGCGATCTAGGAGCACATGATATCCCCGTATCGACTGCACCCCCTCCGACCACGATTGTTCGATCACAGTCGTCTTCGACCACTACCTCCCTCAACCACTTCGGCTTTCAACCACTACCGCTTTTGACCACCTCCGTTTTTTACCACCTCCACTTTTGACCACCTCCGCTTTTGACCACCGCCGCTTTCGACCACCTTCGCTTTCGACCGCAACCACTTTCGACTACCTCCGCTTTCGACCACCCCATGTTTGACCACTACCTGTTCGACTACTTCTTTGCTCGACCACTGCCGTATTTGACCATAGTAGCCTTTTTGACCACATACAGCCTTACACGTTTTGCCGAAATCATGTGCTCCTAGACCGCATGACTCGGGTGCTATAGTGCCAGGGCGCGGGACTGCGCACGTGTTGGCCGGCCAGAGTCCCATGCTCGGGGAGGATGCAAAAAATGACATTGCATACACCCGAGAGCTATTTTTGATATTGCTATATGCATAGGGTCAAAAATACTCAAAACTCCACGGAAGGAGACAATGGAGGCTGCCTCTGATCGGAGCTCGTGAGGTCTAACCGTCAAAGGGCGGCCTTCTTCGTGATGGCTATCTGACATTTTGTATTACCTTTTATTTTTTTGTCGTGCTGAGTGTATTTCCTTTTCTTTTCTCAAGACTGTCCCAAGCTCACAGCTTATACGGTCTAACTAGCCACATAGGCATGGCGCAACGCCACGCCAGCCACCATGTGGACCGAAGTAAAAGAGGAAAAAATTTGCAGAAAAAAGAAAGCGAAGGGGTTTTTTCGCAAAAAATCGTGGGCCTTTTCGCAATAAAAGGAGACCATAGGGTTTTTTTCGTAAAAAACCGAGGGCCTTTTTGGAAGAAGTAAGGGCATGTTCGTAATTACGGGAAACCTCGGGTCGCAATCCAGCAAATAAAATATGCAGGGGCTTATTCAAAAAAATGTAGGGACCTTTTTGCGATAACGGAGGACCTATACGTAATTTTCCAAAAACCCAGGGAAAGTCACTCGGCCGGCCGTACGCGAATTTCCTCCGACACGCGCCGGCCGGCCGAGCGCTTGCGTCGACGTGGATGCCCTGGGGGGCCGGAATCCCCCCAGGTTTAGTATTTGTATGATACCAAAAAAAATCTTAGATAGCCTATTTACGTAGCTATTGCCAATCCAGAATTAAAATAAGTAGTGCTCACATGATCCTATTCTTCTTCTACCTCCAAATCTAACTCCCTCCCTAATGATCCATGGATGTCAATGCTGTAGGAGTAGCCAAGGTCTGGCCAACGGCAGGGGACACACTCGCCCTAGCAGCCCCTCTGTTGGATGACACTGGTATCCAAGTTTCTCATAGTTTGGTGATATAACTCTTTGGCAACCGTTTTCTAGACCGTATAGTATTATAACTTGGTTCCAAGATACACCAGTATCATCCGAAAACTAGAAAAAAAAAATCATGAGCCATTAAAGCCACCATTGCCATTTACAAATGGGTTCCCAAAAACACCTGCTAGTTATACCTAAAAGCGAACAACCGTTCCCTTCATGTTCAATTCAGTTTTTTCATATGGTTTTTAGTTAAAATGGCACTATAACATCTGATAGTTTTTTAAAGTATTCAGTTAAAGAAAAATAAAAAAATACTAGTATATCTCCGTAAACAATACAAAGAAAAAATCCACATTAAAAAGGAATATATTCTAAACGGCTTTTAATTTAAAATTAGAAGGCCGAGATCAAAATTTGTTTGAAACGAAACCGGGCTTTCCCTACCCAACTTACCACCACCGAGGCCCAGCCCAGCCCACTGGTCCCCTACCGCGGCTTTGCCTTCTGCGCGGGAAGCGGCTGCTCGTTCGCGCCAACATTTCCCGCCAACTACCCCCGCGCCGCCTCCCTCTTTAACACCGCTCCCTCTTCCTTCCTCGGCTCCCGAGAGCAACCCTACCCTAGCCGCACCTCGCTTTCGCGCGCCTCGTCCGCCGGAACCTTCCAGAACCTTCTCGACCGCCGCGAATGGTGAGCATGCGCTATCCTCTTTCTTCTCCCGGAACCGCGCCACCCGCGTCCGGATCTGACGTTTTTTTTCGCCGGGTTGTTTGCTTGCCCAGGATGACTCGGAGAACAACGCGCCGTCGACGCCCGGCTCGCCGGGGTTCAGCACCGACCGGCTACCGCCCAACACCACTACCAGCCGCGGTGCCACCGACCCGTCCTCCTACTCGGACGACGACGGCGAGGCAGAGGTCGACCCCAACGTGCTCCCCGAGGATGACGGCGCCGTCGCCGTCGCCGACGAGGAAGACGAGGAGGGGGAGGACCTCTTCAACGACAACTACCTCGAGTAAGTCAAACAAGACCGAGCTAGGGATTTCCAAGATCTGATGTTTAGGGGTTTCCAGTTGTCGACAAGTTTATTCCGTGAGATCTGGTGAACTGGTAGTTGACTGGATGATTCAGTGGCTTTTGGTTCGTGCTTCGGTCAGAGATTGGGGGATTTAGGGTTTGCGGTCAAGATAAACATGATGGTTAGGCAAATTGTGGCACTCAGATATGAGGGAATTGTGAGTTACATGACTGGATTTTGCCCTTTGTGTCAAAATGGTTGTTTTGCTAGACTTCCCGTGTTCTGTGAATTTTATAAGGAAGCTTCGGTATTGATACTGTTGGTGCAAGCAAATCTTAATCCAACGTGCACTACCGTAGTGAAAGGACTGCTAACTTTTTGTTTAATTAATGGAATGGTCTAACGCATTATTTAAGCTCGGTATTTTGTTGGATTATCTATAAAATTTACCAACTTTGGTGGTATATGTGAATTAGTTGCTAACTTGCCCTCTCTTTGAGGAGTTAATTGTTTGTTGAGGGATTTGTTGATCAGCTGCCTCCTGTCTTGATGCATATTAGTGTTCAGAACTGTTGGCAAAATAAACTGATCCAATACATTTGCCAGTAAATTTGCTAATGTATTTTCTATTCTATGGATTGGTTGCTATTTTGGGAATTGGGTATTGCGATTAACAATCCAGTTTGCTACAGAAGTCACTGTTTTTTAGTTCACTACGAAGGGGGTTGTATTTTTTAGTGTGTTCATGAAATAAGCCATAACTCTAAAACCAACACAAACACGTCAGATACTACCAAGTCCTTGCTAATTCTATTAATTCTGATTAATAAGCATTTCCTTTTTTTTTCTCTTCTTGTAGTGATTACCGAAGGATGGATGAGCAGGACCAGTATGAATCGGTTGGATTAGATGACTCAATAGAGGATGAGAGGAACCTGGATGAGATCATGGCTGATCGAAGGGCTGCAGAAGTGGAACTTGATGCAAGGGATGTGAGGACTGGTGTAGCTGCTGATCGGAAATTGCCTCGGATGCTGCATGATCAGGGTAATGGCATAATAAAGTGTTCTATTTTTCATTGAATGTCGAAATGAACCTTAACTTTTTATCTTTGTACTTGCACTCCTGTTGCTCGGGTATTTGTGATATGCTCATTTTCGATATGTTTAGTTGTGGCCAAATCGTCTGTTATTAGTTCTTTGGGAAACTCCAAACACCTAAGGTTTTGTCTTCCAGTTGTATGAGCATCTGCTTTTTTTACATGTGGTTTCAAGTTTGATTGAACTACGGCGTGGTTGGGAACTTTCAAGGTTGGGTTTTAATGATA
Source organism: Dendrocalamus latiflorus (assembly GCA_017311315.1). NCBI lineage: Eukaryota > Viridiplantae > Streptophyta > Magnoliopsida > Poales > Poaceae > Dendrocalamus > Dendrocalamus latiflorus. The sequence goes on from CM029645.1 coordinate 2,290,832, forward strand.
GATTCTTGTTAGAATCTCAATATGGAACATCACACTTTATACTGAGTGTGTTATCTGATAGTCTCCATTTGTCAAATGCTGTAATGTTCCTTAGAACATAAGAGACCTCTTTTCATGCAAAAGATAAAAAAGGAAATTCTTTAACAGTTGTGTTGGAGGTGATGTCAACATACTGAGCACGAAAAAAAATGCACTTTTCCATGAACCTTTTTTCATGCAAGTATAGATAGCATTTCAAATGATGCAAATAAAAAAGTTCGAGTAAGCGATTCAAGCCTTTACCTGTATTGGTCATGTGTCCGAAGGAATACTACTATTTAAAAAACGTTTGTTTTAAATCAGTGTCTGAACTGAACATTAGATTTGAAGCAGTAATGATCCATATCTATGTTGACTAAAATTGGTTGTTTGAGGATTCATAGTTATAGGATCCTCCTATGGAGGATTATGAGTTTGCCTTTGGAGTGGATATCCTTGATGAATGTTACAAACAAATGCCAACACTTAAATGTCAGTAATCGTAAATTCAACACAATATTTGTTTTACGGCGCAGATACAGACGATGATTCGAACTTCAGGCGTCCTAAAAGGCACAGAGCTAATTTTAGACCACCAAGTGGGCCAAGAACACCAAGAAGTGATGATGATGGCGATGGTGCCACACCTAGTTCACCTGGAAGATCTCAGCGTGGAATGTATTCTGGTGGTGATGTGCCTATGACTGATCAGACTGATGATGATGCATACGAGGTATGGACATTGTAATGAAAATTAGCTTATGCTGTTGCTTTAGAATTTCCAATTGATTCCATTCCTATTTACTAAATATACCAATTGAACAAGGAAATTCATGTTTGAAGGGCCTATATAGTTGTCCAGTCTTCAAATGGTCATACTTTTATGCAGGATGAATTTGATGAAGAAGATGAGATGAACATGTACCGTGTGCAAGGAACACTTAGAGAGTGGGTCACAAGAGATGAAGTCCGGCGCTTCATTGCAAAGAAATTTAAAGAGTTCCTTCTTACATATGTAAACCCTAAGAATGAACAAGGAGAGTTTGAGTATGTCCGACTAATTAATGAGATGGTTTTAGGTACACTGATTTCTCCGTACTTTTCCAGTTTACATGAAAAGAGGGGCCACATCTTAGTGGTTTGTAAGAAATGATTGCCTGTCTAACCTTTGATTGCGTATTTTGCAGCTAACAAGTGTAGTTTAGAGATAGACTACAAGCAATTTATTTATATACATCCAAACATTGCCATCTGGTTGGCTGATGCACCTCAATCGGTGCTAGAAGTTATGGAGGAAGTTGCCAAAAATGTTGTTTTTGATCTTCACAAGAATTATAGGAACATCCATCAAAAAATCTATGTCCGAATAACCAACCTTCCTGTCTATGATCAAATACGAAACATCAGGTAATGAACATATTTTCCTTAGCATGTTATTTCATAGCTCTCAAATTAATTTGTCTGTGCTTATATCCTACTTGCCATTGTTCAGGCAAATCCATCTTAATACAATGATTCGAATTGGGGGTGTTGTTACTCGACGATCGGGTGTGTTCCCTCAGCTGCAGCAGGTCAAGTATGACTGCAGCAAATGTGGAACTGTCTTGGGTCCTTTCTTCCAGAACTCTTACACTGAAGTGAAGGTTGGTTCCTGCCCTGAATGCCAGTCAAAAGGACCATTCTCCATCAATGTTGAGCAAGTAAGTGGCCTGAAACAATGACGCCTTTTCAGCATTTCTTTTTTCTGGTTATGTGGTACATGATAGTCTTCCTGTGCGGGGTATGCATTTGTTCCTTTTAATAATCGAACTATTTTGCCTCACAGACCATATATAGGAACTACCAGAAACTCACTCTTCAGGAAAGCCCAGGAATTGTTCCTGCTGGCAGGCTTCCCAGATACAAGGAAGTAATACTTCTGAATGATCTGATCGACTGTGCTCGTCCAGGAGAGGAAATTGTAATTTTTCTCCATGTACCTTTCCCCCCCATATATTTAATCGCAGAAAGCTGACCCTGATTTTCACTACTTATCCATTTCAGGAGGTCACCGGGGTATACACGAATAATTTTGACTTGTCCTTAAATACAAAGAATGGTTTCCCAGTTTTTGCCACAGTGGTGGAGGCAAACTATGTGGCAAAAAAACAGGATCTGTTCTCTGCATACAAATTAACCGACGAGGACAAGGCAGAGATTGAGAAGTTGGCAAAAGATCCTCGGATTGGTGAAAGGGTTCGTACTCAATTCTTCAATGTCTTGCAGCAATTATAATAAGCTAACCAGCATTATGTGACATAAGAACTTTGAATTTACAGATTGTCAAATCAATTGCACCATCCATTTATGGTCATGAAGATATTAAGACTGCCATTGCACTAGCTATGTTTGGGGGACAAGAGAAGAATGTGAAGGGAAAGCATCGCCTAAGAGGCGATATTAATGTCCTCCTCTTAGGTGATCCAGGCACTGCGAAGTCTCAATTTCTCAAGTAAGGACAACATTATGACATTCATTTTCATCAGTTCACCAAGGATATGCTTACACTAACTCACCATTCTGCAGGTATGTTGAGAAAACGGGACATAGAGCGGTATACACTACTGGAAAAGGAGCTTCTGCTGTTGGACTCACTGCAGCTGTTCACAAGGATCCAGTAACACGGGAATGGACGCTTGAGGGAGGTGCACTAGTTCTTGCTGATAGAGGCATATGCCTTATTGATGAATTTGATAAGATGAATGATCAAGATAGGTATGAAATACCCTTTGGATCTTGTGTGCTATTACCATTTAGGTCTCCGCATTACTAATATATCTTCCTCTTCTGATTGTTCCAGGGTAAGTATTCATGAAGCCATGGAGCAACAAAGTATCAGTATATCAAAGGCAGGAATTGTCACATCCCTTCAAGCTCGATGCAGTGTTATTGCTGCAGCAAACCCAATAGGAGGAAGGTAACTTGAATTACTTGCATGCTATATGTCACACTGGCATTCTATTAAGCAAGGTATTGAATTTGAGCATTCTCAACTTCGCAGATATGATTCATCAAAGACATTCACTCAGAATGTTGAACTGACAGATCCCATCATTTCACGTTTTGACGTCCTTTGTGTTGTTAAGGTTTGTAACTAATCTTCATGTGTGATGTATTTGTCCAGTGCTCAGTTGTCTATCAGTACTAACTTGTCCAAATGCAGGATATTGTTGATCCATTTACAGATGAAATGCTTGCAAGGTTTGTTGTAGATAGCCATGCCAGATCGCAACCCAAGGGTGCTAACCTTGAAGATAGGATTGCAATTGATGAGGAGGAGGATCCATTGGCTGCTGCTAGACAAGCTGACCCAGATGTACTTATCCTTTACACTTGAACTGAAAGAAGCTAAGCTTTTACTGAACTATGTAATTCTAACAAAATCCTATGTTGCCAGATCCTTTCTCAAGACATGCTGAAGAAGTACATAACATATGCCAAGTTGAATGTATTTCCCAAAATACATGATGCCGACCTGGACAAGATTAGCCATGTTTATGCCGAACTTCGACGCGAGTCATCTGTAAGATGTCCCCTAGTTCTATCAGCCCTGTCTAAGGCTTCTTATGGACAAACTTTTTAGGGGAAATTGCTCTCATAGCACTTCATTTGAACTGGTTTGCTAACATACCACTAAAAATTTAAACCTCAGTAAGGCAATGTGTTTCCAACTGTTTTCTGCAGCATGGTCAGGGAGTCCCAATTGCAGTAAGGCATATAGAATCGATTATTCGAATGTCAGAGGCACATGCAAGGATGCATTTGAGGAGTTACGTGTCTCAGGAGGATGTGGACATGGCCATCCGCGTCTTGCTTGACTCATTTATTTCAACCCAGAAATTCGGTGTCCAGAAAGCGCTTCAAAAGGTAAATTTGCAAATGTTGAACTGTTGTACTGCCATTATATCATCTTCCAACTGATGTCTAAAGCGAATGTCGATTCAAACTGACGGAGCATACCTAATTCTGTTTTTGTTAGTAAATATGGCATTCCTTCGCATTGCTTTGGACATCTATCTTAATATTCTTGGTTCAAAACTTGTGCCCGCTTTTTCACCAGTAATAGTATTCTCTGGTGCCACCATATTTCTTGCAAATTTAATGCAAACTTGTGCTGTCTGTACAGAATTTCAGGAAATACATGACATATAAGAAGGATTACAACGAGTTGCTTCTGCTCCTTCTGCGCACGCTGGTCAAGGATGCGCTGCACTTCGAAGAAATCGTGTCAGGATCAACCACGCGCGTCACTCACATAGAAGTTAAAGTGGAGGACCTCCGGAACAAGGCAAGATGCTTCACCCACGCTTCTTCCTTACCCGAGCGAATTGTGCAATTGCAACCACCTCAGCATTGATCTGCGCTCTGACGTGGTACGTCTGTTGATGCAGGCCCAAGAGTACGAGATCTACGACCTGAAGCCGTTCTTCTCCAGCACGCACTTCAGGGACAACAGCTTCGTCCTGGATGAAGGGCGTGGGATCATCAGACATCCGCTGGCAGCATGACATACTAATCTGGCTCCTGCCTACTACCGATCTTCATTGGTGACCATCTCGGGATGAACAGCAGCAACCTCCTGGATGAAGAGTGAGGGATGATCAACAAACGACAGCTTCTGTGTGCTTTACCGGGATTCATAGATTGGTGTATGCTATCTAGAACCTTTAGAGGTGTTCAGAGATATGGGGTTTACCGTGTGTACTGTCTTAACATCGGGATTCTGAAGTATTGTAAAGTGTGATTTCGCATGTACTCGGCTGCCTTTTCTTGTGTCGTAGTGGTCAGTGTAAGATGATTATCTGTGCTCTATTATTGAGATGATTTCAACATTTGATGTGATATCTTTACCTTCAGAGAACACGGCGTCAGCAGTTCTGCAGGTGAGTCAGAAACCTTTGAACTCTTTTCGGATGTCTCGTCCGGGAAGTTGCGTCGAACAGCTGGCGGCACGGGGAGAGGACGGCGTCACTGTGCTCGCCGGAGTAGGCGACGGCGACGAACATGTCCGGCCGGCGGCGTGGCGCGCTAGAGCGCAAGCTGGGAGCGAGGATGATGAGCGGCGGGGTGGAGACTGCATGCCAATTGATTTGGCTAAGAAGTTGACAGGCACAAGATTTCAGAAATCACAAGAAACAGTAGAATTTCATTTGAGAAGCCATAATTAGAATTGGAGATTGTGACTGCATTCAATTTGCAGTATAGCTAAATACTACTATCCTATGCTCACTGCATCGGCGACCAAAAAACGGCTGAAGCAGGGCAAATAATGTAAGTACAACAGTGACTTCAACTACTAGAATTGGGAAGAAAATCCAATGGAGGAGGGCCTCAGGTGAGGCCCTCTTCTGTAGAAAAGTGCTTCCTAGAACTGACACTGCGCTGCTCTGGGGCATCCTCCATAGCAAACCGATGTGGGATTATTCCCTCCAACATCGGTTGTGAGTAAGTGTGAGGGAGATATTACCTATTGAACTAGTCTTTTTGGGAGGAGAAAGCCCAATATCAATTATAATGCTATTGCTATAGGGCTTACATGCGACAGCTCGTGTGCTTAGTTGTGTCCAGCCTGTTGGACCTAGGGCCCAAATAGTAAACCCAGTTGGACCTAGACATGCGGCTAGGGTCCGATCTAACAATTGGTATCAGAGAACGAGCGTCTAACATCTTCTTGGACTTCATGGTTGCGGAAGTATACAATCGATGTGTTAGGGGGGAGAATGTTGAGAATAGTCTCACATCGGTTGTGGGAAGGACAAAAGCAAAACTTATAAATATGAGGGAGACCTTACCAATTGGACTAGTCTTTTGAGAGAAGAAGATTAAATATCACTTATAAGGCTGTTGCTATAGAGCTTGCATTCGGCAGCCTGTGGGCTTAGTTGTGTTCAACCAGTTTAGACCTGGGTCTGGGGAGTAAACTCGGTTGGATCTAGGCATGCGGCCAGAGTCCGGTCTAACACTGTCACATGGGTCACACGCAACCTTAGCCGAGTTAGGTGGCTTCACGGTGGAGGGCCATTTGGCTGTTGGTGGTATAGCGGCGACAGAGGGCACGCTCTGCACACACTGCTTGGCGGTGAAGGGGCTGCCTTTTGCACACAGCACCTGCCACTAAAGCATTCCCATGGCGAACTAGGGTTCGCGCGTTGCAGTGGAGGTCATGTGAACCATTTGGCCAATTGACCTTATGTTGTAAACGTGGTCACATATGACTTAATTTCAATTGTTTATTTTCATTGTACCACTTTGTTTTATTTATTCATGTATGGATATGATACGAATGTTATTGCATATGTGTGCCAGCTACTGATCATGGGACTAGCATAATAAACACATGTGAATTTGGAATTTAACAATTCTAGGTCTTGACAAATATTATTAAAAAAGTCAAATGATAAAAAATTATGTGTGCATGCTGACATGCACGCCCCCATAACAAGGCACCTATCTTTTGCTCGATATTGATACATGCATTGATATTTGATATACGTGAGTGCAAGGTTGTCAGGATCACAATCTTGAATCGATTCGGAGATGCTCTGATAGGATCACATTGTAGGATTGAATCATGGAATCTAAGATCGTACCTGATCCTACCAAATATATATTTAATCAAATATACCATGTATTTCAATGATGGTATTATTTTAGAATTGTACTTAAAACTTTATTTAATAAAAATATAGTTTAGTAAAAGATATATTGTTTTATACAAATGATAGTATATATGAATAGATCAATGGTAAAATTTTACAATAGTTATGGGAGTACATACCCAATAATACACTTCTGTAAGCACAGGAGTTTTCAGTGTAGTGGGCAGTAACAACCATGTAGTGCTTGTTCTGATGGTTTACAATCCATGTGTCAGTAGTAACAACAATTCTCCACTCAGTTGACTCTAATTCAACTACAAGTTTTCATTCTTCTCCTTGTGTATCTTAATAATATCAAGTCTAACCGTTGAATCACTAAGGATCTTGAACAAGGACTGTAGACTACTGCTGTAGCTTTTGAATCCTACATGATGACAAAGGATATCCATGCATGCCAATCATTTTGGAGAGTTCATCTCTTGATGCCTTTTGATCAAAGGTGTAGTTCCCAACTTTGTCTCGTCTTTAGTTCTTAACACAAAAGAAGAAATTATTTAGTAAAGTGAGTTAGATCTAAGTATAACATAATTATTTTTTATGGTCAAGTAGAGCTAAGATTTCCCTAAAAAAAGGAGAGCTAAGAGAAGAAATTATTTAATAAAGTGAGCTAGATCTAAGTGCAAGGTAATTACTTTTCTTGTCAAGGAGAGCTAAGATTTTCTTAAGAAAACAAGATTATAAGCTGAAGTCATGTCGTTGTCCATTTCTCCCAGCACTTTGAGGAAAGAGGACGGTGGTTGATCAAGCCATCAAGGAGGCAAGGAAAGGGGATTTGAGGAGGAACTCAGGATGAGGAAAGTGAAGGAACCTAGATCTAAGATAATGAGTGAGAAGCTTATGTATGGAGGCTGAGGTCTAGGGTTTAGACTTCATTCTTGCACATGACTGTATGAACTAAATTCTACAGTTGTTGTAGGGGTGGGCCAACCCCCCGTGACTGGGCCGTGCAACTAGTCCAACATGTAATAGGCCTAATAGTGTAGAGGAATATAACAGTGTAAATATACCAGTGTACCCCCATCCTTTGTAAATACTAAGGGGTATAATGGGGATTTCCCATTCTACCCCACTCACATATATATAAGCCCCCAGGAGGGGCAAAGGGGGGGATCCTCTCATTATCACTACCTCTCCAGATCTAGCTCTCTTCCTCTTCTACCGATCCCCCCTCTCTTCCTGTTTAGCCTGTAGCTACAACAGATGGCGCCGTCCGTGGGGACGACTAGAAGTTGCGTATGGAAGAGATTTCTCCAACACTCAAGGAAAGGTAAGAAAAGGGAGCAGTTTTGGATCTTTCCTGTTGATTCGCTCAAGATATTATCTCGTTTTATCCCATCGTTTGTACTGTAACATCTGCTCGTCTCCTTTGTGCCTTAAAACCGCCAACCTGAGAGGAACTCTGCAATCTGGCGGCGGCCATATGGCATACTGCTTTGTTCATGACGGCTGTACCATCTCGCGGGTCATCAGCGTCAGGCGCTTCGCCCCGTCGGACACCTTCGTAGCATCATGTTTGCACTCGTCTTCGCGTCAACTCCGCACCGACTCCGGACCGCCAGGCCGTGCCGTGCCGAAGTCTTCGTCGAGCGATGTCGCCGCACGTTGGTCGAAGACTCGATGTCTCCGCGCACTGGTCGAAGGCTCGACCGTGCCGACGCGAAATCCCCGATCGCCGGAGCTCCCCGCTCGGAGTTCACACAGGCGCGTCTCCGAAGTTTATAATCCAGGCATGCTCGTGGCGTTCGCATATGGCGGCCTGGGCTCCCCCGCAAGAAGATGTTTTCATCAGCCTCATCTCCGCTCGTCCGCGCCGAGGGTCTTCAGTGCGAGGTGGCCTGGGGAGTCCAGTGGCGAGAGCTAGGTGATGTCATCGTGCCCGTATCCTTTACGTGTACATGCATGAGCCAGCCATGTATTTACTCATGCACACATGAAAAATCAACTTAGGCATGCGTACGTGAGTTAGCCATCCATGCATCCACGTTTAGGCATTCATGCGTACGTGAATAGGCATCCGTGCATGCATGTGGCGAGCAGTTGTACTCGGAAGGGGTCGGCAGGGCTCGACGCGAAGGTGCAGCGTAAATCCCAAGCGTCTCCGGCAGCACCAGAGGAGGACGACCTTGCGACGAAGTGCCGGAGCTTCGCGCAACGGCGGAGTCTGCGCCACAGCTCGGCCACTGCGCCCTCCGCGTCGACGAGCGGGACTCCGCCCGGCTACCTCCGTCGCCTCGCGGCGAAGGGCTCCGGCTTTGCGTACAGTCGAAGTCGAAGTCTGCGCTCCTGCTCCGTCCATGCATGCACTCAAAAAAAAAAAGCCATTCACCTAAATACTTCCATGCGTGCACGAGTTTCTATCCGTCCATGCAGGCACCCCAAAAACTCGGCCCCGCGTAGAGCCGCACCTCCGGCCTCCGCGCGGCAGCCGGGACTTCGCCCTCCGTCGAGCCTCCGCACGGCAGCCGGGACTTCGCCTCGACATCTCCGCGGGATGGGCTTCGCCTCGCCTCCGCGGAAGGGACCTCGCGCTGCGTCTCCGCACTCCGACCGCGGGCCCGCGCAGACGTACATGCAGGATCCCGCCCATGCAACCAGCTCACGCATCCATCCAGGCGTGCATGTAATAACCATCCGCACAAGCACGCATGCGTGAGCGTGAACCGCTTTTTCCGACGAAGCGACCCCGTGCACTCCGTACAGTGGCGACACTCGTGAGCTGTAGACCGAGGCTCCGCGCCATCCTCGACGACAACGCCGGCTGACGGCGGCGCCGTGGTGCTGCAGACGGGGACGCCAGCGCCGCTTGCATGCATAGTCGCCAGGGAGTGGGGACCTCCGCTCGCCCTGCGCTGCTGACGCCTAGCTCCGGTGTGGCCTCCGCGCCGGGACAAGCATGTTGCAGCAGAGCCTCCGCGAGTATGCACGCAAGAATGAAGCATCCCCTCGCGTACGAGTGGAGGCAAGCCCATCGCGAAGTTGTGCGGAGGTACGAGACGTTGCGCGCTTCACATCGCCAAAGTACGAGCTGGCTGCGCCCGCCTCGCCACAGCTCCACCACTGCGACAGCAGCCCCGTCTCCGCGCCGTCGAAGGGCCTGCGACGGTCTCGTCGGTCTCCGCACCCACGGAGTCTACTCCGCGGCGCCACCGTACAACCTGGTATGTGCTGCATGTAATTAGGTGCGAGGCTTTAAATCCCCACTGCATCTCCTGCGTGCATGGCTTTAAGAAATGGTTGTCCACCGTATCGTTTATTGCGGCTACAGTTCCATTCTGAGGGCACTCGATTTGGCCACGTTTGCTTCTCCGGTTTTGGCTTGCTCTGGGCTCTCGTAGTACCAAATGTTGTTCTGGGGCTGCGCCCTGGAGCGTTTTGTTGCCGCGAGGTTTTGGCTATTTCTTTTCGTGCATCTGTGTTGGTCCTCGCTTTTGGTTTAAATCGCACGATTGCCTTGAGCGTCGGCGTACTCTGCGGAGTATAAATAAGACGTAGCGTTGAGCCTAGCTCCGCACGCATGATGTCTACGGACTTTAAAAAAGACGTGACCGTCGAGGCATTCCTCCGCACGCGCGAGTCCACGGACTATAAATAAGACGTAGCGTTGAGCCTAGCTCCGCACGCATGATGTCTACGGACTTTAAAAAAGACGTGACCGTCGAGGCATTCCTCCGCACGCGCGAGTCCACGGACTATAAATAAGACGTAGCGTTGAGCCTAGCTCCGCACGCATGATGTCTACGGACTTTAAAAAAGACGTGACCGTCGAGGCATTCCTCCGCACGCGCGAGTCCACAGACTATAAAGGAAGTCGTAGCGTCGAGGTCCGCCTCCGCACGCATGATGTCTACGGACTTTAAATAAGACGTAGCGTTGAGCTCAGCTTTCGCACGCACGACTCTACGGAGTATAAACAAGACGGGGACTCTGATCCCACGCTCTTTACGGAGCATAAATAAGACGCAGGTGTTGTCCCTGCGCAAGTCTACGGACTCTAAACAAGTCGTGCGCTGAGGTCCGCCTCCGCACGCACCAGTCTGCGGACTATAAATTAAGTCGTGCGCCGAGGTCTGCCTCCGCACGCGAGAGTCCAAGGACTATAAATTAAGTCGTGCGCCGAGGTCTGCCTCCGCACGCGAGAGTCCGCGGACTATAAATTAAGTCGTGCACCGAGGTCCGCCTCCGCACGCACCAATTACCCTCACGCACTCTACGGAGTATAAAAATTGCGCGATGGCCGAGACACTAGGGAGTGCCTCGCCCTAGTGATGCGGCACCTGGATGTCGCACCTTCGAGCGCGTTACACCAGGGAGTGTATCACTCCTTTTTGAAGGTAGGGGAACGGCGGTCTCGCCTCCCTACCTCGGCGTGCGCAGTGCCTTCGGCCTACGCTCCAAGCGCCCGCTCCCCGCGGGCACTCCTTTTTGAAGGTAGGGGAACGGCGGTCTCGCCTCCCTACCTCGAAGTGCGTAGTGCTTTCGGCCTACGCTCCAAGCGCCCGCTCCCTCCTTTTCGAAGGTAGGGGAACGGCGGTCTCGCCTCCCTACCTCGGCGTGCGTAGTGCCTTCGGCCTACGCTCCAAGCGTCCGCTCCCCGCGGGCACTCCTTTTTGAAGGTAGGGGAACGGCGGTCTCGCCTCCCTACCTCGGCGTGCGTAGTGCCTTCGGCCTACGCTCCAAGCGCCCGCTCCCTCCTTTTCAAAGGTAGTGGAACGGCGGTCTCGCCTCCCTACCTCGGCGTGCGTAGTGCCTTCGGCCTACGCTCCAAGCGCCCGCTCCCCGCGGGCACTCCTTTTTGAAGGTAGGGGAACGGCGGTCTCGCCTCCCTAACTCGGCGTGCGTAGTGCCTTCGGCCTACGCTCCAAGCGCCCGCTCCCCGCGGGCACTCCTTTTCGAAGGTAGGGGAACAATAGCGTCGGCGCGTCTTCGGCGCTCGACTCCGCCGTCCGCCTTGTAGGCACCGCCTCGGCGGGACGGCACGTCTTCGGCGCTCGACGACACGTCTTCGGTGCTCGACTCCGCCGTCCGCCTCGTAGGCATCGCCTCGGCGGGACGGCACGTCTTCGGCGCTCGACGACACATTTTCGGCCTCGACTCCGCCGTCCGCCTCGTAGGCATTGCCTCGGGGGGACGGCACGTCTTCGGCGCTCGACTCCGTCGTCCGCCTTGTAGGCATCGCCTCGGCGGGACGGCACGTCTTCGGCGTTCGACGACACGCCTTCGGCGCTCGACTCCGCCGTCCGCCTCGTAGGCATCGCCTCGGCGGGACGGCACGTCTTCGGCGCTCGACGACACGTCTTCGGCGCTCGACTCCGCCGTCCGCCTTGTAGGCATCGCCTCGGCGGGACGGCACGTCTTCGGCGCTCGACGACACGTCTTCGGCCTCGATTCCGCCGTCCGCCTCGTATGCATCGCCTCGGTGGGACGGCACGTCTTCGACGCTCGACTCCGTCGTCCGCCTTGTAGGCATCGCCTCGGCGGGACGGCACGTCTTCGGCGTTCGACGACACGCCTTCGGCGCTCGACTCCGCCGTCCGCCTCGTAGGCATCGCCTCGGCGGGACAGCACGTCTTCGGCGCTCGACGACACGTCTTCGGCCTCGATTCCGCCGTCCGCCTCGTATGCATCGCCTCGGTGGGACGGCACGTCTTCGACGCTCGACTCCGTCGTCCGCCTTGTAGGCATCGCCTCGGCGGGACGGCACGTCTTCGGCGTTCGACGACACGCCTTCGGCGCTCGACTCCGCCGTCCGCCTCGTAGGCATCGCCTCGGCGGGACAGCACGTCTTCGGCGCTCGATGACACGCCTTCGGCCTCGGCTCCGCCGTCCGCCTCGTAGGCATTGCCTCGGCGGGACGGCACGTCTTCGGCGTTCGACGACACGTCTTCATCGCTCGACTCCGCCGTCCGCCTTGTAGGCATCGCCTCGGCGGGACGGCACGTCTTCGGCGCTCGAGGACACGCCTTCGGCCTCGACTCCGCCGTCCGCCTTGTAGGCATTGCCTCGGCGGGACGGCACGTCTTCGGCGTTCGACGACACGTCTTCGACGCTCGACTCCGCCGTCTGCCTCGTAGGCATCGCCTCGGCGGGACGGCACGTCTTCGACGCTCGACGACGCGCCTTCGGCCTCGACTCCGCCGTCCGCCTCTTAGGCATCGCCTCGGTGGGACGGCACGTCTTCGGCGCTCGACTCCGTCGTCCGCCTTGTAGGCATCGCCTCGGCGGGACGGCACGTCTTCGGCGTTCGACGACACGCCTTCGGCGCTCGACTCCGCCGTCCGCCTCGTAGGCATCGCCTCGGCGGGACGGCACGTCTTCGGCGCTCAATGACACGCCTTCGGCCTCGACTCCGCCGTCCGCCTTGTAGGCATTGCCTCGGCGGGACGGCACGTCTTCGGCGTTCGACGACACGTCTTCGGCGCTCGACTCCGCCGTCCGCCTCGTAGGCATCGCCTCGGCGGGATGGCACGTCTTCGACGCTCGACGACGCGCCCTCGGCCTCGACTCCGCCGTCCGCCTTGTAGACATCGCCTCGGTGGGACGGCACGTCTTCGGCGCTCGACGACGTCTCCGGCGCTTCACCGGTTGCTTCATAAGCTTGGCCTCTAGGGTCTACGAGCTATCAGTTGCATCGGCACCCTCGTGCTTGCTGTCAGGGAACGGGGGGCTGGGGTGGTTGATCGCGTCAGCTCGCCCATCGGGACCTCAGCGCTTGCTGTCGAGGGAGTACTGTTGTAGGGGTGGCCCAACCCCCCGTGACTGGGCCGTGCAACTAGTCCAACATGTAATAGGCCCAATAGTGTAGAGGAATATAACAGTGTAAATATACCAGTGTACCCCCATCCTTTGTAAATACTAAGGGGTATAATGGGGATTTCCCATTCTACCCCACTCACATATATATAAGCCCCCAGGAGGGGCAAAGGGGGGATCCTCTCATTATCACTACCTCTCCAGATCTAGCTCTCTTCCTCTTCTACCGACACCCCCTCTCTTCCTGTTTAGCCTGTAGCTACAACAACAGTGGATATGAAACCTAGTGTGTGTGTGTATCCGGGGCGGGGCAGGTCAGGCTTCAACCCACCCCCTTGCCCCAGCCTGCCTCAATGGTGATTAACAAAAATCGCCCTGATTCGGGCAGGACAGATGGAGACCCGACGGGGTGGGTGGGGATGTAGATCTCTGGATAATATGCACTTCAAAGCCTCAAAGGCAGTAAAAGGGTTACCAGCACACATAGGCCATTGATGTGTGGATTACATGCGCACATTACAGTTTTGTTTTTATCTTTAGAGACTAGGGAATTGAACCATAATGTTGCCGTGCTAGCTCAATTGGTCACATGAAGCTCAACAAACTATATGGAGGAAACCTGACACTTGATTCCACCAATCGAGCAGCCGAATGCCACTCCACGGCTCGCCATTGTTGCTCTCCTCCACCCACATTCTTCCATTAGCACCTAGAGATGACCAAGCATGCTTCTACTACAATTTTGAAAAAGGACATGCTAGGGTCCGGATGTACGTTGTACGCTCTTTTTCACCGTCAGATCTAACTTAAAAGAGTTAATCTCAGCTGTTTGATCCGGCGCAACAAAAATCAGTGAGACACAACAATTAAATTGTAAGCATGCAACAAACCTCCACCCTATGTAACAAATACATCAAATTCGCAACTTGATGCAACAAATACGGATTCCTTAATGCAACAAATAGATATCCCTATCACAACAATAATTTACCTTCGTGCAATAAAATCAAAACACAATTGCAACAAATATCTCTTCATGCAACAAATTAAACAATAAATTCATGAAAAATTTGAAAAAAAAAATCAAAATCTCAAAAATCAAGTTGACAACTTGCAAGCTTGTTTATACTATATTTTCATCACGCAAAAAATCCAGACAAACAATCAATATACATTATAAAACCTCAACATTAAAAAACAAATAGTTGCAACATTTCACAACCTTAGATGCAATAATAGAAAAATAAATCTGCAACAAAATAATAAAAGGCAGCAACAATGGGATAGATTTTGCAACAAATAGAGAAAGAGCTACAACAAATTCAAGAAATGTATACAACTAAATAATGAAAACGCTGCAACAGCCGGGACAAATTTAGCAACAAATGGAGAAAAGGTTGCAATAAATTTAAGAAATACATGCAACAAATTTGAGAAATAAATGCAACAACCATACCGGATCTGAACTCATGAGAGGAAAAAGGAGATTGCCAGCCCACGCCATTGCCTCGTCACTGGCCAACCCCTAGATCTGGCGAGGTAAGGCTGCTTGTTGCCCCTCCTAACTATGTTATCTTCCCTAGCTCCTCAACCTCAGTTCCTTCAAGCCCGTCAAGCTACTGGCACAGTGGCAAAAAATTTGGGGACTCAGCGAACTCCGGTCGTCATTGGAAGAAGAGACACCCTGCACGAGATCCAATCCATGATAGATGACCTCCCCTCGAGCTTAAGTGGTGATAGAGATCGCTAGTTCGGCAGCTGAAAGAGAAAAGGGGGACAGAGAGATTCATGGTGGGAGAGTGAGGAATGAATGGATGACTAGATAAGACTTGAACAGTTGTGGTTGAGAATGCATGTGATGGCAAGTGCTGGTCAGGAGGAGGAAGTGGTGTCTGATTTTTTTCTCCCACCAGGACATGGCGGTGAGATGGAGTAGCTATCAGAGGATGCATCTAGAGGAAGCGTGAAGGGTGGAGGTGTAGCACCGATTGGTGGACTTATATGCAGCGACTTGACCAAAGCTCAAGCTTGAGGCATGCGTGGAGAGGGAGAGAAATAAATAGCTAGTAGAAGGTGTGGTTGGATAAAGATAGGATTAGTGGAACTCTGTTGAGTAGATTATTGGACGTGCATATATTTAATTGATCTAAAATAAAGACTAGATGGAAACATACGATTAGAGAGGTTAGGATCAGAAGCCCTCACCATATCAATTCCCTCTTGAAAATGTGATCTACAATGTTTTTGAAAATGTTTCGGACAAAAACCAATACCAAAATTTCCGAAACTACCGGTTTGCGCTAAACGGTCCTGCGGCGAGGAAACGGACAATGCTACTACTTACTTGCTGGGCTGGAAGTGTGACATTTGAATGCACAAATTGGAACATTAGTAACAATGTGAAGGCTGTTACATGTGTCAGCTAGGTTCATGGTGCAATGCCTCAGCACCGTATACCATCGGCATTCAACTCGTATCAGGGGCACAACCGCACAAGTACTATCACAGTTGACCTATAACTGGGTTAAATATAAAAGGTGATAACTATTTTTCCTCTTATCTGGTGATTGAATCATTAATCCAACAAACTTCAGAGGTTGCTGTTAACACTGAACAAATAATCTGGACTGTCAACACTACGTCACTATGTACACACAATCCGGACGTTCCATTCTCAGCAGTCAAGCAAACTAAGCCAAGAATTAAGTACAATATATCGTCGCAACGCAGACCACAATCAGATAATATCCGATTTCCAAACATACACTTGAATTATATATCCGATTCATGCTATTAGCTAAGTATAATTTTATTGCTAAATCTCTCTAATCTTTCTTTAAACATGACACATCCTCTGTTCGCAAGAAAGATAAATAAGGATGCACAATGTAGGACAGAAAAAAGACACCTCGCACTCCACGCTTCATCTCTGTATACAACATATACCACCCACTACAAAAACAATGCTGTAAAAATTGCAGGCCTAAATTCCTGCAAAATCTATTCTCCGAGCAAACGAGATGTTTAACCGCAACCCAACCGGTGGCTTGGTGTCGCCTTGGTTCGCTTCCTCCGCTGTGTCCTTGTGCAGAAATTGATAAATTGGTGCCCACAAATCATGTACTAACCAAAATAGTACAACGAGGGCACTGCGTGTCACGTCATCTTGCTTTGGATTTGCCTGTGCACGTGCACGAGGAACTCAACATAGGAAAGGCCCCCAGGTGCCTTGTCCTCTACCAAAAATGAGCGGAAGAAATCACCTGCAGATGCATCAAATGTTCATTTAGTAAAAGGTTCATGGTACACAACAGTGAAAAGTTTTAAGTGTTATCAGAAGACTAACCAGATGGTTCACCCCTTCTGCATAGTCTCAACCTGCAATACAATCTCAAGGCATCAATGTCTGACACACGAACTGATTAAGAAGTAACCAGAAAGTGCTGAACATACCTCAAGTAAGAACATCTCTGGCGTCTTATTTCATTTACCACTTCATTTACCTTCCTCGAGAGTTCATTGTCAAATTGCTCCAATATCAACTGCAAGTCAAATCATTTGTCAGCTCTGTTAGGAACAAATGATTTCATATGAAGCACACATTAAATTTGTCGGATAGCTAAAAATAATCTGATAGCTAAAAATAATCCTCTTGGAAATGTTCCATATGTGCAATGCAGTGACAATCACATCGGCTTCAAACAAAGAGATATCGCTAATAGACTGACCTGGCTTGGTAAAGCAGCCAAAGAAGACACGCCAAATATTTGTTCGAGGGTGGAAGGGTTTACTATATTTCCTACATAGATTAGACCATCCTCTCCATTTTCCAATAAATAGACTCCATCCTCGCTTACATTTTCACTATTGAGCATAAGGGGACTAGGTATAAGGGAATCATCATCTCCCTGAAAAAAAAGGTGTAAAGAATTAACAACTCATCCCTCTCATTAAAGAAGTTAAAAATTCATGCAGTGGCTTTAATTATTGTAGCAAAAAATTAAGATTGGCTATAATTATTGTAGCAAAAATCTAATATTGACAACTTGTACCCTTGATGTGAGATCATGGATTGGAATCAATCTAGGAAACACCAACGGAACAGCTAACAAAACAGAAATTGAGGAGATGAGAGACATCCAATAGGAACGATCATCCAATCGCCCCTCAGTTCGCAAGCCTATGCTTTTAATCAGTGCTGGAAAAGAGAGTAAAATAATTAGTGTTGCACATGAAAGAAACAATGGAATAGCCTACTTAATGGAAGTTAACATACCTAAAGTATATAAGGGCAGGAGTTTGAGAGCCTCTGGGAGAATCAACTGCCCAGAAGAGGTTACAGATGCACAATATTTACGGTAGGACTGGAGAATATTTGTACATGTATTTGTTACTTCATCCCGAAGATGGCGTACTGGAGCTGTTGGAATGCCATTAGCAGCTGTATAATACACAATGTCAATCTCTACCAGAACATTTCAAACGCCGAAAACTTAACAAGATTGTTTCATTTAAGGCTATCTTGCTCATAAGGTTTTTTCATTAAGCTGAATAGTTACAAAGATATATGAAAAGGATCACCACTGTTTTACCTTGCTTCAGGAAGTATGCAAATTGTGTTTCCAAATCAGCATATCGGAAAAGACTGCTGAGCATATTTGTGCATGGAAGTGAGAGGTTTATGACTCGTATCCTTCTTTGCCCGTATACAGTAGTGTAGAGAAGTGCACACTGAAAGATGCGAGGTATAGCAAGTCAGTAACGTTTTATAATGATAAAAGTGATGACCAGAGAAAGTAATCCAATAGAAAATCCATACTTCATGCTAGATGATTCAGATCATTACCGTGACAACCTTGATCATTAGCATACACACAAGTGAGATGGGGCAAGTGATATAGTCTTATAGACAAGGAAAAAGTGCTCAGTTTGAGAAATCCTACCAGTATTTCTAAAAACCAGGCATACAAATTGCATTTTATGATAAACATGAAAAATCCAAGACGGGCACTTGACAAGTTTTACACCAGTAACCACACTTATCAAAACAGACCTGGACATGACCTGGGCAATGCAATGTTTTTTGGGGATGTTGACACGCGAAAGGCAACAGTTCATTGGAATATTGGTCAGACCAGTGGGTCACCACTCACCAGTCTACTAGTAACTAAAGCCCTATTCAATCTTCATATTAGTTTAGTTTTCATTACTGAAATTTCAACCAGAATATATTCTAGTTACAATCTGAGCACTCATTCCAAACAAAACATCTTTTTAACAAGTACAAATGCAAACTAAGTTTGATTGGAATCTTTAATCCTACCATCAAGAAAATTGAGGTCATGGTGTCAAGCAAGGTTCCAAAAACCAGAACCGAAAGAAATCCCGGTCGACGGCCAGTAATGGTAACCGGGCGGTTACTGGTTGGTTACCGGAAAAACGGTAAAAAACCAGTCACAATTTGAAAATCAAAATTTGAATTTTGAGGTGTTTTGAAACCGGTAACCGGAAAAATCGACCGGTAACCGGAAAAACCGGTCAAAATTCAAAAAAAATTCATACCTACCGGTTTTTTCGGTTACCGGTCTCCACTGGTAAAAACGGTAACCGGCGGTTATCAGCCGGTAACCGTCGGGATTTTGAAACCTGGTGTCATGTAATTGTACAATATTACATCGTAATGTTTTTAAAGACAAGATTTAGGACATGTATGATGCAAATTTTAATTGTGTATCATCCGATTTTCCTAGTGAGTCAATGACACTCTTAGATATTGCTAAAAATACATTTAGAATGTCAAAGGAACCTTTTTTCATTCATAAAAATTCTTTACATACTTATTGAACCATTTGAAGTCTATGGATGTTTATTAAGACACAATTATTCAAATTATTATTAATTAAAAAACAAACAACTTTTTCACCATGCTAGGTCAAATAGTTGACAAAAAGCTGGCCAAGTCAATGATTTCTGTGGGGTCAATTGCATCTGGTTCTCATAACTAAGCTAGTAACTGGCTGGGACTACTGGCAAATCAGCAGTCTTTTCTCATAGCAGTTTACCACAGCCTAGCAAAAAAGTGGAGCTTTATTCTGGATGATATGGAAGTGTTAGGACATGTTTGGTTGCTTTGGTTGCTAGCATGATTATTAAGTCGTCGACTTGTCGTCCGGTCAGCTTGGTAGTTTCTGACTGGAATGTTTGACTTGACTTCCTGAGAAAGTCAAGCGACTTGAAGGACGTGTCGTCCGATCGTACCGTCTAGTCGTCGTCGATCCTCTACTAGGTGCTCAACTTGGCCAGCAGCGACGGCAATAAAAGGGGCCAATCCTGATTTGGAGAGGCAGCTGAAAAACAGTGTTACCAGGACACATGGGTGTCAGAATCTAACTTGGATTCGGACGTCCGATTCAGCAAACTTTAGAAATTAAGATTTCAGGATTCATCTAATATATATATTTAGGGAGATCTAAATAGGAAGAAATCCATTAAGAAGGGATCTATTCGTAATTCTTAGGAACTTCGAGAACTAAATCACAAAAAAAACCCACCCTCCCCTCACTACATAACCCCACCTAACCCTAACCCTTTCCCACCTGACCCCACGCCGTCTCCCACCTCGGCCCCGCCACCTCCCACCCCGCGCCTCTCTCTTCCCTCCGCATCGTTCCCTTCCCTTCGCGCCGCCACCTCCGCGTTGTGCTCCACCTAAGCCTCTGCTCCTCCAACGCCAACGTTGTGCTTCTTTGATGGAGTCCTTGCTCCGCCGACACTGTGCGTCTCCCGTCGGATTCCTCTCCTCCGCCAGTCCGCCGATGCCGTGCATCCCAGTGGCTCCACCACCTTGGTGCCGCCTGGCTGCCACGGCTGCCTGGCCAACCACCATGCCAAGCCTGCATCCCGTCGTGTCGGACGCGAGTAGACGCACCAAAGAAATTTTGGACACGCACGTCCCGGTAACACTGTTGAAAAACCCTAGCGTGGCCTCCTTGTCGTGCAAGCGCAGCCTCTGTCGCCAGCCACTAGGTTTGTCTCCAATCCCCCCCCCCCCCCCCCCCCCGCGGCAAGTCCCCACAATATTAGTAGCAGCGGCACTCAATTTGATCAGGAACACTTTTGTAGCATGAAGAATCAAATCTAATGTGTAGACTAGTAGCTAGTTAGCTACTATTTGTTGATCTGCATCTGCATGTTATGATTGATCCCACTAGCAATACACTAAATCACTAATACACTAAGTTTATTACTTTATTTACATCTTCAAATTCAATCTTCATTCTCGAATGCAGGGCATCATGGAGCCCGAGGGATATATGAACCCATTGTATGATCCATCTAAGGATCCTGCTCAGAAAGCCAACTCCAAAGACCTAGCATGGAAGTACGGATTTTGGCCGGACTTGAGTAACAAGGATATCGTGCAGTGTACCCTTTGCGACAGGAGGATGCATGCCGGAGTCAGAAGGTTGAACCAGCATTTAGCGGGGGGTTTTGGAGATGTGGAAAGATGTTCCAAGATAACAACGCAACAACGACCATCATGAAAGGGATGTATGAGTATCTGAAAAAGAATAGGAACAAACCCGTCGAGCTAGACGATGATGATGTTGTAGGTGGGGAAGGAGGTGATGATACCGAAGTCAAGGAGGTGATGATACCAAAGTCCAAGTACATTCATCTATGGGATCCACACCCATAGTTGAACATTGCACAAAGAGAAGGAAGAGAAAAGGTGTTGATATGCATGTGGCTGATTTTTTCTATGAGTGTGGAGTACCATTCAACATTGTCTCGTCAAGGGGTTAGGAGATTATGGTGGAGTCTATTGGACAGTATGGTAACCTATTGGTCCTAGAAGGTGGAGAGGAAGAAGAGGGTGGCGCTGGACCTGCTGATGGAAACTGAAATGATGGTCATTTGGAGTTGGATGACCTTGACTTGGATGACATTTGAGTGACGTGTATGGTGGTGATTATCATGATCAATGGGCCTTTACTTTATGCTTTTGCCACTTGAACTTCTATTATGTTGTTTAATTTCCACTTGGAACTCTATTATCGTTAACTTGTTATGGACTATGGACTTATGGAGTGTTGTTTGATTCACTTTTGCTCTATTATGCATTTATGCTTAATTTTTGTTGCTGCTAATATGTATCTTTCAATTGTACTCCTTAATCCTTATCTTAGCATGATGTTGTTTGGAATTAGCGTAGGGCCTTTCTAGGTATTCTAAATTCTGAGCCATTTCCTAGCAGCTCCTTTGTGTTTTGATTGATTCTTGTTGAAGCACCTTTGCGAATGGATGCACAAGAAATCCATTAGTCCATTGTTTTGATGTAAATATGCAATCCTTTAAAAATTTGGAATCCTATAAACATGAGTTTCTCAACCAAAAAAAAACTTGTTCAGAGATATTCAAGTCATTGACTAACATTTTTGCCTACTATGTTTGGCTCGGTTATTTCATAGATGCATTTTGGTGGATGAGCAGGACAATGTTGTTGGCCATGATTCAAAATACTACTGTAAGTTCAATTCAGTTCTTATTTGCATATTTAGTTAAATTCTCTGTCCTGTCAATATTGCTTTGGATCATCTGACGATCAGTTATTGATATATGACTTGTCATTTATATGGATGTAGGCCATTTGATGGAAAAGATCGAATCTGAGAACCTGCTCCCCAGGGCTTTCAGTGTATTCCTTTTCAACTCAAAATATGAGCTGCTACTTCAGGTTTGCATAAGCATCAGTTGACTTCTATGATCTACCATCTATGTTGGTGTCTCTGGCTTTTAAGTCTGGAATTAGTTTTGTACTTCTGTTTTCTGTACACGCTACACATTCCATTTCTTTATACAAGGACATACAAGCATTCAATCCTTATGCTACTGTCCTGTGTTTATATACTGCATAGGTTGCTAGATTGTCATGCGGTTAGCAGACAAAGGATGTGGATTCCAAGAAATACATTCATCAAGATTCAAGAAAGATATGTTGGGATCCTCTTCAGGTTATCATGTTCATTCACTTCACTGTTGTTTTGCTTTAAGCATCCCACAGATGAAGCATTTGCATAAGCATTCACTTCACTCATTAGTTCATTGGTACTTAGTAGAGCAACTAGCAAGCAGTAGACCTGAGTCTAGGGACTAGTCGGTCAACTAGTCGACCAAGTTGCCCCTTTGGCGACTCGACTCAACTTTACGACTTAATAACATTGGTTGCTAGCCATAGTACGGCAAACTTTTTGTGCTAAAGTGTGACGTGCCAATGTTTTTGTGGCTCAAAAATCGTACGCCACAACTGTGGCACAATATGACAAAAAATTGTGTCTATGACAGGTGGGCACTAGGATAAGATTTTGTAGCATGCCAAGTGTGGCATCAAACCAAACACTAGCCTAAGGTTGCCTAACTGGGTTGTGGCACATTGTGGCAATGAACCAAACATGCCCTTAATACTCATGTGATGTTGCACCTTCTCCAATAAGATACATTATTTCCCAGTCCAAGCCTAAAATTTTGTTGAGCTGAGGATTTTTCCGGACACAGCATTCTCAACTATTTATGATCAGACTGTAGTACTTCAGCACTGAGAGGATTAGGAACATATAACAAAATTTAACCATGAAATAAATTGTTTGAAACAAAATTGGGCAGCCAAGCAAGGAAAATAAAAGGAACTTCCAGTCTATTTCATAATTACCTGGAAACCACATTCTGAATTTTCTTGTAACTTGTCATCATGCTTAAAGGTGACCATTACAGTTTTGTCAGAGTCAATCTGCATCATGAAAATCTCTTTTCAGGATAGGCAATGGAGGGAAATATAAAACAGAAAGAGATTCTGTGTAGTGTAAGCATGAAATGCAAGGAACTTTCATTTTAAAGACACAATGCCAAGAAATTCAGGTCTATCATTAGAATCTAGTCTGACCTCCTTCAGCAAGAACATAACATGCAACATTATGACAAGCATTGGATTATAGAAGGATTCATACACATATTCAGTTTCAGCAACAGTGCTAATATATGTATTTCTATTGTTTATGTAACCAAATTCATGTCAACAACAAATTCTATAGGCAAAGCTTCAGTTAACAATTACTGCAGAAAATTTTTAAACCAATTTTACTCTGTATCAGTCTTAATTACTGACCGATGGAAGATCAATGTCAGTAGGAACACGCTTGCAGAAATTGCCGAAATAGTCCTGAACTTGGAGGCCCTGATGGAAAATAGAGAAGGAAACAAGTCATGATCAAAGTATAACATAAAGCACTTAAGAACAATGTTCTGACATTAAGCCCACCTGACTGCACCTGACACGCATAACAGCCTCAAAACCCTGAGGTCTACTGATATTCCATCTGAGATCGTTGAAGAGCTTGGCCGGATCTGAAAGAGCAGAAAACGGATAGTAGTAGTAAACCTGCAAAGGAAATATTTAAAAGAAACAACATCAGAAACAATCACCATCGAAATGCGGCTTAAAAGAGTACAGCACTGGGATGCGAAAATAAGGACATAACAAAAGACACAAGCCACTTAGATATGCAATGAAGAATTCAGTACAGCAAGGCCATGTTAGGTTCTCTTGCCCACCTGGGCAATGCCTACAACTCATCTTTGCCAATAAGGATATCTATTTGGTTCCTTATCTTTGACAGGAAATCTTGCCTGAGCAAGAGAATTCTTGCCAGTGATTAAGAGCCAAACCCATTCATCCACAGCCAGATTAGCTCTTCCACACAGGTTAGGATTATTTGCTGCATCTCCGTCAAGTTGGATAGCAAATTGAACATGCAAACCTTGCTTATTACATAGCATGCCAGAGAATTAGAATATTTAGAAAAAACTACTGTTCATTCTCACAGCATATTTCATCTGTATGATTTCTTGACAAGACAACCAAATGCTTCCCTCTACACGGCAACATTGCCCATAGACTAGTTGGCCCTGATGGACAATAGCCCGTGGCCCATCTTTTGGCCAAGAACTAAACATGCCCTAAATGTTTCAGGTACATCAAAATTTGAAACCAACATACTCATTAAATGACTAGTGCATCACAAAAAAGATAGAAAACTCACACCAAAACACTAAAACTTCAATTGTCAAATTCATTTGAGATAGAAAGATATTATGTTTGCACTTTCTACTAGCAATGTTCAAGAAGGCGCTAGGCGGGCGGCGAGGTGGGGCCTAGCGCCTAGAGTGCCTAGACGGGGCCTAGGCGGTGGAATTAAAACTATGATTTATTAATTTTTATTTTATTTTTTCCTTAGCCTATTTAATCTTTAGAACTATTTATACATATAACCGGCCCACCAGCCCATTTCCACCGGCCTTTGCCTCTCCTCTCTCTCCCCGTTCACTTCTCAGTTCTCACCGCTTCGCACGCCCCGGCCCCGCGTTCTCCCCCCGTTACCTCTTCTCTCTCTCCCCTCGTTCTCACCGCTTCTCTCTTTCTCTCCCGCACGCCTCCCCTCCCCTCACCTTTGCTCTCTCCCCCGCTCCCCTTCTCCAATGTCGTCGCCGCCGCCTCCCCTTCTTCCCAAGCGCCACCTCGCCTTCTCCCCCAACGCCGCCGCTGCTCCAAATCCGACGGCAGCGACGGCAGAGGCAGCAGATCCGGCTGCGGCGACGACGATGGCTGACAACACGTGAGCTGACAAGACATCTCCAGGTGCCTCTCTCTCTCCCCCTAGAACACCTTCCGTCTGCCCTAGACCCCGCCTTTGACCCCGCCGATGGCCGCCTTTGACCGCCGACGGCCGCTTAGGCGGGCTCGCCGCCTAGCTCACCGATTTTGGGCAAAGCGCGGCGGCGGAGCTCCGCCCAGCGCCTAGGCGGCCGCCTAATGCCGCCTTTTAGAACACTGTCTACTAGCATGTAATAAAACCTTAGCTGGAAGTATAGAAATTGATAATGCAATCTACGGGCCTATATCTAGCAATGGTCTCTTGTGAAATTACTAATATTTAACATTATCCGCAAGTAATTGGGAGAAAGCATACCCGGCCACCTGTAGTATTGGGAACAACAGATATCGAAGCTATATCAACATATGCTTGTGTGGTGAGGAACACATCCACACAGACCTGAAAAGGGGATAATATAAATATATAATTATAGAAGAATGTGCCATTACGGCATGGCAACAAAAGAAAATCTCAAGCACTTACGGAGCTAAAGTACCATACCTGATACTCAGCAAATTCTAGTGCCATCTCCTTGAGAGTTTTGTCAACAGGCTGCAGAAGCTTATGGGGTTCCTGAGAACCGCAAAATTATAACAGTATATTAATTGAGACATTTCCAATACAAGGAACATGCTATGCTGTTGATGAGACAAATATACAACAGTAGATCTTATTTGTACGCTAGTAAACAAATGTAAAATGAGTCTATGAAACAAGTTATACCTTATCACCAGTGGAAACATTTGCTCTACCTTCAGCTTCCCTAGCAGATAACGAACCAATCCCAAGTGATGGCAGCACTGCCAAAAAATACAACATTGTTAACAAAGCAATCTCTTTTATTTTGTGAGACAAAAAAGAACAGTAGAAAATTCCACTAAAGTAAAGAATTTTGGGTAAGCACTGCCAGTAACTAAAATGAATGCCGAATACATAACTTGCAAAAACTTACATATGTCCATTTCGGGGCAAACACTATCCAATTTCCATTCACTCAGTAAAAATTTGCAACATTGGGCAACCTAAAGCCAGAAAGAACCAAAATAGAAAAGAACTCCTAGGCTATTTAGGAATTAGGATACCTGCCTGACTTTTTTTTTAAAAAAAAAAGCAGACCAAAATCTCAATTGAGTAAATTTCATGTGCAGACAGAAACTATTTGAAAAATGCAGTATGGCTTCTGTAGACCATCTAAACAGGGTGTTTTGAAAACCGGCGGTTACCGCCTGGTAAACTGGAACCGGAACACCTCTAAACTGCGCATCTTCTACTCAAAAAGGTATATAACAGCTTCTAAGACATGTTTCACACTTCAAATCTTGAAAAAAAATGAAATTCATAAATTTGAAAACCCTAAACCGGCCAAAACCCGACAGATTTCGCCTGGTTACCGCAAACCAGCCTGGTTCCGGTTTTTCTCTGGTTTCCGAGATCTGAAACCCTGCATCTAAACTCCTTATGTGAACTGGCCTGCATCTAAACTCCTTAACGCAGGACTGCCATCCCAATCTGGTAGTAAACTAGTAATAACAGCCAGATATATTTCCTAAACCACATTGCGGATATGTTCACCATTACGAATGCAATAGCGATAAAATCAAATTCCAACCAAATGAAAATGAAACTCACTATATCAGCATGTGTCTAAATCATAAGTCCCCAAAAGAACAAAGGGATCAGCTACAAGAGTATGTGCAAATGCATCTTGAAACTGTCTTTGACTAGTTACTAGGTATACCTGACTGAAAAACAAGTAGCTTCCCACCAGTAGATTTCATAGCCAGGAAGCCAGCCTGCAGAAATAGAATAATCAGAACAAACTGTCCAATCAACCATGTGAGTGCTATGATGTAAGACAAATAAAATACCATAAGAGTGCTTACAATAAAAATGATGAAATTGGTGAATACCTAGATAAGACATCATACCAAATAGAAATAATACAAGAAAACCAAAAAAGAAAGATCAAACTAGTACCTTCATAGCTGCTCCGAAAGCAG
Organism: Dendrocalamus latiflorus; assembly: GCA_017311315.1. Lineage (NCBI taxonomy): Eukaryota > Viridiplantae > Streptophyta > Magnoliopsida > Poales > Poaceae > Dendrocalamus > Dendrocalamus latiflorus. The sequence continues at coordinate 2,318,006 of CM029645.1, forward strand.
AATCAGCAGCCCTATTATTCTCAAACATGTTCGGGATGCTTTCCAGCAGCTGCTCCAGATTCTCACGGCACTAAAACGAAAAAAAGGAGATTCAGAAATGTATTCGAGCACAAATAACCGCAAATTTTATCTGTTTGAATGCAAACCTCAGAAACTGGAAGAATCAGGTCTGTTTGAAGAGGTGTATATACATCTTGCACATCAGGAACGATAAGCATCAAAGGCTGCAAGGGAAAGGTCAAATGGGTGGTTAACATGTTCCAGATTTTAAAAAAGGTCAAATATATAATATGATTCACGCAGAACAAAACTGTAAGGAATAATTTAAAAAAGTTTCTCTGGCACGCTTGAACTGCATTAAGAAAGAGGCAATAACAGATGGCATAAAATACAAGAAAAAAAATTAACCATACTATACATTTCTATATGTATATTGCACTGTCTCTTCAAATATCAAATAGAACATATCCAAAGTCAGATGCTCACATGGCAAAAAATAACTACTGTCAAATCCAATCAATTTGGTTCCCCGGAAATTATAAAGAAAATAAGACAAAATTCACATTCCACTATTCTAATCCAGAAGCTGATGACAAGCTTAAAGAAAATGCAAGCTATAAGTAGATCTCTCATATGCCAAAGTTCGAAGCACTGTTGTCAAGATTATGTGAAAGAAAATGTGGACAGCTTAGGTATGCAATACCTGCTGCTGAGCACGTTTAAGACTGTAAAAGTGAATAGCAGAATCAAATGTGGCAATTCCAACCATTGTTCGAGGACCTTCCTACATAAGACAGAGAAAAAAAGATAAGTGACTTCCCAAATCCCAAATCAACTTTAACGTCTTAGACATTCATTATGCAAAGGAAACTAATCCATCCGGTCACAAATTATAGCCACTTTGGGAATCGTGTGGTTAAATGTTTTGATCTTTGACCAATAGTATCTTTCTAAATATTTAGATTATAGCAAGAAAATTATATGAGTACATCGTTATTGAAAAACAGTTTCATAAGGTTATACCTTTATCACTGATACAAATATATTGAGGTCAAAGCTGGTCTTGGAGACAGCAAAAAGTCAAAAAAAACACCAAGAGTTTTTTAATGGAGTGATAAATAAACAACAATAAGTCTGTCAATTACTAATATTATTTGCATTTACTCCAACGTTTATCCAAACTTGCAATTAAATCTGGTTGTTCTACTTCTACCTTGGGAATGAACTCATAATTTTCTTTTATTCAAGTTATGCCAAGAAACAAAACAATAATGTTGACAGAATTCCTACTCCACTATAGATCTCCTGACTATATGCTCAACAGTAAATAGAGTAACAATAAATAAAAAAGATCATAGTATCATGAAGCTATTTATCAATATTCAACACTAACTAAACAATCAAAAATCAAAATTAAAGACATTTTTTTATCATACAATTTTAGAAATACTACATTGATAATTCAGGCAGTCATAAAAGTGATGCTTACAAATGAAAACATACAAGAAAATACAAAAGGCAGAAATTTTCCTGCACTGAGTGCTTCCATAAGATTGGTACTGATGGTAGCTAGTTCATTATGATTGCAATTAACCTAAGTTCAGCTAACACCACACTAATACTATGGTAATGTTATTTATATGTTTGGTGAAATAGAGTCCTGTAGACATTACTTACCGGCAGATCTGAAATAGCCTGGGAAATTGCACTGCAAGCAGCAGCAGTTGCACCAGTTTGTATAGCATTCATGGAGACATCAATAAGGAAGAAATATACAGCAGGCATTGGATCACGAACCTGAAAGTTGATTATGATGAGTCTTATTTAATGGTATATAAACAAGAAACTAGAATGCAACAGCATGGCAGTAGTTGTCTGATGAAAATTATACTTCGTGTGGGCCTACAGCCTACAGGTCCAAGTTTCATTAATATGCCAGCTTTGTCTAAGTGAACTGAATGCAGGCAAGAAAAAATCGTTGATAAGATGCAGACTTGCAGGTATAGAAAATCCAAGTTTTACAGAGGCACTAGTTATGCATACTACAATGCATATATTGCAATGAGTTCACACATCAGGTAAGCACAAACCAGAAACTCCTTGGTAGCAACAAATTCAACAGTTCCTCTGCATAACTCAGGCCTGTCATCAGCATCACGGCGCCTACCATCAGGCCCTAAATTGCACATGTACTCCCTAGGAGTATCATTGCTAAATCCTGCAGAGTTAGTGTATTGTGTTAATTATACATGAGAAAAGTACATTGTTGGTCTCTAAACTTATCGGTGGGGTTTACATTGGTCCCTAATCTAGGAAACTATCCAATCCGGTATTTAAACTTATTTAAGTGGGTCATCGGAGGTCCAAAAGAGACTAGGCTGGTCGATCGCTAACGTAGACGGTTGACCGTGACGTAGACTTGCCAGTGTGGCTCACGTGTAGCGGTCGATGAGGGATTTCCCTAATCCCTAATTCCCCACTCCGCGTCCACCACCTCCGACGAAGGTGCTACATGGCCGAGTGTCGACCCGCCCCCGCCTCCTCCGCGCGTGCACCTCCCGGTCGTCCGTGCCACCGAGCCGCTTGCCTTCTTCCCGTGTCGCTCGCGCCCTCTTTACTCCTCGCTGCGCGCTCCTTGCCACCCTTGGCCTTCGCGTCACCCCTGCTCCTCCAAAGCGCCCACCGCACGCGCCATTAAGGCGCCCAACGGCTAAATCCCCCCTCTCGTCTATTTAAGCCCTGGCCATGCCTTCACTCCCACCGCCCCGGCCGTTCCTCGCTCCTCTGAGCTCGCTACCACCCCGCTGGAGCCACTGTCGGCCGTCGCCGCCGCCAACTCCGCTCGGTGAACTCCGGACCCCGCCAGGTGTTTCCTTGTGTTCTCCATGCCCGACTCTCCCTCTCACTGCGCCTAATTGGATCCTCGTCCCTCGCAGACCGCCGGCGGCTTTCATCTTCTTCGGCTCCAATGCCCCACCACCTCGTCGCTCCACTACCTCCCTGTTCAATCGCCCGCTCGTGGAGCTTCACTCGAACGTCCTGAAGCCACCCCGACCCTAGCCCAGCTCCCTCTTCCCCTCCAGCGAGCCCGCACCATTGTCCACCTCATCGCCGACCAACTCTTTGTAGCCAGCCACCTCCAGGCCTCCCTGAGCTCTCCTCTCTCTCCCGGTGAGCTCCCGTCCCCCTATAAATGCTCTCCCCGACCGGAATTGGCCTCAGGTGCCTCGCTCCGCCGTGGTGCCATGGTCACCGCCGCCGCCACCTCTTAAGACCATCGTTAGTTGCCGCTAAGGGCCGAATTGGGCCATGCCGCCTTGCCCATATGTGTGCACGGGCCCCAAGGACCCATTTCGGCCATTGCCGCCGGCCGCTGCCGCTTCCTTCGTTGCCGACAAGCCTCGCCCCTCGTCAGCAAGGGAAGACCCCTTGTAGCGCCATCATTAGCGCTTAAACACTTTCATTAGTGGCTAATGAAGTCGTTAAAAAGGGTTAAACCCGCTGACATGTGGGCCCCCTCCCCGTTTAAAATAATTGTTAGAATGACAAGTGGACCCGTCGTTTTAAAATTCTTTTAAAACCCGTTTTTAAATCTTGGGCCACTGACATGCGGACCCCATCTACTGTTTGCACAGTAACATGGCCCTACATGTCAGTCTCTGGCCCTTTTCTTTAAAGGAAATAATTAAAATCTAATTAAAAGCTATGGGCCTTACCTATCAGCCTCGTTGACCGCCGCACATGAGCCACGTTGGCGAGTCCACGTCAGCGGTCAAGGCCAGCCCAACCTCTTTTGGACCTCCGATGACCCACTTAAATAAGTTTAGGTACCGGATTGGATAGTTTCATAGATTAGGGACCCATGTGAACCCCACTGACAAGTTTAGAGATCCACAGTGTACTTTACATTGATTTCAATAAATATGACAGGCTTAACAAAATAGAAATATTCTTACCGACAAAATGGATAAGTAAACTAGCAGAAAGAGAACTAACATCTAAAGATCAAGTTACAACAAGCATTAAAGATGATTGGCTGCATATCAGAGCAAAGCACCTTTCTCTTGCAGAGGCAGCTACCGAATATTTAGAAGGTTAATGGCTACTTTGCGATTGCTGTGCTGTGCTATACTACGCTCTGGAATCTAGTTAGTTACAAGAATATGTACTAATTCCAGTAAGATTTTGCCGTTAAGGCTCCACAAAAGATGCTTTACTAAATGCTACATCCAAACGTAGAAAATAAATAAGTGATTTTGAAAAGCCACCACAATGCCAAACAGAGCCTAACTGCAGTCATAGCTACCAAACAATAAGCTTCTAGAAAGCAAACTAATAAATAAGATTGAAATGGATGTATCTTTAGCCCTTACCGCATAAATTACAGATAAAATGCCTCCCTTGATCAATAAATCTCATAAAAGGATTTATGTATGCTTTGCAACGAGAACACCGAACAGGTCCCATATCTCCAAAGTCCACAAGCTAAAATATGGGAAAAATGAGTCAAGCACAAAGTAGCAACGAAGAAACTTATCCATCATATTACACTGCTAAAACGACATTACTGATTAAATTAACAAATGATGGAGCTTAGATGTACACTAGAAAATTGTTGGAATGTGCTACTAATAGTTTAATACTGCTCCTGGAAATTAGAATGCAAGTTCAGTGAACCTTAAAAGAAACCAGTAACCAGCCTGTAGATTATCTAACCCACGAGCCTGCAACCAAACACTTATGTAGTTACATGCCTCAACAGGAACATCAGATTACAGCCATGACCAAGAATAACATTATGCTTCCATATGTTGTTCGTAGGTCACGGTGTGCTTGTAACTTTGCATATCTCAGTGTGATTACAAGTTTAACCACACATGATGACCATGTTATTAGAATTTATAACTAAGGTATGGTCTTAGAATCATGAGGTCAAATGCAAAGTAAAACTGTACGTGTGTTGACCAATGTCCAATAGTAGCAATCCCTAGTTTTCTTGCTCTTTGTGGCAAGCTGATCAACACTGGATGCATGTACCAGTACCACAATACTGCATGGTACAAATATTGATTAATTACACAGTCAGCCAAAGAGGTGACAGACTGACAGGATTGACCATTTGTATTGGCACACCTAAGCTAAAAAGGGCAATACTACTTTGCAGGTGATGTAGGCAAGCCAGGTTACAGTTGACTGCGAGTTATAAAAAGAGTAAAGTCCATTACCGGTCCTTAAACTTTTTATGCTGTGTCATCCCGGTCCACAGACTTTTAAAGTATATCATCCCGGTCCCTAAACTTCAAAATGTGCCATTACCGGTCCTTAAACTTTTTATGCTGTGTCATCCCGGTCCATAGACTTTCAAAAGTGTGCCATTACAGCTGGACCCGTAACAGGTGGTAATGGCACACTTTGAAAGTTTAGGGACCGGGATGGCATACTTTAAAAGTCTATGGACCGGGATGACACAGCATAAAAAGTTTAAGGACCGGTAATGGACTTTACTCTTATAAAAATAAATTAGCAAAACATTTTAGGATCAGGCTCATAGCAACACCGAACAGTTGTGTTTATTACAATAACTATCAAATAGGCCATCTATGTATGAAATTTGCTGAATATATGTCCAAGTAGAGTGTTTTCTCTAGGTGAAAAAAAATGACATAAAGTACCTGAATAGGTTCCTCAGATGGGTGAGGAAGAGCAAAAGGCTGAACCATCAGAGCTAAAGGCATGCCCGACGTTGTCAAGAGGTCACCTGTACAAGGTATCTGATAGCACGTATATTAGCAGTGATTTATAAAGAAACAAATTTCCCAGAGTTACAAGGAAAAAATGAAGATTGAAAGATACCTGACTCACGGTGCACCGCATCACACGGGGACTACAGTTCCCAGTGTCCTTCACAATAAATTCACTAGACGCAGCCTGTAATCAACAACACTACTTTTACATAAGACAAGAATTGTTTTCCGGCTCCAATTAGAATGATAATAGACACCCATTTACATAAATATAGCTGTAAGACATACCGGGGGAACAGTTGCGTGGCCACCTTGGCGGGTCTCAAATATGATGACTGATGTTTCAGCCATTGGCCGTGGAATTTGATTAGGGTCAATTTTGGATGGGGTTGAGACCTGGGTCCCGGCATGGGGAGAATATGGAATGGTTGGGGTGGTAGGGGGAGGCAACCCTTGGCCTAGTGTGTTTGGTGGCATGGCACCGAGTGTGCCCGGCATTCTCATAGGTGGTTGCATAGCACCAGACCCAGCTCCCTACAAATAATTTGATCAAGAGTGTCACAGGGACAGCTTCAAAGGTTCCAAGCATCACAAGAGTTGTGACAATTCATTTCAGTTCTTGGCTTCTTGCAAACCAAAAAAAAACATATGCAGGAAAAAAAACTTTTTTAAAAAATGTCCTAGACAATATCCATGGTGTCAAACTTTTATTCTCAAACATGTAATCTACGTTGAAATTATAACTACAGAACCCATGTTCCATGCAACACTAGAAATTTACGTGTTGGATCACATGATTGAATTATAAACCACTAGAAGAAAATTTTAGTAAAAAATCCAATATCTTTCTTAGATAGGTATATAGGTTCAGTCAATCATCATAAGGTACATACAATCCGATGAAAAATAGCAAATTGTTAATAATTGGAACAAAAGAGCTAAAATTTTCCTTACGCATACAACACTAAAAAGGCCTCTAGAACAGTATGCTTCAACCTTTCCACATGCCACCCTCCCCTCACAAACATTTCATCTTTCCGACATAACAACTCAAGATAAAGCTTTGAGCACCTGTGACTGCCACAACGGAGGCCCAAACGCCGGTGCATTAGCCCTCGGTGGTCCCATGAACGGTGGCTGCTGTATCACAGGCGCCGGTTGTGCGGCAAAAGGTGGCTGAGCACCCGGCCATGGACCCGGCCCACCGAACGGCGGTGCTGGCTGTTGCTGAGCCCCAAAATTCGGCGGCTGCTGAGCCCCAAAACTCGGCGGCATCGCTTGCGATGACGCTATCCCCGTAGCCGAGGGAGGTCCAGAGAACGCCGGCCGCGGGGCAACAAACAGCGGTGGCGCTGGTTGAGACCCCACAGCAGGAGGCCCACCGAACGGCGGAGGCTGGGAGACCGCCCCAGGGGGGCCACCGAACGGCGGGGCCTGGGAAACCGCACCGGCAGGACCGCCGAACGGAGGCGCCTGTGACACCGCAGAAGGAGGCCCGCCGAACGGAGGCCGCGACTGGGACACCGCCCCTGGGGGCCCAATAAACGGAGGCGGCGGCTGGCGGACTGCCCCAGGGGGCCCACCGAACGGAGGGGGCTGCGACGACGCCGCCGCGGGAGGCCCACCTAAGGGCGGACCGGGCTGCGGGGGGGACGCCGTCTGCGCCCGCACGAACGGCAGCGGTGGGGCGGGCGGGCTGCCGGGGAAGGGCCCGGAGGTGGTCTGCGCCGGCGCCGACGCGCGGATCGCCGACGGCGGGGCCGGCTGCGGCGTGAGCCCGCGTGGAGCGCCGGGGGGCGGGGGCCCGCGGGAGATCTGGAGGTTGGAGAACGCCGCGGGAAGGGCGCCCCCCGGGCCCTGGCCCGGCGCGCTAGGGTTTTGCGCGGCGAACGGCGGTCGCGACGACGACGACGACATGGATCGTGGCGAGATCGGGGTATGGGAAGGAAGGGAAGGTGTCGAGTGTTAGGACATCGATCCAAGCAAGGATCGAAGCGTTTCGTCCCGATCTCGTGCGGTGCGGGTGGCCTAGCACGGGACGTTCTCAAACTCCCTCGGTGCACCACGTGCGTTACGTGCACCAAAACTCTCTCTCTCTCCAAACCGACCCCGCATGTCATTGTAGAACGGTCCGGGTGTTGTCTGTATGGCATGTGGACCAGCGGTTTGGATGGACCCACATGGCGGTCAATGTCCTCGGAGGGTTCGCTCCTTTGGGAGCCTGGACCGGGTGTTTGTGAAGTCCATGACGTGGCGGGAGGCTATTGGGTGGGTTGCGTGGAGGATCACGACGGATCGTACGAGGTGCGTGTTGAGAAAAACGATCTCCGACGCAATCAACGTAATTAATAATCACCATAGAAAAAAACATATAGAGAACGAAGTCTTTATGAAATTTTATTTCTATTCTTTTTATACATAGACTTATCTATTTATAGCTAAAATCTCTCAGTGGTAATTTGGTATTAGCTCACAAATTAACCTTCTACGTTTTGTAACACTTCCCTTTGGACAAATACCATGACATACATATGACACATAACTCCTCCCAAAAACCCAGTGGAGAAAAGAGATGAAGAAAAAGTGCATCGCATCCATTTCTCGTGTCGCACTTATTGCCTCATTAAAAACATTCACGTGAGAAAATTTCAGGAAAACTCACAAAAGAAACGGTCCGAAGATGCTGCTCCTCTTCTTCACGGTGCACGTCAGAAAGAAGAGTCGACGAAGTTCAGATAGTGCAACACAACAGCACACAAATTCTCAAGAGGAAGAGAATGGAGGCATCTAGATTTTTCACCCATACTCTGGACGTCTCCAGCATATATAGACAGACTGATAACTGATATGATTAAAACAGTCATTTACCCTTTGATAACTGACATATTTAACCAGCCAATTTACCCACTGGTAACTACCTATCATCAAATACAATAAAAGCCTCATTCAAATATAGAGAAAGAATAATACATGGTTCAACAAAAAATAAAGGTGGACTTGGTCTGCCAAGTGGTGCGCCAAGTCACGGCACAATCGCATGTCACAAGTCACACGATTTTCACATGAAAATGCGCGAATACACGCACGCGTGCGCACGTGTATGATTAACCATAGCTCTTCTCGTGCCATCCCTATCCATGTGTCACATGATTCAAGGAGTGGCAAGGGCTCTACCTTATAAATTAGTCTCATCCACCTTGCTTTAGCAATATGGTACTAAACCGTGCATGCTTCGGAATTAAGAAAATGGGTCTTGCTCACATGGGCCAATTTCTAAAGGTTGTGGCGAGCGGGGTGCCACTTCGACGGGCGACCACAGGAGCAACGGCGACTTCGGGTGGTCGAATGCGAGGCAACCTTGACCGACGACGACTTCAAGCCGTCGGATGCAGAGGCGGCCTCGACCGGCAGTGTCTTCGGGTGGTCGGGTGCAGAGGCAGCCTCGGCCGATGATGGCTTTAGGCGGTCAGGTGTGGAGGCGGCCTCGGCCGACGGCGACTTCAGGCGGCTGGGCATGGAGGCGGCCTCAGCCTCAGTGGCTCTCGGTGGTTAGAAAACTGTCGACGGTGTGCTGGTTTCGGGTGCTCTTACGCATAGGGTGCCGATTTTGGGCACAACGATTGGGTGGCGGTGGCTTCAAATGTGGTAGCGGCTGAGCGCGGAGGCGGTCATGGCGGCCGCGGCTTTAGCCGTGACGCTAGTGAGAGGAAAATCGAGTGATGGCCTCGGGTATGAGGGCAGCCAGGCGCCGGTAAGTGGAATGCTGAGCGACGGTCGATGCGCTTCAGGTGGTCGACGACGACTTCCCACCATAGTGCCAACTTCATGTGTGTAAAGTTCAGTCCAGTGCATGATTTTAGATAATTTGAGCATCAATCAATCAATCTCTATTTAGTCAAACTATGCAATCCGATTTATACTTAGATATTTAATCTACTGGATTTAAAGAGGTGAATAATCATGTAACATTTTATAGATCCATCTGCGATTAGAATCAACTAGAACACTACTGGTCTAATCATGGCATTGCAATAAATAGAATTTCAATCTAGATTGATCTACGAGATTGTAACACGTAATAGATTGGTTTGAGGTTTGCATACCTTATATCTTGTATAGTTATTTGTGCTAATAACGTATTGAGAAATAATAATCGCCAATGCAATCCACGCAACCAATCAACAGAAAATCACCAAAGAATAATAGGGGAGAATAGCAAGGGAACGAAGTCTTTATTAAATTTTAGATCTATTTTTCTTGTACATAAGCTTATCTATTTATAGTCAAAACCTCTCAGGGGTAGTTTCGGTATTTGCTTACAACGTAACCTTCTAGCTTTCATAACAGTGCATAGCCGCGTGTGACGCTACAAACAATGTGGGACGATGTACTCCCGAGCTGTGCGATGGTTGTGAGATGGCATGGAGGTCGGTAGAGGTGCAAAAGCTGCTTTGCTATAGTAAATATCTTTTTTACAGTATCGAGCTTTCAAATAGTGTCTTTTTAAGACGGGGCTTACTAGTCAATTGCAGCACACACTACAGTGGCTTCATTTATATCAGCTAAAATCACGCGCGAGTATTTCTCTACAAACCATTACTATTTATAAGCCAAAACCAAAAGTTTATATGAATGAGCCCTAGTAGGTAGCACAATATTGCAGCGATTCACTATATCAAAAATACTAGTATACATTAGAAATACATTGTGTTGTTTTTAAGGTAGTATTTGTGTTGTGGCCATTGATTCAATCTGTTGGCTCTCATTTTGGACGTTCTAAAACAACCCTAAGGTAAAGACAAGGGGCATATTCTTATTGGCTTCTACTTGAAAAAGTCAGAAGCTAATATAACACCTAGCTTTTCGAAACGGCTTCCCTACTCGTCTTACTTCAGAGATAAGGAAGAGGGTCATAAGTGCATCATGCACCCTTACTCCTCTCGCTCCTATCTCGCACACGCATTTCTTTCTCACTTCCCCACCGCTTGTGCCCTCCTTCTTTCAACCACTACTTTTCATTTTCAGCTAAACACCATCAACTGCAGCTAATATGAACAGGCCCAAAGTATCATGCTTCTTGCCTTTTATTGAAGCAAGGCACGGAATCTCCTTCCCACCGTAAGAGTGGGCTAGTCGAGCGGTCCTGCTCATTAGAGCTTCTGTTTCTGGGTTTTAGCTTCTTACTTTCGTCTTTTTCTGATGATATGGATATTTTTTTGTTTTTTGGCTTTTCTTTTTCCCTTACTTCTTTTCATTATCCGCGATGATATAACTTTTTATTTTTTATTCTTTCAAATTAATTACGCTGAAAAAAGTTACCAGCGGGTACCGTTCATTTTCAACCGCAGCAGTGCAAAATAAGCCATAAGAAGGCTTTTAAGCCCAAATAAGCACCACTCTTATGAATATGCAGAGTAGAGTACTAGAGAGCTATGGCCTAAGGCATGAATATAAGGTTGTTTTTTCAAATAAAATGGTAGCTATGGGTCTTGATCTACTATAAGGTGGTGTGTTTTGGTGCAATGGAATTTGAAGTGAACGGAAACCATAAAACCATATATGAAAGGAACAAATATTGCAGCAATAAACTTAGAGTAGAGATTAATTCACATCTTTGATATTGAATTTGCTTCGTGGAGCTTGATCAAATAAGAATCTCTTGTTCCCTGTATTTACCTTGGGCCTGGTTTCATTTGATACAAGGGCTACTTATTTGATTTCCTAGATCTTCGGAGCCTAGGGTCGATAGGTGCACAAGACAACTTTAAGCTTGGCTCATGGGAAATGAAAATGAGATTCGTTTTCTGTGAGCCAAGCTCTTTGTTGTGTGTTGTCGTCATCTTCCTTGCCGCACTGTGAGATCGATGACTAGCTCTATTGCACCACACTATCATTGTCGCGTCTTCTCAATTGCAAGCAGCGTAGTGAAAAAATGGTTTCAGAACCACCTGGTGCATGTTGGTTTGAGGACAATACTAATGCCGAGATCTATTTGGCCACTCGTGGTGCTGTCACCAGTCAAACTACCTGCGGCGGCACACAAGGTGCATGGGGGAGCAAACCGATCTACAGGAGCATTCGTAATGCGCAAGCACGTGTTGACTGCGTCCAGAAACAGCGACTAAGGTGGAAAAAAACTCGTTAGTAAGGCTCGTTGGCTCGGTTCAAAATTGCTTCAATTATACTTGTTAATTAATTAAACATTAAAATGAGTTGATTTTAAATGAATTTGAATTTTGCTCTAGCTCGGCTTGGCTCGTTAGCTCGTTTCTAAAAATATTTTTAAATTATACGTCAAATAATATTGAATCAAACTATATCAATTTAAAAAAAATCTTGATAAAACGAGAAGTTGCTCCATATCCACCCTAACCGCGACCCATTAACCGACTAGTAGGAGCGCTCGTAATGCATGTACACACGCCAGGCCATTAAGGCGAGAATTTTTGGTACGGATAATCCGTTTTTTATTCGTAAATACATAAATGTACCCGCGAGAATTTTTTTTACAAAAATAATCTCCAGTCGCCCCCCATTGGGCGACTTCTACCTTTCGCCCAACCGGGAGGCGACATTTAGGGAATATGTAAACCGTTGGGCGACTTATGAAGTCGCTGTACGGTTGAGCGACTACAATTGCAGTCGCTGTACGGTTGAGCGACTGCAATTGCAGTCGCCCAACGGTAGGGCGACAGGGGTGGATATTCCACCGACCGCCCACTACCCCTGCCACTTTTCCCTTGCCCAAAGAACCATTTTTCCCTCATTCTGCCCAGAGAGCCAGAGAGAAGAAACGAGAGAAGAAGAAAAGAGGAGGAAGGGGAAGAAAAGAAGGGGAGAAGAGAGGGAGGAGGGGAAGAAAAGGAGGGGAGGGGGAGAAGAGAAGGAGAACAGGGTTGAAGGAGGAAGTGAGGGAGGTCCAAGCTATTCCATCGATTTGGATCCAGGTATTTTTGTTAATTATGTTGTATTTACACTATTATTTAGATGAAATATTGGTGTTAGTAAAAATTGTAGATGTAGTATACATTTTGTAGTATGGAATATTTTGTAGTCTAGAAATTTTACTACCCTTTTTAGTATAGAAAGTTTAGTTTAGTGTTGTACGATGTTATTTGACATGTCGTAAATTTCAATCATACATGTAGGGCTACATTATTAATGGCCACTACTACATTGAGAGTGTATTATGGTGCTGGAATTATTCGTGAAGGTCCGAATGGTGTGGATTTAAGCGATTTTCCGCAAGTCACTCTCGTACTTCCGGATGACGAGAATGCTGGAATGACAGATGTGCAGCATTGACTGACCCAGAGTTTTTCATTGGACCCCGAGGTGTGCAGCGTCGTTGTGCAAGGCCTTTGGAGCCGGTCTCCCACTGACATCATATGGGAGTTGAAGACATTGGTGACCCAAATCCCACTGGCCCCTCGGCTTCCGACATAGTATGTTTCACCACGAAAGAGAGGATACTTCTTTGTTCGATTTACAATGTCATGGGACCCCAACCGTGCTACTTATAGCAAAACGGGGCACCTTCATGCAGTGATCACAAAAAAAAAAGATGACAGTTCTGCGTACATACTTGACAAAGGGGTCAGCTTTGCACTGAGATGTGACAATAGAGGCCAGCTTTGCACAGAGACGTGGAAAAAGGGCAGCTTTGCTCAGTGAGATGTCAATAGAGTGCAGCTTGCTTAGGGACATGACAACACTGCCCAGCTTTGCTCAGTGACATGACAAAGAGGTCAGCTTTTGCTCAGTGAGATGACAAAACAGGGCAGATTTGCTCAGTGACATGACAAAAGAGATCAGCTTTTGCTCATTGACATGACAAAACGAGGCAGTTTTGCTCACTGAGATGACAAAATATGCCAGCTTTGCGCAGTGAAAAGTCTTCATAGCGACTGTTTGCTGCAAACGACTGAAAAGGCTACGTTGTACCACATACATTAGATGGCCTTCATAGGGACATTTATTGCTACACTGGAATTCTGAAAATACGAAAAGATTCCCATGTCGTCCTCTCCATGGACTATGCCCACTGCACCAGATAACCTGCCTACATAAAGGCCTCCCTCCTATGTTTCTCATACCACATCTCCTCCTCAAGGCATCACAAAATAGTACTACACAACAATGTCTTCCTGGAGGTCCGACCCATTTGGAGTGCCGGAGTGGCATGAGCGCCCGAAGTGCCATTGCGGCTTTAGGACGATGTTGTACGTCTGGACGGATCCAGTACAACGAGCCAACTACGGCCGCAAGTTCTTTAAGTGTCCAGACCTGGATAACGACTTCGTGGTAACGACAACAACTAAATCCTTTTTTTTCTCGTTATCGTTTTTCAACTTGATCCATGACATCTACCACGCCACACATAGCCTTGCAAGTTCATCGAATGGGTGGATCGGGTGCTGCCGGCATGGCCAGGGAACTGGCCAAAGGAGGTGGAAAACAAAGGACAATACTTTGTCAAGATGACTCAAGCTCGCGAGGTGGAACGACATATGCGGCTTGAGCAAGAGCGCCGTGTGAGGGTGGACCAAATCCGTCTGAAGGGCAAGGAGGATGAGCTGCAAAGGAGGCGGGAGCAGCTAAGTCTGCGTGAAGCAGCCATGAAGCGTCAGGAGGAAGAGCTTGAAGCTCGTGAGGCAGCTTTCAAGTCCAAGAGTGACAGGAAGAAGGATGCAGCGGAGCCATCTTCAAGGCGCGAGAAAAAAGGGGAAACAACCACGCTACACCCAGTAGACAAAATGTGACGAGGAAGGCAAAGTGGCCCCCGTCCACACACTAGGTGGTACGAGCAGTTGGGTGGGTTAGTCGCATATCATGCTATATGTTATGCATGTAATAAAAATATACGCGGCATGTTACTCCCAACTGTATTATGAAGTTTATTTCTATTCACATAAGGTTATTATCTTGTGTGTTCGCGATCAATGATTCAGATAGCAAGTCATTTAACAATATTAACATACCAGTTCTCTTCATACACTAATTCTTAGTAACATAAAAATATCACTTGCCAATGTATATATCAAACGTTCTACAATCAATTGTTCTTAAAAAAAATTTCTCAAAATTTTTAATGCACTTACAACATACAATAAACATAAACTTTTATTACAACTATACCATATTTTTTTCCAGTTTAAAACTGCAAAATTGACAAAACTCTAAAAAATCACGGGGACTGAGTAAAGTCGCCCTCCATTGGGCGACTGCGCTTATAAGTCGCACACCCATTGGGCGACTGCCATGCAGTCGTCTAATAGGAAAACGACTACTTGCAGTCGCTCGAACAACCAGCGACAAATATTTTGTCGCTTCCCGGTTGGGCGAAAGGCAGAAGTCGCCCAATAGGGGGGGCGACTGGAGACTATTTTTGTAAAAAATTTTCTCGCGGGTATATTTATGTATTTACAAATAAAAAACGGATTACCCGTACAAAAAATTCATTAAGGCGACATGGCACGGGCAGAGCACTACTAGCGTGTTTGGTTTCCTGGATTTGCCTCGGCCTGACTCTATGCATGCAAGATATCAATGTTTGGTTGCTGGCAGCCTGACTCTGTACATGCAAATCGTAGCCTTGCGACCGGCCGCGCTGAAACGAAAATCAGTTTCCTTTTTCCCTGGCCTGGCTGGCGGGAGCCAGGGTTTTTTTTATATTTTTTTGATAAAGGCGGGAGCCAGGGTTGACGAGACTGGGTGGCGGGAGCCACGGAACCAAACGTCTCCTACACTGTCTCGTGCGGCATGGGGCTACATTGGCCATCAATTCCACCCACGCGCACACTGCACTCCCACTCGCTCCGCCACCTCCGACTCCTAGATCTGAGCGCCCCCAATTCCCCACCCGCTCTCGAACCCTAACCCCGCGTCCCAAATGCGCAGGTGAGCACCCCCTTCCCGCGCCGAATTCTCCAGCCTTTTTCGCGATTTTTGCTGATTTCTTGGCGGTTTTTTCTCGGTTGGTTGGTTGGGCGAAACCGCGCAGGGGCCCCGGCGAGGCGTCGCTCCGCCGCCGCCGCGCGCCGGCGCGGCTGTGGGTCGCCGTGGCGGCGCTGGTCGCCGGCACCGTCTGGCTTTGCTGCTCCTCTTTCGGCCTCACCCGCGCCTCCTACAGGGTCCAGGTGCGCTCCCCCTCTCGCCCGTGCTTGCTTACTGGCGTGTAGCTTTGGGTGTGTTGTTTGATCTGCTCGGCATGGCAATGTAAGTAGACGAGACGCTCGTGCTGTTTGCGCGGGCAATTTGGAAGTAATTACCTTCCCGTTAGAGGTACACTAGTTAAAACTTGGAACTTCGTAATTAATAGGAGCTTGAAACCCTAGGTGCATGCTCTACACCGTATTCAGATAGTTGCTGGGAAGCTCTCCCTGATGGGTCAATCAGAGCTTAACACAACCCATAGAGCAACGCAGACAGGTCCTGCTGTGTAACATTGTGCGAAATGGCATTGCTTCTCCAGAAGATGCCATGTGCTCGGCATGACGGATAGTTTGCGGGTGAAATGAGTGGGTTTGGTGGTTGTAGTGTAACTGATGCTAAGTACGGCTTGCTTGGATGAGATGGCCAGTGGACTATAGCCTTGGTGCATCGATGATGTTGACGTTGCTAGTTCAAGGAATTATCTGTTTCTCTTGTGTTTCTGGGAGATTAGTTGGTTGTGCACTCGAGCATGGCATGCGGGACTGTATGATTGAGTGCAGGGTAGTAACAGAGTAATATATCGTTCTCATTCTTTGTCTTTTTAAAAGTCTTAAAGTTACCTAACTGTGAACAATGATGCTGTTGAGAGTCAATATTTAATGTATTTGTCTGTTTCCATTTAGTGCGATAGTGACCAACTTCTAGCCTGTAACAACATCATTTCCACCAAAGTGTGGTGTATGCCTTTGTAGGCCTTGAATGTGCACAGGACTAGGCAAATGAATTTAACTAAAACGTTTGGCAAGTGGTGATAAAAAACCCAGACCTGAGGCTATTGAGCTCATTGGCATAGAAAGATCCTAAGGAGTACGGACAGGGGATAGCAGCCAAATGGTGATTTCGGGCTTGTGGCCAATCCTTCTCATATCTCATAGAGGTTTTGCAGGTGGAATTATCACTAGAGGTAACCTTGGATTTGGGGACTGATCCTGTACAGGTAAAAGAACTGGCAATGTGAAGTAAAAGTTGCAGGCAGGAGGAGGGAAGTTAGGTGATGAGGACACAGGAAGGCTAGCCATCTACTTTGTAGCAAGTGTAAGTCAGCACCATGTCCAGTTTTGTCTTGTTCATAGGCATATTCGCACAACCTAGGAGGTTTCTGGTGTGCAAATCATATACCATTTGAAAGGCTATCAAGTCTACTTTCAAACGAATCAAATGATGCATGATTTGGGGTATTCTACATGAAGTTATGACCGTTTGGGTGCAAACTGTCAAGAATGTCAAGGAGCTACATGAAAATTGAAGAATATTATCAAATCCTTGTCAATTATGATTTTTCAGTTGGTAGTTTTCATGGATTACATTTCACGCCGTGAAAATTGGGCGTGAAAACCAAGATTACTGGGTTAGGTGGTAACTTGTGGTTTGTGACATGACAATGATGTAGCCAATTGTAGGTATCTGAGACATTCGCCAACCCACGCACCGGAAACTAACCCACACAACTGCGCTAATAGGCATAGAGGCACATGTTAGGCGCTTGACATATTCCAATCCAGGTCCTTCCAGGAACACCTTCGAATGGAGGTAGATAAGGATCTCTCCAAGTATTAATCTAAGTTAACATCACCATTTGGTGGAAGAGTGTCTATTCCATAATTTAATATCAAAGTTGTTCTCAAGTGGAAGGAATACATGGGTATTTATACTAGGAGCACCCTCCTAGCTAGGTGCGAACGGATCCATTCATAGTGTGAACAGAACCTTTATGATGTCAAAGCAAACTACCAGCTGTAAGGCAATTATGGATAAGGTTTTGATAAGATTCTTTAATTTTCGCGCAGCTCCTAGGCAGTGTGGACAGCTTGCACTCAAATAACCATGGCTTCTTGTAGAATTCTCCAAATCATATGTCATTTGATTTGTTTGAAAGTACACTTGGTAACCTTTCTAATGGTCTATGATCTGCAAACTGAAAACCTCCGGAGTTGGCTGATATGCTCATGAACGTGACATGCAGAACTAAACGTGGTGCTGGCTTGAACTTGATTGATGATGTAAATGGATTGTCGTCTCATGTCCTCATCAGTAGGTCATTTTTGATAGGTTAAGCGATTTTATGGATTGTTTAGTGGTGAGGAAATGATGAGCCATTTTATGGATTGTTTAGTGGTGAGAAATTGATGTGTATAATGTTTATATCTACTTATATCAAGGAGGAAAGGACTAGTGATGGGTTTAAGAGAAATTTATTTTTTTAATTCTTTTTTTGTTTGTTATGCATTTCTCATTTTTTACTTCAGATTTAGCTGATAAACTTATTTGTTCTAAATGCATGGATTACATTATTACATCAATAATGTATATACAATGTTTATTTGAGTTCTCGACCAAATTATTTCTTATACTGACATCAGTGCTATTACTCAAGGATGTTGATGTAAATAAGTTGTGGAGAACTGCAGATTCAAATGGTTGGAGAGCATCTTCGGCACCACGCTCCTATTGGTCTCGTATGTTTGTCTCTATGACCTCTCTGGAAATCAGTAGTCATATACTCATATGCTTAACAAGTGATGGTAAAGTGTATATGATGGAAGTGTAACCTCTCTACTTGCAGCCCCACCAACTGAGTCTGAGACTAACGGGTACTTACGTGTCCGGTGCAATGGTGGCTTGAACCAACAACGTAGTGCGGTATGATTAATGCAGGAAATTCTCATTGTCTCTAAAGCTGCATGTTTCATCATGCAAGCTTTATATTATTCATGGTAACATAATTAAGGAAAATTAAGATTGCTATCATCTTGTTTCTGTAGATATGTAATGCTGTTGTTGCTGCACGAATAATGAATGCTACACTAGTGCTGCCAGAGTTAGACACAAATTCTTTCTGGCGTGATGAGAGGTATCTGTTTTGTCTGAAATGGTCTCTCATACAGGAATTTCATTTTATGTATGACTTTAGGACAAACTTTGTGTTGTTTGTGAAGTCTGCTGTCTTGCTAGAAGGTCCCCCCCCCCCCCCTTTTGTGATATAGAATTAGATTCTCTGCAAAGTTCACTCCAGAAGTTTTTACAACAAACGAAACTACTTTTACTCCTATTGATTCAAGTGCATCTCTATTGTGTTCTTCCTACCACAGATTCTATGGTTGGCATTAACTGTGATGTCATGTGGGGTCGGTTGTACTAGGGTCGCCACAAGCAGGAGGAGGTTGTGGCATAGGCCTGGAGACTTCGCTTGCAAGTTAGGATTAGTTAGTATAAGATCCTTAAGATCAATTAGTTGGATCCTTAAGATCCTTTCCTTTTAATTAGACAAGATTTTTTAGGCCTTCTCTATTTAAGGCAGAAGAGGATGCATGAATAAGGCAAGCAAGAATTAACAGAAATCTACCTCTCCCTCTCTTCTGCCGAGCTCTTAGACTCACGTGAGCTGTCGCCACGGCACCGCCCAAGCCCAGGGGTTCAGGTCCTCGACCTCCGGTCCATCATAGTTACCCCATTCGTTCCCAAGCACGTGACATTAACTGATTTATATAATTTCAACATGTTTTTTTTATGTCTTGTGCATGTGAGATTCACATAATAGATTTGACCCAAGTAGTTTCCATGTAGCCAGCCATGTTGGTCAACTTCCTAGAAGTATTTGAGGCAATGTAATTGGAGATTATTAGCACTTAGTAGCCTGGATACTGAAAAGTAGCATAGTTCCAGTCCTAGAAACCTGACTATAAATTCATGCATTCAGTGTCACAATATGTTTGGAAAGATTTGCTGTGTATTGGGAGGGATTTTCACAGTTAGTACTCATTTTTATTATTCTGAAAAAGTTAAAATCTAGTTTAGGAATTAGGAACCTTTATATAGTATTTCATGAGAAACCATCACTGCACAAAGTATGGTTGATAAATGTGAGCTGTAGTTGTAAAAGCTTGTCCTTTTTTAGACTAAAGGACTAACTATACTATGTGACAATGGGGGAGATTATCGTGTCATAAAATCTTGTAAGAGCAACATGTGGTACATTTACTTGTAATTGCTTAGAACTCCTAATTGGAGCTATTGCAGTAATGCCATCATGAAGATGTAAATATGACAAGAGTTTTGAGTATTTGAAGTTGTTCTCTTTGTTGCTGCAATCTGAGTATTTGAAGTTGTTCTCTTTGTTGCTGCAATCTGATGTTGGACGAGTCCTCTTGTTGATAATTCAGTCGTACCTTTTCCTTTTTCACCAGAAACCAAACTGTTTTTGTTCCTCCTTAATGCAAACATATACAGTTCTCCTGCTTACACTCGAGAAAAGGTATTGGTTGATTGATTAGCAACCAATGAAGATGATTAGGCAATGCAAGTGATTTGTCTGTAGTGTGCTGCATTCCTTATGATTTGTTTAGTTATCATAATGAGGTCTCATGCTCTACATTTAGTTTCAGTTCTGCTGCTTCTATAGTTTTGAAATTGCCTTCTTTGTCAACTTGTTTGCGTTGAATGTTCTTTGCATGATTGTTGTTGTGTTGGTTTTTACTTATTTTTGCATTTATATTTGCTCCCAGTGGTTTTCTAGGCATTTATGATGTTCCCCACTTCATCAAGACATTAAAATATGATGTTCGTATTGTTATGAGCATTCCAGAAATCGCTACAAATGGAAAGATCAAGAAGCTGAAAGCCCATCAGGTGAATAAAAGAAAAGCTCACTGGCTTTGGTTATACTTACGTAATTTTTTTTGTAGAGGTATACTACACATGTGAAATAATCTTTGTTCCTAACAGATTCGACCACCTCGAGATGCACCTGTGACTTGGTATACAACAGTTGCATTGGAGAAGATGAAGAAGTATGGGGCTATATATTTAACTCCATTTTCGCACCGCCTGGCTGAAGATATCGATGATCCAGAGCTCCAGAGATTGAGATGCAGGGTGAATTATCATGCACTACGATTCAAGCCACATATTATGAAAACAAGCAGTGAGATAGTGAATAAGCTCCGCTCGGGAGGCCATTTCATGTCAATTCATCTTCGGTTTGAGATGGATATGCTTGCATTTGCTGGGTATAGTTCATTGACTAAACTACTGCGCGTGACTGCATAAATGCTGAATAAATTGCATCCTACTATCGTTCAAAATTAGAAGTGTCACGTTGGTATTTAATTGACATCATACATGCTCGCTATGTATCCATCAATGGGGGAGTGCACCCCTGTATTCTTTATTTCATTGCAGGCTTAGGTATTGTCTTCACAACAGCTAACAAGAGCCAGCTTACTATCATAGCATTTATTGATTCATTGTTATCAAATTATTAAGATGTAGTGAATAACTAAACTAAGCCCATTGTCATTATGCATTATGGTCATTTGCAGTCTTTGACTCTAGGAATATCCTTCTACTGTTTAGTTCATTAATCTTTCAGTTTGATAGCTGATCTGCTATTTTTGCTATTGTTGATAACCTATACATGAAGACTTCGTTGCTGCATATCTTCGTTTTACATTGTTGAAAATGCCTTATTTCCAAAATGAATATTGCAGGTGCATTGATATATTCACACCTCAAGAACAGAAAATTCTGATCAAGTACCGCAAGGAAAATTTTGCAGAAAAGGAACTTGTTTATAGGGAAAGAAGGCTTATTGGAAAGTGCCCTTTAACTCCAGAAGAGGTACCGAAATTTTTCTACATATATTTTCTGGATATTTCTGAAGTGGTAATATATCATTTAATTGTGTTTCCAAACTAAAAGTTAGTTGCTTTGAATATACTATTAAATTTAAGCCCAGGTGGGTAACATTTTATCCTGCATAACGAAGTTTTTGGGCCTACAGTCTTATCCAAAACTATAGCTCAATGTAGTGGTTGACACTTCGGAAAAGCATCTGAATCATGGTTCAGATTACCGGCGGTTACCGGCCGGTAACCGGAAATCCAGGCTGAGACCGGGAAGAAAAATACCGGCCGGAATTAAAATTTGAAAAAATTCAATTTGTAGCTGTTGAAAATGGTTCCAGAGGGCATTGGATGCTTTAGCATCCAGTTAGGAACATGTGGAACCCATTCAAACATGATGAAGTACTCTTTTTGTCATTTGCATGTGAAGTTGCATGTGAAATCTTTTGTTCTCTGCATGTGGGGGGTCATTAGAGTCATGAAGTTGTTTTTCTAGCATGTATAGCCTTCCTTGCATTCGCTTAATTATATCCAATGCAGTATAGTGAAATTCATGTAACATCTCAATTACTTTTGGCCTCATAGTTCAACTTTAATTGGTCTTCTTTGGGTTGAGAAATTGGATCCAAATATCTAGCCAAACTTTAATTGGTCTTCCACCGGTTTTTTCCGGTTTTCTCACCGGGATTTCCGGTAACCGGCCGGTTACCGGTCTCTTACCGCCCCGCCCAAAAATTTCGTTTGCCAAATTTCATCCGGTTTGATTCCGGGATTTCCGGTAACCGGTCGGTTACCGGTACCGCCCGCCGGCCGGGATTTGCCCCGGTACCGGTTTTTTGATCCTTGATCTGAATACAGTTTGCAATAGTTTGGTGTGTTCTGTACTTCTATTAGAGCTATTTAGTGTATTTACATGTGCCTTGCTTAGACACGCATCCTAGTACATTTTTTAGTGCAGCTCCATGGATACATTTATACATTATTTATTTATTTTACATTTCATTTTTTACCAGGAATGATCCATTATTTTAATATACAACTGACTTGAACTCTTAATATTTGCTGCATACTTGCTATTCTCTGTGCCTCATCCTTATGTGTCGTTGATAGTTCTATATCCTTCCTCTAAAAGCAAGACCAGCATAATCTGTGATCTACGTCATGTTTCTTATTTTTCTTGCTATTGATTGTTTGGTGTCATTAAGACGCTGTTCTGCTGTACAACGTTCCTTCAACGTCATATGCCATTCTGTACTCTTATAAGTAAATGGATCAAGATTCAAGATTCAATATAGTAGCAAAGTTGGAGCATATGTAGCAAAATCTTGTTTCTTTAGTAAAGCTTACAAAATTGTGAAAAGACAGTAAAAAATTATATTTCATAGGCTTTCCCCCCGTTGAACAAAAAATTGCATAGATAACTGAAACAATCTAATGCTCTATTGATGTTGCCTTGCAGGTAGGTCTTATCCTTCGTGCTATGGGATTTGGCAATACAACACGCATCTACCTTGCTTCTGGCGAGCTGTTTGGTGGGAGACGCTTCATGAGGCCATTTAAGGCCATGTTCCCACGCCTAGAAAACCACAGCACTGTTGGGCCTGGAAAGCTGGAAGAAAATACCCGAGGGCTGGCGGGTTCCGCAGTTGATTACATGGTCTGTCTCCTATCAGACATTTTCATGCCCACATATGATGGCCCAAGCAACTTTGCGAATAACCTCATGGGACACCGCCTGTACTATGGCTTCCGGACCACTGTCACTCCAAACAGGAAGGCCCTGGCTCCCATATTCATGGACAGGGAGGAAGGCCGTAAAGCTGGCTTTGAGGAGCGAGTGAGGCAGGTCATGTTCAACACGCATTTTGGTGGCCCCCACAAGCGCATCCACCCAGAGTCTTTCTACACGAACTCATGGCCGGAGTGCTTTTGCCAGACCAATCCTAGGAACCGTGCAGACAAATGCCCGCCAGATAATATATACGAGGTTCTGGAGAGTCAGTTTCAGAGTGAAGATGGTGAAGAAGATGTAGAAGAAGTGAAAGCCACTAACCAGACCGACTCAACCAGCCAAACAGAAGAGACGATGATTTAACTGTGGAAGCTAACTATTGTTGTATGAGAACACGTCGTTGAATCATTCGTCGCATAGGTATGGATGGCATTTTTGACGAATGGATGATCTATGGAGTATTGATGTCTCAAGATCACTACAGGAACAGACGAGATTCTGTTTAACCGGAGCTGTTAAAACTTAGGAGACTAAGGATAGATTCTGTTTAACCGGAGCTGTTAAAACTTAGGAGACTAAGGATGGAGATTGGGAGAGCAGTGAACTAGATTTTTTGTTAGGTCGGTCAAATAGGGTTTTCGGAGAGGATACGTGATATGTCAATAGTTTCTGTTTAGTTGACGATTTGAGTGCGGGATATAGGGTTTGGTCCTATTAGCTTGTGTTTATAGCTTTTGTTTAGAAGTCAAAAATCAATATAACCATCTAGTTTCCATATTTCTCTTGCTCCCGTTTTATTTCGGAGATAAAGTAGGGGATTATAGATGCATTACGTATCTTACTCTTGTTTTCTCGGTTATAACCATTTACACAAAGGTTACAAATGCCTCTATGTGCCAACTGGACGTATCTATATTTCACATGATGTAATCTTTGATGAGCATCTCTTTCCCTTTGCCAAAACCAATTCGTCTCCAGCCTGCCATCCACAGCAAATTTCTGAAACTACTCTTCTTCCATTTTTGTCATCCACAACAGCACCATTCACTCCTACTCCTTCAATTTCTATTGAGAATGATCAACTAGAGGGTAGGACTCATACTGATACTGCTGATTTACAAGAAGATTCATACCTTGATCTTGGTGGTAATGTCGATCTTTTACAGGTTGATGAGCAGCCAACTGCCGAGCCATCTCAGCCACGTACACGTTCGCAAAACAACATCTCCAAACCAAAACAGTTCAAGGATGGCACCATACGATACGATGCTCACAAAAGAGTGTTTACTGCTGCTATAATCACCTCTGATGAGGAGCCGCAGTCACATACAGAAGCTCTGCAACATCCACAATGGCGAGCTGCCATGCAAGAGGAGTTTGCCACTCTCATTCAGAACCGCACTTGGCATCTTGTTCCTCCACGAAAAGATGTGAATCTTGTTGGTTGCAAATGAGTTTACAAACTAAAAAAGAAGGCCGATGGCTTAGTTGAATGTCACAAAGCTCGTCTTGTTGCAAAAGGTTTTCGACAGGGATATGGCACTGACTACGAGGATACTTTCAGTCCTGTTGTCAAGCCCACCACTGTCCACCTTATTTTATCCATTGCAGTGTCTCGTGGCTGGAGTCTACAGCAAACTGATGTTAAGAATGTGTTCCTCCATGGCATATTACAAGAAGAGGTCTATATGTCTCAACCTCCAGACTATGAAGATTCAGATCATCCACATTTTATATGCAAGTTTGATAAAGCCATCTATGGCCTCAAATAAGTACCACGGGCATGGTACTGCAAACTTAGCTCCAAACTTCATGAATTTTGTTTTGCACCTTCCAAGGTACCTCATTGTTCATTTTCAGTCAATGAGATCTAACCATGTATGTGTTGGTCTATGTTGACGACTTGATCATTGCCAGTTCATCATCCACTGCTACAGACTCTCTTCTTCAGAAGCTTAATGCAGAGTTTGCTATCAAGGACTTTGATACTCTTCGTTAGGGTTGCAAACGGATCGAATATGGACGGTGGACGGATAATATTTCTACCATATTTGTTTTCATATTTTTTTTTCGGATGCGGATACTAATACAGATATCTTGGATACGAATACAAATACGAATAATATCGAATACAGATACGGAGCGAATACGAATCGAAATGAATACAGTCACGAATATTTATCGGAACATGAAAACCCGTTAAACTATACATGCAAAATCAATGAAAACACATAAATAGTTTATCTTGTCAGAACATTAATGAAATCTAAATAAGCATAAGTATTTTTATACACAATAGTCATATTATTGTACAGATTTTAAATATTCAAATGACAGTTAATTTTTTCTAAAGTCCTAAATAATTCTTAATGGATTTCTACCATTTACATGTGACTAATAAATTAATTAAGAATTTAAATTTGCATCAGAATAATTTAAACGGCAGTACATCAATTTAATTGGTATAAATTTTAATCTACCAACAATACTAAATTTATTTTCAATAAACATAAATATTTGCTAGTGGACTAATGGCAAGGGAGATAAGAGAGGCTTGCTTGAGCTGGACAATGTTAGGCTGAAATCTCGGATATCCGGATCCGTATTATCCATATTCGTCGGATATCAAGCTTACTGTATTCGTATTTATTTTCGACAAAAAAATCCGTATTTATTTTTGATCCGAGAATTATCTAAAGAAAATCCGACCCGACACAATCTATATTCGTTTTCATCCGGATCGGTTGAAAACTATCTGATTCATTTTCACCCCTACTCTTCGTTACTTTCTTGGCATTGAAGTGTTACGAAGTTCCAGGGGACATCGTTCTCTCTTCACAACGGAAGAATGCCACTGAGCTTCTTCGTCGCACAAATATGGAGACATCGAAACCGGTGTCTACTCCAATGGCATGCACTGAGCAACTCTCCAAAACCACCGGAAATCTGTTACCAGCTGCAGACATCACAAGGTATTAGGGTAGGATTGGGCCTAATCCCTACGGGATACTAGGGTAGATGTTTTCACATCCTCTAGTTTCCAAATATTACAGTTTAACAAATAACAGGTATACTTTTTCTCGTGTCCTCACTCCTGTCTCTACAGAAAGCAACATATCCAACAGCACCGTTTTTAAAATGCAAGTACAACGATTCCTTTTCCGCAGAGCCAAGTCGGTGTTTCCGATGTAAAACAAAACAAGAAGCGCTATCTAGGGCCCCAATGCCTTCACAATCTCATCTACAACCACATCTCCGGCCACACCCAAATGGTTAAACAAAACAGAGCACAAGAAAAAACATCTAGGAACATCGGTCTGTTCCAGCTACCACCTACGTCGCTGCTTTGCGATGTGACCAGACGAACACCACATGGACAAGATTGAGGTATGTACGAAAGAGACCAAATCACTAGCTTGCTACGGTTCCTCTCAACCGGTTAGCGATGTGGAGGAGGTGATCAATGTTAGTTGGTGGGTAGTGTTGCAGCAGCTGGATATTGGCGGTGAAGTCTCCAACCAGGAGGCATCTCCGGACTAGGATGAGCATGGCACAGCATATCCTCAGCAAGGTGTCCTGCACAAGAAGATGTGAAGTATTAGTCACGGAAGTTCTGTAACGAACATGACTGCAAATTTAGTTTGGAGGTTTAGTCATGAGGTTACATACCCGAGGACCTTCCGGATCGCCTAAGATAGCATCCCAGATATGAATACATACATTGAAGCTGAACTCCATGGTCAACAGTAATGTGATCCATCTAAATGCGTAATATTGTGGGTATACCTATATTTTCAAGATTCATTTATCGATATTAACAATGATGGTGGGGTAACATTAGAGCAAATTGGCATTAACTCCACATTTACATTTGGAGAATGACAACAAAATATCGGATATTATATATAGGAAAAAGTCTATTTTACCTCCTCAACTTATGGCCCGAGTCCGAAAAACACTCTCAATTATAAAATCGTTCCCTTTACACCCTTGAACTGTCAAAACTGATGCAAGTTACACCTTTAGGTTGTTTTCATTGATGGTTTTAGCCAGGTTAGCAGCCACATCATTGGTTTTGTCCTACGTGGTATCCAAGTGGCATCTAAATCAACAAGAACAAATAAAAAGGAGTAAATATTACACATGGGCCCATAGCTCCAACATGTCAACCCCACCTTCCACCTCCTCGCTGACCGACCGCACCACCTTGATCTCCGCCAAGCTCTTCTCCGACAATGCGATGCCCTTGACGTACATTTGAGCAAACTCTGATCGATCGGTGTGTCTGCTTAATCCGTTCATGCCTAAATCCTAAAACCTCTTGGTCCCTGGATGAAATGTTCGTGTTCTTGTGTGACTTCAAGCATTAAATCTAACATCTGCGAAGAAGCTAATGGATCGTGATGAGAACCTGCCATCTGTGTTCTTGATCGCATGCCATTTCATCTTCAATTGCAATGTTGCTTTAATTGTGAAGATTCTGAATCATCGCCTCCAGACCAAGCCCTCCTTCCCCAAGTCCGGTCGCCATGCCCCTACTCTAATCTCACTGTTCGGTGAGCTCCTTCCAAAACCATTCGCATCATTTTGTACTCCCGAACCTCCTCACCTATTCTCCTAAGTTAATTTTATTTTCATGTAGCTGTTTGCCGGAATGGGTTCCATCTGTCACCTTTGTCTGAGTGCTGCTATCACCAAATTCATCCTCTCCGGTAAGCCCCTGCCGTCATCAACCACACTATCGTCTTCCTCTCATCGTGTTCTACGCCATGCTCATGTCTCCCTCGCCGTAACTTCTCCAGAGCACTGCAACCATCGTCTGCCTCCGCCTTGGCCACCACCCAACGTTACCAGCATTGCCGCCATGCTTCCCTGCCCATGATGCCACTGCCTATCCCTTCCCTAAGGTCTGGCCGACCCATTTTGGTCCTTGACTGAGCCCGCCGCGTCGCCGTCACTGCCCAGAGTCACCATCCTCACCAACGAGGGCATGTCCGTGTGTTGGCCTAAAACCAAGTTGTATTGGGCTAAGGAGGTTAAGTGACCTAGTTTTACCACTTAAAGGGGCAAAGCGAATGGTTTCGTAGTTGAGGGTGTAAATCGAACTCGGGACATAAGTTGAGGGATCAAAAGTAGACTTCTTCCTTGTATATATTTTGCACCAAAAACTTTTGGTGTGCTGCGTTGCGATACATTTAACAAGCGTTGTAGCCACCAGTTGCTAAATACCGGTGCCCAAAACATGTTAAACCTAAACAATACTATATGAAGGAAAATAGAGCCACTTTTATCTATACGAGACATAATAGACCTTGTCAAATGTATTGCCAGTAAAAAATACTTGCATCGTTTTACTGAGGACAAGGTACTAAGTAGAAGTAAATAAGATGTGATGTCATTGTAGTGACTCATTAGACATCCAGATTCAGTTGATGAAAACTTAAGAGGACTAATATAACATAAGTTTCTCAGTGCAGTTGCAAATGCACTTTCTCAGCATGGTACACAGATTTTTCCAGCAATGTTGTATTATTTGCCACAAGAAAGCTAGCACTGAATATTGCCTACCTTTGTAGTGACCTCCATATGACGCCATAGCTCTTCATCATGTCTCTTCAAGAGTTGAGACAACTTCAAAAGTGTAGACCGAATACCCACACGGCTGTTGTCAAGATGTTTGCAATAATTGTCTTTAAAACCACTGAGCAATTCAACAAAGCAAAAGAAAGTGTCTGCTTCAGCTGAGGCCTGCATTTCCAATAATGAATATTTCAGTTAATGAACACCATCTGAAACCATTAATCAAATGGAACAGTTATGAAGTAAAATTGACAGAATTGAATGATTTATCTAATATTATGGTCTCAACCAGGGTTCCAAAAACTGGCGGTTACCGGCCGGTAACCATCGGTAACCGGAAATCCCGGTGACAATTGGGATAGAAAAACCGGCCAAAAATCTTGGTGGTTACAAATGCATTTCCTAAGTTGGTTTAGCCTTTTTGTGCTAAATTACCTATTGTATGAACTAAATATGCACAAATATACTAGCCCCAATATTTTGTGTTAGGTTTTCTCTAGCTTTTCCCGATTTTTATCAAGTTTTCCGGTTTTCCCGGTAACCGGTCTGGTTACCGGTTTCAAACTGTCCAAATTCAAAATTTGAAATATAAATTTCGTCCGGGTTTTTCCCACGATTTCCAGTAACCGGCCGGTTACCGTTACCGACCACCGGCCGGAAATACCCCCGGTTCCGAGATTTGGAACCTTGGTCTCAACATCTGTTGCCAAAGGATACACATGGTTAAATCATTCATTTGTCTCTGTAACGTTTCTTTAGTCTAGTCGCCAAAATACCCTCAACAAATCTTGTCATTGCTACTACTTTACAAGCCAAAAACAGAAACGGTGAGAGATAGCGAGATAGATATTCGACTTCTGATTTCCCACCCCG
Source organism: Dendrocalamus latiflorus (assembly GCA_017311315.1). Lineage (NCBI taxonomy): Eukaryota > Viridiplantae > Streptophyta > Magnoliopsida > Poales > Poaceae > Dendrocalamus > Dendrocalamus latiflorus. The sequence continues at coordinate 2,347,771 of CM029645.1, forward strand.
AAGATAGTAGTATTGTCCTTATGATAGATAAACACCTCCATTTGCTCACATTCAATTTAACAGCTCCAATTTAAATATCAGAAAAAACGTGATAAACAGCGGAAGAAGAACCCTACTGAGTTTCTTGGGTCAAGGTCATTCTTGAATACATAAAAGAGAGGTGCCAAAACTTCATTCATCCCTTGCACGTATCTTATGCCAGGGTTTAATTTTGAGAAGATAATGAGAATACGCCTTAGAGATTCCTGAAAGGACTTTAAATGATTAGTTCAAACGACATGTTTGTACATTGGATAATAGTAAGAACATTGTAAATGCTGAATGGAAACCTGGTTAGATTTGGCAGAGAAAAATGGCATTTCTGGATATGTTCGCTTTACATCTCGATCTATCTGTTCAAGGATCTCTGATTCCTGGAATTACATATACATTCGTCAGAAGAATTATACAAAAAATAACAACAGAACTTATGAGAGTTCAAGTCATCACAAAACTTGTGATCTTGATTCACATGTCCAAGGAAATATGCGAAACATAACAAATTGATTATCTCTTGTGGGTAAATATACAATCTCTGCAGAGTGTAAACTGTTCGAACAACCGTGCCTACGGTCAAGGGTGGGCATGAGAACTTACTCGAGTTAGTATCTATTTCGAAAACTTTGTGGGTAGGATGAAATTTGTCGGGTGGATGTAACCCTGTTTTTTGGATTTCCCTGGATGGATGTAACTCAGTGATGGTAATGGGTAGATATAACCATAGTATCAAAAACTATCATATAGAGATGGAATCTACACCATTATAAATATTGCACACTTTTACTCTCTTTAATAAAAATTAGTTTAGTTAAAATGCTAAATCTTAGGAAATTTCTACTTACTAAAAATTTTAATCAATGCCTTTAGCAAATAAAAGAACATGATCCTACCTTTGTTAAACTTTACATGTATACTATTACATTCTGTGTGTTGCCTCGTGAAGCACGGTTGTTTGTGCTCACCATTGCTCACTAAATCCCTTAGAACCTGTGGACTAAGAACACCTCGTGTACTATGACGCCCCAAGAGTTGATGGAGAAGAAGATGGAGCAGATTAGAATAGTCTCTAGTAGTCTAGGTCTTACCCCAGTCATGTTGACTAAGTTGGTGTTTACGTGCACCAATATTATCCAGACTCTTGGTTAATATCGATTGCACATGTTCTACCCCAGTCACTTGCTTGTGGCGAGATATACCCTCTCCTTTTGCTTTTGCTTTCGCTTCTGCTCCTGCTTACACTTTATGTAATGTATCTAATTGGCCTGATTGGCCTTATTGTAAACTTGACCTGATGCGGTCTATTTAAACTCTAATTTGTAATATTAATGAATGGTATAGTTGACGTTATGTATGAAATGATTCAATGATGTATCTCTGAACACTATCTACTGATCCAGAAAATAGCACAGTGGTTTCACAGAGGATTCTGAATAGGCTAAATCGGGATCCCACACTTTTGGTACTTTCCTCTCACCTTGCATGATACTTCTTTTGACAAGAGCACATAAGTAAAAAATCGGTTCAGTTAAAAACATGCAACTCCAATGCTAGACACTAGATGCAGTGTGGAGGTTTAACCCAGATTGAATGAAATCGCCCAAGTAAAAAGAGTAAGACCAAACTGGTAAACCTAATGGGACCTTTGGCTGTTTCCAAGTTCAACACCTTTGCCCCAATCACAAATTTAACTAGAATGGAAAGCACAGCCTCTAGTGAAAACTGGGAGACAGAAAACAGCTTAAGATTCCTTTTACAGATTACTAGTCATCTGCCCGTGCGTTACAACGAAATTTATTAAATATATAGAGAATCATGCTATATAAGAGGACTATTCTGATTAGTTAAAAAGTGGTGAGTGATGAGAAGTTGAGAATGAGGCGGTTGGAGAAGAGACGTACGACCAACTCGTTCTTTTATAATAGTAATGATAAATTTATAAGATATATTATGAGAACACACAAACTCACAAAGGCAAACAGCAAACGAACTAAAACTAGAATCAGGAAGAATTTCTCACAAGTCAACATATTGGTGATATTTCGGCTGATTAAGCACAATCCCAGCCCTAATGGGACTTTGAGGTATAAGAGGTAATCAACCGGTTACCACTGCCCACTGGTTTTCCCAACCATGCATATTAACTCTAGTTTTGGTCTACATAGCACATGTCATGTAGTATTATTCAATGATACTATGCAGTACCTGGAAGTATTGGTTCCACAAGCTAGATTTACCAAAGCTCAAAGGGTGCTCTTCATTAGCAACTTCCAATCTCGGGAGCGAGCCAATCCTCTCAGCATTTAATTCTTTCTTTCTTGACAGCTTTGATTCCTCAATTCTTCGTATTTTTTCTGACTGGACACAGAAGACATCGTAAGCACATTCATACATAACCAATAAAGTGGCCTGAAAAAGAAGGCTACCATGGCTACAGTGCATCCATGCAGGGCTGAGGGAAACTTGATATTACCCATCCAAACAATTCTATGGATCCATCTTTCAACATTCAAATCAAGCACTTGATTCGTCTGGTCACCTTTTTGCTCACTCTTTCTTGGTTTGAGTTCTTTGCTTAACTCATGGTTGCCGTGAGAGCAAAACCTAAATGCAAGAGTATGCAGTATGTAGTACTAGTACTAGTTTGTAGAAAATGGTGGAGAATATGAATATTAACATGGAGGCAAATCTGAGTTAAATGATTTTGGAAGCATGCAAATGCATTGCAAATAGAGTGATGATATTTATCCAACCAGCTTTTAATAGGGGTGCCTTGGGGAAAAAAACTACCTAAAAAACCCAAAATGACATCTATTTGATAACAAAATCAACTTCCTAAAACAACATCTAAAAGAGAATGGAGGGAGTAGTTCTTTCCCTAAGTGTAGTTGTTCCCTTCTTTTGGTAGAAATCATACTAACTTGTATCAACGATGTAACTTGGACTAAATATCCTCAACATTAATAATTGCTATGGGCAATCATAACTTACAGGGCTTAGAAGAAACTCATCTTTATATGTACTATACTGGCTCCGCTTCTTTTGTAATTCATGAGGCCATAAAGCATGTTCAGTTGACAAATATCCCAACAGAAGCTGCACACTATAAAGATAATCAAATAAATTTCTTGTGTACAGAAATAGCTGGATAACAAAATTGATTTAAAATTATTGAAAGACTATCAACAGATCCTAATTACACGCTTAACTATGACCTCTCGACCGTAAAGTGACCATTTTGCACAATAACTGGAAATTTATATTGATACAGAATGAGAAAGTGGGGTCAGTGCTAGCTGCTAGGCTTATCAGCTACCAACTTTAGAACAGAAAATTTGAGTAATTTCCGTTGGACACAGACGGTTTGCATTTCAGCAACTTCCATTTCCATGCCCGATATTTTACCTTGATATTACGGACTTTAAAGCAGGGCAAACCCTTGCACACTAATGCCTAGTTTCCACTCAGAATAGCAATGGTTACTTCCCCCAATTGAAAGTAATCTCTGGTCCCTAAATTTCCATTCTAAACCCTGCAAAACCCCCTAAAACAAGCAACTGGATACACCAACAATATCATACTAACATAGTAATCATTCCTCCATTTCCTACCCTCCACATAAATTGCCTAATTAAACCCTCCAAAATCCTCAAAAAGAAACAACTCCAAACAACCAAAATTTCGAGCACCGAACAATGAACGCAGCGGCAGAAAGAGAAGAGAATGCGAGTGGGGACCTTCCAGACGAGGGGTCGGACGCCGGCGCCGCCGTCCGGCACGCCGAGGCAGGCGAGCCTCCGCAGCTCCCCCATGTTCACCACCTTCTTCGACAGCTGCACCCGCACACACACACACAAACCCAAACGATCAAAACCCTAAAAACCAACCCAAACCAAACCCTACGGAAACAGAATCCCCGAAAACCAGAACCCTCACGCACCGCGGCCTTGAAGTCGGCGAGCAGGTGCGCCCGGAGGGCCGCTCCGGCACCGTCCTCATCCTCCACCCCTCCAGCCCCACCCCTGGAGGAGCCCACCGCCTGCTCGTACGACGGCGGCGGTAGGGGAGGCGGCGGCTTGGGAGGCGGGGGCGGGGGCGGGGGCGGGGGCGGGGGCGGGGAGAGGTCAGCGCCGAAGGGGTCGGGCGGGGCCTGCACCGGCGGCGGGGACGACCACAGAGGGCTGTTGAGCCACTCCGGCACCGCCCTCGACGCCTTCTTCCGCATCGCTTCTAGAAGGATCTAGAAGCCGCGCCGCGAGGGAGAGAGGTGTTGGGCACTTGGGCTCGTGTGGGGTTGTAGAGATGGACGGCGGCCTCGTGACGTGGGATGGAAGGAAGCCGCGGATCTGGAACTGCAAGTGGCCACGAGGACGAGGGAGACAGAGCACTTGTTTGGTCCCTGACCGTCGGGACCCAGGTGTCAGTGTGCAGATAGTAGAAATATACGATAGTGAATGGCAGATATGTTGATATAGGTGATGCACATAATTTTATGCTTGGAAAGTTATTTAGAGAATCCGTTTTAAGAAGTCGTCATGTTTCGATATTTGGCCTTTTGATTTTCGAAGAAGCCTAAAATAAAAAGAACAGTACCGATGTCCTGATTTCACCACCATCATCCATAAGCATTTGAGAAGGAATGGAGAACAAACAACTAAAGAGCTAAGAACACCTATCCACCATTCATCATAATTTTAAAATTGTGCAAATTACTATTAAGAAAAGTATAAAAGCATCTCTCTTACTATTTTGTTTTGCATCTGTGAGGATACCTAATAGGTCGTTTGGATTGTGGGAAATAGAGGGTAGGAATGAAAAACATGATATAAAGTGGGATAAATCTATCCGTCAATCCCTCTATTTAACAGCCAAATTTATTCTACCTTATATCCTAATCCTATTTTCACCTCTCGTATCCATGTATCTAAACGCCCCTGATCACTTGAACCAGAAGAAGAGGGAACAGTGCATGAGACATTTGAGAAAGAAGATGGTAATTGGCCTCGACAGGCCTTGCAAGGAAAAACAATCATATCGGCGCACAAGCAGTGGCAGATCTAAGATTTAAGTATGCCTCGAGCTAAATTTAAGCTAAGTAGCAATTTAATATATCATAAATCTAGAACTATATTATGATATAACAAAAAATACGTCACAAATGTATCTTTGATATAAAATTTTTGCTTAATGTTCAGTATTTGAAGAGTTTAAGTTTTACACACAAATCGCAATAAAAAAGTATATAAAATCATACAGAATGTAGCGTAATAAAGATACATCAAGTATCTTAAATTCTAAATAGAGATTTGCTCACTATCCTATGCAGGTAGCCCACCATTTCCTCATCAATAGTAGGACAAGAACCAGAACCTACAAAGACAGCATAAAAAAATAAAATAAAATATGCATATAGATAAATTCAAAGGGCATGAAAATTACATTTGAAATAAACTAACTTACCACTTGTACGAGAAAATTGTTTCCTGTGTAACCTCATCCCTTGAAAATGCTTTAAAATCCTCTCATCTTTAATACTTGCAAATACATCTCGCTCAATATAACATACCATGCTATAATTCATCCACTTATCATTCATCTTATTTCGTAAATTAGTAACCATGCTATGTGCAACGGTACTGCTCACGCGGTATAGTAGCAGTACCATGGCCGGATGGCCCCATGGCAAGGGCTAGCTAGGAGGGTGACATAAGAACAGCAAGTTTCAGTTGCATATCACAACGAATTCGAAGAACCGCCATAAAAAACCTTTGCCCAAAAGGATAGTCCTAGAACCCCGTATGTCCGCTGGATTAGGAGAAGGCATTTTTTTTGTCAAAGATATTTTGAAATGTCAATTAGCTTCAGAAGGTAAATGTTAGTTTCGTATTAGCCCATCCTAATCCATCCTCAATATAAGGATGTTGTAAGCACTACAGTCAAACAAGACCAACATATTCTCTCTCTCGCTGGAAAGTTTCCTCAGTCTATGCTCTCTCCCAACCCTAATCTCCGCCAAGCTGTACTATCCGGTCTTTCTCTATACTATAGGCCTGTTCTTTTCAGCTGGAGTTTATGATTTTTGACTACGACTTATGACTTTTGGATTGTTTGTGCGAGAGATTACAGCGTAACAGAAACTCACGTGCGGTTTTTGCTGATATAAATGAAGTCAGTACAGTATATACTACAATTAACTAGTAGATCCCATCTTAAAAAGATATTTCATTTAAAAGCTAGTTACTGTAGAAAAACTGAAATGCAGCTTTTAGAAGCCAAAAATATCAGGGCCTATAGTTACCCCGATCCCTGATGCGACCTAAGGTTTTTTCCCCCCAAGTAGATTATTATTACCACAATATCTTGTGTTTATTCAGCACCACCGCAAGGCCCAGATCTCGCTGCAGCAGCAAGTTAAGGTTGTCAATCGAATGTATACACCTTACATCAATCATAGCTTGTCACTGGCTCACTGCTAGTCGCACTCGTACCATTTCTACAAGAATCGTCAGTCAACTAGACAGCAATGCAAATGGGGAAATCCCCAAACGTAGGATGAGGTGGCCAGATGGGCCATCTTCTGAAATGTAAATAGGCTCAGTACAACGATGTACAAGGTGTAATGGACTGGGCAGTTCCTTTCAAGAATCCAGGATGAAACAAAAGGCGGCCTGGATACAAACACCCCAACAGGCAATACATACGCTACAAAATATTAATACAATCTACCACCGTGGTTTCAAACTTGCTCAAAATTCTCAACAAACAATGTTCGATCTCAGCTGTTGTTTGACAAATAATGAAATACAACAGCTACTACCGCGACTAATACAACCTTGAGTAGTATCTTCGATCCCACCAGAGATGCAGGCGAAGATCCTGATTCTGATGGGTCGACCTTCTGCCCCCTTAGCTTAGCTAGCAACAGAGGTATGAGTCCACGCCTTGCACCTGTTATAGAATTGAGATTGGTTAGAAATAGGTTTAATTTTGAGAAGTCAATTCTAATCACAATAATGGTGAAATGCCAATTTAGAATTCAATTCTACATCATAACAGTGGTGATATAAGGGATAAAGAACAATATGAAGTATGAAGAAGTTCTTCATGCACAAAAAATGTGTGAAGGTTGGCTCAAGAACTGTAACAGAACAGATGCTAAATCTAATGGTGCCAGCCAAAAATGTATTGGCATGTAACACCATCATTCCACTACCAGAAGCAACCGAATGGATTGCTCAATGCCACAACATGACCATAAAAAAAGTATAAAATTTTGGGCAGATAAACAGTTATAATTCCATACGGCTGTTCATGTTCCAGTAGTACGTGGAGGAAACAGGGCGACAAACTTTTGTGACCAACAAATACAATTGAACAGAGAACCAAAAGTAAACCGAACAAAGATAACCTGAAAACTACATTGTTTATGCTATCTTGAATCCAACTCTAAGGTTCGTCCAACCAAAGGAACGAAAGATAAGACTTGATTACCCAAATATAAGAGAAAGTTGTACCTTTTTAATTGTTTGGAAACATATTATTATAAAATCAAATGGTCATGTATCTTGCAGACCATGCAATGTTTAAAACGTGCATTTGTCAAAGGAGTGAGAATAATCCCCACACTTGTTCTTGTTAGACAGCCATATATGGCACCTTGTGTATTTATGGTTAGAGAGATATTAGGAGATGTATATTTGGTTAGAGAGATATGAGATCTGATTGGTGCTATTTCTATAAACCACAAGATCTCCTCACCCCTATATAGTCTGTACACTACGTCTCTCATTTGAATCAATCTACATTCTCCACTCAGTCTTATTTGCTTACATGGTATCACGAGTCTAGGTTAATTACCTGATTCACCCTTCCGCACCAACGCACGCCTTTTCTCTGGCGCTGCTGCTCCCAGCGCGCGCCTCTTCCCTGGCGCTGCTGCTCCATGGCTACCGGCGCTCCTCCGGTTGACCCCATCGTCGATCCCGACGGCAACGCTGCCACCAATGCCGCTGCTGCTGACCTCAAGCGTGCGGAGGAAGCCCGCGCCGACAAAGCGGCCCGCGAGCACGTGGCCAGGACTGCCCGCACCGCCGCTCTCGCTCGCGCACAAGAGGCCGAGCGCGAGGCTGCCCTCGCCCAGAAGGAGCGCGATGCGGTCGACGAGCGCATCCGCGCCGCCCTCGAACGCGCTGCTCGCGAGCGCGCGGCGGCCGAAACCCCCCAGGACGACGACGCCGGCGATGACGCCGGCACCGACGCCGCCACTCACGCCGGCGACCCCCCTCTTCTCGAGGCCCTTCTCCACCACAAGGCTGCTGCGCTCCTCAATCTGCACGCGCAGGCCATTGCCGTGCAGAATATCCGCGCCCTCGTGCCCCTCCTCCTCGATCTGAACTCCACCTTCTACGCGAGATGGCACGAGTCCTTCCTCCTCACCGTCGGCAAGTTCTCCCTGCAGCAGCACGTCCTCTCCGATGACGCCGCGCCCCACTCTCCAGACTGGGGGCGTATGGACTGCGTCGTGCGGACGTGGCTCCTCGGCACCATCTCCGACGACCTTGCCGACGCCGTCTCCGAGCGTGGCGCCACCGCCCGTGCCACCTAGCTCGCCATCGAGTCCCAATTCTTTGGGAATCGGACGACGCGCGCACTCTTCGCCGACCAGGCCTTCCGCTCCTTCTCCCAAGGCGACCTCTCGGTCTCCGAGTACTGCCGGCGCTACAAGCGCATGGCGGAGGACCTCCGCGACCTCGGCGAGCCCATCTCCGACCACACACTCGTCCTCAACATCATCCGCGGCCTCAACGAGCGCTTCACCGCCCTCGGCCGTCACCTCCGGCGCAGCAACCCCCTCCCCACCTTCCTCCAAGTGCGGGACGACCTCCACCTCGAGGAACTGACCATGGAGAAGACGGCTCCCGCCGCGGCGCTCGCCGCCATCGCGGGTCACGGCGGTCCTGCGCCCTCCTTCGCTGCCTCGTCCGCTTCTACTGCACCGCCTTCCCAGAAAACCCAGCAGCAGGCGGCTGCTGGGTATGGAAGCCGCGCGCCTAAGCGCGGCAAGCGCGGTGGCAAGCGCGGCGGCAAGCGCGGCGGCGGCAGCAGCGGCGGCTTCAATTCCGGGGGCGCAGGCGCGTCCTCCCCTGCCAGACCGAGCCAGGTCTCGGGCGCTCCGTGGCCCACTTTCTACAACCCTTGGTCTGGGTCCATTCAGATGTGGCCCGAACCACGGGCTCCCACGGCGCCTTCCCGTCCTGCTGGGCCGACCTATCAGCCACACGCCTTCCTGGCAGGGCCCCAAGGACAGTGGGACGGCCAGTGGGGCGTGCCTCCCCCCAGCAGTTATGGGTCGCACGGTTGGGACCAGCAAACCCTCGCCGCCAATTTCCAGACGATGTCCCTCCAGCAGCCGCAACAAAATGAGTGGTATTTTGACTCCGGCGCTACAAATCATATGACTGCCGACGCCGGTATACTTACTCCCACTTCCACTCATTCCTTTCCACGTCACATTATTGTCGGCAATGGGCATTTACTTCCCGTTACCTCCACTGGCGTCGCTCATTTTCCTTATAACCTTCATCTTAATAATGTTCTTGTTTCCCCGAATCTTATTAAGAATCTTATTTCCGTACGCCAGTTCACTTCCGACAATAACTGTTCCGTAGAGTTTGACCCCTTTGGCTGTTCTGTGAAGGATCTTCCCTCTCGGAGAGAGATCGCCAGGTGTAACAGCTCGGGTCCACTCTACCCGTTGCAGCTTGCGGCCTCCGCTTTCCATGCCGCCACCTCCTCTTCGCTTTGGCATCAGCGTCTCGGACATCCTGGTCATGAAGTCCTGTCTCAGCTAGCACACTCTTTTGGTCTTCCTTGTAATAAAAGTACTAGTGACACCCTTTGTCATGCGTGTCAGCTCGGTCGTCATACACGTCTTCCATTTCATGCGTCGTCATCACGAGCCACTCATAATTTTCAGTTAATACATTGTGATCTTTGGACCTCACCCATCACTAGTGTCTCCGGCCATAAATATTATTTGGTTATTCTTGATGACTGCTCGCACTATCTTTGGACGTTTCCGCTACGACTTAAGTCTGACACTTTCTCCACTATTTCTAATTTTTTTGCTTATGTTCGCACCCAGTTCGGTGTCACCATCCAAGGGGTCCAGTGCGACAACGGCCGCGAATTTGATAATTCAAGCGCCCGCATGTTCTTCCTCTCTCATGGCGTCCACCTGCGCATGTCCTGCCCCTACACCTCGCCTTAAAACGGTAAAGCTGAACGCATTATCCGCACCACAAACAATGTCGTTCGCTCCCTCCTGTTCCAGGCTAGCATACCCCCCACGTTTTGGGCTGCGACTCTTAGCACTGCAACCTATCTTCTGAATATTCTTCCCACCAAAACACTTAATTTCTCTACGCCGCATTTTTCCCTTTTTGGGACCCAGCCATCATATGAGCACCTACGCGTTTTTGGCTGCAAGTGCTATCCCAACCTTTTCGCTACTAGCGCTCACAAACTTGCCCCTCGTTCTGCCTTGTGTGTATTTCTTGGATACTCCCTCCACCACAAGGGCTATCTTTGTCTTGATCGTCACACAAACCATATCATCATCTCCCGTCATGTGACCTTTGACGAATCCTCTTTTCCCTTTTCCGAGGATTCTTCTCCCAATCGCGCGGCCTTTGATTTCCTGGAGGATTTTCCTAACCCCGTATCGGTTCCCTTTGCACCGTCACCTTGTTTGTTGCCTGCAGGTACACTTTCCACCGCACAGCCACGTGCGGCCCCAGGTGCCCCGGACTCCCCCAGGCATCACGTCCCGACCATGGCACCCCCACCGGTCAGGGTGCAGCCCACCCCAGCAGTGCATGCCACGCGTGCTCCCGGTGCCCGGCTCCCTGTTGCGCACCCGCCTTCTGTGCCGCGCTCGGACGGTGGGCTCCTCGGGCCGTGCCCGCCTGGTGGGCCGCAGCCGTGCTCGTCTCCTTCAACCACGCCGCCTGCTGCATCGCACAGCCCTGGCGTCCCGGCGGCCTCCCCGGCCTCCTCGCTGCCTCCTGGACGGTTTGGCGTCGTCTACTCCAGGCAGCGGATAGCGGACTCCTCGCCGGCCTCTCCGCGGTTTCGTGCCGTCTACACCCGGCGTCCTCCGCCAACGGCGTCGACCTTCGCGCCCGCATCCATGGCGCGCGTCACGGTGCCAACCCCGACGCCCGCACCGCCAACTGAGCCTCTTCCCGCCGGTGCTCTACCAGTACCTCCTGTGGCAAATCAGCATGCCATGGTCACACGCGGGAAGCACGGCTTCCGACATCCGGCACTGTTCCAGGCCGCACCGCTGTCTCCAGTTCCCAGGACTTACCGTACTGCCCTCACTGATCCAAATTGGCGAGCCGCTATGGAAGCTGAACACTCAGCTCTTCTTTCCAACCACACGTGGGATCTTCTTCCTCGACCGTCTCGGTCCAATGTGGTGACAGGCAAATGGGTGTTCAAACATAAATTCAAAGCTGATGGGTCCTTTGAGAGATACAAGGCGCGTTGGGTTCTTCGTGGATTCACCCAATGTCCCGGTGTTGATTTTGCTGAGACTTTCAGTCCGGTCGTCAAGCCTGCTACTGTACAGACTGTTCTCTCTTTGGCTCTCTCACGCTCCTGGCCTATTCATCAGCTCGATGTCAACAATGCCTTCCTGCATGGTACCTTGTCAGAGACAGTTTACTGCGCTCAGCCCTCCGGATTTGAAGATGCTGCTCATCCTGATTATGTGTGCCGACTTAATCGTTCTCTTTATGGACTTAAGCAGGCACCTCGCGCTTGGTACAGCAGGTTTGCTTCCCACCTTCTGCAGCTAGGTTTTGTTGAGGCCAAATCAGACACATCCCTGTTTGTCCATCGTCGTGGAGCGGACACTATTTACCTCCTGCTCTATGTTGATGACATTGTGATAACAGCCTCCTCTACTGCTTTACTCCGGCGTACCATTGGCGCTCTTCAGCAGGAGTTCCCTATGAAGGATCTCGGCATCCTTCATAACTTCTTGGGTATGCATGTTCAGCACACGAGCTCGGGTCTCTTCCTATCTCAGCGGCAATATATGATTGAAATCCTTGAGCGTACTGGTATGGCTGACTGCAAGCCATGCTCGACGCCTGTTGATGTGAATCCAAAGCTCTCAGCAGATGGTGATCCTGTATCTGATCCTACGGATTTCCGCAGCCTTGCAGGCGCTCTTCAGTATCTGACTTTCACTAGGCCAGATGTCGCTTATGCAGTTCAGCAAGTCTGTCTTCACATGCATGATCCACGAGAGCCACACCTTGCCGCCCTAAAGCGCATTCTACGCTACGTCCGTGGCACCTTGCACATGGGTCTGTTCCTGCGCTCCTCCCCTCAGTCCGAACTGGTGGTCTACTCCGATGCTGATTGGGCCGGTTGTCCTGATACGCGCAAGTCCACCTCAAGCTATGCAGTGTTCCTTGGTGACAATCTGGTCTCTTGGTCGTCCAAGCGTCAAAACACCGTCTCTCGCTCCAGTGCCGAAGCTGAGTACCGAGCTGTTGCCAACGCCGTCGCAGAAGCCACCTGGTTACGCCAACTCTTGTCTGAGCTGCACACTCCATTGCGCAAGACAGCCTTGGTGTATTGCGACAACATCAGCACTGTCTACATGTCTTCGAACCCCGTTCAGCACCAGCGCACCAAACATGTGGAGATTGATCTACACTTCGTTCGGGAGCGTGTTGCACTTGGTGATGTCCGTGTCCTCCATGTTCCTACGACATCTCAGTTCGCCGACATTTTCACCAAGGGGCTGCCTTCGTCAGTCTTCACGGAGTTCCGGTCCAGTCTAAACGTTCGTTCTACCGACGATTCGACTGCGGGGGTGTGTTAGACAGCCATATATGGCACCTTGTGTATTTATGGTTAGAGAGATATTAGGAGATGTATATTTGGTTAGAGAGATATGAGGAGATCTGATTGGTGCTATTTCTATAAACCACAAGATCTCCTCACCCCTATATAGTCTGTACACTACGTCTCTCATTTGAATCAATCTACATTCTCCACTCAATCTTATTTGCTTACAGTTCTAAAAAAAAGAACAATCCCCAAACATGAGCAATTCTAAACCATGTTTTCTTAAAACTAGGCTGTATTTGTGAAAGGAGTAAGAATAATCCCAACTTGTTCTAAAAAAACAATCCCCAAACATCAGCAATTCTAAACCATGTTTTCTTAAAACTAGGCTCTGATTTTGGCGAGCACATCAAGTATTTGTTGAACAATTAATCAACATATTTTCTTTCATAGACATGTTCTGACTTCTGATAGTCACCATTTAGCACAAACCATAGAGTAGCACTGAAATGGGACAACCCATGAAGCACTCTACTCGAAATTAAGAAAGAAGGTCCATTGTATTCTGGTTCAGCTTATCAGTAGAACTAACAATTGTTACCTATTTAATCCGCTGTGCTTTCCAAAGCATAGTCCCGGTTTTTCATCAAATGTTAAAAGAAAAAAAATCCTTTCTCATGGAGACAAGGCATAGACGGTAGCAAAAGGAAACCAAAGGGTTCTCTACTTCTCTCTGAATTGCTAGGAAAAAATGTGATTTGTCACATAAATATGAACTATTTTTTTCTGCAGTTCATAGTGTGAACTGTCCTAATATACGAAACAACTCATACTAACTCATAACAGTTTCATATTTGAACTCTCCTAGTACAACAATAACATCACGTTTCACTTTCATTTTTGAAGGAAACATATATATGATATATCACAAACCACCTCATGTCGTCTACTTTCCAAATAGAACACTAACTCCACGTTTCAGATCCACATGAAGAATATCATCGACAACCTCATCATGTGAAGATAGATGTCATGCAAATTGCTACTTCAAAACACGAGCTGAAAGCATCATGAAAAAAGAAACCACATGAAACTTAAATTACCTGTTTTTTTCAATTCCCTCTCTTCCTCACCAATTCTTCGTCTCAAAGCATTAAGTAGTGAGCCAAAATAAAGCGCTAAGACAGTGCAAGTGAAGGTGATAACATTATATGGCATGCTGAAATCAGGAGTTGTCAAGGGAACAAGCAATACTTCTGTGTATGACTTCACAACACCACCTACCTGCAGGACATAATAATATTTGCAATGAGAAAATATCATAGCAGAATATCTCATACTCACAAGGTAGTCAGTCTTTTTTCCCTGTCTACTAATCAATCCATAACATCTCTAAAGGATTTACCTCGCAGTTCTCTAGCAAAGGTGACACAAACAATGAATCGGCTTGGGGATAACTTCGGCTAGAATTGAACTCAGGAAAGCTAATCAAAGCTGATGGAATGTCAAACCCTTGATTTGCATCAGGAGGATATTCATCTATGTGTAGGAACCCCTGAAAATACATGTTCACGTAACATTGTCATAAACATGTAACATTGTCATAAACCAAGGAAAATATTTAGTTCTGAATATCATTATATAGAGAATGCATGAGGAGCAAACAACAAACAAAGACTTGCACAAAAGCACAATGCCAGTAAAAAGTGTATTTCCTACCCAAAAGGAAGGTATATTCAAGTAATTTAAGCAAGAACAGACCTTGTCAAAGTCCAATGTCAGAGTAGCCGACTGCATACTGCAAGGAAATCTTAGCAGCATCTCCAGAGTACCAGGCAAAAGTTTGTCTTCTGAAGGAGTGACATGAATCTTGTCAACTACTTCTGATATAGCCTTACTGTTCCCATCAATGAAAATTTCTAGGCTGTGATAATAGACCTTAACATACCATGGAACAACCTGGAAAACTACAGCCTTTATCGAACAATCATTTGAGCTGCTGAACAACTGTGTATGCAGATTAGTGGAGCGAAATGACAGAGCAATCGACCCTCTTTCATTTCCGCTACCCATAAGAAATCTGCTTGCATGATAAGGTGCAGGGGTGCAAAACCATGTAAGGGGAAGCTTCCAAGTTATGCCCACATCCAAAGGCTTATCATCGTTGTAGTTACTAACATCATATTCATATAATGAAGAAGAATGGGCTTCCAAGTTATTTAACTCTTTGAGTACCCTGTCTGGGGCAGTGGACAGTACAAAAAATTCATTACTCCAAGAAACTTCAGATCCCGATTTCTCAACTTTGTCAACTATACCTTTCTCAATCTCTAAAAATATTCTGCTTGATTTAGAGACAAGGCATTTCCCTGACAACTTCCTGTTAAACAGATGTTTCATGGACCAACTGGGTTGGAGTTGTCCATCAGTAGATTGTACCTGTTTACCACTACCAGTATTTGGTTGCAGCACAACTGTCAGTGTTTGATCAAGAATAATACCAAGTGATTGGGACGATGTCAATCTCAGCTTTTGGGAATGGTAATATCCTTTATAAATTGAAGGTCTGTACAACAAAGAAGCTATCCCAGCTTTGTCACGACATGGAAGGAGTTTCAGCCAAGGTGTGAGATTCTCAGTGCACACAGCTTCACGAGGCAATGCACCATATCGTAGATTGCCTTCATTCAATTTAAATCCCCAACGAGGAGCAGAAAATGAAGTGGAAGACTCTAAAAAGTTGATGGATGCACAAAACAGGCCTGAGAGTGTGTGTGTCAGGTTCTTCCATGTGGCATCAATCTCGGCCAAAGGAAGGTCAAAAACTGCCCACAGCTCAACACCTGGAGGCTTTGCATTGTTTGTCAACATTGGATCATATCCACCCCAATGCTCATAATTCCACCTTCCCTGTGTGAATGATAGTTCTAATTCACTAATATGAAATTTTTGGACCTGGTTTACACAACACAGCATAATGTTAACAGCAATTCAGGAATATTCTTAGAAAGCAGTAGAAAATTGTTTAAAAGATGAGCAATGGAGGCTACTTTCTTCTGAAGTTCTGATGCGACAGAAAGGCATGAAACTGTCATGGTTTTAACAAATAACCCAATACCGTACAAAAGCCGTATTAAGACATATTTAGGTTGGTTATTTAGAGATGCTAAGTACATGCAAGAAAGCTTACTAGTCCAAACAATGGCATATCTCAAAATGTTAGCCAGTGTTTTTTATAGGAAATTTAGCTATTATTAGCAACAAGCAAAGACGGATGCAAGTTGTATGCTGCACAGATCTCCATAAATTAGTATCATCTAATCCATCTCAGAACTATGCAAATTAGTATCATCTAATCCATCTCAAAACTATGCCCTTCTCCACAAGGCTATTGTTCAGATTAAAAAGTTAAGGCTTGAGAAAAGGATGGTTTATCTCAGAAACTTACATCATGAAGATTGTAGTATTTTTTTTAATTATTACCAGCATGGTATGTGTCAAATTAAATGCTAACAAACAAAACATCAGATAAGTTCATTCGTACTTAAGCAAAACAAGTCTAGTTCTCTGAGCACTATAGTAGGACATGTTCTCTGAGTAATATTTTATAATTCTGATTTAAGCCAACACTTCCATAAAATTTGACCTGAACGCTGTAATTGTGGCAGCATATGTTTTACAGATTAACCATGACTCCGAAAGTCCAAACAGCAGCACAGGTCACGTTGATTGGAATACACAATATCATAAAAACTAAATTTTACAGAGATTTCATTGTAGTCAAGTCCAAAAATTAGCGCAAAAAAGTTGGCACTTGGATTGCATCAGTTGATTGTCGCCTTAACAGCTTAATGCGCAGAGTACCATACGAAAATGCCCGAGATAGTCAACATTATGCATACAACAGTGAAGATCCCCATCTAGCCCCAGCTATAATGGATCAACCGCAAAAGCTTTGCAGCAGTTGCTAGACTCAGGCTTAGTCTCAGTATAGTGTCTGCCGATCTAAAAATGACTTAATTGCTCTATCCCCATCTAGTCTCAGCTAATTCAATCACTCTACACGGCCAATTAAAACAAGCCAAGCGCAATTCGATCACACATAAACCCTACGATCACCGGTAGGGAGGGAGATCTATGTTTGAGGGGGAGGGATGTATGGGGCACATACCAGCTGGGAGATGGCCTTGGGGAAGACGTGGTGGTGTCGGCCGGCGGCGGCGGCGGAGGGAGGCGTGGAGGAGCGGAAGTGGAAGTGGGCCAGCGCCCTGCGGTCGGGGAGCGGACGCAGGAGCAGCTCCTCCGTGAACTCCTCCTCCGCCGCCGCCGCCGCGGCAAGTAGGAGGAGAGAGAGGAAGAAGAGCCGGCGAGTGGGTGGCGGGCCTGGCGGCGGCGCCATTAACACCGGCCAAGGGCTGGGCGGCGTGGTCTTGCTAGGGGGAAAATTGAAAATATAGGACCAAGTTGAGACCGTTTTGGTAAAATAGGATCGAGTTATTTGCACTCGTAAATATATGATCAAGTTGGAGACATTCTTGCAAATAAGATATTTTCCCCATTTTAATTTCATTTTCATTTTTCTGGCTTTTTTCTCTACGCGAAAAGACGCTTTTGCCCCTTCCTCCTTCTTCCTCCCTGCCGCTGCAGGCCGCCGGCCGCCGGCCGCTCCCTCGCCGCGCCGCGCCGCCGCCTGCCCCGCGCCGCCGCTCCCTCGCCCCGCCCCGCGCCGCGCCGCGCCGCCGCCTGCCCCGCGCCGCGCCGCTCCCTCGCCTGCCCCTGCTCCGGCGCGGCGCAGGCGAGGGAGCGGCGCGGCGCGGGGCAGGCGGCGGCGCGGCGCGGCGCGGGGCGGGGCGAGGGAGCGGCGGCGCGGCGCGGCGAGGGAGCGGCCGGCGGCCGGCGAGGGAGCGGCCCTGCAGCGGCAGGGAGGAAGAAGGAGGAAGGGGCAAAAGCGTCTTTTCGCGTAGAGAAAAAAGCCAGAAAAATGAAAATGAAATTAAAATGGGGAAAATACCTTATTTGCAAGAATGTCTCCAACTTGATCCTATATTTACGAGTGCAAATAACTCGATCCTATTTTACCAAAGCGGTATCAACTTGGTCCTATATTTTCAATTTTCCCTATGTCAATACCGTACGGAGATCATACCAAATTGGTTCTTATAATAGTATATTTTGGTACTAGTTCACACTGATATACTATTTTGGATTTAATATAATAATACAAGAATATATTTATTTAAATTATATACACACTAAATACCACTTGTAATATTATTCCAAATACGTCATAGTACTATCAAATATAATATATAGTTTAATAGATGGTATTATCAACTCCACCGGTACCAGCCGGTATTGATCGGTATCAAAGTTAGTATTAACGGTCTTGATCAATATCGAGCGCGGTGCATTTACGATCCAGGGTGTTACAAACCTACCCTCTTAAAAAGAATCTCAACCCCGATATTCGGCCTAATTTATGAGCAAGTGTGGGTAATCTCTCCTCAGTTGATCTTCCCGCTCCCAGGTGGCCACTTTCTTGGTACGATGGCTCCATTGAACTCGGCATAAGCGGATAGTCTGATTCCTGATCTTCTTTTCTACTATATCTAAAATCTTGATATGTCGCTCCTTGTAAGTCAAGTCACTTTCGAGCTCGACTGCTTCCAACGGGGTTTGATCCTCTAGTACCCGGAGACACTTCTTGAGTTGGGATACATGGAAAACGTTGCCCCCTTCGACCACAGCCCTTCGACATTGACCACGGACCGACTTTGTCCACGACCATTCGACTTCGACCACTGCCCTTTCGACCACTGTCTCCTTCAACCACTGTCCCCTTTGACTACAGCTTCGACTTCGACCACCGCCCCTTCGACTACGGCTTCGACTCAACAACGTATCTTTGACTTCGACCACAGCACCCTTCAACCATGACTTCGACTTCGACCACGGCCCCTCGACTTCGGCCATGGCACCGACTTCGACGACCAGCTTGGGAGATCAAAATCGTCAAACAGCGCGACATGCTCCGAGCAAAGAGCAGGAGGAGGTAGAGAGGCTCACTGGGTGAGCAACCGCTGGGCGGCGGTGGCAGGGGCGGGGGGGAGAGCCATGTGGGCGGGCGTAGTAAGAGGAAGCCGCCACTGCCATCGCCGAGTGCCCTTCTCTCTGATCCATCTGCCGTTATCGTCGAGCGCCACTCTCCGATCCACCGGCCGCTGTCGCCAGGCGTTGTGCCGCTAGTTGAAGGGGCGATAGGAGATCGAATTGGTGGCGGCGCCCTAGGGAAAGTTAAGGGATTGTGACCAGACACTGTCGCGGGGGAAGGAATTGATGGTGCCGTCGAGAAGGAGGAAGGAATTGCTAGTGGCGCCGAGGAGAAGGCGTGGCACGAGGGTTGGGGGAGAAGGAAGCGGTAGTGGGCAGATGGGGAGAGGAGGTGGCGGGCAAATGCGTTGGGGAGGCGGTGACAGGGAGATGCGACGTTGTTGTAAGAAGGCAGCGAAATGCAGCCAAACGCTACCGTAAGGGGAAGGAATTGGTGACGACACTGAGGAGGAGGAGGCGCGACACGAGGGTTCGAGGGAGAGGAGGCGGCGGTTGTGGAAGGTGGAGTGGTTACGGGAGGCGGATGATGTGGGGGAGAAAAGAGGAGTGTGGCCCACACGTTGGCCCAACTTTTTCTACAAAGAGCAGAAGAACTACCTATATACGGATCTGGATGACTAATCGTTGATCAGATAGCTAAGAAGAGAGGAGGGAGAACGGACTGACAACCGCCAACTCACATTTTTATAATAGTAAAGACTAGTACACTGACATTGTCATCGCGCATTCACGGTTCCAGAATTAGAATTTTGTACAGACGGCAGCCTCGAGCATGAACAGACAACTGAGCATCACCAATCAGTGTCACACAGGTGCGCGTGCACCCATCTCCTTTCGGTCTAGCATTCATGATGAAAACAGTAAGGTGTACACTAACTAGATCTAAATATGAAACGAAATTAAAAAAATCAAATTGAGCGAAAAGGTGTTCCTAAAAGTTACTCTTGCCCCCCTTTTTTTCTCTGCTAGACGGAACTAGAAACATGAAAATGCCGCCCAGCCCTACCTCCTGTCAAAGCTGTATACGCACAATATCAAAGTTAACCAATCCTTGCATCCTCCTTATGCAATCCCCCATCTGCATTGGTCCAATGCTGCTGAATTGTACACTGATCTTTCACAGCTTTTAATGGTATCACACTGACTCCCTGAAGCCATAGTAACTGTATCGCATTGACTCATTGCAACTCCATAAAAAAAGTGCAGGTTTCATTCCCAAAATCCTCTTATATTGAACGAATCTGTGCAATGAATGACTATATTTAGCTAGATCTGTGGTTCTGATTCACACATAACTGAGTTCCATTGCTTGCTACTCCATCTGGCTCTCTAACTCTTCTGTAGAACAGCACATAAGCTGCACCTGACTTCACATCTCCTTCATTGATGGCAGAAACATGGCTATCTTCAAAATTGTACCACCGGTTCTCGTCCAAAAGCTGTATAAAAAGAAACCTCCGATTATAATTCTAGAATACAGAGAGAAGTAGCAATCAAATTAGAGAACACAAAGCGATACTAGACAAATGCTATCACCGACTTCTGATCTCTGACAATTTACAATCAAAAGAAAGAAAATGCAACTGATAATATATCTGCTTAGCAAGCCAAGTCCATGCTCAAAATACAACTGCAAGATTGCAAAATGATTTGAAATAAGAATCGAATTTGCAAGGATAACAATGGTAAAAGATCAAACATGAACCATTAAAATACTCTGTGATTTATCAAACTTCAGTTCTTACTTCATAAAAGCCGTAAGCACATGCACAAATAACCAAACACAAATCCAGATACTCAACAGGTTAACAGACATAATAACCTTTGAAATCTCTATCAAACTATGATACAGTTTCTTGCAGAGAAACAAAAATTGCAAAATAAATTTAGATTTTAGAAATAAACCTTTATGTATGCTGTATAATGCCCACTTGCCATGCTGCCATAATGATTGCTCACAGCATACAACTCGTATATTTGGCACTGCGAGCTCTTCGTGTTGGCAATATAGTTCGTCAAATCCAAATCATGTATTGGGAAATTGACAAAAGTTTCTAGCTTCTGCTTAGTTGACCTACTAAATGAGAATCTCTTCAAATGTATAACTAACACTTCTGGAAGTCTCCATAAATCCAGCTTTTTGCTAGCTTGCCTTTGCTCCTTGCACCTCGGACAGTACCTAATTCAATAACATAACTTTGTTACTTTACACTGTTTGAAATGAAGGTTATAGGCATCAGGCAGGAACATTTATCATGTGCCTGTTCTAAGCTTCTCTAAATTTTACCAAAGATCAAGAAATGGAATGAGGGATTAAAAAATAAAAGCTTTTGATACTTTGCAATGGGCTAAACTTATGCTTTAACATCACTGCACAAGCAATATACTACAATAAACACATACAATACAAATTAAGCTCCCTAGTTGAGGGATACAAAGTTTTATCATAGCAGCATAAGCATTAGAGGGCGTATTTCATAGCTGAAGCAAAAAACAAGTGCAGTTTATTATGCATGCATTTCCTCATAGTGCATTGTAGCAGCCAAATCCGCTGACATTCAGCACTATAAAAAACTTGTACATGGAACTCCATTCATCAGCAAAATTGGCAAACCACAAACCCCTTAGTATCCTACTATGTGGGCCTAAATGTATGTCACCACTTTCTTACAATAGCAGGATTGTTTTACAAATCAAATAGGGCGCTGATGTTTAAATAAGTTTTGAATTTTCATATTCTACAAAGTAAGGTACTAAGGTGTCCATGCCAATACTGAATCCTACACCAGTTAATATGGCTATAACAGCTGAAATGCAAATACGGGCATCACAGCTACCATACTTGACGTATCATAACCCCTATGTTGGCTAGCACTGCATATCAGCTAGCACCAGGCACCACTGAGGTTAATGGAGCTTTTCCGTCTATGAAACATATCTTGGAATGAGTAGTTTAGTATTGAAAACTAACCACATGTCTTGGGGAACAAGAGGTTCTTCTCTCAAGAAAGCATCCAAGCATGCATAGAGCGAGAGAGGTTCACCACGGGTTCTCTTGGCAGGAGGAGCATATTTAAACACCTCCGGAAGGTTCTCCAAATGATGAGCGTTCAACTTTTTCAGATCTGCCTTAGACCAATTGACAAAAACTATAGTTGCGAGTGAAGACTGCGGGACCCTGATAGCATCATCTGATTGCTCAATGAGTGTGTTGCTATCATCAATCAACTGTAGCTGAGAGTTGCTGCTGTCGGTATGATAACTTTGTGTTCTTGTGGAAACAGAACTTCGAATTGCCGAATGCTGAGACTGCTGATTTCTTAGCATGGGTGGTGCAAGCATTTTACAGACCATTTCATGGATATCAAAACCCGTAACAGTTTCATTGCGAGATATTTGTGCAAGAAGAGGAACACCATAGGGTTTCCAAGACATTGAGCTGCTGTTGTTTCCATGGTCCCTATAAAAAGCAAAGCTAAATAGCTAATAATATAAGACTTTGATGCACAACTAGCATTTCCCACTATTCCATGTAAATAGCATATGGACATGGCATACGGTTTGCTGGTATATAAAAACAAGCAAGTTACTACAGCTATCATTATAGCATGAACATAATTGTAACTGAAGTTTTTCTCTTTGCTTACAAGTCTTCGTGACGATGCACAAATTGAATGTAACTTGCTCTTTTTTCCAATTTTGGGAGCCTATAAACTGCCAGATGATCATCATCTTTAATTGTAGACAGCTGAAGCACTGGATCCTCAAGAAAACGATGGATCCTATGATTACGTATCTATAGATAAAATTCAAGGGAAATATTTATTTATTAACAGTCATGAAATGCACCAACATATGCACTTAGATCAAATGGGCATTTGTGACAAACCTCGGCAATTAGAAGTCTCTCCCCATTGCTAAGTGAGCATGCATTGCTGAGGGCTTGGATAAGATCCCTGCACCTACCTTGCTTGGGTACACTTACAGTGTACGGTGTTGGCGGCGCACTCCCATCACAAGTAAAGACCACAATGGTCATGCTTCGGGTTGAAGTGAATTGTAGGGGTAAGGAAAGATACATGAATGGGTCAAAAGTCACTGAAACCTTTCCACAGACTGGGCAGACCAAAGTTGACTTGTACTGTCCCTGGAAAATCATTATAGAAGGCAACTATTAGCAAAATATCTCTGACCAGCAATCAGAGAGATAAATAGACCATAATTGATGCCACAGACATTTGAACCTCATTTTTTCTTTGTATTAATGGTTACTGCTCTGGCTAGTGCTTGAAAGCAGTTGACAGGTTGAGAACACAAAGTCCCCGCTCATTTCAGCTTGAGCTTCTGGCTTATTTTTCATTATTCATAAATTTCGTCTTTTTCTGAACTTTTGTTTTTTTGAGCTTTTTTGCCGATTTTTTCCCGTATTCGTTCGCGTTGTCCGTAATGATCTAACATATTTTTCTATTTTTAAAATTTTAAATTTAATTACGCCAAATAAACCATCTTCAGCTACAGTGAAATTTCAGCAACTACAGTGCAATTTCAGCCATAAGCCACAACTTTTCAGCCCAACCGAGCGGGGCCTTATCTAACTCAAAATTTGAAAACAACCAATGAGGGCCATTGCATTTGTTGTGGATCCAGGTCAATTTTCTATTGTTGATTCAGGTGTTGTATGGGTATAATTTGGGGATGTCACCTACTAGATAATTGTAGAGAATTTGGTATCTTTCCGTAGAATATTTAATCATGTCGAATGGATGGTTAAATTCCGAGTTATGAATTTTGTAAACCCGTTGTCTGGAAAATGATCGTTTTCGGCAGCATTGGAATGATCAGTAGATTAAAAATAGTAAATGGAGTAATTAGGATATTTGATCTACATGAAAAGTAGGGGTGGCAATTTCCCCTCAGGGGCGAGGACGAGGGGCGCTCTCCCCCCACAGGGAATGGGGGCGAGGCCCCACTAGGCTAGTGGGGCGGGGACAGGGGTCATCCTCCCCCGCGGGGCCCACAGGGACCTGGTAAAAAATAAAATATATTTTTATATAATTATTGTAGTTTTTAAATATAGAAGATTGTATTATTTTCTTATATATTTAGACTAAATCTTGAATCTACACGTTAGATTTTTTTTTTGAAACTATATTTTGTGGAAAAAAAGTATGCCTAAATAATTATAAATTAATAAACAAAGTCATATTGTTATTTTAAAAAAAATACTTAACATGTTTTTTAATCCCCCGCGGGGATCCTCGTGGGGTTCGAGTCCCCGCAGGGACGGGGTTGGGGGCTGTGTCCCCCCGGGAAGGCTAATAGGGCCGGGGGTCGGGGCGGGGGGGGGGGGGGGCCTCCCCCGGGCCCCCTGGCCCCATTGCCACCCCTAATATAAAGTGTAGGTAATTTCTTAAGAATTCCTAAGAGTCCAAGAACATGATTTTTGGATGAGTGGTGTTAAGTATATCAAGGCCCATATACTATAGGCCCATGTGGTTATCTATATATTGACATCTCAACTATTGGAGTTATTGTCTTCTCAAATCCTTAATGTTATTCACATGGTATCAGAGCTTATGGATTAGGGTTAGGGTAGGATTATTTTAGTCCTCTCTCCCACGATCCAAAATCTAACCCCGGCTGACCAAATCGGCCAGTCGGGCTCGGTCGTCGTCCGCCCATCGCGGCTCGGCTGCCGTCGCCCCTGCAGTCGCCCGTCGCCTCTGCAGTCACCCGTCCGCTCGTCGCGGCTTCTTCTTTGGCCGCCATCTGCCGCCGCCTGGGGAGACGCCGCCCCGTCTCGCCTCGCCTGGGGGAGCCGTCGTCCCACCTCGCCTCGTCGCCTGGGGGAGCGCACGCGTCTGCCGCCGCTCACCTCGTCAGATCCGCCGCCCCGCCTCTTCAGCGTCGCCTGGGGGAGCACACTCATCGCTCGGGGCCGCCGCTTCAGCTTCATGCTTACTCGGACTCCACCTGGGCGAGTGATCCAACAGATCGTCGTTCTATCACAGGTTATTGCATTCTTCTTGGTTCTTCTCCTCTTGCATGGAAGTCTAAGAAGCAGGCGGCTATATCTCGTTCTAGTACAGAGGCAGAACTTCGAGCACTTGCCACTACCACTTCAGAGATTGTATGGCTTCGATGGTTGTTAGCAGATTTTGGTATTTCTTGTGATGTTCCTACACCTCTCCTATGTGATAATACTGGAGCCATACAAATTGCCAATGATCCTGTGAAGCATGAACTTACAAAGCATATTGGCGTTGATGCCTTCTTTACTCGATCTCATTGTCAGCAGAAAACAATTGCTCTTCAGTATGTGCCCTCAGAACTGCAAGTGGCAGATTTTTTCACTAAAGCACAAACTCGAGAGCAACATCGGCTTCACTTGCTCAAACTCAATGCTTCAAAACCTCCGTTTCCACCTTGGGTTTGAAGGGGGGTGTTAAGTATATCAAGGCCCATATGGCCCATGTGGTTATCTATATATTGACATCTCAACTATTGGAGTCATTGTCTTCTCAAATCCTTAATGTTAGTCACAAGTGGAACAGAAATTATGAATTTTTAAAGAGTGCTGTTCAGAACCGATGGCTGCTAGACGTAGTCGTGGAAAATTATTAATTTGACTGATTAGATGGCAGAATTTAATTTTTGGCATAACTAGAAAGTGGTGGATAATTTTCTGTAGTTTCTGAAAATGTCATGGTTTACTATAGTTGTATTAGTACATTAATAGATATGAAAATGTTAAATCTGTTATCAAGAAGATAATAGATCTATCTCTGGGTTATAATTTTAATCTAGGCATGTGGCCCTAAGAAGTTGTAGAAAGTTGTGTAAATTCTAGAATTGGTGTTGTTTGCTAGAATATGGTTTAGGAGTTGAAAGTTATGTTGCTTTTGAGCACCTGGACAGCGGCAGTGACTGTCCGATAAAGGGGGGATTTGTGGGTTTGGAGAGTATGTAGGAGCGTTGTCGATAAAGTGTTGTTTTGCACTGCTATAGCTTTCATTGAGTTTGGGTAGAACTTCGGGGTTGGTGTCATCCTCTAATCAACCCGGGCGTCGCAACTAGAAAGGCAAGTGTATGGTAGAATAATATTCAAGTGTTTGGAATTGTTATCTGGTTAAATGAATACTTACATGATTATTCATATGATTATGCTTGTTTTATATTGCTCATATGGTTATGATAAATTGGTAATGATGATGATGACTAGGGTAGAATGATGACTATATCAATTACTTAATGAAGAAAGATAATAATTATTGCATTGCATATTAAGCATTCATGATGGAAAAATATGACCCACAAGAGTGGGATGATGTCCCCATATGCCAATATGGGCAATGAGGTCCCTATATGAAAAGGACAGGCGATTGGTCCCTGCACAAAAAAGTGTAAGCATGAGTAAACATCGACGGGTGCTACACTCTGTTATATCGGTATAAGCAATGGATGTGTTGAGGCATGTGCATTGCATGGCATTGCATTCATGAAAATAAAGTTAAGATATTGAGAATGGTAATTGATGAGAATAGATATGTAAAATTGATCTAATGGTGACTAGACATAAAATGTTAATTATTATTGTTACCTTGTTTATTATTCTATTATGTATTTGCTAAGTCGTGGACTCACCATTGCTTTATTGTTGTTTTAGGTGAACGTTGAAGATGACATACATTGGTGGAAATAGAGCATGGAATATTACACTTTTGTAGCTCCACTCCACCTAGCGACCCATTCACTTTTTGTCATAATCACCTTAGTATTTTCCATTGCAATAATTAGATAGTTTATGGTTTCCCTTAGTTTTTATAGTTCATAATGTTGTTACTTGATGCGTTCATTGGTTTAGCTTTTATAATTGATTCATCGTGTTGATTATTTGGTTCATTGGAAGTTCCATTTATTGATTACCATGTTACTGAAATTTCTTATTATTATGTGGAATGATTATTCTTGCAGTCTAATTGTTGGTAATGCTTGAATATTGGTTGAAATTGGTAGCGATAGTAGTTGTAGGTAACATTTTGGGCTTTTGTTAAGCCAAGGTGTTACAAGGTCACAGACAAGAGCTTTGAACAAGCACCAGCATCAGTTGTTTTGTTTTGTCTTTTCTCTTTTTTTACTTTTTCTTCCTCAGGAACAGTAAATACCTGGAAAGGAAAAGGTGCTTGCACACATGCACACAAGGTCATCCAAAGTACCATTTTCAACTAACAGAGCTAAGAACTGCTCATACGATTGCTAAGAAACTAAAACATGACCAGGTGCCTATCTATCTATGCATCACCACATTGAGTAAAGTAAATCATACAGGTTTGGCCATTTGGGAGTTGGGACTAACCTGGCATACATCAACAATGATTGAATCGTTTCTTGCAATATGATTTGCCCAATACTCATCTGCAACCTCTTCATCTGATCGTCCATCAGCATCTTTGGATTTTATGTAAGGTCGATGTTTCACACGGTTCAAATCTTCATGAAGTCCATCGAGGAGGAATGCCAACAACTCCTGGAAGAATTTGCCAAGATGGAGATTTCACAAAATCTGAAGACAAAATAAAAGATCTGTCTACAGAGAGAATCAAACCTGCGAATCATGTTGGTTGTATCCACTGAACTGAGGTGCAAACCAAGAAAGCTTTGTTTTAAATGGTCGAGGAGAAACTGGGGTACGGCCAGGAGCCCAAAGTTTTCTCAGTAGCTCACCAAAAGCTAACGCAAGTTCACCCTACATGACTACCATCAGAACTCAGTACAAGTAACATGAGGCATGAATGCAAATGAACATGAAACCAGACAAAACACCATTGCAGCAGCAAAGCTCTTTCTGTATGATTAACATGCATAATAGCTGTACAAAAAATGTTCCACCAATACTTGTTTATAATAATTGTAGTGTGTGATCAATCTGTTACATGATATGTCAAAGGAAACACACATGTGAGGTTTTGTCTTTGCTGCAAAGAAACTACGAAGAAAATTTGATTTCAAGCATAACTATATCCTGTTAAAAGAAATCAGACGAAGGCTATCACAAAAAGAGAAAGGCAGCACCGGGCCAGATGTAATGATTGTCTGATCGATCAATAAAAAGCACATGAGTTATCAATATTTAAGCAAAACTGATAGACCATTTTTAGAATGAGAAATTTATAAATCTGAACCAAGATAACATAATCAAGACGGCAGCAGTAAGACTACCAGATTGCGAAAGTATGCAACACAAAAAAATATTCAAGGAAAATTTCGCTAAATTTAAAGAAGCTGTAGAAGCGTAGAGTACTATTTTAGCACATTTAACTATCCGACATCGTTCAGTGGTTGTTGCATATCAATAGTATCAAAAAATGTAAATCTGAACATTTGACAGACTGTTACCAATATTATCATGCTCAACAAGTTATACCGAATGCATGCAACAGAATAACCCCATCGTTTCTTAAAAAAAAGGAGCTAAAGTTCCAAGCATCAAGGCCACAAGAGCTTGCTAGTAGAACGAGTACTTACCACCATACCCAGTGGATTTTGCCAATTGATTTCACGGTGGTAATCTTCACGAAAATATCTAGCGAACTCTGGTGTGTGCACAAGACATTGTACAGCACTATTCATGTAACATGTATTTCCCAAGTTAAGTAGCCCTGCAAGACCTAAAGGAGATCCTCTGGTGGTCATGCCACTAGTACCATGCACATTATCCAAGTCGCCGTTGGAAGATTGCAGGCACTGGCTTTGTGTAAGACTAGAGCTGAAGCTTCTGGAAGCATAATTTGAAACCAAATTCTCATTTGACAATCCTGATTTTGAAGCATCTGCAATCAAAGTTGACTCTTGTTCCAAAAACTCACTTTCTTGGATCGAACTCATGCATCCACCATCCAAACTACCATTTGCACCAGTAGTAACCTCAACTAGAATCTGTCATAACAAGATAAAGAGTTCATAGTTAGATCATTTACTCTGGAAACGCTCTGAACTAATTGTGCTACAAATTTAGTGTCATTATGACCAGAAGCGACAAGTAAAAGTCAGAAAAATAAAAACATAGCTTGCCACTACAAACTATGGTAAGTCCAGTTCTCACATCTTGGTCCATCTGAATGTTGGAATCGTCGAGGGTTTTCTCCAAGTTATCCATCAAAGTATGCTTTGTTTGACCATAGTAGTCCCAAATGCACACCTGAAAATAATGGCCATAACAACAATGAAAAACTTTTACTTGCAGGAAACCCATAACTATAGACATCCAAAAACAACAGCTACCTACCTCCTCTGGTATCAAATCGAAAACCTCGCAAGCATTCTTATGAAGTTCGCCAACGGTATCCTGCATGAATTGATAAATTTTCAGTTTTCCAATTCTTTCTTACAAAAAACATCTAGTGAACTTTTACACAGTTAGTAGTGACATTAAAAGAGTTCTACAGCAGTTTTTTCTTGATAAAGGATCTATCATCTCATAATTTGCATAACTCTATCCATCCCAATCAATTGATGGAAATGCAAAACAAATAAATAGTTAATATGTTCAACAGTAGCTAAAGAAACAACAACATACCTTCTTGCTTATCCTTATAACAGCTTGCTCTCCTTTAGGCATTAGAAGTAACTGAAGACGTAAAGGATAAACTTCTATAGCTAAATCAATTTGAGAAAAGCCAGTGTTGATTGCTCTTCTTGGTAATGTTGGCCCACCACCATACCTATTAATGCATTTTGAGAATAAAAAATAAGGTGAATAGAAAGAAAATTGAAGATTATCACTCAACATTCTATTTGGCATTCTAGTTTCCAGCACTCAAATCCAAGAGTAGCTGCATAGTTTGTTTTTGTGTATGAGAACACCAGATCAAGGTATCTTAGTTTATCATATCAAGAATGCAAATAAATAAATCCAAAACTGCTTATTAGAGAAGATCTCAACTTCTTAACTCGATTTGGTAGTTTAATAACACCAAACTTCTTCTCACGTATTAAGTTCTGCATCTCTATTTACCAGTAAACCAAAACATCTAGGAAGTAACCAAGGTTGTCACGGCACTCCGGCAAGTCACGATGAGACCAAGGCGCCCGCCATGGCGACGGTTAGACTATAGTAGTTAGATGACAGTTGCCTTAAAATTTCTTAACTTTCAGTCAATTTTCTTAATTCTTAGATTTAGATCCAACCATCCAGATCATTCCCCTCATTCTATATAAACCCATCCTAACCCTTAGATCTAGATCCAACCATCCAGATCATTCCTCTTGTTCCGTATAAACGCATCCTAATCCTTAGATCTAGATCCAATCATCCAGAACATTCCTCTCATTCCATATAAACCCATCCTAACCCTAACGTCACTCAGCTCCCACCCTTACCCAACCACCAGCCGGTAGACGCCGCCCCCATCCCACCCAACGTGTGTGGCGATCCTGCCTCCTCCTCTCCTTTGCCCCGCTCTCCAACACCGAAGCACCAACGCTGCCGACGGCAGAGAAGAAGGCAGGCGGCATAGGCCAGATCCGGTGGTGGCAAGGCTTGAGGACGGCGGATCCAGTGGTGAAGAGGCCGGTGACGGAGAGGACCGACATGGAGATGGAGCCCAGTACGGGGGCCCAACACAGTGTGCCTTGAGAAGAGCACCGGATGAGGCAACGGCAGCGCAGGAAGAGGCGGTCGGCTCCAGATCTAAGCAGGCAACGGCCATATATGCGCGGAGAGAGCCAGAGGCAGCCAGATTCGGATTGGAGGTGGCCACCTAGCTCCTTAGCTCTAGGCGACGAGCCTTGGCGTCCCCTTCCGACCGCCAAGACGACTTGGCGTTGCCTAGGTAACGCCGTGACAACCATGGAAGTAACTCTTGTGCTACGAAATTTGTAACTAATATCCATGATGTAACTCGCGTGCTACAAAATTTTTAACTAACAAAACAATCTTTCTACATATAAGATCAGTGCCCTAGGGTCTCAGGATTTGGGAGATATTGTGACAAAACAAAAATTCATTTGTATGTCGTTTTCTTCGTACAATCATTTTAGGAAGCAAGATGTTGGATAACTTCCTATAAAAATGGATTGAGTCAGACAACTAGACTTCCTATAAAAATGGATTGAGTCAGATAGCTAGCCACAATGCAATTTCTAAGACAAAGGACTAAAGTTTGATGTTTCACTTAGCACGTCCAGGAAAGTGACATTTGTTCTACAAGAACCTAGAAGTGCAATTAATCCGTAAAAATACAATAAGGAAGCACAAAAAGAAAGATAGATCCATGTGCATAAAAATAGATACACTGGGGTGATCATTTGGGCTTTTTTTGTGGTTTATGACTGAAAAACACTGTAACTGGCTGAAAAAACACTGTAACTGACAGAGGTTTATTTAGCATAATTAAATTTAAAAAATATAAAAAATATGTTAGACCATTACGTATAATACAAACAAATACGGGAAAAAAAGAGCCGGCAAAAAAGCTCAACAAAAAGCCAAAAGTTCAGAAAAAGACAAAATTTATGAATAGTGAAAAATAAACCGGAAGCCAGAAGCTGAAGCTCTTTTGATCACCACTATCTGTGTAGCAACCACAAAAAAAAGCCTCACATGATAAGGCTCATAGGAGCATTTGAAAAGTGATAGATCTAACAAAGATATTAGTCTTTTTGGAATCAGATTCTACATTCTGAACAGATGTGACGTACCAACCATGCAACTTTTCCCAGACTTGCTGAGGGAGCAATATATAATCACGGCCCTCAACCAAGGTATCATGTAGCTCAATATTCATATTGGAGACTTCAGATGCTGTGTCGTCCATCAAATCTGTATTGTCAATAGCTCCTGGCCTTCTTGAAGCATTTGAACCAAACTCATGATGATGAGAACCATTACTTGTTGCACTAGCCAAATCTTGAATGACGTAATCAATCCAACTTTGCCACCACCTGTTTGAGTCAACCAACAAACATGTATGCATAAGATTCAAATGAGTAAACAAATGAAGCAATCGGCAGGTTAACAGTCAGTCAGAAATGTGATGTGCATTTCAAAAATGAGATCTGCATTTCAGAACATCGCTTCTGAAACATATATGTTAAAGACTTTTATCTCCATTATATATCCACGTATAAAATATGCAAATCAAGGGTACAGCTAAAGCATTTACTCCCTCCGTTCTTTTTTAATTGACTTTTTTTTACTTTTCACAGTCTTCAAGATGTGACTTTAACGGTTACTTTTTATAACTTTACACTAAGATATACTAGTAAAATTATAATATTATGAAATTATTTTTAACTAAAAATCTAATAATATAATTTTCGTATAACTAATTTAGATAGTTTTAAATCTATTGCTGGTCAAACTTTAGGAATTTTGACGGCACGGATACTAGGAAGTTAAGTAAAAACGGCGGGAGTAATATCCAAATGAAAGATGTCAGAAGCTATCTATCATTCAACAAGGTATCATCTCTCGTGTTATCTAGGCATCCTACCAGCAGCCATGCTTAACTATCCCTCAGATTAACAAGGTCATAAAATGAGTTTACTCACAGCTCTCGAGAAATTACAAGGCCACAAAATGCTCAAACTAGCTCAGAAAGCACAAGCAAGAGCTCTACACAGCGGGTCTAAAACTTGGAAAGAAAGGTCAAATTCCAAAGCTTGCACACTGCAGCCACTAGAACCAGATACATCCAGATTGAAAATCCTGCAGGTTCCACCGAACTCAGCCAAATTTCCACACAAAGCCCCCATCTTGCATCAAAAAGAATCATCCAAACCACACCAAATCCGGCTCCCATCCCGACCCAAAATACCTCAAAGCCATTCAAATCACTCGTACCAGCCCAGCCGGGCCGGCACGCCAGACGCAACATCTCGCCGGCGCCGGCGCATCCCCTCCGCCCCGCAAACAACAGCAGCAAGAAAAAGAAACTAAAACACCAGCCTTGCTCAGTCACTGCAACCCTCAAAACAAAGGTCGACGTGAACTGCTAAACCCGAGACGAGATCGAGAGGGGAGTAGGAGGGAGAGAGGAGGCCGGGGCGGACCTGTTGGTGATGAGGAAGAAAGTGTCACCCTCCTTGGAGTGGGCCTCCGCGGCGACGGTGATGTCCCGGATCAGCGCCATCTCCTCCTCCTCGGGCAGCTCCGGCGCCGGCGCCGCCACCACCATCTCCATCGCCGCCGCCGCCGCCGCCGGGGACGGGGAGAAGCCCGCCGGCTAGGGTTAGGATTTGGGTTTGGGCCTTCTTCTAGCCTTCGTCTCCTCCGAGCTTCTTGGGCGCCGCCGGGTCGAAGCGAAAGGCGAGGCCTTTTTTCCCCGGAAGCGTTTGGGTTCTTTTCGAGAGGAGGACAGTGGAAGCGGCGGCGGTGGCGAATGGCGATGGCTCTGCGGGGAGAGACGCCGATCTACGACAAGGTTCTTCTGGACCGGAGTCCGGAGGAGCGGAGGACACTCTTCCCCCCTCTCCCCCTCCCTCAAGTGTGCCTTTGGTTCGGTGGATACAAACATTAAATCTTTGGTTTATGGATAGAACTATTTCTGGCCGAGATGATTCGATCCAGGTGATTTGGTAAAGAAAATATTCCTTTCAAATACTATATCAGTTTGTTCAGCTAAATCGGACGAACTACACCATCCTGGATAGGATCATCCCATTCACCACCGTGCTCTGCATAGAATACACGGTGACGCATGCTCAAAGGTCCTTCCAAACTACAAACAGGTAATTGATCATATACCTTCCATTTAGACGGAAATTCAGGATTTACCCTCCTGACCCACGTGTCAGTGACTTATGATGACCCTACATGTTATTGAGATGTAGAGGGTAATCCTGAATTTCTCAACTAAAGAGAGGGTATATGATCCAATCTCCCAACTATAAATGGCAAACCGTAGAACTAGAAAAAAAATGTACTTGGAAAATAGAGGATTTAAAAATACAGAAAAATTACAAAGTAAGCCATATGGATAGGTCATAAGAAAAACAGAGAGTTGGAAAGGGTGATGAAGTGTGTTACAACAGTGAAGTACTGCATCAAGGTCAATGGGGACTACTCTTGCAACATCCACCCACAGAGGGGCCTTCGCCAAGGGGACCCTCTGTCGCCCTATCTTTTCATTCTTTGTGCGGAGGGTTTGTCAGCAATGTTACAGAAGGCTGAAGTGGAGGGCAAGATCGAGGGCATTAGAGTGTGCAGGGAGGCTCCAAGGATTAATCATCTGTTCTTCGCTGATGATTCTTTGATCTTGATGAAAGCTTGTAGAGGAGATGCTCAGGAATTGAGGAGGATTTTGCTGGCTTATGAGCGAGCCTCAGGACAAGTGATCAATAGGGATAAATCATCTGTTCTGTTTAGCCCAAACGCTGACTCTGTTGATAAGAATGATGTGCGACAGGTCCTTGACATCATGCAAAAAGCAAAGAGTGAGAGATACTTGGGGCTACCAGTTTCTATTGGTAAATCAAGAAAGAAAGCTTTTGAATATATCAAGAGGAAGGTGTGGATTCGGATTCAAGGATGGCAGGAGAAATTGCTTTCTAAGGCTGGCAAGGAAATCTTAGTAAAGGCTGTGGCCCAAGCAATCCCAACCTATGCTATGTCATGTTTCGAGCTGACGAAAGGGTTGTGCGATGAGTTGAACTCTATGATTGGCAGGTGGTGGTGGAGCCAGAATGATAAGAAAAATAAGATCCACTGGCTGGCCTGGGATAAGTTGACACTCCCTAAGAATAAGGGAGGGTTGGGTTTTCGGGATCTTTATTTGTTTAATATGGCCATGCTGGCTCGACAAGCTTGGAGGCTTCTGATTTTTCCGGATACACTGTGTGGCCAAGTGCTTAAAGCAAAATATTTTCCCAATGGTAGTATTCTGCAGTGTGCGGTGCGGGATGGGATTTCTTACACTTGGAGGAGTATTCTCAAAGGTGTGAATCTACTGAAACAGGGGCTCATATGGCGCATTGGAAATGGTGAGTCGGTGAATATCTGGAAGGACCCCTGGATCCCACACGGCAGTACAAGACGTCCTGTTACCAATAGGGGGGCAACGGTTCTGACCAAGGTGGCTGAGTTGATGGACCCGAGTTTGGGTTCCTGGGATGAGACCTTAGTGCAGGATGTCTTCTCAGAGTTTGATGCTGAGGCTATCCTAAAATTGAGAGTGAACCAGGACTTGGTAGATAGACCGGCATGGCACTTTGACCAGAAGGGGATCTTCTCAGTTAAGTCAGCATATAGGTTGGCGATTCAGAATAGGGAGTATGAGCTTGGTAGAGATGCAGCAAGTGCTGAGCCACACCCATACGGGGACTCCCAGTTCAGGTGGGATAAAATTTGGAATATGGAGGTCCCAAACAAGGTGAAAATGTTTCTGTGGCGCGTAGCCCATAATAGTCTAGCAGTTCGGCGGAATTTAAGGCGCAGGGGGATGAAGGAGGATACCCTGTGCCCCATGTGTCATAGGCTGGATGAAGACTGTGGGCACCTGTTTTTCAGATGTAAAGAAGTAAAAGAGTGCTGGAGAGGGCTAAATTTGGAGGAGTGTCGCATTACCTTAGCAGAATGTCATTCTGGGCGTGACTTGCTGAGGAGAGTCTGGGGCTTTCCACAGCCAACCCAGATACAAATTGTGGTTCTTTTGTGGAGGTGGTGGTCGAGGAGGAATAAGGTGGTTGCTGGAGAAAAAAGATTGTCCTGTCCTGAGCTCTGTTCTCTTATAACCTTCTATGTGTCAGAATTTGAAAAGGGAAGGAAAACAAGTCAATGTCAAGATTTGGCAGCCGCCACCGGACGATGTCTACAAGCTTAATATTGATGGCTCTTTTAAAGCTGGTTCGGGTCAGGGAGGTTGGGGTTTTGTTGCTAGGGACAGTGCTGGTGAGTTTCTTCAGGGGGGTTGTGGCAATCTGTGCAGAGTGGACAGCCCTTTCCAAGCGGAAGCTCTGGCGGCCCTGTACAGTCTGCAGAGGATTGCGTATTTGGGAATGTCAAGAATTATCCTGGAATCTGATGCGTCTGACCTAGTACGGGGCTTGACTTCGCCGGACCTTGATCAAAGTGTGAATGGAAGCCTCCTCAAGCAAATCAGAGATCTTATTGGTTCTTCCTTTGATTACTGTAGCATTCGGCATTGTCCGAGAAATTGCAACAAGGTGGCTGATCGCCTTGCAGTGTATGGGGCGAGTGTGGTTAGCTCTGGCTCAATGGAGTTTATGAGTCAAGTCCCCACCTTTGTTTCTAGCTTGGTCTCCAGTGACCTGGCTGGAGATAGTGTTTAATGGAAACAAGCTTTCCGGGATCAAAAAAAAACAAAACAAAACAAAACAAAACGTAAAACGAAAGTGCTTTTCAGGAGGCGTAGCAAAGAATAGGCCATACATACATACATATATACATACATAAAAGGAAGTCTTTTTCATGCTCCGAGAGTACATATTACCATTTCTAATATACCACTTAAACAAATATTTTATACATTTTATCACTTTCGATATACTTAAATACTAATTCTAAGATATTTCAATGCAACTAGGTTAAAATTTTGTTATTGGTACCCTTTTATTTTATTATATATTCTTTTCCATACATAAAAAGGGGTATATACATAAATTATGTTATAAAAAGTGGATTTTTATTAAATTTTTATGGAACTTACTTTGGAGTACCTTATAATCATTATTAGAGTTTCTCAAATAGATAAACAAGCATAACAACATCATTTAAGTGGTATATGAGAAGTAGAAGTACGTACTCTCAAAGTATACAACCATTTTCATAGGTTTAAGACCAAGCCACAACATTTGAAGAAAAACATGGAGAAAAAACTAAGCCGACAAAAAATCAGTGCTCCAACTACCGGCGGGTGTCACAGGAGGATGCCAAAAATCCAAGCTTGCTAAGGCCCGACCTTTGCTCGGTTGGCAAGCTTCGCCGTCGTATGATCTACTCGTCTAGGTTGGATCTTTGGATCAGCCCCAGGTGCCTCATCTCACATACGCATGTGGTTCAGTGGGAAAACGTGTATCTACGCTCTTTGAGGTACTGGATAAACCCAAGATTTATCCAACTATCTCCGTTTAAGTCATAGCGTGTGTTTCAGTAGGACGCACACGCATATGTGTGCGTGTGATGCGAGTGTGATGTGTGTACGTGTGCATCCTCTGTTGAAATCTAACAAATCCAAACTGTACAAAAGTGAGTGAGAGATGCGTGTATGATGCACCTGTGACCCTGTCTTATCCCTGCAGCGAGACGATAATGAGAGAAGTGAAGAAGCCGATTCGAGAAGTTAGGTGTTCGTATTGGATTTTGGCTTTTCTAAAAAGAAGGTAGGAGTAGAAACCAATACAAACAGGGTCTAAAAAGCTTGCAGTTCAACTTAAAAAGCTATAAAAAATCAAAGGACATATTCTTTTCAACTTCTAAAAGCTACTTTTCGGCTTTTCTACAGTAACTAATTTTTAAACAGAGTATCTTTTGAAGATAAGGCCTACTAGTTAATTATAGTACATATTGTACCAACTTCATTTGTATCGGCAAAAACCGCATGTGAGTTTCTATTACTCTGTAATCTCTCATACGAACAACTCAAAAACCACAAGCCACAACCAAAAGCCATAAGCTTCAGCTAAAAAGAACAGGCCCTAAGCCCCTATCGGTACTTGAAGCAAATCTTGTATTAAGAGTGTTGTGGCTACAGACCAAACAGAGAGAGAGATGGTAGTGGAGAGTAATGAAGATAAGTGTCTTGGCCCGGGTTCCCCCGCGGCTGGTATCGTATTCATATACCCTCTTGGGGGGTGCTTTTACAGTTATACCCTTACACCTGGTCATCCCTTCTGGGGGCAGTTATGTCATTACACATGCCTATTCAGGGCCTTATAATCTCCTACCAGGCCTGCTGGGTTTAGGTGGGGGCCATCCCTACGACAGGAGCCTCTCATGGTAAAGGGCTTCACAAGGCCGAAGCCATGTTGCCGAGTCATTTGGCCCCCTCCGTCCCGCGGCCTGTGAACTTTTCCAAACTTCTGGAGCTGCTCTGTAACCGAAGACGTGCGCGCTGCTGCGACGCTCGGACTTTCGGGCGTCCACGTGGTGCAGCGTGCTTGGCGTGGTGCGGGCGTTGAGGCGTCGTGACCATTAATATGGCGGCGGACCTCCAGCGGTTTGGGCTTCTGCCGATTGGCCTTCCGCCGGTTAGCTCCCCTGCTGATTGGGGTATATATATGGCGCTGCTGAGGCGTTGCTCCTGCGTATATTGTGATAGGAGCTGTTCCCCTAAAATGGGCCCCTGCCGTGCATCAACATTCCTGGGTGACGCTGAGCGGCTTGGGGAATGTTGATGCACAGAAGGAGGTCTATTTTTCCTGGGAGCTTGATCAGCGCCGGTTATCGACAGCCAGCCGCGCTTCCTGACCTCGCACCGCGCTTCCGTAGGCGACAGCGAGGTCTGCCCTGTTTTTCTTAACAGGCCTACCTACAGTGGGTGTTCCTGAGGGAGCCCGCCGGCATTACCTTGTATGTTGATGCACCGTAGGTGGCCTGTTAAGGAAAACGAGGCAGATTTCGCAGGACAAGACCCCCGTCTATGCTGCGCCCCGCCGAAGTGGACGCGCGCGCTCCGTCCCCTACCCTTCGAACGGGTGGCAGCGAAGCTGGCGCCTAGCCGAAGTAGACGCGCACGTTCCGTTCCCTACCCTTCGAACGGGTGGCAGCGAAGCTGGCGCCTAGTCGAAGTAGACGCGCGCGCGCTCCGTCCCCTACCCATCGAACGGGTGGCAGCGAAGCTGGCGCCTAGTCGAAGTAGACGCGCGCGCTCCGTCCCCTACCCCTCGAACGGGTGGCAGCGAAGCTGGCGCCTAGTCGAAGTAGGCGCGCGCGCTCCGTCCCCTACCCTTCGAACGGGTGGCCGCGAAGCTGGCGCCTAGTCGAAGTAGGCGCGCGCGCTCCGTCCCCTACCCTTCGAACGGGTGGCAGCGAAGCTGGCGCCTAGTCGAAGTAGCCGCGCGCGCTCCGTCCCCTACCCATCGAACGGGTGGCAGCGAAGCTGGCGCCTAGTCGAAGTAGATGCGCGCGCTCCGTCTCCTACCCTGCGAACGGGTGGCAGCGAAGCTGGCGCCTAGTCGAAGTAGACGCGCGCGCTCCGTCCGCTACCCTTCGAACGGGTGGCAGCGAAGCTGGCGCCTAGTCGAAGTAGACGCGCGCGCGCTCCGTCCCCTACCCGTCGAGCGGGTGGCAGCGAAGCTGGCGCCTAGTCGAAGTAGACGCGCGCGCTCCGTCCCCTACCCCTCGAACGGGTGGCAGCGAAGCTGGCGCCTAGTCGAAGTAGGCGCGCGCGCTCCGTCCCCTACCCTTCGAACGGGTGGCAGCGAAGCTGGCGCCTAGTCGAAGTAGACGCGCGCGCTCCGTCCGCTACCCTTCGAGCGGGTGGCAGCGAAGCTGGCGCCTAGTCGAAGTAGACGCGCGCGCTCCGTCCGCTACCCTTCGAGCGGGTGGCAGTGAAGCTGGCGCCTAGTCGAAGTAGACGCGCGCGCTCCGTCCGTTACCCTTCGAGCGGGTGGCAGCGAAGCTGGCGCCTAGTCGAAGTAGACGCGCGCGCTCCGTCCGCTACCCTTCGACCGGGTGGCAGCAAAGCTGGCGCCTAGTCGAAGTAGGCGCGCGCGCTCCGTCCCCTACCCTTCGAACGGGTGGCAGCGAAGCTGGCGCCTAGTCGAAGTAGACGCGCGCGCTCCGTCCGCTACCCTTCGAGCGGGTGGCAGCGAAGCTGGCGCCTAGTCGAAGTAGGCGCGCGCGCTCCGTCCCCTACCCTTCGACCGGGTGGCAGCGAAGCTGGCGCCTAGTCGAAGTAGACGCGCGCGCTCCGTCCGCTACCCTTCGAGCGGGTGACAGCGAAGCTGGCGCCTAGTCGAAGTAGACGCGCGCGCTCCGTCCGCTACCATTCGAGCGGGTGGCAGCGAAGCTGGCGCCTAGTCGAAGTAGACGCGCGCGCTCCGTCCGCTACCCTTCGACCGGGTGGCAGCGAAGCTGGCGCCAAGTAGACGCGCGCGCTCCGTCTCCTACCCTGCGAACGGGTGGCAGCGAAGCTGGCGCCTAGTCGAAGTAGACGCGCGCGCTCCGTCCGCTACCCTTCGAACGGGTGGCGGCGAAGCTGGCGCCTAGTCGAAGTAGGCGCGCGCGCTCCGTCCCCTACCCTTCGAACGGGTGGCCGCGAAGCTGGCGCCTAGTCGAAGTAGGCGCGCGCGCTCCGTCCCCTACCCTTCGAACGGGTGGCAGCGAAGCTGGCGCCTAGTCGAAGTAGACGTGCGCGCTCCGTCGCCTACCCTGTGAACGGGTGGCAGCGAAGCTGGCGCCTAGTCGAAGTAGACGCGCGCGCTCCGTCCCCTACCCCTCGAACGGGTGGCAGCGAAGCTGGTGCCTAGTCGAAGTAGGCGCGCGCGCTCCGTCCCCTACCATTCGAACGGGTGGCCGCGAAGCTAGCGTCTAGTCGAAGTAGGCGCGCGCGCTCCGTCCCCTACCCTTCGAACGTGTGGCAGCGAAGCTGGCGCCTAGTCGAAGTAGAAGCGCGCGCTTTGTCCCCTACCCATCGAACGGGTGACAGCGAAGCTGGCGCCTAGTCTAAGTAGACGCGCGCGCTCCGTCTCCTACCCTGCGAACGGGTGGCAGCGAAGCTGGCGCCTAGTCGAAGTAGACGCGCGCGCTCCGTCCGCTACCCTTCGAACGGGTGGCAGCGAAGCTGGCGCCTAGTCGAAGTAGACGCGCGCGCTCCGTCCCCTACCCATCGAACGGGTGGCAGCGAAGCTGGCGCCTAGTCGAAGTAGGGGCGCGCGCGACTTGGGCTCTTTGATGCGGCCTTGCGCTATACAGGTTCCTTGAATCACGCCGGTTCCTGGCCTGACAGGGTTAGGTTCCCGTACCGTGCGACCCGACGCGCCCGGGGCACGCGGCGGCCTATGACTGTTGGGCGGCGGGATGTGGACGGTTGCGTGTTTGCAGCCGCTCGTCTCTTCCCTAGGCAAGGGGGACACGGGGCGGGCAGCGAGTGGCGCCTGTGGTCGTGACCTTCCAGCGTTAGGTGGGGCGCTGCGCTGTACGGGCGCTTATACGACTGCGGTCGCGCCTCGTGCACGGACCTCCGCGACTCTTCGCTTTCGATTACGGGGAAGCGTGCGGGGCGGGCCTTTACACCGCTGCGGTTGCATCCTGCACGCGGATCGTTGCGACGCTTCAGTAGCGGCGGTATGGGCGAGGCGGCTTGAAATAGCCCCCCCGTAATAGCGTCCCCGCACCTTTGCGCCCTCTTTCCTGTTTGCTCGGCCTTCCCCACCTTCGCGCTATCTTCACCGTATTAGTCTCGTCGTGGGAAGCGATGGCCTCCAGCAGCGAGCGCGGCCAGGCGGTTGGTGGCCCTACCATTCGCCGGCGATCCTCGCCGTTGGAGGTAAAAATACGCGCTCCAAGAGCGCGACCCGGCGGCGGCTGACCAGGAGCGGCTGGCGGCGGAGGAAGGCACGTTTTCCGGCGAGCTAGGCCCCTCGCTCGTGACCGAGAAGACGATCCAAGGGCTCTTGCGCGCGGGGAAGCTGTCCGGGCGCCACGACGTACGATTGCCCGCCAGCGACGAGACGGAACCGCATCCCGAGAGGTCGGAGGCGATCGTATTCGTTGCCTTTTTCGACGCGGGGCTCCGGATCCCAGCGGCGAGCGTGGTGGGCGACGTACTGCGAACCTTCGGGCTGGAGCTGGCGCAACTGACTCCAAACGCCGTGGCTCGGCTCGCGGTGTACAGCTGGGCCTTGCGCTCGGGGGCGTGCTGGCCCAGCGCGTCGCTGTTCGCCTATCTCCACGAGGCGCGATGCCAGCCGAAGGGCCGGAGGGGCGGGACGCTGTCGAGCTTTGGCAGCGTCTCTTTTACTCTCCGCTCGTCTTGCAAGAAGCTCCTCCCTGCGAACTCAACTCGCGGGAAGTGGGAGTCTTCCTGGATGAAGCGGTGGTTCTACCACCGTGTGGTGAGCGGGAGCGGCCTCGCGTGTACGGGCCGACCGATCGCGTTCAAGCCTTCGCCCGGCCGAATGCTCGATGATGAGGACAAGCGGAGGGTCAAACGGCTCGTAGGCATGGCCGCCCGCTTCAATATGCGCGACCTTGCCGAAGAGTACGTGATGTACGGCGTGGCCCCGCTTGCCTACGACTGGCATCTTGCCGCCGAGAGGCGTCGAGATGACAATGTTTCGCCGTGGGTATGCTTGCTACCAGCGCCGCCCGGTCCCCGTAAGCCTCGATTGCGCCCCTCCTTTTGTTGACGCGAAATGCGTTGTATGCTGATGCTGTTCTCCTTTGCTTCAGGAATTCCTTTGGAGGAGGCGGAGCAAGCCGTGCGCGTGTTCCTGGGTCCGTACACCGCCAGGGAGCACGAGCAGCGCGCGTCTGCTGTCGCCAAGGCGGGGCTGGGGCGACTAAACCGCGTGTGCGAGGTCCTGGGCCTTGCCGCGCCGGACCGTGTCGCTCCAGCCGATGGTGGAGCGAAGAAGAAGAAGGCCTCGTCTCGGAAGAGGGGCCGCAGCGAAGCACCTGCCGTGCCTGCTGCTAGTGTTTCCGGGGACGCGGCAGACGCGGAGTCAGACTCTGCGAGGTACGCCGATTCGGGCTTGGGTGGCGCAGGCGCCGAAGGTGAGGTGTCTTCGGCAGGCGTCCCGGACGGTGGGTTTGCCGCGGGTGGCCGGAGGGGGGAAGCCTCACCACCCGCCGGAGTACCGAGGCGGATCCCGTGCGGACCAGCGATGCCGAGGTGGAGGCCTCAACGGCGGCCGCTGCGGTGCCGGAGGCGCCCTTCGCGGGGGCGCACGTAGTCGTGCTGTCCTTGCCAGCAGCAGCGGGGACTGAGGTGCCCCCTTCGACGACTGCTACCATGGGACCTTCGCCTCCGGGCGCAGCAGCCGCGGGGTCTTCCCCAGCCACGGCTGCGGGGGCAGTGGCGCTGCTAGCTGCCCCGGCCAAACGGCCATGTGTGCGGCCGGAGCTCCACCGGACACCCCGGGGGTTCGTCGTGGCTACAAGTATCCGAAGCTTGTGGGATTCCGGCGCAAGCACCGGGGGCCCCGTGGCCTATGCGCCTTCTGCCCCTCTGGCCACACCGCCCGCCGCGCAGGGACAGCCGCCGTCCTCCCCGAACGCGGAGGCCTCCGCTCACGGCGGGACCATTTCTTCTGCTACCGAAGGTATGGTGACTTAGCTTACTCTGGTGTATGCTTTTATGCCTTGGGGTGATCGCCCGTATCCTTGTTTGCAGCGTTGCTCATTCCGGAGGGTGAGCACCCGACGGGACACGGGGCCCCTGAGTATGTGAGCCCTGCGGACTTCGTGCCGCCTCCGGAGGCGCTGAGGGCGTGGCGCGGGATTGTAAATGACGCGGCCACGAGCGTCGACCCGCAAGTGCTGCAGGCCTACGGTGCGGGGCGCCTCGCGGATGCTTTCGAGGTGTCCGGGGTGAGGGTAAGTACTCATGCGACCACGCCCGAGTTTAGCTGAGTTC
The DNA here is from genome assembly GCA_017311315.1 of Dendrocalamus latiflorus. Lineage (NCBI taxonomy): Eukaryota > Viridiplantae > Streptophyta > Magnoliopsida > Poales > Poaceae > Dendrocalamus > Dendrocalamus latiflorus. The sequence continues at coordinate 2,391,327 of CM029645.1, forward strand.
GCTAAGTCTTTTCCCTTCTACAGACGCTCGTGCTGGGGCAGGCCCTGCAAGCGGCCTATGCTCGTAGCCAAAAAGCGCTCGAGGATAGGCTGCGGGACGCCGAGGGGGAGCTGCGCGAAGCCTCTGGCGCCCGCTCTGCCCAAGACGCCCGTATCCGCCAGCTGGAAGCGGAATGCGCCGAAGCGAGGGCGCACGCCGAGGGGCTTGTTGCGTCGGCGCAGGAATCAGCTGCAGCAGCTGCTGATGAAAAGTTCGCGGCGGAACGGGACGGGCTCCTGGAGCAGGTCGACGCGCTAGAGAAGGAGAAAGGCGAACTTGCCTTGGCTCTATCGGAGCGCAACCGGATGCTGGGCGACGCCTCGGTGGTTGCCTGGGACGCCATGCAAGCGCTGGAGAGCCATCTTCAAGGGCTGGTGGCGGAGGTGCCGGGACGCGCCTTCGGTCCGGAGGAGCTGTCTCGGGCGCTCCGCTGGATCGGGGATGCCGCCAACGTCGCGCGCGACGCGGCGACGTCCTTTGGCACCCACTGCGCGTACACTTCGGCCTGCTTGGTGTGCGCGCTCCTCCAGCACCGCGGCTGTACGCATGTCGCCGGGCTGAATGACCCCCAGCTGGAGATGCCTGGCGGGGCCGGAGTAATGTCCGGCGCCGTCCACTCTGCTCGCCGTGCCCTTGAGCCCTTCTGCGACCGGATCTGGGATCCCGTCGGGGCGGAAGCTGTACGGATCGGGCTCCGGAAGTCGCTCTACGGGACGGGGAGCCTCGGCCAATTTCTGGACGGGGTCCCTCGACGCGACGATGGCGGCGCTGGGCCCTCCGAAGGCGCCGGGAACCCGCAGGTCTGATGCCGCGGCGCCTAGGTGTAGGCGTGCGTTGTACTGTCCCTTGTTTTTGCTAATAAAGCGCACACTTTCTGCATGCATGCTGATTTTCACCTATATCCCGGGCAGCTTCCTTGCTGGGGCCGGCTTCGGGCGGCCGACCTTTCAACCCGACGACGCCTTCAACGCTGGCGAAGGGCCGAAGATTCGCTCGACTTTTTGGCGAACCGGCCTTCCTCGAGCGAGGTGCCGACTTTGGCGCGTGTTAAGGACGAACCCGCGGGGTAGCGGCTTAGAGCGGCCGGGATGTTGGCGGACCTTTGTATATGTGACTCTTCCGGTAAGCAGGCCTCCTGGCACTTTAAGTTGTGTGCTGTGTGCTGATGCCGCCGTTGGCGACGTAGCTGCGCCAGGGTTCCGTAGAACGGACAGCCCGCAGACTGACGTGTGCGGAGGCGGACCTCCGCAGTTTGCCTTGCTTTATAGCCTGGAGACTCGCGCGTGCGGAGGCAGGCCTCGACGCTACGTCTTATTTAGAGTCCGTAGACTAGTGCGTGCGGAGGCGAACCTCGACGCCGCGAAGACTCGCGCGTGCGGAGCTACGCTCGACGCTACGTCTTATTTAGAGTCCGTGGACTATTGCGTGCGGGGCTAGGCTCGACGCTACGTCTTCTTTATAGTCCGGAGACTCACGCGTGCGGAGCTACGCTCGACGCTACGTCTTATTTAGAGTCCGTGGACTATTGCGTGCGGAGCTAGGCTCGACGCTACGTCTTCTTTATAGTCCGGAGACTCGCGCGTGCGGAGCTACGCTCGACGCTACGTCTTATTTAGAGTCCGTGGACTATTGCGTGCGGAGCTAGGCTCGACGCTACGTCTTGTTTATAGTCCGGAGACTCGCGCGTGCGGAGCTACGCTCGACGCTACGTCTTATTTAGAGTCCGTGGACTATTGCGTGCGGAGCTAGGCTCGACGCTACGTCTTCTTTATAGTCCGGAGACTCGCGCGTGCGGAGCTACGCTCGACGCTACGTCTTATTTAGAGTCCGTGGATTATTGCGTGCGGAGCTAGGCTCGACGCTACGTCTTCTTTATAGTCCGGAGACTTGCGCGCACGAGGGCGTCCCCCCGGTGCGTATTTTGTTTATACTCAGTCCCGTCACCTTGGCGACGGCGAGTGCACACGCGAACGTGCGTCTTTGGTTTATACTCAGTCCCGCCCACCCTGGCAACGGCGAGTGCACACGCGAACGTGCGTCTTTGGTTTATACTCAGTCCCGCCCACCCTGGCAACTGCGAGTGCACACGCGAACGTGCGTCTTTGGTTTATACTCAGTCCCGCCCACCCTGGCAACGGCGAGTGCACACGCGAACGTGCGTCTTTGGTTTATACTCAGTCCCGCCCACCCTGGCAACGGCGAGTGCACACGCGAACGTGCGTCTTTGATTTATACTGCGGGGGCGCGCGCCCTCACCACGTGCTTGTATGTGACGAAGAAAAATTAACGGCAAACGGCGATCTCCATTATATCCCCGTTTGCGCGGGTGAGCGACTACAAAGGGTGAATATACTGACCGTTTGCCCTTGGTGCTGCCGCAGCCTCTAGTCGCTAGACATCTGCAGGGCCCGCGTAGGCGCCTATGGACGACCCCACGGACCTCCGCGCTGTGGCGCCGATTCTAAGAGCGGCGCTGGGCTTCGCGACGCGGGCATCTGGTGCCTGGCTCGATGCGCCGAGCCATATCCTGGTCGCCTCGGACGGTGATGACGGTCCGGGGACCCGGGATCTTCATGCACAGATAGCCGTGATGTGGTACCGCGCCGAAGGAGTTGAGGATTGGGCGGCCCAGTATGGCATTGTAGGGATACGGGAGGTCGACTACGTCGAAGGTGGCCTCTTCGGTCCGCACATTGTCATCTCGGCCGAAGGAGACTTGAAGGCCGATCTGGCCCAGCGCCCGCAGGGGCTGTCCCCCGAAGCCCTGCAGTGGGATTCCCGAGGGCCCCAGGCGGCTTCGAGGGATCCCCATCTGGTCGAAGGCCGCCGCAAACAATACGTTCGCGGAACTACCCCCGTCCACCAAGGCGCGCCCCACGTCGCATCCCGCGATGGTGACCCGGATGACCAGGGGGTCCTGATGAGGAAAGTCCACACCTTGGGCGTCATCAGGTGTGAGCGTGACCTCGTGCCGCGCCCATTCCGGCGGTGCTTGCGCTGGGTATGCCGCCACGTGATGTAGTCTTCGCGCGTAGGCCTTCTGCTGTCGCGTCGAGGCGAATTCCAGCGCAGAGCCGCCGGATATGACATTAATGACCCTGCGGTAGGTTGCGTCCGGGGCCTGCAACGACAGGAGGCCCTCCCGAGGTTGCTGTACGTGAGCTTGGATCCGCAAGGTGCCTTCCTGGGGTTGCATTTCCTGCGCCTGTACCTGCATCCCCTGCGCCTGTACCTGCATGGGGGCCTCGTATGGGAATTGGACGTGGGCCACCGCAGGCGGGCGCGGCTCCGGGTTCCTATCCCTAGCGACGCTGTCGTGGAGCGCCACGATGGAGGTGCAGTTACGGGTATCATGATTGCCGCGGCCGTGGACTAAGCACCACAGTCCCTGATGCTGGTCGTCGTAGTCTCCACGACCCTTATCGTCGCGGCCCCTGCCACGGCCGCGGCCCCGGCCACGGCGCCCCCGGCCGCCTCGGCCCGCTGGAGCACCCTCGTCGGACCCGCCTTCGATGTCGAGGACGTACCAGTTTCGCCTCGACCTTTGCTGGCCGCGCTTGGGCTGATCCGACGACTCCTTATGCGAGTTGTCCCTGCGGTCGGACGCGTCCCTGGACGACTCCTGCTTACGCTTTCCCTTCGAAGAGCCGCCCTTCGACGGATCTTCGGTTTTTACCGAGGTTCCGGCCTGGTTAGTGTCGGAGTCGTCACCTTGCCTTCGCCGCGCGTCTTCCTCCGCCCTGGCATATTCTTCCATCTTGTCGAAGAGCTTCGCCACCGTCTTGATCGGCTTGCGCGCATTGCACTCAGCCATCGGGCCCGGACGAAGGCCCTGTATGGCTGCATTGACGATGGTGGTCTCGTTGACGTCCTTCACTTGACATCGAATCTTGGCGAAGCGTTTGAAGTAGTCCCGGAGCTTCTCCGAGGGTTTTTGCTTCACGGCAAAGAGCTGGTCCGCATCGACCCGGTCGACGTAGTTTCCTTGGAAGTTGTTGTGGAGGCGGACGCGGAGCTGCTCCCACGCGTAGATGGAGCCCGGCTCTATGGTAAAAAAACCAAGAGAGCGCCACTCCTTGCAGCGCGAGGGGGAGTCCCTTTGCCTTCGTGGTGTCATCTCCGCCCGCGGCCTCGATCGCGGTTTCGTACACGCGCACGAACTCACGGGGGTCTGTGTCGCCTTTATACGAGTCGATGGCGCTAGGGAACTTGAAGTCTTCGGGCCATGCCGCCTGCTGCAGCCCCGCCGAGAGCGGGGACTCCGGATCCACGCGTCGCAGCGGCACGCGGCTGGACGTGGGGGCTTCGCGACTGTCTGCCCTTTCCGGCGCGGGCTCGGACGCGATTGCTGGCGCAGCCGGCTGACTCCGAGCCTCTTGTATATCTCTGACGGCTCCGCGAAGGTCCCCCAGCTCCCGCTGGAACGCGTTGAGAGCCGCCAGCAGGGCGCTTTCCATCCCCGGTGCGGGCGGGGTCGCCGGTGCTTCCGACGGGCGGGTCGGCGCGGGGACGGCCGCGTCGCGGGGGCCCGAGCTGCCGGTTGCTCCGTCGTGGCTACCTCGGACCGCCCGGTCCGCACCGCCGGCGAGGGTTGCAGTGGGAGCGGCGAGGTCGGCTGTCGTCGCGTCGGCGGGGTCGGTTGTCGCCGCACCCGTGTCGACGTCTTCGACCGCCGGGTCCGTCCTCGCAGCGCCGGTGGCGGGGTTGGTCGTCGCTGTGCCGGTGACGGGGTTGGTCGTCCCCGCGCGGACGTCGACGTCTCCGGCCGCCGCGCCTGCCTCGCCACCCGCGTCCGCCGCTGCCGATGCCGAAGCTCTGGTACCCATACGACGCTCCGGCCCGGCCGCCTTCTTTCCCTTCGCCGCCGCTGAGGAAGCTTTTTTCGGTGCCATCTTTTTCTTCGGTCTTCAGGCTTGTCTTCGTCCTCCCCACGGACGGCGCCAACTGTTGTGGCTACAGACCAAACAGAGAGAGAGATGGTAGTGGAGAGTAATGAAGATAAGTGTCTTGGCCCGGGTTCCCCCGCGGCTGGTATCGTATTCATATACCCTCTTGGGGGGTGCTTTTACAGTTATACCCTTACACCTGGTCATCCCTTCTGGGGGCAGTTATGTCATTACACATGCCTATTCTGGGCCTTATAATCTCCTACCAGGCCTGCTGGATTTAGGTGGGGGCCATCCCTACGACAAAGAGCATCTCCAATAGTGCCACTTCAATTGTCTCTTAGTTATATCTGGTCAGCAAATCCTTATGTCGAAGAGAAATGATGTGAGAAAAGAGAATATGCTATTTCTTATGTAAGAAACAACCTGAGTACATAAACTATCGCAAATAATAATTAAGTATGAGGAGGAATATGATGAAAATAATATAAAATAGTTAGAGAAATTAATTTTATAAAGAAACTATTGAAGATATTATCTTTAATGATGTCTTTAGGTAAAGGGAAAGCCATAGGGACTGTCCACAAACACACTATTGTACATACCATGACAAGTCGAAATCCCTTTTCACCAGCTAAATACAGTCAAGCTTCATAGAAAAGCTAAGCCCTGTTTGGGGCACTTAGCTTCCCTTAGGATCCGACTCAGAGAAGCTTTATTGAGAAATCCAAGAAGCCGCACCCTTAATTAGAGGAGCTTAGGCTTCCAATGGTTTGAAGCACAATTGAAGGTCCCTCGAACAGGGCCCAAGTCCCCCAAGCTACACTTAACATAACTTCACCAAGTTTGTTTCTTTGAAGGAACATACATGAACGTTTTCCAAACTACTACATTGTACAGTGAAATATATCATCTGAGATTCACTTGGCAAAAGGAGTACAGCAGCACCGCCGTTGAGTCCCAAAGAATATCACAGTTCACAACCACCCGGTGCTGATCATACACTGCTTACCTTACAAGATACAAGGCTTCCCTCTCAGAAAAATAATAGAGAGAAACAAGAGGATAAGCCAAGGAACCAAAATGCATATCATAACCTGGCGGGTGATAGCAATTGTCATGTTGTATCATGTCTATCCATCCATTAAGTTAACAAGTAGTAATACCCTAGTCTATCTTGAAAGGAAACAACAAGCTTAGGCTGGTAGCTCTAGCTTCACATTGTTCTTCCAGCTGCAAATTGTTTGGAGTATTCGGTCAGTGGAAAGGAACATTTGTGACAAAATGATAACGTAAAGAGAAGGCAATACCTTATTATGTAATAGTAGAAGAAATCAGCATACAGCAGAGTCTGCATGATACCCGCAATCCAGCCTGCATTGAAAAGATCGCAGTTGCAACATGAGTAATTATTACATCATCCGTATTCATGAGAAATTGGAAGGTAAGATGCATAGTGTTCATACTTATCCAATGAACAAAATGGGGCTCGGTGAAGTATCGGTAAATCCAGTTTAGGATATACAATACACGGTATGCACTGCATCATCACCCAGTAAATGTGTTAAGATATAACAATGATGTAGTAGCATTGTACTACAGACTAGAAAAGACAAAATAAGGGGGGAAATGAGGTCCTGACAGAAAAATTGAATACCACAAGATGAAATGATTAAATTCATCCACTTAACCACGGAAATTACTGTAAAATACAATCATAAAAAATTCTAGATTGATATTGACTAAATATTGTTCATAGGGAGCTTTTATCCTACGAACTGGAGTCATATTCTTTGTTCCCATGCAAATACAATTTTTTTTATGTGTTTTCAGTCCAACTAGACTTACCCCAGAAAGAAGACATATTGACCAGTCAAGTTATCGATATTCCTCGTGAGCTGTAGCAACACAAGTTGAGGAACAATTGCGATGGCTTCCAAATATATTGAGAATGCCCACATCACCTGCCCCGAATAATGGCACAAATGATCACAACAGCGCAATCTAGAAGGTAAAATTTCAACAATAATAGAGGCAATATACTCATCTACTACAAATAATGGCTCCAACAACTACAAGTTAAACGTTAGTACATAATCTAAAAAGTTGAAGGGTTGATTGGATTGTTTTGTTTGATATATTAATAGCATCACAATTTTATAGTTGAAAGTGCAGAAGACAACAAACTAACCTCTCTAAAAGTAAACTTCTCATTAAAGAGGAGAGCCAGAACCAGACATGGCAACACTAAGAAATGATGGCGAAAGGTGTCATGATCCTTGTCATAGGTTCTACGCACAATCTTATGCCGTCTCATGTACCAAACTATCGAGAAAGAGCTCGCCAGGAAGACCAACTTCATGACAGTATTATACAAAGATATAAAATGAACGAACAGGTCCAAGTACCGAGCTGCAAAAACAAGTGCATACAGCTCCTGCGTCTTCAGAGATATGCCTGAAAGAAATAGTCAAAACGTAACACACACAGGCCCATCAAACAAAATGATAACAGAAGCTTATGACAGTAGTATGAATATGACATCAAATAATGACAACAATTAGAATACAGAAAAGAAATAAACTTCCAAGTTCAGCAAAGCGTCAACAGCACACCAAGATGAGTGATGTACAATACAACAGGGTCTCTAGTCTCTACTCTCACGCCCAATTCGACCAAAACAATCGCAAGGCTCCAAATCTCGCTTCCCTTATATAGAACGAGCCCAGGTCACCCAATCTTGCCCATCCACAAATCAGATCACATCAAATCCTTCCTCGTTTCCACCATGAACGAATCCCTCACGTCACCTATCGCAGCCCCTTTACAAGGTCAACCTGCTAGCCAAAAGCACGCATTGCGCCGCGCAAGATCGAGAGGTCCGGGTCCCAATACACGGACCCAAGAAACCAACAGATAAAATTCCAAGAAAAAATGCACTAAATTTGTTGCCGATGTAATTCTACTTCTGATTCTGGTTCCAACGGGTACGTGTGTGCAAGTTACCTGCGCATGACTTGATGGTGTGGATCTTGAGGAGGAGCACCACCACGCTGAGGAGGTGGGTCATGTCCCCGGCCAGCCGGAACGCGTTCATCTCCGCTGCCCGACGGGCGGACGTGCCGCCGCCGCCGGCCCCTTGCCTCCCACGGAATCAAACGGCCGTGATCAGATCTCAGCTCGGCGGCGGCGGGTGGCTTGGCTGGCTGGCTCTCGCGTCGTCGTGGTCGCGGTGGACGAGGGAAGGAGCAAATGAAGGGCGGCTTCTGACAGGTGGGGCCGGGAGAGTGGATGGGGCCGATCTGTCAGCGACGGGGTTGGGTCGGTGCTCTGTTCCGCGGCACGGGTGTATGACCGGTGGGGTCAGACACCGCGGGACCGAGACGTCATGGACGTAAGGGAGCGAGGCGGCGGGTCGGGGCAGAGGCGGGGGTGCTACGTGGTGATGCTGAGGTGGCGGCGTGCGATTGGATTGGACTCGGACGCGTTAGCCGAGTGGCTGGCGCTCGGAGTAAAATTTTTGCTTTTTAGTCCAAAATTTGAAAGTTTTTTACATATGGACCCCTGAAGAAAAGATTTGCAAAAATGGACCCTTCACTCGGCGCCAAAGCATATGGCGCCCAGAGTACATGTCACGGTGTCATATCCTTTGGCGCTGTAAATGGCCACGTAGGATCCACGGTGGCATAGCACGGCGCCAAATCACATCGCGCTATGCCGTGTAAGTTGGGCGTTAAAGGTCGTGGCGCCGTGCTCTGGGACTTAGCCCGAATTTTGCAGTGCAAGCCCAGCTATCACGGCGCCAAATCTTCTAGCGTCATATTTAGCTATCACGGCGCCAGAGGCTTTGGCGCCGAATGGTTTACATACGGCGCAATATTCTTTGGCGCCGCAAAAGGCGCCAAAGACCCTCGCGCCGTATGTAAACCATTCGGCGCCAAAGCCTCTGGCGCCGTGCTAGCTTCACCTATAGAAAAAACAGCAAACCTTGTTGTTTTTTCCGCAAAACATATGCACATACACACATACATATACATTCACACATAAAACATCTGAACATCTCAAATGACAACATCGCATAATTATCGAAAGTCTCAAAATATCACATAACATCATATAACTATCAAAAGTAGTTGCGACATTACATAACACATCTCAGCGCACAAAATAGTCACTCTCACTGCCTCTTGGCCTTTCCCTTGCCCTTGGCCAAAGCATTAGACCCTGGAGTATACGTGCTCGGGGGACGGGCCGAACGACGAGGCCGCTGGGAAGCCTGAGTAGATGGTGCGTCGGGCATCTGCGACATCCCAATCTCGTCGTGGGTAGATGCCTCCTCGTCCTCGTGCTCCGCCTCCTCGTCATCCTGCTCTGCCTCCTCGTCCTCGTGCTCCGCCTCCTCGTCATCCTGCTCTGCCTCGTCGTCGTCGTCGTCGTCGTCATCGCCCTGACTGAAAGTCGGAGTGCGTGACGAGCTCCTCGTGGACTGGCGCGTGCCGACGTGTGATGACGAGGCTGCAGCGGCACCCGAGCACTGGGAGGCCGCCGGTGGTGATGCGACGTCCCTGCGTGCGCGGCAACCACACCGACCTGCCGCCCGACCGAGGCGACGTCGAAGTCTCTGCAAGTAATGATATGTCATAATTGCATACATGCTGAATCGATCTAACCTAGCGAATTATCTTCGTACCTGCAGGAAGTCCCTCAGGGGGTGGCTCTCGCTGTCCAGGTGGCCGAGAACCTCGTCGATCTCACGCACCGAGGTTTGGAGAGAAGTCCCCTAAAGAAATAAGTAAACATAAGTGCAAGATAAACGTATGGAACCAAAGTATTGCAAATATCATGCTTTCCGTACCACTCGATCGAGAATCGGAGCGGCCTCGACCACTGTGCCCTCCCTCGCACGCCTGTCGTACGCAGTGTCCTCGTCCTCGGACGAAGCGAGGTCCGCGTAGTCGACATCAGTCCACTGCTGCCTCAGCCTGTAGCGGGTGGCAGAATGGTACCAGGACAGGTACCCCCGGAAGCTGGCGTTACTGTGGGGGGTACTGTCCGACTCGCAGTTGTCCTCCATCTTCCTCCACCACTGCACGTACTGTCGGTGGTGATCAGCGAAGTCCGTCACCTTTCGTTGGCGGACCCTGTCGAACCTGTACATATAGCAGATGTCAACAATAGTTGTTAGTACGAACCAAAAGAATTTTAAATTGTTACTTACTTGTGCAACTCAACAGAAGTCGACATCCCCTCTGGGGGGGAAGAACTGCACGAGGCCGAACTACCGCGCAACTCTGTGGGGGAGGTGAATCTCCACGGCATAGAAGCAGATCAGCGTACACCTCATCCTCCAAATATGGGAGTCCCTGCGGCACATGGTGCTGAGCGGTAGCGCTAGAACCTGTGGCTCGGAGTAAGGCTCCCAGGACACCTAGTAAGAGAACACACGATTAGCCGTGTACAAAAACCAAGAACTGTAGAATAAATAAATGCAGTACCAATTTCTTACCATCGTGGGAGACAAAGTGTCAAACTCGTTGCTGAAATCCACGTACGCCCGCTGAGTAGTCGCGAACGGGACTGACACTGTATCCCACAGGTACGCAACAGTGGGGCCGAGGTCATCCACACCCAGTGGATGCCAAGGCTGCGCCTGCAACACTCGAGGGCGCCCCACTGGAATGCGTGTCCACATCCACACCTAGCAAGCGAACATACGGGCAGACACACGATTAGCCACGCACAAAAACAAAGAACTGTAGGAAAAATATATGCATTACCACGCCTGCAGGAGGAAGACGCAGCCACCGAGCGTCGACGCGGGGGCCTTGCGTCTGCAGGCCTCGCAAAGCTGGCGGTAGAGGAATGCGAGGACCGCCGAGCCCCAGCTGAACTGTCCAGCGTCCCCCCAGTCCTGGAGGCAGTGGATGTACATCCACGAAGCGGCATCCCCCGTGGCGTCCGGGAACAGCACTGCCCCGAACATGTGCAGGACCCAGGCGCGGCAGTGGTAGGTCACCGTGGCGTCGTCCGCGGCAGCAGGGCATTCGCCAAAGGTATTCCGCAACCATCTAAGGTGGACCCCCGAGACGCGGCCTCGCCTGGCATTATCTGGGGCAGGAGGCAATGGCGTGCCCAGGAAGGCCTCCACACGTGCCCTCCAGCCCTCAGACACCGCTGGGCCGATCACCGGCTGTCCCCTGATGGGAAGTCCAAGTATCATCGCCACGTCCTGCAGCGTGACGGTCATCTCCCCATAGGGAAGGTGGAACGTGTGTGTCTCTGGCCTCCACCTGTTAGTAGTACAAGGAGAAAAGAATTAGTTACGTGCGTAAAAATATAGAAGCGAAAATAAATAGACCCGATAGAGAAAATGCACCTGTCGACAAGTGCGGTCAAAGCTGCGGGGTTGAAGACCGGCATGCCCCGCCGTAATAGGTTAGCGACCGTGTGAAGCCCAGCACGGCACAGCAGTGGGGTATAGCGGTCGTCGTAGCGCATCAACTGGAGCCCATCATGGGTTCGAGGACGAAGTATGGGTATCTCCTGAAAATTGCTATAAAAGTTAGCTGCGTGACCATCAAGTTAAACACATGTACATTTCGACCACACACGTACCTGGCCGTCCTCCATGAGCCTGCCGCGGTGCTCCCTCTCGTAGTACTCGTCTAGCAGCCGGTATCTCGCCATCCTGTGATAAATTTTAGAATTCAATGGTTAAGAAATATTCAAATAAGAAATTTATAAAACATGATTTATAAATAAAAATAATAATCAAATTGAATTATGAAATTGGAATCAACATGAATAATAATTGGAATCAAATTGATTTACCCTTGGTTAAATACATGTCAACAAAGATTAGTAAGTTAATTATGGTAAATAATTTAAATATTAGGTCACTAATATTAACTGTAAATACCGACATATATTTATCAAAGACATTATTGATATATATATATATATATATATATATATATATATATATATATATATATATATATATATATATATATATATATATATATATATATATATATATATATCATTGACAATAAGTTGTCTTTGCCACTTGAATTAGAATGCAAATCTAAATTAGGGGTGGTGGTAAAAATATAATTTTGTAAACAATAATCAAAGCTACTAAGGGTAAGGTGGACATACAATCTTGCCCATGTTGACATGAAATCATCCTATTTGGTATATGAAACCCTAAAAACCTAAAACCGAACACAACCATGTATAAATAATAATCAAACCCTAAAACCTATCCAAATACACAGTACTTCTCTTACATTACACAAATGCATTGCAAACGTAACCTAAAATCGCTCATAATTGAACTAATTTCATCTAGGGATTCAAATCTTGCCCTACGAAATGTACCTCAAATAATCCATATCTATTGCAAAAAATGAAGGGAGGGGAGAGAGTTTACCTTGCTTGCCCGATTTGGAAGCAAAATCGCGAGATTAATCAGTGGATTTGAGAGGATTTAGAGGGGGAATAGAGGGGGCGGCGGTGGTTTACTGTTAGAACAGAGGAGCAGTGAGGGGGAGCTGGGGGCCGGGGGACGCGCTCGGGCTTAAGTCCCGACGCACGGCGCCACGGCCATTAGCGCCGTATATACATATCACGGCGCCGTGGGACTTGGCGCCGTGCTATGCCACCCTGGCTCCGACGTGTCAATTCACGGCGCCAAATCATATGGCGCCGTAACATGTACCCTGGGCGCCATATGCTTTGGCGCCGTGGTAAGGGTCCATTTTTGCAAATCTTTTCTCCAGGGGTCCATATGTAAAAAACTTTCAAATTTTGGACTAAAAAGCAAAAATTTTATGCGCTCGGACTCACTCGAGCTTAAGCCTCCGCAGTGCAGTCAAGCCGGGCCTATTCAGCCCAGCCCAGCCCAGCACTGCATGCACAATTGTTTTTTTTTGACAGACACACACACTGCATGCAGAATTGTTGTTTTGAGAGAGAGAAACTGCATACATAATTACTTTTGGAAAGTGCTAAAGTTTTTTTTTTGACTTAGAACACTTAGATTTTTCTTTCATATATGTATCTTTCTAAAAAAATATGAATGTTCCAAATCACAAAAAACACTTGAATCTCCTTCTCCCATATATGCACTCCCTCCAAAAAAATGTAAGTTCTCCGAACCACAAAAAACACTCGAATCTTTCTTCCATATATATATATATATATATCCCCTCTAAAAAATCTAAGTACTCTAAACAATAAAAAAACACTCAAGTGGCTCTTTAGACACCACTTGTTTTTAGAGAGAGACAACTCTATGCAGAATAATTTTTTTTTGAGATAGACACTGTGTGCATAATTTTTTTTTGAGATAGACACTGTATGCAGAACTGCCGATGCAGCCATGCACACACGTGAGCTGGTGGTAGACTTCCTCTCTCAAAAAAACACGTGTGTTGGTATGACGAGCAGCCGTGCAGTATATTATATACAGATGGCAGTGGCATCCGAGGTGGGGAAATCCGGAAATATGACTAGCATTGCCATGAACGACGGATAAAGCTCCCCTATCCCCTTCTCCCTATTCCCCTCTCTATTCCCTCAATCTAAACCACTCATATCTCATCCAATGGCTAGGATTTTTTTTATATTTTCACCATTTGCCCATCCATCAAAAATAATACAAAATACAAAATAAAAAATAAAATTTATTTTTTTAATATAATGTTTTTACAGAAATTATAATTTTATTTTTTCTGTAAAAAAATTATAATAAAAAATAAATTTTATTTTTTCCCTGTATTTTTGTATTATTTTTTATGGATGGGCAAATTTTGAAGATATAAAAAAATCCTAGCCATTGGATGAGATATGAGTGGTTTAGATTGAGGGAATAGGGAGGGGAATAGGGAGAAGGGGATAGGGAAGCTTTATTCATGAACGACCTTATAGCATTTGGTTTTAGATTAAACGTGGCACCAATCTAGCTCGCCAAGCCAGCAGGCGCATTCCTTTCTTGGTTTCTGTTGCCATTTGTGTTGGATCTTCGACGTTTTAAGGGCCTGTTCTTTAAGTTAAAAGTTAGCGATTTTTTATTTTTACTATAGTATCTAGAGATGGCAATGGGTACCCGATACCCGAATACCCGACGGGTTTTACCCGATAAAGAGACGGGTATGAAAAATTTTATGTACCCATGGGTACGTTATTGAGCGAAATCCTCTACCCGCCGGGTAGGCGGGTGCGGGTGTGGGTATATACTACCCATACCCGCCTACCCGCGGGTAATGAATACCCGCATTAGACAACTAGACATCCCACTCAAATGTTAATTTTATTATCTACTTGTTGTTGATTGTTTATTTATTTGTCATATGTTGATATGGTCATGTCAAGTATGTTTATGTGATGTACTAATTTTGATCATTAGACGCTTTTGTGCTTGGTATGTATGATTAATGAATGTCTAAATTGATGATATTCTTATGTGTTGAACCGGGTATGCTTGCGGGTACGGGTTACCCGTCGGGTAGTAATACCCGCGCGGGTACGGGTATAGGTAAATTTTCCTACCCGCGTGTGGATACGGGTAACCCGACGGGTAAATTTACACCTAACGGGTGCGGGTATGGAATGGCAATACCCGATGGGTATTTACCCGTTGCCATCTCTAACAGTATCTAACTTTTAAACGGAGTATTTTTTCAAGACGAGGTCTACAAGTTAAACGATCTACACGTTAAAAGCCCAACATATGTATCAGCCAAAATCGCAAATGAGTATCTGTCTTTCTGTAATCTGTACCGTAAACAACCAAAATTCAAAAAATTTAACCAAAAGCTATAAGCCGCAACTAAAAAGAACATACCCTTACATGCAGGCTTTGCTTTGAGGGAGCCATGGGACGTCTTTTACTACTCTATGTTCAACACAAAGTAGCATGGCAAGGTCCCGGCTGCCATTGCATCAATCGTCCCTCCTGCCAGTATTTACCATGTATTGATTTGCAGTACACCAGTACCAGAATGGGTCCGGAACTGTCACTATGCATCAGAGCATGCCTGAGGGTAAATTTACACAATGGCGTTGCTGCACAAACGTTGCTAGTTTCCACGCATCATTTCTTGCGTCTGTGCTGTTCCTGTACCAGTTTCTCTTCAGCAATTGGGATTCTGTTACCTCATGAGCCTGTGTGTTTTGATCGAAGCAAATCAGATTAGAGCATCTGACATGTTTCGAATTCAAGCTTCTTCGTATTGTATACTACTTGATAAAATCAAGATTCAGGGCCAATGCGATTTAAGAAATGCAGCAATGTCTATGTGGTCTGTCTACTGGCGACGCTTTTTGGGTGATCCAAGGCAGCGAAGCCACTGGCTACAATAGAGCACATGAACTGTGCAGCCTGTACCGGTGCCACAACCAAAAAGGGTAAATTTGTAGGATCGGATATGCAATAGAGCGGGATGAATGATGTCTTAAATTTTTTTTCTCAAATATTCACTTATCATTTACTCTGATAGTTACAAAATTATGAAGATTAGAATAGAAATCATACTTGAAAACCACAGATTCACAAAGCAGAACACAATAGGTGGAGAAAACAACGTGGTCGAAATTTGTGAGTTGTTGAAAACTTCTAAATGGTCGAAAATTCACAGAGACAAAATAACAGTCTGAATTTCAGCACAGTTTTACAACGAAAAATTGATGTAACATTTGATCCGTAAATCCAAATGATATGAAACTTTGCAGAGATCTTCTCTATGGTATTGTAAACCTATTCTAACAAATAATCATGAAAATCATGACCAAAATTAATACCTTTTTCAATTTATTGGAAGGTTCCAACAAAATCGAGTCAAAATCAAAATCGATGAATACAACTTGCTCGTAGGTAGATGATGACCAAGATGGATCTAAATGTATTCCCACATGTCACAGTAACTTAGAACACCAAATAAATTAACTCAAATACTCTTGGATCAAGAGATCATACCTTGAGGTCAAATCAAGAGCAAATCAAGATGAATCCATGGAAATACGCAAAGATTAATGCGTTACTTACTTGAAAAGGTTGATTTTACAACCACTCTACCTTAAATGACAAAGAGCACACCAAGTACTCCACTCTCAAATCCTAACCCTAAACAAGAAAACACACATGAGAGAATGATCAGATGGTTAGCCCTACATGTCTTTTCGATCTTACAGAACAGCACTACTATATGACAGATGTGACATAGTGCAGGTGGGTCTAGATGGCATGACAGAGATGTACCAGCGTACAACGCTTCTGACAGAGGCTATAGGTGTCGCCAGGGCAGGCTACAAGTCGAGTCAAGCGTACGACAGAGCCATGGATGATTTAAAAACTCTTGGGGTCAACTCGAAAACATTTTGAGTGACATCGGGCCTGTTACGGCAGATGAAGACGAAGAAGTAGAAAACACACAACCAATAAGTTCTTCAGCATCTCCAGTATCTGATACAAAAGGCTGAAAATAGGGTCAGAAGGATACAAACATGACTAGTGGAGCACTCTCAAAGAAATGCACTAGAACACGCAGAAAAGTGTGGACCACATGACTACTATAGCATACAAGTTGTACGTCCCCGACCACACGACTACTGTAGTAGGCAAATCGTGCGGTCGAGGACCGCGCGACTACTGTAGCAATGAAATCGTACTGTCGGGACCGTACGATCTCGCTGTAGTGCGCTCTTCGGTCGCACGATTAACACGTATCATGCTTCTATAGTGCAGCGGTGGGGTATAAAAAGAATTACAGTGATTAAAGGGTTAGGTTTGATATTTACACGTACAACAAAATTCACCAAACACGGACAGAAAAAGGCTAAAAAATTACTTCACCCCAGCAAACGCCTTCCCCTCCACGACCCAGTACCCCATCTACCCTACTCTATAATACACCAAAATTTTCTTTACTAAATCCACCCCCTCAACCACCCCCACAGTCATGCCTAATCTAAGTCCACCCAGATTTGTGTACCAAAGTAATCTAACTCCATACAAATGAATGGCTTGGATCTCTTCTCAAGCCTTATTCTCTTACTCATTGAAGATCCTAAGGCCAAAATCATTTGGATCATGCACATCATTGAACCGGTACGCACCCCGCGCCCGCCTCCTCCTGCGCCATCGCCTCGTGCCCCCACCTCGCGAAAATTCCGCCCGAACGCTGCTCACCCCGCCTCCTCCTCTTCCCCAGACCGCGCCGCCGCCTCCCACCTCCCACTCCTCCGCTGCACTCCGCCCTTGCTCCTCCTCCCCCGCTCCGCCGCCGTCTTCTCCTCCCCCCACCCGTCCGCTCCGCCGCCGCCTCCCACTCCTCCGCTGCACTCCGCCCTTGCTCCTCCTCCCCCGCTCCGCCGTCGCCTCCTCCTCCCCCCACCCCGCGCCGCCGCCGCCTCCTCCTCCCCACCCCGCGCCGACGCCCGCGACCCCTCGCCCGAGCCGCAGCCCTACGACGACCTCGAGGACGACCTCGGCGACGACGGCGGAGGCGCCGACTGGAACCGCGACCGCTCCCCCACGCCCGTGCACGGCGACGACGGCGCCGGCTCCTTGTCCAAGCCCCGGAAGCGCCTACTCAAGAAGGCCGTAGGCGGAGGAGGCGGTGACGGCATGACCGGTGACGGGCTAGATGACTGGGGGGAGGAGGCGGCGGCGTTGGCAGATACGGATGTGGATCCGGAGGCCGACGCGGCGAGGAAGAGAAAGGGATACCCGTGATACCCGTCTCCTCAACCGCGCCTCCCCTCCGCTCCCCCCATCCTCCACCGCGCCGCCGCTCCCCCATCTCCGACTCTCCCCCGCGCCTCCCCTCCGCTCCCCCTATCCTCCACCGCGCCGCCGCTCCCCCATCTACGTCTCTCCCCCGCGCCTCCCCTCCGCTCCCCATCCTCCACCGCGCCGCCGCTCACCCATCTCCGTCTCTCCCCCGTGCCTCCACTCCCGCCGCTCCCCCATCTCCGCCTCTCCCCCGGGGGGTGTGGTGGGTTTGAGTTGCTGAGATCGGTTGTTGGTTTGGGGCAGACGAAGAAGCAGCGGAGGGAGGCCGGCGCGAGGCGGCGGCAGCAGGGTCGGGACCGGCAGCACCACCACCGGCGGCGGCGGCCGCTGCTGCAGGGGTGCGACGAGCGCTGCGTCTCCTGCACCACGTTCAACATCCTCGCGCCGATCTACAAGCGCATGGACTCTGATCTGAGGTGAGTAGGATCTTCCTTCCCCTTTCCTTGGAATCCACCCAATTTAGCGTGTTTGGGAGGACTAGCTGCTGGGGTTTCCTGGATTGGTGGAGTGACGGTAGTGTTGGCATTCGGGCCAGAATTGCAGGGAGAGCCAGTACAGGGCCTACTGGTTCAGCCGGAATGAGAAGATCATCGACCGGCTCCTCGTCGATTGCTCCTCCATCATCTGCCTCCAGGTGAGGGGAATTGAGCGATTCTTCGTTTCCTTGGTTTCATGAATTTTTCATGCTTGGGTTTCCAGCAAACTCAATAGAAGTTTCTATGAGGTGCCAATCATACCATAATAATGCAGTGCTTAATTTGTTGGGTTTCATAAGGTAATCGTCACCTGTTATGTGATGCCTAAAGGCATAAATATTGTATTACTACAAATACTATATACAATGACAAAAAACTTGTCTTCTTTGTTAAGGTAAATACTTTTTAGCAAAAGTTGACAAAAAAACATTTGAGAATTGGCATGCCTTAGAGTTAAAGTCAATGTAACCGAGATTTTTTGTTCAGTATATGAGGTAGGAATAGGATGGATTTAATAGGGGGTATTTATATGTAGTTGCTTTATACCAAATGAGCTTACGAGAGGTGGTAGAAAAGTTATTATGTTCATTCAAAGTTCAGAACTCATGATCCATTTACAAGTCCAACCTTTCATTTCTTTTGACCAGACAAGTTACTGCTATTACAAAGTGCGACAGATTCGAATTGAGCCTGATGATAGGAATTACCGAATTGTGCTTTTTATGCTGCTATGTATCAAATGTTGCTCCTGAACAGACAAATATGGTGGCTATATATCGCGCCATCTAAAACTTTAATCTACCATCAAAGTGGCTAGACTTATTCATATGATGCCCTTTATTGATTAATCTACAGCCATCACCTTAGTTGAAAACCTTTGGATGAAGTATATATGTAGTCCAAAAAATTCCAGTGGACTTATAATACAAGAAGTGACTTTGTTGATCATCCCATCTTTACTTTGTTGTTGACCATTCCATCTTTGTTGAAAAAAGCTCCTTTTCTCTGAGTGTGATCAAAATACTAATGTCCAAAGTCCAAAGGTCAGAAACTTACAAATGTTCCCTATGCCATCAAAAAGAAAAGATTAGAACAGGAATATATCAGCCAGTTCAGTTATCAAATTTGTGCAGCTATCAAGGAAAATAAACAGATTTAGTCTATTCAGAAACTTCGTGCACATGCTTTGATTGCTTCCAGCTAGACGTAAATCATTATTTAAAAGCTAATGTAGATACATGGAGAACTGTCAGGTTGCTAGATTTAACCTTATTCTGCCTGTTTGTGACGACTGGTGATGCATGACCTAATATATTACATCATCCTTTTTTTCAGGGAGGCAACATTAGGCAGAGCTTTAACTGTATTCTATCTGTTTGTGACGACTGGTGATGCACGACCTAATATATTACATCATCCTTTTTCAGGGAGGCAACATTAGGCAAGAGCTATATTATATGCTCAAAGATGAAAAGGATGTTTATTTCTCCTTTGGAAGTGTCCAGGACCATGGTATCAGCAAAGCCAGCTAGGGAATGCGCTAACTTCTGTTGTTTGCTGTCTTGTTTCTGCAGGGAAGGACGGTGATCTCTCTAAGAAGTTTTGGAGGTAAGAAACGAATCTTTTTTCATTTTTTTTGTTCGACTCGGAGCTTAGCATCGCTGCAGTAAATGTTGTCTATAGTTTGGAATTTCTTTGCCATATCTTGTGTACAAATTGTTCATTGGGAGGACATTTGTTGCTATACCTTGTAAATCAAAACATGTGGATACAACTCTTTCCACAAATATTCGCATATGCTAGAAATTCCATCTGATGATGTTATGTCGTTTGTTTGTTTCAGTACCAAGGACCCTGGGCAGCAGCCATTCAGTTTCAATATTGGCCTGGGCTCAGTGATCAAAGGTAATATCGTATCAAAGAACTATTCAATTCATGCACAATCATTTGAGCTGTTTGTTATTGGCGCATGTGTTATTAGTTGCTATTGCTATCTTCTGGAAGTGAATGCTTTTTTTCATCACCTCTAAAGGCCCGTTGTTTGCTTAATTAGAAGACACAGCAAGGGAATAATTATGTAGCAGACTTGATTTCACATTTTAACTTCATATGTCATATTCTGCCATCTAAATAGTTCTTTGGATGGTTTTTGATGTCAGAAGTCAGAACGTGAGCTTACTGATCTTGGTGATGTTTTTTTATTGTGCACTTGAGAGTATATATGAAATTCATGATATGGCTGCAAATATGCACTGTTTGCTTTCAATGTTTGTGTTTTGTTTTCTCTTGATGTAGGAACTAAGCCTAGATTTACACTGGTAATGGCATATATCACTAAGGCATATTGGAATAATTATAATGTTGTTTTAAAAGTAAACTGTACATTTTTTCATGACCGGTCCAGTCTCATATTGCATATTCGCATGCCAAGCCATCACAACAATGGCTGCAAAAGCATGATCCGTTACTTGGTGCACGTAGACTCTTCCAATTAATGAATAATAACAACTCTCGTTATTATAGGATGGGATGAGGGAGTTATGACCATGCAAGTGGGTGAAGTTGCTCGTATTCAGGTATTCTCTTCAGACGAATCAAATTAATTTGATGTGTTCACAGGCTTGTTTTAGTATCCAACAATTTCTTTACTGATTCATTTGACATTCATTACTACTACTGTGAATTTCCCATTGTGCTTGAATACATACATGGTACTTCTATCTGTCCATGGCAGAAATGCCATCTAAAACAGCTTACATATGGATAATGAGCCTTTGCAATGCATAGGATTCTCCTTGTCTGAGACCATTTGCATAGAGATGCTATTGTGTAGAATTATTTATCGTACCGGTATCCTGGCATCTAATATTTCGAGTGTTTTTGTTGCAGTGCACCCCAGATTATGCGTATGGAGCAGGTGGGTTTCCAGCCTGGGGAATTAAACCAAACTCAGTGCTGATATTCGAGATTGAAGTTCTTAGCGCCTAGTGATGAGCAATGTAATTCTGGATGGAGCTATCTGTGGAACGCTGCCATATTGCCATGCCTCTTAAGTACCGAAATAATTGTAACGGCACATCCTGTTTTGAGTGCTACTACATTGGAGTGTTGTTCTAAGTGGATTGAGAAAAACTTTGGTACTCCATAGTCTGTGGACATGATAATGAGTTTCTGGATATCGTTGTCGCACAACTTTCGCTGAGGTTGTTTCGTTACCTGGGACGATGAGATAGATGTGGCAAGATCCTTCCACGTGGCTGGATAGCATTCTGTCCCGACTTCCGGCCTCACCCTTGTGCTCCAGTGATCGGCCGCGCACAAGTTTAGCTCCAAAATGATGAATCTATGCTCGTGTTCTTGTGATGGTCTACAGTTTCCATGGCCTACAGCACTGATGCACGATTGGCCAGCCCCAAAACGCCGACCTCTCCGCTCTTAACGAGGTCCTGTTCTTTTCAGCTTCTAAAAGTTACTTTTTGGCTTCTTAGACGTGATCGAGTTTCTGACTGCATGGTCGTAAAAAGGGTGATGTGGTCATGAGTTCATTCACGTGGTCGGAATGACCGCGTGGTCATAACTTCGACTACGTGGTCGTAAATGACCATTACACGATCATGTCTCTTTTATGTCCATGAATCCTGGCTGCAACAGTACTTTTACGACTGCGTGCTATGACTTGCTTGTTCGTTTTATTTTTTTACAAATTTTATCTTGTTTTGTATTTTACCGTAGCGTTAGCACGGGCACACTACTAGTGCCTCGTTAATCGCCATCCTGCAGCTTTTAAATTTCCACGCAAAGAAAGAAAACAATTCGAGGAAGGAAGCCCATCTTCCAAACCATATCGTATCTCCAAATCTACAAGCCTAGGGTTCGTGAGATCCCCAAATGGATCTGAACCCTAGATTTCTCCTCCTCCTCCCCGTCGCCCTCCTCGCGTTCTCCGCGGCCGTGGTAAGAAACTGACAAAGTTCGGATCTTTGAGCAGAAATCTCGTTAAATTCAGTTGTTTGTTGGGAATTTTTCGTTCAAAGATTAAAGATTTTGCTTTTTTTAGGCGGGCGCCGCGGACAACAAGTCGGCGGAGTCGGGGATCTCGCTGGGGCGCCGCGCTGGGGTGAGGAATCTGGCTCCACTAGCGCTCAAAGGTGCGAGTTTGGTACCAAAGGTGCGACCTTTGATGGTTGTTGTTGCAATTGTTAGGGCTTCTTGCACGGCCTGAAGAAGGACGCGGTGGTGGACGGTGACCATGGGGTGGCCCTCGACGAGGTCGGCCCCGGGCTGTTCGACGCGCTCTTCGCGAGCCTGTCCATGATCTTAGTCAGTGAGGTATTGCTTAGTACTTGGAACTAGGGGGTTTGGGTTTGGAAATGGCATCGGTGGAGTTGCGGCCGTGGAGCTGTTCGTGTGTCTTGCCATTGACGGCTGTGAGCTTTGGATATGCGACCTTGTCATGACAGGTGCTGGCAGGGCACAGGCACAACGGCTTGTGCATTTGCTACACCGAAGCAGGGTCTGCTTGGGCGGCGATGCAGTTTCCATGAGGGCGGAATTGATGCTTGGATTGTTTTTTTTTGCTTTTTCATGGTGTAGATTGGAGATGAGACTTTTATCATTGCGGCGCTAATGGCGATGCGACACCCCAAGTCAATTGTGCTGTCCGGTGCACTCTCGGCACTCTACGTGATGACGGTGAGCTCCTGGGGATTGATGCATGTCTTTGTCAGATTCAAATTGCTTATATCTTACACAATAGAAATTCATGTATGGAAGACTTCATGCAACTATGCAAGGAACAGAGTGCTGCTGATCTCTTAATTTGTTTGATCGAGTTGTTTGTGTTTTACCCTTAGTAAATGTAGGTTCAGAATTGAATTGTATGATGTTATATTTTTTATATTGAGGTGTGCACTGTCCATACTTTTAATATGTGCTGTGATTATGGCCCATATTACCTGTGGTGCTGGTATTCTTGTTTAATTTCTTGTATGCTAGCTGTTTAATTTAGCCTTAGCAGGTGTTACAAATGCTTGTTTATGTTGCTAATATATGCATTTGTTCGCTAGGTATTGTCAACTGGACTTGGTAGAATAGTGCCCAACTTGATATCAAGGAAGCACACTAATAGTGCTGCTACAGGTACTTATATTTTTTTTATATATCTTGAGTTTCCAGGTGTTTGTTTCAGTGGTATGCTTGCTTTCCTTATCTGCAATTGTCATGCTGACAATTCTGCAATTGTTTTTGCTGATAAATATAAAGTTACAAAACAGACTATTATATTACTGGCTTTAATCATTATGCAATTGAATTCTATTGGAAAATGAGGAATACAATATTGCATTACACTACACAGCTGAAATTATTCTAGATTCATCAAATTTTTTTACCATTGCTGCTTAGATATATATACATAATGCACACTTGGGATGATCTTCATATGAAATAATTTACCACGTTCATATTTCCCTTTATTTGCCCATAATTTCTCTACTCCTTTGTTTCTGTGCTAGTTTTGTACTTGTTCTTTGGACTACGGTTGTTGTACATTGCTTGGAAGTCTGACCCAAAGGGATCTCAGAAGAAAGAAATGGAAGAAGTATGTGCTCTTTTTTATATACCCTTTGCTTGGTTTTTAACATCGTGCAGCTCATTTATTATGTGCATTGTAGTGTTTGACGCCTTGACCTCTTGCTAAACATGGTATTCTAGGCAGAAAATGTGTTAACTTGATTGTCATTTTGGTGTTTTGTTATGTGGTCTTACTTTCTAGTCTGTAATGCACTAACTGTAGATGCCATAATTGTTTACCTTTTGGAATCTTGAATTACAAGTGCACTATTTTTCACCCTAAATCATCAGTAGCTCAATTAGGGTCTGCAGGAACAATTTCATTTTCCATCAGTTTTTAAGCTGACGAAAGGTCATGATACATGTACTCCTTAAAAACTGGCTAATGTAGATACTAGATATGCTAAAATGTCTAATAGTAATACTAATGCCTTCGCATGAACTGAACTGTTTTTTTAAGAGCTGAACTGGTAATGAAAAGTTATTGACGAAAACCAGTACATGAAAAAGAGTTTTGTTAAATAGCACGATTGCATGAGTATATGGTTTATTGAAGTGCAGATTGACTGGTTGACTGCTCTTAAACTATATGCTTTGAAAAGGACTGCAGATATTTTGGTGTCTTGTCGAGTAGTGATTTACATGCATGTCTGAGCAGGTGGAAGAGAAGCTTGAGTCAGGTCAAGGAAAATCAACCATTCGCCGATTCTTTGCAAGATTTTGTACACCGATCTTTTTGGAGGTCAGCTTTTGTTACCGTATAAAAGCATGTCAAATTCTTCGCATGGCCTGTGCAACAATCAATACTTATGTTGGATCGAGTGCTTCTGCCTTAATTCTTGAAATCCTTTCTGCATTATCCTGTTCAGTTGTGGTTCCTTTTTCAGTGAGCCTATGACTATTACACCTTTCAGTTTGTCAATGTTTTCTTGTTATGTTGTTTTCGAGTATCGATGTTTATTATGTCAATTGATTATCTGTAATATACTACTCATGAAACATTCCTTGAAATTTAGCACTTTCTTTGTTCTGGTTGCAGGCTTTCATCTTAACCTTTTTAGCTGAATGGGGCGATCGAAGCCAAATAGCAACGATCGCGGTAGGTTATACTCAACAAGCACTGTACTTTTCTTTTTGCAATATAAGATGCTTGTATAATGTAACATTCCAAAATTAGGATGTTTCAAAATGTGAAAATTTTAAAACTTTTTAAATGCATTTTGTTGACATTTGGATTTCCTGTAATTTATTTGGGCTTTCCCGAAATTTGTGTTATGCAAAATAAAACAAGAAGAAATACACAATAAATATGAACAATAATATTAATGATAATAAAAGGGAAAGACAAATAAAAGAGTAGCCAAATTTAAATATAGGGTAAATTCTCTGGGAAATTGAAAGCCACAAAAAGAATGAAATCCATATTTGAGTTCAAACTCATTCAAAATTCAAAACCAAAAACCAAAATTCAAATAAAAAAGGAAATAAAATGAAAAATAAAAATTTGTCTTGGGTCGGCCCATTTTCTCTCTCTTCCTCTCCTTCCTAGCCTACTTACATTGGCCCAGCCGGCCCGACCTCCTCCCTCTCTCTCTTCCCCGCGCTCTGCCTTTGACCAAGCCATCATGGTTGCGTCTTGGCTTTACCGCTTGCTCCCTCTCTCTGGTCCAGCAACACGATGCTCGGTTCGATCGACCCGTGCGCCCACCCGCACCGCACAAGCGCTTGCGCCGCCCGCGCCTCCTCGGCCCTGCCATGTGTGCTCGCTTTTGCTGACCGCGTCGACGCACGCCGCACTGCTATGCCCCTACCACGCTATCGCATCGCCTTGCTCGGCCAGTGCGTCGATGTCAAAGCTGCCGCACTCTCGCCGTGCCAGCTCTACTCCAACGCACCTAGCTCAGCGCTTGCGTCACATCGTTCGCTTATCTCGTCGCCCATGCGTGCCCATGCTTCGCCAGCACTGAGCCACGCCAACGCGGTTACCTTGTCGTCAGCTCACCCAGTCGCGCCATGCCATGCACTGGTGCCCGGTCGTTGTGAACAGTAATCCCTCCCCCTTGGCTATAAAAGTTGACCATGCCTCCCCTTGCCTCCCTCATCCTTCTTGCACCTTACCCTTGGTCACGCTGAGCCGAAGTCGAGCTCGCCAAGCTTCACCATTGCACTCCATTGAGGCTGCCTCGTTGCTCCGGTAAGCCTCCCCTTCTAACTGTACCAATTAGGCCGCCTCACTCTTCTCTCCATTCCAACTCACCCAGTTGGGTTTTTGTCCCTCGTAGCTCACTTGGCACCAGTGCCACCATCCTCCCCAACTCTGGCCACTTTGTCGCCCTGCCGCTCCAGTGAGTCACCGATCGATTCTCGCCAGCTAGAGCAACCCTACGCCTCAATCTCTTGATCCCTATCCTCAATTTCATTAACCGTTGCCTCTAGCTTGTTGGTGCCGTGGTTCTCGCCACGTTGCCCTGGGCTCTTGTCGCCGGACCGCCTCGTGGCATCTTCGCCTTCACGGCTTGCATCGGTGAGTTCCCTCCACTCATCTCCTACTTGTGTGCGCCTCCTTTTCTCTCCTTTCCACCCTCGGCCACCGTCGCTTCTTTCTCCTTCCCTGTCGGCAATCATGTGTTGCCGCCTGGCCGTCTCTGCCATTCTCGAGACGCACTGTCACCTCACATGGGTGTGTTAGGGTCCAGGCAACCCATTTTTGGGATCGCCGACCGTTGTCATAGCCTAGCATGCCGGTGTTGAGCTCGGCAACGCCGGCGGAGCCATGGCTTTGATTCAGGAGCTCAAGGCACTGCAGAATCATCATTAAGTTAATTACATTATTAGTATGTAATTAATTAGAGTTAGTGGTGTCTATTAGTTTAAATTAATTAGTCACTAACATGCGGGTCCAACCTGTTAAGGATTCTAATTAAAACCAGATTTTAATTATAAGTCACTGACATGCGGGCCCTTCACTATGCCCAAGACCACCTGTCAGTTACTTATTCCTTTTCTATAAAGAAAATAATTCAAAAAGAAAATTAAAACCCAGTCGGCTCCACTTGTCAGTCACTCGTATGATTTCCTTAGAAAGAAATTCAAAACCAAATAAAACCCTCAGCGGCCCCACCTGTCAGTCTCTGACTTGATTTCCAATAAGAAAATAAATCAGAAAAGAAATTAAAAATGCATGCCCCAGCTTTCAGTGAGATACACTATTACTTTGTTTGTTTTTTTAGGATTTCTCCTGAAATTAAACTTTGGAGAGCCTATTCTCACTTGTTTTAAATCCAAATTGAATGAAATTTGTTTCTAAATTTAAGATCTTTCTAGCAGAGGTAAAGTCATGAATGTTAGAGTTCATTTAAATTTACTAGGAAATAAGTTAGGATTAGCTATAGGCTGCAAATTAGCTAAGCTCATGCAATTAGGCGTTAAATCAAGAATCAAAGTAAAATGATGATAGAAGATAATTAGGATGTAATAGTGCGGTGGAATCATAAAGGGTTTCGAACGATAAATCTGGAGTCCGACATATAAGCACTCGGAGCTACAATGACAAGGCTAAAAAGTTATTGTGCATTAGAATCGAATTATAACCAATATACAGAAAGTTGCACGTGCCTACTAGTTCTTACTCCCTCTGCTGTTACGATGCAGCTTGCAACCCACAAGAATGCAATTGGAGTAGCTGTTGGAGCATCATTGGGGCACACTGCCTGCACGTCTCTCGCAGTTGTAGGAGGGAGCATGTTGGCATCCAAGATTTCACAGCGGACAGTTGCAACAATCGGAGGCGTTCTCTTCCTAGGGTTTTCTCTGTCATCATACTTCTACCCTCCACTCTGATGAAAGGTACTATCAGCTCCTTTGGGATTTGATCGTCTCACCTCCTGTTGAAGAAAAGAACCTTCGACTTGCAATTCATGTACAGTCCTTACAGAATGAAATTGTTCTCTACTTCAGTCAATATGTAGAAGCTGCCTCGCTCTAATCATTGCTGATTTTTGCCTGGTTGTATCTGAAATATAACTTATACACTATGCTGTTCACGGTACTTCGCGTAGAAAATATTGTTCTGTTACCATTCTTCTATATCTTGTAATTTTTGGTTTTTTTTCCTTCAGCTGTAGTAGCAAAATTGAAAAGAGCTCAAACAATCAAGTTAAGCTGGTCCTGGGATTTGCTTCGGTTCACTGTGGGTGTTACTAGTAGTACTATTTTGTACCCCAGGACATTTTGTACGGATGTAATAGAATCTGATGTCAATTGAATGCGAAATTTGTCTTGGGAGTTATGATCACCGCAAGTTCTCATACATATTTGTACTGGTGGTTAGGGCTGTAAAAAAAGCTCGAGGCTCACGAACTGCTCGAGCTTGGCTCGCTCTAGACTCGATTCGAGCTTGGCTCGAGCTCCAAACGAGCCGAATTCGAGCTTCATCTTAAGCTCGCGAGCTTTAACGAGCCGAACTCGAATAGCTCGCGAGCTTAAGATTTTTTCACCCTTCTCCATTTCCCCACACCCCCTCCGGCCTTCCTCCCGCCTCTCCTCTCAAAATCCCCGCGCCACTCCCCAGTCCCCACCCCCGCGCCTCTCCGGCTCTCCCCCACGCGCCTCGGCGCCTCCGCCTGCAGCCTGCTCCCCGCTGCCGCCCCTCCTGGCTCCTGCCCCCCCGCCCCCCCTGCCCCCCGCCCCTCCTCGCCGCCCCCTGCGGCCCGTCACTTCTCGCCGCGGCCCGCCCCTCGTCGCCCCCGCCGCCGGCTGCCCCCCACTCCCGTCCCCCTCCTCATCTCCCCTGTCGCCGCCCCTCCTCGCCCCCTCGCCGCCGACCCCCTCTCCCGCCCCCCCGTCCCCTTCTCTTCGCCGCCGCCGCCGCCCCTCCTCCCCCCGCTGGCGCCCCTCCTCGCCCCCTCCCCGGTGCCGCCCCGCTCTCCCGCCCCCCGTCCCCTTCCTCTCCCCCGCCGTCGCCCCCCCTCTTCCGCCCCCGTCCCCTTCCTCTCCCCCCGCCGCCGCCCCCGTCCCCTTCCTCGGCTCCTCGCCTCCCGGCGCCTCTCCTCGCCCCCCGCCGCCGCCCCTCGTCCCCCCGGCGCCCCTCCTCGACTCGGCCCGCCACCGCTCCTCCTCGTCCCCCCGGCGCCCCTCCTCTCCCCCGCCGCCGCCGCCTCTCCTCCCCCCTGGCACCCCTCCTCTCCCCCAGCGGCGCCGCCGCTCCTCGACCCGGATCCGGCAGCTCGGCGCCTCGGCCACGGCTTCGCAGCCCGCAGGTACTCCCTCCCTCCTCCCCACCGAACCTACACGAGCCGAGCTCGAGCGAGCTCAAGTTTTGTCCGAGCCGAGCTCGAGCCTAGCTTAAAGTTCGATGTTGATCTCAGGCTCGCTCGAGCTCGGCTCGTTTACAGCCCTACTGGTGGTCACCGTGGTCCCCATATTTGTGAGAGGTTATAATTAAGCCCTTTCATCATAGTTTGTTGGTAATGTCTGGTAAAATCACTCTTTGCATGGATGTGAACAAAATGGTATGAAGTGATGTACCAGAGCTTAACCTTTCCATAGGCTAATTAGGTAGAGATCTTATTGCTCTTGCTTGATGTTAGAAACTAGCAAATTAACATCTCTTTGATGAGGTACAAGGCTACAAGCTGACGCGATGAACTACTTACTTCCCACGGTAAAAAGATTTTCAAAATGATTGCAACACCAAAATGATAAAGCACGTTTGCTGCAACAAAGTGCGTGGTACTACAGTTAGTCCGAACGCCTTACTTCAATTATAGATAAAAAATGGTAAGGTCAGTCTCAGTGGAGGTTTCATGTCCCAGTTTTCAACGTATCCATATTTTAGAAACAGTGCAGAAGAGTTTTATCCCTATGAAACTCTCTCTACTCCCATGAAACTTTTATCATCTCTCTCTTCATCAATACAGTGTCATGTCAGCGTATTTAATGCCCATGAAACTTCATGAAACCCCCACTGAGACTGACCTTGTATGAATTCTGCTGGTGTGCTTCGTATGTGCAGTAAAAAATCATTAACACAAGTTATAGGTCATTAACTATAGTCAAAAGCGCGCGCTAAAGAGTTAGGACAGATTGATGTATGGTTTTTTTAGAGGAAGAGAGAGAGAGGGGTTGAAGTTACGAGGCAGCGTCCGTACAAATGGCCCTTCTCTCCTGTCTGCTTTCGTTTTGAGAGTGCATGTGGGCAAGTTCTCCACACGGGCCAAATTTCCTCCAGAACTTCTTTGCTAAATGGGCCGAATTTGCTCGAGAAGCTTTCCCTTACAGACCATGTCTTTACCAGGCAAATCTTCTTAAATGGCCCATACCTAATTTAAAGACCCGAACCAGATCGGTTTAGATACCAACTAATTTATTCCTCTAAAAGAAGCTACTAATTTAGTCCTCTAGAAAATCTACTAATTTACTCCTCTTAAAAAGATACTAATTTATTCCTATAGAAAATCTACTGGTTTATTCCTCTAAAAGAAGCTACAAATTTATTCCTCTAAAAAATCTACCAATTTATTCATCTAGAAAATCTACTAATTTATTCCTCTAAAAGAAGCTGCTATTTTATTCCTCTAGAAAATCTACTAATTTATTCCTCTAAAGGAAGCTGCTAATTTATTCCTCTAAAAGAAGCTACTAATGTATTTTCATTCTGTTCATTCAGCAATGTTGCGCTTTGCTCATGGCTATTAACACACTCGCAGTTACTCGATAATGGAAACAAGATATGCCTAGCAATATGCCAATGTTTTGACCCACAAAATACTATGTGAACTTTATAAATAAAATGACATTACCTAGGACCGGATTGAGCATATTGTGGTAAGGTGATTGCCAGATTTGCATGATACGAGTAGTGCATATATATATAACTCGAGCTACATGAGGCAAGACATGGATATTTTGCATTGGTGTGTTACGGAGACACATATGGAGTCTACAGAAACCCAGAAATTTCAGCAGAAAATCTCAAAGCCCGTTTGAAACGAAAGAATTTCACACAACACATTTAATTTCTATAGGAATAAAGAAAAATTCCCGTGCTCTAAACAGAGCCTTACTATCTTACCATCTTAAGGGGAAAAAACTACTAAGATTAGATCGGCACGTTCTTCCAATATATGATTAAATCTGGCACTAACTTAATTGTTGCATATTATAACTCGTAATTCTTGCCACTCCATGTTGAGATTCGATATGTGTTTGCAGTTTGCCACCCGTAGCACAGGAGTGGAAACAAGCTGAGTTTGGACGAGTCTAGTCTTCCAAGTTTAGATCCTGTTTGGATCAGTTTTAGATTCTTAAAAACCAGCTATTACTTCTAGTTTTTAAAATTTAGTTTCTAAGCAAAAACTGTGGGGTGTTTGGATCTCCTAGTTTTTAAAAACTAGTTTCATTTATGATTGGTGCTAATAGACTATTATACCCTTACATTTATTGCTCTTGAACAGCACATTAAACAGCCATGCGTGGTCTTTAATGAGGGTAAATGGGTATTTGTGCAAAAAAACTGGCAAAAGCTGGGTATCAACAGCTTCTTGGTTTTTAAGAATCTAGGTAGGTAGATTTTAAAAACTGCCCCAAAAACTGGTCTGTTTGGATCTCACCCAGTTTCCAAAAGCCAGATTCTTAAAATCTGGGTGGATCCAAACAGGGCCTTAGTCTGAGTTAAGCTTTAAACCTGTCCTAATGCGTAGACAGACCTACCATCATTTCCTCGTTTTAAACAAGAGAGCAGACAAACATCTGCTACATCACATGACACGTGCATCAGAGGGCAACAAGCCCTGATCAACTCGGCTTCGGCTTCTGGCTTATTTTTCACTATTCATAAGTTTCGTCTTTTTTTTGAACTTTTGGCTTTTTGTTGAGGTTTTTTGCCGGTTCTTTTTTTCCCGTATTTGTTTGTATTATACGTGATGGGCTAACATATTTTTTATAATTTTTAAATTTTTTTAAATTTAATTATGCTAAATAAGTCTCTATCAACTACAGTACTTTTTTCAGCCAGCTACAGTGTTTTCAGCCATAAGCCATGAGCTTTTCAGCCGAACCGATCACCACCTAAAAGAAAAGCAATGGGATTAGAAAAGATCCAAGCGAAGTAAACACTAGTCGTTTCTCTTTTCTGCTAATCCTCCTTCAAAATTTCAACTCCTGATAAAGCAAGAGAAAAACTAGAGAATAATATACCGTTCAAACGATATATCACCCCTAACTTCTTCTCTCTTACATCCCATCTCTTTCTCGCTCGCTCTTGCTCTCATGTGATGGTTGATAGGGACACTATTACCGATGAAATTCACCTTGCCCCAGTTGTTTAGGGAGACCAGGATAGGGGTGGCCCAGCGGTGGGTGGTGACGACAGACGATAGACAGCGACAGAGTACGGTGAGTAGGGTCGGATGGTGGATCAGCTAGATAAAGGGCTAATAAAATGTTAGGTTGGGGAGTGAGCGGCCACGGGGTATCATAGGGCAAGGCTGCGCGTGACGCTGCCACTGGTGACAAAGAAAGAAGACAATGTAGGTGAGGAAGAGAAGAGAGAAGAGGGAAGGGAAGGACAACCGGAGGAGCCGTACCGTCCGAATCAATTCCGACAGTAATACCTCCTCCCGTAGAGCTTCTCTGCCGCAAAGCAGAGACACCCAGAAGGCTTCACCACTCCTACCGTGCTCGCAGGGCCCACGGCCCATTAAATTCCCCGCAATAAAGAGCCCGAACCGCCGTCTCGCCGCTAAACTCACTCCGAGCCAAATCTACCCGCCTCGCCGACCACGCAGCCACGCCTCCGGGCCCACCTGTCCTCGTCCCCTCGCGCGGAGGGTAAGCGAGCGCCCGGGTGGCACGTGCCCGTCGGCAAGCAGGAGCCTATCGCGTCCCGCCACGTGGCCAGCGCACCGCCGCCCTCCGTACGCGCTCGCGCCTGATTTCTTCACCGACAGGTGGGCCACGTACCGGCGGGACCGGGTCGTCAGTGTGATGGAGCGCGGGTGTCGGTGGAGGGGTAAGGGTGGGCCCCGTCTGGCACGCGCGTGGACGAGGAGGTGGTGTGGGCCCCGCGGGCGCGCCTGGTCGCCGCGTTCCCACTTCGGCCGCCGCATGGGAGCGGGACGCGCGCCTGCGCTGCGGTGCGGGCCGCTACGGTGCAGTTGCTACCGCATTTGGACGCTCCATGGTCGTTGATTGCTGATCGGACGGATCAGGCGAGCTTACAGAACGGGACGCGTAAGCGTGCAACGGTGTGGTGGGTTTCCGTTACGGCCAGGGTGGGTACTGTTTTTCTATTCCGTGGTCTTGTGCTTTGCTACAGGCACACACATTCCGAAAGGAAAACTCTATATACACTCGGTAAGTCATTTGCCTCCCATATCTATTTTTGTTTGCTTTGCACTCTATAAGTTAGGTTGCTGTACAAATAGCCCCCACATGACACATCACACATATCATCGCTATTTCTCGTTGTTTCCTTTTTTTGCACTTGTTTGAGTGATTTGAGTACTTTGTAAGTGGTTTCAATAATTGGTTTCAACAATGAGTGATTCGGTGTGTGTAATACATGATTTCAGCAGTATCACATTAGTAATGAAATCATGCAATACAAGTACCGAAAGCACTCAAGTCATTAAAATTAGTATTAAAATAATTGTAACAAGTATGACATCACTAAAACAAGTGCCAAAGGTAACAAAAACTATAATGAATAGTGCTAATATGCAGCCTAGGAAGGTATTTGAACGCAATTTAACTTTTAGGGGGCAAAGTAGATGAATATAAGACATAGGGGCAAACTGAAAAAGCATGTGACTTATGGGGTTTTTATGGACCTTTTCCTTTTCTAAAACCTTTTTAGGTCATGATCAAATCCAGGTAGATCAAATCCATAGAAAACCCATGACTGTTGGTACAAGCATGCTTTTTTAGAGCCCGTCTGGAACAAACAAGCTTCACAACAGAAAGTTCAATTTCAACACAAATAAAAAAAAACTCCTGTGTTTCCAATGGGTGCTAGTTCATTTCAGTGGTAAAACTTGGGCCCAAAGGTAAAGGAGGTGAAATCAAGTTACAAACAAATATATTATTGCATTCCAAAACATACAAGGTGAAATGTGAAAGGTGAAGAATCTAAAGCCACCATTATGAGTTAATGATATGTTTTGGTAATTAATAACAATCATATCGTGGGACTAATATTTTCATTGAGATAGATGAATAGATTATGTCCCATGGTGGTGGATGATTTGAGATAGCATCATGTGTTGATGATCATCAAGATGAGATTCCGAAGAAGAGATGATCATGAGTTGATCATCAAGCCAAGCAAAAGATATTATATGTTAAATGTGAAAGTCAAGAACCTGGACTTGGAGAGAAGATGTTCATCATCGATCTTCAAGAGGATGCACAGACAAATGTATAACTAGCATAAACTTAGAATGTGTTTTATAGTTGTTTTGTTAGTCTTGGTGTTCGGCGAAAGACTGGTTTGCTAGTGTAGGTTGCCGTACTATTAAGATAGGTCTTTACTAGTAGCTTGAGTATGCAATATGTTGATAGCTCACTTAGTTTGCTCTAGCTCTCCATGGCATGATGCTATCGTTTGCTAATGTGTTTTGTAAATAGTTGAAGCTCATGCATAATCCTTGTAATGTGTGATTTAAGTTTACAAATATGTTTTGCAAATGGTTCGACCAGTCTAATTGGCTTCTTGAATGTGGTCTAATCGTCCGTGCGGTTTGACCAGGCATTAGTTGCCGGTTGCCTTGTTCCAGAGGGTTGTTTTTATCTGATTTCGTTGAGCGGTCTAACCGACATTCATGGTGGTTTGACCGGACTCTGTATGGGTGGTTTGATCGGTAGTGACGTAACGACTAGTTTTCTAGCCATTGCAAAGGAGGCGGTAGTATCAACCTTAGGCTTTTTTTTTTGCTAAATTCTTGCTCCAAATGGCTAGTTTCTTGGTGTGGTGGTGCAACGGAAGAAGAGTTGAAGTGGCCTAGCCTTACGTAATGACTAAGAGTTTTGTGGTTAAATTATTGCTCCAATGGCTAGTTTCATGGTGTGGTGTGGTGGTAGTACCAACCTTATGTAACGACTAAGAGTTGTGGATTGTTACTACTAGACGCGTAGTGCAGCGGAAGAAGAGTTGAAGTGGCCTAGCTCAATGCAGCGCGCGTCGATTTAGTAGAAGTGGTTGATCATCCACGAGTAGTAGTCGATCTTCACAAGCCAATTGTATCTTCTCCTCGGATTGTCCCGATCAGCATCATAGTTGCAGCAGCACATCTACTGAAGTCCACATGTCCGGGGTAGGAACACCGTGCGCCGATGTGCTAGCACTAGCGTGCACAATAGTGCTTGTAAGAGGTGGTGGCTAGAGTTTCGATGGGTGTGTCTTTCTCGATATCTTGCCCACCCCCATAGACCAAGGCATCCTTTATATAGATCCTCTGACTGGATCCAGATCCAATACGAGTAGAGATCATATCTCACTTGGAAAGCATCTAACCAGATCTTTATCCAATGAGTAGAGACCGTATCTTACTCAGAGTCTTTTATCCGAACCATAACTATTCCAACCCATTAAGTGTGCAACCCTGTAGGTTCATGTATACTTAGCTATAACTTGGAAATATCTTTTCAATCACTAGTCTATAGTGGTCCCTAGTAGGACATATCGATCCCCAAATATACATAAAGACCAATTTGGATAAAACTTATGCAACATGGTCTGCTATCATGTCTTAGTCACTCACGATCAACTCATAACTCCTCTGGTTATGACCAATTTGTGTCCCCATACAACTAGTTCACTGACCAGTTTGTGATATCTTTAACCAGCCCATGATCAGTTAGTATCTCTATATGACCAGGTCGTATTTGATTAGACTAGTTGACATGTTTGTGTATTCTCCTTTTGCCTCATGATATCCGATCAAACGCTAGGTAAGAAATATGTCATCCATGGACTGTTCAATCTTTTCCCGATCTAGTGATGTATAACTTCATGTGGTCGACTCTGCGATCACTTGCGGCATGGCTATGCACTTTGCTTATCCGACCACATTGAGGGGCCTACAAATATCTCTCCTATTATGTAGAAGGAGCAAATCTTATATCCGACTAGTCACATTCCTTCGTATGTTTCGTAGTATACCCGAAAGCTACCTTTATAACTACCCAGTTATGGTGTAGCATTTGACAACCCCTAAGACGGGGTCTACAAGTTGATTAAAGTACACACTGTAGCAACTTCATTTATATTGACCAAAACCGCACACAAGTTTCTGTTACTTCGTACTCTCTTTTACGAATAGTCCAAAATTCATAAACCGCAGCCAAACACCATAAACCGAAGCCAAAAAGAACAAACCCATAGATAGATGATGTTCAGGTGTGAAGTATAATCGCTTTGAAAGCAACCACTATGGGGGTCAATCCACAGTTTTAGAATAGATTGTGTAAGCCATGCCCATGCTAATCAATGGTACCATATACTTATTTATTGGGCTCAAGTATCGAGCTGCTGCTAAATAGATCCCTTTGAAATGAATTTACGGCTATAGTATTGACCATACTCAATTTTTGTCTAGTTGATTGGGACAGGGCTACAAACAAGATAAACAGAACCATTCACAATAAGCTATAAATTGAAACAGTAAAAACTGCATAGTCACACATATATCATGATAAAACCTTGAACACCTCTTAAGATTTAAGCTAACCTTGAACACCTATGAAGATTTAAGCCTACCCCGATATTTTAATTATGACACAACAACCTTGGACACACTACCAAATTTTCGATGATGGAAATTCCCAAAAATGCACCACATGTTTTAACAAATTAGAAACTTTTCAATTAATAGAACTAGAATTTGTACTCATGTATGGTATTGCACACACACCCATGGTGCCATACCTAAGATAAAAGTCCTTTTATGATGTGACATCTCCATTGATTTGCATGATACCTTTGGAGATTACTGGCTCTCAACATCTACTATCAATTACCAACCACTAGACAAAAAAAGAAGGAAGTACTAATAAAAGCATGAACATAATTGAAAAACAAAAAAAGGATGATATTCACACTTAAGTATATACAAGCAAACATCTCAAGGCCACTGGCTCGAAAGTAGAATTAGTGGCTATTTCCTTTTAAAGGCCTCCAACTGCATTGACCTTAATTTAGAAGTTCCATCATACTCCATCAACCATATTTTGATGTTTAATTATTCCTAAGTGAAGAACACAAAGGTGATAGATATGAAAGAACAAGATTACACATAGTGTATATAATATCTAATATGTTCAATAAAAAGTATAATAGCAAAAAATACACTAGTAACCATCATATTGAAAGTCATACTATATATGCAACATGGAAAGCAGAAGAATAAATAGAATGTTCCCTCAAATTAGTAACACAAATTCGTAAAATACATAATTGCCTTAAAATTGTGCACAATGTGGTAAAATGAAAATAAACATAGAAAATGAGGGAAGAATAAGAAATATAGGAGATAATTAAATAACATATCAAATAGTAACAAAAATATTGTTAATGTCTCTCCGTGTTAAAAATATCACCAAAAATAAATATAAAAAATAGGTGAATCATCTATCAACCCATCTCAGTTTCACCTCATGTTTTTGTACCATCATGGATTTTCAATATAGATTTTGTGGGTCTTTGAAATTAAAGTTTTCCAAAATATCTCCTTCAGTGTAATATAAAATCTCTGAGGTTTTAGATCCAGTAGTTAGTTCTTGTTAGCTTATTGCCATTATTAAGTTCCATATTTTTACTTGGCATTAGCAATGTCCTATCAATTATGCTTTTAATCCTAAACAATTTAAATTTAATAAATTATTTATAACAAATCAAATTAATGTATTTGGTTTTTTGTTTCCTAGATTTTGTAGAATTGTTTTACTGCTTGCATTATAAATATATAGTTCTTTTATTTCTATTTGGTATTTTTAAAAATTAAAAGATTTAATATTTGCAATACCACTTGTTAAAATATATGTAATCTATTTTTCTAGCATAAAGTTTTCTAATTATTTATTGAAGAACTTTATTCATCATCAAATTCTGTAAAGAATTATATCTATATTTAGGTTGTAGTTTTATAAATGATTTTCTAATACTCAGTTATTTTTGTATCTCTATATGTACTTATCATTCATCATAATATTTAATGTTTTGTTTCCAATTTATTCTTTTTATGACACATTTATTGCCTCACTAAAGTGACAATAATAAACTGTTAGGCTTGTAATGAGAACTATCATTAGGAAAATTGCAAGAAAAGAGATAAAGTTTTATTGCTTTAAACGGGAAAACATCGTTACCATGTCATTTTTTAATAGAGTAAGTTGGGGCAAATATTTTCTTCTATGTTTACTTTCTTCTAAAATTAATTGCAGTCTCTCTATTCTAAATATCCGAATCGGTCACTCTACTTTCCAGAATAAATTCGGTTTAAGTCCCAAAAGTAACACTTTAGTGGGGGGAAAATACACGCGGTGATAACGAGACATGGTTTGGAGTTGAGTTATCACCATTAGGGATAATAAAGCATCCATTGAACGCTACTAAGGCTATACATTTGTTCTGTTTTTGATATTTTGCATTACTCTTTTGGAAAATTCAAGGATTGCAACTACAGAGAACTACACTTAGGATTTGCCACTATATTGTCTCACTACCATGTGGCGCTAGAACCCATGTGTGAATGAGCTAACTAGCTCTATTGTTCATAACTCAGTATAATTATGTTGTTTGATAAACTTTTCTAAAAAACAAAAACATTTATATTGACGCTAAATTAGCACACAAACATACCATTCGAACCCTCAAGGGTATTTCGGACCTTTCGACCTTCATTCATGGCCGAAAAAGACAACCATCCCAACAAAAAACATATTACCAAACAATATTTTCAGAAAAGCTACAGCTGCTTCCCAGGCAGCTAGCCAGAAGCTAGCATTTAGAAAAGCTAGAGCCCCCGAAGGTCTTTATGTGTCAGTAAAAATCGTCTACCTTCCCAAATAAAACCATAGAGGTGCGTAATTGTAACATCAAGATGCTCTCCTCCTCTAGGCCATATATGGGATAGGAAAAGCGGTGAAAATAAAATGTGATGCTTCAAATAACCACTATTGTTCAATGCCACAATACATGAGACTGATGCAACACACATTATAAACACCTCAATCACTCTTTATTGTGTTTTCGGATCCAACAATCCTACGTACCTTTTTTTCAAAGAATTCCTAGACATGCACACCCCCAGAGGCTGTTGAGCCTCCGTTCAAAATCCTAGCATGTGTAGGGGACGTGCACATATGTGTGCGTGTAATGTAAGTGGGTATGCGTAGGTTGTATGCATCTAACTTGTAATCCCTAAAAAAGATTTGTAGCCACTGTTCAATACTGGTAAGTTCCATGCAACCTACTTTGTGTTGTGGGAACCCTCTACATTACCAAATAAAAAAGAAGAGGTACACAGTTGTAAAACCAAGATGCTTTCCCGCTTTCCTTGGTTGTATCTCACATGAAAACAATGCGACACTAGCTAGAAACATACAACACTAGCTAGAAACGTGACACTTCGGAGAACCATCACCACGCACTGAAGCAATATCCAAGATTGCTACAATGCACATTACCTCAACCACCCTTTAGCACCGTTTTCTTATCCAACAATCCCACATCCCTTTCCAAAAATTCCCAACAGCTCCTCCCTATATCTGTATGTATACCACTAGTAGCGTGACATACAACCTATTTTGAGTGAAGCCAGCGGAAACTATTCACCGTTCTAAATGAAAAGTCAGAGATGTACAACTGTGACACCACGACACTTTATACTATCTTCAGGCCATATCTAAGATGGAAAAATATAACGATGCATGCTTAGAAAAACATGACCCTCAAGACACCCGCCACCCTAGTATGCCACATATCTATACCACTTGAAATCACTACGTTGCACACTATAGTGGACACATTGTCCGATCTCGACCGCCCATTTCTTGACCCGACGCCATGTGTCAGAGGCACACCCACGGGGCGGCGTGCGGCCACTGCGGTGCATGTACACTTACTAGCAGGGGTGCAAACAGAGCGGATAATTCCGTCTGACCAACCGACCGAAGGCTCGCGAAGTGAATACAGAAGAGGTAAATGGGTATCAGGCACTATCAGTGTCCGATTCCAACTCCGAGGAAAAAATATAGAATATGATACGAAATAAGTGATATCTATCCGTATATATCTGTATGTCAAGTGATATGAGGAAGTCTGTTGTGACTTCACTTAGAAAAAATATAACATATAGGTAGATTATCACATCTAAACAGATAGAAAATACCGAGTGCTCTTCCTTCGACATCTTGGCGATTAGTCTCTCCGTGTTGGCTCTGATTGCACCTTACCGTCTAATGTCACGAGTAAAGAAGCGGATAATTTTCATCTGACCGACCGTCTAAAGGCTTATGGAACGAATACAGAATAGA
This sequence comes from Dendrocalamus latiflorus, assembly GCA_017311315.1. Classification (NCBI taxonomy): domain Eukaryota; kingdom Viridiplantae; phylum Streptophyta; class Magnoliopsida; order Poales; family Poaceae; genus Dendrocalamus; species Dendrocalamus latiflorus. The sequence goes on from CM029645.1 coordinate 2,431,631, forward strand.
AAAATAGGTATCCAATATTCTTCGTATTCGACTCTGGTTCCAAGAAAAAAAATACAAAATAAAATACAGAATAAGCGATATCTACTCGTACCGGATTCAGTTGCACCTCTGCTAGTGGGGTGCGCGTAGCAGCAGGGCCGGTTTGACTGGATGGGTGGCTGGCTCGGTCGTTGGCTTGGCGCAAGGGGAGCGCGCGGGGGCTGAAAGAAAGCGGGGCGAGAGGGGAGGAAGAACAAAACGACTGGCTGTCCGAACGGGGGCGCCTCGTTCCTCTCATTCCCCTTCCTCCTCCTCTCTCTCTCTCTCTCTCTCCTCTCCCCCCTCTCTCTCTCTCATACGCGCGCGTGACGCCTCCTGCGCGAGTGCGCGCGGCACCGACCGACCAATCGCCGGCGGGGTGGGGGCGGTCTGATGCTGGCGCGGGCGTGATGGCGGCGCCGTCCGCCGGCGGCGGGGAGGGGGCGTCCTCCTCGGCCGCCGCGACGATCGGGCCCCACGGGGTCGACGAAGGTGAGGAGCCCTCCCCTTGCTCCTCCTCCTCCTCCCCCTTTCGCTCGTCCTCCTTGCTCTGCGCTTAGGGTTTGTTCGTGCTCGCGCGTGCTTGTGTGCTGTTGGGGAGTGGGGCGGGGCAGGCCTCGATTGGATTGGTGTTGTCGTGGTGTGGTTTCGGGTTTCGACTGGTGGAAACGGGTTGCGGTGCTAGGGTTTGGGTCGCGTGCGCGAGCGCGCGCGTAATACGCGGGCAATGCTGACGGCACTGTGGTGTCGGTCGCCGTGTGGGCTTTCGGTTAATTTTGATGCGGGGCGGCGTTCGAGCCCAGTGCGGTCTTCCTGTTGGCGCGTGTCCGATTAGGCAGCGATTCAGTGAGAATATACGCGCTTGGGCCCTTACAGCAGATCACATGCCGGAATTGAGCGCTGTGTCCGGTGGGAAAGGCGAGTCCTTTGAGCGGAGTTGATATACTGGAGCCTTCGGGATTCCTTCGATGGAGTCGCTCGCGCAATGCTGGTATGTTTTGTGCCAAGGATTTGTATATGGTGAGTTCTATGTCGGTTTTATTTGCACGTCTCTTGGATCCTCGATGGGTTTATCGAGGGGTGGTTCTGTGTGGACGGTGAGGATCACAATTGGGAAAGACATTGCTTTTCTGAAAGATAGGGATGGTGTTTCAGTGGAATTACTTGGTTTTAGAAAGAATCATGTGAGGAGGTGGCGAGCTGATTACAGTTCATTTCCAAGCCACGCAATGCTGCTTCAATTGTGGACTTGTGTGTCGATTTGATTTGATTTGGGTATGGTTTTCAAGTTGGGTGGGGTTCTGATTTGGTAATATTTCCAATATGAGCAAGCAATTGGAGTTATTTATTGGTTAGAAAGGTCTTATTTGTGAAGAGGAGCTCTTGGAGGCACAGGGACATGTGGGTTTGCCTTGATTTTGGGACTTTTTTTTTCTGTCACCCTTGCGATTGTTGTCAAAGGGTTTGAGAATGGGCATTTTTTCTGTTGTCACATATCTTTTAGATAGATGGATCTTGTTTAGGTAATTATGACGTGAATTTCAGAATTTCTGTATATAAAGGCCTTTGGAGGATAGGATATTCTGTTTAGTGAGATTCTTTGATTTGAATGGAATGACTGGTATTCCTGTAAAAGAAAGAATGACGGGTGAGGTGATGAACTGACTGCAGTTTGACTTATGGCCTATGGGACAATGCAGGGGGAGAGATGTGTACTTCAGTTTTGGAAGATAGGTGAGAATATTGGTGGGATAGCTTGTTTGCTAGTATATTTTTGCTGCAACTTACATTTCTGCTGCCTCTGAAGACAGCGCACATACTTGTGCTTTGAGGATCAGGAGTTCAGGACTTGATCAATTGATGAACAAAGTTGAATTTTTTTTTATTTTTCCGAGAATAAAGTTCAACATGTCATATTTCTGGGATAATGCTGAGATTTAAAACATTTTGGTTTGTTTTGTCACTTAAAGTTAGTCAGTTTTTTCCACTTCCATTGTCTGTCCTCACATGGCGTTTGGTTCAACAGAAATCCTGAAGATCCTGAGTGGGATTGATTATTTGTCTGTTGTTACTTCTGATGCATGGCTCCTTTCTTCTTTGAAGTAGCATTGCCTGACTTTTACTTTCCAGAGCTAGCTGGCACACGAAAGAATACATTAGAAGTTGTTTATCAATTTGACAGACCATCCTTTGTTATAGGAGTTATACTTTCCATTGTTTTGCACTGTTATTTTTAGCTCAACTACTTCTTGATGCACTGTAGAAATTCAGTTTTGCCTTTTATTTTGGTAACGCTGTAACGGACGCGATGAAGGGACCTTTTTCCAGAAAGGAAAAACTTTATCCTTTTTTATTGCCATTTCTGTTGTTTGTGATAATATATATGGGTACATAGTTCTTTCTGAACAATTTGACCCAAGCGTTCGATCACCTGAGATTGTGTTGCTGCTGTGATGCCTCGGGCGGCCGTGAAGGTGACACCATTGATTGCCATGGGTGGCTCTCGTGCTGCCAGGGAGGGCTCCTCCTCAGCTGCTGCAGTTGCAATTGCTGTTGCAGCCGCTGTGATCGGGTCCCATGGGGCTGATGAAGGTGTGCTGCCCCTCTTAGATCTCTGGGTTTGTTTTTATATTGTGGTAGGTCTGGATGGTGATCAGTGAACTGGTATTGTGATTTCATTTGGGGGAAGTTTTCAATCCTGGGGAGTGGAATCCCTTTGAAGCTTCAGTCTTATTAGCGTTTGGATCTCGTTTGTGTTTGTGAGTACGCATTGTATCAAGCAATCTTGATAGAATTATAGGGCCGGCTGTGCGGTGGGGTTTCGGTTAATTTTGTTGAAAGCGGTGTTCGAGTCAGACGTGGTCTCGGTGTTGGAAAGTTTTCGATTTGGGTGCAGACAAAATGAGGCATAGAAGCATAGTTTGTGCTAGGGGTTGTTTAATGGTGAATATCTGAATAGGAAAGATGAATATTTTTTGAAGGTAGGCACTTTTTGTGGGATTATTTGGTTTTCGAAGGAATAGTGTGGAGTGGTAGTGAACTGATTGAAGTTATGAATAAGGGATTTTTATGGGGTAGTGGGGCTTCATATAAATCTGATTTTGGGCAAATTGTTTGAGTTGGGTGTGGTTCAGTTTATTCAAGTCTCAAATTTATGTGTGGAATTGGAGTGATTTTGATTCAAGTGAAGAGATGAGTGGTCAGATTTTGCAGTGGGGCTGATGGAGTCATAACGAAATGGGGGACTTAGCTTGGTTTTAGGCCTTTTGGGATTGTTTTTTTTTATCATTCCTACTGATACATGTTTGTGGTTCAGAGGATTTGGAGTTGATTTTTTTTGTGCTATTAGGTATCTTCTTGGATGAAATTGTATTTCTTGATGATTTCATGTTGGTCTCTGAATAGCAGAAGATGAAGGTTTCTGGAGGATAACATAGTTTATTTAGTGATTGGTTTTATAAACAATGATACAGAGAGGCAATGAACTGATTACAGTTCAATTTTGACTCGGACAATGCAAGAATCTGATTGACTTATATAAAAAAAGGATTTTGACATGAAGGAGTTGAGGAACAATGCAAGAAGTGGCGATGGATGCTTCAGTTTTGGCCTTTTGCTAATCTTGGTGCAACTTTTCTCCTGTCTCTTGAGGCTGTGATGATAATTTACTTGTGTTTTGAGGATATGGAGGATCATGATTACAATTAAAGAATGAAGTTCAATTGTGCTTTATTTGTGTAGAACAAACTTCTACGTTTTATTTTTCTGATATAATGCTGAGTCTGGCAACATATGGTTTATTTTGTCACTTGAAGTTAGTCTGTCGCTCTGTCCAATGCTCTGTATGTCAGTCACTCAGTCCTCATGTGGTGCTTGCTCCAACAGATGTCTTTAAGATCTTTAGTGGATTCATTACTGATTAGTTTTCTGTTCACTGCTGCTGCGAGCAACTCTTGGCTCCTATTTTCCTCTCTTGACACAACTTTGCTTCACTTTCACTCTGAAGAGCTGGCACATAAATCAATAAATCAGAAGTCGTATATCAATGTGGCAAGGCATCTTTTCTTGTGAGAATTGGGATATCCATTGTGTTGTACTGCCTTGATGCTTCCATTAGTTCTTAGTATGATTTTAATTTGTTTGATGCGTCCCAAGTGATTGTTCGATGAATTAAATTGAGTTGTGCCTTTTATTTTGGAAATAGAAGCCTAGGGTCTATTTTTGTAGAAAGGACAAAATCATGACCTTTGCTGTTTTATTTCCTCTGTTGTTTTGTGTCACTAGTTTATAGGTGCATGGTTTATTCTAACTTGAATTAGAAAACTGATGAAATGTTACATTTGGCAAGCACAAACTGAATGCTACCTTCTGTCTTCAAGTGTCAATCATCTGAGTAGCCTGTAGACTTAACTTTTAGATTTGCAGCAATTTTTATGTGTGATTGATATTGTTATAATTGAATTTCAGAGGCGATGTGGCAGATGAATTTAGGAGAAGCCATGGAGACTGGGCCATACCCAGAGCGTGCTGGAGAGCAAGATTGTAGTTATTACATGAGGACTGGCCTGTGCAGGTTTGGGATGACCTGTAAATTTAATCACCCAGCAGATCGAAAACTGGTAATCTCAAGCTATTCCTCTACCCCTTTTTTTGTGGAATCAGTGCATATTTTTTTTCATCATGTATAGTTTATAAAGTCTTAAATGTTTTTTGTGACTTCCCTTATTTGACCTAGTTTCGTATGGGTTTCTCAATTTCTGAGACATTTAAAAGGGGTTCCCAATCCTAGTTGTACATAAGGTACACCCTTGGAGTGCTTACCTCGAAGTTGCTTTATTGTCCACCTAATTGGAAAAGTAAACTAAATAAATTGGTAGTTGGGAGTTAATTTGAAATGGTTTATTTGGTGATATCATATCCTATTTGAGAAGCTCTAGATATTATATTTGGAAGAGCTGAATAGTTTATTGAATTTCTTCCTAGACTAGATTGTGAGAAAGCTTGCCGGCCGCTGAGTCTAGAAGCAGTAACAGTAACTTCCAGCAGTAGCACAAGCTAGACTAGGCAATTTCTATGTGTATTACAAATTCTTCAATTGAGAAGTTCACTTTTTCGTCATTTATCTTGGCTATGCGCACTTATATGGTTCCCACACTTTCGTTAAATTTCTCATACCTTTGCCTGACTACAGTTGTAGATGCTTGATGGTTCCTACTAACTGGTAGTTTTCCAAGCAAGATGGCATATTTTAACTGTCAAAACAAGAGTCTTGGGAGTTTGACAGTTATTTCAGACTAAATTGGGTGTGAGTAGACCTAATACTAGTAATGTAGCCACCATTGAGACTCAGTTAGGGCGTCTAACCTCTTTTACTGGACCAACATAGTCATGTAGCCGCAATTGAGACTCAGAAATCTTCGGCTGGGCATGTTGCTAAAATACAAATCTTGTATTCAACATCATGTAGTTGTGCTGATGGAATCCATTTGTTTATGCTAGTTCAGGCCTTTCCCTTTTCGAAAATGTACCTCCAGTCAGAATTCTTGTGCCTTGGGAAGTGTGTTTAAGCCTTTTTTATCCTTGACCAGTAATATATTTTGAATATTTGAATTGTTGTATGGGTAGATTAATAATGAAAAATACATTCACAATCTTATATTCTTACTTTTTTCACAAATATATTGTGACAAAAACTAATGTTGAAAGTTGTGTCTTGGGAAAACAGTCAAGAAATTATTTACAGAGAGTACTAGTTTGTCATTTATGTAGTGATTCCTTTCCCGAGATTAAGAATTGGTCTGGAGTATTCTTTTTTGCGTTCATGGTGAGAGCTATACATTGAACAAAACAATAGAGAAAAACAGATAGTAATTTGGCTCCTCCATTTCAGGCATATAACTGTTACGCTGCTTGCTTATTAATTGTAAATGTCCTTCTGCTGTCTATCTTTTAGACTTAAGCCAAAAAATTTATACCTTTATATATTAGTTTTGGAACATGCTTCTTTGTGCTTTTTCTTTCCATAAATTCCTCCCTGCACTTGGTGTGAATGTTCTTGATATAGTTGTTTTGATTATCAGGCTGTTGCTGCTGCAAGAATGAAGGGAGAATATCCTCAAAGATTCGGTCAACCTGAATGTCAAGTGAGATTTGCCTTGCTAGTAGCCCCCCCCCCCCCCCCCCCCAACACACACACACACAGTTTGATATTTTTGACCATGTAACACATACGGTGGCTCATATCTGCCCATGCCCTGATATGTAGAAGTTTATCCTCCTGACATGAATTATTAATTGAGATGTTTGATCTAAATTCATATTAGACCTCTATTTTTGGCTGTTTTAAACACCGGTGCCTCAAATTGTCTTATTCTTGTGCTTCAAGCATTTTGTGTGTGGCAAGCTGGCAGGTATTTGCTCAAGTTCTTCCTTCAGTACAACAAATATATTACATTAAAAAGCAAAAAATAAATGAATGCTTGGTCCTGGTTTTCCTTCAATGAAGCCATGAGGCTTGCCATTGTTTCTATATTGGAACGACAATGGTTATTGTTTTGTATAAGATGCATCAGGACATATTGAGTTTGTTGCGTGCTAGCATTTTCGTGCTCTTTAGTGGAGTTACATAACTCTGATTATTATTGCACTTTTCAATGCTTTTACCAAATGTTTTTTGGTGCTTGCAGTTGTAGCATCTTAAATGAGCTCACAGAGCATGCTCTTGATTGAAATGTAGACACCTTTTCTATTGCAAGTCATATCCTTGGTTTATTACATTTTTTTATTCTAGGGAAAGATTGCTTTTATGTTTCAAATAAACTGGATTAGAATGAGTTTTTATCCAACCCAGCTCTTAATCCAATTGTTATTTGATTTAGCTTTATGAAACTTACTGTGATATGTATTGCTTTGCTCTTCTGGACTACTTAATCCATTCATAATCTAGCTGCTTACAGCTTTCTTTTGTGTGTGTTAGTACATCTTAATTCTTCAATGACTTATTATTATATTTTGTTGTTGCACTCATCACATTCCACATTCTTTTCCAGTACTATCTAAAGACTGGGACATGCAAATTTGGAGCAACATGCAAGTTTCACCACCCCCGAGAAAAGGCTGCAATGGCAACCCGAGTACAGTTGAATGTTTTAGGCTACCCATTACGACCGGTTTGTTCTGGATTTCTATTATCATTTACGATTATTCACGATATGGGTAGTAGTTCATATGGTGGCCCTTTTATCTGTCAACTTCTTTGCAAAAATCATTTTATTTACTTGAATTTTATTACTGCAGAATGAGAAGGAATGCGCTTATTATTTAAGAACAGGGCAGTGCAAATTTGGAAGCACATGTAAGTTTCACCATCCACAACCATCTAATGCAATGGTTGCAGTACGTGGCTCTGTTTATTCGCCTGGGCAGTCTGCAACTTCTCCTAGTCAGCATACTTACCCAGGGGCTGTAACAAACTGGCCCTTGTCAAGATCTGCTTCATTTATTGCAAGTCCTAGGTGGCCAGGCCATTCAAGCTATGCACAAGTGATTGTTCCTCCGGGGCTTGTTCAAGTTCCAGGGTGGAATCCTTATGCTGTATGTGCCATGACTCCTGCTTTATCTTTAACATAGTCTATACTTTCCTAATTGGCACCTTTCTGCATATAAAAGAATTGAACATATGCTTTTGTTTATTCACTATATATGCTTTATTTTGTTTTGGTTCTCTCTTTCAGTCTCTGCTAATAGATCCTACAGCATGTACTGTTGAGTATACCTTTCCTGCTTACCTATGATCATGTGGTAAAGGCTGCTTTGGAAGCTTGCATGCATGATTGCATGCATGATATCTGTGCTTGTAGCTTTGGAAGCATGCATACATGCATGTTCTTTTTTTGTGCCAAAACATGAAAACCGGGCTTGTACAGCCCTTGTCATAAAGGTGGGCCCAAGGCCTAGTCGGTTTATTATTAGGAATTAGAGATTGGTTTCTATTTGAGTTAGAGATTAGTTTCCTTATGTTAGAGATATAATTAGAGATATGATATTGTTAGAGATATGATTGAGATTAGATTCAATCTGTTAGGGGGAGCCCGTCTATATAAAGAGGGCTACCGCATGCTATTGGAATTAAGCAGAGCAACGTTTGGTTGCCGGCTTCCCTACGGAATCCCCTTCCTCTGTTCCCGTTGTTTCCCGGTTCATAACAACTTGGTATCAGAGCAGTCGATCCCTTCCCACGACTTCTGCTACCATGGTTCCTGCGATTCGTCCTATTGCTGAGTCATTGGCCATAATGAAAGCTAGTGCTGAGAAGATGGCCAGCAACAGCTTCAGCAAAGGGATGGGGGAAGCCTTCCTCAACTTGCATACTGTCTTAGAGAAGATCTTGAAGGAGCGGGAGGAGGAGAAACAAGAGGTCGCTCGCAGAGCAGAGGAGGACGAGGCTGACATTAAGACGGTCGACATCATCTTGCTAGCTGTGAAAGATGAGGAGGATAAACAACCGTGCCATCTCGCCGGTGTGCCCGCCTCCTTTTCCACCCGTGCGCCGGCCGGTCAATCGGCCCTCCCGCAGCAGCCATCCAGCGCCGATCTGCTGCCGTCTTTTCCGCCATCGGGCCACCGCCGTCGACACCCTGGATCCGCTCGAGCGTGGCCGGCCATCATCCGTCGACCGCCGTTCCGTCGGCTGCTTCTCCGCCGGCCGCCGCTGTGCACCGTCGCTGTCCTCGGTCGCGAACCCGCCGCCGGGTCCGCCTCCGCCCGAGTCGCGGCCGTAGTCGCCCGCTCCGCCGGCTGCTCCGCCGGCCGCTCCGCCTCTGTTTCCGCCGCCTGGATCCGCGGCCGTCGCTGTCGCCCGTCCGTCCGCGGCCACCGGCCCTCTGCGCCGTCTTGCTCTTTGCATCGGCCGCCGCCGCCGAGGCGTCTGGATTTTCCGCACCGCATCCGCGCGAGCCGCCGTCCGGGGTTCTTCCGCCCGAATCGCAGACGCCGCCGCCCGGGCCGTCTCGCCGTCTCCGCCCGAACCACCGCCGAGCCGCCGCCCAGGTCATCTTCGGCCGTCCGCGCCGCCCCCGGCCGCCTCCGCCCGTGCCGCCGTCGCCGCCCCGGCCGGCTCCAACCGCTCCGCCTCTGCTCCCGCCGCCTGCTCCGCCTCCGTTCGCAGCACCCGCAGCCTGGGCCGTTCCCGCCCGAGCTGCCGCCGTCCGGGCCGCTGCCGCCCGAGCCGCCGCAGCCGTCTGGGCCGCCCCCGTCCGAGTCGCCGCCGCCGCCGTCCGGGCCGCCCCCGCACGGGGCGCCGCTCTCTGTGGTCTTTCCAAATGAGCACGTTCAGTGAGTCGGTTCGTTGGTTTATAAGCCCATGACCGACCGGAGAGACACACCAAAAAAAATCAAAAAATAAAATTTCAGCAAAATAATTAAAAAAATTCAAAATTCAAAAAAAAATATTTTGCAGGCATCATTTAGCCTTGTCCGCTTGGATCTGGCCGGCCGTCTCCATCCGCTGCAGAACCTCACCACTGTTCGTCTTCTACATCGGCATCGAAGGTCTTCCAATGGCACCATGACCGCCACCTAGCAGCTCGAGGACGAGCTGCATGTCCGGGAGGGGTGTAATGTCATAAAGGTGGGCCCAAGGCCTAGTCGGTTTATTATTAGGAATTAGAGATTGGTTTCTATTTGAGTTAGAGATTAGTTTCCTTATGTTAGAGATATAATTAGAGATATGATATTGTTAGAGATATGATTGAGATTAGATTCAATCTGTTAGGGGGAGCCCGTCTATATAAAGAGGGCTACCGCATGCTATTGGAATTAAGCAGAGCAACGTTTGGTTGCCGGCTTCCCTACGGAATCCCCTTCCTCTGTTCCCGTTGTTTCCCGGTTCATAACAACCCTAATGTGCTATTTGATTTTTTATCTTATTAGTAGGAGCATTACATTTAGTGCTACAAGAAACTTTTGTAGCCTCCACACCAATATGCCATACAAGCTATGATTAAGCTAAAAGTAATCCTAGGTTAGATTTGTAGTTTTGAGATCATGTGGCAAACAGTATGATCCTGAGTTGAGGTTGGCTCGCTTGAGCTTGGCTCAAATAAGCTGACTATATAAAAAAAATTGTGCATATCATATCTAATATTATTCTAGTTGAGATGCTCTCGTAATCCCAGATTATGATCATCTTCATCGCATTGGATACATATAATTTAAATATAGCATTTTTAGAAGGAAAAGAAAGAGAAAATTCCGAGCTTACTAGTTCTGCCACTGCCATGGGCCCATGAGCCCAAGCACACTCCCTACTATTTATGTAGTATGACCTGATCAATACTTAGATTCCATTTTATTTATTTTTGGTAGTTTTTTTTATTATCCTTTAGTTGTGAAAATGTTAAGGGAAATTTGTTTCATCTGTTTGGCTTAAATTGAAGTATTGGGAGATTTGTTTGATCTATGTGAAAGTTCCAGCATTGCAATGAACTATCTGAAGGTTATTGACCTATTTGAAAGTTCCTGCATTGCAATTAACTATCAAAAGTTTTTAGGGCTAATCGGTACGCATTGTTTCATTTAAAAAAACATTTTTTTGTGAGAAAAGAAATAATAAATCTGGTCGTCCATCCATACTGATACATGATGATAAATACCAAGACAACTTTACCCTGATGGCCTATTCAAAATCAACTGGCCTAAGGTTGCCGCATTTTATTCAAGCTTGGCTTTGCTTTTATTTTAACCATAATTAAAGGGCCAACTGATGCATTTGTAGTGATCCTTACATAAATTACTCCAACAATAGAGATATTTGTAGGATCCATACATAAGTTGCTTCAACAATAAAGATATTTGTTGTGATCCATACCCAGCCTATGATGGGCATCAGGACCAAGCATGTTGCAGCTTTTCTATAGCGATCATCACAGCCATGCAGTTCTCTTTATTCGGTGCTGTTGAGGTTGGGACTGACTAGTTGAGAGCATACTGTAGGCGTCATTGCTGTCCATCAGACCACAAATCAAATCTTAAATCTTACTCCAGAGTGTTTCCTAAATTCCTGATGAAAACCTTGCCCAAAGCCCCAAAGAGCATCTGAACTGCTAGAAACCCATAAATCTGTACTGTCTCGTTCATGGCTGTCGTCCATTAGAGGTTAATAAAATTTAGTATCTTGACAAGGATTCTTTTGGCTTTTTTGGGTGAAATTCACTTAACTTTCTTCCCCATGTTCTTGCTGATATGAGTTCAGATTTTCTACTTGGAAAAATCAATTACTTTTGAGACCTGGGATTAATTGGTTGCTCTAGAATTAATTTCTGTAACTTTCATGTTGAATTTGTGGATGATAAGTTATTTTTTATGTTTTCTTAGGCACAACTTGGTTCTTCATCCTCAGATCACCAACAGCGGACATCTGGTGCTGCCCAATACTATACTGGCTCACGGCAAAGCGAAACACCTGGCATGGGTGATCAGGGCATGTTTTCATCATACCAATCTGGTTCTGTTCCTGTTGGACTTTATGCAGTACAGAGGGAGAGCATATTTCCAGAGAGACCTGACCAACCTGAATGTCAGTTCTATATGAAAACTGGAGACTGTAAGTTTGGTGCTGTATGCAAGTTCCATCATCCCAAGGAGCGAATAATTCCTACTCCAAACTGTGCGCTTAGTCCATTAGGTCTACCACTGCGCCCGGTAAGTTTCTTTTATAACATTACACATCCTAAGTATATGTTTGGTCAGTAAGATGTTTATGCAGATTTTCTGGTATATGCCGCCTGTCTTCCTAGGCCTCAATTTGTCTAAGGCCTACTGCTAAAAACCCATTTGTCTATAGTGAGTGGTGGTTGCTTGGAGAGGGGTATAGGAAAACTTGTTATCGTAATGATGTCCAAATACCATTTGTCCTGAAGATCTGTTTGCTATCATGTGTTGTAAAATTAGTTAAGAGGGGCTGCAGAAAATGGAAACTGGAGTGTTATTTCCAACTGTCATCCTCCTAGGGCTTTGCTGTATCTTTTTATTAAAGGGACTCGTGATGGCTAACCAGAGTTCTTCCATGGGGCTAGTAGCTGTTCCAAGAGTAAATCTTGATTCTGAATTTGCATGTTAATTGGTCTATAATAAAATAGAATGCTGTCAAATGAGTTGGACGTTAAATTTCAAGACCAATATGGGACTAATTCCATTCTGTGTAAAATATTTATTCCGTTCCGTATATGATGGTTTCTTAGTAAAGTAATTACAATATCCCTTGGTTTGTCATTAATGTATTTCATCATCTGAAGCCATGCTACTTGTTTAATCTCCATTAATTTCTTTTACATTTCAATACAGAAAGTTAATTAATTAGGAAAGTAGCAGTATATTTGGGTTATCTACTGTACACTCTGCTAATGGTTGTAATATATGCTGTAATTGGATCTGTGATCATTTTCTGTAATGCACATTGAAGTAATATCTAGGTCAACACTGGTGATAAAATGTAAACACACTGTACAAGATGGAAAGCTTTGATTAAAATTCTGTTTTTGCTGTTTACAGGGAGAGCCTGTATGCACTTTTTATTCTCGCTATGGCATCTGCAAGTTTGGTCCAAATTGCAAATTCGATCATCCAATGGGAACCGTTATGTATGGCCTTGCGACATCACCAACTGGTGAGGTCCCAACTGCTCGACGTATGCTGGCACCTGTACCAGCACATTCAGAAGTATCACCTGACAATGGCTCCGGAAGGTCTCGGAGGATTACCCATTCAGATTCCCAGCAAATATCCTCTGGTGAAAGAAGCACCGAGAGAGAGGCATCCTAAGCCATCCTCAGTGTTACGTTCATGTTGCTTCCCATTCTCGACTCTTGAGTAATTATCCGCAACAAAATTTGAGGAGCTGAAGCTGTACAGGTCTTGTCCTTTTGCCTCACCTTTGAGCTTTACATACCGGAGCTTGCTTCAACATGTATCGCATTCAGGCAGGAAAAAGTTCTTGCTTGTCGGGATGCTCATTTGCCCCGCGAAAACGGGACAACCTTACTTAAACTTATATATGGAACAAACTCACCTCTGGATATTCGATTCCATTCGAGTGATGTGCCTTGATCCCTTTGTTGTAGTTATACAGGTGTCTTGCAATGGACAAAGCTTTTGCCAAGCTGACCGACTGGGGATTCACAGTCTTCTCTCTTTCTTTATTTCGCCTTTTTTTTTTCCTTTAGCAATTCCATAAGGGCAACCCCGCTTCTGGAAGTGAGCATGTTAAAGATGCGGAAATAATAGGCTGCCATCATAAGCATTGTAAAACCCTACATATTTAAACCCTGATATTTATTGCATAAGAGAGCAATTTCACCTTGGTGGTGCCGGCTTAGTTCGTTTGTGTTTTGCCTGGCAAATTTTACTCCTGCATGTGCTGTTTGACCTTCATTGATGATTATCTGTGAGTAAATTCTTGCAAAGGCATGCTGTTGCGCGTAAATGAGGAATGTCTTCAGGGGATGTAGTATTGTAGTTACCGATTATGCATAAACTTCTGGCATCGCCTGTGCTGTGGAAAGTGCATCAATACAAAATAACAGTTAACTAGTGAATGAGGGGGGGGGGGGGGGGGGGTGTTCTATTTCTACACCAATAGTAGTCTTATTTCACACAGTTATTATCCAAAGTTCACTAATAGCTCTATCCAATACCAGGCAGGTTTTGTTTCCTATAGTGTTTCGATAGAAGAGTAAAGCAGAGATGAGGAACCTCGAAAGGTCGCAAGAAAACTAGACTTTCAATGACCAGCAAGGTCATTCTTTCATGCATTCAACAAGTTTTTGTGTTACTATGAACTTATGAACAACAAGGTTACCAACCTCAAAAGCTGTTTTGAACTTGTGTGTCCACACTAAGCTATACAGAATCCAGCAGTCAAAGCAAAATCCGGGTGTCTCCTAAGGCAATGTTCCAGCGAGTTAGTTTGTAACAAGTGTCTAAGGATTCACTAGTAATGTGCCCGTACTAACGCTACGGTAAAATATAAAACAAGATAAGCGGATCAGGGTGCTAACCACCTGTAGAGGTGAAGATTATGCAAGAAATCAACTTTTAAAAGAACAAGACCCCTTCAGCTGTCGTGTGATTCATTAATGTGCAAGAGAAGATTGCTAGGTCCAAAATCAACAATAGCAGAATAAATAGCAGAATAAATAAACAGAAATGCAGCATGATTATCACTTATAGCGAATAATTATAGTAAGTAGTAACATCATCCCTCACATTCAACATCATAAGACCAGCAATTATGCACACTTTTAGCAAACAAACAAATGCAGATATTCAATATTGCAATGGACTGATAATTCACAAATAAATGGATGCAGCTTACAAAAGATACCTCTTAGGAGCATTCCTAACATGACCTCCATTATTGGCTGGAAGGGCAGCTGCAGCTGTAGGAGTATTGGTCCCAATTATCTCCATTTTCATAGGCTTACCATCAAGTTGCACATTGTTATATTTCTTCACCGCTGCAACAGCATCACCATGCCTTGCAAAAATAACTTCAGCTGTTCCCTGCAAGAAATAGCAAAGTCAGACATCACAAGAAAACGGGCATGTAACAAAGAAAGCATAAGATTGCATACGTACCTTGGACCTCCCACTTTGGTCATAGTGAATTGAGGATCGCTTCAGATCGCCCACCTCAGAGAAAAGGTCCTGTATCATTGTATACAGAAGATACTCAGCAAAATGTTTGACAAGGCAACGACTTAATATTGTAAAAAGATTCAGGTGATGTCTGCTACGTGTAATTGACATGGAAACTTAGATGTAACTCAATATAACAATAAAATTTTATGAAACAAAGTTTCGACCTATAGCACGGAAATTACACAGATAAGTGAACTAAACAAATTGAGCATTCAAGATAAGCTGCAAAATTTAGGATTCAAAATAAGGAGCAAATTCGTAAGCGATTGAAGCACAAGAATGCATATGAATAAAGTAAACCACCACATAGTAGATAGGTAAACAAATGAGAAATATGCATACCTCCTACAAAGGATGGTTGAAGCTTTAAACCTTTGTACAGCAGAGAAACAATGTCCAGCCACCACCCAAATAATACAGACAACAAGATCACCATGATGCATCTGAAGTCCAGCCTTTTTACCTTGAGGGTGTATGATATGAGGGTCAGAAGGGATCCTCAATAACTTTCACATGTGTAGCAACTCGTATGGTTCTTCACTTCACAGAAAAGGGTACGGAAACTAAGGCAACCAAGTAATTTTCATAACAGTGTTCACCATCATCCACTTTAGTTCTATGTAGACACATAAAACCCATAAAATTCAGTAAACCAAGAGCCCACAAACATAAGGTTTTGTTGTCCCTTGCATATAGTAGCACAAATAGCAGGAACACATGGACTAACACCCTTCATACTTGATGTTGAAATATCAACATTGCGAAGATATCTAGTTAGTCTGCATCGCATCTACATGGTACTTCTCCAAGTCAGCATCAAGTTCTTCAGCAGACTTTGGCTGACTACGCTCTTTGCCACGGCGACCACCAGGTCCGCCACCGCCGCCACGACGCCCCCTCCTAGGCTCCTACCCCTTGGACGGGGTCTACTTTGAAGCAAACCAGCTGGGCCACCCCTTTTGCACGCTGTAACATTCACAGACCAATAAGGTAAGTTGGGAAAATCTAATATAAACTGAAGAAGGATCAAACTAACAGCTCAAAAACAAAACATTATAAGCAAATCAACAAACAAGTTGATTGCTAAAAATGAGACAGAACAACACAGATATACTGCTGATCAAGTGCTGTAGGTCATATCTCACAGCGTATTAGTATAGGATGGTAGGCTTGAAACATTATTAGTGGACAAAGGTGCCCCATCACGTATCAATAAAGTAGGAAAATGATCTAACTCAATAAATTCTGCTAGATAGACTAACTTTCACATGACAAATGCAGATACAAATGGATTCTTAAACCTGAAATCCATCATTCAGTTCTGCTAACACCCCTAAAATATAACTAAGAATATACTAAATTTTGGGGGTGCAAAAAGTACCATAAAGCACCTACTCGTATAAATATATAATGTCTCTCTTGAAATATTGGGCATCTTTCGCCATGTCAAATTAATGGTCAAAACTTTTCTGGACATGATGCAATGGAACACACACAAGTGCTCTCCTGCGCTACATGATTATCACTTATAGCGAATAATTATAGTAAGTAGTAACATCAGCCCTCACATTCAACATCATAAGACCAGCAATTATGCACACTTTTAGCAAACAAACAAATGCAGATATTCAATATTGCAATGGACTGATAATTCACAAATAAATAATGCAGCTTACAAAAGATACCTCTTAGGAGCATTCCTAACATGGCCTCCATTATTGGCTGGAAGGGCAGCTGCAGCTGTAGGAGTATTGGTCCCAATTATCTCCATTTTCATAGGCTTACCATCAAGTTGCACATTGTTATATTTCTTCACCGCTGCAACAGCATCACCATGCCTTGCAAAAATAACTTCAGCTGTTCCCTGCAAGAAATAGCAAAGTCAGACTCACAGGAAAACGGGCATGTAACAAAGAAAGCATAAGATTGCATACGTACCTTGCGGGCGGCCTTGCGGGCGGCGGTCTTGGACGGGGCCGAGGCGGCGGCGGCCTCCTCCTCGGCGATGCGGCGGTTCTCGGCCTTGCGGGCGGCGGCCTCGGCCCGCTTCTCGGTGTCCTCCTCCCGGCGGTGCACGGCTGCGGCAGAGGCGGCATAGGGGGGCCAACAAGGATGGCGGCCATCTCGCCCAGGTCGACCTCCTCCGAGTCGCCGTCCTCGTAGAGCACGCGGAAGTACCCCGCCTCGGCGTCGTACGAATCCACGACGCCGGCGAACACCCCGATGCCCGGGAACGCCTTCTTCACCGCCCTCCCCACCAACTCCTCCATCCCGCCGCGAATTCCTAGGGTTTGGGGGGTAGAGGGGTCGGGGCTGCGGCGGATCGGAGGGGATTGAGGGGTTTGCGGTGGGATCGGCCGGGGGATTTGGGGTTCGGGTGCGGGGTGGGGAGGAGGAGGCGTCGGCGGAGCAGAGGAGCGGGAAGCGGCGGCGCAGCGAGGGGTGGGGAAGGGGAGGCGTTGGCGGAGCGGAGGAGCGGGAGGCGGCGGCAGTAGCGCGGGGGCGGAGCGAGGTCTGCGGAGGAATCGAGGGCAGGGCGGAGGGAGGTCTGCGGAGCGAAGAAGTGGGGGGAGGAGGAGGCGGCGGCGGCGCAGGGTGGGGAGGAGTAGGCGACGACGGAGCGGCGGATGAGGGAGGGGAGGAGGCGGCACGGAGATCCGAGGGCAGACGCGAAGGGGGAGACGGGGGAGAACGTGGGGAGGCGGGGGGAGGCCATTTATTTGTATAGAGTTGGATTACTTTGGTACACAAATCTGGGTGGACTTAGATTAGGCATGACTGTATGGGTGGTTGAGGGGGTGGATGTAGTAAAGATAATTTTGGTGTATTATAGAGTAGGGTAGATTCATATTAGCTTTTGATTTTGGTTTTTAACTTTGGCTTATAAATTGTAACAACTTACAGAGAAGTTTGTAGAGAGAGATATTTGTATATAATTTTGACCGTTATAAATGAAGTCGCTGCAGTGTATATTATAATCGATTAGTAAACCTTATCTTAAAAAGATATTTCGTCTAAAAACTAGGTACATAAAAAAATAGCTTTTAGGAGTTAATAGGAACATATCTTGGTATTACTTGCTGCATTAGGATGTAATGGTATTGGATGGCTGTGGAGCAAGGCATTCACTTTCCCAGCCCGTTACAACTAGAAGGCAGCTTGTCTTACCTAGCGTGAGCATGTCATTTTACTTTCTTTTCTTTTGTTTGCGAAATTATCATTTTATTTTGGAATAATTCTATTTTACCCCCTAACTATTGCGTCAGTCTAATTTTCAACATTCAACTATAAAACTAGAAGTTTTACCTCACTCAAATATCAATATCGTTTATATTACCCTCTAAGACTGCTTGAAGGCAGTTTTAGCTGACATGGCTCCTACGTGGCGCCAAAGTGGAAGTGGTTTTGACATATGAGCTTCTTTGAGTGACATGGTAGCCTTGTTAGCATGATTACCACAGCGGGCCCACCCGTTAGCCCTAATCTCTCCTCTTCTTGTAATACTCCACCCGTCCTCCACCTAGCCTCCTTCCCGCTCCTCTCCCTTTGCCTCCTATCCACCATGGCCATGGCCTCCACCGTCCTCCGCCTAGCCGCCTCCCTCCTCCGCCCCTCGTCCCCAGCGACGATGTGAGGACCGTGACCCCATACATAGGCATGGCAGAGGAGCATGTCGTGACCAGTTTAGAGCACGATCAGAAGCTCTCGACTATGGTCAGTCATCACCTTCCTTGCGTTGCGCTCGCCTCACCCGCGCCATTGCTGGACTATAGTAGCTCACACCCACCATGATTTCAAACCTGTCCACAGCCTGAACGAAGTCTATGTCCATAGCTTCGATGAACGTGTTCGCTGCATCTCTGCCACATTCCTGCTCGTCATGGTAAGTCTTCGCCTCACTATCCGCATCGTTTGTGCCATTTGATCCCCTAGTCCAAACCCCTAACTCGATTTGGTAGCTCGTGCAACGCATCGTTGTGCCTGTGTTGTCTTCCCCATTTTCGACCATCGTCGTTGTCCTCGACATTGCTACCACTCCGGTGAGCCCCTGTCTTCTATGAGGTCATTTATAGCTTCTCTGTGCTCCCCAGTTTCTAATGCACAACCCCATTTTAGTTGCCCATTGTCGGGGAATGATGTCGCCGTGAGCCCTGTCTTCGCCGCTGCCTATCGTCCGACCACCACAGTGTTAATGGGCCAAGGCATAGTCCATATCCAATTCAAGTTGTTCATATTTACACTAAAGGCCCAGGAAGGGTGTGATGTACCACATATTTGGGGGGGGGGGTGCGTGGGTCTTTCGGGTCTCGCATAACTGCGTAGCTTTTCTATGGTTTCATATAAAAATGTGTGCCGTGACTCATGGGAAACTAAATATGTGCACTGACAACAATATGTTATTTTAAGCTATGAATAATAACTTTTATCTATTTTTTTATATGATAGTAGTCGATGGAGATATCGATACATATGATTTTAAAACTCAGAAAGCTGTTTAAAAAAACTTTCTTCGAAAAACCGTTTAAATATACCGTCCCGTTTGTTTTGCCCACCGAAGCAAAAGACCACAAAAAAGCCTTGCGCTTCATTGATTAATTTGTGCTCACCATCTTAACCCACGCCAGGTCTCGGAGTATGCATATTTCACGAAATACGCTTCCTCCCTCTGGAGGCTGAAAGTACCTCCTTTTTTGTGATCACTGGAGCTATGGCTCCCCTGCCGTGATGGCGCGAGTGTTTAGATGATCCTACAGTACCACAGCATGCCATGCCACGCAAGCATGGCTTCGCATTTCGCTAACCTAACCTTGTAGCTAGGAAGCTCCCAAAGTGAAAACGAAGATTGATAGACAAAATCAGACTAGATAACTACATTACAGGTAAAGGCGCTTCCGATTGCAATCCTCATCATTCGACAGTTTGACTAGCTAATTAACTTGAGAAGACTTGAGTTACTCCGCAGGCAGACAACATTGTCGGGGAGATCTCCTGGCCAAACTGTGGTCATTTTGATTTTTAATGGCTTCTAGTTTTGGCTTTTTTAAAAATCGAAACAAACGGGATGACTTTTTAAATGGTTTTTCGAAGTCGTTTCTCTAAATAGCTTTCTAAGCTTAAAAGCATATACACCGTCGATATCGATGTCTTTGTTGTCCGCCGTTGTCTCGAGAAGCAGGCAAAACTATCAGACAGACACAGTAAAGAAAATAGGGCTAATGACTTGCTCGTGTCCGTGCCACAAGTCCAAGCAACTGATCGAGCAAGCTCTCCTCAACATCAGGTCACATACCCTGCAACTGCAAGGCTGCCATGCCATGCCATGCCAGCCAAGAGCGTCCATGAACCAACCCAGCCCCAGCAGCCAACAGCCAACACACACAAACCAAGTACAGTAGCAAGGCAGCAACCTTTTCTGCCACAATGCCTGCCACCGTGTAGCCTGCCTTGTGGGCCCCCAGGAATTCAAGGGACTCTTTCCCTCTCTCTGGGGTAACTCTCGAGTCCGAGAAGGTGAGAAGACTGTTCGTTGGGACTATGGTTGATGATTTTAGATTGTGGTTGACGATTTTAGCTGTGTTTTTTTGAACCTGTAGCGGATGGTGGAGGCGTTAACATTGATAGTGCATATTCCGACAAACTCAAAAAACCGTTTAAATAAGCTGTCTTATTTATTTCAGATCCTCAAGTAGCTGCAGCCGAAAGCCACCCTAAGAACTAAAAAGAACAGGCAGTCAGCAGTCTTTCGCTTCTGGACTGCACTGCACTTCACTGCACATTTTGCATCGCGGGTGTTGATGGATGGAAGGATGGATGGATGGCTCTTAATTGTATGCATCTAACTCGCCATCCATGCACAGGAACGTTGCATAATGCATTTGCGGCCAGGTTTAATGGCGGGCTGCCCAACCGGCCAACCATCCATCCCCATCTACACGGAAGCGTGCAGATCTTTCGGCAGTGAAGCTCATAGCCGCATTCAAGTGTGCTTGCTAGCTGATGCGTGTGCACATGCTATCCTGTTTCCTTCGTCGTAGGTCGCCCCGTCGCGGAATCGAAGGCCGAGCGTTTAGATGAGGAGCTGTTAATCGCCCGGCTTTGTCGGTCTCTCTACCTTTAGCTGCCATCCCCGAGCATTTAAAATCATAAATTTTAGGGTAAATCTTGGAAGTATACCGTGTTTGTCGCACAAACTATCACACAAAACAGCTTCCGGTAACTATTTTAGAGCAAGGCTAATAATACAGCCTTCAACTGGTTGTATGGACACTTACAGCCCACTTATCAGCACATTTATATAGTAGTTTACAGCCAGCTGAAGGTTGTATGACCCACCCCTTTCTCTCACAAAGTTTCTTGGTTCTTGTGTTTCTCTCACAAAGTTTCTTGGTTCTTATGCTTCAGCTGGCTGTAAACTTACAGCCCACCTCTCTTCTCTCTCCTCCTCTCTCTCCTCCACCTCAGCATACAGTCTACTAACAGCCTCTTATTATACTTGCTCTTATAGAACTCTAGATTTAAGTGTTAGATGTATAAAAAAAAGAACAATAAAATCAACTAGCACCTCTCACCTCCCCACGACCTTTCACCTCCTCCTCTCGTTCTCCAGATCTGGCCCCCCTCCCCCTCCTCCGGCGGCCTCGCCGGCGTCGAGGGGGGAGGGGGTCCCACCCGTGGTTTCCTTTTGTAATTGTTAGATGTGTCTTTTAAACCCTAGCCGCCGGCTCCTTGGCGGCGCGAGGAGCTCAAGAGAGCAGGTGGTAGGGGCGGGCGACGACCGAGCTCGGTTTCAACCGTGCACAGCGGCTTCGGGGCGGCGGTCGGCGGCGCCAGTGCGGGTGCGGGCGTGGGCAGCCGGTGCGGTTCCAGCAGTTTCGGGCCGGAGGCGGGCGGCGGGCCGGTGGCTTCGAGGCGGCGGGATCGAGCGGAAGCGGCGACCGGCTTCGTGAGGTCGCCCTCGAGCGCGGGGTATTGGGACGGCAGCCGGCTCCAAGCGGGCGGCAGGGCGTCGGGCCCAGAGGCTGCGGCTCTCGTGCGCTTCCCGGCGGAGAAATCGGTGTTGCGGCGGCTCCGCCCGCCGTGCCGCGCCCGCCCGCGCCGGCTTCTCCCACAGGCTTCTTTCTCCGCCGGCAGTGAGAGACGGGAGAGCGCGCGTAGCCGCTTCGCCGGCGCCGCCTCCGCTCCTGTTCGCGGTGAGGAGGAAGGTACAGGAGGACTAGGGCCCCGAGCCCTCGGAGTTTGTGAACTCCGTCGCGCAGGAGTTCTTTGACTTGGAGTGTGGCAACCAGGAGCTCAAGAACGACCTCAAGGTCCTCTTCATCAGCTCCGAGTTCCAGTTGGTTGCGGCCGGGAGCAAGAAGGCGGTGGTGATCCACGTGCCGTTCAGACTCCGTAAGGCGTTCAGGAAGTTTTGTGTCAGGCCTTTCCGTTGTTTTGCTGTAGGTTTGATCTGTGACTCATGTCCCTGGATCTGCTCAGTGGTGGCGCTTAGTCGTCGCATAGTGGTTTCTACAGTGGCGGACATTGCAGGAAGCGGCTCGTCGTGAAGTTCAAGGGTGGCTATGCCATGGCCTTTAGGCGTGCAGGGCCCCGGAGTGTTGGTGGCGGTCTATTTTGCGTGTGGGTAGTGCGTGGGGTGCTGTGGTTGTGCTGGCGAAAGCCTTGCCGGTGTTTTTACCGGTCTCGACATCAATGACGCCTTCGGGCACCATTATCCTTCCTGGAGGTGTGTTGTGGCACTACGTAGCTCTCATGTTTACTGATCTCCAGGTGAAAGCCTTGCCTCGGTGAGGCGGGCGGCGTTGGCGACTCTCGTCGCCTTCTTGGAGACGTCGCCTCGGAGGTCCATCTTCACGCAAAGCAGACCGAAGTTTGGGTGGCACGGTTGGATGAGGTTAGGGGCTTGGTTGTAAGCAAGGACGGAGAAAACGTGCTGAAGCTTAGCCTTTCTAGTTTTTTCATAGTCCTTAAGCTATCTTTCATGTTGTTTTATGTACCTCAGTTTTGAGGCTTTGAGCCTAAGAGCTCGTGTAAGTTTTGGCTGTGTATATCCTTCGTGGATATAGAGGCCGAATTTTATATCCTTTATCTAAAAAAAAGTGTTAGATGTATCGCAGCGTTACAGGTTTTAGAAATACCATCATATGTACCTGTATCTGACACACTGGCCCGCCTGGCAGCAGCTATACTGCTCTCGTATCCCGTTACAGTCTTTCCACATCGTGCGCCATTCGTGTAGATGCTAAAACTCGTATTTTTCTTATAGTTTGTATAGCAAACCTTTAGTTTTGTAAATTTTACTCTAATTTTTAATACAAAATCATATTTGTGATTCGGATGAAAATTTATCAAGTCCCATGTTTACGTATTATACTATCGTAGATGAATTCCTATGGTAAGATTTCGTTCTTTCAAAAAGAACTGGTTCAACTATGAGTGTCTCATATGATGTGTGAGGTGAGCATTATTTTTTTTAAAATGAATACGCCAGAGGAGCCGTGATATCCTTTTCTTTTGAATTCCTGATCGAATGATGTATATTGCTGGAAATAAAAACCACAGTACATTTCATCTTCTTAATGCTCTTGTAGAACTCAATTGCAAGTAATTTTAAACATACCTTAGTTTCATTTGTACTATTTATCCGCACACAGAAGCAATAGATATATAAAATAGTTCTACAAAGACAGTAGATATAGCGACGATCAGCTCTCACCAGCAAGTGCCATCTTATGTAAGTCCCACAGTTTCACCGTGGACTAATCTGTCAATCAGTTTTCTCGAAAAATTTCAGCTTATTTCCTTAAGAAGCTTTAATTGCGCGCAACATATAAACAAGTGTATATCTGTGACGTCTAGAAAAATAAATAAATTCAATTTCACACACACACGTCCATTGGCTTCCTCCTTCCCTCTAGAAAAATAGATGCACTCGATCCACAGCTAGCAAGCACACCCCCACAAAACCCCACCTCCTCCTGGCTGCCACCCTCCTGCCACAAGATGGCGTCCTGTTCCTCCTCTTCACCACCACCGCCCATCCCTCTCCTCCTCCTCCTCCTCTTCCTCCTCACCACCACCCTGCTCGCTCCACCAGCTCTAGCCCAGCAAGTACAAGTCCGCCTCTCTGTCTCTCTCTAGCTCTGGCGTTGCCAGCACTAACCAGTCCTCCTGTACGTCTGTGTGCATGAACGTAGGCTGACAGCGGGAGCAATGCGACGACGGCGGCGGCGGCGGAGGGGTGGGCGTGGACGCCGAGGCTGAGGAAGACGTTCTTGGACGGCGGCGCGGGGATGCTGCCGCGGCGGCGGCGTCTGGTGGGGCGGTTCCAGATATGCGCGGTGTGCACCTGCTGCGGGGGGCCGAGGAGCGTCTGCATCCCGGCGCCCTGCTGCTACGCCATCAACTGCAACATCCCCAACCGCCCCTTCGGCGTCTGCTCCTTCACCCCGAGGACGTGTAACTGCCTCAACTGCCACCTCTAGGCAGCACACAAGATGCAGATGCAGATGTCCTATAATTAAAAAGGTGTAATGCTGTTTTTTTCTCCTTGGTTACTAAGAAACGCTGAGAAATTTATTTGGGATTGGATTGGATGGAGTCCATCAGATCATAATCATCATATCATAGTATATCAGTAAGTGCTAAGTACATTGGTGGTAGCTATAAGTAGTTTGGTCATGGATGGATGGATGGGTGTTTTTGGTTTGATTTTGGGTGATTGGTTAATCTGGTGCTCTTGAATTGTGGATATAATTAATTAGTATCTTGATTTGAGATAATTTAATTTTGTTAGTACTACTTGATTAATATTTGGGGGAAGTAATAACTGATTTAAGGTGTGGTTCTTCCCAATAATGTTGAGCAATTTGTGGATTTGAGGTCAGTATCAAAGGATAGTTTTGGTGCTCTTGAATTTTGCATTGGCAGTTGATGTTTTGTTTATGCGCGATTTGTTTGCATGTAGCACCAAGCTCTAGTTCTTCTCAAAAAAAAAAAAAAAACTAGTTCCTATGCAGTATTTTTTCCCTGGTTGTGGCTGTAATTGTTTAGGTACGTGCATTGGTGAGGCAGGGGAGAATATATTGTGCTGTACAGTTGTTGGTGTGCACTTTTAGTTTCTTGTTTAAGTAATGCCACTAGTTTTTATCAACGAAGTTAATGGGATTTTATTCTGATTTTGACAGTGTGAGTTAAGGAAAAAAACAGATGGTTTAAGAAGCAATCATTTATGTTAATTTTGAGGTTTTTTTGCAAAGAAAACATTGCTAGCTTGATGCAATAAAAATAGATAAAATGGTTCATTCGCTACCTACCTTATTTTCAGTGAATCTCATAGAGTGAGACAAGGAGGTGTGCTAAATTGGTAAGGGCCAGTTTGGATTCAAGCATTGCCAAATAAATTTGAAGAATTTGTTATATTTCCTGCAAAATTCTTGTGAAATTCCTACGTTTTTGTACAGTTCCTAATATGTTGTTTTCGCTTGAAATTTCATATCAGAAAATTTTGACCTTTTTTTTTAAATCAAAGGCTTTTAATGCTGCCTTTCTTCCTGTTCTTTAATTCCCTTGGACAGTAGTAGAAGAACAAGTACCTGTTAGTTTCCTCGTCAATGGAAGTCCATGGTGTGGTTAGTCGTTGTCGGTTTTGCACTGGCTTTTTTGTTCATCTCAACTTTGTTAACCCGCTCGTTTGGACTTCAGCTTTTGACTTCTAACTTCTAATTTCTTAATTTTGTTCTTTTTCGGTTTTTTTACTTTTTTTGTTTTTTTCGTGTTCCTTTATATTGTCAGTGATAAGTTAAACTGTTTTTATTTTTTAAATTTAATTACGCTAAAAAGGTACTAGCAGTTACGGAACAAAATAAACCTCAAACGATGCCAAACAATGAAAAAAAAAAATCAAAATGAGCCGCACCAATCCGTAGCAATGTCGTTCGGACGTCAAGAGGATTAAACTTGAGGATAAGTAGAATTTATGGTAGGCCTGTTCATACTTCTTTTGGTAATTAAATTATTTATTGTCTTCTCCAAAGTTAGATCTGCTAGGATGGAATTAGGGATGGTGGAGTTGGTGGTGGTGTGCTATGGACTTATTTTTTGGACTATGATTGATGGATTTTGTTTATGTTTTTCGAGATGGCAGCGAACAGTGTACATGGTTTTGATCTCAGAAAGCCGTTTGGAGAATTTACTTTAAAAAAGTTATCCTATTTCAATGTTTGGCTTTTTAACTTTTGAAAAGGCCAAAAACAAAGAAAAAACACCCCTATAGCAATGGACCTTGAGCTGGCTGTCATCTCTTACCCATCTTGTCATTTTGTCACGGTGATCTCTCTTAAAAAAGAGCACGGTGCTGCAATGTCGTGCCATCGTTTTTTTGGATAGAAAAATACAGTCTAAGGCGGAATTGATAAACTGTAGCAGTTGATCTAATTCGCTAAAATAAACTGTAGCAACTGATCTAATTCGCTAAAACTAGATGCAGTTACTAATGGATCATTGGAAGATGATCCTGGCTGTCGATTTTAAATCTCAAGGGCATGAGACAGCAAAGAGGAGCATCGAAATGGATCACCATTCTCCCTCGGCCATCGCCTTTCGGGTTAACAATGCAAGACGATTGTCGTTCCTTGGTGTTTGCATGGAACGCGGCTTTCCTGTTCTTTCTCCATGTCCCCCTCGTGTTCCCGTCGACGTGGCGGAGATCCAAAGCACCAGGGGAACATGAGGGAAGTAGGGAAAATGCTCTGGATCTTTGTCATGTCGACGGGAACACGAGTGGAACAGAGAGAAAGGAACAGGGAAGCTGTGTTCGTTTGCATCCTGCATGGTCACCAGCCAGAGATGTGCAAGTCTCCCATGCCACATAGGACTCCCCATTGGAGACCCTTTGTCCTGATGAGAAGATCTGTACCACATGTCCAAAGAAAACACTTGGAAGGTCTTCGATTAATCCATTTACCATTTTGTTTTGGGTAGAATGTATCTCCTTGTTTATGTTTTTATCCATGTCGAGCGAAGATAATGTGTTCAGAATAAATTTAACCTGTTGTGCACCTATGAGACGAAAAAACGCAATATTGTTTTCAGACTAGTAGTAATTTGATATGTTCCCTACGATTGAATATCAAAGTGCCCTTTTCTTTTGCCTGTGGTTGAATTAGATTAAGTAGTTGGACACGATTAAAATTAGTTAAATTATTAATTTTCCTTGGAAGGTTCAATTGATTGAAGCAAAATGTCCTTTATTTGTTTGTAACTACTCCCTCTGGTAAAAAATAAAGATCCTCATCAAATAAATTGTGCAGTGAATTTTGACTAACAACATCTATGTGAACATCTAGATCGGAACTATGAAAAACGGTATGATTACATTTGTCCCAAATATACTTTTATAATATTTAATTTTCATAAGTTTTGCGTATAAAAATTGATTGTCAAAACTACATGAGGGAGAATGTGTAAAAAATGACATTTCCTTGTGACTGAAGGGAATAAATTGTTTGGAGAATTTAAGTACATTAAAGCTTCATTAACAGGTTGATTGTATCACACACTGTAGCGACATTATATATATCGGCCGAAACCACACGCGAGTTTCTCTTACTCTGTATTCTCTCTCATGAACAACTAAAAAGTCATAGGTCACAGCCATAAACTATAAACCACATTAAAAAAGAACGGACGCATTGTGTCGATCAGCGTTAGAGAACCGTGGATTATATCAGGTTGTTGAGATGAGGAAAATCAATGTTGATGAATATTTAATATCAGCTTTGGTGAAAGGTACTCAGCCTGAGACGAACACTTTTCATCTATCAGTCGGTGAGAAGAGAAGCCAGTTACACCGCAAGACGTGAGCTACTTGTGGGGGCTTGCCTATCTGACGGACCATGGACTGATTTGATCGAGAGGCTGCTTGGCATTGTGGCAGCAGAACAAGAGATGAACATAAAAAGGGTAAAAAAGAGAACGACACAGCATGAGGAAGACCGATTTATAAGGTGGAGTCCTCCCCACTCCTTGAATATGGAAAGAGATGGTATGAGGATGGCTCTGTCTAGTCACACGCGCGCGCGCGTACTCGAGTATTTTCGCGTGAAAATCGCGTGACTTGTGACTTGCGACGCGCGACCGTGTCGTGACGTAGCACGCCGCGTGGCAGACCAAGTCCATCTTTATTTTTGCCAAAATCTGCACCACTCTCTCTCTGTGTTTGAATGAGATTCAAACGTTTGAATTAGAGGCTTTACTGGGGTTTTGATGATAGACAGTTACTAGTGTAAATGACTGGTTGAATGTGTCAGTTACCAGTGGGTAATTGGCTGTTTTAATCTTGTCAGTTACTAGTCTGTCTATTTGTATGCCTGGAGACGTCCAGAGCAAGGGTGAGAACCTGACTGCCTCCATTCTCTTCCTCCAAAATTTTGTGTGCTGTTGTGCTGCGCCGTCTGAACTTCGTCGACTCTTCTTCCCGGCGTGCACCGCGAAGAAGAGGAGCGGTATCTCCGGACCGTTGCTGCCGTGAAGACCTGCACGGGGGCGGCAATAAGGTTTCTGGGCAGCGCATCTGCGCGACCGCTCACTGCACTGCAACATCTTCGTTCTGCACTGCGTCAAGCCTGCGCGGCTTCCTGTTCTTCATCAGGCTAACAAGTAAGTCGTTCGTGCGCACGTTCGACTTTGTTACTCTATTGCTTTCTTGTATAATTTCTGAAGTATGATGAGTAGCTTGCTGTTAGTCGTGAGTTTTGCATCATTAGTTTATTATTTCTGTCTCCAAATAAAACTTGGAATTAAAATATTGCCTATATTTTCAACATTCCAGAAACCTTATTGTGAATTTTGTTGCAATACAGAAATGGCTAATGCTTCTGATGCGATGAAACCTGAGAGGTTTTCTGGTCAGAACTTTCGTAGATGGCAGACTAGAGTCAAGTTTTGGCTCATGTCTTTGGGACTGTGGTGGGTTATCCACCCGCAGTATCCATTTACGATTGAGCAGTACATGCAGTTCGAGACTGCGAACAATACTGCCCTTGGCTGCATTCTGACTGTTCTGGCAGATCAACTATATGATGTGTACATGGACTTCAAGTCCGCCACAGAGTTATGGGATGCACTATTGCTCAAATATGCAGAGGCAGAGGCAGGTCGCTGGCTCTACATATGTGAGCAGTTTTTCGACTTTAGCATGGATGAGGCTAAGTCCATAGTCGGACAAGCTCATGACCTCCAGCTACTAGTTGGTGAAATTGCGCACTTGGGCTGTGTGTTGCCTCCAAAGTTTGTGGCTGCGGGCATTGTTGCTAAACTCCCTGCCTCTTGGCGGGATTTTGCTACTAGCTTGAAACATAAGAGGGAAGAGATTTCTGTTGAGGATCTCATTGCAGCCCTCGATGTGGAAGAAAAAGCAAGAGCAAAAGATGCACCTAGCACATCTGGCCAGAACAATGCAAATGTCATACAGAGAAAGACTGTTGCTAAGAAGTACAAATCCAACAAACCGAACAAGACAACTAGTTTTAAGAAGAAAACTGAGAAAAAGGATTTGAAGGACATCACCTGCTTTGTGTGTGGTAAAGACGGTCATATGGCGAAGGATTGTTGTTTCCGCAAAATCAGAGATGGTGAACAGCCTAAGAAGAAGGCTGTTAACGTGACCATATGCGAGGCCTCGACTTCAGGAGGGTATGGTAATTCACCTGTTGTCTTTTCAGCTTGTCAATCCACTGATTGGTGGGTTGATACTGGAGCTAATGTTCACGTATGTTCTGATATTTCCTTGTTTTCCTCTTATCAGGCAGCAGGGGCTTCCTCCGTCCTAATGGGAAACGGGTCGCATGCTTCTGTTCTTGGTGTTGGCACGGTGGATCTGAAGCTTACTTCAGGGAAGATTGTCCACTTGAAGAACGTACAGCATGCGCCTACAATAAAGAAGAACCTCGCTAGTGGTTCTCTCCTATGCAGGGATGGTTATAAGCTAGTTTTTGAGTCAAATAAAATTGTAATGTCTAAGTTCGGAAAATTTGTTGGTAAAGGCTATGAGAGCGGAGGCTTGTTCCGCCTAAGTATCTTAGAGTCTTGTTATAATTTGAATATTGCAACTGGTTCAAATAAATGTGAGGCAAATATTTGGCATTCTCGTTTCTGTCATATTGGTTTTGATAGTATTGCTAGAATGTCCAGATTAGATTTAATTCCAAGATGTGAAATTGTCAAAAGATCAAAGTGCCAGTCATGTGTGCAAGCAAAGTAACCTCGAAAACCCTTTAAGGGATTAGAGGATGAAAAGAACTTGGCACCTTTAGATCTTATTAATTCAGATTTGTGTGAAATGAATGGATTATTGACAAAAGGAGGCAAAAGATACTTTTTAACTTTTATTGATGATGCAACACGCTACTGCTATGTGTATTTGCTGAAAACTAAGGATGAAGCTTTAAACTACTTTAAAACTTATAAGGCCGAGGTTGAGAACCAACTAGAAAAGAAAATAAAAAGATTGAGGTCTGATCGTGGAGGAGAGTATGTCTCTCATGAATTCTCTCAATTCTGTTCTGAGCATGGAATAGTCCATGAATTTACTCCACCATATTCACCCCAATCAAACGGGGTAGCTGAGAGGAAAAACCGGACACTAACAGACTTGGTTAATGCCATGTTAGAGAGTGCCGGTATGCCTAAGGCATGGTGGGGGGAAGCTATTCTAACAGCAACTTTCGTCCTAAACAGAGTAATCACTAAAAAGAGTGAGATTACTCCGTATGAGGGATGGAAGGGGAGAAAACCTAATGTTAATTTTCTGCGAACTTAGGGGTGTTTGGCAAAAGTCAATATACCATTGCAGAAAAAGAGAAAACTTGGACCAAAAACAGTTGATTGTATTTTTCTAGGATATGCTCAAAATAGCACGGCCTATAGATTTTTAGTAGTTAAATCAGAAACTCCTGAGATTATTGCTAATACAATAATGGAGTCTAGAGATGCTTCATTCTTTGAGAATATCTTTCCTATGAGAACAGCAGGCAGTACTTCACGAACAGAGACTGTTCAAACTGATAATATTGAAAGTGAGAATAATCAAACTTCTGAACTTCCCACTATTTCTGAACCAATATGTGATATCCCTGAGGAGGATAACAATCTAGTCGCAGAAGCTCCTCGCAGGAGCAAGAGACAAAGGGTTGAGAAAACCTTTGGTGACGACTTTATTGTATACCTCGTGGATGATGTGCCAAAGACTCTTTCGGAGGCTTATGCATCTCCTGATGCTGAGTATTGGAAAGAGGCAGTCCATAGCGAGATGGACTCTATTATGTCTAATGGGACTTGGGAGATCACAGATCGTCCTATAGGGTGTAAACCTGTAGGATGTAAGTGGATTTTTAAAAAGAAACTAAGGCCTGATGGAACTATTGAGAAGTACAAGGCAAGGCTTGTGGCCAAGGGTTTCACCCAGAGAGAGGGAGAAGATTTCTTTGATACCTATTCTCCTGTCGTCAGACTAACTACCATCAGAGTGCTCCTTGCGTTAGCATCTTCCTATGGTCTACATGTTCATCAAATGGACGTGAAGACAGCTTTCCTTAATGGAGAGTTGGAGGAAGAAATCTATATGGATCAACCGGATGGTTTTGTTATTTCTGGACAGGAAAATAAAGTATGCAGATTATTGAAATCTTTGTATGGCCTAAAACAAGCACCAAAACAATGGCACGAGAAATTTGACAAAACTTTAACATCTGCTGGCTTTGTTGTGAATGAAGCCGACAAATGTGTGTATTATCGTTATGGTGGGGGTCAAGGAGTTATCTTATGTCTGTATGTAGATGACATACTTATATTTGGAACAAACACTGCTGTAATTGACGAGGTCAAATCTTTCTTATCTCGATGTTTTGATATGAAAGACTTGGGAGAGGCAGATGTCATTCTGAATATTAAATTGATCAAAAGTAAGGATGGGATTACTTTGAATCAATCCCATTATGCTGAGAAAATATTAAACCGGTTTGGTTTCGAAAACTGTAAAGTTTCACCAACACCCTATGATGCGAGCATTAAACTTCGAAAGAACCAGGGGTTAGGAAAAGATCAATTAAGATATTCACAAATCATTGGGTCACTAATGTATTTAGCTGGTGCCACAAGACCTGACATTTCATTTGCTGTGAGCAAATTAAGTCGGTTTACTTCTAACCCAGGAGATGATCACTGGCAGGCACTTGAAAGTGTGTTGCGCTACTTGAGAGGCACAACATCTTTTGGAATACATTATACTGGACATCCTTCTGCTTTAGAAGGATACAGTGACTCTAATTGGATCTCTGATGCGGATGAGATCAAAGCTACAAGTGGTTATGTATTCACTTTAGCTAGTGCTGCAGTTTCATGGAGGTCTTGTAAACAGACCATATTGACGAGGTCAACCATGGAAGCAGAACTTGTAGCACTTGATACAGCCACAGTTGAGGCTGAATGGCTGAGAGAACTTCTATTGGACTTGCCATTGGTTGAAAAACCAATACCTGCAATCCTGATGTATTGTGATAATCAAACAGTGTTGGCCAAAGTCACAGGTACAAAGGATAATATGAAGTCCTCTAGACATGTGAAGCGTAGGCTTAAATCTGTCAGAAAACTAAGAAACTCCGGAGTGATTGCTGTGAACTATATTCACACTGAGAAAAATCTGGCAGACCCTTTTACAAAGGGGTTAGCACGGAAAGCGATTTCTGTTGCATCTATGGACATGGGAATGAGGCCCATTTAAGTTACATCACAATGGTAACCCATACCTTCTTGATCGGAGATCCCGTGACTTAGGCAATGAGAAAAACAAATTGATGTTGTAACAAGAGAGTACATATTTATTGTATCCATGTCCTAATAAACAATGTACTTTCGACTGTATGGAAGGTTGGCATAAAGCCTTAATGTATGCTGTTGTCCAAATAAGGAAAATATATTAGCCTGCAGGATACCTATAAAGAATACACCTACTTGAGCTTAACTGTGTGGTCGCAGTTCACGAGAATGGGGCATTCTCTAGAAAGCTCATGAGTAGATAATGGAGCATGACCATATAACGCTCCGTTTAGGCGAGGTTCATTGGCAGCCTAGTACTAGTTGAGATTTCAAGTGAAATCTGATCACAAAAAACTGTGAATTCAAGGCATAGTCCATTCATCAGCTGTGAGAAGGTGAATCTTGTCATTCTAGGTGCAAGTTCAACCCGTATGGGACTTACACTAAAAGACTGGTATATTAACAGTACTTCAGCACAATATCTTTGACATCTTGTTAATCTTTTGCTTTGGAATTGGTGGGGGATTGTTAGAAATTGGCCCAATGAGCAAGGCCCATTTCGCGAATCCCAAAGCATGCATGGTTAGTACCATATTGCTAAGGCAGGGTGAGGAAGATCGATTTATAAGGTGGAGTCCTCCCCACTCCTTGAATATGGAAAGAGATGGTATGAGGATGGCTCTGTCTAGTCACACGCGCGCGCACGCGCGCGCGCGTACTCGCGTATTTTCGCGTGAAAATCGCGTGACTTGTGACTTGCGACGCGCGACCGTGTCGTGACGTAGCACGCCGCGTGGCAGACCAAGTCCATCTTTATTTTTGCCAAAATCTGCACCACTCTCTCTCTGTGTTTGAATGAGATTCAAACGTTTGAATTAGAGGCTTTACTGGGGTTTTGATGATAGACAGTTACTAGTGTAAATGACTGGTTGAATGTGTCAGTTACCAGTGGGTAATTGGCTGTTTTAATCTTGTCAGTTACTAGTCTGTCTATTTGTATGCCTGGAGACGTCCAGAGCAAGGGTGAGAACCTGACTGCCTCCATTCTCTTCCTCCAAAATTTTGTGTGCTGTTGTGCTGCGCCGTCTGAACTTCGTCGACTCTTCTTCCCGGCGTGCACCGCGAAGAAGAGGAGCGGTATCTCCGGACCGTTGCTGCCGTGAAGACCTGCACGGGGGCGGCAATAAGGTTTCTGGGCAGCGCATCTGCGCGACCGCTCACTGCACTGCAACATCTTCGTTCTGCACTGCGTCAAGCCTGCGCGGCTTCCTGTTCTTCATCAGGCTAACAAGTAAGTCGTTCGTGCGCACGTTCGACTTTGTTACTCTATTGCTTTCTTGTATAATTTCTGAAGTATGATGAGTAGCTTGCTGTTAGTCGTGAGTTTTGCATCATTAGTTTATTATTTCTGTCTCCAAATAAAATTTGGAATTAAAATATTGCCTATATTTTCAACAGTTGCGACGTACTCATGGTACTCCATCAATTCGAGCAAATTACGGCATGTTCTTTCTTGTTTTTTTGACGGGTTTTTGCGTCTCTCAAATATCATTATTCAGTACTGCTAGTGCTTTCTGAACTTATAAGCCCAGGCTTTCTGACTTTATAGTGCCACGGCTACGTTGATTCACACGGAGACCAAATTGTTAAAGCTGTTAACATTTTATTCAGGTCAGGAATATGTCGTAACCAAGGTTTAATCCCAAGGAATTTAAAGCGAAATTTCTTAAGGTTTAATCTCATGGACTATGTCGTAACCACAAGTTCTCCAATGCCCTAATCAGAGCACAACCAATAGCCTAAAACACAAACAATGACCTTTACTAGAAGGGATCTAGAAACATATGCAACTGGATTTACATGACAAGAACGGATCTGTACATAGATCAAGACGGCAATCATGGAAGCAGGAACACAAAGTTGTCCTTCGTGCAGAACGCCGGCGACGGACTAACCTGTATAGAATCGTGCGTCAATTTGGCCAGGGAGGAAGCGGCTTTGGTGGGGGGGTCTGGACATGGACGCTGTGGTCCTCTGCGTCCGGCCATGAACGTGGTTTACAACAGCGTCCAAGACTGGACGCACTACTAAACTGCGTCCTTCCCACGTACGTGAAAACGCAGCAACCTGTCCTACTTCTGTGAATTCGGAACTTGTTATTTGCTACGAGTAAAAGAATAGGAAGAAACGGAGTTGGAGGCATGTGTAAATTTTGCAGGTCATTGGGCCATTCAATTCGGTTTTTTTTTAAACTGAATAACACTATAGCACTATACCAGCTGTTAGTTTTATCTGAATCATTTAATTAAAAGAAAATAAAGCAAGAGAAGAAAAAAAAAGAAAAAACACCATTATATTTTCACTGACAATAATTAGGCCTCGCTCGGTTGGGTTGAAACGCACTGTAGCGGTTGAAATTTCAATGTAGCTGAAGGTGGCTTATTTGACGTAATTAAATTTAAAAAATTTAAAAATAGAAAAATATACTAACTCATCACAGGCAATGCAAACAAATATGGGAAAAAAAGAACCGGCAAAAAAGCTCAAAAAAGCCAAAAGTTTAGAAAAAGACAAAATTTATGAATAGTAAAAAATAAACTGGAAGTCAGAAGCTGAAGCCGAAACGAGCTAGACCTTATAGACTAAAGTTATATTGGGAACGGGGCCATGGTCTGGCCAACCAGAGTTTGGGAGGCTGGTTGGAGGTTGTAGATGGGAGTGCATTGAAAACCGCCATTTTATTTTTGTTTCAATCATCCATGGGACCATTTACGTGTGGGCGAGTGCCCTCTCACTCATTTGCCTTTGCACTCTGCAGCCACTAGTGCCGGCCAAATTAATTAGTTCTTTCTACGCATCCTTCGGATTCAATGCCCCCTTTTAGAGGTTTCATTTGTACGCTTCAAATTAATCACTTTTGGCATGGGATGGATCATGGACATCTCCTTCGGGTAGTGTGGTAGTACACTATTCTAGAGAACCTTTTTGATATAGGGTCTGTTCTTTTCGACTGCGACTTATGATTTTTAGTTGAAATTTTTGAATTTTGATTGATTATGATACAGATTACGGAGAGACAGGTACTCACTTGCGATTTTGGCTGGTACAGATGCTGGATTTTTGATGTGTAGATCGTTTAACTTGTAGACCCTGTCTTGAAAAAATACTCCGTTTGAAAGTTAGATCCCTTTGATATAGTTGTAGATTCCATGCGAGGGCTCTTCAACTGTTGTCACAACTAGTAAGTGCAGTTAAGTTTCTACGGAGAAATTAGGGTGAACTCACAAGAGCCTTTATTTTGGCTCTTGAAAGACGGTTCATTTACATCTATAAATTGTGTGTGTGTGTTAGTATTGTTTGCGATGCTCCGAAATGCAGTAAATGGATGGCGAAAATTAGGCAAAATTAGCCACAAAAAAATAGTTGTAGAGGAGAATCAAACTCCGTCCTACTTCAAGGTTAGTTTTTGCAATTTTGCCTTAAAATTAGGGTGAGTTCTCCGGTTGGTTTTGATAGATTTTCTTTTCGTTAAAAATCACAGCAACGTTTTAGTACGAATTCTATGAATCTGCCTCTGTCCATTCGTTATTTTATGGGGTTAAATTAATATTGACATTACATAAACACTGCCATTTGGCTCACGTTCTTTAAAAAAAACTAGATCATGGTTTCACTTTTCCATTATTGTGATTTTCACTCGCACCACAGTGAGATAAAAAAATCTTAGGATTAATATGGGGGATTTTTGGAGAGCCTCCAATTACTATGCACTGCTGTAAAGATAATTGTTGTTGGGTTTCTTTGCTTCATTCATTTAGGCCCTGTTTGGATTCTCGGGTCTAAAGTTTAGTTGGCTAAAGTTCAGGACTAAACTTTAGACAACTAAACTTTAGCCACTAAACTTTAGACCACAGGACTGTTTGGATCATGGACTAAAGTTTAGTTCTGGTTCAATAAACGGACTTTTGTACCCCTGGGATATTTGAGCCGTTGAACTGTCCACCAGTAACTGTCGATGGCTCGCGGCGGGTTCGAGGTAGTGGGTCTCGCTCTCGCTGTCGTGGCAACGACGCTGTGCGCACCGTGATCAGCGCAGACGCCGCCGACGTCGCTGGCGATGCCCAACTGCCCGCCACGGCTGCCTCTGGCGCCACGGGCGCCACGGCCACCACTTCTTCCATCTTCAACCGGCGTCGATTCAAGAATCTCTTGGTACGACCCCATGTGCGGGAAATCAAGAGCTGCCGATGAGTTGAGGTCAACACCGAACATGCCGTCTTGACTGGAGGGCACGGGATCGGTTTGGGAGAAGAAATCATAGGGGAGGGGATCTTGGGGGCGCATGGACGCATCGTCGACGGGATCCATGAGAGGAAGGCGGGGAAGGGCATGGCGGAGCTGCTTCTTCAATCCTCAGCGCGGCGCGGCTTCTTCAATCCTCGACGCGGCGGCGCTGCTTCTTCAATCGTCGGTGGTGGTGGGATGCGCGGCGGGGGCGGCGGTGGTGGAATGTGCGGCGGGGGCGGCGGTGGGATGGCTGGGTCGCGGCAGGGGCGGCGGTGCGAAGGCCGGCGGCGGTGGGATGGCTGGTTCGGCGAGGGCGTCGGGAGTCCAGGCGGGGAAGATGCCGCCCGATGGATTTTGCGAAGTTTTTTCGTGCGGGAGCCGGGAGGAACAGATATTTCACGGGGGCAAAAACGTCTTTTGTGTGCAGGAGCCGGGAGAAACCAAAATTTTAGACCACTTTAGCTCAGTTTTGTGGTCTAATGGTCTAAAGTATTTTTTAGGGGTTAGCTAAAGTTTAGATCTAACTTTAGACCATCTGTTTGAAGACTTTAGATCTAAACTTTACTGACTAAATTTTAGATGAAGGGATCCAAACAGGCTTTTAATCTGAAAAAAAGGGAAAGTAGTTGCTACGGACACCAAACTGCTACATAATTCTAATGAACAATGACTTATAGATAGGCTTGGTATCAATCGAAAATTTTTGGGACCATTTGTCAATTTCGACGGCTTTTTAGTAGGAATTTCGTTCTCACAGACAGCTTTCCTGTTCTTCAAAATAGGGGGACCATGCAGCAACATGCAACAAGATTGAGTCAAAAAAAAAAAACATAGCGAGATGCAGAGCTAGGCTAAGGACGTGATGACCTGCCCTTTGTCTTGACTGCGACAATGCAGACAGCAAAGATGAGATGGCTGACTTCAGCACTGAGGTGAGGGCAGAGCATGGCAATTTGGATTCTCTCTCTCCAATGCCTTGGTGGACAGTGTTTATATGATTTTGGGATTTTTTTTCCAGCTTTTCAAAGCTATTTTTTAAGTTTTATGATAATTAACTTTTAAATAAAATGTTTTAAGGTGGGATCTACAAATTAATTATAGCACACATTATATTGACTTCATTTATATCAGCTAAAATTACACGTGAGTTTTTGTTACCCTGTAATTTCTCTCATGAACAATTCAAAAGTCATAAGTCATATTTAAAAACTATAAACCGAAACAAAAAAAAAGAGATCTTTTCCTGCGAAGCTTATGATTTTACAGGAATTACCTAATTATCCCCTGTCTTTTCATCAAATTTGGAGCGCCCTCTTCTGAGAAAATATTAGGATATCTCCCCCCTACAATTTTAGAAGAGTTTCAATCTGCCCCTTTCATCCAATTTTCCAAGCCTTGGAGTCAGGCCCTCTTTTCATGTGAACTGAAAAAAATGTTATCTTTACATTTCTTCCTTTTTGCAAGGATTTTACATTTCTTTTCATAAAGAGGGTGCTGTGGATTTTATGTGAAACGCAAGGCATAGGATGTTACTGAAAGTTTATGTTTGTATCAAAAAAGGAATTGATTCAGTTTTAAATCCAGTGCCCTCATGGAGGCTGCATTAAAAAAAAGATAACACAGTGCTACCATTCGATCGAGCAGCTCAAACGATCGAGATTTATGCTGCTCCTCTTTTACTAGGAACATTTACTAGAGAAGCAGTGGCGGAGCTAGAATTCGAAACTTATGAGTTTTAATCGTGAATCAGAAGAAGTTATGGGTGGTCTGATCCTACAAGCTTTGCTTGAGGTTACGGAGTCTAATCCTACAAACTTTGCTTAGTTCCTAACTCCTCCCAATTTTGCTTAAGTACGCGAAAGAGTAGTGCCGGCATTGTAGAGAAGCATCCAAGGAGATCTATTCAGTGGCGGTATGGAGTTCTTGCCCAAAAGCCTTAAACGCCCCCGACTAGTAAGACACCGGAGTTACTCTAGTGAGATTAATTGATCAAGAGTTCAAATCCATCTTCTGTGCGTTACGGCTATTAATAAAATTAATTCTTTTCACATGCTTATTAAGAAAATTGCTCGTTGGTTCTAACAACTAGAGATGTTGGCCTTTTTTTTTAACTTTTTCAACGGCTTTTAGCTTTTGGCTTTTTTTCAGCAATCACTATTTATTAGGCTAATAAATCGTAACCAAAAGTTATAAGCCGCAGTCCAAAAGAATAAGTCCGTCATATGCTTAGTTAACACGTATCTATGCCGAATTTTCATTTCTCCACACTAATGAACAATCCCGACATAAATGTGTTAATTTGCAACATGAAAATGCAGATGAAAAAATGTTCTAAATGATGTGAGGATCAACAAAATACAAGGCTATAGAACAACTTTCTCTAATATCAATTAAGAAAGATAATTTCAATTAAATAATTAAGTATACTGGGGTCATCCAATCTGCACTGCTTATAAATAAATGAATGAAGCATTTTTTTGGATTTTCTAAAAAACAAAATTTTATTTTTCTTAGTATCCACCATACCTGCTTATTAGCTCTTCACATTTCAAACTTTAAAAAAAAAATCAATTTAGTCATTTCTGATATTCAGACGTTAAGATAATAGTTTCTTCACTGGTTAGTTAACTTTTCACACAAATATTTCCACTGTGCATAAATACTAAACATGATCTAATGCTAGCATCAAGTGTTTTATCAATCGCATCAACTGCATATGGCCCGAATACTGGATAAAACAAAGAATATTGCTTCCAGGCTCTCCTAAAAATTAAGTTACAAAAATGATAAAGCAACATATGGTTGATAGCTAGTGATGGAATAGTGGGTAGCTAAAACTTGAAGCTCTCAATTTGCTTACAAAATTGTGTTATTCACTTTTAGGGTTTTAGGGATAGCAATGAGCCCTTCCCACGCAACAAGTAGTTTACAACTTTCAATGACCTTTCCCCACAACCCCTACCAAAGCGGAAAAAACGCCCTCGATCTCAGCCTGGGCCACAAAGGCAGAAACGTCTCCCACTGAAAAGCATTACAAATCACAACTAAACCATAGTCAGATCATGACATATATTAGTGGATTCTTTTGAGCTGTACTTTCTGATTTTTAGTTTTTGAATTTTGGCTGTTCACGAGAGAGTACGAAGAGAGAGAGACAGTCGCATGCTGAAAGTTACTATAGCATAAGCCAAAAGCACAAGTAGCAACTCCAAAATAACCCAGCCATTAACTTTCAGCATTTTGGCAATGTACAAAGGTAATTTGCTCTCCACAATGCATGTGTATCGATTTAAACATGAACAAAACGAAGACGATACCTAACAGGTGAATCCCTTGCTAGCCTGCAGCTAGTTTTACTGTTTACAACAGCGGCAAAAAATGATACTCCAAGACGTACTACATATGAGGAGAACTCTTTGGAAAATTCTCAAGGTTGGAGCGAAACCAAAGAAACTAACTCGGTGCTCTGCCCCCCGGCTTTCCTTGTGTTGATCACAAAGTGCTCAGGGTACTTTCCTAGCAGCACTGAAAGTCCATGCCATGGTCTACCATCAGTTTCACTCTCAGGCCAGTCTTCTGATACCAAATATTTTCGCACCCTGTTGTGGTGCCATAAGTTGCCATACTTCTCAAACATCTAAAACAACAGTATGCTTGTCAGAATGACCAGAATGGATATAACATATATGAACAAGCATCAAAAGCTTGCAGAGCATGTTCGCATAATTATTACAGGAAACCGAATATGACAAACTCATCATCTAAGTGGAAGAACGAAATAATATCTAGCAGTTCAAAACATGCCTTTATAGTTTATAGGGGCAATCTGATAGCACAGATATCAGGCAGAGCTCCAACCAGAACCAAACCCAACAAAGAAGCACACCCTTGCCTACCCGAATTGAAGTGAACAATCGCACTCTGGCTCTGAGATTAACAAATGAAAAACATTCCAGGCTTCATAAAACCAGTACTGGAGCAGTTACTGCTGGTAGCAAGTACCAGCTTCTAGCAGATTACTGGTAGTAAGCACTGACTAGATAATAGTAACCACCTTTGGAAGCTGCCAATTTGGATGGTTCATATGTTGCAATGTAAACTAGTCATTTATCACCATACATAAAGTTTTTCGCATCAAATTACTAAAAGATAGCCAAGTGTGTCCAGTTCCCAGCAGAACCCAAACTATCTATTTGATTTGTTTCTCATACAGTGAAACAGAAAGTTCCAAGCAGGAACAATAGAAAAGTTGCAAAGAACCAGCAAGAATCATTGATAGTAAGAAAATAACTAAATACTATGTATTTATGAGATGAAAACCCAGAATCTTATACTGGCCGACCAGCCGATTAACAAAAAAAATGGCAAAGTTCAGGTTTAACGATTCTAAAAGGGTTTTCCCCCTAAATAATGCTCTGAGCTTTAAAAAACTGCAAATATTCCGGGATAATTCTAGGTAATTGTCAATTCGATTCTGGTCCACTGCTAAGAAGCTACTTCATGGGGCGGGTGCACCAACCTTTGATAATTCATTCTGTCGTGGATTGTCAGAATAAAATAGTGGATGAGGTCAAGTAATACTTCCATGAAAATTTTGACTATAATATTCAAGTCTAATCTCATCAGCTGTAGCAAGGATGTTTGCTGCCGCATGTCTATTCAAAGCTATATCCGATTCCGCATAGTGCATGATACCTCCAAATACATCTTAGCCAAAACCTAGCGAGTTAGACTTTGCTCGTCTCATTTGAAGGAAGCTACTCCCACTGTTCTAGGATGCATGTAGATCACTAATATATATATAGAAGTATGTAGAATGACCAAATAGAAAAGATTGACATGAAAAGCACCTTAGCAATATTATATAAGAAAATCATGGTCAAGCATCAGATCAAAAACAAAAGTGACTGAAATAAAAACCCACAAAGAGAGGGAACAGAGGAGCGGGGTTAAGGAAAGTATCCTATTTTTAACTTGAAAGTTGGGGTCAATAACTTGGAAGGAAATAGTATATGTCTTTATGAACTTTTTCATTCATGAGCCGAAAAAAACTCGAGGGCTGTGGCCGAGCTGAGCTCAGGATATAAATAGAAACAAGCTGAACATGACAACTCAAGTGCTGATCATTTCCCAATTGAGCTGAGCCTAAAGAAACACCACGAGACGCAAGCTTCTTGGTCACCCAGGTTTGTTGCCAACGATGACCCATATACACGGTGGTGTTGATTTATACGGCCTTAAAATAAAGAGTATCTAAGGACAGCTGATGGCTACAATATTTTCATATGATTATCTGGTAGTAAAATGACTTATCAGAAAGATTTTTAGATATCTGATGCACTCTCCTTTTTTATGAGAAAAACTGAAAAAAAAGATGAAATTACCACTTCATGAAGCTTGTTCATAGGCACCCATTCCTGAGGTCCACAGAGATCAGATAAAACAGTAGCAGTTGATGAGATAAACATCTTTCTCTTCCAACTGCAACAGTTGTTGGTTATCTGCTTCCCTGTAACCCTTTGATCCTGCCTCTGACCTTCTTGCTGCACAAAATTATAAAACAGCTGAATTGTCTTTAACATGATCAAAGTAATTTGAGGATAATTTTAAAAAATGAAAAGATGTTAGCATATGATGTCACGAAATGAAGTAAACCAATGCAGTTCCACTAAAATTGGCGAACAAATGAAAATGGGAGAGATCTAGTACCTACAGCAAAAAAAATTTTGCATTCCACAAATATATTTCAAGCAAATTTAGATCTCGAATCTCTTTCAAGTGAAAACAAGAAAAGGGGCACGGTTATTTCATTGATGCTGCAAATTGTAATGATACATGCCAATGTTGACTAAGCCAATTCATGTTCCATCAATTGCCTTGTTGCTCTTCTTGATCCACAATTGACTTTTCAATAGTACAACTCACATGACAGTAGCCGTCATCGATTGATAGCTACAGGCCAACAGCAATAGAAAACTAATAATGTTGAGAAAATTGCTATAATGGGACTCCAAACAACGTGTTTCGCTATAATGGGACTTCTAACGTTGACATCGCTAAAATGACACCCGAAACATTGGCTTCTCGTAATACATGACATTTGGCTCTTTTAATTCCAATGTTCGGGTATTTCGAAACATTAGCCAAATGTCATGTATTACGAGAAGTCAATGTTTCGGGTGTCATTTTAGCGATATCAACGTTAGAAGTCCTATTATAGCGAAACACGTTGTTTGGAGTCCCATTATAACAATTTTCTCAATAATGTTTGGGTTCTGCAAATGTATTTTCGGCA
Organism: Dendrocalamus latiflorus; assembly: GCA_017311315.1. Taxonomy (NCBI): domain Eukaryota; kingdom Viridiplantae; phylum Streptophyta; class Magnoliopsida; order Poales; family Poaceae; genus Dendrocalamus; species Dendrocalamus latiflorus. Next base: position 2,474,739 of record CM029645.1, read on the forward strand.
AACTTAGGTCTCAATTCTACTTCAATAGAAAACAAGATAATGGGGGCAATTATTTCATCAGCTCTGCAATTTGCAATGATAATTGCCAATGGTCACTATGCCATTTCATTTTTCTTCAATTGCATCCTTGCTCTCATTGATCCAAACTTAACTTTTTCAACATTGTAGCTATCATCTATTGATTGTACCATATGATAGGACAACTTTGCACAAAGCATGTATCAAGGTTATCATGGCGATAAGACGAAGCGAGGCGCATGACTACCTTCACACCTTTTAGGCGAGTATGGCGTGCGACAAGGCAACACCATACTCACATCCTAACCTTTTATGGCAGCAAATTTGTTGAACATAGAGTGTGACTATTTTAACTACGTAACTAAGCAAATAAACATGAATAATGGCTCAGCAAGAAAACATGAATGTTGAATGGCATACTTTGACGACATTGTCCATTGTTTTCTGACTTTGCTCTTCTCCCAAATAGCATGTAGCTCCCATGAGTCTGTAACACCCCGGCCCCATCCTCTGAGCCCAAAGTACTACCACCTACTCTATAATGCTACCAACTCCAACTTTTGCCGCTGGTTTTGCGAAGCAATTCCTCTATTTAAATATCAACCAAATGACAAAGGTCAATACACTTGACACTAAGCGCAGTAGAGGTGTAAATTTGCTAATTACCAAAAAAGTACTCAGACTATTCAAGGCTAAATATGTCAACTGTAGATGATATGTGAATTACTGTTACACGTGAAACAACTGTGCTACTCCCGCCTGTACATGTCGCCTTCAACAGATACCTAAAAACAACAACAAAGTAAAGGTGTGTCCGAAGACTCAGCAAGCACACAATAAAATAGTGGGGTTGGTATAGTAATCATTCAATCACATATTTATGAACTGTAACCTAGAATCTCTGGATTTCCTCCATGTCTCCTGTTCGTTTCCTGCAAATGCAATGCGATGTGATACACCTATGTATGCAGCTTATATCGGTATAGTGGAGTTGCTTCACCCATCGGTGAAACCCCTCTACCTCCATCCCTGGAGTTGCCTACCAAGTAAGTCTTGATTTCCCCATCGTTGTGGGAGACCTACCGTCGTAAGTCTATGAGTGCAATGAAGGGCTACGGGTAGGCTACGCTAGCGCAAATTAATAAAAATTTTACCCGTAAACCAAGATCACTGCAGTTATAGATCACGGAATTACCACTAGACGAGCAGGTGCGGAATTGATGCAGCACGTCGGGGTAGAGTAGTCGTACTACGTCGATGCAGCACGTCGAGGCAGAGTAGTCGTACTACTTCCTCGTCCTCGTCGCGGCGTCCAACGTACAGCTCCTCTCTTGCGGTTCGTCCAAACGCTACAGATGCAGCGCCTCCACAGGTATCCACTCGTGCGGGAGGAAGCGACGCACGCCAGACTACTAGATCCGCGCGAGCGACTTGGGCGTGGGAGGGGTGGCGGCCAGGGTTTGAGGAAGTCACGAAAAACTCATCCCTTAATCCTGTGCCCCTTGCCCTCCTTTTATAGACGTCCTTACAATGGGCTTTTACGAATAGAGGTCCATTAGGACTCAATGCCCAGTCTAATTCGGATCCAATCCGAATTAGGCTTCAGCCCTTAAGAGTGTGACCCTATAGGTTCACGTATGTTTAGACATGACGCGAGTACACATACTTGGTCAATAGTTGGTAGCGGCCTCTAGCAAGACGTGCCAACTCCTAAACATACACAAAGATCATATCGGACGAACCATCACAACTTTATGTACATGCCAATCCCTTTGCCTCACGATATTTGGTCGAGCTCCAAGCTGATCACTCTTTCTCGATCCTGTGATCCGGAATCCCTTACTAGGTTAACTCTTAACCTTAAGTAGCATGGCCATGCATTTCTGGATCCGATCACTCGAGGGGCCCAGAGATATCTCTCTCAGGTAGAGAGGGGCAAATCCCATCTCGACTGACCATGCCTCGCAGCATGCTTCATGACAAAACCCGAAAGCTACCTTTATAACTACCTAGTTACGGAGTAGCGTTTGATAGCCCCTAAGTAGGTCGATTCACATCTCAAGTACATGCGACAATCTCAGGTCTAAGGACAAGGCGTACACATTGTGTAGAGAGAGAACCATAAGTATAATTGTTATGTCTCATGTTGGGTCGGTCCAACCCCATGTTCTAAATATGTGTCCACATTATTGGTTTGACATCTCCATGTCTATGACCTGTGAAACATGGTCATCAACCGATACATGTGCTAATCCATTATTCACGTGTGTCCACACATGAACTTTGATTAGGGACAACTTTAGAATAACCATACAAGTAAAGAGTTTCACAAACAAGTCACATACTTGTTAATCAATACAAAGGCAATATTCAAGGAACATTTATTAAATCATGGATACAACGAAATATCATCATCTCTATGATTGCCTCTAGGGCATATTTCCAACATGCAATGCATAATGCTCCTCTGTATGCTGCTTATAACAATATAGTGGAGTTGCTTTCCCCATCGGTGAAGCCCCTCTGCCTCCATCCCTGAAGGTGCCTACCAAAGTAGGCCTTGATTTCCCCACAGTCGTGAGATGCCTATCATCATAGGACTTTCATGATGCTCATGGTGCTATGCAAACACAACATTCTTCCAATATTGATATTCGTTCATAAGCATCTCTCATCACAGTATACTCAACAGACATGCAGCGATATCATTTCATGACTCAGCATAAATCATAGCATAAAACAATACCAGGCATTCATCACAATCCACTATTCTACCATACACTTGCCTGATTATTCCGTGAACGATGCGTGAAGGAGAGCCAAACCAAAACCTCCACCTGAAAGCATCACACGAACGCTCAACTCAACATTGCAATTCACACAAGCATGCAAACAACAACGGTTCTACGCGTATAGACAATCAACTATGTTTCTACGCGCAAACCGGATACCAACAACCTCTCTCTCACTGGACACCTTTCCGATGCCCCGGTGCCCAAACGATCATGATTTAATGATCGTCGTCTATAATCGCAGATAAATCTTATTTACACGTCTACCATTTTTCTCTTCAATTTTCTCCTCTTTTCCTTTTCTTTTTCTTTTTCTCTCCTCTTCTTTTTTCTTTTTTTTCTTTTTCCTTCCACTCCTCCTTTTCTTTTCCTTTTTCTGACTCAGCTGGCTCCCTCGTTCCTCACCTCTCCCTCTCTCTTCTGGCTCCTCTTCTCACGCCGATCTGGATCTGGCTTCCCCTAGCACCACGCCTCCAGCCGCTCAGCGCCGCACCGCCTTGGCCCTCCTGGCCCTGGTGCCTCTGCCGTCGGCCCCTGCTCGGCATCTCCTCCCCTCGCTTTACTTTGGCGTGGCTCCGCCGCCGCTAGCGTCTCCCCATGGCAACCCTCTCGGCTAGCGCTGCCCATTCCCCTCTACACCGACTCCTCCCGCCCTCGCCGACCCTAGCTCCTCACCATTATTACCGGTAACCCTAGGTCGATCCTAGGCTTGGGGGTTGGGGCAATTGCCCATCAGCTCCGATCCACTCTTCTTTCCCCCACATTAATCCAAGAGGGCTCAACAAAGATATAGTATATATTTACTCAACAAAGCCTCTCCTACAAATCCCACGTTAATCCAAGAGGGCGAAAGGCTAGAAATTCAAAAAAAAGCTAGGAATCCCCACATTAAATAGATAAAAGATAAAACATCTTAGCCATCGGTTTGTTAATAACCACGCACTGTAAGAGCTAGTTCGAATACTATGTGGAAGTGGAGATAAGAGTTTGGTTCAGATAAGGAATCGTGTGGTAATTAAGGTTTTTAACACAAAAATTGGCTACTCTTCTATAACATCTCAATTTTTGAGCTTTTTAAATATTTTATTTCATTTAAGTTTTTCCAAAATTTTCACAATTTTCTGGAATTATATAAGATTAAATAATTTTTCCAAAATTAAAGTGATTTAGTGTGAATAATATGAACTTCCATTAAATTTACAAGTTTTTATTTGAGTTTAGAATACAGAAATATGTAGCTATGAATTTTCTTCAAATTTTTTGAGTTCATTTGTTAATTCATTGGATTCATATGAATTTCCAAATTCTTTACAAATTTAGAAATTAGTTTAAACTCAAAAAGTCTTGTGGGCTGAATTTGCTCAGCCCACTCATTTCACTCTTTCTTTGGCCCTAGGCCCACTTGTCCCTCTTCTCCCATCAGCCCATGTCGACCAAACCATCTTCCTTCACTTGGCCCAACCGGCTCTTCTCCCCAAAACCCTAACCCTAATCAGGCCACACAACCATCTGGCCCACCTGCCACCACTAGCGCGCCCACACCGCTTGCCCTGTAGTGTCGTCGCTGCTCGCCCTCGGCTTCTATGCTGCCTATGCCACCCGAGGCTAGAAGTAGCCACAAGGACCCTTACGTTGTGCATGCTCGTCACACTGCCTCCGTTGGTCTAACCGCCATCACCGGAGACACTGCCGTTCGCTGTCATTGCGGTCATCTTTTCTAGCTCTGGGCACGCACTGCCAGCACGAAACCACTCTATCGCATTCCTCATCACATTGATAAGTTGCTCTTCAATTCTTTCACGTCACCTCACGTTTCGAGTCCCGAGCTACCATTCACCTTCGTTGATTTTGCTTTTCTGCCTCTAGGTGTAGTGATTGACCCCATCTTCTCCAATCCAACTGTGCGTCATTGACGTTAAAATCCGTCATGCCATTAAGCCTTCACCATCCAACTCTACCGCAATCTTGTTCTCCATGCCACGTTCTACCCCGTGCATTTGTCCTTGTCGACATTCAGTCACCACAGTGTCGTCGCCACTGTAACCGAGTCTACTCTGCCACCTTGTCCTCGCCATCGGCCACATGATCGTTTTCTGGGTCATGGACGAGCACCAACAGCTTTGTGACAAAGCCTTCTTCACATTGCGCATCCTTGCACACTTCACTGTGGCCGCTAACATCGATGACCCTTGGAACCCAAGCTCCACCACTATCGTCGGTGCCACGCAGCGTCCACATCACTCGCCACCTCAATGCCATCCTTGCCTTGTCATCGCTGGCATGGCAAGAGCACAGATCCAACCAACCTCTCTCTGATCTATGGGTCTCACACATCAGCAACCTCCTCCAAAACCCTAGATCCATATCTCACCTACATGCGGGCCCCAAATGTTAGCATCATCGTTCCGTAAACCCAATCCACCATGCATCGTCTTGGCCCACATGTCATCCACTATTCATTATCCCAAATTATTCTGATTCCTAAATTCCTTTTTAATTCATGGACCCTACCTGTCAGCATTCTCTCGCCATTTTCCTTTTTTATGTTTACCCTCCCGACCAAACTTCTCAAAGCCACATCTACCTCATACAAACTCCAATTGACCTTGTCTCATCTCCAATTTATCTAAAATCAATCTCTAGTACTTTCCATTTTCTATTAGGAGTTTTATTTGAATTGTCTTTTTAAAATTTATTTGTATTTGTGTTTTCCCTCTTGTTAGATGTTAATGTTTCGAAGTCGTTCGAAGGAGTCAAAGACCAGGAAGTCGAAAACTGAGGAAAAACATTGTTGCTTGAGCAAGGCAGTTATGCTTTGATCATATCGCACACAGCTTTACAAACTAGGTTATATTTCAATTATTGTGCATTGCTACTTTATTATCAATGTTAATTACTTTGGAGTAGCTATTATGCTAGTTGTCATTCATCCGCCTTGAACTGTTGTATGCCATGAACCATTGTCACCTTAGGATGGTTAACTAGTTGGACACTATTATAGTACCATGTGAGTTGGTGTAGTTTTGCTTAGCCATTATTAGGCTACTTGAAATTGTTTTCAAAAGGAAACCTTCGTGCTTGACTAATGATATATGCATTGGCTTATAAAGTAGTGTGCTATGTGCAATCAACTATTGATAGCATATGTTGCACCTTAAAACAAAGATTGGTGTATAAATGATTTCGACAATGGTGAATGAGAGAACTATGTGCTAGTTTGTTGTAGCCTCAGTGCATTTTTGGTAGCCACCCCGATTATTTAAGGACTTCACAGCCTCATCATAATTCAACATACTCCATGGAAATAGCCTAGCTTAGTACGTTACCAAGCTTCAGTGTTGGCTCCTCAGGTTGTAAGTTAGGCTTATTGCATAGGGCTAGAAGGTGTGATCGCATCTGTTAGTTCACATCATGGATGGTTTCTATCATCAAATCCAACATTGAGATCCGAGTCTACTCGTATTTGTTAGGGTGAGATTATTGGGTTCAAGCTTAATGAGAGAGCGGTCAGTGCTGGGGCAAAGTTCCTGAAATGCTTTGTTCTGGTCATTCAAATCGCATACATCCGTATGGTGTGACATGGCTAACATGGTGAGCTAACTGTATTGTGTGGGCAAAGTTATACAATATCTGCAGTGTTAAACTATTCGAATAGCCGTGTTTGCGATCATAAACGTGCTCGGAGATTTCACACAAGGGGAAGATTTTCATTAAACAAACTTGGGAAGAAATGTGAATGTGATGAACCGGATGATCTCCGGGATCAATGAATTACTTATGTTTATTTGTTACTATTGTTTTTAAATTACGTTTTCTATCTATTTATTGTATTTCAGTGCAAATGTCCGCTTTATGCAAAACATTCTAGGATAGGCATTCCTTCGCATTAAGCCTTACATTTATACAATGCATACCTATATAAAATATAGATGGTCAAGATATTTTCTTTTTCAATTAATATAGGAATTTTTAGCCTTTTATTTTTCTTAATTAATGTAAGAATTTCTAGTGTTTTTCTTCTTACTACTAACATAAGGTTTTTTGGAGAAGCCTCTGATTAGTAGATATAAAAATAAAAATAAAGAGGGCTATATGTCAACGGTACACATTGGTGCTATTTTCCAATCCCATGGTAATACCATGGTCTACGGATAGATACCACATAGAAAAATAGAATAGTTGGAATCAGTGGCGGAACCAGGGATTTTGATTAAGGGGGGCCGGGTAAACATGATGACACCTCATAAGTGTGATAAATATATACATCAAGTGTATGTCTCAACGGGTTTTTCAATGTTTTTATATATGTAGTTAGTATTCATAACGAAAAATCACAATATTATGATCAAAAATGGATGAATTGATGATTTACTGTGCTGTGCACTGAAATATTTACAGGGGTATTAAAAAAATTACTGTGTTGGGGGGGGGGCCACGGCCCCTGCTAGCCCCCTGGTTCTGCCACTGGTTGGAATAATTGTGGGGTGTATTAATTGAGTTTTGGAGAGCATATATATATATATATATATATATATATATATATATATATATATGTGTGTGTGTGTGTGTGTGTGTGTGTGTGTGTGTGTGTGTGTGTGTGTGTGTGGAAGGTTACTGAGATATGAAAGGAATCATATCGAATACAAATCATCCTAATTAATTATATTCTGTCTCTTATAATCTTGTTAAACATATACTCTAACAGACTCTGTCCTTTTTGGCTTTTGTGGTTTTTAGTTTTAGTTTCTCTAGAAGCCGAAATAAATAAGGCAGTTTCTCTAAGTGACTTCTCTTCAAATGGTTTTTCGAGTCCAAAATCATATAGAACATCTGCATTGATGTCTCAACATTCCGCCGCTATTTCGAAAGATGCAACCAAAAGCTATTAGAAGTAGCCAAAAGTCATTAGGCTCAACTAGAAAACAGACCTCTAGTCAATACGATTAAAATCTTCGATCAAATTTGGCACTACTCAGGCATGTTCTTTTTGGCTAAGATTTATGGCTTTTAGTTGCAGCTTGTGGTTTTTAAGTTGTTCGTACGAAAGATTACAGAGTAATAGAAACTCACGTGCGGTTTTACTGATATAAATGAAGTCAGTACAATATGTACTACAATTAACTAGTAGACTCTATTTTGAATAGATACTCCGTTTAAAATCTAGTTAGAGCAACTCCAAAAGATTAGCCAAAAGAAGTATCTAAATGTAGTGATTTAGCTATTCTCTAAAATGAATCTCACCCAAAAAAAACAAGACTACTCCAACAGGCTATCTAAACTAGAGGGCGCGCGGTGGGTCGCGTACGCGCGGGAATGGGGCGCAGCGTGCGGGAAGGAAACGCCGACCGTGCCAAGAGGCTGGATGGTGAGCGAGGTAGGCTATCCAAAAATAGAGAGCGAAGGAGGAGGGATGGAGAGCTACTAAATTTGGAGAGTCATTTACAGAGTCTATTGGAGACGTTTTTTCTCCAATAATAGTCAAATTTACCTTTAGAAAATAATTTAGCTCTTCTCTTGGAGTTGCTCTTACTATAGAAAAGCTAAAAGCAGAAGCCAAAATTAGCTGCAAAAGAACAGGCCCAGCAGCTTCCTTTCCCGACAGTCGTCTTGCCTCTGTCTCCAGCTTTCCCCTCTCCTCTCCCTGCTCGTTCGCCAAATCCCCACCGCCGTCGCCGCCGCGCTCTGAATCCCGTGCAGCGATCCGTCCATCGGCGTGGGTGGACGCCGCCGTGTTATTGGCTGCCGCCGCCGCCGCCGCCGGGAGCCACCAGGTGCGTTCTGAGAACCTGTGCTCTGTCCATATGGAGGCCATTACCCGTTAGGGTGCCTGATCGGTTGCTTCGCTTAGTCCTTGCATCTTTTGTGTGCGCGCATGTGAATTTTAAGGTCATTCTTATAGTTACAGTGGTGATCGATTGGGATGATCTTCGTAGGCACTTCGGTTTTCCGATGATTTGGGTAATTACCATTATTCGACCAAGTGGATTCGAAAGCCTACTGCTACCTGGGCATTGCCGGCCTGTTTGTCTTGCCATTGGCAACTTAGAATAGTTCGCTTGTTACATAGAACTTAAAGGACTGCAGCTACGATGGATGGTACTAATTATTTTAGAAAAGCTGTAGGTGCAAAGTTGGATGCCATGTTTTTTCGCTCCAATTTATAAAATACTACAGTTGTGATGACTGTAAAGGAATCTTTATTTTGATTTAATGCTTGAAACCAACCCTTGCAAAAAAAGGGGGCTTTTTCAGGCCGGGCTATTTACTCGGAGGAGAAATTGTTTTTTTGATGGAAATGAAAAGATTTGCTGACTTCCGTAGAAGAACAAAATTATGGCATGAAAGATGTGGAAACTTGACCTTTGCCAGGCCAGGCCAGGCTATCAACATAAAAACATTAGGAGAATGTGACGTTACAGTCATAATACAAGTGTTCGTTATGTTCTCTCACAATTGCAAGGAAAGGATCTCCTGAAAAGTAAGAATTACAATTGTAACACCAAGTTATGTTCTGACCATAATGATATGGAAAAAAATTAGTCCTCGAACAATGGAAAATTGGGTTTAATAAAATAGCATCTATCTCATCCTTGTTGCATACAGCACACCTTCCGGTTCTGCAAATCTGTGAGCATCGATTGTCTCCATGGGCATGACTGTGCTCCACCAGCCATGAGCATGAATGGATGATGGATGTGGTGTCGAGGCCACAAGCCAAAGCTACATCTGGACAAGAGCCTTGTCTTCTGAATTACAATTGCTCACCATGTATGCAGCATTTTCCCAACCGCATGATGAACTATTTTATCTTATTGGTCTACTTTATCAATCAGTTCTGTGATCTTTTGCTTCCGGCCATCTATGGTATCCATGAGCTCAAGCTCTCATCCATTTCATTTCATTTCATTTCTCTTTATATCTGTACAGATTTAATCTTTTGGAAGTGGTGGTTGTCAATAATACAATTGCATATGGAGGAAACTGAAACCACCCATTGAAAGGAGAACTGGAGAAGAAAAGAACCTGGCAGTAAAACTCGAACAATGCTGCTGAATGTACAGATGTGTATCACTTATTTAAGAAAAGAACCAAAAAAGAATATCTGTGAACAAAATTGAACAAATACAAATAGAACATCTGTCCAACATCTACTTTGATAAACCCTATCATCTGACACTGTGTTTACAATTCTGGCCTGTTTACAGATGTTCTTGGCGACATAGAACCACCAGTAGAAGTACTGAATACAACAAACAGCGGAGAGTTTTTGAATACCAGCTTTCGGGTGATGCTGCAAATGAATTCAGATCCTGGTTTACAGCTCCCGCATGCGTAGTTCCAAAACCACCTTGTGCATACGTAGAATCACGGTATTGATGCCAAGATACGGATGCTGCATTAGAAATTATTTCATTGTTTTGGAGGATTAGCTGAGGTGGTAATTTACATATGCTGTCAGAATTTAGTGTTTACTAACCTTGTTTGGATATTGTGCAGTTTGAATCATCAAAGCTGATTGTCCAGAGGAAGTAACCAAGCAACTGAGACCTCACTGCAAACTCCATCTTCTTCTGCACCACCCAGGCACTGTCGAAGCTGACCCAGAGATCACCGCTGTAGAAATACTCTGCCACTGACTGGTTGTCATAAGTAACAACAGTACTGTCAAGCTTCAGGTACTCTTCAATCTCTGCATATGCAATTATGCCGGTCTGGTTGCTCTTCCTCTGCTTGGTTCCAGCAGCTGCAGTTGGTGCTCCTAGCCCATTCTTGGCCTTGTTTCTGAGGAACCAAGACCTTCCAAACAGAGGTATCCCCATCACCAGCTTACATGGAGGGACTCCTGCATCCAACCATGAGATGACTCCGTAGCTTGCCGAGAAGTGCGAGGACTTGTTGTAGAGAGGTGCATCAGCTGTAGTGATGTTGCTGTTCTTATGGAAGCCGAAGGTGAGAACATTTGCCCAGTCAAGGTTGGTCGAGATGCAATCTATCGGGTAGTCGAGGTTGCTGTCAGGCGTGTCAAACAGGTGGTTTGAGAAGGAAAACGTCGCTGTCAGGAGCAGAGCCTCAGACAAGGAGTTCTTGGATTCCTCCATGATTTTAGCCCGCCATTCTGCAAGCAGTACTCCAAGGTTTGCCATGTCCTGTTGTGTGGCTGGGGAGCTCCACGCCAGGTCCAGGCCATCAAAGCCATTGGCCCGAGCCAATTCGATTGATGAGTTGATGAAGACTTTCCGAAGGCTCTTGTCCGCAGCCATTCTGGAGAAGGCGGCGTCCGACACGTCCACTCTGTACTCATCTGTGCCAATGGACAAAATGGTCTTGACTGCTGGATTCCCTGCGGACTTGACATTGCTGGAGAATGTAGCAAGGAGCGAGCTCCCATCGGTCGGTGGCAGCGCGACGGTGGAGCGCGTCTCATCGATGCAGAGGGAGCTGTAGTAGAGATGAGTGTACAGGGAGGTGTCAATGCTACTGACAGGGGAGTAATGGCTTGAGGACGGCAGCCAGTAGCCGGCTCTCACTTCAGTGGACGCCCCACTGTCTGCGCACTGCCGCTCCGACGTCGACGCAGAAACAACTGGCAAGAATGTAAGGACGGAGATCAGGGCTGAGACGATGAACTGTGCCTGCTCCATCTATGGGAGGTGGGGAGTGGTTCCAATGCGGTTGGAGCGAGGAGAAAGTGGAGCAGGTGAGGATCACCTTGTGGAAGCAGGGGCTAGGAGGTGAGAATGAGAATCTCTGAGTTGGTGGGAGCAGATACATGGTGATCATTGATTGCATTGCATGGCTGTCTGTCATGCTTCCAGATCCTGTAGCCTGGTAGAGATTAGGAGTATTATGCATCTGTGCTCCGGCAGTGGTTAGCTTGCAGGTAACGTGATTAAAACTGTATTCTGGGAATTAATCATCCTGTCTGTGACTCTTAAAAGCAATGCATGGATGAATCTGGACTTTCTGCTGGTTGGACATGCTTGGCCGGATCCCTCTGCTGGCAGTTTTGAAATTCCCTCTGAACCCTTCTGGTTTAATCTATTGTTCACTGCTCAAGCCCTGCTTTGGGTGCACACCAGCCTGTTCCATGCAGTAACAGTAGTGGTAAACAGTGATCGGTGTAATCACGGTGGTACATTTTGTTACTGCAACCCCTCTTGCTTCTTAATGAAGCATCAGTGCTGCCATTGAGTGTTAACTGTTCTGAGGTACTACGGGGTGTACATTTTTTTTTAGATAAAGGATATAAAATCCGGCCTCTATATCCACGAGGGATATACACAGCCAACAGATACACGAGCTCTAAGGCTCAAATCCTCAAAACCTGAGGAGCATAAAACAACAAGAAATAAAGCTTAAGGACTAAAAAAAAGCTAGAAAGACTAAGCTTCATAACTTCTTCTCCGTCCTTAATTCCAACCAAGCCCATATCCTTTTCCGACCATGCCCTCAAACCTTCGGTCTACTGTGCGTGAAGAAGGACCTCCGAGGCGACGCCTCCAAGGAGGCAACGAGAGTCGCCGACGCCGCCCGCCTCACCGAGGCAAGGTTTTCACCTGGACTACGGGGTGTACATATTGGCTACGGTTGATGTTTTTTAATTGAAAATAAATAATAGTAGTTGAAAAAAATGATTTTAAAAAGGAGGATATAACTGGTGGGAAAAATAAGGGAGATATGTGTATGTAAGATAGGAACGAGATGAGTGGGGTACGAGATACATCTGTACGTGATACATCAGTGATCAGAGGATCGTTAACTGCTCCTTGCATTATCGTACTGGAGGCCAGGTACGTACAACAGCCCATGTGCTCTCAGCGTCAGTTATGATGTCAGGGTGTCGAACCTGTGTCTTCTTATGTCTGGGTACTATTAGGAGGAAGAACCTTTCGGAGTTTTGGTATGGATGAGAGAGATGAATCCACCCTTTTGTACTCTATTCACCATGTATCCTCCGGCCCTGTACTTTGGACTTTTAGCTTTTAATTTTTTTAAGCCAAAATAACTAGAACGATTTTTAAAGTGAATTTTTCAGTTAGGTTTTTCAGCCTAAAAACTATATGCGTTATCCGTATCGGCATCTATGTCGTTCATTATCCTATCAAAAATCATAAACAAAAGATACAACCGTAGTCTAAAAGAACATAACCATATTGGTTACAGTGGTGAAGCTCCTGAATGTGCTATAGCATCGTGCGGTGTTGCATTTGAGGTGCTCAAATGAGAAAAAAAAGAAGGATGCACCCCATAGCTGCTTAGGTCCAGTTTAAAACAGTTTTTATTGATAGTTTTTTGCTGAAATGAGCACTGTAACAGCTGTTAGCTTTTGACTATAGTATTCAACTAGCCACATAAGCGCGGCGCACGCCGCGCTAGCTATCGTGTGGACCAAATTAAAAGAGGCGAAAATTCGCAGGGAGTTTCATTAAAAAAAATCGAGGACACATGCGTAATTTCGGAAAAATTAAAGGGGTTTTTTTGAAAAAAACCGAGGACCTGTAAGGACTTGTACGTAAGTAAATAAGGACCTATGCGTAATTTCGGAAACCCGCGGGGCGCAATCCAAATTTTTTTTAAAAAACAAAACTTGCATGGACCTTTCCGCGAGAAAAAAGGACCTATACGTAATTTCCAAAAACCCGGAGGAAAGAGCCTCTCCCGGCCGTACGCGAAATCCGCCGACACGCGCCGGCCGGAGGAGCGTGGGGGGCGACGTGGCCGAACGCGCGGGCCGGAACCCCCCCGGTAATAATGCTGGGGATGATTAAAGGAAAATAAAAAGCTGTTACATCTCCACATGTAATGTAAAGGAAGAAGGAAAAGAGAAAAAAGAAAGAAGCAAGTTACGTTAAGAAATTAACACATTTAAAACGTTTTTCGATCACTAAAAAATTGAAATCAAAATCCAAAAACCTTTTTAAACGGAGCCTAGGGTAGAAATGAACTCTGAACAAGCTAGATGGTTTGTTATTGTAAAGAAAGGTTCGGATTGGGCCGTCAGCTTTTCTTTTTTTTTTCTTTTTAACGGGGAGCCATCACCTTTTCTAAATATATGAAACAAGGGTTAGTACGGCGTTGGAGATCCGTACCTACTCATGTGCAGAGGTGATTAAGCTGGTAAGCAGATTAGCATGTCTAAGTGTAAAAAGTTGTACAGACGGAGTTGTGATCGTTCCAAAAAAACAGCCAAGGATTGGCAATAGGAATTTTTTATATAAATAATCTATTTTTTTATTCTGAATTATACTAATGTATCCGTATTTTTTATTTTACAGAAATAGTCATTTGTTGCCGGACGGTTGGGCGACATGAGCAAATCACCCAACCATGAGATGACTAGTGCCTCTAGTCGTCCAATCGTTAGGCGATATAGGCAAGTCGCCCAACACTAGAGCGACTACATGCTGCCAACTTGTCATTTTCTCTTTGACCCGACCATTTCACAGACCCTCTCATCATTTCTCTCGCAAGAAGAACAAGAGAAACTTGAGAGAGAAGAAAAAAACAGAGAGAGAAGGAGAGGGGGAGAAAGGTGCGAGAAGAGAAGAAGCAGAGAAGCTCGGGAGAGGGAGAGAAGGAGACGGGGAGAAGTAGAAGAGCTCGAGAGAGGGGGTGAAAGAGAGGAGAGGAGCTCGGGGGAGGGAGTGAAGGAGAGGAGAGGAGTTTGTTGATAAGAAGAAAAATCTTCACGTAAAGGTAATAACCTCATTCGATCTTATTCTCATCCGAATGTAGACAACATGTAGCTATGTATTTGTTTAGCATGTATTTAGTAAATGCATGTTGATAAATGGTAATATTTACAGTGAGAAATCAGTCATGTCAGAAACCTACAACATTGAAAGTGCATTACGGTGTTGGTACCATTCGTGAAGGTCTATACGATGTTGACTTGAGCAGTTCGTCGCAAGTCAGTATGGTACTTTCGAACGCGGAGAATTCTCAAATCGAAGATGTCCTATACTAGCTCACACACAGTTTGTCCTTGGACCCCGAGGTGTGCAGTTTCGTCCTACATGGGCTTTAGAATCAGTCTGCCACAGGCATTCGGTGGGAGTTAAGGAGACCGATGTGCACGATTGCATAGAAGGGCTTTGTGGAAGGACCAACTGACATTGTCTATCTTTTTATTTCAAAAAATAGCAACCTATAAACAAAATTTGCTAAATATATTACCTACAAAATTGCCATTTACTCCCTCACAATTATTTCTATCGTCTTAATAAAATAAAAATATTATTATTTTAAATCATCAACCGTCGGCTGACTAGGGCTAAGTCGCTTAACCAAATTGGGTGATAAGGCACTAATTGCTACATGGTTGGGTGACATGGGCAAGTCGCCCCAACCGTTGGGTGACAAGTGACCAAGTCGTCCAACGGTTGGACGACTTGCCCATGTCGCCCAACCGTTCGTCGACAAACAAGGTTGTCAGGATCATGATACTAGGTATGGTTGTTTTTCGTCTGACAGAATTAGATCATAGAACCACGATTCTATTAGAGTTTTAAAAGCATATATATTTTATATAAAAATTGAATTTAATTTTGTATTTTGAGTATACTTATTCATGTTGTATTGAATTAAGGTTGATTTTTTTAAATTTATTTAATTAATTTTAATAAAACTAATAATCTAAAATACAATATGTCTAAGATAATACTTTTTTTTACCTTAGAACAACATGTAAAGAATTAAACAAAGCAAATTAAACTAGTGTAACTTAAACTAACAATAGGTAATATCAAATTTTGTATGCTAATATATTTTGTTGTCATGATCACGATCCCACTACGATCCTACTACGATTCTACCCGATCCTAACAATTCTACAAGTAGGATCACGATCCCCACTGCGATACTACCTGATTTCGATCTATATTACGATCTGTGTCATCTACCTTCGATAGAATTGTAAGATAGTACGATACTACAATATATATGTCATAATACTGATAACCTTGGTGACAGATGTCTATTTTTGTAAAATAAAAAATATACAGATATATTAGGTTACATGAGCCTTGCATTAGGAATAAAAACAAATGAACTAAGATGGATCGTTGAGTCGCCCAACCTGACCCTCTTGCATCCCTAATTGTAACTAGCCTCAAAGGCGCGGCGACACGCCGCGCCAGCCACTGCATATACCAAAGTAAAAGAGGCGATAATGCGTGAGGAGTTTTTAAAAAAAATCGAGGACAAATGCGTAATTTCGGAAAAATCAAAGGGTGTTTTTGAAAAAAAACCGAGGACCTGTAAGGACCTGTACGTAAGTAAATAAGGACCTATACGTAATTTTGGAAACCCGCGGGGCGCTATCAGAAAATTTTTTAGGGAAAAAAACTTACAGGGACCTTTTCGAGAGGAAAAATGACCTTTACGTAATTTCCGGAAAACTGAAGGTAATCACCTCTCCCGGCCGTACCGAAAACGCCCCGCCACGCGCCGGCCGGGGAACGCGGGCGAGGCGACGTGGATCGCTGGGGGCCGGAATCCCCCCAGCTTTGTAGAGCGGAGCTATTGGGATGCTCTTGTTACATCGACATTGACGCGTGTGGATAATGGGACAGGTCTCTTCTGGAAACAAACATGAGTATCGTAAAGTTGAAGAAACAATTTGTCAGTGTGGAGAAATGGAGATTTATTTGTTGGTGTGTTTGGCTTTGTGCCCTCATCTTCTGCAGTTCTGACAAGAAATTGGAATAAAATGTTTTAGCTTTATATGTACACACCAAAAAAGAAATTAATGCATCACTTCCCGAATTTTTTTATTAATAGTAAATAATAATCACGAAATCACATAAGTAGGAAAGTTGGACAAAAATTTAGAAGGGTGGGTTCTTTTAGATTGTAGCTTATGGATTAAATTTTTGAATTCTGACTGTTCACGAAAAAGTATGGAGAAAGATATCCTTATGTGTGATTTTGACAATCAATCTATAAATTTCATATTAAAAAGATATTTTATTTAAAATTAGGTACTGTAGAAAATTAAACTATAAATCTAAATAATTCACCTAAAATCTGGGAAGGACGTTGTGGTTAGTCACGTCCATATGGTATGGACGCTGTCCAACACCACGTCCTACAATGGATTTAAACGAAAATGACACGCATCTTTGGAGGCCCGCAAATCCATGCGCAACCTCTAATACGGTTTCTTGGCCAACCTTTTGTCTCAGGGCTATTCTGTTTTGCTGTGGTTTGTGGTTTTTGACTATGATTTATGATTTTTGGACTGTTTGTACAAGAGATTACAGAGTAACAGAAACTCATGTGCGATTTTTGTCGATATAAATAAAGTCAGTAATGTATGTACTACAATTAACTAATAGATACTATTTTGAAAAATACTATGTTTAAAAGTTAGTTACTGTAGAAAAGTCCAAAAATAATTTTTAGAAGCTGAAAAAAACATGACCTCAGACATGGCATATTTGGAGTCCATGTGTTTTTAAGTAGACGAGCACCATCTTTTGATGGGAGTAGAGAGTATTTGTACTATCTGGACAATAAAAGGACAGGGACAATGCACCTACATAATTGGATGCGAGAATGAAACAGGTACCTAAAATAGCTCATGATGTGATACTTGCTATTCTATAATAGCTCGATCTATCACTTGATTTTGTAGTGAATTATACACGTGCGATTGGATCTTTAACCATATTTAATGTGGCCATACACTTCCCTAATACAACCATATTGATGGGTCCGATGATATATATCCTATTAAAGAGAAGACAAATTCCATATTGATTGGTCACAGTCCTTCGTATGTTTTATAGTAAACTCAAAAGTTATCTTTATGACTATGTAGTTACGAAGTATCATATGATAACTCCTAAATAAACTCTTATACATGTAGTAAACTATGGGCTATGGCGATGTCAGATCTAAGATCTTACATACACTACGTATAAGATCAACTAATGATACTTAAAAATATAGCAATTCTTGCGGTGTCTAAAATTTGTTACTATAGAAAAATAAAAAATAGCTTTTAAAAGCTAAAAAGAAGAGGCCGTTAGCTGAAAACAACTGCGGGTTTGGTTTCACATACATATCTGTCTATCCCTCCTTTAGCAGTACAGTGGTTGACTACTCGCGCGTCGCTCAGGAAAGCCTAAGCCCAATGCGGCGCGCAGGCCCACGCCCAAGCTTGTCTCTCCTGTCGACTGGGCCGGGCCGGGCCGGGCGCTCGCGGCCGGCACAGATATTTCCAACCCCCACCAAACCTAATCCTCATTTCTGCGCGACGAGGGTTTAAGGGTTTTTGGCTTTCTCCGTCCAGCTATTCTCACCCCTCCTCTGCTCGAATCACTGCCGCTCGCTCACCGAGGGAGCGACCATCACCACGCCGCCGCCTCTCCTTCGCCGCCCATGGCCGCCTCCTAGTACCCCACGCCGTCCCGCCATGGCCCCCGCGCAGGTACGCCCCTGGCCCCCTCTGATCCGGCTCTAGCTCTGGAGGCTTGGTCTCCGGAGCTGCTGCTCCGGCCCGATTGGGCCAATTCCGGTGGGAGTCGCGCTTTGGTCTGGGCGATTGGACGCGTGGGTTGGTTGGCTCTGCGGGATGCGATCGGCTTGGGTGACGTGTGAGGGTTTGTGTGTGACTGGTGAGGCGATTCGGTGTGGTTCGATTGGTTCATTCGTGAGCTCGTTCTGCCGGTTGCTTTGGGGATTTGAATGCGAGAGGGGTTAGAAATCAAGGTGTCGTGGGTTTTGCGCGATGCTAGGTTTTTTCCGGTAGGATTTGAAGGGCAAATACTGGGCTTGAATTGGTTTGATTTGCTTGCCACTAATAATTAGTGAATGAGGCTTATTTTTTAGCTGTGGTTCATTCAGTTGTGGGGCAGCTGAGTGTGTAGCCGAGCTGGATTTGACAAAAAAAAAATTCTCAGGGATAGGTGGAAGTGTATACAAGTATAACTAAGGTAGGTCCACGTGGGTTTCAGATATGGCACATCGATTTTGGTTACTAGGCCTGTGATTGTGATTGATTTGATCATCGCTGAAAAAAATTGCCACCTCGAAATGTACCTTTGTAGGAGTGGTTGTTCTAACAACAACAGTCGTCAGTTGAGTACCACTTGCTGATCAATTGCTATCGGTTTGTATTTGCAACGTTCTCAGTTTTAAGGGTATGAAGCTACCATTTGCCGAAATTTTAGTTCAGGGTAATTGGGCATTTTTTTTTTCTGTTGCTTCGTGTGCTGAAAACTAATTATGGCTCTGTTCAGATGATGATCGATGGCCTTGAAGCAAATAGGGAGATTGAAGGGACGAAGAAATCTCCCCTGCAAGTCCAGATGCTGGAGAGATTTTACTCTGGTAATTACATGCTACTCCTTCAAGCTTTGTTTCTGATGACTATGTTATGTACTTTATTATTACTGTGGCTAAATTTCTGATGACTATGTTATATACTTTATTATTACTGTGGCTAAATTTCTTTTGATCCAGAGGTACAATATCCAAAGCCAGAGGACATTGCAGAGTATGCAACATCTGTTGGTCTGGCTTACAGTCAGGTGCGAATATGGTTCAAGGAGCGGAGGAGGAAAGAGAGGAGAGAGACGGAAGCTATAGGGGCTCATATGGAAAGGCAACTTGGTGCAAGATCAAATGGGCTTAAATGCAGCAGCAGCCGGTCTTCCTCTTTTAGCCAAGGTCCCATGTACAGTACTGTGGACTTACAGCCTGAGGATGACAGTTCTGTTGATAGGAGTATGAACTTCATAGGAGAGAAACACATACTTCGGTCACAAGTTCTATTTCCTAAGGATTATATCCTGAGGAAAGTCTTCCGCAAGGATGGTCCACCCCTTGGGAGTGAATTTGATCCCCTTCCCCAAAGCGCACATGGCCATCTCAGAGGTATGCTTCCAGTAGCAAATGAAGGTTATCGAATAGTTATTTACATCATAGCCGCAAATTTCTTATGTCCACCAATGGGTCAAACTATGGAAAATACCTAACTTGAAAGCTTAATCAAGCATACTGTTCTGTCAATAACTATGGTCATTGTCTCCTTTTTTTGTTGCATGGGATTGTGAATATGTTTACACATCTTTTGTGCTTGCGCCCATCTCAAAACACTGCAATTTACTTTATCTCTTTAGATAGTGAACTATTTACTTTATATAATGAAATGTTTTACTTTATATAGTGAGGTTTTATTGTTGGCGTGCTATGGTAGTTCAACCTTTTCTTTGTTACTGTTTGCATGTTATGGGAGTTCAACATTTTGTTTGTATTGTGAAATTGTTTCTGAGATAATATTCAGCGGCTCGTGCTTTATTTTTTCTTCACTATTCACTTGTACTACTGGTTGTGGTTGTCGCTTGTGTTCTGGTGCAAAGCCTCTATTAGACTTTTGGGTAAACAAGGAAAGCAAAATGATCTGAATGCACTTTCAAAGCTCATTCAATGCTTACTTCTGGTATACAGTTGATGTTCTTTAATACTAATGCTGCGAACATCTTTTTCATTCTTTGTGTCTGAGTTGCATTTTGTAGATGCGGTTAATATAATACCCTAATGATATTGCGTTCAACTGGTCTAAATGCTCTTATTTTGTAGTTGCAGATACTACAGGCTATCATTCCTACCATAACCAAAGAGTTATGAAGAAGAGAAAGGTATTATAACAATTATTTAGGCTAACCACATGCATTCATTTTCATTTCTAGCACAACTTTTTATTTCCTGTGTTAAGCCTTGTTGAATATGGTTGGTGCCATACCTTTTGTGTTGCCTAATGATGAACCAGTGTCATGTCCTGTGCTGAGGGTCAACCTCATCAAGCATGATGTTTTGTTTGCATTACCAGAGCCCCTATTTTAGGAAAAAGATACTGTCATTCTTATAATTAGAACTACAGGTTCTAAAAATCAAGTGTCAACAGGCCTATTGCTTTGCCTTAGCTTATGGAGCACAACGATTTGTAGAGTTGATCAGTACAATAAGAAATCCTATGTATTTTGTGGGTCAGACAACGACACCACATTTGAACTGGGATAAAGGATATGCAGTCCCTGTTTTGTTCAGTAATTGCTGTAACCGTCTTTCTGCGGGCAGGGCACTATAATCTTCATTTTTTAAATTTTGATCAGATGTAAGATTAGAGCTCCATTGTATTGTCTCATGAAATTCTTGTGTTTCTTTACCTCCAGATGCTGATTTACAAATCATATTAGTGCCTGAGCTGAAAATACTGTCAACTAAACTATTTACACCTCTTTATTTATTGTAATCCATGTTAATTTATTTTCATTTGTCATGCTGAGGCCTCTAATGTTGGGCACCTATTTCTCTTCCCAAAATTGTTCATCTGTAGATCATGGAGTCTACCACCCAGAGATCCAATCTGCCGTGTGAGGACAGTGGTCCTGTGAGGAAGCATGGAACTGGCAAAGGTCTAATGACAGTGTGGCATGCAATGTATTCATGTAATGGCAAAATACAAACAGGCTCTAATTTCATTGATGAAACTGGTTGCTTGAGGACCTTGAGACCATTCGATGATTGTGACAGAATAGAGGATCATGATGATGGAAAGCTGATTCAAGTAAAGTCACTTATTTGATTTGATCTGATACAGCCTATATTATAAGTTGTCCTGTTTTCAAATTCAGAATTTGCCACTCAACAGTTTTTTCTGGTTTTCCTTGTATGCAGAAACAAATTATGGCACGGAAAAAGGTAGATAAAAGGAGCAGGCCTCCACCAAATAAAAGAAAGGTAACTCTGCTTACTTGGCCAAGAAAAAATATGGAGAAAAGGAGCAAACTGCTAGACCAGTAGAGCTTCTAAATGGGGGGCATTTGGAGGAAAAGCCACAAATGTTGAATTTTGACATTTTGATTTTCCGGTCTAGCAGAATGGAACCTAAAGTGCTTTTTATGCTGAACAATAACGGTGATTTCCCCCTATTTTAGGTGCCATGTAGCAGAGTTACTACTCCGAAGGAGCATCCACTAATGGAGTGCCATCTTTCAGTTGATGAATCAGAATCCTCAGAACTACAAACTGAACAGCCGACTTTAGTCGATGATGAGGAGCTTGAGCTCAGTGAATTACAAGCAGGTCCTAACCCATTAAGATGTTCAGCCCATCTTTCTTCAAGTGGGAGACATGGCTGCCCCCTTTGTAAAGGTTGGCAATACCATCCTGTGCCTCTTTGTTCTCATGTTCTGTAATAAATAATTTACTGAAGGATTAGCACTTTTATCTTGCAGATTTGCTTGCCAGGTTTCCTCCACCAAATGTCATGATGAAACAACCATTCTCCACAAGACCTTGGGAGTCATCACCTGTAATGGTGAAAAAGCTTTTCCAGGTTATATGCAATACCTCTTTTTGACTACTAGGTAGCACCATCATCACCATTTTGATGGAATTTTCCTTACATGAAATTTTGAAAAGCACTTTAGGTTCTAATATCTATTCAAGTTTCTCGTGTAACTTCATAGGTAATACCACACTGTCTATAAAAGCAGGCGCCTTATGCTGGTCTGGAGACAAGGTTGACCTAAAAAACTGAAATTGAATCTGTTATGACCGGCATCACATACACGCGCAGGCCGCGCGCGCAAGGAGGAGCCCAAACCGGTCATTAGGGGGCCCTAGGCCATAGCTCTATCTTCAATTAGGGTTATTTCTCTTTTATATCCGTAACAGAGTAGGATTGGAATTGCTTTGTAAGGGGAGGATACATACTCTCCAACTATCAGGGAAATAAGGAAGGAAGGAAAGCAACTATCGTTGCAGGGCTTCCCATCGGACTCTTCCCATCTATTTCCCGTGCGCCCTCTGCCCTAGCTCTCACGGCGCCCTCACGCCGCCAAGGGCTGCAGCCCCGCCGCCAGGGAGGCTCCCACCGCTACCCCCTCAGGAGCCTTCGCCACGCCCTGCGCTCTTCCAGAATCTCTCTGTACTGGAACCAATTCTTGTTCATGAGTCCATCCAATAGCTACATGGATTTATTACATAAGGGGAGTGGGAATATTTTAATACATGTTTTCACACAGATTTGTCATCAATATGTGATTATTTCTTTTAATTTACTTTGAATATTAATGGCCTAGACATGTAGTTAAAAAGGTTGATAGCCTCTGTATGTCCATCCCTACTTATACCTGGCGAACGACTTTCTTTCTTCATTTTCTGTGTGTGTTACTGTCTTGTGTGAATCATAACAAGATCATCTTTCCTGATTTCCTCTGAACTAATTTTTATGTTGATACACATCCACTAATTGGAAAACTTCTTGGCAGGTCATCCGGTTTATCTATACTCATTTTGGTAGTATGGATGTCCATCCCTTTACATTTGATGAGTTTGTGCAAGCATTCCATGACAAGGTGAAAAATTTGACCAAAGTCCTCTGGAATTCGCATTATTCTTGGTATTATTTTCTCATGGTGCAAATGTGACTTCCAGGACTCATTGTTGTTGGGGAAAGTACATGTTGGTCTTCTCAAGCTACTTTTGTTAAACACAGAAAGGGGCAGCGGTGGTGTTTTTGTTCCACGTTCTTCTAAAGACTGCAGATTTTTAAGTTTCCTGAACTTTGTGAGTTTTGAAAATGCTGCTATACACTTCAGTTCATTTTAATTACTTTTTGCTACCTCTAGAGCTACTAGGTTCTGACATCATTTCAATTATGTCACACAGTCCACCAATGAATTTTAAAAGAGCAAAAAACATAATATCGTATTCATGTGATTAGTTTTATTCAGTATGTCCCCTTGTGTAAAGTGATAGTTTGAATATGACGCTGCATCAGAAAGTTAAAGCTCTATGGTCTTAGTGCTGAGAGCTGATCTATTTGTCAAGCCATTTCATCACCATGTAATATTTATTGTTATGCCCCTGTTCTAGTCTTTTCTGGAGTATTGAGATAATGATTTCATGGAAGTTGAAGGGCAACAAGGACCAATAGGGTCTAATAGATTACAGCCTTATGAGGAATCCAGTTCATTATCTAGTAGTACTACGCTACTAGTTTGTAGTGTTCATTGTAATTCATAGTATTGAATAGAAGGTATTGTTAAGTAAGAGCAACACATACTTTTTGATATCAGCATGATCATTTTTATTTTCTAGGACCTGATAAAGCCTTATTATGTTATTCCATAAATTATAGCGTTAAACTTCTGTTTCATTTCAGATATTCGTCCATCTCATAGAATGCAGAGTAGTGTCTGAATTTCACTGAGATACCTGCATATTTTTTATAAATTGGCTTGACTTTCTTTTCTTACAGATGTGATGTAAGTAGTTTATTGGTTGCTTGGGACTACACGATGATACTCTTATTAGAGTTGATTCTTTGATCAGATATATGAGAGAACTGTAAATAGGCCATTGATGCAGAATCATAAAAGCTTTCGGCAGTCAAAAATCATGCAAACATGATAATGTTTTTCCTGTTTGATGAGCTTATCTAAAAAATATAATAGCTGAATGATTTACTATCCACCTGGATAGTTGAATTTGATGAATAAGTCCCTGTACTGTGGTCTTTGTGGGGCTGTGGTAGTTTTTTTTGTTTTTTGACTGCTTTAGGACAGCATCTGCTTTTGCTTTAGGACAGCATCTGCTTTTAGGACAGCATCTACTTTTAGGACAGCATCTGCTTTTAGGACAGCATCTGCTTTTGCTTTAGGACAGCATATTGACCGCTTTAGGACAGCATCTAGGATAGCATCTTAGCATATGCTTGGCTGGTTCTCAGCCTATAAATATGTATCTCCAACCCCTCAGGTTGGCATGGCATTGTGTGAGCAATAAACAAGAAGAAAATTGCCCCATCTCCTAGTGTCATCCTCTCCATGAGAGTTAGGATCTTGCTATCACCAAGAGCAAGAGTCCAGCGACTAACAAGTGGTATCAGAGCCTTAGTATCCTGTAGCCTGAGCATCTCCTGCTCATCTCCTTCTCCGGCCTCGCAGCAGCCCCGGCCGGTAGCAGCAGCAGCTCCGGCTGTCCCCGCTCACTCCTCTCCGGAGACGGACGGCAGCTCGTCAGAAGCAGCCCTCTCTCCACGCAACAGCCCCCCAGTAGCGCGCCATGTCCGCAGGGCAGTCTCAGCGCTCGGTCGCCTCGAGCATGCGGCGTCAGCAGACGGCCGAGCTCGTCGCGGCAGAGCAGCGCGAGCGAGCGGCGGCAGAGACCGCTGCGGCGGCGGAAAGGGCGTCAAGGCTGGCAGCGGCGGAGCTGGCAGCAGCCAGGGCGGAGGCGGAAGCAGCGGCGGCGGCAGATGCAGCGCGTGCGGCAGCAGCAGAGGTCAAGGCTCTGCGCGGCAGCAACAGCAGCTCCGGCTCTGTTGATGGCGGCGCCGACGCGGATCCTCAGCTGCTGGAGAGGGAGGCAGCGCAAGGGCGAGCGGCGCAATGGGTAGCCGCGCACGCCCACGAGCGCGGCGGCAGCCCAGACAGGCGCGGACGCGCCGGCGGCGCTCCTGGAGGAGGCACGCACGGCGGCGGCGTACGGGTCGACGGAGAGCGCGGCCCTCACAGGCAACGTGGCTCTCTCTCCCCGGTACGGTACCGTGGTCACCACGAGTACCAGGCTGTCGTCAGGGACGTCGGCCCCGGCGGCGGGTGGCCTACCCTCACCAAGACCAACTATGTCGAGTGGTCTGCGGTGATGAGGGTAAGGCTCCAGGTGCGGCATATGTGGGATGCAGTCCGGTACGGCGACGTCGACTACGACCAGGATCGACGGGCGCTGGATGCTCTCATCGCTGCAGTCCCGCCCGAGATGCAGTTCTCGCTTACCAGCAAGCGGACTGCCAAAGAGGCTTGGGACGCCATCGCTGCAGCACGCATCGGCAGCGACCGCGCCCGCAAGTCTACACTGCAGGCACTACGCACGGAGTGGGAGAACCTGGCCTTCAAGCCAGGTGAAGACGTTGATGACTTTGCTCTCCGTCTCAACACTCTGTTGCAGAAGTTGGTGCAGTTCGGTGACGACACCTACGGCGAGGAGAGAGCTGTGGAGAAGCTCTTCCGCTGCGTCCCCGAGAAGTACAAGCAGATGGCTCGCTCGATCGGGTCTCTGCTGGACCTCTCCACGATGACCATCGAGGAGGCGTTGGGTCGCCTCAAGGTCGTCGACATCGATGAGCCACAGAGCCTCTCGGGACCCGTCACCATTGGCGGGAAGCTCCTTCTCACTCGGGAGCAGTGGGCTGCCGGCCAAGGTGACAGGAAGAAGGGGGAGCCTTCTTCCACGACAGGCGGCCGCAAGAGTGGCAAGCGCGGCAAGCCGCGCAAAGGCGCCCAGGGCGGCGATGCTGGCAAGCAAAAGCCGGCACGAGACGACTCTTGCCACAACTGCGGCAAGCTTGGTCACTGGGCCAAGGAGTGTCGACAGCCACGACGCGGCCAGGCCCACGTCGCGCAAGCGGAGGAGGAGCAGCCGGTCCTGTTCATTGCTCATGCGAGCATCGAACTACCTCCAGCGGCACCGGCCGCAGTGGCTCTCCTCCACCTTGACGAGCCAAAAGCACACGCCCTCCTCGGCGACAGTTCCGGCAATGACAAGACCAACGGGTGGTGCCTCGACACCGGCGCCACCCACCACATGACCGGGCGGCGGGAGTTCTTCTCCGAGCTCGACTCAGGCGTTCGAGGCACCGTCAAGTTCGGCGATGCCTCCGCCGTGGAGATCAAGGGCGTCGGCTCTGTCGTCTTCGTCGCCAAGACTGGCGAGCACCGGCTGCTCACCGGCGTCTACTACATCCCCGATCTGCGGAACTCCATCATCAGCTTGGGACAGCTGGATGAGAACGGCTCGCGTGTCGAGATCGAGCACGGGGTGCTGCGGATTTGGGATCTTCGACGCCGCCTCCTTGCCAAGGTAACCAGAGGCGCAAATCGACTCTACACTCTTCACGTGCAGGTGGCACAACCCATCTGTCTCGCAGCTCGTCGGGACGACGAGGCGTGGCAGTGGCACGAACGCTTTGGGCACCTTCACTTCGAGGCCCTGAAGCGGCTCAGTGCCACGGAAATGGTGCGAGGCCTGCCGTGCCTTGACCATGTGGAGCAGCTCTGCGACGTCTGCGTGTTGACGAAGCAGAGGCGACTCCCCTTTCCCCAGCAGGCGAGTTTCCGAGCCAAGGAGAGGCTCGAGCTCGTGCACGGGGACTTGTGTGGCCCGGTGACACCGGCCACACCAGGAGGACGACGCTACTTCCTGCTGCTCGTCGACGACCTCTCCCGCTACATGTGGGTGATGGTCCTCGGCAGCAAGGGAGAGGCTGCGGACGCCATCAGGCGCACGCAGGCTGTTGCGGAGGCGGAGTGCGGCCGCAAGCTGCGCGTGCTGCGCACAGACAACGGCGGCGAATTCACGGCGGCTGAATTCGCGTCGTACTGCGCTGATGAGGGCATTCAGCGCCACTACTCCGCGCCGTACAGCCCGCAGCAGAACGGCGTCGTCGAGCGGCGCAACCAGACGGTTGTGGGGATGGCTCGGGCCCTCCTCAAGCAGAGGGGGATGCCGGCTGTCTTCTGGGGAGAGGCGGTGGTGACGGCCGTCTACATCCTCAACCGCTCGCCTACCAAGGCGCTCGACGGCAGGACGCCGTACGAGGCTTGGCATGGGCGCAAGCCGGCGGTCTCCCACTTGCGGGTCTTCGGCTCCCTCGCGTTCGCCAAGGAGCTTGGCCACATCGGCAAGCTCGACGACAGGAGCACTCCGGGAGTGTTCATCGGCTACGCGGAGGGCTCGAAGGCCTACCGCATCCTCGACCCTGACACACAGCGCGTCCGCATCTCGCGTGACGCTGTGTTCGACGAAGGGCGAGGCTGGACGTGGGACAAGGCGGTGAACGACGGTTCGGCCTCGACTCTCAGGGACTTTGTTGTGGACTACGTCCACTTCGAGAGAGCCGGGGGAGCTAGCAGCTCGTCTTCACCGAGCTCGTCCACCTCGACACCTTGCTCGCCATCAGCTCCGGCGAGTGCTCCACCACTTTCGGCACCGGCTACGCCCCACTCTTCACCACCGGCTCACCACTCTCCTGCACCGGCGGCCACATCACCGGAATCGGCCCCAACAGCTTCGGTCCACGACGAGCAGCGCACGGTGGAGTTCGCTACTCCACTGTCTCACGACGAGGATCGCGTCGACGCCTACCACGACGGCGAGACTCTGCGTTACCGTACCGTGGACGACCTCCTCGGCGAGCAGCCAGTCCCTGGACTGGCGCAGCGCGACTTCGAGGCGGAGCTGCACTTGGCATGCGACGACGGCGAGCCCCGCTCCTTCGCTGAGGCGGAGGGAGACGCGGCGTGGCGTGTCGCGATGAAGCAGGAGATGGACGCCGTCGAGCGGAACCGGACGTGGGAGCTGGCGGATCTTCCTGCCGGTCACCACGCGATCACCCTTAAGTGGGTGTTCAAGCTGAAGCGGGATGAAGCCGGCGCCATCGTCAAGCACAAGGCTCGCTTGGTAGCACGAGGCTTCGTGCAGCAGGAGGGGGTCGACTTCGATGACGCCTTCGCACCCGTCGCGCGCATGGAGTCCGTTCGTCTTCTCCTCGCACTTGCAGCCCAGGAGGATTGGCGCGTCCATCACATGGACGTCAAGTCCGCCTTCCTCAACGGCGATTTAAAGGAGGAGGTTTACGTCCGTCAGCCGCCGGGATTCGTCATCCCCGGCAAGGAGGGCAAGGTTCTCCGCCTGCGCAAGGCCCTCTACGGCTTGCGGCAGGCACCACGAGCCTGGAACGCTAAGCTGGACTCCACCCTCAAGCAAATGGGGTTCCAGCAGAGCGCACACGAGGCTGCGGTCTACCGGCGGGGCAAAGGCGGCAATGCTCTGCTGGTAGGCGTCTACGTCGACGACCTGGTGATCACCGGCTCCAAGGAGGCCGAGGTCGAGGCGTTCAAGGCGGAGATGAAGACCGCCTTCCAGATGAGCGACTTGGGGCTCCTCTCCTTCTACCTGGGGATCGAGGTCCACCAGGACAGCTCCGGTATCTCCCTTCGTCAGACCGCCTACGCCAAGCGCACCGTCGAGCTGGGCGGGCTCACCGACTGCAACCCAGCCCACACTCCTATGGAGGAAAGGCTGAAGCTGAGCCGCGACAGCACGGCGGAGGAGGTGGACGCGACGCAGTACCGGCGCATCGTGGGCAGCCTTCGCTACCTCGTCCACACGCGTCCGGATTTGGCGTTCGCCGTCGGCTACGTCAGTCGGTTCATGCAGCGACCGACGACGGAGCATCAGCAGGCCGTAAAGAGGATCCTCCGCTATGTTGCGGGCACCTCCGACTACGGCTTGCACTACCCGAGGTGTCCCGGCGCGGCACACTTCATCGGGTACAGCGACAGCGACCACGCAGGCGACATTGACACCAGCAAGAGCACAAGCGGGATTCTCTTCTTCCTCGGCAAGTGCCTCGTTAGCTGGCAGTCAGTCAAGCAGCAGGTGGTGGCCCTGTCTAGCTGTGAGGCCGAGTACATAGCGGCTTCCACCGCTTCGACTCAGGCGCTCTGGCTCGCTCGACTGCTTGGTGATCTCCTCGGCAGGGACACTGAAGCAGTGGAGCTCAGGGTGGACAGCAAGTCCGCTCTAGCCCTGGCAAAGAACCCCGTTTTTCATGAACGGAGCAAGCACATCCGGGTGAAGTACCATTTCATCCGAGGCTGTTTGGATGAAGGAAGCATCAAGGCAAGCTACATCAACACCACGGATCAGCTTGCGGATCTGCTCACCAAGCCTCTTGGAAGGATCAAGTTCCTTGAGCTCTGCTCCAAGATCAGGATGGTTCGATCCTCCCACAAGACAACGCACAAGACTTAGGGGGAGAATGATGAATAAGTCCCTGTACTGTGGTCTTTGTGGGGCTGTGGTAGTTTTTTTTGTTTTTTGACTGCTTTAGGACAGCATCTGCTTTTGCTTTAGGACAGCATCTGCTTTTAGGACAGCATCTACTTTTAGGACAGCATCTGCTTTTAGGACAGCATCTGCTTTTGCTTTAGGACAGCATATTGACCGCTTTAGGACAGCATCTAGGATAGCATCTTAGCATATGCTTGGCTGGTTCTCAGCCTATAAATATGTATCTCCAACCCCTCAGGTTGGCATGGCATTGTGTGAGCAATAAACAAGAAGAAAATTGCCCCATCTCCTAGTGTCATCCTCTCCATGAGAGTTAGGATCTTGCTATCACCAAGAGCAAGAGTCCAGCGACTAACAGAATTTGTAATATATGGAGTCACTGTTATCCTTGTGAAGATGCATTTTTGTTGAAGTTGTTTCTCTTTCAGGTTAGGGAACAAGAATTCGATGTGAATTTTTGGATCAAATCCCTGAATTCTCTTACTTGGGTTGAAATACTACGACAAGTTCTGGTTGCTTCAGGTTTTGGTTCCAAACATCATATACTGAATCGAGATTTCTTTAACAAGGTACTTATGGGATACCTCATTATTCTAGATTCTTTAAGCATTTGTATGTTGGTGTGCATAACTTTCAGGTACCAGGTACCAATATTTGCATACATGCTGTCACTCTAGATTTCCCTTACTAGTCTACAAGTAATTCAAGCATGTTTAGAACTAATATATATCCTTTTGTTTCCTTCTTACAGGAGAAAAATCAAATGGTGAAATATGGTTTATGTCCTCGTACACTGAAAGGTGAATTGTTTGTACTATTGTCTAAGAAAGGAAGTGGTGGGCTAAAGGTATCAGAACTTGCCAACGCACCAGAGGTATTTACCTTTATAATATTGGAAATAAACTGTTGATATTGATAACAATTAATCTTCTTTATATATTTTTAACTTGAGTATTTCCATAACATTTTGTCGATTGTTCTCTCTTCAGATTGTTGATCTTAGCCTCTCCGACACATCAGAAGTAGAGCAGCTGATCTATTCAACTCTCTCTAGTGACATCACATTATTTGAGAAGATTGCTCCTTCTGCATATCGTCTTCGTGTTGATCCTCGGATTAAAGGAAAGGAAGATCCTAGATCAGATACTGAGGATTCTGGAAGTGTTGATGGTGATGGGGGAGCTAGCAGTAGTGGTGATGAATCTGATGGTTCACAAGAGATGAGCTTTTCTGAGCATGAACATAGATTTGTTAGGAGGAAGCAGAAAAGTGTACACGAAAATCTGAATAAATGTAGTGAAATTGATGAAAGTTATTCTGGAGAACGATGGCTTCTGGGGTTGATGGAAGGCGAGTACTCGGATCTAAGCATTGATGAGAAGTTGGATTGCTTGGTTGCTTTAATGGATGTTGTTTCTGGTGCTGGTTCTGTACCAAGACTTGAGGTAATAATCACTTTCTGTTTTGCTATTTTTCGATTGCAGCATGTCTTCTTTTTTCAAAAGAAGATTGCCTAAACTTTAAATGAGCTCTTTTTTCGAAAGAAGATTGCCGAAACTTGTGCTGAGCTTTCAAAATGATCATCTGATACTTAAAGAGTTACTTTTCTCTTTAATTCTCGCTTATGTTACCGTATTGTGTGAAGTTTGCTAGCTTACCATAGTGCTCTGGCTTTGCAATGTAATGACCGGAATAGTTGGATTGGATGTTCTTAAAAATGATCAGGTTAATGGAGAATTAGGTCTCATTTTGTAGAAGCTTGCTGGCATTATTGTTATAGAGTTTTGTTTTGGATCATCCAAGCCTGTGAACCTTTTATGTAAAGTTGTCTACTGATATTCTTTATTCACTTCATGCCACAACTAAAGCATATATGTTATGTCTTTTTTGGCTTTAGGAATTGAAGAATCGTATATCTAACTATAATATAATTATCTTTCCCCCTTTATAGCTACAGGCATGTTTAGGAGAAATGGATGTATTCATTAGGGAATGCTTGACTGAGGCTACTGTATAACTGTCAGTTGTAGTCTTCAAAGTGAACATGCACATCATGCTCATTTCTTAATTGTCAGGGAACTTAATTTTGTGCAACTCTTCTTTTTACCACCGATCTAATATTGTGTTTTATGTGCGAAGTTCAAACTCAACCTTTAGAAAATGTTTGCTTATCTATTTGTTTGTCCTATTGGAAAATTGCAGAAACTTACTTCATTATTTTCTACCTTCTTTAGGAACCACAAAGAGCCTTGCCTAACATACTGAGAGCGCAGTCACATGCGTCAGGTGGGAAAATAAAAAAATCAACAAGAAACATTTATCAATCTAGTGATGAGTACTTAAATAGACCAGGAAGCTTGTACAGTTTGGATTCTTCTAAGCAAGGCCAGTCAGGAATTCGGGGAAGTCAGGATTACATGACTAATTCTGGAAGGAATAATTCATCTACAGGAGTTGCACACCAACCACAAATTGTTCTCTTAGGATCTGACCGCAGGTATAATAATTATTGGCTCTTCCTTGGCCCTTGTAGGGCAGATGATCCAGGGCATCGTAGGGTCTACTTCGAGTCCTCAGAAGATGGTCACTGGGAGGTGATTGATTCACCACAGGTTGTCCACCTGCTTACTCTGCTTAGATATATAATTTTGCCTGTTATTTATTCACTTGAGATTAACTTCCTTTGATAACTTTACCTTTATTTTTTGCATTTCAGGAATTACTTTCCCTGCTCTCTGTCCTAGATAGCAGAGGTACTAGGGAAGCTCATCTTCTTGCATCAATGAAAAAGAGACAAGCATACCTTTTTGAAGCCATGAAAATTCATTTGGAAGATGGGAATGCACTTGGAATTGCAACATCATCTGATTCATCTCACTCCGAGATAAGTAGTGGAGATGGAGCTTCGCCCATATCAGACATTGACAATACTTCAGTTCCCACAGATCTAGCTGGTAATCTTTTAAATGCATCATCTGCAATATTAATTGAAGTTGGGAGGCGAGGTGATGAGAAGATATTGAAGTGGGAAAGGTTGCAAGCACTAGATAAATGGATCTGGACTTCTTTCTATTCTTCTCTTACTGCTGTTAAGTGTGGCAAGAAATCATTTAAGGAATCACTAGTTCGCTGTGAAAATTGTCATGATTTGTATTGGAGAGATGAAAAACATTGCAGAATATGCCACTCTACTTTTGAGGTTGGTTTTGATCTTGAAGAAAGATATGCTATACATGTGGCAATATGTAGGGAGCCTGAGGATGTGTATGGCATTCCCAATCATAAAGTTCTGCCTTCTCAGCTACAGGCACTTAAAGCAGCGATTCATGCCATTGAGGTGAGTATTAAATAACGCTTGTCCTATGCAGTTTTATTGTCTGTGATCAACTTTGTTAAAAACCACAGTACCTGGTGACACAAAAGTTGTCACTTGTTTGTACAAGTGTCCCCAAAAAGCACACGTATTTCACAACATCTGTCTAGCCAGATTTTTAATTCCTATATTCTGTTCTGATGTAGGCGCACATGCCTGAGGCAGCTTTTGCCGGCTCGTGGATGAAGTCTTCACACAAGCTGTGGGTTAAGCGGCTGCGACGAACATCATCGTTGCCAGAGCTTTTACAGGTCCGCTATATATTTGTTGTTTTTTCTTTTTAGATTATAATACCGAAAATTTTTATTCAGTTTTAGGTAAATTGCTCAATATTTACTGCCTTTTGTTTTTCCATGTTGCTCTTCCCTGCAGGTTCTTGTTGATTTTGTTGGGGCAATGGATGAGGATTGGTTATACAAAAGTTCATCATCTGTAAGCTTTAGTTCATATCTGGATGACATCACTCTATACTTTCAAACGATGCCACAAACAACGTCAGCAGTTGCACTCTGGGTTGTCAAATTGGATGCCCTTGTTGCACCATATTTGGAACGTGCTGATTCTGACAGAGCATTAGCCAAAGATTCCGTACAGACAAGTATGTTTCTTCTTGATAGTAGCTAATGTTTTGGATTCTTCTTATAGTTGCAATTTTGTCTTATTCACTGCAATCAAATGCCTTGAGTGTTTCGTGATTTTCCGTACAAATGTTCCAATTTAGCACTTTTATATTCCAGAGTGCCTTCAATAGTTATGCTTGCACCTTTGCATTATTTCATCAGTATCTAGTAGTTTTATCACTCAGTATTGGCACTTCACAATTGATTCTTGTGTTGATAGAAATTTTCTGACCATCATCATGAAAGAGACTTGATTACATATTCTCTGTATTATGACCATAGGACCTCTGCTGTATTATTGATGTACATGGCACCATGCAGAGGAAATTATAATATTTCCGAACAGTTTGTCAGTTTCAGTACCAGAAACAGCATGATTATTGAAACCTTTTCTGACTATACGCCGTGAGTTGTGACTAAGTTCATTCTAGCTGCTTTTATATAATCTTGATGTTATAGTTGTTTCATATGTTTTGTCATTCGTCAAATAACATTTTGACAGTCATATGATCCAGGAACGCATGCATGCGCAAGATAGCTAGGAAAAAGGAATCGGTAATGGATTGTTTTGTGTGCTATTCCAGCAAGCTCCCAGCTGACACCTTTTCTTTTGCATTGCTTGCAAGTTTTTGCTTGATTGTCGAGCTTTTCTCAAGTCTGGACGAGCATGATGTCTTTCTTGAGGTTGATGACTTTACCTTTGAGACCAAGATCTTGCACTTAGCAGAAGCTATGGCATACATTTCTGTTGGATAGCTGGAGAACATCATTTGTTCCCTCCCAGCGGAGAATTGTGCCCTATGTACAATAGTACAAACAAAACAAAGTTTTTGTTAATAATCATTGCTTCGGCTATGGAAAATTTTCTTTCCTTGGTACTGATCAGTGAAACACTTTAACGGGGACATAAGTCATTTCTGGAGCAGTACTGCAGGCATGAGCTAATTGCGGTCCCATGTAATGACATGAAAGGTTCAAGAACTCCTTTTTGATCAGTTTGCTGCGTAGCTCGTTTGCTTCCAGTAGAGTATGTTTAACAGGGTTGGCGCCACCACTGGGCTACTTGCAATGTAAAGTGGAGTTTTCTTGAAGTTCCACATAGGAACCGGTTATCTTTTTGTACCTGTAAAACGACATGTCCATATTGTTCAAGGACAGTGCTGGGCTTCTTTCTTTTCTTGTATAGTTGTGTACTTGTGTTTGATATCAGATTTTGCTCTTAAAAGATGCCACCTGGCCATTGCTAATGTGCTGCCTACGCAGAGCGTAGAAATATTAGACGATGTTAAAGAGAAAAAAACCATTATTATTGTTTCCTAGGGGCCAGGGATTGTTTCGAAATTCTAAACATTGTTTATTTTCTTTGAGATGCCATGACCGTACGGATGTTTAAAAGAGTGCAAGCTGGCCAAGCCAGCAGCAACAACGGAAGCAGCAGCACTTCGTGGATTCATGGTGAGTTTCTCGTGTAAAAAATGGTTAAGGATACGATCAATCAAGAAATGCTTCGAAGCTCGATACAAATTGAAATGATAATCTGAATTGTCGAAACTGCTTGGAGATTTCATTTTTAGTTTCTAATCAATAGAGGTTTGTGTAAATTCATATGAATCTCATTATTCTATTTCTCTTTCTTTCAAACTATTCTACGGTGGTTTAAGGAGAGAGAATACCTTTACATCAGCTCAATTCACTACATAGAAATTTCTTCTCTTACAATGTACGGTGGCTTAGCTTTGGTTACTTATAGTTCAGGTCTTTACCCTTTCATCTTCAGCACCTCTATTATTCTAATTTATACTAAAGATAAAAAATTTACACATGGAACTCTAACTGAAGAAATATAATTACATATCAGCCCCTAAAAAGACTAGCCCACAACTCAATCTCTCCCCACCTCATCTAGGCATCCACTCTTTCCTCGCTCTATCCTCTCCATCACATGAGTCCCTTCCATGGCTCTATTGAGAAAATTGCCACCGACTATGCACACTATTCCCGTCGATAAAATCTATCGTTGCCCTCATCTCCACCCTCTGCCTTCGCTCGCGGTTGGCGTCTTTGCCCTCTAACCTCACCCTTGCACTCGCTTCCTCCATCCATCTTCGCTACCCTATGCAGACTACCGGCAATCACTGCCCCAGAAGGGTCGCTGACGTCTAGATTCGGTCAGATCTGGTCATCCTCGACCAATTCTGGGTTGCCATCATCGGCGTGCTACCCTCACCTAGCCCTGGTGACTCCGACCTCGCAAGGCCCCACCGACACCAGCATTGCCGTTATATTCCTAAATGTCAAATAGATGGGGCGCTGGCTTCACTATCCGGCCAGCAGCCTTAGCGTTCAACGTTCTTGCGCGGGCCCGGCCGAATTCGATCGGCGTTGCTGAGTAGATGCATGCAGATTCCTCGCTCTCTCTTAGGATGACAGCCTCTCTCCTAGACCACACACATTGCTCCCCAAAGTCAACGCTACGTATGTAGGCTGCACAAAGCCTGTGATCGTTTTGACTTCAGCTTTTAGCTTCCAGCTTATTTTTCACTATTCATAAATTTCGTCTTTTTCTGAACTTTTGGCTTTTTGTTGAGCTTTTTTGCCGGTTCTTTTTTTCCTGTATTTGTTTGTATTATACGTAATGGGCTAACATATATTTTATTTTTTTAAATTTAATTATGCTAAATAAGCCTCTGTCAGCTACAGTGTTTTTTCAGCCAGTTACAGTGTTTTTCAGCCATAAGCCACAAAAAAGCCCAAATGATCACCACCTAACAGTCTGCAAGCCACCACTTTTCTCCCTCTCCACAGTGGACTTGACCTGGCATGGATGCTTGAACCCACCGTGAGCGGAAGGGAATTTTCTAGGGAGGGCCTCACGCATCCGCCGTTGATCCGGTGGGCCCCACCCTTGTCATGGGTTTGGCAATCTTGGAGAACCCTTCTGTGAAGCATCGGTAGTAACCAGCTAGTCCAAGAAAACTCCTGACTTCCGTTATCAACCTCGGTTATTTCCAATCCATTACATCTTTGACTTTGAAGGGATCCACTGAAATTCCTCCAGTTATCACAATGTGTCCAAGGAAGGCTACCTCTTTTATCCAAAATTTATACTTGTTGAATTTGGTATAGAGTTGGTGTTCTCAAGTTTCTCCAAAATTATTCTGAGGTGGTCCTCATGCTCCTTCATATTTCTAGAATAAATGAGAGTATCATCGATGAAGATCTCTACAAATTTGTCTAAAGTATTTCATGAACACTTTGTTCATCATACTCATAAAATAGGTTGGTGCATTGGTTAGACCAAGGAACATGGCGGTGCATTCATAATGGCCATAACAAGTGGAAAAAAGCAGTCTTGGGTATATCCTCTTATCGTATCTTCAACTAGTAATAACTTGACCTTAGATCTATCTTAGAGAAGGCACTTGCTCCCTTCAATTGATCAAAAAGTTTATCTATCCTAGGCAAGGGATACTTGTTCTTGATGGTGGTGTCATTGAGTGCTCTGTAGTCCACACACATTATCATGTTGTTGTCCTTTTTATTGACGAAGAGAACGGGTGCTCCTCATGGTGATGAACTTGGATGAACAAAACCTTTATCTTGTAACTCCTAGATCTGCTTCTTCAATTCAGATAGTTCATTAGTAGGCATATGGTAAGGTCTTTTTGAGATTAGGGTTGTGCTGGGGACTAGGTCAATCATGAACTCGATGACCCTATCCGGTGGCATTCTGGGCAAGTCTTCTAGAAATATAACTGAATATTCCTGAACAATTGGTACTTCTTCTAGACTGTTAAGGTAGTTAAGAGTACACTCTACCTCAAAAGAAACTTCTGGCTTAAAACTCACTCTCACTCCTTGACCATTGGTGAGGGTGATGGATTAGGTGGCACATTATATTTGTCCACGATTCTTTGCCAACCAATTCATGCCAAGAATAACATCTAGACTTTAAGAGTCCAAAACTCTTAGGTTGGCTAGAAATGACATTCCTTCTACTATCAGGTCCACTTTTGGGCATAAGGTCCCTGTCCTCATTTCCATTTAGTGGTGGCTAATGGGCCGTGCCGGGCAAGCACGGCACGGGCCTGGCGGCGGCACGACCCGTTTAGGCACGAAAATAAACGAGCCATGTTGTGCCAGCCCACGGGCTGTAGTCTGAGCCTAGGCAAGGCCCACGACCGTTCCATGCCGGCACAGGCACGGTTACGGCTTAACAGGTCGTGTCAGCTTGGTCGGCTTGTTAAGCCGGGAAAAGAGAAAAAAATTCAAAAAATTGTAGAAAATTATGAAAAAATTGTAGAAAATTACTTACAATTATAGACATTGTTAATCATCAATATAATTATTTTTAATGGCATAATGGGCTTTTATTAACTTGTTAAATTACATGGAAAAAAAGAAAAAATTCAAAAATTGTAGAAAATTAGCTAACTGGCCTATGCTGTGCCGGGCAGACATGGCCCACTATAGGATCAAGGATAACCGATTAGAGGGGGGTGAATAGGAGGTTTTTAAATTTTCTTGCCTCAATTAATTCTTTGCAATTTTAATATGACAAGAGTGTAATGCACTTAAAGCCTACACAATTCTAGTTAAGTTGAGAATCTACAATAGCACTAGCATAAATAATTGATCACAAGGAGTTTAATAAACAAGTGCTAAAAGGAAACAATAGAGAAACAAGTACACTCAATATTTTACCGTGGTGTTCGAAAATTTGCCAGTTCCCCTAATCCACGTTGAGGTTAGCCCAAACAAATTAGACCGGCTCCACAAATTAAGCCTTCCACCTCAATTCACTAATGGTATCTCTTCCCCGCTCCAGGTAGGTGAGCTCCAACCTTCACACACGCCGGGTCTACTCATAAGCTTCTTAAGAAGATCATCGGGCAATCTCCACCAAGTTGTCTAGGTACCGGCAAACATCAAGAGTAAAAGATCTCAAGCTTCACTTGACCACAATTAAGCGCCAAAGGATCAATCTATTGGATGCAATACATTTTTTAGCTCAACCACCTCAAATGAATGCACAAGGAGTAAATGAGGTGTGGAATGAATGCTCAATGCTCAAATATGTTCAGTAGTGCCTATTCTATCTGTCCTAGAACAGGAGTATGGGTATTTATATCCTTACCAAACAAATCTAGCCGTTAGAGAGAAATTCCAGAAAAGTTCAAGGTGAGCGGAAGTACCGCATGTCAAGGGCCGGTACTTCCGCTCCTGTTCTGATGCGATAGTAATGGCTATGTCAGAGCTTCTGAACTACCTGTTGGTTCGTCAGAGTGGAAGTACCGCCATTGTAAACCCGATACTTCCATTAACCGATAGTTTTGCAAAATCGGCGTGGTACTTCTGTTTGAACCGAGGCCGAGAGGTGGTGCTCTCTGGAAAAAAAAGGTTCCGTCCAACTTTTTGGAGTTTCCGTGCTCCGGAAGTACCGTTTAAGGGTGCGGAACTACCGTTTCTCCGGTAGTTCCGACGTTGAAACTCTGGTACTTCTGTTTTTCGTAAACTCGGAATCGTCCCGAGGGTGCTCTCTGGAAAAAAAAGGTTTCGCTCAGTTTATCGGAGTTTTCGAGCTCTGGAAGTACCGTTCATGGATGCGGAACTCCCACGCCATGGTAGTTCCGCCGTTGAAACTGTGATACTTTCGTTTTTCTAGACAGAGCATTGATTTGGCCATAAATTTAATTTTCTAATGAATGCATGATCCTAAATTGATCCAAATGGCACAAAAGAATTGCTATCAAGCTACTTGCCAAAATTTCTCTTTATGGTACGACATCTAGCCTATAATCCGGTCTTTCATCCTTTCTCCTAATATCGGTAAAAGTAAAAGAGGGTCCTATTCTAATTGTACTTTTGCCTTGAGCCACTTTGATCTTTAGCATGCGTCTTGTCATCGCTTTAGGGATTTAGCCTTTCAAGCACTTCAATAAACATGTTAGTGCCATATTCTTATAAGTTCATTAATTACCAAAACCATTTTTAGGGGTCTAGATGCTTTCATCCACGACTGTAAACGGGCCGTGCCGTGTCGGCCCGGCGTGCCGCCGGCTCAGCCCAGGCACGACACGGTCCATCGGGCTGTGCCGGCACAACCCATTAGCTAAACATGTTGTTCTATGCCTGGGTCGGGCCAACAGTAGCGGGTCGGAGGCCGGCATGATTAAGCCTGGCCCAGTGGCCATCTCTATTTCCATTGGCTCTGTTGCTGCTGCTTCCATTGCTCCTGGTGTTCACCATATGCTTGATGCTTCCACAAATTAGGAAAGAGAGGAAAGAGACTAAGAGGGGTTTTGTGTCCATCCCACAAGAAAACCACAAGGAAACTTTCAACAAAAAGCCAACTTAGTAGAAGGCAATTTTATTAATAATATGACCTTGTGATTGTTGACAAAGGAATAACAGCTTATGGTTAATATTTTATTATTGACCTAAGGTCCTAAACTTAGGAGTTTCCCTATGGGACCAGCTAAGGTACTTCTTCTTGTCCCTGGTGTTGTGCTTCTTTGGTGGTGGCTCGAAGTTGGCACCCTAAATTGAAGAGCTGTCATCGCCAGTGCGTAGCAGCTCTAACTCTTCCTCTATCGCATAGAATTGTGGTAGGTGAAGTTCAGCTCGTCCATGGTAGACTGGTAGGCGTAGTCCAAGGCCTGGGTTAGTTCCACCTAATGAACTAACTTAGGGCATCTTTGTCCTGAGTGGATGGGAAGAAGCTATTAGAGTTGGCAAGGTACTTATTTGGGTAGTACCTAAAGGCAGTGTTCCTTAGCTCCACTTTGTAGATGTCTCTTAGTTGACGGATGGCCTCCCGAGCAGCATCTTGGATTCCCATGAAGAAGGAATCTTGCGTGAGTAGGCATTGTAGGTGTGGAAGGCGGTGTCGTCCTCTGGGTTGACGAAGATCAGCACCTCTCCTCTCTAGCGTTCTTGATCTCCGTATGCCTTTAGATACCCTTAGTAGATGGGGCGCGCTTTGAACCTCAACTGCTGCAACAGCTTCCATAACCGTTGGCCAAGTTTCTAGCGTAAACTCCATAGGAAATGGCGGCAGTGGTTTCGGCCATCTAAAATATTTGAGAAGGAAAGGAATTAGGAAACACTTTTTTTAATAAAGGAGAATGGTTAAGTAAAGGAATGAGTAAGATAAGTTTTACAAGATTTTTCTTAAAAATAAGATTTTCTATTAAAATAAGTCCTTATGGTGCATCTTTTCTATTCTATCTATAGTCACGTCCGAAAGTCGTCATAGCTCTGAAACCATCCTTGCCGAACCCGAAAATAACATCTTCAGATTCTCTATGTAAACCACATTAGTCCAGAAATAGCTAGTATACATAGTGATAATAAAGATACATATCATCCATAATGATATTTATTAATTAACCAAATATAGGCCTTATGGCCAAAAATTACATCAATGGGTCATAGGCCAAAATTAAATATAAGCAGCAGAAGATAAAATCAAAATGGAAGAAGTCCATTCAATTTGCCCACAAGCAAACAAAAGAAGCATGTTCGTAGCATAGGCATGAGGAGACACAAAGTCTTGTCGTCTTTAAGGGGGAATATGTGATCTTTATTTATCATTAGGATGAAAGGGTGTTGTACTTTTTTCCTTAATTGAGTTTTGTTCTACAGGGTTTTCTCAATTGAAGATTTTTAATGAGATAGCATGTGCAATGGCAAGAATATGAGTTATGTACTCTTTTCTTCTTATCATTTTCCCCATTGGTTTTTCAGAAAGAGTTTTTAATGAGGCATACGCAAACATGTTTGGCAAAGTATCCAATAGGGAGTGTTGATAGAAAATCTATGTGTGGACACTTTACCAAAACTGACCCATTAGGGGCTTCAACCCACAAAGCTCTATTAGCATAGTTTAGTCCCGTATTATTTATTGAATCATGAAGAGGGAGGGGGTTTCCCCTATATAAGGGGAGGGTATGGATTCTTATTGTAGACACCACGTCTACAACTAAAACATCAATAAAGAAAGATTGTCAAGACTACATCTTGTATTCTTGTTTATCTACTTTTCGTTCGTGTGTGACTGATATTTGCCAAAGTGCTGTAATTTTGTTCCTACAAAACAGCATGTATAAACAGCATGTAATTTACGTTCGTAGGACAGATATCTCACTATAAATACATCGAAATTTCTGTTGTAATGTGCTGTAATTTTGTTCCTACAGAAAAACATGCAGGCTTGCTGTGCGCCTAACTGGGATGTAAAACCGTAAATTGTAACATGCGAGTGAATCACACGACATGCATATATGAATGATATGTAAATATGCAGTCAAAACAAGAGGGTGATACTGAATTACAGACAACCAAAGTGTCAAATTTCTCAATGCCTTCTACATTCTTCACGTAGCCACAAGTCAACATGAAGAATTCAAGTGAATAAGTTCTTCAGCTTATAAGTATTTGTTCAGTTGGAGCTAGCTCATACCACGGGAACAGCAAGCAGAAGTAGCAAGATTCAGAATGGAAGAACATAAACACCAAGTGCATCAACATATTGCCCTGCGCGCCCAAAGAAACCAACAATACTGCTATTACTCTGCATTGTGGTCTGGAATGGACTTCCTTGTCCTTTTCCAAAAGGCCCATAGCTGCCAACATTAGTGACTAACGTAAGTGAGGTCAGAACGTTGGACCATGCACCAAATGAACCGAATGTTCCTGAAACTTGAGTCACTAACTCTGTAGGACCGAGCTGAATCTGCAAGTAAACAAAACAAAAAATCAAGCTGACTGCATAGTTGAGGAGACAATCAATAGCATGGGTATAACCGAATAAATAGAAAAACTTTCATGCTTTCTTGAAAACATTTGGCTAAGTTCCACTCACCGTACGGGCGCTCCCACCGTGTACTCTGCCCCATGGGCCTGCAGTGTGCTGCTGACCGTCTCTGTCCTTGTAAGAAAATGCAATCGAATCGACAACTGAGCCGCTGCGAATTGTTACGCTTTCCAGACGCTGCGGTGCGACCTTGATGTCACAAGCCCTACCGCCATCTCCACCCCATGGTCCAATCTTGGCAGGCCAATTCTACATGCAAGCAATGGAGACACTGGGCATGAGAGCCACTACATAGATAGTTGAATAGAATTCATTGGATTGGATTATGTCTAATGGTTCGATATTAATGTGAGGGTATTGTTAAATTAAACATCATATATTGGAAGATCACGGCAAAGTTGGCAAGGCACCAATCATCCGATTTTAATTGCAAAGAAAATTCAATGAAGGTTTCCGACAAAAAAAAACAGAAATTAATTAAGAATATATGAAAAGAAAAGAAATATAAAAGTTGCGGGTATTAACTCAATGTCACTTGGGTGGATGAATTAATACCTCCTCCTTTTCGTTTGCTTTCCCAGGAACTAGTTCTTCTTCACTTTTTACCATGTCTTCTTCAAAACATCTGCTCATATGAAGGCTGGGGGGATTCAAGTTGGCTATATTCCTAATAACAGTCTCCACAGCTTCCACCTCCCAAACCCGGGCACCACCACAGTCAATGTCAATGCGGACATACTTAATGGAAGGGAGGTTCTCCAAGCCGAAGTCGAAATCACCATATAAATCTTTTGTCTCCCGCACTCCAAAATCAAGCCGGAGCCTTTGAAGCCTTTGCAAAACTCCTTTTGCAAACATCAGCCCAGCTGCTTTACTTTCAAACGCGAATTCTGTTAGACATTGGAATGTATGGTCACTGCCAATGACAAGCTTTTCTTTTGGGAAATCTATCACTAGTTCAAGAACACAAAGTGCAGGTAAACCCCCAAGGATTTGAAGATCCTCCTGTTGTAGTATCTTGACTCTGATGGACAAGTCCCGGACAGAGTAATTAATCCACCTAGGCAAAACAGAGAATGGGCTATCCCACGCCAAAAAGTTCCGCAGATGTGGAGGGGTCCAACCTTCTGACATGAAATCCAGGCACACATCAGGAGCAAAAATTGACAGAGTTTGGAGTTTGTGGAGATTGCATAGGGACTCGACAAATGGTTTCTCGTAGCTCTTGTCCCATGCATTGGCCC
Organism: Dendrocalamus latiflorus; assembly: GCA_017311315.1. Taxonomy (NCBI): domain Eukaryota; kingdom Viridiplantae; phylum Streptophyta; class Magnoliopsida; order Poales; family Poaceae; genus Dendrocalamus; species Dendrocalamus latiflorus. The sequence goes on from CM029645.1 coordinate 2,518,475, forward strand.
TAATTTCAAGCAACCTTAGTTCAGTCAGAGTGCATAACTCTTTCACAAAGTTTGGAGACTCACAGATATCAACTTTTGACAGCTCTTCTAGAGATTTCATATTTCCTATTCCTGCCGGCACTTTAGTGCCTATGGAGACATATAAACGCACCAGCTCTCTTAGCTGGAGAACAGTTGATGGCAATTCCTTTATTTTAGTTTCCCTCAAGTCCAGTGTCTGCAAACATTGTAGATTCCCAATTTCTTTCGGGAGCTCAGTAATATATGTGGAATATAGTCCCAGATACCTCAGATGCAGCAAATTGCCAAGATCCTTCAAATTTTGACAATCCAAATGTTGGCAATCTTCTAGATCCAATACACGTAGAACTTGGAAGCTCAAAAGTGATGGCATAGAATTAATAGCACACCTCAAAACCAAAAGTAACCTCACATGGGATAAGTTCATGGTTTTCTCTAGCATGGTATTGTTGTTTTGGATTGATAATCGGCGAATATTATTTCCTAGAGAGAAAGGCTGCTGACCTTGTAGTATGGTAACAAAATTTTCTTCGGCTGACAAAGAAGTGATGAGGTCAAGTACCATATCATGTACACGACAAGCCTTTGCACTACCGTAAGAGTCAAGATCAACAGGTTGAATCATATTTCGGTTTATCAGCTCATTAAAGTAATTCTCTCCTAGCTCATGTAAGTTTCCCCCTTGCTTTTCATGAATAAAACCTTCTGCTATCCATCTCCATATCAACCGATCTCTATTAATTATATGATCTTCTAGAAATATGCTTAGATATAACAAACAAGTCTTTAGCTGAGAAGGTAGATCACAATAACTAAGAGATAATATCCCTCGCATGTTCTCCACACCAGGAGCATTTTCATGTCCAGAACCAATAGAATCATGCACACTGTACCATTGATCGCTTGTTTTTGTTGGTTTGCTAGCCAACAGACTAGCAATAGTTATGATAGCTAATGGCAACCCACCACATTTTTTCAGAATTTTCTCAGAAACTTCTTTCAATTCATGAGGACCTTCATCTTCGCAATGAAATATTCTTTTGTAGAATAATTTTTTCGAGTCATCGTGAGAAAGAGGTGCTAGGTCATACACCCTACCATTGACATCGGAGCAACATGATTCAGCAACACCAACCTTGCGAGTTGTGGTAATTATTCTACTGCCGCAATTGCTCTCGATCAAAGCAACCTTGAGAATTGTCCAAACATTTTGGTCCCATATGTCATCAATTATGATTAAGTACCTATGGTTTTACAAATTAAGTAGAAGAATAAGTTATTGCAGATAACTTGCTACAGTAAAGTCAGAAGGAGTGTAGTACAAAATAAATTCACGTCACAAGGACTTTTTGTTATCAATCGTTGACAAAGTGCATGTCCCCGAAACATCTCAACCATTCGTTACGGGTAACATATCAGGCGCAACCTCTCCTTAGAATGTAATCTTGCAACTCGGTCGGCAATACATCAACATGAAAATTTCAAAAAAATTTCTACAAGTACTTCTCAATTTATGCTACTTATGTACAAAATTTTCAAGTTCAATTTTGTTCTGTGTCTAGAGTAACAAAATTAAGTAAATTCTGACAATAGATAAACGAAAAGGAAAAGAAAAAAATGATAAATGTTACATAACATAACATTAATAGCAAGTACCCCTCTTGAAAAAAAAAATGCACGCACCTCTTGTCCTTAAGGAATTGTCGGATTTTGTCCACAAGTTCCTTGACATCCCAATCTTCACTGTAATTGCCGTAGTCTTCTCCGCTAACTTGACGCATTATGCTGCAGAATATCTTCTTTATATCAGGTGTAAGGGACACCGCGGCAAAAGCCCGGCACTCAAACTGCCCTTCAAGCAACGATACACCGTATTGGCAAGGGTTGTCTTGCCCAAGCCGCCGACTCCGACGACGGAGACCACCCTCCGTCGCTGCTTTGATGTGTCCTCCCCCTCGTTCAGCAACTGGATTATATCCTCTGTTGGCCTTTCGATGCCAACAAGCTTCGAGACATCCTCGTATAGAGCCGGTAGACGAGGATCAACAGTCGTCGTAGCGCTAGCCTTGGCGATATCCTTGTCAAGCTTGTACCTCTTACGTCGTTGGCTGGCCTCCTCCACTTCGTTTTTGATGCGGCGGATCCCGGCGGCGATCTGGCGGCGAGTCCTCGCCGTCGTCCACAAGCTCCTCACCCGATCCATAAACCCCTTGATCAAGCCGAGTGGCTCGGTGGGCTCTTGGATAGCCGGAGCCCTAACACGCACCATGAAGGTCTCTTTTAATAATGTTGTAGGACTTGTGTGTTTGCTTTTCTTTGAAGGCACAAGACGAAGACTTCACATGGCTCTCCGGATCAAACACTACTTATTCATCTGTGTCTGCATCGTGCCGAATCTTCCAATTTTGAGGAACCCAACAGACTTGCATTGGTCGAAATATATAGATTCGTCAATCTGTCATATCAGTACACGTTTGCTGTCCGGGAGAAAGTAATCAACCATTAAGAGCGTCACTATACCACATCATCAGAGCAATTATAACCATTCAATTTGATTGGTTTTGTTTATATAAGCTGCTGCTAATGGCTTTTAACTAAAAATAATTTGATTGGTTTTTGTAGGACCGAAATGGCGACAGGGGGTGAATGTCGTAAATTAAAAATATCCCCTAACAAGTATCGACAAAAAATCAACTAGGCTTAACAGGAGATCAAGAATGGGAAGAGAGCAATTTTCAGCAAAAGAGAATACTTGCTGGCCGAAAGGAGTTACTACAGCCTGCTGCCGGTCTAACAAGTAGCAATAAGGCTGCCTAACTGCAAAGAAAAAGAAGCTTAACAAAGCTGGCCGAATGAACCTGCACTCTCAACAAACAACCACACTGCAGACCCAAAAAGAAAAGCTCTGTTCGGCTGCAGCAAAGATGAATGGATAAGGCTGGATTACTTCTTTGCCTCCAAAAGAGAAAAAGGAGAGAAGCATCCGAGTACTATTTCATTTGGAGCATTCGGCCAAACATATATATATATATATATATATATATATATATATATATATATATATATATATATATATATATATATATATATATATATATAATCACTTCGGCTATCAAAGAGAAAACTCAAAAGTCTCATTGTTGCTTACTGCCATTAGTGAGAAATCAATGCGGCCAAAAATACTAAAGTGAACAGGGAACAACACCTTGGCCGAACACTTGTCTTAGCTACCAACAGCATGTACTTAGATCATTAAATGCCGAACAACCAGACAAAAGCACACTTCGGTAGGGAATAACAAGAAGGGATAAGATTGCCTTAAAAACTAAAATAGCAGACTTAAGAAGGCAAGCAGCTTGCTAACCAAAAACGCACAGGAAGAGAATCAAACAAGATAGAACGCAAAATAGAGACAGAAAGATATGAATGCTTGATAATCAAGAGTTTACATCGCTCAAGCTCTCTAAATCAAACTACGTCCCCATACGCCTGGAGAGCATAGAGAGCAGCTCACACCTCCTTTGTTTCTCTCTTTCTCAAATTTCATACATGGAGAGAACCAAATAAAACCCTAACTCTTCCACCCACTCTCTTAAATTTCAGCACACTATCTCCATCTCTATTTATAGCCTCCACTAATGGGTTCACCAAGTGTTTTACCCATTTAGCTTTTGCGCTTTACCCACAATCCACTTCCTTTAGTGCAGCTTTGCGTTTTTACCGAAACGCCCCTCGCGCACCTTACAGGAAGCTTCCTCATTCCTTGCCCTGCAAGCCATGCAGTTTCGCCGTCTTCGGCACACCTCGACCGTTCTTACCTCAGCGGCACCTGCGCCTAGTCCGGTCCACCGTGCCTCGCCACGACTCCACCTCGAGTCCACGTCGTCTTCGACACATCCTGACTGTTCTGACCTCAGCGCCACCTGCGCCTAGTCCAGTCCTCCGCGTCTCGCCACGACTCCACTCGATGTCCTGCAGTCACATAGACAAGAAATACGTCAAATAGCACCGCTCGACACATGAAAGCATAAATAGCATTATACTTACCCATGAAGAAGTCCAAACCTGTCGAAACATTAGAATATGCATCCTAAACCCATACGACCAAGTTTGACCAAGTCCGACCGAGCCCGTTGCACCATGCAACGCCACGGTTCGAACCACCCCAAACCAAACTCGACTTTCCTAAACCGATGTCAATTACTCATCATACACACGGGATGACCTCCACATGGTCTCTCAGTTTTGTTTATATAAGCTGCTGCTAATGGCTTTTAACTAAAAATAAATAATAGTAGCAGAAAGAAGTGACTTTTAGAAAGAAAGGGTGAGTGGTGAGGGAGTGATGCGTGCACGAGACATGAGCGAAAGGAGGGGTTGCACTTTGTAAATATCCATGAGTATATAAACTTTATCCTCTACTAAAATAGATAAAAGATTTGTCTCAATCATGTTCTTACTTGGCTTCTCTTGTTATCGAGTTAGATTTGTGATTTTGGGTCTATGGGAGTTCTAGCCCAATCTCTTGTTTGGATTATCTTATTAGCATATGTGAGAATAGATTTGAAAGATCTCATGTCTTAGTCCGCATGAGCGAGAAGTAATTTGAGAATTAGGGTTATTGTTCTTGTGGGCTAGATTTAATTATACCTAATTTGGTAAACTTGAGACCAAAAACCTTGTGATTCTTGATTAGTTTAGTTCTTATTGCCTTAAACAAGTCTCATGCAAAACTTGAAAGTGTTTGAATAATGTTTGAATAGATTTTTGACATTTGAGTTTTTATCCCCAGATGTTTCATATCTAAGATCAAAGGACCAGTCAGACCGGTTTGCTAGTCTGAACGGCCTTAGGCCGGTGGTCAGATCGTCCCATCAACAACAGTCTGACGGTTTTGTATAGGAGGCAATTGATTTTGTTGGTTTTTATTGCTAGTTTTGTTTTGCCTCATTGTGTTTGCGTGATATGAACTTAGTGATTATTATAGTCACTTGAGTGAAGATTTTAAATACCTTTGAAGAGAAAATTTCATAAATTATTTGTAGGATCGTCGATGACAATCAGAGGGTGGTAAATGATTGCAATGTCTAGCGAAAGTTTTTTCTCAAATTTTTTGTCTTCTAATCGATTAATAAAAAAACAAAAACAGAAAATAAAACAAGACAAAAAGAGACAGTAAAAAAATTATATGATAAGATACACGCATGAGAAGCAAACAGCTATCACCCTTTTGTTTTCACCCGAGATAAAAAAAACTTAATTAATTATCCCTAAATTGCTTTGCTTGGCCCGAGAGAATCAATGCTCATGACACAACTCCCTACAACTATGCAAATCTAATATCAAAACTTAATTAGCATTTACCTCTAATTACCTTACACTAATCTCTTTTTCCTCTCTCCTCATACATAAAAGTCACGGCATGCATTAGTTTAGGTGACGTATGAATTGATAGCTATGTATGTATGCTCCGAGGGCATCTCCAATGGTTTGAGTCAGCTATCTATATGCATGTACACATCAGCATACATCCTATGTGGAGGAAAGAGAGTATGCAAAAAAAATCGAGCCAGCTCTTCCTTAAGCACTAGTCTATAACGCTAAACGAGGCAGCCTTAATAAATTCTGTGTGTGCATGTAAGCATCAAATAGCTATCCTTATAGATAGTTCTTTAGAATACTAGCTTTAGGCCCCGTTTGGCACAGCTCAGCTTCACTAGTGAAGCTGTTTTTTTTAGATTCAGCTTCACGAGCAGCTTCACCGGTGAAGCTAAAGCTGTTTTAGAAAACTGTTTGGCAAAACAGCTTCACCAACAGCTTCATGCATGACTGAGAGATGTCAATTGTCCAAGATGCCCATGTCTACTTGACTTGTTCTAACATTTGGAGTTGTATATTTGTATATGGTCATATGAATTAAAAAATAATATATTTGAATGAGTATGAATTAAAAAATTAAAATAAAAAAAATAAAAAATTTAAAATACGTGAACGGGAGAGAGCGGTGCGTACGCGAAAGAAAAAAGTGAACGGGATTTTTGTGAACTGAGCGGTGCGTACGTCTGAGGGAGAGAGTGGCAAATACGTGTAAATTTTTGTGAACTAGAGGGGCATTCGCTTCCTTGGAATATGGGCCTGAGGGAGAGAGCTGTGAAAAGCTACTTTTTTCAGCTTCACCTCTCCCTATTCCTTTGTGAGAGCACAAAAAAGGAGCTTCATGGGTGAAGCTATTTGCAAAAAGGGTGTTTGGCAAAAAACAGCTCACAACAGCTCATGAAGCTGTTGGTGAAGCTGTGCCAAACAGGGCCTTAGTGTGTACTATATAGATGATGTGGAAGTCTTATAGTTAGTTGCTAGCTATAACCATTGGAGATGCCCTCATAGATATAGACCTTGCTTTATTTCTTGATTTGACACGTTGCCTGCTACTGTGTTGTTGTATCTCAATGACCATGCATGTGACGACCAAAACGTAGAGAGGGACTGCTGCTCTGCTTGCTCTCCTTTGGATTGCTGTGTGCGTGATGCACTGGCGTGGACGAACCGATCTCGACGACGAGCCAATCTGCTGTGGTTTCTTTCTACGCGCAAGATGGGGTCGGAAGAAATCGAGATGACAAGACGTCACGAAGAAAACTGCGCCGCCGGAGTTTCTTCGAAAAGATCTTTTATTTCAGAATCACGGTAGCTATAAAGTGTCCTTTTGATACCCCCTAAACCTTAACACTAAATTAGTCTCTTCCAAAAACTACGGGGTTAGCCCTTAACCCCATCTCTACTTACAGGTACAAGACGAAGACTTCACATGGGTCTTCGGATCAAACACTTATTCATCTGTATCTGCATCGTGCCAAATATTTCAATTTTGATGAATCCAACTGTACCTTGCATTGGTCGAAATACAATATAGATTCGTCAATCTGTCATATCATAGTTGAGTACATGTTTGCTGTCCGGGAGAAATTAATCTACCATTAGAGCGTCACTATACCACATCGTCAGAGTAATCATAGCCATTCAATTTGATTAAGGATAGATCATGACCATCGTATTTTACTTAACAGTCTCCTACCGTAGAAGAATTTAATTTAATGCTACAGTCTTTCAGTCTTGGTTCAAATGGCTTATGTCTTAGGAAATTCCTGCAACGACATGTAGGGTAAACCACTACAAAAAGACTAATACTAGACATCATATCACAGACGGTTACCCAAAACCGTCTATATTAAATACAATCACAGATGTTTTTAGTTTTAGAAACCATCTGTGCTGCTATCAGTGCTAAAAACCATCTGTGAAGAGATAATATCACAGATAGTTCTCATGGATGGTTATTAATAAGAATCGTCTGTGATATTACGAAATATCACAGACATATTTTTCTTTGAACCGTCTGTGATACTATATAGACGGTTTGTATTCAAAATCGTCTGTAATAATTTTACTATATTAATTGCGCGATGACTCGTCAACCATCTGTCTTAAATTCCAGATCTAGACTACTGCTTTGAGCTAGAGGCGGGCATTCTTCTCCCGACATCCACTCTTGTACGTAATTTTCATCACTTGATGTGGACACTTCATATTTATCTTAAATTCTCGTCCATATATCATGAGCATTATCGAGATTGCATATTGTGTTGAACACTTCTACACTCAAAGCACTAAATAAAGCGTTAGTTGCTTGAGCGTCGAGATGTGAGCATTTCTCATCCTCAATTGTTGGAGCAAGAGGATCCTTAGGAGGAGAAAAGCACACATCTACAATCCGCCATATTTTTGGGCTCATGGCCTTAAAATAACATATCATGCAGATTTTCTAATTTGCATAATTTATGCTATTACATAGAGGTGGTTCATCTAGGTACACAAACTCACTAGTCGTCATCCTTATACTCTCTAGGCGGTTAAGCCAGGGGCGGAGCTACAGGGTGGTCCCTGTGGGCCGCGGACCACCCTGCGCTCGGTCCAACCAAAGCCCAAAGTCCTGAGTCCGCACCTGAGTTCGCGTGAGACCGAGAGTTCGCGTGGCGTGGCCGCGTATTCGCGTCAGACTGCGCCCGACGCCCATTCGTATTCTTCTCCGTGCGGCCGTGCGGTGCAGCCGTGGGGACGGGCGACGCTGCGACGGCGAGCGCGGGCGCGGCCATCGAGCATCGGCGTGGCCACTCCATGAGGAATTGAGGACCACGACGGCAAACGCTGAGCAGTGAGCAGCAGCCTGCAGCCAGCAGGTACGTATATCAAATTTGCTTGGCGTGGTGTTGAAATCTTCGGATCGGATTTTTTAGTTGGAGATCATTCAATCACAATGATCGAATTTGATTTATTTGGCATCAGACAAGAAGAACATTAATCTGAATAGAAGAAACATGGGAAGATTCAAGCGTTTCATACTTTCATATATGAGGTGGAATTAAAGGACTTATACTGATCAAAATCCTAGGATGAAGACTCAATTGCTAAGCCTAAGCCAAAGACTCAATTATATGTTTTTTTGCAGTATTAGATTATTGGCTTGGTAAATTGAAACTTTATATAATTCTCTTGCAGATTTGTTAAAACATGAAGAGGAGTGGTGATATTGCCTCTCTTTTTCAGAAATATGCATCAAAGAAGAAGGCTTCTTCTCCATCTCCTTCCGTGGCTGCAGCTGTTCCAGAAGAGCAAATTGAAGAACAAGAAGGTGGATCGGATCAAGATAGAGTGATTGAAGAAAATGTGACTCCAACTCCAATGCCTTCAAGTCCACCTCCAGTCGCTGAAAAAGAACCGGTTTATGATATCAGTCGGCTTCCACTTGATCCTGGGGAGAGGCAATCCATTGCAAATTATCCCGTCAATGATCAAGATGCAGTTCGACGATCATATATTATTAAAGGCCCATTCCAACCTTATGCACATGAATTTGAAAGTAGAAAAATCGGAAATAGGGATAGGCAATTCAATCCTATATGGTTTTATAAATATCCTTGGATTGAATATAGTATCAAGAAGGAAGCTGCATTTTGCTTTGTGTGCTACTTATTTGCAAAGGAGAAAACTAAGAAATCTGCATTTGTTGAAGGTGGTTGGAGAAATTGGAATAGAAATGATGCACTTGATTTACATGTGGGTGGTGTAACAAGTGCTCACAACGCAGCTTAAGAAAGATACAACTTATTTATGACTCCCCATGGCCAGCAATTGATGACTCCCCATGGAGTAGTGACGTACTGTTCTTCAACTACTATGGGTATGTAATATTTCAATTCTATGTTAAAAAAACTATATTCGTCTATTTTATGAAGTTTGTATGTCCTTTTTACGTTAATTGCATTTCGTAATTCATATACTTGTGTACCGACATGTTAAATTTATAGTGGTTAAATAAATTTTAGACAATGGACCATTGTAGCTACAAATCCTGGCTACGCCACTGGGTTAAGCCTAATACACGAGAAACCAAGCTCTGATACCACTTGTAAGATCGAGGAGGCCGACTAGAGGGGGTGAATAGGCGGTCTAAAAATTCTCTACAAGTTAATATTAACAATTCAAGATCTTTTCTATTTGCCTAAACCAAGTATACAATGCGGAAGCTAAATTCAAGTTGGTTTAGTACAAATAGCGCCTAAGTCAAACAAGTTCGCCTAAGTGCACTAATAATTCTATACTAGGTCAAGGTTTGCAATCCTAGGTTTACAAGCAATCAAATTAAATCTATGAATGTAAATTGGTTGAAAGCAAATTGAGCACAAGAGAGCAAACCACAAATGACACAATCTCATTTTACCGTGGTGTTCGGAGACTTGCCGGTCTCCCCTAGTCCACGTTGAGGTTAGCCTAAACGAATTGGACCGGCTCCACGAATTAAGCCTTCCACCTCAAATCACTAGTGATAGCTCTTTCCCGCTCCGGGTAGGTGAGTTTCGACCATCACAAATTCGCCGGGTCTTCTCACAATCTCCGTTGAGAAGATCACCGCGCACGACGCTTCCCACGCAGTCTAGGAGTCGGTAAACTCTAAGAGTAATAAACCAAGTCACTTACTTGACTCTCACCACGTGCAACGAATGCACAAGCTCAATCCGGACATGAAGTCCTCCTCTAGATGCAACACATGCACTCTAAATCACCTATCCTCTCTCATAAAGTGCAACACATGCACAATTGAGTGGAAAGCCTCACTCTACCTTAAGAACACAGAAATAAATGAAGCAACAACCTCTCCAACCAGCCACAAGGGGGTATTTATACCCCACACAAGAAAAAACTAGCCGTTGGAGCCAAATTTCTGAAAAATCAGGGAAATCGAAAGTTCCGCCGTTATAAAACCGGAACTACCGCTCTCCTCGCAACGGTCAGAAAACTAGCCGTTTCTCAGCGAAATCGGAACTTCCGTAGTTCAAATCCTGGAACTTCCGATTTTCAAGAGGCTAAGTTTCTCAAAAGTTGCTCTCTGGAAAAAATGTTCCGCTCAAAAATCGGAACTCCGCAGTTATAAAAACGGTACTTCTGTTTTCGGTTTTTCAGCACAGACGACACTCGAAAAAACGGTCATAACTTTTGACTCCGTTGTCGGAATTGAGTGATCTTGGACTCTATGGAAAGCTTATTCAGAGGGCTACACAACCCATCTATTTGCATGATCTCAAACACATTAGATCAGTATAGAAATCAAAAGACAATTAAAGAGTCACTACCATGGTCTAAGTCCAAAGAAATAGCAATAAACAATCTTAGACCATGCCAAGGGATAATGCATGATCTCCAACTTTTACAAAACATATTTGCAAACTTAGATCATGCTACAAGGATTAGGTACATGGACTTCTCATGTTTGCAAAACACATTCGCAAACCTAAGTCACATGCCGCAAGGATTAGATACATGAGCCTGAACTATTTGCAAAACACATTCGCAAATAATGGCATCATGTCAAGATGAGCTAGAGCAAGTGAGGTTGAGCCATCAACACATGATGAGACTCAAACTACTAGACATGACCTCTCTTAATAGTACAGCAACCTACACTAGCAATCCGGTCTTCCAACCAAACACCAAGACCAGTAAAAGACTAAGAATACATCCTTAGCCCTAGCTAGTCATACCTTTGCCTTGGATCATCTTCTCGATATGCATCAACTCATGATGCTTTTTTTTTCATCAACACTATGAAATCGTGATGGTCTTCACTTGATCAACACATGATCAATCTTTGACATGCTTCAACACATGAATCATCTTCTTCTCGATGGCCTTCAACATATGAAGCCTTCGCCTAGATAGCCTTCAACACATGAAGCTACCTCTTCTTCATCAACTTTGACTTGATGACCTTCAACTCATGAAGTCATCCCAAGTCATCTTCGTTTGTGGAACCTAACCTATTCATCCAACTCACGGAAACCGTTAGTCCACAAATCAATTGTCATCAATTACCAAACTTCACCATTAACACATAATGGAGGGACATGATTCAACAATCTTCCCTTGTTAGTAATTCATGACAATCTCAACAAATCATGAGATATAAAATAATTGATTTGCGAGTATACACATTGTACACAACAAATGTATACTCTATAATAAGCTTTAAACAAAGCTTACCAATCCGGTTATCATAAATCATCTAACCATTAACACATAATGGAGAAACTAGATGACAACCCGATCACACATGAGTATATATGAACTACACAAGCTATATATATATATATATATATATACTCAAGAATGTATTTCAAAGTAAAGATCCCAAATATGCATATTGAGAGAAGCATGGATCATTACTTATGAAACTCCAAACTATAGAGAGCCTCCCCCTAAATGTGTGCATACAAGTGTATATAAATAAAGATATATGCACATTTTCATTTTAGACTAGTTGAGGAGTTCAATCCATATTTTGGATCTAAAGAATGCATTAGTAAATGAGAGAGTGAGTTCGAATGCATACCTTTTTGATTTCACCTTTCTATTCAAATGAGACTAACCAACGATAACCTCAAATAAATATATTAGTCTCATAAATTCATTTATCATTTTCACCAAAACATTATAAAAGTATATGTCATTAATATCATAATGTCATAATGGTATTTGTCATTAACACCAAAACCAACTTAAATAGAGCTTAATCTTTCACTTGTCTCGAACACGACATTTTTTCTCAATTCATGCAAGTATTAAATTGTTTTCTACCAGGTTTCTGCACGCCAAACATACCTTTTTTTTGAAAGGATTAGGTATCTACCGTTTTCTTAAATGGATTAGGTATAGGTCGTTGACTTGTTCTGCATGTGCACAACATTCACTCGCCATGTTGTGGTCTCGCTCGTTTTGGCTTCAGCTTCTAGCTTCTGATTTATTTTTCACTATTTATAAAATTCGTCTTTTTTGAACTTTTGAGCTTTTTTGCCGGTTCTTTTTTTCCCGTATTTGTTTGCATTATACGTGATGGGCTAATATGTGTTTCTATTTTTTATTTTTTAAATTTAATTATGCTAAATAAGTCTCTGTCAGCTACAGTGTTTTTTTAGCCAGTTACAGTGCTTTTCAGCCATACGCCATTAAAAAAAGTTCTTTTGAGCAAAGCCTTAATTAGTTGATCTGATGTAATGCTGACCATTGACACCTGGATAAGGGAGATTCATGTTTTTGCCACTCTTAAGATTGGTCAATTACCTCTGTCACTTACATGTGGGACCGCCTGAGTCATTGACAACGGGCCAGAGTGGTAAATCTGTTGCCTCTCACCTCATAAGGGTGGCAAAAACATAAATTTTCCCCTGGTAAGCTAATGCCAACAATCTAAGGTATGCAAGTGGGCTCGTGGTTGTTACTACATGTTCGACCTTGTCCTTCCAAGAAACTTACATGAGGTAATTAAGAAGCCTGTCATATCGAATGAGAATCGGTGTGTGTGCGTAGTATGTTCCACTGAAATGCGTCTGATATGCTACATTTCAAACCATCGATTTCGCCAATCCATTTTTTATTGGACGTCTCGGATTTGATGCCACACCCTGGAGATGCATAGGATTTTTTTCTCCGACAACAATTTCCATGAGCACTGCATATCTTTGTACCAAGAAGGAAGGGATCCACGAATCCACGTCTTCACATGGTCCATGCGCTCTTCGGCGTCGGAGTTTTAGGAAAATATACACTTTAGTGACTAATTTTATTCATTTTTTTAAGAACACGTAACGTGACATTTCATTAATAAAAAAGAAATAATATAACTAATCGTCTAACTAAATTGAACAGGTGAGAAAAATACAACGAAACTTATCCAAGCCTTTCTCCAAATCAGAAACCGAAAAAAGGAAATATAAAAGACTAAACAATACTGACAAACGTAATAGAGCTGTATCTAACTGCAAAGACAAAAAGCTCTCACCGAACTCTATAACAACCTTTCTTGTCGAATAACATCTAAAATATCTTGCAAGGCTTACCATTGAATGCTCTTTCATTCCTTCCTTTCCATAATTTGACTCATTTAACAGCGAGCAAGTGTAGCATAGTAATTACTCTTCTAAATACTAGTACTTCGTTAGGACGATATTGAACGCATACTAGAATATTAATGACTGTAAAGAGTAGCCTGCTTGCAAGATGTGGTGATCGTTTCAGCTTCAGCTTTTAGCTTCCGGCTTATTTTTCATTATTCATAAATTTCGTCTTTTCTGAACTTTTGGTTTTTTTTTGAGCTTTTTTGTCGGTTCTTTTTTCCCGTATTTGTTTGTATTATACGTAATGGGCTAACATATTTTTTATATTTTTAATTTTTTTAATTTAGTTACGCTAAATAAGTCTCTGTCAGCTACAGTGTTTTTTCAGTCAGCTACAGTACTTTTCAGTTATAAGCCACTCAAAATAAACCAAAATGATTACACCCTAAATGGACGTGGATCGTCTTGACTTACTGGAGGCCCCTGACATCAGCCGTCCGTTCTCATCGGACGCTCCATCTTTCGTAGCCCATCACCCATCTTCTCTTTCCCTTCTTCCATCAGACCACCGTCATCTTCCTCCCCATCACCTTGCCGTGCTCACGCACCACCAGTCGCCCAACCTCCACACCCCACTCCGCATGCGTGGTGTGGGAACCGCGGCGGCTCGAGCTCCACCACGAGACTGACGCGCGCCACCGTTCCACTCCAGAAAATCAAAGATCTTTTGCAATCACAAATTAAGCACCTGCCGAAGTAAGCTTGTTCACATTGCTTTTTGCTGATAGATTTTGTTTGCGGATGATGAATATTAGTGGTTGATAGAAGCGGTTGATAAATAGTAGTGGCTGATAAATAGTAGTGCATTATGTTAGAAAGGCAGTGCAACGAAAGGCACTGTAATATTTGAACCACCACGTGACTTGCGAAATTGTAATACAAAGTACGTTACAATATGTGAAAACGAAAAGTAGTGACTAATAAATAGTAGCGGCAGATAGAAGCAGTTTATAGAAGATAAGGCATTCGAATTAGCTTTTGTTTTTAGAAGCAGAAGTCAATATAAATAATCTTAAATTAGAGTCTTGCACTAGCTCGACAAGCACAATTAGGGAGAAAAATCAACTCAAACATACACAAAATCTGCGTCCGCTCCTCTCATTCTCCTCGTGTTCGTCTCTCCTTTCCCCTTCTTTGTATAAGAAACAAATATCAAGAACAGGAGCTCGTCTCATCTGCCTTCCTCTCCCGAATCATCCAAACAAAAAAAACATGGCACCAATCTGATGGTGCATGAGCACGGTAAGCTGACAGGGAGGAAGACTACGGGGGTGTTTGGTTGCCAGCCACACTTTGCCACAGGTTGCCACGCCTAAGGTTAGGCAAGTTTGACCAACTTGGCAGCTGTTTGGTTGCAGCCACAGTTGTGGCAAGATTCCCTTCCAGCAAACTAGGTCCCACGCGTCAGTGACTCAAAAAAGTGTGGCAAGATTCCCTTAGGCTTGCTAAGGTGTGCCAAAGAATTTTAACACCTCAACTTAGGCAAGTGTGGCAATTTTTGTTGGCAAATGGTGGCAAAGTATGGCTAGCAACCAAACAGCCCCTACAAGAGTCTGATGAGAGAGGAAAGTGAATCGGTTCGGCTTGAACTTTTGGCTTCTGGCTTATTTTTCACTATTCATAAATTTCGTCTTTTTCTGAACTTTTGACTTTTTGCTGAGCTTTTTTCCGGTTCTTTTTTTCCGTATTCGTTTGTATTATACATATTGGGCTAACATATTTTTTATATTTTTAAATTTAATTATGCTAAATAAGCCTTTGTCAGCTACAGTGTTTTTTCAGGCAGCTACAGTGTTTTTAGCTATGGGCTTTTAAGCCCAACTGATCACCACCATGGTCTTGTTTTTTTGGGTTGTGGATGGTTGTTTTTTTTAGTTACAGATGGTTTTTGTTTGTAGCTGAAAGAGTCTGATGAGAACAAAATTTGAAGATGTAGATGACATATATAATTTTAAGTTTAAAAATCTGTTTGAAGAATTCGATTCAAGAAACTGACTCGTTTATTTTAATTTTTGAAAAGCAAAAAAACCTAAAAGAAGAACCAATACGAAAGATGGAGCATCGGATGAGAGGGCGGCAGACGTCAGGGGAAGTCTCATGCAAGTTAAGACTATCCGCGTTACTACCTACCTCATGTATACAAACTTTTCTTGAGAAAACCTCACGTATACAAACTAACATGGCAAACGAGAAAAGAAATACAAATACTGTATCTAATCAAGTGTTAGAAATTGGCCCAATGAGGAAGGCCCATTTCGCGAATCCCAAAGCATGCATGTTTAGTACCATATTGCTAAGGCAGGGTGAGGAAGACCGATTTATAAGGTGGAGTCCTCTCCACTCCTTGAATATGGAAAGGGATGGTATGGGGATGGCTCTGTCTAGTCACACACGCGCGCACGCACGCGCGCGCGCGTACTCGCGTATTTTCGCGTGAAAATCGCGTGACTTGTGACTTGCGACGCGCGACCGTGTCGTGACGTGGTGCGTCGCGTGGCAGACTCAGTCCATCTTTATTTTTGCTAAACTCTGCACCACTCTCTCTCTCCTTGTGTTTGAATGAGATTCAAACGTTTGAATTAGAGGCTTTACTGGGGTTTTGATGATAGGCAGTTACTAGTGTAAATGACTGGTTGAATGTGTCAGTTACCAGTGGGTAAATGGCTGTTTTAATCATGTCAGTTACTAGTCTGTCTATTTATATGCCTGGAGACGTCCAGAGTATGTGTGAGAACCTGACTGCCTCCATTCTCTTCCTCCAAACTTTGTGTGCTGTTGTGCTGCGCCGTCTGAACTTCGTCGACTCTTCTTCCCGGCGTGCACCGCGAAGAAGAGGAGCGGTATCTCCGGACCGTTGCTGCCGTGAAGACCTGCACGGGGGCGGCAATAAGGTTTCTGGGCAGCGCATCTGCGCGACCGCTCACTGCACTGCGACACCTTCGCTCCTGCACTGCATCATCTGCGTACTGCACTGCGTCAAGCCTGCGCGGCTTCCTGTTCTTCATCAGGCTAACAAGTAAGTCGTTCGTGTGCACGTTCGACTCTGTTATTATATTAAATTTTCTTGCGTATATTCTGAAGTATGTTGAGTAGCCTACTGTTAGTAGCTAGTTTTGCATCTCTAGTTTATTGTATTTGCCTCATAGTAAAATTTGAAATTAAATTATTGCCCACGTATCCAACATTCCAGAAACCTTATTGCGAATTTTGTTGCAATACAGAAATGGCTAATGCTTCTGATGCGATGAAACCTGAGAGGTTTTCTGGTCAGAACTTTCGTAGATGGCAGACTAGAGTCAAGTTTTGGCTCATGTCTTTGGGGCTGTGGTGGGTTATCCATCCACAGTATCCATTTACGATCGAGCAATACATGCAGTTTGATAATGCGAACAACACTGCACTTGGCTGCATTCTGACTGTTCTGGCAGATCAGCTCTATGATGTGTACATGGACTTCAAGTCCGCCACAGAGTTGTGGGATGCACTAGAGCTCAAATATGCAGAGGCAGAGGCAGGTCGCTGGCTCTATATATGTGAGCAATTTTTCGACTTTAGCATGGACGAGGCCAAGTCCATAGTGGGACAAGCTCATGACCTCCAGCTACTAGTCGGTGAGATTGCGCACTTGGGCTGTGTGTTGCCTCCAAAGTTTGTGGCTGCGGGCATTGTTGCTAAACTCCCTGCCTCTTGGCGGGATTTTGCTACTAGCTTGAAACATAAGAGGGAAGAGATTTCTGTTGAGGATCTCATTGCAGCCCTCGATGTGGAAGAAAAAGCAAGAGCAAAAGATGCACCTAGCACATCTGGCCAGAACAATGCAAACATCATACAGAAAAAGACTGTTGCTAAGAAGTACAAATCCAACAAACTGAACAAGACAACTAGCTTTAAGAAGAAAACCGAGAAAAAGGATTTGAAGGACATCACCTGCTTTGTGTGCGGAAAGGACGGTCATATGGCGAAGGACTGTCGTTTTCGCAAAATCAGAGATGGTGAACAGCCTAAGAAGAAGGCTGTTAACGTGACCATAGGCGAGGCCTCGACTTCAGGAGGGTATGGTAATTCACCTGTTGTCTTTTCAGCTTGTCAATCCACTGATTGGTGGGTTGATACTGGAGCTAATGTTCACGTATGTTCTGACATTTCCTTGTTTTCTTCTTATCAGGCAGCAGGGGCTTCCTCCGTCCTAATGGGAAACGGATCGCATGCTTCTGTTCTTGGTGTTGGCACGGTGGATCTGAAGCTTACTTCAGGAAAGATTGTCTACTTGAAGAACGTGCAGCATGCGCCTACAATAAAAAAGAACCTCGCTAGTGGTTCTCTCCTATGTAGGGATGGTTATAAGCTAGTTTTTGAGTCAAATAAAATTGTAATGTCTAAGTTCGGAAAATTTGTTGGTAAAGGCTATGAGAGCGGAGGCTTGTTCCGCCTAAGTATTTTAGAGTCTTGTTATAATCTGAATGTTGCAACTGGTTTAAATAAATGTGAGGCAAATATTTGGCATTCTCGATTCTGTCATATTGGTTTTGATAGTATTGCTAGAATGTCCAAATTAGATTTAATTCCAAAATGTGAAATTGTCAAAGGATCAAAATGCCAGTCATGTGTGCAAGCAAAGCAACCTCGAAAACCCTTTAAGGGATTAGAGGATGAAAAGAACTTGGCACCTTTAGATCTTATTCATTCAGATTTGTGTGAAATGAATGGATTATTGACAAAAGGAGGCAAAAGATACTTTCTAACTTTTATTGATGATGCAACACGCTACTGCTATGTGTATTTGCTGAAAACTAAGGATGAAACTTTAAACTACTTTAAAACTTATAAGGCCGAGGTTGAGAACCAACTAGAAAAGAAAATAAAAAGATTGAGGTCTGATCGTGGAGGAGAGTATGTCTCTCATGAATTCTCTCAATTCTGTTCTGAGCATGGAATAGTCCATGAATTTACTCCACCATATTCACCCCAATCAAACGGGGTAGCTGAGAGGAAAAACCGGACACTAACAGACTTGGTTAATGCCATGTTAGAGAGTGCCGGTATGCCTAAGGCATGGTGGGGGGAAGCTATTCTAACAGCAACTTTCGTCCTAAACAGAGTAATCACTAAAAAGAGTGAGATTACTCCGTATGAGGGATGGAAGGGGAGAAACCCTAATGTTAATTTTCTGCGAACTTGGGGGTGTTTGGCAAAAGTCAATATACCATTGCAGAAAAAGAGAAAACTTGGACCAAAAACAGTTGATTGTATTTTTCTAGGATATGCTCAAAATAGCACGGCCTATAGATTTTTAGTAGCTAAATCAGAAACTCCTGAGATTATTACTAATACAATAATGGAGTCTAGAGATGCTTCATTCTTTGAGAATATCTTTCCTATGAGAACAGCAGGCAGTACTTCACAAACAGAGAATGTTCAAACTGATAATATTGAAAATGAGAATAATCAAACTTCTGAACTTCCCACCATTTCTGAACCAATATGTGATATCCCTGAGGAGGATAACAATCTAGTCGCAGAAGCTCCTCGCAGGAGCAAGAGACAAAAGGTTGAGAAAACCTTTGGTGACGACTTTATTGTATACCTCGTGGATGAAGTGCCAAAGACTCTTTCAGAGGCTTATGCATCTCCTGATGCTGAGTATTGGAAAGAGGCAGTCCGTAGCGAGATGGACTCTATCATGGCTAATGGGACTTGGGAGATCACGGATCGTCCTATCGAGTGTAAACCTGTAGGATGTAAATGGATCTTTAAAAAGAAACTAAGGCCTGATGGAACAATTGAGAAGTACAAGGCAAGACTTGTGGCCAAGGGTTACACCCAGAAAGAGGGAGAAGATTTCTTTGATACCTATTCTCCTGTCGCCAGATTAACTACCATCAGAGTGCTCCTTGCGTTAGCATCTTCCAATGGTCTACATGTTCATCAAATGGACGTGAAGACAGCTTTCCTTAATGGAGAGTTGGAGGAAGAAATCTATATGGATCAACCGGATGGTTTTGTGATTTCTGGACAGGAAAATAAAGTATGCAGATTATTGAAATCTTTGTATGGTCTAAAACAAGCACCAAAACAATGGCACGAAAAGTTTGACAAAACTTTAACATCCGCTGGCTTTGTTGTGAATGAAGCTGATAAATGTGTGTATTATCGTTATGGTGGGGGTCAAGGAGTTATCTTATGTCTGTATGTAGATGACATACTTATATTTGGAACAAATACTGCCTTAATTGACGAGGTCAAATCTTTCTTATCTCGGTGTTTTGATATGAAAGACTTGGGAGAGGCAGATGTTATTCTGAATATTAAATTGATCAAAAGCAAGGATGGGATTACTTTGAATCAATCCCATTATGCTGAGAAAATATTAAGCCGGTTTGGTTTTGAAAACTGTAAAGTTTCACCAACACCCTATGATGCGAGCATTAAGCTTCGAAAGAACCAGGGGTTAGGAAAAGATCAATTAAGGTATTCACAAATTATTGGGTCACTAATGTATTTAGCTGGTGCCACAAGACCTGACATTTCATTTGCTGTGAGCAAATTAAGTCGGTTTACTTCTAACCCAGGAGATGATCACTGGGAGGCACTTGAAAGAGTGTTGCGTTACTTGAGAGGCACAACATCTTTTGGAATACATTATACTGGACACCCTTCTGTATTAGAAGGATACAGTGACTCCAATTGGATCTCTGATGCGGATGAGATCAAAGCTACAAGTGGTTATGTATTCACTTTAGCTGGTGCTGCAGTTTCATGGAGGTCTTGCAAACAGACCATATTGACGAGGTCAACCATGGAAGCAGAACTAGTAGCACTTGATACAGCCACAGTTGAGGCTGAATGGCTGAGAGAACTTCTATTGGACTTGCCATTGGTTGAGAAACCAATACCTGCAATCCTGATGTACTGTGATAATCAAACAGTGTTGGCCAAAGTCACAAGTGCAAAGGATAATATGAAGTCCTCTAGACATGTGAAGCGTAGGCTTAAATCTGTCAGAAAACTGAGAAACTCCGGAGTAATTGCTGTGAACTATATTCATACTGAGAAAAATCTGGCAGACCCTTTTACAAAGGGGTTAGCACGGAAAGCGATTTCTGTTGCGTCTATGGACATGGGAATGAGGCCCATTTAAGTTACATCACAATGGTAACCCATACCTTCTTGATCGGAGATCCCGTGACTTAGGCAATGGGAAAAACAAATTGATGTTGTAACAAGAGAGTACATATTTATTGTACCCATGTCCTAAAAAACAATGTACTTTCAACTGTATGGAAGGTTGGCATAAAGCCTTAATGTATTCTGTTGTCCAAATAAGGAAAAGGTATTAGCCTGCAGGATACCTAGAAAGAATACACCTACTTGAGTCTAACTGTGTGGTCGCAGTTCACGAGAACAGGGCATTCTCTAGAAAGCTCATGAGCAGATAAGGGAGCATGACCATATAACGCTCCGTTTAGGCGTGGTTCATTGGCAGCCTAGTACTAGTTGAGATTTCAAGTGAAATCTGATCACAAAAAGCTGTGAATTCAAGGCATAGTCCATTCATCAGCTGTGAGAAGATGAATCTTGTCATTCTAGGTGCAAGTTCAACCCGTACGGGACTTTCACTAAAAGACTAGTATATTAACAGTACTTCAGCACAATATCTTTGACATCTTATTAATTTTTTTTTTGCTTTGGCATTGGTGGGGGATTGTTAGAAATTGGCCCAATGAGGAAGGCCCATTTCGCGAATCCCAAAGCATGCATGTTTAGTACCATATTGCTAAGGCAGGGTGAGGAAGACCGATTTATAAGGTGGAGTCCTCTCCACTCCTTGAATATGGAAAGGGATGGTATGGGGATGGCTCTGTCTAGTCACACACGCGCGCACGCACGCGCGCGCGCGTACTCGCGTATTTTCGCGTGAAAATCGCGTGACTTGTGACTTGCGACGCGCGACCGTGTCGTGACGTGGTGCGTCGCGTGGCAGACTCAGTCCATCTTTATTTTTGCTAAACTCTGCACCACTCTCTCTCTCCTTGTGTTTGAATGAGATTCAAACGTTTGAATTAGAGGCTTTACTGGGGTTTTGATGATAGGCAGTTACTAGTGTAAATGACTGGTTGAATGTGTCAGTTACCAGTGGGTAAATGGCTGTTTTAATCATGTCAGTTACTAGTCTGTCTATTTATATGCCTGGAGACGTCCAGAGTATGTGTGAGAACCTGACTGCCTCCATTCTCTTCCTCCAAACTTTGTGTGCTGTTGTGCTGCGCCGTCTGAATTTCGTCGACTCTTCTTCCCGGCGTGCACCGCGAAGAAGAGGAGCGGTATCTCCGGACCGTTGCTGCCGTGAAGACCTGCACGGGGGCGGCAATAAGGTTTCTGGGCAGCGCATCTGCGCGACCGCTCACTGCACTGCGACACCTTCGCTCCTGCACTGCATCATCTGCGTACTGCACTGCGTCAAGCCTGCGCGGCTTCCTGTTCTTCATCAGGCTAACAAGTAAGTCGTTCGTGTGCACGTTCGACTCTGTTATTATATTAAATTTTCTTGCGTATATTCTGAAGTATGTTGAGTAGCCTACTGTTAGTAGCTAGTTTTGCATCTCTAGTTTATTGTATTTGCCTCATAGTAAAATTTGGAATTAAATTATTGCCCACGTATCCAACATCAAGAACAAGACCGCATTTAGGCTGTGATCGTTTTGGCTTCATTTTTTAGCTTCCGACTTATTTTTTACTATTCATAAATTTCGTCTTTTTCTGAACTTTTGGTTTTTTGTTGAGCTTTTTTGCCAGTTCTTTTTTCCCGTATTTGTTTGTATTATATGTAATGGGCTAACATATTTTTTATATTTTTTAATTTTTTAAATTTAATTATACTAAATAAGTCTCTGTCAGCTACAGTATTTTTTCAGCCAGATACAATGCTTTTCAGCCATAAGCCAGAGCACTAACTGAGTAGATCCAGTCGTGTAAAACAACAGTACCGCAACTTACAGGTGATTCGCTCCAACATCGAGTAGTCGCACGAGCGCTGCACAAAAAGCTGATTCGCGTCCTCTGATGCCAGGACCAAAATGAGGCAATGGCTTCGGGGACACAGCTCACCCATGGTTATGAATCGATTGCCGGAAATACCGGCCCTATTAGTCCTCAGTAAAATTGTAAATAGGTCTTCAAAAACTTGTTTTGTATAAATTTTATCAAATATAAAAGAAATTGTTTGTAAAACTTGTTTTAAAAAATTTTGGTCAATATTTTTAACCGATTATCGGTGATTTTTTAGCAAAAATAGTTTGAATTTCAAATTTCATTTGAAAAATTTGGCCCAAAATTCTTCAAAAATTTCTAATTATACCGGCCCCTCCGGTAAAAAAGTTAAAACGGTATTGAAAACCCAGTGCTCACCTGATGGGCGATGTACACGTACCATAATAGGTTTCATTCAGAAACATTGGGCGAAAAGGAAAGCAATGATTTTAATGATCTCTCAATGATTTTAAGCGAGGTGAGGGTCTGTTCTTTTTAGTTTTGACTTATAATTTTTAGCTGTGACTTAAGATTTTTGGTTATTTATAAAAGAGACTATAAAGTAATAGAAAGCTGATCAATATAAATGAAGACGCTATAGTATATACTATAATTAACTTATAAAATCTGCTTTGCAAAGACACTTTATTCAAAAACTAGTTGCCGTACAAAAATTAAAAAGCAACCTTTTAAAGCTGAAAAAAGGGCCTAAAACATACACGCAGCGCGCAGGCTAGGCCGTTTTGCCTCGTGCACGCTACAAACTAGTGGAGACCCAGCCCTACACCTAGGGGTAGCAAAAAAGCTCGAGGCTCGTAAGCTAGCTCGGTTTGTTGAAGGCTTGGCTCGGCTCGGCTCGTGGCACAAATGAGCCAAGCCATTCCAGGGTTTTAGCTCGGTCCGTTAACGAGCCGAGCCGGCTCGCAAGCCGCTGCTCGGTCGGCCCAGCTCAGCAGCGTCTCCGGGCATCACGTGTGAACGGCTCAGTACTGCAGTAGTAGTATGTATATATATATATGCCAATTTTTGCACCTCTTTGTCACTGAGAGGTATTATTAAAGTACACGTTACTCTTTTCTTTGTTACTTTCACATATGGGCGAGCCGGCTCATAAAAAGAGCTTCAAAAGTCAAAACGAGCCTAACGAACCGAACTCGAGCTTTTCAGAAAAGTCAATTTGCATATTCCACCTAATGAGTCTAACGAGCCAAGCTCGAGCTTTTTGATGAGCGAGCCGGCTCTGTTTAACCTCGTTCCTCCGTCCTAACGAGTCTTCGCGGGCGAAGCCAAGCCTCCTTCCTAATATGCCTTCACAAAGCCGAGCCGGCTCGATATCCACCCCAACCCACGCCCTCTTCCTCCTCCTCGGACCAGGAGTTTTTTGCTATTATAGTACTCCTTAAGTATGGCTTCGACAAAACGGTATTCACGTCGTGGGCTTCTCTAAAACGATACCTATTTCGTGTACTCCTCTCTATAATAGTATTCTCAGGGATTTGAACTCAAATTATTTTGATTTTCAAATTTTATCTCCTCCATATGAAGGGGAGATGGCCGACGGGGACGACGCCGCCGCCCGCCGCCGCACCGCTGTGGCTGAGTACCGCAAGAAGCTGCTCAACTGCAGGGAGCTCGAGTTGCGCGTCGGCACTGGTAAGGCACCCACGCCCCCAAACTCGGTTCGAACCTCCGTCGGGTTCGGAGCGGTGGATTCCCATCATTTTTGGTACAGAAGCAACATAAAGTTTTCATCTACACAACATATATCTTCACGTATATGTCTGTAGTTTACCTATGGTCTTGCATTGATGCGTTGAAGATTTGTCTTTCAGTGGTTTCAGTTTAGGCATGATTTTGGGCTGCAGAATGAAATTACACAAAGTTCACTCCTTGCAGATATACAAATGAATTTACAGCTTTATCAGGTGACATTAGGGTGCAATCAACTCCAAGGAAGCAGCTCCACTCTAACACCTTTTTCAGTGATTTAGAAAGAGATGGTCGCCAATTACCTGAAAGCCCAGCTTTGAGACAGATATGGCGCTGTTCAGGATGTACAGATGGTCTTCTGTTTGAAAAGAACGGTGAAGTTGAGGAAAGAAAAGGCTACTGGAACTCAATTCAGCATGACAATCAATGGCATGTACGCAGATCATAAGATCCCGATGGGAATCCACCGCTCCGAACCCGACGGAGGTTCGAACCGAGTTTGGGGGCGTGGGTGCCTTACCAGTGCCGACGCGCGACTCGAGCTCCCTGCAGTTGAGCAGCTTCTTGCGGTACTCAGCCACAGCGGTGCGGCGGCGGGCGGCGGCGTCGTCCCCGTTGGCCATCTCCCCCTCATATAGAGAAGATAAAATTCGAAAATCAAAATAATTTGAGTTCAAATCCCTGAGAATACTATTATAGAGAGAAGTACACGAAATAGGTATCGTTTTAGAGAAGCCCACGACGTGAATACCGTTTTGTCGAAGCCATACTTAGGGAGTACTATAATAGTAAAAAACTCTCGGACCAGACCACGCACCTCTCCAAGCTCCTTGACTCTCCCGAGGAGAAAAACCCTAGCTTGCAGCGGCGGACAAGGAGGAGATGATCTACGACGTGAACTCGCCCCTCTTCCGCTCCTTCCTCAGCCAGAAGGGCGGCGCCTCCTCCGACAAGAGGTGAGGCCTCCCCCAAAGCCCTAACCTCGCACTGTTGTCATCTTCTCGTTCTTGCCTTGCTCTAGATGCTGTAGCCGCGTCCTTGGGGGGCGCCTCACGGGGTGCTTGCCCCGCGCGGTAATTTGTTTTCGGGGATTTCCTTGGGGGTGTCGAATTTGGATGCTGCGGCGGATATGGTAGTGGTATTGTGAGATAGAAATACCCTGTTGCTGCTGCTGCTGTTTTCGTTGGAGGAGAGAGAGGAGGGGATGATGACTGGAGTACACCAGGAGTCTATGGAATCCCCTTTGCCTTCAAAATCTAGTAAAACCAGATGTGCAGAATAGGCAAGCTAAGCTTGGGACAATGGGCCCTGCTTGCCCGCGTCGCATATATTTGAGATGAGCAAATGATCCAAACAGCTCCATTGTTAGCCCATATGTTTGATATAGATATTTTGTGGTTCTTACCAGTTTCCAAGACGAAACATTAGTTGATGCAAAAATATGATGCCTTCCATTTAGAGTGGAAACGTGTTAGGATCTTTGTGTTATAGAAAGTATCAGGGGTTTGCTGTAGGCGCGTGCTCATCTTGTGCATCAGGATCTGGATACCATGCACTGGAGGTATATTACTGTATCACAGAGACAGCTTATGTGGTGCGGTTGTTTCCCAAATGACAATTGTTACAGATATGATATGCTGAACAGCAGATGAAGATATGTCTGATGGTAGGCTTGATGATGGGAAGTGCCCTATGGTTCTGTATGCGGTCTCATAGTCTTGCATAGTTCAATTTCAGTTTTATGAAATAGAAGTTTGGCTGTGATGTGAGTAGAAAGTCTAAAAATATATATGGAAGTGCAAAACACGCCAATTAATAATTAGGTTTTAAAAATTAATTTTCAATACATTTTGGCCTAAGCTGGCCCTGAGATTCAACACAGTTTTAAGATTTCACCAACTAGGGCTCACCAAATCAATATGGATTTTTTTAAGTATGGAATAGTTTTCATCAATTTTTTTATGTACACAATAAATAATTCCCTATAATAATTTTGAGTTCATTACATGTCATGACAGTCATTTTGGTGTGTCCTGCCAGCATCAAGCATTAGTATTGGTGCTATACACTGTGGATCTAATTGGTTGTTCTTGAGTTATTAATATGGCTGGTGAAAGCATACATGTATTTTCTCTCTTGGAAACACATTTATGCTAGAAACACATTTATGGCATATCTCTGTAGCTTAGCTGATGAAATAATGTCCTGTGTACATTTCGGAAAGATACCTTATGGTCTAGCTTTGCATTGAGTATTGCTGTCTGGTTTTCCCAGACATCTGCTAGTCCAGTCAGTAAATTTAGAAGTGTCATGCCTGTGGTGTAGTAATTTCAACTTTTGAGCTTGTATGGTTTGGCTTTTATAAATGGCTTAATCTGTTCCTTTTTTACAAACCACTTGTTTTTGTTATGTAATTGTTCATTATATATTTCTTATGGTCTTCTCTTTCTATCATCTTTTAACCTGGCAAAAGAAGTCATGTTTGTCTTATCTTTATTTCATTGTTAGCATGGCAAAACAATTTGTGTTTGTCTTCTCACTATTTCATTTGTAAAATGGAGAGATGATTTGTGTTTTCTTCTCTTCATTTCATTTTTTAATATAGCGCAAAAATTGTTTTGTTTGTAAGGACCCACTATGCCTAGATAAAGTGTGTAGTGATTTACGGCTAAAAAGATGTAGAAGGTAGAATAACTGTGCCACATATTGTTAGAATTTTCTTTTTTGCATAGGAAGTCACAATTTATAAATTGTAAACTTTGGCAATGTTAGAAATTGAGTATTTCTCTAGCCTATCTACCTTAATATTTGTGTACTATTGATAAAACATCGTGTAGTTAATTTATGAATTACTAGATCTCTGTTTTGAGTAAGTGATTAGTATGGTGCTAGTTTTCTTTTGACCTCTGTCTCTCTCTCCAGCAAACAGTTATTACTTATGAGGTACCTCAATTGTAAGGATCAAAATGTAAAGAGGAACTAAAGAATGTTCATTCCTTGAGTTGGCAGTTACCAAATAATGCAGTTAAATGCGTCTGCATAAGAACAGTACAAGGTAAGGACCCACGTGAGGTAGTCCAATTGGAAGCACAGGAAAGGGAATAAAGAGTATAGCAATCAATATGCATGCATATCATATGATGTAATTAGTCTGTAAATCATTTTAACCTTCTATGTTAAAATAACTGTCCGAACACAATAGATGATGGCAGTTAAAAGGAACTCATTGTGCAATGAAACAACATGTTTCCTAAACACATAAGTGGTTCGTCTGAAAGCGACTTTTATTGAGTGCTGTAGTTCTTGAAAGATATATCAGTGTGTTACTGGCACTTCTTCAGGATATAAGTAGTAGCTAGTTTAATGACTGATGGTAGGGGATGTAAGTAGTAGCTGGTTTAATGACTGATGGTAGGGGATATAAGTAGTAGCTGGTTTAATGACTGATGGTAGGCTTGATGACTGGAAGTGTTCTATGGTTCTGTGTTCGTGTTTGTGTGTTTCATGGCCTTGCATACTTCAATTTTTTATGAAATGGAAGTTTGGATGTGATGTGAGTAGTAAGTCTAGGTTTGGCATGCTGTCAAAAAACAAATGCAACCACAAAACATGCCAATTAATAATTAGGTTTTACAAATAATTTTTGGACACATTTTGGCCTATGCTGGCCCTAAGGTTCAACACACTTTTCATCTTTCACCAACCAGGGCCCACCAAATCAATATTGATTTGAAGCACCTTCCCTTGGAATCTTTGCATCAATCTTTTTTAGTATACAACAAATAATGCCCTATAATAATTTTGAGTTCCTTACCTGTCATGTTAGTGTGCCTGCCTTATGCTAGCATCATGCATTGGTATTTGTGCTATACACTGTTGATCTAATTGGATGTTCTCGAGTTACTAATACGGTTGGTGAAATCATGCATGTATTTCGACTCTTGGGGACGCATTAATATCATATCTCTGTAGCTTTGCTGATGGAACAGTCTTGTGTACATATCTGATAAATACCTTGTGGTCCAGCTTTGCATTGATTAAAGCTGTCTGGTTTTTTGGGACATCTGATAGTCCAGCCAGTAAATTTACAAGTGTCATTTTGCCTGTGGTTCAGTAATTTTAACTCTTGAGCTTGTATAGTTTGGCTTTTATAAATGGCTTAAATCTGTTCCTGTACAAACCACTTGAGTTTGCTGTGTAAATCTTCAATATATATTTCTTGTGGTTTTCTCTTTCTATACACTTTTAACCGGCAAAAGAAGTCATGTCTGTCTTCTCTTTGTTTCATTTTTTAGCATGGCAAAAGAATTTGTGTTTGTCTTCTGGTTGTAACATGGAAAAATAATTTGTTTTTGTTTTCTCTTCATTTCATTTTTCAACATGGTGGAATCTTTTGTGTGTGTGTGTATTTCCCCTCAGAAGATTCACTATGCGTAGGTAAAGTGCGTAGTGATTTATGGCTAATAAGATTGTACAAGGTAGAATAACCGTGCCACATATTGTTAGTGTTTCCATTTCACACAAGAAATCCCAATTTAGAAATTGTAAACTATGTTCCCTTAAAAAAAGAAATTGTAAACTATTGCAATATTAGAAACCGATTATTATCTGTAACAACTATCTGCCTTAATATTTATGTACTCTTGATTAAGCATTAATGTGCTTAGTTTATGAATTGCAATAGCTTTTTTTGAGTAATTAGCTAGTGTGGTGCTTTTTTTTTCTTTTGACCTCTCTCCTGCAAGCAGCTGTTACTTATGAGGTATTGCAATTGTAAGGATTAAAATGTAATTAAGAACTAAAGGATGTTCATTCTTTGAGTTGGTAATTATCAAATAATGTAGTTAAACGTGTCTGCATAAGAACAGTGCAAGGAATGGAGAACTTAAGGTAGCCAAATTAGAACTACAGGAAAAGGAATAAAGAGGAGAGCAATCAATGTGTATGCATATTATATGACCTTACTGCAATAAGACAGTACATCTGAAGCTATTTTCTAGACTGCAAATGTATGAGTCACTCTTTAAGAGATTGTATTGTCCTATATAGGTTTACCAATCAGAAAATTATCTTGTAGCTAGTAAGCAGATAAACGCAAATTATTTCAACTTCCATGTTAAATTAATTGTTGGACACATTTAGGTGGTGGCAGGTATAAGGAATTCATTGTGCAATGAAACAATGCTTTTCCTAAGCATCCGAAAGCAGCTTTTATTTTGTGCTGTGGTTATTGAAAGATATATCAGTGCGTTACTGGCACTTCTACAGGATAAAAATAGTAGTTGGGTTTATGCTGTTGATACCATGCATTTCATGCAGTGCACTGTTTCCATACTTGCATTTGGTAGTTCTGCATTTGACTGGTATTATGTGATTTTTGATTTGTAAATTTGCTGCCATGTAACTGTGATTTGTAAATTGCTCTGTCTGATGACAGGAAAATGGAAGAGCAGAAACCGAAGGAGCAGAGGCCCAAGGCCAACGAGAACAAACCTGTGATGAATGAATGAGCCATCTTCCGAAGCATTCGATGCTTAATAAAAATTATGTCTGTTGGCTTTGGTTAGCTTAAATTGAACGCTTCCTGAAATGTTTATCATGTCATAGATTTCCCCTACTAGGTTTAATTGCTCTGGTTGAACATGCACACTGTCGTTACAGTGCGATGGATTGGAGACTTGAACTACCTATGCATCTATGATCAATGAGAGATGCCTATGATTGAAAACTTTTTCTGACATCATCCTATTCCTGGTTGGTACATGGGTGGGGTGCCACCATGTTCATATCTCCTTTTCCACCTCTCCTGTCTATAGCCCAACTTTCTAGTATCTAGAGGCAGGAAAGTGGAAAGTGAATTTTAGGCCGGCTCTTGACTCGTCGCATTGCATGGCATCCAAAGTCTTGATTTGCTGCATATCATCGTAGTCTGATTTGTTTTGGTCTGTGTTATCTCGCTGTCGACGTCGACGCATTGCATGTGAAGAGCGAAAACTAAACCAGAATGTGGGATCCCTTGTTTGGCTGTTCATCTAAGCTGTGGTTCCTACTATTTGTTGGGCTGCCGGTTGCTTGGATTTGAGCTGGTTGGTACTATTTTTCTTACAAGCTAAGTTGAACAGCTGGATGGTTGAAAAATTGAAAACTATGCACCCAAGGCTAAGAGTTTGTGCTACCCTTCAGATTCAGAATATCAGATAAGTCACTGGTAGAAACAAGAAATTATTTGATCTGAGAACATCAGATGAAAGGACCTTTGATGGCCTTCCCACAAGTTAAGGGGCAGTTTGTCTGGTTGGTGAATGAGCACCCATCAGGCTAGGCCATCCCTACCTACATGGGTGGGTAACTGAAGGTAGGATTGTCTGGCCGGGTAAATTATGAGTTTGTTTAGGTCTCTATGATGTATATTTGATGTGTGAATGATTGGATTGTTTGGCCAGGTAAATTATGAGTTTGTTTAGGTCTCTATGATATATATTTGATGGATGAATGATTGGAGCCATTGCTCTCCATCAACCACACGCCCGAGGGCTGCTTGATCTTCGTACGTGATCTAATCGCGGAATGAATGGTCTGCATGAGCTTTGGTCTTTGGCTCATGTATAGACGTACTACTTGTGCGTTGCTTCTGAAGCAGTTCATACCTTGGCTGCACTACTGTTGTGCATACATCCAAGCTTGAGATAGGCGACTGTGAGTGGGTGGTCGCAGACAGGGCCTGCCTGCCTCTGCAGCAGCAGCAGCCGTGGGAACGGACGTAGGCAGCGGCAATACCAATACAGTCATGAGATTTAGAGAGAGCCTGCTGGTCCAACACGCAGAAGAATCCATAAATTTCTTCAGAGCTTGAGTTGGTGCTGACCGTTGCAGTACGGACCAAACTAAATACTTGCATCAAGAGAAGATGGGTATGTTTTTTTTTAGCTTTAGCTTATGGTTTTTAGTTGTCTTATAGCTTTAGGAATGTTCGTGAGAGATGGTACGAAGTAACAATAACTCGCGTGCGATTTTGGCCGATATAAATGAAGTCGCTGTAGTGTGTACTACATAAGAAAAGCAAAAAAACAGCTTTTAGAAGCCGAAAAGAAGATACCCATTTACTTTTGAAATCTCGCGGAGTCTAGAAGGTAGGGTTTTGTAGGAAATAATACAGTGTCTATAGATTAGTATGAAAATCCGGCATTCCAAACAGAAATTTAATGGTGGTGGTTGATGGATGTTACTGAGCTGATGGTGCTAGCACTTATTTTAGCGAAGGGAATAGGTGGTTTGTATCGCCTGTAATGCGGTTCGAACGGCATGAACGATGCGACTATGAGAACCAATTGTTGAGTTGCTTCGAACGATGGGAATGATTCCTACCGACAAGTTTCTTGAAATCGTCGTTATCTTTAGTTAAATTGTTCGTTTCCTGGTGGGACGGTTTTACGCGATGGCAGTGAGCTGGTCGATCGTTTTGTTTGTAATGAAGGCAGATGGTACAAATCTATAAAAAGCGAAGGCGATTAGCGATGAATTTCAGAATTTTTTTTGAGACACATAGCTTACCAATTATCACCCTACATTGTGTACTCTTAACTCTTAAGTCCCATCGTTTTCGTGCGGCACAACACTGCAGGAATAAAATTTGACAACATGTCACCCCTAGCAACTCTTAACCATGCTTTTAGTCTGCTCTAGCTTTCATGGTGCCAAAGAATCAATGGAGCATTATGGTCTAGATTGAGTTGATGTTTCTGTTAGCTGTTCTTAATTTCCAGCTTGTAAGGTTCCTTCTGCTTGTACAAGGTGGTTGGAGAGTGGAATCAGGAACAATTTGTCCTTGCAAAACTAGGACATTTCATATATTTCCATGGTGGTACATTAAACTCTCTTTTTTCCAGTGATGTACCTCGACAGTGTAACGACACACAGCAAGTGGCTTTACTGACCCTAAATTGCTACTTTATGGCACATTTAATGAAATATACTGCAGAGCGTAGCTGAATGTGCAAAGCTTTGTGGAGCAACCATGGCAGGGTAAACAGTACTGCTATGCGTACAACATATTGCTTCATGAAATCTTGACAAAAAGTGTCGCTGACAATTCGGCCTGTGCTTACCACTGGTCCCACTTGTCTGTCACAGTTCGTAAAATTTTGGTAATAATGTTTGTAGCACAGTTTTTTCCCCTTCATATGTAGATCTTTAGACAAGAAAAGTTGTTTACAAGATTGTTGTTCTTTTCGGCTGCGGTTTATGGCTTTTGGCTGAAATTTTTGAATTTTAGCTGTTTACGACAGAGATTACGGAGAGGGAGATACTGGCTTGCGATTTTTGTTGATACAGATGTTAGGCTTTTAACATGTACTACAATTAACTTGTAGATCCCGTCTTGAGAAAATACTCCATTTAAAAATTAAATAATATAGCAAAAATCAAAAACCGCTAGCTTCGAAGGAAAAGAACATGCCCTATGTTTTGTGCCTTGTTCGGAAGTACCATTAGTTTCACGCATAGCTTAACGCACACCTTTGACAAGCGTACGCACAAAACTAGATAGTCTAATCATACATAAATGGATAGTCTAATCATACATAAATGGACCACTATTGAGAATTGAAAGGGGATTGCAGATGAGAGAGAGAAAAATATTAACATGAACTCTTGCCTTGAAAGAAGTTGTTTGCAGGAGCTTGTTAGCCTCTTGAGCTACGCAAAGTATATCTATCTGGTGATGAAAGGCAACGTACGTGAGGCTTGACAAAAGGGAATCAAAATCAATGAGCCATTTTAGAGCGTGTGCATGGAGCCAAAGGAGAAAACACAAACCCTCTAAAAGCTAGCTCATCGTGCCCCCTCCTCTCTTGTACCTCGCTCGAAAGCCACAACAAACAATACAATTTTACCTTTCTTCACCAACCAACCTCCAATCCGACATAGGTTCGCACGACAAATAAAAAAGGATAGACTATTGCACAGACGACTAAATTTTTTTTTATCTTTTAGTTACCTAAAGTTGCACTTTGAATCACCTGAAGTTGCACATATTTTTTAGGGGGACTGCAATTTTAGTTGATTGGGAGTGCAATTTCAAGTCACCTGAAGTTGCACTCTGAATCACCTAAAGTTGCAGCTGTTTTTTTAGAGGGGCTGCAATTTTAGTTCATTGAGAGTGCAATTTCAGGTGACTGAAACATAAAAAATTTTCAGTTACCTGTGCAATAGCAAAACTGATAAACAAATTAGTGTTACTTTTGTCGGAGAGGAAAACATAAAAATGTTACTGGATCAGAATCAAACACAAATGAAAAAAATTATATGCATTTCGTTCTAACAAAAATCTAATCTTGATCCAAAATATTGATCTTGCAATCAATCCACTGTAACATGTACGCCAGTTACCACTGCGTGCCGACCTTGAGATCAGCACAAAACCCAGGGGAATTTAACTTTTTGCCACCCTTATCGTTGCCACCTATTCAAATGCCATCCTTATCGTTGCATTCAACAATTTGCCACTCTTAACATGTGCTTGACTAATTTTTTGCCACTTTCGAGCCCACGAAGCGCCATGTCAGCGCTCCCCGCCCCGCTGGCCCGCCATGTCAGCACCTCCCCGCCTCTCCCCGCCCCGCTCGCCGGCGCCGGCGCCTGCGCCGCCGCGCGCGCCTCCCCGCTCGCCGGCGCCGCCGCCTCCGTCCCCGCGCCTCCCCGCCCCGCTCGCTGGCGCCGCCGCGCGCGCCTCCCCCCGCCGCCTCCGTTCCCGCGCCTCCCCGCGCTTCCCCGCTCGTCGGCTCCGCCTCCGTCCCCGCGCCGGCCGGCGCCGCCGCGCGCGCCTCCCCCCGCCGCCTCCGTCCCCGCCGCCTCCGTCCCCGCGCCTCCCCCCGCCGCCTCCGTCCCCGCGCTTCCCCGCGCGCCGGCGCCGCCTCCGCCTCCGTCCCCGCGAGCGGGGAGTCGCGGGGACGGAGGCGGAGGCGGCGCCGGCGCGCGGGGAGGCGCGGGGACGGAGGCGGAGGCGGCGCCGGCGCGCGGGGAGGCGCGGGGACGGAGGCGGCGGGGGGAGGCGCGGGGAGGCGCGGGGACGGAGGCGGGGGGGGGAGGCGCGGGGACGGAGGCGGCGGGGGGAGGCGCGCGGCGGCGCCAGCGAGCGGGGCGGGGAGGCGCGGGGACGGAGGCGGCGGCGCCGGCGAGCGGGGAGGCGCGCGCGGCGGCGCAGGCGCCGGCGAGCGGGGCGGGGAGGCGCTGACATGGCGGGCCAGCGGGGCGGGGAGCGCTGACATGGCGCTTCGTGGGCTCGAAAGTGGTAAAAAATTAGTCAAGCACATGTTAAGAGTGGCAAATTGTTGAATGCAACGATAAGGATGGCATTTGGATAGGTGGCAACGATAAGGGTGGCAAAAAGTTAAATTCCCCCAAAACCCAGCCCCTCCCTCCTTCCTTCCCCATCAACCTTTCTCCTACACTTTCCCTCCCTCTCTTTCCCCTACCCTCTCACTCCTCCATTCCAAAGAGCACCACAGCACAACGCAAGAAGCCATGCTGCTCCTCTTGATTGCATCCATCCATGGTCCAAGAGAGCATAGGTAGCAGCTAGCAAACAAACCCAACAGCACCAAGCGAGCGAGCGAGCGAGCAAGGAGGAGCACGACAATGGCCGCACAGCTGCGCATCGACAGCAACAGCGCCGACGACGACGACGACGGCGACGCGCTGGCATTGTCCCTCCTCCACGACCTGCTCGGCGTCGCCGCCTTCCTTGCCTCCCACCCGGTCCACGCCTCCTACATCCTCTTCTTCTCTCGCTACCTCCTCTCACTCCTCACATTCTTCTGCCCCCTCCTCGTCTCCACCTCACTCCTCCTCGTCGTGCTGGCTACCCTTGCCCCGTATGTCGGCAGCGGCGTCGGCGGCCACCGCTCGCCGGAGTGGCCCGGAGTGAGGTTTCTTGGGAGGACATGTGGCATTGCCATTGGCGCGCTCTGCGCCGAGCTCCGGCCGGACGGCGCCGGCACCGGCGGAGGCGTCGGGCTGGTTGGGCAACTATGCTCCTTCGTTCTCGGCCCCGCCGACGTCGCCGCTGTTCTTCGCGTCGGCGAGATCATGGGTGAGTTGTGCGACATTGGTAATTCTTGCTTCGTGTTGGAAGAGAAGAGCTTGTTGTTAGGAACTGAAGAGTGCGAGAAGCTTGCAATTGACCTCCCATTGGAGGGTAGCATTGGGGAGAAAATCTTCTTGGATCATGAGGACATTGATGAGAGCAAGGATGGAATTGAGGAGAAGAATGTAGTTTGTGAGGATTTGAAGGGTCCTGATTCTTCATCTTCAGAGCATTTCTGTCCAAGTGAAGCGTCCGTCCAAGAAATGGAAGAGCAAGAGGATGGCGTTCAGGGGCTGAAGTTAAGCTTGTCAGATATGGATGGAGTCAATGATGGTGTTGAGAAGAAGAGATTTGAGTGTGATCCTGTGTCAGTGGAGGTCAAGAAATGCGAGCTGGTCAAGTCACTTTCTTCGGTTTCTCGGCGCATCAAACAATGGGAAGCGCAGGCATCTGGCAATTTCAAGCGACTTCTTGAGGACACTGATGATAACTCGGTGGAATTGAGTTTGGACAAGGAATCATTCAAGGGTGTGAAGGAATGCATGCAATTGGACACTGAAGCTTGGACCGAAAAATGCGGCGAAAACCTCCCAGCTCAGGAAATAATTGCTTCTGTTGCAGACTCTGTCCGACAACAAGAAGAACAAGGATTCAAGGATGTCAAGGAATGTGTACAATCGGAGACTGAAGCTTCCAACGAAAATTGCTGCAAAGACTTGCAAGCTGAAGAATGTGCCTTCATTGTGCAACCTGAACAAGAATTGCAAGAAGAGAACCACAAGGATGTGCGACCTGAATCGGAATTGCAAGAGCAGGAGTATAGAGATGTGCACCCTGAGCAAGATCCGGGAGAACAGGACTGCAAGGATGTGCTATCTGAACATGAATTGCAGGATCACGAGCACAAAGACGCGCAACCCGAGCAAGAATTACAAGAACAAGAGTACAGCGATGAGGACGAAGAATCTGGAGTCCTGGGCAATGGTAAGGAGAATTCCCTGAAGTCGACATCGATTGCGAGGCGAATGCACTCACGGACCTCGTCGGAGAACCTCGTCAGCGAGGGGTCACCGCGGAAGGAGAAGGAGTGGAAGAGGACGCTGGCGTGCAAGCTCTACGAGGAGCGCATGCAGCTCAAGCTCTGCCGCGACCGCGCCGTCGTCGGGTGCAGCGACAACATGGACATGCTCTGGGAGGCCTACGAGGTGGGCGGCAGCAACGGCAACGGCGGTGGCGCGAAGCGCAGCCGCGACAAGGCGAATGGAGCCAGCAAGCAACAAGAGTTTGTTGAGGAAGGTGAGCAAGAGGAGGAGGAAGATGACGACGAAGGTTCAGTGAGGCAGCTGTGCTGCCTGCAGGCTCTCAAGTTCTCCACCAGGAAGATAAACTTTGGAGGTGGCAAGCCGAGCTTGGCCAAGATCTCAAAGGTCCTGAAGCGGATGACCGCGCTGTCGAGGGTCGGATCGCGGCGCAACCAGAAGGGATGAAGATCAGCAATGGTGATCAAAGGATGGATGATCTTCGTGAATCTAGAGCTGTTGTGACAAGGGTTGTTCACTGTATTTCTACTCCTCTTAATTGCTTGTTTTGTTTTTCAGTTTGTGTATATATATGGTATATACCCAATGGTTGCAGAGAGATTGGGGTAATTACAGGGCTGTCACTTGACCTGCTGAATGTAATAAAGCTTAATTGGGTGTGTGTTACCCCCATGCTTTCAGCAAAAGGCACCCTATGCATCTTTCCTTATGCCTATATGATCTATTTAGATCCAGTGCCAAAAAGGCCATGTTTTTCTCATCTCACAACGACGACAGAGACACCTTATAAGCCATAATAGCTGCCAACCGGTCGCTAGTTTAACCACTGTAGCAATTGGATTCATCCTGGGATCTTACTCTCAAACACAATCGCAGTGCCAACTATCTGTAAAACACAAGGAATGGTTTTGTGTGTGCTGGAATGGGGACGAACTGATGGCAGCAGTGTTCCACATCTCGCTGCTCCCTGCATCCCTTCTGCATGTCCAGCTGCAATAATTCTACGGCAGGAAAGGGGAGCATGCATGGCACAACTGGATTGAGAGAGCAAAGAAGGCATCAGGGACCAAGCTTTGTTCCTCCTCCCTAATCTTTTGTGCATTCCCTGCACCGCGTGTCCTCCCTTTTGGAAGCATCCTCTGTTGCAAGGAAGGCTTTTCTTCCTTTTCTCCTCCAGGCCCAGCTCTCAGGAGTGAGGGCTGTGCATGACGGACAGCGTACGCTGCACAGTGCTGAGCAACTGCTTGCTCCTCCCACCCCAGCACTACCGATCAGGGTTCACAATTTCTGCGAAATTTTGCTTATTTTGTTGCTTTTGTTACCCTACGAAGGAAAAACAATTCGGTCAAATTTTGGCTAAATTTGTCTCCATTTGAATTTTATCCAAATAAAGTTCGTCAAAATTCAAATAACGTTTAAGGAAAAACAATTCGGTCAAATTTTGGCTAAATTGGTCTCCATTTGAATTTTATCCAAATAAAGTTCGTCAAAATTCAAATAACGTTTGAACATTTTGTCCGAATTTTTGAATGAAAGAATGAAATTTGGTTCCATTTGTTCGTCTTGTTACCCTCCGATTTGTTTTTTGCAAAACGAAACTATTTTCCCTGCTATCAATGGGGATGAGCCTTGCTTGTAGTAAAAATGGAATTTTGGACGCTTTTGACACTGTTGGTGCCGGCAATTCCCGAAATAGCCTCCCGCGAAACAAAATTCCCGATCTGGCCCCTTGCGTGGCAATCGTGCGGCCGGGGAGCGCACGACACCGAGATCGTGCGGTCCCCGACCGCACCATCTAAATCACTGGAGTGGTGTGGTCGCCGAGCGCACCACTCGGCGAGTCGTGCGCTCCCCGACCGCATCACTCGGTTGCTACAGTGCTAGGGTCCAAAATTCTCCACCGATCAGCGATTTTGCGCAAAATAATTTATAAGTTTTATTTTTGTTTTGATTAGATAGTTACATAAATTTTTTGTAATTATAAATATTATGCATATACATGTAATATATTTTTTAGAGTGTGCAGCAAATTTATAATATAGAATAGGAGATGCAAAAAATATGAAATATATTTTGAAAATTCATTATGTATTGCAGATGATACATGTAGGAATTGTTTTTGTAGATTGCTTTTTTTGAAATATTTTGGTACGTTGTTAATGGTGTTTGAAAAAATACGAATTTGATGTGGAGTGCAGTTTGCTGCTAGTGTATTTTTTTTTGCAATTATAAAAATTAAGAATTTTGGTTGGTAGAGTACGAACGAAATTTGTGTGAAGTAACGATTAGTGTATTTGTGATTTTCGTACATTGCTGACCATAAAAAATATGTTGAACTGACAATAACATTTTTCGATCATGTTATGTTGTTTTATTGGAAGAAATTTAATGAATTTTTTTTTGAGCACAACTGTGATAGGAACAATTGTGCTCAAAAAAAGTTCATAATTTCAACATATTGTTCCTATCACAGTTGTGCTCAAACACCATTAACAATGTACCAAAATATTTAAAAAAACAATCTACAAAAATAATTCCTACATGTATCATCTGCAATACATAACGAATTTTCTAAATATATTTCATCTTTTTTGCATGTATATGCATAATATTTATAATTACAAAAAATATATTACATGTATATGCATAATATTTATAATTACAAAAAATTTATCTAACTATCTAATCAAAACAAAAAAAATAAAACTTATAAATTATTTTGCGCAAAATCGCTGATCGGTGCAGAATTTTAGACCCTAGCAGTGTAGCAACCGAGTGGTGCGGTCGGGGAGTGCACGACTCGCCGAGTGGTGCGCTCGGCGACCGCACCACTCCAGTGATTTAGATGGTGCGGTCGGGGACCGCACAATCTTGGTGTCGTGCGCTCCCCAGCCGATTGCCACACAGGGGGCCAGATCGGGAATTTTGTTTCGCGGGGGCTATTTCGGGAATTGCCGGCATCAGTGCCAAAAGCGTCCAAAATTGCCAGTTTGCAACAAGCTCATTGAGTATCCATTGAGACTTTTTTAACAAATGTAATATGCTTAGCATTATCTTAAAAAAAACTTTTCATGCAAATGTCAAGTGTTGGAAATAGCAATGCATACTTATGATGAAGCTTCAAGAAGATATATCACTGTCAACTACTAATAACTAATGTCGGTTGGGTTTTTTTTAAGAAACGTGGCTGCGTAAAGGAAGCTGCAGATTTAATTGAGATAATGCTAGTAGTTTACCTACTGGAGGCTTGAAGAAGCACGTCGGCAAGAGAGGATAGCAAAATTGTTGTCACATGCATGAGGCTTTATCAGCAAGAGTCCAAAGGCTCTTGCTGTATAAGAGATGCATTGTTAGCTGTGTTAATACTTGTCTCCATGTCGGCAAATGAAGTCTAGTGTTTGTGTGAGCTGTGTTGAAACGTGTTAGCAGCAAGTCGGTTGTTTAGCAGTATAAAGGCATGTAACTCGGTGTTTTGTGATAAATGTATGCACTGTGTGTGTCCGAGAAGGGTAGGAGAGTTGTAATACATATGTAAGTCATGAGTTTTGATGAGAGAAGCTAGTTAGCTTCATATGTGTATATGTGTATCTGCTGAAAATTAAGTGTCTTATCACCTTGTGATTTCTAACAATTGCTATCGGAGCAGGCGGTCCAGGACTATCAGAATCGAGAGAAGTCTTTGAGGTGCTAAGAGGAGACTCTGCTGGTGCACAGTCTGGGACTGTGAAGCTCGTTGGTCTGGGACCAAAGCTTACTTGACGCTGGGCGTCAGTCACCATGGCGGATCTTGCTTGCGCAAGCAGTAGGATCAAGAAACTCAATAGTCATAACTATGGTTATTGGCAGACCTGTATGGAGTCCTACCTACAAGGTTAGGATCTATGGGAGGTCTTTGCGGACACTAAGATAACTCCTCCACCAAAGGAGAATATAGAAACCTTGCGAAAGTGGCGCATCAAGACTGGCAAGACTTTGTTATGCTAAAGAAAATAATTGAGGAGGACCTATTGGAGCCTCTAGTGTTTGTGTGAGCTATGTTGAAACATGTTAGCAGCAAGTCGATTGTTTAGCCCTAGGCATGTAACTCCGTGTTTTTTTGAGAAATGTATGCACTGTGTGTCCTAGAAGAGTAGGAGAGTTGTAATACATATGCAAGCCATGAGCTTTTATGAGAGAAGATAGTTAGCTTTATATATGTCCGTGTGTGTATGCTACTGAAAATTGAGTGCTTTATCACACTACTACATATCAAGCTATATTTGACGCCTCGTCATAGATGGTTTATGAAAATCGTCAGTATTACAATTATCATAGACAGTTTTACAAGCGTGATTGTCTATGTTTGTAATGATGGCTAGAACCATTTGTGATACATAACTATTACAGACGGTTCGTGGTAAGAACCGTCTATAAAACTATCACAAGCGGTTAGATTTAAAAGTTGTTTGTGATGTATCTCATTATCACAGATAGTTTTTAATTAGAACCATTTATGAAATATCACAGATAGTTTTTATTTACAACCGTTTGTGTTTTGTTGCCGTCCTTTTCATATGAACTACAGAAGCTACTGAGCTAGAACAGATAAGTAGAATTTGACATATATATGACTCAGCTTTATGCAATATTTTTTCCATTTATATTGGCTAAATAGTGTGACCAGTCACTTTTACAAAAGGCAAATTCAAGTTAAAAAAAGAGATCCCCAGATCTTGGTATTCTGAGCTTCATATGCTTCCTCTTCTACTTTTGGAGTTGGAGGATCAGCGGCTGCATCCTCGAATGCCGTGAAGATTGTCCTTGCTCTCTCCACTTACTCCTCTAGCCTGGGTAAATCATTAGCATGATCCATAATCTCAAAGAGGATGATATGATAAGCTTCCTCAGAATCAACTATTTTTGCTTGACCGGTAAGGTTATCCATGTGTTTCTCCATTGTTGTAAGAGATTCTTCCACTTTGCGCACATTGAAGAGAAGAACGAGGCTAATGGCAGTTTCCCTTTCTTGAGTGGCAAAGAGACACCTCTGTCAACAGTAGATGATAAGGTTCAGTTAACGGATAGAAGCGACTTGAGGAAGGAGAGCAGGGCATGAGCGGAGGAGCTGCTCCAGACGTAAGTTGCTGGCCGCCTGTGTAAGGTTGCGGTCAAACAACTCATGATGGATAGATGAGAGAAAAGAGATCAAAAGAATAGTAGATGCCATTATTGAGAAATCTGGTGAAGAAAATGAGGGAGAGGATTGTTTAGAAGATATTGAGTTTGTGATATCAAGAAATTATACACCATGCTACATATAAAGCCAGAATCGTGTGGAAGTTTAAGGGTCGCATGCATCGGAATATTAACTGGTGGGAGTAGTGCGCGCATTTTTAAGCGTTATCACAGATGATCTAATATGTGCCATTATCACAGATTGTTCGTATACCAAACTGTATGATATATGCTATTATCACAGATAGTTTTTTATTAGAACCGTCTATGAAATGCCATGACATCGATCTATGGCATCTTCCCTAAGATTTTGATCTCACTCATCCATTCTCTCCTCATCGAATAGCAGGCACCAGTTTCTTCCATCTCTCACCCCTTATTTACTCCCCCTCTCCCTTCCCCCCAATCACTGCTAGAATGCGTGAGCGGAGGATTTGCTCCTAGTTCATCCATTCCTTATTCCTGCTTCCTCCCCTTGATGACGCCGACTACCGCCGTGAGCTTCTCCGCCTCCGGTTGTGATGCCACAGTTTACTGTACAAGACACTTTTATCATAAGTGACGTAAGAGTGTTTTGTACAATTGTCACCGTCGTGACACAAAGGTGACGCTACTGCTGCCTCTCCTTCATTGCCAGTGATATCCCCCATTCAATCCTCTCTCCTCTTCGTTGATGCTTGGATATGAAATTACGAAATTCATGGATGGCGAGCTAGGGTTTTGGGTTCGTGTAGATGTTTGACATACCCTCTATACACAATTTATTTTCTCCTCGATAGCTATCCCCTGTGATTCACTTTTTTCACTAGGTTGTTTAGTCTTATTCACTGTGATTCACTTGTGAAATGGATGTTCTTATTTCTGAAATGAATGTGAATTGGATATATACATTTCTGCTTGTGAAATGTGTTTTTGCTTGTTTCAGAGGGTATGTCTAGCATTTTCTGATGCTAGCCAACAAACATAAATAGATTTAGAAATACATAGAAATATCATAGACGTTTATTAGCTCATAACCATCTGTGACAGTTGACTATCATAGACGGTTTGTAGTAGAAACCGTCTGTGATATATCATGTATCACAGACGGTTTCAACTACAAACCGTCTGTGACAGTTTAATATCACCGTCTATGATACATGAGATATCACAGACGGTTTCTACTACAAACAATCTATGATAGTCAACTGTCATAGACGGTTATGAGTTAATAACCATCTGTGATAGTACGTATCGCAGATGGTTCAAAAACCGTTGGTGATGACCTCATGTCATTACTGACCTATAAAGTCAGACGGCTCACGAAACCATCTGTGATGATGTTTTTGAACCGTCTGTGACCTTTTTTTTAGTAGTGCAACCTTGTGATTTCCAACATTAAAGTTATTTGCATTGCAAAAATAAGCTTTACCATTGTCTACTTCTGCTTCTACATCTGCTTCATGTTCTTCTGAATTATTGTTCTGTGCCTTGCAGTAGATGACTGCAAGTTTGCAAGCTACGTATGTTCATATCAATCATGTGTTGTCCCAAAAGAATAGCTGGTCCCTGACACTAGCTAGGCCTGTGTGTGCCTGTGCGGAGCATGAGGAGAGCATGTACGTGCCTGTCGTCGTCAAGGAAAAGTGATTGCAGTGGCTGCCCACAGCGAGGTCATATCACAGCTATTTTTGACATGCTCGGAAAGCAGATAATAGACACACCGCAAGGCGAGCTCGACGGCCGCTGGGCCAACTGGTTCTCCTCCTTTCCTGGCAACGCCGTCATCTTCGCGTCCTTCGGCAGCGAGGCGTTCCTGTCGGCTGACGCCACGACGGAGCTTCTCCTCGGCCTAGAGGCCACAAGTCCCTCGCCATGCTCAACCTCCCCAAGGGCACGGACGCCGAGGTAGAGCTCAAGAAGTGCACACCATTAAGATTCGAGAAGGTCAAAAGGAGAGGGGTGGTGCACACGGGGTGGTGTTGGAAATAATTTTGTTTTCTTTGTTGCTAGTAGTATTTAAGTCAGTTTGATGTGTACGAGTTGTATCCGTGTATAAGTATATGAGTAGATGATAGAGTAAGAAACCGAGTTAATGGTAGAGTCCGTTTTTTGGTTAATATATTGAGTATAAGTAGCAGAGTAATGTAAATGAGAAAGAAGTGAACAATAGCGATTGGTTGTGATCGAGAAGTTGAGGGAAAGAAAAAAAGAGAAGAAAAGCAGAAGTATTTTGGCTCCTGGGAAAACGAACTGTGTTCGCGTGCTTTATCGAGTGCTCGAAATCATTGAGAACCAAGGGTGCTCGAAGGTAATGAGTACAGAAGTACTTGAAGAGGCAGCAAAGTGGTCGTAGTCGGAGGCGCTGGTGTTTGCAGTCGAAGTATCGAGTACTCGTAACTCGATTACGAGTACGTGCAAAGCGCAACGAGAGCGTGGTCTTAAATCTTATCAAGGAAAAGTTATGAGCACGTACGCAGTAGAGAAGACGTGGTCGTTACAAGGACATGCTGGTCGTAGCAAGACTATGAGTATGAGCCGATCGGGAAGACGCAGTCGTAAGCCAGAGTGGTCATTACTCGGTTACGAATACATGCACAGCAGCAAGGAGTGGTTGTAAACGAGCTACGACTACTAAGATCGAAACTTCAACATGGTTGTAAATATCAACTAGGCCAACTAGTGGGTGCAGCAGCAGCACATCCTATGGCACCGGAGCGTGAGGTGCTTCGTGAACCATGCCAGGCTCAGCTCCATCGTGGAGGGGATCGTCACTGGCTGTAGGCTGGTGCTGCTACCGATGAAGGGCGACCAGTACCTCAACACCACACTGTTCGTGCGAGAGCTCCACGTCGGGGTGGAGGTCGCGCAACGGCGCGATGATGGGTGGTTCGCGCATGAGGCAGTGAGCGACACTGTGGCCACGGCCAGTGGCGGACCCAGAATTTTTGGGATGGGGGTACGAAGTTAAGAATCTACAGAGTATATATATAAGATAGAGAATTTTGATACACATAATATATATATATCTCATATAGTTAACCAAATAAACAATCACACATAAGCAATAAATGCAATTTCCAATATAAGTTTGATTGACTTAATTTCTAGTGAACACTGAACAGAGTACATGAAACAACATCAATGCAAAACTGACCTAGATGACCTAGATGCCGCCGTTGAAGATGGAATAGGGGAGGAGCTGCCGCCGTTGAAGCTGGCCATTGGGTGTGCCAGTGTGGGCAGATGGAGGGGAGGGGAGGAAGTGGAGGGAGTTCTTGATGGACGACGCTGTGCAGAAGAAGTTTGTCTTTTTCATAACTCTCAAATGAGACTGCTTTTGCTATTGAAATTTTGTGGAGATATAAA
This sequence comes from Dendrocalamus latiflorus, assembly GCA_017311315.1. Lineage (NCBI taxonomy): Eukaryota > Viridiplantae > Streptophyta > Magnoliopsida > Poales > Poaceae > Dendrocalamus > Dendrocalamus latiflorus. The sequence continues at coordinate 2,563,420 of CM029645.1, forward strand.
ACCTTACCACCCCTAACTCTGATCATTTTTTGAGAATTTTGTGAACCCTTACCGATTTTCATGATATTTACAACACTGAAGGCATTTTCACGTAATATGTTCCCTAATAATTCACTCGGTAGTTTCCTGTGATATTTAAGCTGGACTTATTTGATATTTGTATGACGGGGATGCCTATGTATATGCTAAATTATGCTTTTGGTGTATAAGGTCCGGAGATGACTTGAATATATGCAGGAACGGCTTCAAGGCACTTTAGATGTCGTTGTCCTTAAGATGTGCACTGGGTTATCAACAAATAGCCTCCTAATTTTTTTTTGAACAGGTGGGTAAGAGGCTTGCCATCTATTAATTCACAAGAAGAGTTAAAGTATAGAAGAACAAGGAAGCATTTCTGATTAAGTGGCGAGTTACGACGTTAAGTGAGATTAATTACGTAACTAATGATCTAAAATACGGGGCAATTTAAACTTTTTGTATATCCATTTAGATTGAAACCGACGAGTGATAAACAAATACGTTACTTCCACAATTCCACCGACAAGGCTGAAGACCAATTTGTATAGTGTAATATCCAAAATTCTAGGGCATGCAAAAATGAGAAAAAATTTAAAAATTTTTGAATGCGTTTTTGTTTCCTTGGCTCTTTATCGGAGTTTCATTGAAAAGTTTGAATTTCAAAAATCAAAAGTGCATGTAGTGCAAATCAAAAATTTAGACCAAGTTATAAAAACTAAAAAGATGATTAAAAATTGGCATGAGAAAAATCATGGTGGAAACCATCTTTAAAAGGCCACGAGCATAGATTGTAGCACTAAAAATAAATATCGAAGTAAGTTCTGAAACTATCTAAATCAGATAAGTATAATTAAATTTGATCGAAGTAAGTGTAGAAGATAGTCGTAAGCCGTGGTCGATAGTCGTAGGCCATGGTCGATAGTTGTAAGTTATAGTTTTTGGTCGATAGTCATATGTTATAGTACCCTGTCGGTAATTGTAAGTTACAGTACCGATTCGGTAGTTTGAAGATCTGTGTGGTCGAAGTGCCGTAGTCGAAACCTACAGATCATGTGTCGTAGTTGTAAGGTCGATAGTTGTGGTGGTCGTAAGCCTCAATGGTTGGTAGCTATAGTAGACGAAATCTACATTAGATCTGTCGTAAGCCACAGAACATGGTCAGTAGACATGTGCGGTAGTACCCACTCGACGCTCGTAGGACCTTCGTGGTCGAAGATCGGTAATACCGGCTTTGTATGAACGGTACGACCGAAGTTACGGTAGGATGAAGACCTAGGTAGTCGATGCACCGTGGTCGGTAGTCGATGTTCCGTGGTCAGAGCGTCCGAGTACCATAGTGGCCGGAGTTTGTAGTCGTAAGAAGTACTGTACTCACCGAGAAAAAACAATTCAAACCAAGCAAAAACTCTCCAATAACTTTTGCATACGGACTCCAAATTTAGTAATCTTTATTTCTAATTTTTTTTTATAAAAACAAGATCTTTCTAAAATTACAAAAAAAAAGTCTTATCTCTATTTATTTGGCACTTATTTGCTTTTATCTGGATTTATTTATCGGTTAAGTGACTCCACGCCAGACAACGTCGGAAACGCATCTGAAACATTCTCTAAGCAACAACCCCTTTGACCATCTTGATCCCAATATTTCAATTATTTTATATTGTTTGCAAAATCTATTATGCATGTGTGTATATTCTAATTAAAATTGTTATACTGTGGGTAATGGTAGTTACGATCAAATCATATACATTGAATCTTCTTGAAAATTTGATACTCTTACTGTTGTAACCTGTAACCATTAGGGATTGCTGGCACCTCGGCAAAAAAAAATCCTAAAAATCCAGACACGAGCACCGAGATGCTGCCAGTAACAAAAGCAAAGCGAGCATCAAGCACATCATGGCACGAATCCACTCAGAGTCATAATATTGACTTTAAGATATTCGGTTCAGAAGTACTGACCACATCAGTTTTACCCACGAGACATAACCAGCTAAACATGTTCACAAACCCCATCTGACTCCAAAATACTTAATGACCATTATGTCATATAAAAGAAGAGCATTGCAAGGTACGATGAAATCTACGCATCAAGAGATCAGGGCTTCAATGCTTCTCTACTCAAATGCCCACTGGTTCTCCCTGCGGATCTCCTCTTCCTCCTCAGGGGTGAAGTCGTTCTTGATGTTGAAGGTCTTGCGGATCTCCTCAGGAGTCTTGCCCTTGATCATGTCAGCAACAGTCTGGCAAGTAAGGTCCAGCAATCCCTTGATGTTGAGATAGTTTGCAGCCTAAGAGTGGTAAAGCAAACCAAAAGAGGGTGTCAGAAACAGCAGTTACAATGGCTAATGCACGTAGATGGACCACATTCGCCCAATCAAAGAACAGCCATAGGCATATTTGTGTCATACAAGGAGAGCAGAAGGTGTGCATAGATATCTATAGCAGTGTCTAGTGTATTCACATGGGAAGTGCCTCTTCCCCAAAAGCTAATACCAGTAAATGAGACAGCATAGGAAAGTAATTATTGTGCCAAAGGAATATATGATTGTTCTTTCTGTTGCTTAAAAATATATTATACATGCATACTTTTGGAAGTAATAAATCAACAAGCATTGATGCACTGTATTTCATCTGGCTGCTAATTAGTTATCACTACATAAGTATATGACAGCCAATGCAGAATAATAATGTGTAGATAAAGAAACAACAAAGTTAGCCGCAAAAGTAATCTACGAAATATTCAAAAAGGGTATCATAACCTTAGTTTCCATAAGCTGCCATCTCTAATACACAGTAGTTGTATAATACAGTGCAATGTAAACAAAAATAACATGCAATAGCGAAAACAAGGGCACCACAGCAAGAAAAACTAGATGTAAAACAGACAGATTTGAACCACGCGAAACACCGATCAGCTCTCACGCGCACAAACCACAAAACGCAGCCATGGGAAGGACAACACCCCCACCACCTAAAACGCTAAAGCTTCTAACTGAAGAGGACCACCATTGCACAAAGCTTGATAGAAGCAAAGGCAAGATGAACCACAGCTCCACCACGGCTGAAGAACCACGGCCACACACTAGCAGGATATCCAGCAATCGACTTCAGAATGAAGTGGGCGAGGATGCGTCTCTTTCGCTCACAACGATGGCGGACGGCACGGAGAAGCCGATAGCTCCGACTCCACGCCCCCTCCATTATAACCATGAATTCCATAACTAGCGCGACACATTTGAGCCATATGGAGCCTAATCTACTGGACAGTGCAATCAAAACAGAGGTGACGACAACCTACGCTAGCAATGACAACAAATAAATCTAGATCTGCATACGGATACATTTGATAGCTAATCGCAGATCTAAATTGCTCCCAGACGAAGACAGATGGCGAGGGGGGCGGGGGGGTTACCAGGATGAGGTCAAAGAGGGTGGCCTGGTCGACCTTGACGAAGTCGGCGTCCCAGTTCTTGAGGTCCTCGCCGGAGGCGGCGGCGGTGGAGGAGTTGTTGGCAGCGGCGGCGGAGTTGGCGTCGCCGTCGGTGGAGGAGTTGGCGGCCTTGGATGCGGCGGCAGCGGCGTGGACGTGCTTGTTGCAGTATTCGATGACCTTGGAGAGGATCTTGGAGTTGACGTTGGGGAGCGGGATGCCGTTGTCGGCGCAGTCGTCCTCGATCATGTGGCGGATGGTCTGCGACTCCATCGCCACCGCCTCCTCCACCTCGAACTCCTCGCCGTCGGAGCTCTTGAGCGTGATCATCTTCTTCTCGCCCTCCGCCGCCATGGATCCGCTTGCTTCTCCGATCGATCGGTTGTGTCGAAACCCTATCTTGCTCGGCGGCGGGTGGAGTAGAAAGGGGAGGAGATCGACGGCACCTGCAGGCTGTAGCGAGTGGGTGGATGGCGATGTTATATAGATAAGCACGGAGATGGGTAAGCCTTCTTTGCCGTCTGATGCACGGCCTCGCCCGTTTCGTAGACGGTCAGGATCGGATGGACTGTCGGAATAGGATCCGGTCAATGGCGGCGGGCGACCCAATCACTCTCAACGGATCGAATAAAAATTAAACGGTTGTTAAACGTGTAACTCAGAAAGAAATACATTTTAAAGTACGAATACGAATTCAAAAATGCTTGAATATGAATGCTAATCATTACATCATTATAATTAATGATAGTTTATCTCATACACAACACACTTAATCATTATAATTATTTATATCTAAGAGACCATGTGGGTAGGTCTAAATCAATTTGTGATGAATAATTAGCAATTCGGTAAGTTGAATCTAAGGGTTTGTAAAGGGTTTTATAATTCCCTAAAAACTCAAGCTGTGTCAGGTTTAGGCGATAATACCGGATTGGGCAGTGTTACTACTGCAGGTGCGGTATGACTAGCATCTAGATAGTGGTAGCTATTTTTCAGAGAGATCGATTTTGGGTTTGGCCAGGCCTGATAGTATCAGTGCAAAACCATGGTAAGAGCCAGTCGTGCCAGCTATTGGTTGGCAGTATGACCGAGGCGATATGATAGACATGAGGAGTGCAGTCATACCAGCTGAGGTGAATTGGTTCTGAAAATTGAAAATTATGTGGGGTTTGATCGTGGGATGATCTTGGACCTCCTATCATAATTGTATTGTGGTGTATGTTGCATGTTTATGCTAACGTGGATTAAGTTGTGAAGAACTTATACCCAGAAAATGATTTCTTGGTTTTTGAAAGTGTAGGTAAGTTTGAAGGCAACTATGGTTAACGATAGGCGACTGAGACTAGGTCAAGAAGGATCAAGGTCTAGAACGGTCAAGGATATCGTATAAGATGGTTGAGCTTAAGTATGACACAAGACAGGGTCAAGGAATGCATTCAAGGAAAGATTTGAGCATTGAGTTTGATCAAGTGGCTTCGTTAGTTCATGTGAGGCGTGGTCTAGTGGGGAGCCGAAAGTGGAAGAGACTTACAATGGAAGGAAAGATGTTGATCAACCTACACGTGGCATGCATGGTAGTTTGCATGATAAAAAGAAGACTGAGTCAAGGGAAAGCGCCTAGAAGCTTCGTTAGGGGCATCACGAGAAATTGCCAAAAACCAGACTTAAGGTGTACACCAAAACCGCGGCGCCGGGAGACGCAAGAAAAGTGGTTTAGAGTTAGGCTAGAGGTATATGTATGGAGTAGATCAAACACTCGAGTGTGAGTGGGTTGATCCTTGTAAGTTCTTTGAAAAACATGCATGTAAGTGAAAAAATGCGGTATTGTAGGGTTGACGGGTTTCCTTAATCCTTAGCAGGTCTAGGCATACTAAGGGGGCTGGTTAGCCTATATGATGAAAGGGGAGGACATAGTGAAGAGTTTTAAGTTAGGTTAATTTTTCCTCTCCATGGTGTGAGTAAGAGTAGAACTTGTGGAGGTTTCTTTGTAAACCAATAAGTTGTAAGAATCATTCCTCTCTATACAATAGATCAAATTCTTACAATCCTTATACTCTTTTTACTCTTTACATGAGTTCTTATTCTTGCTTGGTGTGATTTGGTTTTTTTCGTGCTCATTTTGTTCATGCTAAGATCCATGATATATATGAGGCGCTAGTAGATCTTGGACCAATCTTTGCCTATCTAGATCACTTCTATACCAAGAATCAAGATCTTGCCTAGTTCTTCTCTTTCTTGATCAAGATTTGTGATTTTATGATCATGGCCTTTTTAACCAAAATCTTTATTTAGATTACTTTGATAGGACATGTAAGAGATGATCTGAAAGTTCCTATGACTTAGATCCTTAGGAACAAGAAGTAGTTTGAGTTTTACGGTTTGATGTGTTCTTATGACCTAGAACGTGATTTCTTCAATTGGATGGGATCAAGTGTTGGACCCCGATGACATCACTCGGTGAGACTTGGGGGAACTTTAGGGTCCTCGAGCGGTGCTTCACGCGCAAAGAATGGCGGAGGCGGCAGTAGAATGGCCAGAGGAGAGGAAGAAATGTGAGTGGTGGCGCTTAGGGGCAACAAAGGCGATAGGGGTGCGATTAGAGTTATGGTGGTGGTGGTGGTGTGGGGCTTTTAGCCACAGGAGGGCGTCGGTTGCCGGGGCACTATGATGCCTCATGCGGCATCCCAAGAGAGGTGATGCTCAATGCGCAACACGGCATAGGGGAGGGCTGGTGGGGTCAGCGGAGCTAGCATGCGGTGCAGGGGGAGTTAAGGCGACAGGGTGGCTTGGAGACAACGGCCATGCACAAATCATGGAGACGCGACGCGGACACAGGAGCAACGAACATGGGTCACGGTGGAGAGAGTAAGAAGGAGGAGGAGGGGTCCAGGTAGAGGCGGCGCGGGATTGTGGAGGCACAAGAGCGCGCTGGCACAGAGCAAGGGCGAGATGGCGCTAGAGTGGACGCGGCAGGTGCGGGTCAGGGCGCACGAGGGCGTGCATGGCATAGTAGCGCACACGCTACAATCTTTTTCTCCCACTGAGAGGAGGTGAGGTTCATCGCCCGTGAGAGGGAGGATGGCGGTCGGAGGAGAGGGCCAAAATGGACTTGTTGGCTCAGCCCAACCCTCTAGGCGAGGTAGTGTGGCTTGATTTGGAGCCTAGGGTGGTCGGCGGTGAACTCATGCGGCGGTGGAGCACTGAGCATGGCACTACAGCACTACACGGCGCTAGAGCCTAATAACTCGCTAGGGGAGCAACACATGACGAAGGGAAGCTTACCGAAAGCAAGGGCGAGGCTCAGGGAAGCATGGAGGTAGCTGCCGATGAAGACCCGATTGACGACAAGGTGGTCATTGCGAGTGGCGCACAGGTGAGGATGAAGATGGGTGATGAGGCTCAGTATCGCTTTGGGAGGTCCACGCGGTGCTTCGAATGCAAGCAATATGAAGAAGGGGTGGCAGAGCTTGATTAGTGTTGACGGCTAAGCTTTGGCTGGAGCCAGGGAAGGAGGTAGCAATTGGGGTCAAGGAGGGGAGGGTTGCGGATGTTATAGATGCGTGGGAGGCTTGCTAGCCATTGGACAACTTTAAGATAGGGAGGAACCAAGGGTGGCGGAGTTAGACGCACGGCATGGGTATAGGGCAGGGAGGCAGAGCCGGCGTGAGGGATGGGCATGCGCAAGAAGGGTTAAGGTGAGGGGAGGAGCCTCAATGGTCGATCGTGAAGATCACAGGCACGTGGGCTTGACGCGGCGTAGGCCCGACGGACGCAGGCGCGACGACATGGCATGGAGTAAAGGGGAGAAGAGGAAGAGTCCAGGCAAGGTAGGGCGACGTTAGGCTGGGCTAGCACGGGGGTGCATGGGGGCGGGCGATGGCACACTGTCACTGCACAAGAGAGAGGCGCACGCTGGCGTGAACATGCCAGGAGTGGGTCGAGGGCGTGAACGTTGCGGTGCAATGCGTGTTGGGCACGGCTGGGGCAACATGGGCCAGGCTGGGCGGGGCCAAAGGCTTGGTGGGCCAAAGGGGACGAGAGATGAGTTGTGCCAAGCCAAATTAGGTTTGAATTTTTTAGAACTTTTGTAATTTGGTTTGAATTTGAGTTGTGCTTTTTGAATTCAAATTCCAAACTTTAAATCTCATTCAAGCAAATTTCTAACTCCCAAAATGGGATGTCACATGGTCTGACCGCCATTGCTCGACCAGTTTTCGCTAGGGCCAGTATGACCATAGGCACTATGCTGGTTAGACCGCCCTACCTAATTTCGACACAAGACATAGAGCCCAGTCTGACTGGCCTTGCAAGGCAGTCAGACTGCCCATGTCCAGTGGTATGACAACCTCGCAAATCAGTTAGGCTAGTTACACAGTGACAGTAAAGCACTAAAGCCCGATATCTGTCCAAACTGAAAACCAAACTCAAACAATGACAAACCTTGCACAACAAAGTTAAATACCCATAACATAATATAGAGTGACCTCCACATGGTCTCACGAGGGATGACGGTAGCAGTGAGAAATTGGTTGGTGGATGGGGAACATTTATGGAGGCGCCACGGAAATTGCAAAGATGGGGGCGAGATGGCTAAGAGAAGAGAGAGGACGATAAGAGGGAATTGACTATTTTGTCCTTTTTTATAAAAAATATGGGACCACATCAATACCCACAAGGACCAGATACATTGTAAAAAATTGCAACAAGTCATGTCACCGTATGCACAGATTTTAGAAGATTCTAACATGTTAGTTTCATAAAATGTAGATAGTTTTATACAAGTTTGATCACACGGATTTTAAAACGTCATTTAGAAAAGTTAAGAGAGCAAGCGAGCTAGCACTAACGTTATAGAAAACCCCCTAAGGCCTTGTTTGGATTGGATGGGTTTACCTGCAGGCTAAAAGTAATTTTAGCTCAAATTCGGTACTAATCGATAGGAATTGGATCTAACCTCCTTGTATCCAAGCAAGGCCTGAAGTATTTGTACTCGCAGTTGTACGGTTCCACCTCACTAGGATCGAGACCTCGAGCTGTGTTGTGGTACTATTCTGTTTTTAACTCATAAAGGAAATGCTTATTTCGAGAAATTATATTAGATTCAGTACCCATGTTTGTTTAGGATGACCCACTCTCCGAGCAAAGCCGAAATGCTCCTAATCTGGCTTAAAAAAAATACTCCTCATCCACTAGAATAGGGCTGTAAAAAATGATCGAAGCTCACAAGCTACTCGAGTTTGGCTTATTCCGGGCTTGATTCAAGCTTAATTCAAAATTTAAACGAGCCGAACTCGAGCTTGATCTCGAGCTCGCGAGCTTCACCGAGCCGAGCTCGAATAGTTCGCAAGCTCCGATTCGAGCTTAAATAGTAATACTATTAATTCTTACCGAGCTTACTCGAGCCGAACTCGAGCTTGAGCTTTTCTTATTGTTGAAAATTAGTGTATGTTTAAATTATTTTGACTGTTATCGAGTTTACTAGAGCCGAGCTCGAACTTAAAATTTTTATATTATTAAAAAAATAGTGCATAATAAATTATTTTAATTGTTATCGAGCTTCAACGAGCCGAACTCGAGCCTACTCGAGCTTAGGCCGAGCCGAGCTCGATCCCAAGTCCAGACTCGAATCCCAACTCGAGCTCAGCTCAAGTTTCTACCGAGGTCGAGCCTGGAAGGTCAAGCTCGCTTGAGCTCGGCCCGTTTACAACCCTACACTAGAGGCTGGTTCCATTACGTCAGCATGCAGCAGCCAACCACGTATCGCCACGTGGCCCCTTCTATCCTCACATGTGAGGAGCACGCGACGCGACGCTCCTCTACCTCGTCTTCTTCACCATCCGCTCGCCCCATCCATCCCCCACATGGCCGCCCTCCGGCCCCGCGCCGCCGCCGCGGGTGATCTCCGACCGGTCTTCGTCCGGCGCGGCTCCTTCCGTCCCTCGCACCTCTCCTCCCCCTGCTGGCACCTGCAGGTTCTTGAACTTCCCTTTTTATTTCCGTTTCTTCTCTTTTGGGTGCGGTCTTGGTGAGCTTGGGTTTAATCAGGAGGAACCGATGCTACCCTGGGGGACGCCATGAGAGCTATTTTTCCATTTATTGTGTTGATAGGATGATAGTTGGTGTTCTGGCTTCTTGGGGGGGGGGGGGGTATTTGGTGGTGTTAGGGGTTCTTGGTCCTGTAAAGTTTGTTAGGGTTTAATTTAGCCATGTTTGCGAGGGATATTTGAATTGAGATGCTTAAAGCTTATCTTGCAATTGTAATCCTTGTGTTTTGGAAGGAACTTTGGTTCTTAGAGCTTGTTAGACTTGCCGATTAGCTAGTTTCTTGGTGATTGGTTCACATATATAAATAGCAGTACACAAGTACTGCCTAAATGGAATTTCTCCTGCCGAAGAAGGCCATTTGAAATAGAATGGAAACTCTTCACCTAAATTGAGAGATATGCAAAGAAATGTTGCTATTGTCTATCGAAGTTTAGTCATGAAGTTGTGCTTCCTCCTGTCAATTAATACGGCATCTGTGTTAAATATTTTTTTGGAAATTCGTATTTTAATGGATAACACTAACATTAACTCTAATAACTTTTTTCCTTTTTACATGTTAACATCTAATTTAGTACGAAATGTGCTCCATTATCAACATTAGCTTTTGTACGGAGATACATATTTTCGGTTTTTCCTTATGCACCTTATATGACTATTCAGATATTCAGTAAATATATGTGAGTAGGTTCAAAGTCACTGGCTTGGATTGAAAGTGTTCGAATGACATGGTCCAACAAACAAGCTATCAATTGTAATCAGCAGGGCTACTGGTGGTAACTGGTGGCTTGATGCCTATGGTTGTGGCTGGTAGAGTCAACATTGCTCGTTTTGGAAGTTTTTATGAGGGTTTGAAAAACAATTATATATTCTAGTTTTATATCTTGCGGAGTATATTGCGCTTACATTAGATTGGTCTATTTCTTCTTAGGGAAAATTCCTTCCATGCCACGGAAAGTTAACCTGTTTCCCTCTGTGCCACTGAAAAAAATGTGCTTCCTTGTATTCCACTGAGTTTCCTTCTTGTGCCCTTCGGTGCCACTCTGTTACCTTCGATAGATCACATTTCCGTTATCGCCCAAAAATATGTCAGCTTTTTGTCTAAAAGCCCATTTTGCCCCGATGGTTTAGGTTTGCGGTCCCACGTGTCAGTTCATTGCTCTTGCTACTTCTTCCTCCTACCCACCTCTCCCCTAGCACCTTCACTGGCGAGCACAAATCTTGACTGCCAGACAATTCTCTCGCACAGCCTCTCGTGCCTGCCCTACCATGCCTTCGGTCTTCGCCGCCCAGCGCCCACCACCCGCGCACCCCGGCTATGGCGTCTCCCAGACTGAGATGAGAGAGGGAGAGATTGGCGGTGGCGCAGAGGTAGGCTTCACCGGACCTGGAGCTTGTGGATCCAGATTTGACGGTGGTTAGCACTGGACATGGGCTAGCACGCAAGGCGGAGGCAAGGCAGGTGCTAGAGAAGGAGGCAACACGGGAGGCGTGGAAGCCCGCGAGCCGCCCGTGCACGGCGTGTGGAGGCTATCCCGGCTGTCCCCGAGCCCCTTGGTGGTGGTGTTCGCGCGGTTGTAGAGGATGTGCTCAGTTCGAGTGCCTACGCGGCAACCAAGCTTGCAACCAGTGAAGTAGGTGTGGAAGCGAAGGAACTCAAGGAGGGTGGCGTGGGGGCGGACGACACCATCGCGGAGCTGGATGTGCTCGTCATTGACCGTGAAGACCACCACCACTGATGGTGGCGGCAGAGGCGAGGCAGCCAACAAAGCCATCGCGTAGTGTCACAACATGCGTGTCGGAATCCAATTCCCATTTGGATTTCGACTGCTTATTACTTATCTACTATGTTGTCGCCTCGTGGTAGTCCTCGCTGTCACAGCCACCTAGACACCGCCGATGCTAACCCCAATCGTAACCGCCTCCTAGGAGTTGATTCGGTTTCCTGCTCTCCCTCCCTCTCTCTCTACGGAGGCGGATGGAAAGGCCGGCGACGGCGGTAGGCCAATGAACATGGAGGAGGAAGAGGAACAGGGAAGATATGGGAAGGGAGGAAGAAGGGCAAAAATGTCTGTTCATGTGCCACTTAACGGCAAAGTGACGAAAGGGCGACGAGAGTGGCACTGAAGGGCACAAGAAAGAAACTCAGTGGCATAGAAGGAAGCATATTTTTTTTCAGTGGCAAAGGGAAACGGGTTAACTTTCAATGGCATGGAAGGGATTTTACCTTCTTATTATGGCAATTTTGTTCTTTCTTCTGGCGATGTTCATTCTCCTGGAACTTTTCTGTAGCTATTTTATGTTATCCATCAAAGATTTGTAGTCTTGCTGGTCGTTTTCAATCAAATATGTTAGTAGCGTTATCACATATTCACCAATATCCGTTGTATATTTGTATTGTTGAAATTTGTTTTCAGAAATAATTATTAAGGTTCAACCAGCATCTCTAATTCTTCCTCACTTTAAGTTGCTAAGTTGCTTCATCCCTTCTACATTAGTTTCGATCTAGCCATTAAATTCTAGATTTGCAACTTATGATTATTATCTATGCAATAATGTCATGACAAATGCTGCCTTGTCAACTTTAAAACGCAGGGAAATACACTAAATTGGAAATCTAAGTGCACTACCAAAAGGCTACTGACTACAATTGCTCATGCAAAGCCTGATGAGTCTGAATTTCAGAGTGTCGATGCCCCACTTGAGCCCCAAACATGGGAAGGGAGCTTCTTGTGTGGTTTATTGAAGAACCAGCCACACAATGTTCCAGTTGCTGCAGCAAAGCAACTTCAAGAACTGTCTAATCAAAGAAAGGACACCTTGACCCGCTGGGAACATAGTATTGGTTCTTCCGAAGACCGCCTTCACAGGTTGGTATAACTGTCCTCTGTACATATTGAAAATTATTAGCCTCGGGAGTTTAAGATAATGCTTTCATTTTTTCCAATATTTTTCTGTGCATATTTGCAACAGTAATTGTATCAAACACAGAGCATGATGCCCTTTTGTAAAAGAATCACAAAATACCATTCATCTGAGATCGCATTCTAGTTTGTCGCACTGATGAACAATCAACAACTAAGCCTTTCGTCCCAAACAAATTGGGGTAGGCTAGAAATGAAACCTCCTCTAGTTTGTTGCGCTGATGAACAATCAAATTAGGTAAATCCTCTACAGTCCGTACGCTGCCTGTTTTTTTTTGAGAAATGTTATATTAGCAAATGCTCAGAGAAAATAAACAAATCAATCAAATACAAGTTGTTAAATGCAAATATGTATCATGTGAGTGCTGTAGATTGCAAGTGAGCCTCAAATTCAAAAGAAGAAAAAGCTATTACCATAGGTTAAATGATGGGGGAAAACCTGTATCAAGCTAATGTTTTGCCTCGCCTTTTTGGCATGATAATATATGGATCATTATCTATTGTAAAATAGTACATGTAAATGAAAGAATAAGGTGGGTATGGTCTTATCTTCAATCACGGATTTTAATTGATGTTATGTTTACCTTATGTTCATTCATGAGCTTCATTGTTAAAATTTACTGAATACATTAATGTAGCTGGCACAATTGTCACTGAGGGATCAAATTGGGAGGATGCCCTGACATGGAAAATCTCAAACTCTCAAAATGTACATTTGTTTGTTCTTTTGACTTTGGATATTGTTTTTGCATATGTATAACTAACGAATTTGTTGGGGGCTCTCTTAATAGGAGAATTGCTGAAATGAAGGAGAAAGAGTGCCAGACTGCTATTGAGGACATCATGTACATGTTGATTGTTCATAAGTTTTTCAAGATTGAAGTTCCGATGGCTCCGAATATATCAAAACTTATCAGCAATAGAAGATTACAAATATGGCCACCACGGGAGACAGATCTTGAGTCAATTCATGGACCTGAGGTGCTAGATCTAATTAGGGAACACTTGACTAGCATTATCAGATGCGTGCACAGAAATGGTCCCAAGATCAATCACTCAACACTTCGGATCAGAAGGCTGCAATTTGGTCGGATTTATTCTGCTTCAATAATATATGGATATTTCCTCAAATCTGTCACTGTGAGGCATCGTTTGGAGCTGACTCTTGCTAGGTCCCAAGAATTTTTACCACCAATTCAGTTTCTGAATGCTCAACTTACAAGTACCCAGAAACAAGAACAGGAAGAGGCCCTCGGAGGTTCCGCAGAAATGTCATCTTCTTCGCAGCCAAGCTCTGTTGTTGATCCGCGTGATTTGAAGAGTTACATGATGGGCTTTGACCCAAAGACCTTGGAGTTATGTGCGAAGCTGCGCTCGTGCGAGGCTTCTAATCTCATTGAGAAGCACAGCTGGGCACTTTTCAGAGAAAACATGAAAGCTTCCCCAGAGACTGATGAGGCGGTGATACTTGATCCGTCATCCCTAAGAAGATTGCTGCTTGAAGCCATTGCATTTGGTTCCTTCCTTTGGGATGTTGAAGATTATGTTGACGAGATTTATAAAGTTGCAGGATAGCTAAAAAAATGTATGCAAAAGATTCCTGAAGCCTTGTAGATATGAAGCTAGCTGAAAAAGCAGCTCCAGAAGATTCATGAGGCCTTGTATATATGTTTAGCAATTTAGCTTTTTGTGCATGTAAATCTTCCTCTCAAGATTGCTTTACAATCACACTTGGGGTTTGTTTCTTAGTAGTTCTGTAGTGTTGTGACTAGTTCTCAAAGAAAGAAAGAGTCATTACTTAGAAAGAAAGTGTCATTACTTTTTTTACATACGGGGTGGTTCTTGGAGCCTTCGTGCCTTATATTTTCCAATGTTACTAATGAAACTCATCTCGGCTTAATTGCCATCACTTGCAAATCGTCATGGTTTAAAGCTCAAAAGCATGAATATGTTTTGTGACAGTGAGGACACCTGACATCATTTCACGAGTGTTGGGTTGCACCAAAAAAAAACATCTTGGACTGAATCACTGAATACATGCCCAGAATTACCCAGCATCCATTCTGGCAATCAGACAACTTACTCATCGCGAAGTGCCAAAAACTCATGATGACACGCGAGAGAAGGATCCTCTACCGTGCTCGCCATTGAATGATTCGATCCCTTGCAGGCCTTTGTGTTGTCCGATTATAAATTGGACGGTTGAGATCTGATCCATATTCAGGCTCATGACAAACCTGTTTGAAATGGAGGAAACTGCAGAAATTTTGTGGGAATTGTTCTGTTTCTCGCAGGAATTCTAAAGGAAGAGCCATTCCTTTAGAATTGCTAAAAAAACCATTCCTTAGAATTGCTAAAAAAACTTTCTTGCTCTAAACATTTCTGCAAGGAGCATTAAGCATGTAGTTGCCTACTTGCCATGGTTTGCGCAGAACGCTTCCAAAGTCCAAACCATGGTAAAAATGTGAACTCGGTAACTATCGAACCTCATCATTCCCCCGTTGATATTTCCTCCCTCCACTGCAACTATGGAACCTCGTCACTCTATTCTTAACTCTATTTTTTAGACTATGATTGATAACTTTTAGATATATATGTATAGGCGTGATAAATAATACAACGAAGAAGAAATAAACGGCTGCAAAGATGGAAAGAACCGGCGCTATAACTGGCTGCCAAGCACTGCATTTAAGGCCACCTCCTCCGCTCCCTCACTCACAGGAGGGCCTCCATCAAGAAACGAGTGGGAGAGAAAGCCACTGTTTGAGACCGAGTGAGAGAGAGAGAGAGAAACAAAGGCTGAAAGAGGTCTGAGCCTCCCACATTCCCACAATGCCACCAACCACCAAATTGATCTTGCTCTCACGGGCAGCATACGAAACAACCTCAAAAATTTCAAAAAAAAAATAAAAAACTTTTTAAATGTTGCTTGAATTCTAAATTCTTACCTAACCTGGCAACCCCTTGAAAATGCATCTTCCTTTTTGGTCTTCCGCCTCCCCTTCTTGGTGGCATCTCCTAGAGCAGACACCTCTCCACCGCCTCACTGTGCCACTGCCCACGTGCCCTCCCATCTCTGCCTACGATTGCGGCTGCGCCTTCTTCTTGCGTTCACACCACGCTGACGCCGAGGTCCCACCAGGCAGCCGCCTAACCCCTACCCTCCTCCTCGCTTTGCGCGCCGCTAGCTCGCGCCCTCTCTCTTGCCTCATCGCACCGCCTCTCTCACTTGTCACACATGTCCACGCCGTACCCCTGCCATCACTCCCTCACCAACTCTTGCAGAGAACCAGTGCCACTTCCCCTACTCCCCCTTGCATCGGTAGGCCTCCCACCGTCTCTCCTCACCACATGTAGGAGACACGCCAAACCGCCCTACTGCTCCCACCGCCTTATACTGCCTTTAAAGCCCATTCGCCTCCATAGATAACTCTGTGACACTCCCAGATACACACCAAAACCACCGAAGCGAACTCTTGCTCCATTGAAACAACCTTCTTTGTCCCTACCGCCGGGCATCACCACTTATGCTATCACCTTCCAAAACCCCAAAATGGGACCCCAAGCTCAAGCTAAGCCCAATTGTGCCGCTCACTTTCACCAGAGAGCCTTGCCAGTGCCGCTCCTCTATTTTCCACCGCTGCGAGGAGGCTGGAGGTTGAAGACGACCTTAGGTGTGACGTGGTTGCATTGTAGCCGTTAGCGCACCGTGGCTGTTTAGATCGGGCCGTTCATGTGTGTCGCATCATGGCCGTCCACGTGTCACCCATCGAGCGCATGCGTGCGCGCTGGGCCTCTCGATCGCGTGTGGCATGAGTTGAGGCTGATTAGCCTGTTTGCCGAACGGGTTGAAACCACGGTTGGGCTACATTGTTCCTTTGGGCCGACCCAACACTGTTCATTATTATTCAAAATCATTGTTCACCTGAAAACTCAAAAATTCCAAAAATACACCATTTCGATCATTTTGATGCCACGAATCTATTTTTAACCTCCATTCCACCAAATTGAGTTCCAAATAAATCCAAACCCCTCCATTTGAATTTTATTACATTTTATTTTTTTATCTTAATTTATTTTCCTATCTTGATTAGACTCAAGTACGGGCTTATGTTATTTTACGTGTTTACACTAGTTCTCGACCTTTCCGAGGCGACTGTATAAGGACCGGAACTGGGCAACGAAGCATACGAGATAATAGAGTTTGCAGAGTAGCAAGACAAGTTACAAGTTCTTAATTATATGGAATCCCATGAAATTTAAATTATTTAATTACTGTATTTGCATTAATGTTATATGTGAAATACTATTTAATTAAAATAAATGTTTAAAACGACTTGTTAATTAGTTATGTCCTACCACTGACTCTAACATCAATAACAACTAGTAAGTAGCCTAATAGGAATCATGAGATAACAAATGCTTAGGCGATTTACCGAGGCCGCTGGGGTCGGAGCTGGTTTGACACTGTAAGTTGGCCTTGGACAGGAGTTGACAAGGTGATTCACCATTGGAGTCAACACGAAGGCACAAGCATAGGACCTCCTCCCTCAGTGGTTTTTGGACTCCATGCTAGCCTATGCCTATCGCTCCATGCGTTGGATGTTGAGGAGAGGTTGAGGGGAACGAGGAGGAGGAGACCGACGCGAACGAGGGAGGCGATGGAAAGGGGGGGTGATGGCGGACAGCGAGGAGGTGCAACACCTGCACCTCTCTCTAGGGTTCTTTGGGATTATTGTGGTGGAGCGAATGAGATGAGTTGGAACAGGATAGGAGTCATTGTACTTGGACACGTCATGAGTGATTCCTCTAGACCATCTAGACCGAAGCATCTACAGTTCCTCTGAGCCGAAGCAATTAGGCTGGACAAGCTAAGCCAAGCTTTTTTGCTATGACAAGCCAGCAAGTGAATCGTGAGCTAGCTTAAGCTCAACTCGTTTATACCACGAGCTAAGCCAAGCCCTCTCATGAGCCTCAAGCTTTTTTGCTATGCCTAATTGTTATGCACCACCTTGCTTGATAGTTTTGCGACTCACGAGGGGTGTTTGATAGTTTTACGCTATTTGATCTTTTAGCGATTCCTTAGACAGAAAAACGGCTCAAAAGGAAAGGAAATGAAAAAAGAGTGAGATAAAGGCAGAATGCTGATGAGACCAGGGGTACGCATAAATCATATGAAAGATTATTGGCAAACACTTGACATTCCATGATTCCGAGCGAACAATTCCTAGAAAAAAGAATATTGGAATGAGGGCGGCAACCAAACCAGACGAGGTGGGAGGCGTCGTTTATGAACCTATCTTAGACGAGCAGACAAAATCCGTAAGGCATCATCGTAGGGGCAGCGCGGCCACGTTGAACGGCGGCGAGGAAGACGGCTTAGAAGGGGCCAAGCGAGGAATGATTAGCAGAGAAGACCACACGCCATGTTGCTGTATCGTCCTACTCCTTGTACTTCATGCTGTCGAGCGTGAAGCCCGGCATGTCGAAGGAGGTGGCGAACCTCTCGACCTCGACCTTGAGGTTCTCGATGTCCTTGTTGTTCACCAGGCCCTTGGAGAAGTCCTTGAGCAGCTTGCCGTGCTCCTTCTGGATGTTCAGGCAGATGGTCACGGCCTGGTGGAGGAACTCGGCGATCTGCTCGAAGTCCTTCTCGACCAGACCCCTGGAGGTCATCGCAGGAGCACCTGAAAACCATAACCAGGGTCGAGTGAGAAACATTGCTTCGATATTCCAGAGGTTATGTGATAAAAAGGAACCAATAGTTGCAACAATTTCCTTAAGTGCTCTGCTCACAATGAAATAACACTTGTCTTGTATATTTGCATCAGCTATGAACAAAGGCTCTATACTGAAGCAAGCAGCGCAGTACTTTAGTAGACTTCAATTTTTCGCATTTTGAAGGTCTGCGTCCGTACCCAATCGTTTGCATAGCACAACAGCTCCCTCACAATAAGAATAATCCATAACTACGACAACTCAGCATAATAATGTTTACTATGACTTGTTAGTATGATACTGTTTTCCTGTAAAGCCTCTCAGCTAGTAACACTTAAACAGGCACTTTCAGATTAAAGTATGAGAACGAGGGTGATCTTGGGACTTGAAGGTCCCAGCGTCTTTAACCGCGTCTTTAATCGCTGCTGTTGTAACCCATGAAACTTTTATGACAACAACTGGGCTAAGTTTAAGTTACATTAAAATTTGCAAGCAAACTATTTTTTCTTATAAAATGTGAAGAATCGGCAGTCAAATAGCACGACATTATTACTATCTACCTTCAGTGGCTAAGAGATATCTAGCGGCGCTTTGGGAGTATAGTCATCCTTCACCCGGAGGAAAAAGGAATGAAATAAAGCTTAAGAATCTAACACTCTATTTCAACCATACTACGTTGTGCGGATACTTCACAAAAGTCGATGTACCGGTATCGGATACAGTACAAGATACGGGTACTGCCCCGAAACGTATCCTACCTGTATCCTAAAATTATGATTATTCAAAAAAAGAAAATAAATCCTAATACTTCTCTGATACTTCATTTATACTTCTCCAATACTTTTGACCTAATAACCTCATCCCTTCACACACAGGCAACCAGATCCATTCGGCCTACAAAACTCAAAAGCCCCCGCGTGAAGCTCCCTCCGCGAAGCGGCCTCCCTCCTCGGCCACGTCGTCTCCGCCTTCGCCAACCACCATGCATTCTCCCACCTCCCCGCCTGGGTCGCCGCTGAGCGCCGAGCGCAGATCCAGATCCATTCGGCCCCCATGAACACATGTTTCTGTTTTGTCATGTTTTGATGTACATGTACTTATTTATTCTCTTATTCTTCGCAGATGGTTCATTATATTAGTATAGTAGCCAGGAGGGAGAATTGGAGAACCAAGTATTTTGCTATATCAATATTAAGGTATTCTCGATTTCTCAATTCCTTATCAGAATTAATTAATTTCTTATTTTTATCTATATATATATATATATATATATATATATATATATATATATATATATATATATATATAGAGAGAGAGAGAGAGAGAGAGAGAGAGAGAGAGATAGGAAAATGGTTCTATACTCCTAGGAATATGTACTCCACTTAAACGAACGTGTTATACCTCTTTATCACTTTTCGTATACTTAATACTAGTTGTAAGATACTCCAATTCGATATGGTTGAAAAAATTCATTGAAGCCCATTAATTTTGCTATATACACTTTTTCATATGTACAAAGAGTATATATATAAATTATGCTATAAAAGGGGGATTTTTATAAAAATTTTAATGGAAGTCACTTTGGAGTATCTTTTAATCATTATTAAAGCATGCTTAAAAAAATAAAGAGGTATAACTTATTCGTTTAAGTGGTATATAAAAAGTGGTAGTACGTACTATATATATATAAGCGTATCAGCATTTTTAGGAAAATGGTGAATCACGGTATCACGTATCCATTCAGTGCTGCTTTTAGTTAAGGGGTTGAAACATGCTGTATCCAAATATAACATCATAAGAGCTTAGTCCGTACCATGGACTTCTTTTACCGCAATAAAAAATAACCTCTTTGACAGTAGTGAATAACAAGCCACAATAACCCAAATTATTCACTCTAAATTGTGCATGAGGTAAACAGTAATAATTTATTAAGGCCTGCAGCATTGACAGAAGTAATGGATACATTGAAGTGGATGGAATGATACTGACCAATGCGGACACCACCAGGAGCCAATGCACTGCTGTCACCAAAGACAGCATTCTTGTTCAGCGTAATGTTGCAAAGGTCACAGAGCTTTTCAACCTTATTACCTACAGACACAAGGCAACATTTGAACAAGTTATAATAGGACTGCTAGAAAATTAACTGCAATTGAACTGTTAATGCAAAAAAATCTGCATACCAGTCAAGCCAAGAGGGCGGAGATCCCAGAGAACAAGGTGGTTCTCAGTTCCATCGGTCACCATCTTGTAACCCTTGCTCATGAGATAGTTTCCGAGGGAAACGGCGTTGGCCTTGACTTGCTTTGCATAGACCTTGAATCCAGGTGTCATAGTTTGTTGCAGGGCAACAGCAAGGGCAGCAATCTGGTGGTTGTGAGGGCCACCTTGGAGAGATGGGAACACCGCAAAGTTGATCTTGTCCTCATAGTCATACACAGCACCCTCAGGCTGGCCCTTTTTGGGAGGCTTAGGGCCTTTCCTGTAGAAGATCATGCCAGCCCTTGGTCCTCGGAGAGACTTGTGTGTGGTAGTGGTAACCACATCACAGTACTCAAAAGGATTTGCAGCTTCCTGAAAAAAAAAATAAAGGAACTAATAAGCATATTTATAAACCATAGGACTAAGTCAACATTAATATATATTCTTTACTCATAAATCTGTTCTGGTATGCCTGAAACACTCAAATAAAGATGATATTACAGAATTAACCAAATCAATAGGACCTTCTATTACATTCATAAGTTTGTTCTTCAGTATACTGTCATAGAAGTATGGTGCTTTTTCCCATTAGCAGACACCACAAGAAATCACGGAAAATTGTCAAATGTGTAGTTCTGATGACTAACAAGAACCCTACAGCAGGAATATGCACACATCAGTAATTCTAGTAGACAGCTGTACCAGTCGATATGTGTCCAATATGCATGTACAATTGAGTCAACTAGCGCATTATATTTGTA
The DNA here is from genome assembly GCA_017311315.1 of Dendrocalamus latiflorus. NCBI lineage: Eukaryota > Viridiplantae > Streptophyta > Magnoliopsida > Poales > Poaceae > Dendrocalamus > Dendrocalamus latiflorus. The sequence continues at coordinate 2,584,518 of CM029645.1, forward strand.
CTGTCCAATACATTGAGTCAGTGCCTGCTGTCCTATGTATGACTGATATCTGAAGATCTGACATTCACGAGGTTAATCGGTACACACCTGATATTTTCAAAACAACGTCCTCAAATATATGAGATGAAGCAAAAATCAACTACATTTCATCAATGAATTACACAACTAGATTGCCATATTCAAAGAGGACACTAAAACACATGCATTAAAAGTCAAAGGCTCAAAGCAAGGTGCCCATGAGCCCATGCGTTCCAGCAGATTGTGCATTAACACTTAACATACAAAGTTAGTCATGCAGTGTTAAGGATCTATACACGCAGTGTTAAGGAATACCATAAGGTGCTATTCCGTTACTCAGTGGCGGAACCAGACCTCGGGCTAGGTAGCCCGAGGACAGGCAACCAAAGCCTATGCAAAATTTATGAAAAATCATAAAAAAAACAGAGTTAACCCAAGAGTCGGCCCAAGAGCAGCTAGCTCAGCCCGGGGCTTGGGCTTGGGCTGGTCCCGCCCGTGCCGTTACTCATTAGGATCTACACGCGCAGTGTTAAGGAAGTTGCATGTTGTGAACAAGTGGGGACAATCAGAAAATCAATGGGGAACACATGATAATTGTACAAATTAATTATCAGATCTATCGCAATCAAAGAAAGATATTGTTCAAAACTAACTGGAACAACCAAATTTGGGATTACTCTCTACACCAATCCACCGTCTTGCTATAAACAAAACCAAGTTAAAAGACCGCGACAGACAGCAAGAGTCCGTCCAAGTTTTTTCCAGTTCCGAACAAACCCCAACACCCATCACCCAATTAGACATGCATAGATCTCATATATGCATACAATTATAAGTTCCAATATTTCAATCACATACAACCCCAAAACCAATCAACCACATCCCTAAATAAGATCAAAACAACCAAATCTCCCAGATCCATATCCGTTTCATTCCAATCCCAACATAGCTCAGCAGAGTTTATTCACCACCCAGATCCCAAAATCCAACCTTCACGACAAACAACGCCTCAAATGCAAATGCAGGGGCACAAAAACAAAAGAGCAATCTTAATGCGAGGATCCAATTTCTGAAAGAAACTAATAGAGATCAGCTTGTGATGATTATACCTGTGCGGCGACGAGGCCGCTGATGTGCGCCATGTCGCAGAGGAGCATGGCCCCGACCTTGTCGGCGACCGCCCTGAGCCTCGCGTAGTCCCAGTCCCTCGGGTACGCGCTGCCACCGCAGATGATGAGCTTGGGGCGGAAATCCATGGCCTTCTCCTCCAGCTTCTCGTAGTCGATGTAGCCGGTGGCGGCGCTCACCTTGTACGGCAGACTCTCGAAGTAGATCGAGGTGGCGGAGATCTTCTTCCCCCCGGCGGTGTAGTAACCGTGGGTGAGGTGGCCGCCGGAGGGGAGGTCGAGCCCCATGATCCGGTCGTGCGGGTTGAGGAGCGCGGTGTAGGCGGCGAAGTTGGCGGGGGATCCCGAGTAGGGCTGCACGTTGACGCCCCAGGCGGCGGCGTCGAGGCGGAAGGCGGCGAGCGCGCGGTCGCGGCAGAGGTTCTCGATCTCGTCGATGACGTCGTTGCCGCCGTAGTAGCGGTTCCCTGGCATGCCCTCGGAGTACTTGTTGGTGAGGGGGGACCCCAGCGCCTCCATGACGGCGAAGGAGGTGAAGTTCTCGGAGGCGATGAGCTCGATGCCGCTGCGCTGGCGCCGCTTCTCGCGCTCCAGCAGGTCGAAGACCAGCGGGTCGGCGGCGGCGAGCGGGGTCAGCCCCCACGACGCAACGGGGTCCATGGCGGCGGTCGGGGAGAAGGATACGGCGAGGCAGTGACGGCAGCGGAGAGGGGGAGGAGTGGGTGGGGAGTGGTGGGGATTCAGTGATTGGGAGGGGATATATAAGGGAGGAGGGCGAGGTGTTGGACGGAATGCGCGCGGTGGGTGTCGGGGTTGGTGTGGATGCGGGCCGCGGGTGTCGGGTTGGGCTGGGTCTGGTTTAGATGGGCTCGGGCTAGGCGTGGAGATTCGTGCGGTGGTCTGCATCGGGTGGTGCCGGACTGTTGGATGTAGGGGTGAAAACGGATTGGATATTTCCCGACCGACCGACCGCCGAATCCGAGTCGGATCGAATTCGGATAATTATCGGATTCGGAGTCGGATTCGGATAGTTGTTTTCGGATATGGATTCAGAAAAGAACTATCCGACGGATACAGATACTATCCGGGATTTTATCGGATAATACCCGGATATATTTTTCGGATATCCGGATTCGGATAGTTGGCTGCTTGTCATGTGTTTGCTAGTTTTTTGTTGATCCTCTTAGTGCAACAGATTCTCTTGTTCTTTTAGTTTTTGTTGATCCTTACCTGTGTACATGTGTGTATGTGAGATGGTGGAAAGGAGAGAAGCAGCAATATTTGGGATCACATAAGAATGTTGAGAAATCCATCACTTTAGTGGTATTGTCCAGTTGGAGAAGCCTTTTGTATATGCCTTTTGTACCAGTCTATATGTGATTTTTGTTACATTAGATTACATTACATTTTCTACCCGTCTATATATGCCTTTTGTATTCTTATGTAATATCCGACGAGATATTCGTTATCGTATTCACATCCGCTCCGTATTCGTTCTGTATCTGTGACCGATACTATCCGGATTCGTATTCGTATCCGTCACTATTCGTATTTGACTCCGAATCCGAGAAAAAAATATAGGATAGGATATGGAATAAGCAATGTCCGACCGAATTCGACCCGTTTTCACCCCTAGTCGGATGGACTAGTTGATCCAGTGATGCTTTGCTTAGGCCTGTTCTTTTCGGTTGCGGCTTTTGGCTTTTGGCTGAATTTTTTGAATTTTGGCTGTTTACGGTACAGATTACGGATAGACAGATACTCACTTGCGATTTTTGCTGGTACAGATGTTGAGCTTTTAACGTGTAGATCGTTTAACTTATAAACCCCGTCTTGAGAAAATACTCCGTTTGAAAGTTAGGTACTGTAGCAAAAGCCAAAAGCCGCCAGCTTTTGACTTAAAGAACATGCCCTAAGACTTGGGTGAGGGTTTTGGCTGCTCTGCGGGTTCACTCCGACGAGCTGATGAAGCCGTGGACGGTGTTAGACGGACCTCAAGACGATGGACGGTGAGAGAGAGCATTTGCGGCGATGGCCAGCTAACTTGTAAGCTACAAGCGGGATCTACAACAAGCGCAACAGAGTGAGGTGGAAGCAACCCAATGGCAATTTCATCGCTGAAAGACGTGGCAGTGGTTATGGTTGGGGACAACAATGAGAGGTACCCAAGGTTTTCCAAAACAAAGCCATTATTTTGGTTAGGCAATGGTTATGGTTCATGACAAGCACAATGGGGATTGGTGCAATTGGGCAAAGCTACAAGGGATTGGGGGTAGACCGATGGGGCTTTAGCAGGTTGCAGTCCACTACCTTTAATTTAACCGTCCAGGATGGTCTCTTTGAATGGAGTGATGGTTGCGTCTAGCTTCTTCTCATATAACAGGCATGGCCGGTGCTCCGTGAGAGGGGGTGGAGGGTTTCCAGTTGGAGAGGAGCTCTACCAGTCACCATACCTCACTACATAAGAGATTCATCTGTGCTTATGTCATCTCCAATAGTTTAGGCAGTAATTGTCCTTACCACCCTTCTATATCATCGTCATTCAGTGTTAGACCATTCTCAGTGGAGAGTTTCATGGCGTTGTTTTCAAGACTGCCACATCATGTAAAATGAAATGAAATATGGATGAAACATCCATCCTCAATGCATAGTTTCATTCTATTGTTTCATAGACATTTAATTTCATGACTCATATAGAGTTGGTAATCGTGCCAAGAGAGTTTCATCTAGATGAAACTCACTTCTTCTCTCTCTTCTTAAAAATGTTACCATATCATCAAAAATACCTATGTGGTAGCCTATTAAATATAGATGAAACTCCCACTGAGACTGGCCTAGAGACCACCACTCCAGTGATAAGACTAGAGGCAATAGTTGACTCTATAACTTAACTAGGCCAGTCTCAGTGGGAGTTTCATCTGCATTTAATAGGCTGCCACATAGGCATTTTTGATGATATGACAACATTTTTAAGAAGAGAGAGAAGAAGTGAGTTTCATCTAGATGAAACTCTCTTGGCACGATTACCAACTCTATATGAGTCATGAAATTAAATGTCTATGAAACAATAGAATGAAACTATGCATTGAGGATTGATGTTTCATCCATGTTTCATTTCATTTTACATGATGTGACAGTCTTGGAAAAAATACCATGAAACTCTCCACTGAGAATGGTCCACACACTATATGTTGTGTTGGTTTTTGTGCCGTCTCTCGCATGAGAAATGGCTTTGGTTGTCAATTGAGCTCTCTTCGCTTCACCTCACCAAAAAAAAACCCACGTGGCAAACATAAGAACCAGTTGACGTCATAGCATTGAAGATACCATTACATTGCCCCTGCTATGCTGTTTTGATATCACACTATTAAGTCAAAACGATAGAGACAAAGGCATACTATGTGAGCGGTAGCACGGAGGGTCGTCTCACTCTCACAGCGAGAATAATACCATATTATAGCCGGAGGACTTTCCCAGCTGTGAGCCGTGCCACGTCAGTTTTTTTTAATGAAAAAGTCCCTGTATTTTCCGAAATTACGTAAAGATCCTCCGTTCTCGCAAAAAGATCCCTGTCAGGTTTTTTTCCAGAAAGCACCCTCCACTTCACCGAAATTGTGTATTCTTTATCGGATAGCACCCCGCGGTTTCCAAAATTACGTACGGGTCCTTGTTTAGTTACGTATAGGTCCTTACAGGTCCTCGGTTTTTTGCGAAAAAGACATTTTGTTTTCTCGAAATTACGCATGCGTCCTCGATTTTTTAAAAGAAACTTCCCATAAATTATCGTCTCTTTTGCTTCGGTCCATACGGTAGTTAGCGCGGCGTGTCGCCGCGCTTACGCAGCTAGTTAAACACATCCCTGAAAATTTTCGTGCCCAGGGCAAGCCATCCGTGCTAGCTGCTGCAGCTACCAACTTCATGGCTGGACTGATTTTGATACCGTAACGACTAGCCAAGTCCACACTCTGCCCCTATGGCGCACTGGCGGATGCAATGTAATTCATGGGTGTTCAGTCGAACACCCAAAATTTTAGATGAAATGCCCTTTATTTAGTAGATATATTTGGTATATATATTGGTAATTAGTCTACATATTTCATATTTATACCTCTAGTAGATTTCAGCCCACTCAGACACCTCCCCTGCTCAATTCATCTTAAAAACTACAACCCAGTTGAAGGTTCAAGGAGGTTAACTAGAGGGGGCGGGTGAATAGACAGTTTAAAATTCTTTTGGCTAAAACTAAGTTTTATGTAGAATTTAAATTCGAGGTGGCAAGCGAGCCGCGGCGAGCGCCAAGCATGGCTTAGCCGGATCGCCTACAGCCGGGGTCCCAAGAGAGAGCGTGTGGCAACGGTTGTGCCATCGGGGCCAACAAGGCAAGTCGTGCACGTCGACAACAACACAAGTGCATCCCTATTTTCAGGTTCCAAATCCCATATTCTCAATTCAACAAATTTTTCTAAATTATTTGAGATGTAGTTTCTACTAAAAATAATTTATATTTTGATTTTGCTACTATAGACATCTACCTAAACTCTGAACACCCATCCTAAAAATTCTGGATCCACCACTGCTATGGTGTTTCTCTACCAAATACTAAGGTGGTATTTATTTGAACTTAAAAGCCTTTGATTTATGGTTTATTTTATGCTGTAGTGACTGAAAATACTCTGTAACTACTGATAGCTTTTTAGCATAATTAAAATTTTAAAAATAAAAAATATATCATCACCAACAATGAAAATGGACAAGGGAAAAAAGAAAAGAAAAAATAAAAAATATTATCAAAAAACAAAATAAGAAACCAGAAATTAGAAGAAAAGGCTTTAATGAGCAGGACCAGATTCGATTATCTACCCTACTCTATAATACACCAAAATTTTCTTTACTAAATCCACCCCCCTCAATTACCCCCACAGTCATGCCTAATCTAAGTCCACCCAGATTTGTGTACCAAGTAATCCAACTTCATACAAATGAATGGCCTAGATCTCTGCTCAAAACTTATTCTCTTACTCATTGAAGATCCTAAGGCCAAAATCATTTGGATCATGCACATCATTCAACCTCTCCTCACCCTGATACCCTTCTCCGCCCGAGACGCTGCTTCGCCCCCCCCCCCCCCGCGGCACCGCGCCCCATCTCGCAGTCCTCCCGCTCCGCCCTCGCTCCTCCTCCGCGCCGCCGCCGCCTCCTCCTCCTCCCCACCGCCGCCTCCCCCGCTCCTCTCCGCCGCCGCCGCCTCCTCCCCCCACCCCCTGCGCCACCGCCGCCTCCTCCTCCCCACCCCACCCCGCGCCGCCGTCTTCTCCTCCCCACACCACCCCGCGCCGCCTCCTCCTCTACCCCCCACCCCTCCGCTCCGCCGCCGCCGCCTCCTCCCCCCACCCCGCGCCGCCGCCGCCTCCTCCTCCTCCCCACCCCACCCACCGCCGCCTCCCCCGCTCCTCTCTGCCGCGGCCGCCTCCTCCCCCCACCCCCTGCGCCACCGCCGCCTCCTCCTCCCCACCCCACCCCGCGCCGCCGTCTTCTCCTCCCCACACCACCCCGCGCCGCCGCCTCCTCCTCCCCCCCACCCCTCCGCTCCGCCGCCGCCTCCTCCTCCCCCCACCCCGCGCCGCCGCCGCCTCTTCCTCCTCCCCACCCCACCCCACGCCGCCGTCTCCCCCCCCCCCCCCGCGCTCCCGTCGCCTCCTCCTCCCCCCACTCCGCCGCTCCGCCTCCTCCTTCCCCCACTCCTCTGCTCCGCCGCCTCCTCCCCGCGCCCACGCACACGCCCCCGACTCTGCCTCCACCCCGCGATACCCGTCTCTGTGGCGCATACAGCATACTCGCACCGTCAACCCTAGCCGCCCCACCGCCCGATTCCGCCGGTCCAGCCGCCAGCTCTGCGGCCATGCACCCACGCCCTCCGCCCTCTGCCAGTCCGCGGCTTGAAGCAGGAAGAGGCTGGAATTGAAGCCGGCCTGAGGCAAGCGGGGCGCAGCCTTGCTGGCCGCGAGGTGGTGGGTCGGCTGGCCCAACGTGGTGGCGCAACGCGGGGCAGCCGGGGAAGGCGGTGGACCAAGGCGGCGTGAGCATGCAAGGATGGAGGCAGCAGTGGAAAGGACGGGGAGGGCAGAAGCGGTGGCGGCGGCGGCGGGGAAACCCTAGCCTGATACAGCTTGATCTGAGCATCTTTCCTTAATTTTGCAGGTTTACTACTATTATCCATTGTCTGCTCTTTCTGATCCAGCCAAACTCTTCAACGATCTCAGATGGAATATCAGTAGACCCCAGGGATTTGAGGCTGTCATGCGTGTCAGGTGCAGTCAGGTGAGCATATGTCCAATCCTTTCCCCCCTTCATACCATAATCTGATAGTAACTTAAATTTTCTTCTTTTTTGAATGCGTGTTAGGGGCTTCAAATTCAAGACTATTCTGGCAACTTCTGCAAGCGTGTTCCTACTGATATTGGGTGCCCTGCGGTCAGTAACTATGATTACTGCCCAATCTAATTTGGTTTCAGACTTCCTATGTTGCTTGCGTATTTCTAATTGTGAACACATGTGATGCACGTGTACATGAACAATAGATAACTTTGTTATGTTGCATTCAATGTTGCTCTCTGTTAGTGGTAGAAAATGCACCTTGGCCTCAAACAATCGGCTGGTAATATTATAGAGTAATGCTGAATCCATGCATATCATGGTACGGTCTTGGCACATGCAAGATGTCAATGCTTGTGTTTACGGGAATCATGTCTAGAATTGGTCAGTGCTGGTTTTTAATGGACAAGTAGTTTATAAGTCTGAAGACGGGAATGTTATCCTAGAATGTTGCCTGTGGAAAGGGCTTATTTTGAAGTAAGTGCTGTTTGGCGCTGCTGTAGCCGTAATTAGTTTGACCGTAATAGTCAGTTTTGGATGAGGCCGGTATATCTCGCTGACAACTGTAGGGATGGAAACACTGGTAGGTTTTTGGTGTGCAGGCCAAGTGATTAGTGAATTACCATTGAGAGTATGGGACCAGGGTTTGGATTTTAAAAAATTGCTATTACAATGTGGTTTTGAACTTTTGATAGAGGGTGTGTAGGTGGGAGATTTAGCATTTGATATCCTGCCACAGGGCATAGAAGACTATTTACTTTTACTTGCTGTTTGACCCCATGAACAATGGAAAGTATAATTTAGCTGTGATTACAAGTTTAAATAGGAGCTTAGCTAACCTTCCGGTTGTTTCCGGTAACTTTTTATCCTTTTTATTCCAGCAAGGATTTTTTTTCCGAACACGCAGGATATTCCAGCAAGGATTATGAGATATATCCTCTTTTACCTATTCATAGGACATGATGTGTAAACATTGGAGTTTCACTTGGAATTTTCTTTCTAATATATGTCAATATATTGATTCATGTATTAACTGAGAGAGTTGAAGACTCTTTTTTTTTTGCCTATTCTATCGTTCTTTGGCCATGGAGGTTATTACATCAGTATGGTCCTTAGTACAAATTTGGGAGTGTAGTTTGAATATTTAAGAAGGATAACTTTAGCCCTTTTGATTGCTGGGGGCATGGAGTTATGGGGGTTACTTGGTTGGACTATACTTGTGAGCTTTAGTTTGTTATTTTTGTTAAGTGGTTGAGATATTATGAATTTATGATAACATGAATTGAAGGGTCCAACTCATCTCTTTTTGTTCTGTTTTCTAATTTTGTTCATAAGGCTGCAATGCCGAACTGCTTCTTAGTTAAAATTAGGAGCGTAAATGGTCTTATCATGGAAAATTGTCACCTATGCAAGTATTATTTTGTTCTGCACATTTTATGAATCACTGCAATGATCAGCATGGTCAGTGGGCCTCCTTGTTTGAGTATCCTTTCATAAATAATAAAACAAACTGGTTGGCAATACAGAGGCAGCTGTCACTCTTGGAGAGACAACAAACCAGTCTCATGAACATGCTGCAAGTTAGTTCTGTTCATGTTTATTCCTGTGAAAAGAATGTTCTCAAGTTTGATTTGCTATTGTATTGCTAAGAAAAGAATCATAAAATATGACACTTGTTGACTTCCAGATTGACTTCCTTTCTGTGGATTTGGGTACTCTGAAGGAAGTAGTTTTTTAGTGTCCACATTCCTAATTCAAATGTGCAATTAGTTTACTAGGTTTCGGAGTTACTTAGTTTCATCTTGAGTGTTTGGATCCCTTTTGTGGAGTTTGATAATTTAAGTGGTAGCGCAGAGTTATCCTCCTAACAGTCTATGCCGAACAATGTAGTACATACCTTTCTTAAAGTCAGCTTATTTAGGATAAAATCACATTGGTTCATCACTTATTTGCTTCCAGATGGACGGGCAGTAAATTACGCTTTCACTGTTACATGTGAAATCGGACCAAAACAAAGCCAGTGTGTTTCAGGATTTGTTTACATTCAGATTTCTATATTCAATTGCTGTCTGGAAACACTATATTGCGATTATGCTGACACCTGGGTTCATGCCATGTTATATCCAGTAAATCTGTTGTGCTTAATTTGCTTATCTGGTGGTCTTGTAAAATTATCCTTAATTCGCCTCTGTAAAAAGACATAGCTCCGGTTGTCATTTATATTTCAATTCATTGTACTTGCTGAAGGTCAGCTAAGGGATTCTCATTTTATTTCTGATTTATTAAACAGAACCAAATGCTGGTAACGGTCTTGATTTGGAGAAGTATTCCTGGACACAGCAGTTGCCAGAGGTTACCATCACTGTTCCTGTTCCTCAGGGAACAAAATCAAGGTTTGTTGTCTGCGAGATTAAGAAGGACCGTCTGAAGGTTGGATTGAAGGGGCAGCCTCCCATCATTGATGTAAGTAGCAACAACTGTAAAGCGATTCATTACCTCCTTTTGCATGATTCAGAATCTGTTTATATGATTTCTGAACTGTTGATTTTGATATGTTGTTATTTTACAACCGTAGCCGCAAAATCCATCCTACGTGGCCAATAGAACAGATTAGCTATTGTTATTGATGCAGTTTTCATAAGAACAAGCAGTTTTTACTACTGCGGTGCGATGCGATACCATCAATGTTAAAACTGTTAAGGCGTAAATATATTGTATTGCCTAATATCTTATGTAGTTTTGATATCAACCGAAGTAAGTCTCACTTAAAAGAATTTTCTCCCTGTTGCAGTGTGGCCTTTCCATCAAGGAATATTTTTCTAAGTTGCCAACACCAAGGATCATGCTTCCTAATCTATGCATGCAAGAGATATTTCTTAAATCTTTTTTATTTTCCATTCAAGACCTTCCTTTCCTTTGCAGCAACCTTTGAGGAATTTTACCACCGGTACACATTTTTCTGGCAGAAATATGTAAACGATTTAGTGTTAGTCGATTTAGCATGCTTTTACATGTTTGAACAGGTACCATTTAACGGCACAACACATGTGGAGTTCTAAAACTCTTTTCATGACTGCTAATAGCCTAATAATCTTATTGTGATGATGCCACCTCCTAGAGTTCTGAAATTATGCCTACTTCTATATGTAAAAAAAGGGTAAACATGGTACTTTTTATGAGTCTTCTCTCACAATTTGATTTGCTTTCCTGCTTTGCCATTATAGTTTTATGTTGGCTAAATTGAAATGATTAACTGCAAATACTTGAGGATTTTGGTAATGTCGTTCAAACTTCTATCCTTGTTTGATTTGCTAGGGTAGCATTTTTTTCAAGGATCAGTTGTGGAACCCCACTTCATGAACCTAAGCTGAAATATGATGTGCTACATATGTATTTGCACAAATTAACATGAATTATGAATTAACATGAACCCATTTTTCCTCAATGATTGCCTGGATGAGTGACCTAAGCCACATGAAGACAAGGCTGAAAAAAAAGATGTAGAATTGACCCATTCGGTTATATAATTGGGAGAGGAATCCCCTGTTTTCTGTGCTTGAGTAATACATATCTGCATGAATTTTCACATGTGTTCATACATTGTGGCCGTCACGGTGGTTGGCTGACGTTACTATTGTTGTTTTTTCTTGGCTGACGTTACTATTGTTGATTAATTTTTAATATGTTATGTGTTTTTATCAAATGAATGAATCGATGCCATTTTGAAACAGAATTACCTGTTTCTTATTATGATAGCAATTGTGGATTGATGCGGTCTCAATCTCTGTTTAAGATGGAACTCTGGGCATCCATCTTAGTAGCATTTCACAGTATCATCTTGGCACTTGGCAATGGGGATATTTAAACCGGTACAGTTCCAAACATGTGGTTAATACATAGTTAAAAAGTGAATATGCTGGTCCATATTATTCATAGGTTGAGAGTATCAGTTGAACTATAGCCCTACTGTTCAACGGGAGCGTTTAGTCGTCGCTTCAAGCTCTCATTTGTTCATCTGCTTGACTGTGAGGTAAGTGTGGTCCAGTGAACTGTGCATTTTTCTTGCCCATTTGCTTTTCCGGTATTGGGCAGTTTGTCCCGAGTATAAGGTCACTATTCATGAATTATGCAATTGGCATCATTATTGATCTGATACGAAGTAAATAATGCATCCAATTCCAAATTTTCCAACAGAGATGAGGGGTCCTATGTGGTTCTAGCAAAATGGGCTTCAGGACAAGTATTGTGAGTATTGTATTGCCTTCTGTTTGTTTCCTGTGTTTGCCATGTTGCCATGCTAAAGATGGTAAATCTATACCTTTTAGTGGCCAAAAATACTGAAACTCTACTAGGTACTAAGATCATATTTGGCTGTTGAGACAATACTCTAAAATCGTTATGATGATTGACAAAGCCTTGTCGATTTGAATGTATGGTGTTAAATGATTACATCCTGAGCTGTAAATTCATTTCAAATGTAAAAGTAAAGTTGTTTCAATCATCCAATGGATAGTTCATTACTGTGTTTCATATTTCTTTATGTGACAAAAATATTTGGTTATACAATATATGAGACGTGAATCTTAATGAATCTGATTGTTCGTTTTATTTTTTACAAATTTTATCTTGTTTTGTATTTTATCGTAGCGTTAGCACGGGCACACTACTAGTTTTCATAATGCCATCTTTCACGTGTCAAGAAAGCTTAGCGGCCTCGATGTTTTACCCTTTTTCTAGGAAAAGAAGAGACTTTCCTACGAGCCCCAGATAATCGTAGTTCCTGGACTCCTTATGGTTTCAACAAAAAAAAATCGAGGAACTTTTTTTTGGACAGCTAACGAATGCACTTGAGGTCCGCAGGGTTGTTGGGGTTTGTGAGCGAAAAGGACCTTTTATAGAGAAGTTAAATGAAGTTGGGTCCTTTTGAATTTAGATTTGTTTTTGGTTTACGTTACAATAATTAGTTTTTAAACGATATGTCTTTTTAAACGATGAATTTGATATAGCATCTATTGCAATCGATTTTTGGTCTGAGTTCAATAACTATAGTCTACAGTGAAATCACTTTGAGATTCGTGTTTTTTTCTTAGCTTGGTTAAGAGATGCATTAGAGCAAGTACAATAGTATAGCCAATTAGTGACTATAACACTTGTCCATTTCATCTATAGCCTTCAAAAAAATAGTTCATACAATAAGGTAGCTATTACAATAACTATTTGGCCCCACGTGTAAGAGAGTGAAATGCATATTTTTACGTGCTATAGCTAGCTGTAATTTAGTAGCCAGCTTCCTTCTCTCTCTTCCTTTCTCTCTCTGCCACGTAAGATTTTGTTGATATTATATTTGCTATAGCCTGCTGACTAAGCCTTACTGTACCTGCTCTTAGCTTAAGAATTGGGTTATGCGGTTGCAGAGAATCTAGATGCCAGGCTTTCTTTTTCTTTTTATCTGCTGCGCCAAACTTTTGAAAAAAAGGGTATCTACGCAAAATTCATCCCCTCAATTATATAAAATCTCTCACCTCATCTCACCTCTAAACCCTACCCTAACTACCCTGTTGCCATACTACTCATCACCTCATTGATGTCACCTTCGACACGGACGAGCCCTACTGGTGTTCATCTCCTCCACTCTTCCCTCCCTACACCGCGCATCCCCTCCCCGATCCCCACCCCACCAGCATGCCACCTCCTTTGCCACGTCATCGTCGTCCTAGGCGTCGCCACAGCCCGCCACCGCATTCGTCTACTAATGTGGCTGCTAGCGTCCCCACGCCCCAGCCCAACCTAACTCAACACCTCACTCGAGAGTTGTTCCGCTCACTGGTCGCCGCCCACAACCCTCCTGCATGCCCGTGGCTGGTGGCACCACCGCCACCTCACTGGCCCGCCTTCCAACCACCTTCCATAGTCAGTCTACCTCCCTCGCCCCCTCCTTGTAAATCTAGGGTTCCGGTGAACACAATCACTAAATTGGGTAAACCCGAACTCTAAATCGCTAGAATCAGTCACCAAAGATGAAGGCGAGCACGAATCTTGATGAAGATCCAAGGGTGTGAAATTCGAATACTCTCAACCAAAAAAATAGCTGAGTACTCCTTAGCAATTTCATTTGAAAATATTGAAATTGATCTTTTAGGCTTGCATTGTACTCATATACTCTTGTACGTAGAAAAAAAATCATGTAGCCCTGCACGCATTGTACATACAAAAAGTACTGCAAATTAACCGCGCATGCACACTGCGCTGTGTACTCGTCACAAAAATTACATGAAAATCACTGTAAGAGTACACTGCGTATTTTTTTACACAAAATACACTGTGCACTCATCACACAAAAAATGAAAATAAGAAAGGAACCACAATGCATTGTGCATTCTCTACAAAAAAAAAGTAGATTACAAAAGGGAGTGACTATTGCACAGGCGACTGTAATTTTTTTATCTTTCAGTCACCTGAAGTTACACTTTGAATCACCTAAAGTTGCAGGTGTTTTTTTTTGAGGGGGCTGCAATTTTAGTTGATTGGGAGTGCAAATTCAGGTCACCTGAAGTTGCACTCTGAATCACCTAAAGTTGCAGCTGTTTTTTTTGGAGGGGGGCTACAATTTCAGTTGATTGAGAGTGTAATTTCAGGTGACTGAAAGACAAAAAAATTTCAGTCGTCTGTGCAATAGCAAAACTGAGTACAAAAAGTTACAAGAAAATTTTGCAAAAGTTCAATTCGAGCATTCATCGCGCATGCATGCACTGCGTTTTACTGCACACATATACTCACAGTACACAACGCAATGGCCAGGATGTCGGACGCTGCCCTGTACACGAGGTGTTGACGAGATCGGTGCATAAGAGTGGCGGCGCGGACCGGCCGGGTGGAGCATGAGATGCACGAGGTGCGCACAGGCGAGGGAGATCCGGCGGCCGGTCGTCCGTGCCCGCGACGCCGCACTGCGCCCGCCTGCCTGGCTGCGCCGCCCTCGCATGGCCGCCCCGCCGCGCCGCGCCGCGCCGCTGCGAACCGACTGCCGTCACGCCGTGTGCCCACGCTGCCTTGTCCCCGCCTTTCCGTCCACGCGCAGCCACCGTTGCACAGCCGCCCTGCGACGTCTCCGCGAGGACTCACCGCTCCCGCGCAGCTAGCAGGAATGCCAAATTTGCAGAGCTACTTATGCAAATCAGAGATGAGTTGTCCGACATTGAAGTGCATGCTAGCGCAGGATGCTGGCGATCGAGGGCAGCGACGAGGCGATTGCGCAGTATGCTTTCTCAAGGGGAAAAGCGCATTTCCAGATAGAGAAAGCGGGCTTTAGCTAAAATTTTTGAATTTGGCAAAGACATCCAAATTCAATCAAACTTTGTTCAAATTCATTTGTTTTAAAATCTTGGGTTGTTACACCTGTGTCTGAGACTAGTGGATGAAAACACAGACAGTGGATTGAAGACAAGAATGGCGGATTGACTCATTTTTGGTTGCCTGTGCCTGTGCACTCACCAAGTCGAAAACCAGATAAGGTCCCAGCAAGCTCTCGACTTGGTTCGGCTAGGCAACTGTGCTCTAGGGCAGCAAGCAAACACGTAAACAATCGATGCTCCCCCAAGCAGCTCAAGGGAAAAAGATGGCACAATTTTATGAGTAGGAAGTGTGTATAGTGTCAATTCCAAGATGTAAAAGGAGTGCACATTATTTTAAATAAAGATGGCACAATTTTCAATATGGCTTCAGCTTATTTTTACACTATTCATAAATTTCGTCTTTTTCTGAATTTTTTGTTTTTTTAGTTTTTTTACCGGTTCTTTTTTCCTCGTATTTGTTTACATTATACGTGATGGGCTAATATGTTTTTTCTATTTTTAAATTTTTTTAATTTAATTATGGTAAATAAGCCTCTGTCAGCTACAGTGCTTTTTTCAGCCAGCTACAGTGTTTTCAGCCATAAGCCATGAGGCTTTCAGCCGAACCGATCACCATCTTTATGAGTAGGAAGTGTGTATAGTGTCAATTCCAAGATGTAAAAGGAGTGCACATTATTTTAAATAATGGGTCCAAGCTAGCCGGTTTTATTGTGTTCTCTAGAAAATCAAGTTGACATTGGAGTCATGTCTAGATAAGTTAAGTTAGGCTTGCGTGAGTTTCTGTTAGTGCATGCGCGTGTGTGGGCCTATGGCTGTGCCTTTGGAGTTGCCTATAAATCCTTAGAATATTGAGTTATGGATATATTGAGAGTTTCACTAAGATGGCTTAGGTCTATCCCTCTTATCGAGTTTGATGAGATCTTGGGAAAACCAACTGATTGAAAGGCCTTAGGGTTTATTTCTTAGAGCATGTACAATGCAAGCGCTTAGATAGATGCTTAGCGATGAAAAACTAATTTTTCTTGCCACATAGGATAGATAAGGTGCTTATTTTGAAGCATCGATGCTTAAATAAGCATCGGTGCTTAGTAGGTGCTTATGTGTATAGCTATATCTATTGATAGATAATATAGCATCTAAGCACCCACAGAAGAGATGCTTGCATTGGAGGAAATAACTTTTGCATGGATGCTTGATGATGTGGCTATATTATTTCTCTTTAAGCATTCATATATAAGCATCTTGCATTGTACATGCCTTTAGATGTACATGATCAAGAACGCCTATTCTTGGTCCATATGCTAAATCCTTGCTATTCCTATTAGTAATTTGATCATCAGATCAGGTTGTTCGTTCCTTACGTAAGTTCGCATCCTAGTAAACTTTTGCTAGTTATCAAAGTATGCATTATCTTTAGTAATTTGTGCTCCACTTATATTCTTGCTATTGTCAATCACTATGAAATATCGAGCAACCCTACATCGATCAATCTACCAAGGCTTTGATATCTATATATGACATGTCTGTGGGGGCACCTTTGATATTTTAGGTGTCACCGTCTTCTTGCAAATGTTTAGGATTTTAGTTGTGCACCGAGTGAATGCCATACTTTCTCATGATAAACAAAAAAAAGATATTAGAAACAAAGTAATTAAGGTCTATCAACTGAGTTTATAAATTTTACGAGGGACATTTGGCCCAAAGTTATCTTACATTGTAGAAGAACCAAATAAACATCAAGTTTTGAGTTATTTTTTATGCAAGATGATCACCTCATGGCATTTGTAACCAAATTTTGTTTTTTTGAATTCTAGTCACTATGTGCATTATATTTCAAAATGCGATAAAGTCTTAGCACGTAAGCCTTTCCCTTTGAGTGAGTAGAAGTGGTCGTGCTCCCTTTGCCCAAATGAATTATGTCAAGCCGATTGTACCATACTTTGTAACAAACTAAGGTTAAAAGGGCAACATATCTAGTGTGAAAGGGAAGTTAGGTGAAGGTGTGAAAGGGAAGTTAGGTGAAGGTGTGAAAGGTCACATGAGGCTGGATCTAGGGTTTGCGGCTCAAATCGAGGCGGGGAAGGAACCCCCAATCCACAAACCATTTTGTGAAAACCCCCCTCACAAGTGAAAAATTCTCATAAAAAGCCCCCTCTCCTCCCCATCCCCCTTCTCTCGCGCGTGCATTTCCCTCTCGATCCTGACCCTGACTCCTCACTTAGTCGCTCACCAATAGAACCACAGGTAGGGTTAGGGTTGGACACCACTGTTGCTGTCCTCTTCCCCGCCCCCAGCCGCCACTCCCTGCCACTGCACTCCTCCTCGCCCAGACCCTGAACTCTACCCTACTCCCGACCACCGCCCTCCTCCTTGACCCCACCCACTGTACTACACCTTGCTCCCGCAGTCATTGCATCACCTCCCCCCACCCCCCGATGTTGTCGCCCTTCACATCGCCTAGGACATTTGCACCGTGTTGACCCTGACCAAAATGTAAGTTTTTTTTGCATTTTCAAATTACAAGTTTGTGAATTTTCTCACCACATTTTGGTTCTATATGAATTGGTTTGTTTGAAGAATCACAATTTGGTTTCTAGTGCTAATTTGAGGTGTTTTCATTGAGGATCTTGTCATGAAGTAGAGAAATGTAGTGGCACTTGGAGGAAGGAAGCATAACATGATGTTGAAGAAGCCATATTTTCCAATGAAACGGTGCTACTACTGGTTGATATGGTTGGATGTGTTGAATTTGAAGTCATGCTAATTTGGATCTGATTCTGGTGCATGTTTGATGTCTCGATTTCAATGTGATTGTGTGCAATGTGATTGAATATACCCGTGTAATGCCATTTCTGGGCTAGTTCTGAAAATAATAAATCGCTGAAATGCTTTGGACATTTTGATGATGACTTACTTTATTGTTTGGATAGCTATTATGTCTGCTGCTTCCCTTGTTTTCCTGATGACTTCACATATTTTTCTGGTGGTTGTTGTATCTGCTCCACACATTATTTGCTGGCAATCTAAAAAATTATCCTAACGGGTTCGGGCCGTCAGGAAAACTGGGTGTAAAACTCTGTTAGCTGCTAATAACCGTCAGGATTTATTTTCGTGATGGTTAGGCCCATTAGGAATATTCCAACCAAGAACCTGACGCTAGAGTATTTTCTTGTCTATGACTGTCAGGCTTTCCCTTTAGGTTAAATACCCATGAAGGTTAACCTATAGGCATCAAAGTTATCCATGTCGAAAAACCCCTCACGGGTAATTCCTGACGGTTCCACGTTAGGGATATATTTCTTGACTGTTTATGTGTTATTCTTTACAATTTTACCATTGTGAAATCTCGGTTTTTCCACCAGTGGTAAGTGGTCTAACATATTGTTTAGCTCAATTATCCTGTGAGTTGATTGATTTAGTTTAACTTATTTTAAGAGGGTTGGTTTATCCCACCTTTTTATTGAGCACGACCAAAGCGCAACCTGACCAAGGTTGTCAGGAACATGATCCTAGGTAGGATCTTTTTTGTCTGATAGGATCGGATCATAGAATCACGATTCTATCAATTTTTTAAAAACGTATATATTTTATATAAACATTGAATTATATTTTTAAATATGCAAGTCCATAGTAGATTTTTTGAATTTAATTTTGTAATTTAAGTACACTTATCCATGTTATATTGAATTAAGGTTGATTTTTGAAACTTATTTAATAATCTAATAATCTAAAAATACAATATGTCAAAGATAATACTTTCTTACCTAAGAACAATATGTAAACAATAAAACAAAGCAAATTAAACTAGTGCAACTTAAACTAGCAATATGTAATATCAAATTTTATATGTAATATAGTTTATTGTTAGGATCATGATCCTACTACGATCCTACCCGATCCTAACGATTCTACGAATAGGATAGCGATCCCACTACGATACCATCTGATTTTGATCCATATTTCGATCCGTATCATCTACCTACGGTAGTATTGTAGGATCTTACGATACTATGATACATATCATGATACTGATAATCTTGAACCTGACCTACTTGGCCCAAGCACCCATGTTCGTCCAAGCCCAAACCTAACTTGGGCAACCCAGATGCAACATGGTTTTACCCTATCTAGCCCAAGCTCACCAGGCCCATACTCAGGCCGAAATTAATGCTACCTGCATCCCACATTCTAAACCAATAAGAAATTATTCCCAAGAAAAAAAAGAAAAAAAAAGAGGTGCATTGACAAATGACGGTGCATGGTCAGAATATCGGGTCTGCTTTCACTATCCCAACCCGGTAGGTGAATCGTATGTATTCGTGTGGTTGGCGAAGAAGAGATCGAAGAGACCTACCTGCATTATTATGTCAGGCCGAAATGAGTGCACTGACCACACCAACCACGAAGACATGCTCCAAACGAAAGAAAAGAGAAGGCCGGGTGGCCACTCCACCAACCCTTCATGGTGCGACCAGCGACCTTCCTCAGCTGCCACTCTTTACTCTCTCCCTAACACTGCAACCACCGTTCTATAATATAAGCCTAAAATATAACATACTAGCCACATAGGCGTGGCGCAACGCCACGCCAGCCACCGTGTGGACCGAAGTAAAAGAGGAAAAAATTCGCAGAAAAAAGAAAGCGAAGGGGTTTTTTCGCAAAAAATCGTGGGCCTTCTCGCAATAAAAGGAGACCAGAGGGGTTTTTTCGTAAAAAACCGAGGGACTTTTCGGAAGAAGTAAGGGCCTGTTCGTAATTACGGGAAACCTCGGGCCGCTACCCAGCAAAAAAATATGCAGGGGCTTATTCAAAAAAATGTAAGGACCTTTTTGCGATAACGGAGGACCTTTACGTAATTTTCAGAAAACTCAGGGAAAGTGCCTCGGCCGGCCGTACGCAAATTCCTCCGCCACGCGCCGGCCGACCGAGCGTTGGGGGCGACGTGGACACGCTGCGCGGGCCGGAATGCTTCCGGCTTTACTTCGGTTACGATACATAGATCAGTAAGTTATTAAATTTTTTAAAAAATAATATTATTATACTATGTATACCTTATTAAATGATATACTATAGCTATTTATTTATTTTTTCAGCATTAAAGTAGGGTTATATGATGAAAAAATGACAATAACTATATCTCTGATCTCTATAATAGATTTATATTGTGGGATGATGCTTTTAAGAATAAAAACTTATATTACGGGATGGATGAAGTAGATGCTAATGATGGCAACTATGGGAGTGAGGGAAGCATGAGCGATCGTTGGCGACGACATGCTTTCTACGCACGAATTCATTGGTGCCCCGCTAATGATAGTGGTTGATATATGTAATTGTGATGCTTCTGGACCAGAAAGCCATGGAACAAAATATCTATCTGATCAGGTTAAGTTCCATTAAGGGCTTTGCAGGACCAATTGTAAAGGTTAAGAGCAAGTTCAATAATAGAGTCAAGTGTTTGGCTATAAGTCAAGTTATAAGAGCCAAGTTATACAATAATTTATCTTCTATTTGTCTACAAAAGGTTTTTTTTATTATTATGTGGTACCATGTCTTACATTCTCTTTCCTATTCCTCCTCACATACATTTATTATCTGAGCCCATCACTGCATAGGTTCCTGTGCCCAGCTTGTTGCTTGCATGAGAACCAATCTCTCATCTCTCTCCTCTCTTCTCTCCTCCACATCAGCAAAAATGCTGACTAGCTTGGTTATAAGACCATTATTGGACTTGCTCTAAGTTCCTTTGATGTTTCCAAAAAAACAAATGTTGCGGCTGTTTCTTTTCCTCTGTTTTGCTGTTGATCGCTAGATGTTTGTCCGGCTTCGGCCTTGTAACGGGAGCGGCTCAGGTGCACGGGCCTTGCATATAGCTATGTGCAGAACGTCTAGATACGCGACACGTGGCAGCAGGCTGTTAGATTTGTGACACGTGGCAAAAAATTTAAAAGTATTTTTGTAAGTACTTAAAAATACTTTTAAGTATCCAAAAATACTTTTAAAAAATTTTAAGTATTTTTTCTGATTTTTTTGGATTTTTTGCCATGTGTAGCGAATCTAGCCACCTGCTGCCACATATCGCGCATGTAGACGCCCTGCACATAGCACCTGAGCCGCTCCCCCTTGTAACCGACTTCTTTTTTTCGTCTCAATGCATTGACAGAGCTATTGCCCTTCATCTAAAAAAGGTTATGTTCCATTACCTTGAAAGCTAAATATTTATATGATGCATCGGGCTTTCTTGGTTTAGACTGGAGACCAGGGTTCAAATCCTAAGACCAATGTGCATTTTTTTCCTCTTGTTGAAAGTTTAGAGTGGGTTCTTTTGAGCTGTAACTTATAACTTTTGAATTCTGATTGTTTGCGAGAGAATGTGAAGAGAGAAACAGTCACATGTGATTTTAGTCGATATAACTGAAGTCAGTACAGTATCTATTACAATCGACTTATAGACCCGCATTAAAAAGACACATCATTTAAAATTTAGTTACTGTAACAAAAATCAAAAGTCATAAGAAACTCAGAAGAAGCCAGCCTTAATAGCACAACAGATTGGTGCTTACCGCACCCTTGTTCCTCTTATAAATAATTTGTCTAATTAGGAGAAACGGAGGCCGGATAGCATAGTTTTCAAGTTCGTAGGTTTAGCGGTAGTACTTTATTTTATTGGACTTCAAAAAAAAAAAAGCACGGCGATCATGACGGCATCTTCAATGAACTAATCCTACAATTTGTATAACTAATGGAGTATGCGCTTCTTGTTAGAAAGATTGATTGTGTGGTTGGTGGCAGGTATTAGGCAAGGATACGTTGACATGAGCTACAGAGATTTAGTGGAATATGTGTGGTTTTGGTGTAGTAGTTCTACGTTGCCATCAAGGCGCTCTACCAGCATGGAAAAAAAGAGGAGATAGGTTGGAGAAAAAAATTAGTTACCATGGCACCTTGCAAGACAATGATTGTAACGCCCGCGTTTTTAGAACTGATTTAGAGGCTGTTTGGTTGCTAGCCACACTTTACCAACAAAAATTGCCACACTTGCCTAAGTTGAGGTGCTCAAATTCTTTGCCACACCTTAGCAAGCCTAAGGGAATCTTGCCATACTTTTTTGAGTCATTGACGCGTGGGACCTAGTTTGCTGGAAGGGGATCTTGCCACAACTGTGGCTGCAACCAAACAGCTACCAAAGTTGGTCAAACTTGCCTAACTTTAGGCGTGGTAAACTGTGGCTGGCAACCGACGAATTGCGGGTTAACAACAGTACTTAACCATCTAATTAATATCATGGACTAATTAGTTCAAATTCAAACCATTGCACCGAAATCTTAACTGAATAAAAGAGAATAAAATAAATGAATATAAATTGCATCAAACATTGGATTCAATACTGTTACATTCCAGTTGTCACCAGTACATTGAGCATAGAAATTAAATTACATTAGTGATATTTCGTACATTTGAATTTACTCAGAAGCTACAAAAATTAAATTACATGCATCACATTTCATACAATATTTACAACTCGCGTGGATTTCCAAAATGAATTGTGGTTTCAAATGAGAGAAGAGCGAATAGAAAGATACCTAAAAAGACCAAACAAAAGAAGAAATTAAAAGAAAGATTGCCATCAGAACCCTAGACTTAATTATAGAAATGGGCATTCTGCTCATCGGGATACCAGACCGTCCAGAGCTAGTTGACATCTCTCATAGACATAGGTTTCATCATCCGGCGTTAAAACAAACTTGATTCCATTCCAGAAGTTCATTTTGCAGCCAAACCGAAACAACTATCTAGATTCAACTCCTCCCCTCCCCCACGGCATGGTAGCCACTGTGAAAACGGGTGAGCACAACCAAAAGATAAGACCAAGCCGAGCTAGCCTAAAGGAGTGTCAGACCCAGATTTTGCCATCCGGAATCTACTGTGTTTAACTGCACTATTCCCTGGATCAGTAGATAGTGCACACAGTTACAGTTCTGAATATCAAAGTACATATCATGCGGAAACGTAATTAAAATAATAAACTTACTCATAGGCCGATTAGGCCGAAATCAATAAATTGCAGCAGCGGAAGAACGAAGCACACAGGTGGGACCTTCAGGACATGCCCACAGGCAGCCAACTGGAGGTTCGCGACCTAGCCCTTGACATCTTCATCTTCACCTTATCTGCCAGCTTGTCCACTCTTGTTGCTGAGGCGAGGTGACTTGACTCTTGATTCTGAATTTTGCCGCAAAAGCGAGCGTGAGCACTCCGACCCCGTGCTCCGCGAACCAATACACAGAATGCAAGTAGATAATATGCATGGCTTAACAAAGGAGAGGCTCGGGTTATTTTGTTTTGCAAAGAGTGCTTTTGAATACAATTATATAAAAGTCCTTAAGACTTAGCATTTTGAACAAAAGCATATTGTTCAAGAACATGCAATATTAATAGTGATTCAGATTCCATCCACCTTTACATGGCATCTGTACCATATAGCAATTCTTCAGCGTTATAGCCGCTTAACTTACCACTGGGACGACACCCAGGACAATTCCAAACTAGGGCCTTACACTGCCCTTCCACTTTTCCAACCCATCATAAAGCATTTTGAAATAGAACTATATCTGGTTAAGTTCCCATGTCCGCCCTTGACTGTGGGCACGGCTATTCGAATAGTTTTAGACTCTGCAGAGTTTGTACACTTTCACCACAAGAGACGATCAAACCGTTGCCCCACACGATTCCTTAGTCATGTGGTTGAGCAGACCATCACAGTGACTTTTCAAAGTATCTAGACCCTTTTCTCATCTTACTTTTTATGGGAGACTGCCCACTTGCGGTGGGTCCCATCTGTGCGTGGGATGTTTTCCCCAGCCCCTACGCAGCCGGACTTCTACCTCTTCGCAACGTAGGACAGCGGGAAAACTTCACCCTCCACTGGTGTCCCTTCAGGCCCCCTTGCCATAGCATAACCCCTTCACACCCCTACTAGTGAGATGAGTCCGGAGTTTCGATAAATTTACTTAGCCAAGTTGTATTTTACAGACTTGTGGTTGTACTGTTTTACACAAGAGGTCATGACAAGATTCAGTCCTTAGTGGTATCTGGGCGGTCTACCACTAACCCACTTTGTGCTTCCACTGCACCACACTCACACCCTCAAACCAATCCGCCCAGATATTTAAGCAAGTTGGGGACTTTAATGGTATAAAATAGTCATGTCAAAATATGCCAGTCATTCCCAATATGACTGCCCAAACTATTTTCTCATCATTAAAAGCGATCATGATGTATGGGGCATTTCAGCGCCCCCTGAGTATTAATGCAACACTAAGCATAGCATATCATTAGGGACTTATTTTCGAAATATTAGTATTATACTTTTGCTAGGGCGACAAGGTTTTCACATTCAATCATTCCAAAGGAGGGTAATACTATTCAAGGTAAGCATTGGCATTTAACTAGAATATCAAGTTTAGCATGTATTTGCATAAAAATAACAGCATGCATTTTGTTAATTTAAAACCAAGTAATTTGCATAAATGTGGGTTCAACATGATCAAAGTATTGACTCGCCTGGCGCCGTTCGCGGTCTTGAGTTCACGCGATGCTTTCTCTTGAGCTTCGGATCTTTTCTTCACTTCGCTCTTGATCTCGCTTGATCCGTGGAATCTTCGAACTTCAGTTTCTAATTACGCGACAAACGACTGAATCCAAAAGAAAGCAAATAACTCAAAAGATCCAAATAACTCCAAATAAATTCAACTTTTGTATTATTATGAGTTATTGGGTGATTTGGGTAATTTGAGGCAAGGCTGGTGACAGAGAATGATGTCTTGACCTTTTATTAATAGTTTCTTTCATTATTTTTATATTTATCAAGGAAGTTCCATGAGACAGAACGGACCTTCGAGTAGGTATTATTTTGTCGAGCGTTATTATTCAGGGCATTTTGGCTTACTGAATTAATTTTAGAATCTAGGGTTACATTATTTATGAGGTGACTTTTTATGTAGCTTCAATTTTCACTAAACCTATTTCAACTTAAATTAGGATTTAGCTGTATGGGCCATACATTGTTATTTCATGCTCAACATTATTATTTACTAAATCTAGTGTTAGGTTTTTAATTAATAGTACCCTTATTATTTTATTTATGCTTTAGTTACCATTACGCTTATCTTTATTTTCTAATTTTAGTCTAAACTTAACAATCTGAGAAATGCTTAATAGATGTCATTTTATGTGATCCTAATTACTCGTGTTAATGGTTACATACTCACTTTAGTGTATCTATATGTCCGCGAGGTGGTTTTCTTGTATTTGATGACCTAGGGCTACTATATGTTAGCGTGTATATAATATTATAATCTTTTTAATCTGGGCGCTATCTGGAAACTATTGCTTCTGATATTTTATCCCCTTGTAGCTTGGGCCTACTATACATGACGACACTCCGCTACCATTATCATTAATATTACCCTTTAAGATTTCATGATTGGCAGTATTCTAATGATAGGGTTATATGTATGTATTTTAGTTAGGGCCTATGGTGAATACAATTACTAGTGGCTACATGCAAGCTATCCGCATTCTCTAACCACATATTTATATATATAGATGCTTATATGTTCATTTACTTAGACAGTCTCTATATTTTAATTGTTTCCAGCCTTAGTTATAATTTGTCTAACAAGGGTATATTTCAGTACGTGCTAGTTAGCAAAATCTACCACTATAGTTCATTTAATGGCAACTTTTTAAATGTTAGACATAAATCTAAATTTTGATTACGGTTAAACTCTATTAAATGGGGATAAAAAGAGAATATCAAATCAACAAAATATCACCAGATCTTCAAATGAATTCTAAAAATTATGATTTCAGTTCCATTGGATAGATCTTGAATTTAGATGAATTTAGAAATTTGTCTCACTCGATTTGGAGTTAAAATGAAAAAGTTATTATTATTGGAAGTTCTCAGTTCAGTTAATTCCACAAATTGTGAAATTTCTGACAGTGGGACCCACTGGTTAATTAAATCTTTTAACCTTTTAATTATATTTTCTATCACGTGTGTATGACATGTGGGACCCATATGTCGGCAGGCATTATTCACTGACAGGTGGGACCCAGGGGCCCTGGACCCATCTGTCAGCGGGTGGCGCCGACAGGCGGGGCCCAGATGGCAGCCGGCCCACGGCCAACAGCGGCTGACGGGCGGGGCCCAGCTGTCAGGGAGTCATTTCAAAAGAAATGCTCGACCGCAGGCGCGGAGCCGGGGGCTCGAACGCGCGCCGCGGGAGCAGGGGGAGGGAGAGACGCACGACGTTAACCAAGTGAGCGGGGGAGGCTTTGCCTACCCTATATAGGGAATAAATCCCTTTGAGGCATGTTGTAACATCCCAAATTTTTGCTAAATAAAAAAAATAAATAAAAATTAAGTAAAACAAAAATTAAAATTAAAATAAGTATTTTTGTGCCTAAGTTTTAAATTTGGATTTGCCCTGAATTTCTGTTTTTGAAAAAGCTGGATTTGAAAAGCATTTTAAGAAAACCTAAAATTATTATTAAATAAAATGGTATTTTGATTTTATATAAAAATTCTATGTCAAATTAATAATTTGGATTTATTTGGATTTTATTTGGATTTTCTGAGTTTTCAGGAGTTTAAAATGTATTTTTGAAATTAAAAAGTATTTTAAAGTATGAAACTTAAATACCAACATTAGTTGGAAATAATTTTATTAAGTTAAAAATGTCTCCAGGAGACTCTAGGAATTTTTCTAGAATTTTTGGAGGTCATTTGGTATTTTTCTGAGCTCATTTGAATTTATGAGGCTTTTCTCAAAAATCCAAAATCAAAAATGAAAATCAAATTCCCCTCCCCTCCCTCCGGCCGCCACGTGGACGACCGGATTGCGCCCACGTCGCCGCATCCCCACCGCCGCTCCATCCCGCCTCCACCCCTCCCCTGCCCGCCACTTGTCCGGGCCGATAACGGCCACGTCGCCCCCTGGCCCATCTGGCCCCTTCGCCCGCGCCTCTCCCTCCGCCACCCGATCTACGCCCTGCCGCGTGGCGCGATCTTCACCGCCCGCGTCACCTCTCTCTCTGGCCGTGCGGGCCCGCCTGTCAGGCGCGTCTTCCCCGCGCGGTCGTCTTCCTCCCGCGCCGCCCGTCGCCGCAACCGCTCCCCACCCGCACCGGCCCCTCCGCCCTTCCCGGCCTCCCCCACTCCCCGAGCTCTCCGCCCCACTCCCGCTCGTGCGCCGCCCCCTTCCGCAAGCCGCGCCCACCCTCTACCCGCACGACCCGCTCCCGCGCCCCCATCTCCCCACTCCCCGCAACGGCCGCCACCGCCGCCATTATCGCGCGGGCGGTTAGCTTGCCGCCCGGTCGCCGCCCCCCCTATAAATGCCCCCGAGCTTCGCCTCCTCCCACCGCACCTCGCCCTCACATCCGCTCCCCCTCTCCGCCGCCCTAGCGCCACCGCGCCGTGCGCCTAGCTCCCGAGCTCCGCCCCAACTCCGGCGAGGCATTGCCGGAGCCTCAGGCCACCTCGCGCCTCGTCGTCTCCACCGCTGCCTTCGCCGCGCCCTCACGCACCTCGGAGACCCCGCAGCCGAGCCTCTCCACCGCCGGAGCGCCGCCGCGCCGTGAGACCCGAACCACCGCCGCCGAGCTTCGCCGGAGGTATAGACCTGCTCCCCGTGCGCCCCTCTCCCCGTTCCCGCCCTCGCCGTCCTCCGCCGTGGCCGCTACCGCCGGCGACCCTCGGAACCCGTGCACCCCGCCGGTGGCCGTGCCACATCTGCCAGCCCAGGCCCGCGTGGCGTCCACGTCGGCGCCACCCGCGCACCAAGTCGCCCCGTCAGCGCCACCCGCACCTCCCTGCCACGTCAGCCACCGCCCCGTCCGTGGACCCAGTCCATAGACCGAGGCCCACATGTCAGTCGGTCCAATCCCGAGATGACGTCATGCTGACGCAAAAACTCAGGTTTTCCCGTAGAAAATTAATTCGGCCGAAATTAATTTTGGTGCTGACGTCATAATTCTCAATTTCCTATACAAAAATAATTCCAGAAATTCCTTTTATTCTTTTTCCCTGAATTTAAACTTCCCCGAGCCCGTTCTCCTTCGTTCTAACTCCGATTTAACCCGTTCAAATTTCTAAATTCATCAAAAATTCCCCTCTACCCATTCCTAGCCTCAATTTGGGTTTTTGAGTTTATTTGAATTTATTTTGAATTTATTTGAATTTGGTGGGTTATTTTCACGTGTAGACTTCGACGATTCGGGAAATTTCTTCGACGAAGATTCAAACCAATTTGAAGAGCAAGGCAAGTCACCCTCCTTGATCATGTTGATCCCAGATTTCAAAATAAAATTATGTTGATTCAAATTATATTGCATGCGTATTTCTATTCAACGTATTTCAATTCAGTTTTAAATTTAGATATTGCCTACTTGTTAATCCCTCCATTGAATTTGAATTCCTCAATACATTGTCACCCTAGATTCAAACTCTAGTTAATACATTAGTGTTGGCTAGAGAGTTTAATCAAATGCTTAGCCCTGCTTAATCGTATAATTTTGTTTTGGGATATCTTTCACATAAAATGATGACCCTGTTTACCTAAAATGATATGAACTCTTGACTTTGGTGAGTCAAGGAGGATTATGAAATATTTTGAAAACAAATATAAAACTGGTTTAGACTTAGGCAATTGGTTAGAGTGGTGGGTGCAGGCATGCCCTGTTGGTTGGAGCCGCAGTGGTTGATTGTCGTGCACGGGGGTATGTGGTTGGGCCTGAGTCAATTAAGGACCGGTCTGTGAGCTACTGTTGCAAAGCCTTAGCGTACTACCACATGGCTGGTATGGGACAGCCCTGGCCAAATAATTTGCGGGGTCCCAACTCGAGTCAAGTCGTAGGTTGAAAGTGGGCGTGGTTGGTGCCATGCGAAGTCCCACTTGGGTGAGCGTGGTTGTAGCCATGAGAAGTCTCACCTAGGCTCAAGAGGGGGTCCCGGTCTGGTGGATTCCTTACTGGGGTGAAACCTTAGAGTTGGCTTGGCCGAGTTGACGATTTCGCATTGTAAAGGCCTTGTTATGATTACTCAGTCGCACGCCTAAGGAAGCGTGTATTGGCCGACATTATGAGGACATCATATCTTGTGGGTAAAGCTGTACAACCTCTGCAGAGTGTATAATCTATCCTGGATAGCCGTGCCCACGGTCACGGGCATGCTGAGTAAAAGTTTTTCATGGATTAGATTTTGATTTTTAAAATGTTTTTGAAAACCTTGCGGATGGATGGAATCCGTGAGAGATTGAAATCTGGTGAATGGATGGAATTCATCAGAGTGGTGCAGTGAAAGCGTGTGGATGGATGGAATCCATACGTGAGCTTTGGAAAAGATGGTCCGGGTGGGATGCCCGTGGATAGGTTGGTGTATGGTCGGAGCCTGCACTGACGGTATTACTTTCTACTACAAGTAATGTTTTTATTTACTGTATTAAATTCTGCGATTTCAATCTATCTATTGTATTTCTTAAATGCTGTTTTATGCAAACTAACCCTATAAGTCTTCCATTGAAGCCTTTATCATTATGTTGCATTTTCCCGGGTGATTTGCGGAGTACAAGTTTGTACTCACGTTGCTTTTTCCACACAGAGAAGGAAGACGTCAACTACGGTGAAGATCTGGACGAATAGGCCGCGTCTTACTGTCGTTTGCCTGTGGGCAGGCTCAGTGGGCTTCTTCCGCTTTGGTTTTTCTTCCGCTGCTTATTACTTAATTTTGGCTTATGTGCCGTTGATGTAAACTTTGGCATTCATGCCCATATTCAGTTAATAAATGTCATTATGGTTGATATTTATCTTTGTTGTACGCTGTGTGCACTAGCTGATCCTGGACTAGTGCGATTTACACAGAGGATCCAGGAGTCGTTGCTCCGGGTTCCGACAAAGGTGGTATCAGAGCCATGACGATACTAAGACGCGACCGTAGGTAGAATAGAATGGTTTGACCCTAAGGACTTATTTTACTAAACAGTAATTTCAAAAGTTTTGCTTATTCTTACCCCTTAATCTTTGCTTATCCTTATCTCAATTCTTTCTCGTCTATATGTCATTTTTGAAAAACCTATTTCTACATCTCCCCTTGCTCCAAAATAACTATAGATGGCAACAGCTGGAATTCTTCGACCCTGTCGCTACTTCAATCTTCGCCTCGAAGGATCATGCTTCGTACCTCGAGAGCCACGAAGGATGACACCAAGACAACTCTTACCTCTTTAGTTTAAGTTGTTAAGCTAGATAGTAGACGAGGTTATGAGCTGTCAAGTTTTCTCTTTTGTCGACAGCCATAACTATTACTTATTATGAGGTTAATAAGGGTCTTAATAAAGTTAAAATTCAGTTTTGGGTTGTGCAAAATATCCCCTATTCCTTCCTTTGCCTTGAGTCTCCTCTCTCCTAGTCTTTGGAAGCATCAAGCTGGAGCACCAACTGCCAACAACCTTTGCGAAGGGAAGTTTAAACTCAAGCCACACCGGGTAAGATCCAAACCTATTTCTCTGCTAGCCCGTGCGAATCTCGGGGACGAGATTCTTTTTAAGGGGGGTAGATTTGTAACATCCCAAATTTTTGCTAAATAAAAAAAATAAATAAAAATTAAGTAAAACAAAAATTAAAATTAAAATAAGTATTTTTGTGCCTAAGTTTTAAATTTGGATTTGCCCTGAATTTCTGTTTTTGAAAAAGCTGGATTTGAAAAGCATTTTAAGAAAACCTAAAATTATTATTAAATAAAATGGTATTTTGATTTTATATAAAAATTCTATGTCAAATTAATAATTTGGATTTATTTGGATTTTATTTGGATTTTCTGAGTTTTCAGGAGTTTAAAATGTATTTTTGAAATTAAAAAGTATTTTAAAGTATGAAACTTAAATACCAACATTAGTTGGAAATAATTTTATTAAGTTAAAAATGTCTCCAGAAGGTTCTAGGAATTTTTCTAGAATTTTTGGAGGTCATTTGGTATTTTTCTGAGCTCATTTGAATTTATGAGGCTTTTCTGAAAAATCCAAAATCAAAAATGAAAATCAAATTCCCCTCCCCTCCCTCCGGCCGCCACGTGGACGACCGGATTAAGCCCACGTCGCCGCATCCCCACCGCCGCTCCATCCCGCCTCCACCCCTCCCCTGCCCGCCACTTGTCCGGGCCGATAACGACCACGTCGCCCCCTGGCCCATCTGGCCCCTTCGCCCGCGCCTCTCCCTCCGCCACCCGATCTACGCCCTGCCGCGTGGCGCGATCTTCACCGCCCGCGTCACCTCTCTCTCTGGCCGTGCGGGCCCGCCTGTCAGGCGCGTCTTCCCCGCGCGGTCGTCTTCCTCCCGCGCCGCCCGTCGCCGCAACCGCTCCCCACCCGCACCGGCCCCTCCGCCCTTCCCGGCCTCCCCCACTCCCCGAGCTCTCCGCCCCACTCCCGCTCGTGCGCCGCCCCCTTCCGCAAGCCGCGCCCACCCTCTACCCGCACGACCCGCTCCCGCGCCCCCATCTCCCCACTCCCCGCAACGGCCGCCACCGCCGCCATTATCGCGCGGGCGGTAAGCTTGCCGCCCGGTCGCCGCCCCCCCTATAAATGCCCCCGAGCTTCGCCTCCTCCCACCGCACCTCGCCCTCACATCCGCTCCCCCTCTCCGCCGCCCTAGCGCCACCGCGCCGTGCGCCTAGCTCCCGAGCTCCGCCCCAACTCCGGCGAGGCATTGCCGGAGCCTCAGGCCACCTCGCGCCTCGTCGTCTCCACCGCTGCCTTCGCCGCGCCCTCACGCACCTCGGAGACCCCGCAGCCGAGCCTCTCCACCGCCGGAGCGCCGCCGCGCCGTGAGACCCGAACCACCGCCGCCGAGCTTCGCCGGAGGTATAGACCTGCTCCCCGTGCGCCCCTCTCCCCGTTCCCGCCCTCGCCGTCCTCCGCCGTGGCCGCTACCGCCGGCGACCCTCGGAACCCGTGCACCCCGCCGGTGGCCGAGCCACATCTGCCAGCCCAGGCCCGCGTGGCGTCCACGTCGGCGCCACCCGCGCACCAAGTCGCCCCGTCAGCGCCACCCGCACCTCCCTGCCACGTCAGCCACCGCCCCGTCCGTGGACCCAGTCCATAGACCGAGGCCCACATGTCAGTCGGTCCAATCCCGAGATGACGTCATGCTGACGCAAAAACTCAGGTTTTCCCGTAGAAAATTAATTCGGCCGAAATTAATTTTGGTGCTGACGTCATAATTCTCAATTTCCTATACAAAAATAATTCCAGAAATTCCTTTTATTCTTTTTCCCTGAATTTAAACTTCCCCGAGCCCGTTCTCCTTCGTTCTAACTCCGATTTAACCCGTTCAAATTTCTAAATTCATCAAAAATTCCCCTCTACCCATTCCTAGCCTCAATTTGGGTTTTTGAGTTTATTTGAATTTATTTTGAATTTATTTGAATTTGGTGGGTTATTTTCACGTGTAGACTTCGACGATTCGGGAAATTTCTTCGACGAAGATTCAAACCAATTTGAAGAGCAAGGCAAGTCACCCTCCTTGATCATGTTGATCCCAGATTTCAAAATAAAATTATGTTGATTCAAATTATATTGCATGCGTATTTCTATTCAACGTATTTCAATTCAGTTTTAAATTTAGATATTGCCTACTTGTTAATCCCTCCATTGAATTTGAATTCCTCAATACATTGTCACCCTAGATTCAAACTCTAGTTAATACATTAGTGTTGGCTAGAGAGTTTAATCAAATGCTTAGCCCTGCTTAATCGTATAATTTTGTTTTGGGATATCTTTCACATAAAATGATGACCCTGTTTACCTAAAATGATATGAACTCTTGACTTTGGTGAGTCAAGGAGGATTATGAAATATTTTGAAAACAAATATAAAACTGGTTTAGACTTAGGCAATTGGTTAGAGTGGTGGGTGCAGGCATGCCCTGTTGGTTGGAGCCGCAGTGGTTGATTGTCGTGCACGGGGGTATGTGGTTGGGCCTGAGTCAATTAAGGACCGGTCTGTGAGCTACTGTTGCAAAGCCTTAGCGTACTACCACATGGCTGGTATGGGACAGCCCTGGCCAAATAATTTGCGGGGTCCCAACTCGAGTCAAGTCGTAGGTTGAAAGTGGGCGTGGTTGGTGCCATGCGAAGTCCCACTTGGGTGAGCGTGGTTGTAGCCATGAGAAGTCTCACCTAGGCTCAAGAGGGGGTCCCGGTCTGGTGGATTCCTTACTGGGGTGAAACCTTAGAGTTGGCTTGGCCGAGTTGACGATTTCGCATTGTAAAGGCCTTGTTATGATTACTCAGTCGCACGCCTAAGGAAGCGTGTATTGGCCGACATTATGAGGACATCATATCTTGTGGGTAAAGCTGTACAACCTCTGCAGAGTGTATAATCTATCCTGGATAGCCGTGCCCACGGTCACGGGCATGCTGAGTAAAAGTTTTTCATGGATTAGATTTTGATTTTTAAAATGTTTTTGAAAACCTTGCGGATGGATGGAATCCGTGAGAGATTGAAATCTGGTGAATGGATGGAATTCATCAGAGTGGTGCAGTGAAAGCGTGTGGATGGATGGAATCCATACGTGAGCTTTGGAAAAGATGGTCCGGGTGGGATGCCCGTGGATAGGTTGGTGTATGGTCGGAGCCTGCACTGACGGTATTACTTTCTACTACAAGTAATGTTTTTATTTACTGTATTAAATTCTGCGATTTCAATCTATCTATTGTATTTCTTAAATGCTGTTTTATGCAAACTAACCCTATAAGCCTTCCATTGAAGCCTTTATCATTATGTTGCATTTTCCCGGGTGATTTGCGGAGTACAAGTTTGTACTCACGTTGCTTTTTCCACACAGAGAAGGAAGACGTCAACTACGGTGAAGATCTGGACGAATAGGCTGCGTCTTACTGTCGTTTGCCTGTGGGCAGGCTCAGTGGGCTTCTTCCGCTTTGGTTTTTCTTCCGCTGCTTATTACTTAATTTTGGCTTATGTGCCGTTGATGTAAACTTTGGCATTCATGCCCATATTCAGTTAATAAATGTCATTATGGTTGATATTTATCTTTGTTGTACGCTGTGTGCACTAGCTGCACCTGGACTAGTGCGATTTACACAGAGGATCCAGGAGTCATTGCTCCGGGTTCCGACACATGTCGCGGAGGAGGCCGGGCAGAGGAAGTCGGGGGCGACGGTGGCCGGCGGCGAGCGGTGGTCGGGAGGCTCGGAGCTGCGTGGAATATAATCCCCGAGCGACGGGGAAGCTTCTGGCGGGGTCGGTGGAGACGGAGGGGCACGGTGGCGGGCCGGCGGCGTGCGAGGCCCGGTGAGGGAGGGGGTTGGCTTCGCCTGGCTCCCACGCAGCTCTGGGAGCGAGGAGGGGTTCGGGGACGGCCGGAATCGGTGACGGCTTGGTCGCCGGCCGTGAGGAAGACGGGAGCGCCGGCGAGGAATTGGGGCACTATAGACCAATTGCGGGCAGGGGAGGGGAGAGTGAAGCATTGCGGTGCAATTGCGACTCCCGGGAGGGGCTTTTATAGCCGGAAGGGGCGCGCACGGCGAGAGAGATATTTGGCCGCCGTCCTGTTCCGCTGGCAGGGGGGATGAACGCAATCTTCCCCGAGATTGTGCACGAGGGCGGTGGCAGGAGAGGTGCGTTCCCCCTCCTGTGGCTGTCCTTTTAAATTTTCCCGCGAGGTGAGAGAAGGAGCGGAGGATTGGCTGCGGCTGGCGCGAGAGGAAGCTGCGCGAGGCGAGGCGGGCGCGTGGAGAAGAAGAAGGAGGAGGAAGAAGAGAGCGGGCGACGCCCGGGCCCGCGCGCAGAGGGAGAAGCGCGAGTGGAGGCGGGTCCACTGCGCAGGCGCGGTTGGGGCGTGGACGGAGACCACGCAGCCACGCGGCAGCGGGAGGAGAGACGCGATCGGGGCGCGGGGGTGGACGGACCCGATGGGCCGTGGCGCGCATCGGACGGTCCGCGCGAGGGCGAGAGATGGTCGGCGGATGGGCGCGGGCGGGGTGACGCGTCGCGCATCGGGGCCAGCCAGGTGGCAGCCCGAGAGGAGGAGGATTTTTCTTTATTTTCAAGGATTTTCAGAATGCACAGATAATTGAATTAAACCTCAGAAAAATATGAAACAAATTCTAAAAATTTCAGAAAAATTCACAGAAGTTCAGGAGGACATTCTGGACTTAGCAAAAATGTTTTCAACTATTGTTGGTATTTACTTTATTTGATTTCCTTGCTATGTATAGTTGTATGCATATATATTCTTGTAGATGCTTATTATTTTTACTTTCTAATTCTTTATTCATATTTTAACTTTCTACTATTTAAACATGTTTATTTCTCTTTGGTCCTTTTGACTTTTTGGAACCTCCAACAATTTTTTTCAAAAAAATTCCATAAACTCCAAATCCAAATAGAAAACAAATAAAATAATCTAAAAACTCCACAATTTAATATTTATATTTTTCAGGATGTTACAAGGAGAGAGAGCATTCACTCAAAGCACACTCTAGTTCTCCACCTCCCTCCTCATTTCCCCTTCCAAATCCACCCCACAAACCACCACATACATTCGGCCACCACAAAGCACAAGGCAAGGCAAGCTAGCAAGATCCTGGAGCAAGAAGCAGGAGGCCATGCCCTAGGAGGAGAGGGCCAAGGCTTCCACAAACCCCTTCTGCACAACCAACAAGGAAAGCGACCACCGTATCCCGCACTCAATCCATTCTCAAATCGAATCGACAACCAACCAACAGAGATAGCCCACAATCTCATTTTCAACATTCTCATTGTTTTCTCGGGACCACACGGCGAGCACATACACCCAATAAGCATCCTTCACAGAGCATCACCAACCATCACAAGCCATGACCGAGAGCATCACATAGCATCACCAACCATCGCAAACCATGACAGAGAGTGGTAAGAAGGTTGAAAGGGAAGGACTATACCGAGGTGCGAAGTCGCTATGGTGATGGGCATGCCACGCACACCCAACAACCGGCCCGTACTCCCCGATGTATGGGACGGTTTTGAGCCCAGTCATAGCAGCCACAGTAGCACCACCCTCACATCCTCAAATCAAAAGGCATGCAAATAATGAGCTAACTCAAGCAATCAAGTAATAGAAATAAGTAGAAGAGGAGAAGTAAGACTACAGAAAGAGGCGCTTAGCCATGGAGGAGGTGTTCGGCCATGGAGGCTGGCATCACGGCTTGGGTAGAGGTGAGTCGAGTTGTAGCCATAGGGGGAGAGGCGGCGCTAAGGAGGCATGGACGGCGCCGAGGGACTCAGGATAGGCCATGCCCGGAGACAAGACATCTTGGGAAGGCCAGGGGCGGTGGTGCAGTAGCCGTAGGCAGTGAGGTGCAAAGGCGTCGGCGGCCGGCGACACCAGGGACAGTGGCGCCATGGAGTCGAATCGAGTGGAAGAGCAGTTGGGGAAAGTGAGGAGAGGATAAGGCATGAGAGGAGGAAGGAATGGCTAGGAAAGCTTCGACCAAATGGGGAAAAGAAAACGAAAAAGGGGGGAGAGAGAAAAGAAAAGAAGAGAGAGGAGAAACACACGCTTCATAAAATTTTCTTTGCAAAAATTTAACCCTAAGTATTCCATTTGCATGTTAAATTACTCCATAAAATTTTGCTAATCATGTTAAATTGCAAAACATCATTAACAAATCTTTATGATTATTAAAAATGAATTTAGTGCCGCCAGTATATTAAAAGTTCGTGTGTACCGATTAAATTGTTATATTGTCATTTAAATCACTTTGTTGCATATTTAAATACCTAGTTAATTGGTTATTCGCATATAAATGGTAGATCCCATTAATAATTATTTATGATTTTTATAATAAATTGATTGCCATCTAGAGATTAAACTCTATACGCGATTAAATATTACGTGTAGCGATTAAAATTGTATGCCGATGATTTAAATAGCATTTGAGTCATAAAAATTTGCAAATGACTAAAATAAGATTCAGGGATTGCACAGGGATGCCTTAATATAATTTATTTAACTATTTACTTGCCTGTTTATTTTCTTCGGTACTAATAAATTAAACCGTGGCACATGTACTAATTGCAGGAAAGGAACCAAGATTGGAGGGCGACTTTTATTCGAGTGACCTTGGAACCCAAAATTTCTATCTAAACTTAGGTAAGTATACCTTTGAGCATATAAACTGAGTATCTTTAGTAAAATAAGTATTTCTCTATCAAAATCCTGTTACCTTGCATAAAATAAAACTTATGTTTAAATCAGATGAATGACATGAGAAAAAAAATGAAATATTGTAGTAGTCGACTAATGGAGCAGTTGACAAGTACGGATAAATAATGTACAAGTAAGGATAAATAATGGGTAAGCAGAGGGTACCTTTGATAAGTGATAAGAGGGGAAGTTAGGATCCTTTGCATAAGGATAAAATATAAGAATTTACAAACTTCACTCATGTAATGGGCCGTGTTGGTCATATTAACCATTATTCCATATGAGGACGGACGAAATTAGTAACTCTATTGAGTTTATTATACACTCCACAACTGGGTAAGTAGATTTATCTATGGAGAAACTGATTAAGGTGTCAATTGAATTTTGGGCCATAAAAGATATTAGCGATGTTGAGTGTTGGACGATGTCTCCATTGGACGTTGGGACATGGAGATAAGTCCACCCAATGACTGTCTTATAATTAAGAGGTTATCGTGTAAGGGTGAGAAATCGCCTCGGACCAACAATTATAAGTACTCAGGTGGAAGTATAACATACTGAGATAGAGGTAAAAATTCTATACTCTGATTTGGGCATCGCATATAAGAACATGTGAAGATCCATTCTCTACAAGAATCAGAGTGACTATGGATAAAGTGGTACAAGCTTACGAAATACTATATAAATTATGAATTCATGTATGTCTCTTGAATTGGAGGCTTAGGAAACCAGCGGAGGTTTTTAACTATTTACACGAGTGTTCAGTAGTTTCTAAATTAATAATCCGAAATTCTTCACAACATAAAAATATGTATTTTCTATATGGCTTAAGAATGAGAATGAGATGTTTCAGGGAATATAGTCTACTAGCATATATACATATTTGTTATATAAACTTGCTGAATACTCCATACTCATCATTGCTATTATTTTCTTTTGTTTAGAGGATAGCCAGATTAGATCCTCACTTAGGGTGAATAAAGTCTACTCGGACGAGCCCTATCTTGAGTGGAAGGGAGATTGTGTTGAGACAGAGTGGTATGAGGTTGACACTTCAATGAGACCTGGGATGCCTACATGTGATGACTAAATTAATTTGGTGCCGTTTGGTCCTTGTCACCAAAAGTTTGGTGTGTAATTATGGTTGGTCTGAGACTTGCGAATCTAATGGAGTTTGATCTACCACTGTGGTAGGAGCTTGACCGTGATTGTTCGTGTCGAATCCAATGTTTGGTGAACGCAGTTCAGACACTTCTAAACAAGTAACTATTTGCATATGAGATACGGCAAGACTCCACAAACTTGTCTCCAGGCAGATCTATTGAGGTCGTCATCCTTAAACCAAACTCGATGCTTTTCAACCCTCGAACTTTTTTATTTCATTTTGACTCCCCAAATTTTGTAAGCAAGGCCAAATCAATGTTTGGCTTTAAATAATTATCACATGGCTGTAAATGTTTACCGACCTGGATGGGTAAAATGAACGAGAGCTTCTTTTTTTTTTCTGAAAGCAAAATGCACGAGAGCTTAAAGTTCAGGGATATCATTAGCGCACGATGAAAGAAAACATCACATTGATTATTCCATCTACAAAAGAGAATTTGTGGCTTTCAAGAGAGATTTTTTTTTACTTTAACCAAAATTTAACCGTGCAGCGGGATCAAATCCTCTCAAAACTCCAAATTGCTAAGAGCATGGTAAATTGCCTTCCCGTGCTAACAGCTTAAGCATTTGGGTAATATGAATCTCAATATAAACATGATAGTGAAATCATACACTAAATGACGATATTTCATCCGGCTGCGTTTAAGACGTGCGAATTTCAAAATCGTCATTCTTTTTTCTAGGGAAAAAATCGTCATTATCTTATGTGTCATCTTTTTGGTTGGAGATCGTCATTCTCCAAATTAAGTTTATTTTCAACGAAAAAACCCGACGCATGGATATCCACGTTAGCCTTTCGTTTCGATTGATAGAATCGTGTGAAGAAGATATTTACTCTTGCCAATTTGACGACAAACGAATGAGCACCAGCATTCTGAGTCCGTACATCCCTGTTTAGCAGATGGCATCATTGTTGAAATTCTTGAAAAGTAGCCAATGCAGCGTATTCCCAGTGAACTAGCTGTGAGAATCGGGCCACGAGCCTGTTCATCGCTAAATTATACAGTCTAAATAATAATAATAATAATAATAATAATAATAATAATAATAGCTAGATTACTTCTAATTATTATCTCTAAACACTATACTCCTTCTGTCTAAGCTTATAAGACGTATTTTCTCCTGGCACATAGACTAAAGAGACAGTACAAATGACTAGATTATCCATAATTATTGTCTCTAAACACTGTATTCAATATATGTATGTAGAGAATATCAAGTAAACCTACATATTTATTAGGGTATAAAGTAAACATCACACTAATTTTACATTAGAACATAAAATAAACCATATATTTATGGATAAAACCATTCAAAAAATACGCCTTATAAATTTGGACGGAGGGAGTATTCCATACATGCATGTAGAGAGCAGCAAATAAAACTACATACTTATTAGGAGTATAAATAAAACATTACACTAATTTTGTATTGTAACATGAAATACGCCATATATTATGGATAATACCATTCAAAAAATACGCCATATATACTTGGACAGATGGAGTAAAGTATAGCATGGTTTAGTCTAATATTATTTAAACCAGTTCAGTCATGTCGTATCCTATGCCAAGCACGCCGGACCGACCCACCGTACCGAGGTGCCGACTCAAGCACAACACGACTAGTCAGACCGGACCGACATAATTCATTTAGGATTTAACCATAAACTATAACATACAAAAATATAATTAATAGTAGCGTATTTCAGACTGATAAAATTAAACCGGGAAAATTGAATATATAGGACCAAGTTGAGGCTGCTTTAGCAAAACAGGACCAAATTATTTGCACTTGTAAATATAGGACCGAGTTGGACACATTCTTGAAAATATGGTATTTTCTCCATTTTAATTTCATTTTCATTTTCCAGCCCTTTTTCTCTACGCGAAATGACTCTTTTGCCCTTCCTCCTTCCTTCTTCCTCCCTTGCCTGGCCCGCTGCAGGCCGCCGGCCGCTCCCTCGCCACGCCGCCGCTCCCTCGCCTGCCCCGCCCCGCGCCGCGCCGCCGCTTTCTCGCCTGCCCCGCGCCGCGCCGCCGCTCCCTCGCCGACAGCTCACGAGGCGAGGCGCGGCGCGGGGCGGGGCAGGCGAGGGAGCGGCGGCGCGGCGCGGCGCGGGGCGAGGGAGCGGCGGCGCGGCGCGGGGCGGGGCAGGCGAGGGAGCGGCGACGTGGCGAGGGAGCGGCCGGCGCGGCGAGGGAGCGGCCGGCGGCCTGCAGCGGGCCAGGCAAGGGAGGAAGAAGGAAGGAGGAAGGGCAAAAGAGTCATTTCGCGTAGAGAAAAAGGGCTGGAAAATGAAAATGAAATTAAAATGGAGAAAATACCATATTTTCAAGAATATGCTCAACTCGCTCCTATATTTACAAGTGTAAATAACTTAATCCTGTTTTGCTAAAGCAGCCTCAACTTAATCCTATATATTCAATTTTCCCAATTAAACCGGCCTATTTGAACAGCTCTACGACGTACCACATGCCCCCATCCTCGCTTAGATCCCCCCATAGCGGCCCCAGACCCTCCCGCCTCCTCCATAAAATCCTCCTCATCCCCACCCTCCCCACTCCGCCTCCTCCCCTCTCTCCGTCTCATCCCTCCTAGATCCGATCCAAGAACCCCTCCTCGCCTCCCATGGCGCTCTCCGTGGAGAAGACCTCGTCCGGCCGGGAGTACAAGGTCAAGGACTTCTCCCAGGCCGACTTCGGGCGCCTCGAGATCGATCTCGCCGAGGTCGAGATGCCGGGGCTCATGGCCTGCCGCGCCGAGTTCGGGCCCTCCCAGCCCTTCGCTGGCGCCCGGATCTCCGGCTCCCTCCACATGACCATCCAGACCGCCGTACTCATCGAGACGCTCACCGCGCTCGGCGCCGAGGTGCGCTGGTGCTCCTGCAACATCTTCTCCACGCAGGACCATGCTGCCGCCGCCATCGCCAGGGACTCCGCTGCTGTCTTCGCCTGGAAGGGGGAGACGCTGGAGG
Source organism: Dendrocalamus latiflorus (assembly GCA_017311315.1). NCBI lineage: Eukaryota > Viridiplantae > Streptophyta > Magnoliopsida > Poales > Poaceae > Dendrocalamus > Dendrocalamus latiflorus. Next base: position 2,625,800 of record CM029645.1, read on the forward strand.
AGTACTGGTGGTGCACCGAGCGCTGCCTCGACTGGGGCGCTGCCGGCGGGCCCGACCTCATCGTCGACGACGGCGGCGACGCCACGCTGCTCATCCACGAGGGCGTCAAGGCCGAGGAGGAGTACGAGAAGACCGGGAAGGTCCCCGACCCGGCCTCCACCGACAACGCCGAGTTCAAGATCGTGCTCACCATCATCCGCGACGGGCTCAAGGCCGACCCCAGGAAGTACCGCAAGATGAAGGAGAGGCTCGTCGGCGTATCCGAGGAGACCACCACCGGCGTCAAGAGGCTCTACCAGATGCAGGAAACCGGCACCCTCCTCTTCCCCGCCATCAACGTCAACGACTCCGTCACCAAGAGCAAGGTCCTTCCTTTGGCCCCATTTCATTTCAGATCTGATGCTCTTGTGTAGATCTAGTCTCTTGTTTACTGTTCTTGCAGTATGACCTGTGCGAGTTCTACTTGTTTGTTTCTAGTACTATTTTACATCTGCTTATGTTGATGTTTTAGATCTGATTTTGTTGATGCTTTAGATCTGGTAGATGATGGACGCAGCAAAGAGTGGTTGTTAAGTTGGTCAGGTGTCTTATTATTTAATTCCTGATGCTTAGTAGTTAGTATTTGGTATGTGGAATATGGATCTGTGATTCAGATCCCCTTTGGACCAGGAGCTGTCTTTACTGATGATTAAGGGCAAAGCTAGAATTTAGTGGTGTTGGTAGTATAGGATTAGGAGGTTTTTGTTAAGTTGACTTTTCATACGCTGGGATGTGAGAATTTTGCACTTGAAGCAGTGTGGTTATCTTGCTTTTTTGGCTTCTGTATGTCGCCTAGTTTAGATGATGCGTGTAGTTTGTTTATTTAGTAGCTCATAAATTTCAGGAGTATTGGGTTTAGTTTTGGTTACTGTTGTCGGGCTCAGTTGGATCTGGATCTTGTTCTATCAGTTACGTGGCTGTCAAAGTTGTCCTGTTTTGTTGATAACTTACTAAAATTAAAATATGTTGCCTACCAAACTTGTTGCTTTTGTCATAAGTGTACTTGTCATTTGTTTTACTTTACTGTTTGGTCTAAGGATATTTTACTTTGCACTTGGTTTGAACTTAACCCTATGAGCATGCAGTGAATTCTGAATTTACTTGGGTAGCTTAATTGTTTTGTTGCCTTTCACCAGATTCTTGATTGTACTCTTGATCTGATTTGATCAAACGCTGCCAAATATCTTGTAATACAATGCAATTGGTAACTAATAATAGGTTATTTGCTGAATATTAAGTAATAGTCTGTGTTTCTTCTGAACAGTTTGACAACCTGTATGGTTGCCGCCACTCCCTCCCTGATGGTCTGATGAGGGCCACCGATGTTATGATTGCTGGCAAGGTTGCTGTTGTCTGCGGTTATGGTGATGTTGGCAAGGGCTGTGCCTCTGCACTCAAGCAGGCTGGTGCCCGTGTCATCGTGACTGAGATTGACCCCATCTGTGCCCTCCAGGCCCTGATGGAGGGTCTCCAGGTCCTCACCTTGGAGGATGTTGTCTCAGAGGCTGACATCTTTGTGACCACCACTGGCAACAAGGACATCATCATGGTTGACCACATGAGGAAGATGAAGAACAATGCCATTGTCTGCAACATTGGTCACTTTGACAATGAGATTGACATGCACGGCCTTGAGACTTACCCTGGTGTCAAGCGCATCACCATCAAGCCTCAGACCGACCGCTGGGTCTTCCCTGAGACCAACACTGGCATCATTGTTCTTGCCGAGGGTCGTCTGATGAATCTTGGGTGTGCTACTGGCCACCCCAGCTTTGTCATGTCCTGCTCATTCACTAACCAGGTAAACATGGCAATCGATATATAGTCTCACAGAATATGTTAACTGATACAGCAGTGAGTTGCATTGGATCATTAAATTGTGTTTGTTACAGGTCATTGCTCAGCTTGAGTTGTGGAAGGAGAAGAACACTGGCAAGTACGAGAAGAAAGTGTATGTGCTCCCCAAGCACCTCGACGAGAAGGTTGCTGCCCTCCACTTGGGCAAGCTTGGTGCCAAGCTGACCAAGCTCACCAAGTCCCAGGCCGACTACATCAGCGTCCCGGTTGAGGGTCCCTACAAACCCGCGCACTACCGGTACTAGGCTGCCCAGCACGACTAGTGGCTGGTTTGAGCAGTGGTGTCAACTTGAAGTTTGCCACGGCAACTTTATGAACTATCTCGCTTACTTAATTATCCTTATATGCTGTCGCTTAGGAGGAGGATTTGTTATGGTTATGGTTTGAGCCTGGTGAGGGATGGAGAGGAGTCGTTTGCTTTCGCCCAGAAATAATGGCATAATTGGTTTTGAGTGAGGAGGTGTGCTTTGCCAGATGCAGTTTTGTCTTGTTGACTCTACTTATCTGATACCATTTGCAAGCGATTGCCCAAAGTTATGCGCCATTTATGACTAACTTGCCCTTTAAGATCATGAGTTGGTATCTGCTGAATTGATGTTGCTTCAATTTCATTGTCTTCCATTCTATTCATATACACTGGACGCAAATTCATGATTGGCTTATGCTTTAAAGCGGGAAAGGTGAATCAAACTCTGCGTGTAACTGGAATTAGAAATTTCATATGGTTGAATTGTTGAAGTTGGCTAGCACGGAAATCAGAGAATGCTTCAAAGATTTCTTTTGAGATGGTAGCTTGTTTGTCAAATTGTTTGTTGTTGCTGTTATTTCTGTTGCCACATCTATTTTGTGTGCTGGTCAATTTTGGTAGGCTAACAGTATCTGAAGCTGTTTCAACGTCTTCGATTTAGTGGTGGATGTGAGGATGTCAGTATCTGATAATCTCAAGATGTTTGAGCTGGCGAGGTCGCTTGTTGCTGTGATGCTTTCTTTCAGTCTTTTGTCAAGGACCACAGCAATCAATATCATGAGCAACTTATAATAAGGGTGTTTGGTTATGAGTAACATGGCTACGTTTTTTTAATGAATTGCTGCCTCAAATATTTGAACCGTCCGTGCTCATGAATAATTCAGCTAAAAGATTTGATTATCTGCAACTGCAATTGTTCAGAAAAAGATCTACGACGCCTTTGGATCCGGCCCAAGCTTCTCCACGTCGTCGTCCCCCACCTCCAGGTCTGACGTCGGAGCGAGCACTTTCGACGTAGAGCTCATGGGCTTCTGCGCGGCGGTGGCAGCCCACCAAAGACAGAAGACAAGAGGGGCAAGATGAGTATTTTGGAAAAAAAAAACTGACAAGTTTTCGTGTGCTAACGACCGATTGACCTAACGTAGCTAACCGAAGTGACATAGAAGAGATGCTAAAATTTTTTCATTGACATAGAAGAAAACAAGTTTTTTTGATGGTGTACCAGAGAAACTACTTCCCCCACCCTTCTGGAACTACTTCAGCCGCAGTAATGTTCTTTGAGAATGTTAAATTATACAGCCTAGCATATTTGTGAGAGAAAGGTACATCCCCAAGCCATTTATCTTCCCAAAACCTAGTTTTTTTCACTAACTGATAGGAGGCCTTTCCAGGATTGTGAATCACCTTGCCTAGGATCCACCCGAGCATGAGTCGTAAAATTGAAATACTTCTTCTCCAAGAACTATCGCCAAAACCCCTCCTCATTTTCCAGTCTCCATAGCCATTAACCAAGCAAAGCAATATTCAAGATTTCCAAATCTCCAAGGCCATCTTTGATTCGATTAGTTTCATCAGTCATGTTGTTGCCTCCCTGATTCATCCAGTGACCGGGGGAAGGTCAAATTGACTTAAAAAGGTAGCACTATGCCCCCATCAAGTGAAGCCAAAATGACAATTGGAATGAATGTACATGTTCAATTCAGTTATTTTGCTTTGAAACATTAGCCATGACTATAGGGGATAGTTTGTGATATAACAATACAACTCTGTGAAGCCAAGAGAGTTTAGGATCAGTTGCTAGTTAGTTCTTGTTGACTGGTAGTTGTGGGAAGGATCGCTAAGAAAAGCCCATCTTCTAATCTCTTCCTCCCTCCGCTTCAACCTTTAGGAGCAGCAGCTTGCATTCATGGCGCCATGGCTGGCCACTGCCATGGGGGAGGAGGTGTTACTGCGCCGGCGGAGGGTAGGCTCAGCCTCGTGAAACCAGCGGCTGGATTCGCTCCTGCTAGTAACGCCAGGCCAAACAGGGGCTGCGGCGGAGAAAGGCAACTCAGATAATCACTCGTACAGAGTAAAAATATATATATATAATTTCTAAATATTTTCGACAAACAGTTAATCACTTACCAAGGGATTGTTTCTTGGCTGTAGATTGACACCTGAGAAGTTTGGTAAAAAATAGACCCCTGTAGCATGTAAATACTAAATCAGCTTCTGGAGCACCGTAATTCCGTTTCTAGCCCCCTCTCAATCGCACGTTTAATTTAATCACGATACATGGCAGTCGTGCGGTCGCATGAAAGCGGGAGCACGCGGTATTTCTGCCTATCCTTCTTCTCTTGATCCCTCGTAGGTATGCATGCATGCTTTTCATGCAAATATTGCAAACGAAACAATATTAACGATCGCAAAGTCTCGAGAATGACAAATCGCTACGTGCAGTGCTCTCCTCCATGCAGATCGAAGACATGCATGGCTTGCTTGCAAGGAATATATATATATATATATATATATATATATATATATATATATATATATATATATATAGTAAAAGTATTAAGTGCTATTAGGTGTTCGGACTCCTCAATCGTGCCGTCCGATCGCACGCACAGTCAGCCAGGGAAAAGTTGATTAACGGGTTGGAAGATGCTAGACCCGTTGCTTGAGCAAATTAGGAATCTCCGTCACTCGGTCACGATTCTTTTCCCCAAATCGCGCATTTCCCCCGGTCTCGCCTCTTTCCCCAAATCGCGCGCGGCTGCTTCATCGGAGGACAGCTCCGCCGTTCTCAACACCGAGTCGCGTCCAAGTAGCCGAGGCGACGGCCGACAGTGGCGCCCGGGTACAACATTGCCTCCGGTTTCTTACTCACCACCACCTGACCTGCTCCTCCGTCAGATCTCTCCCCTCCGCTCGTCTCCCGGGTCCTGACAACCCCCTGCTCTCCGCCCCGGATCCCGCAGGTTAGTTGAATCCTTCTGTACTCGCTCCACGGATCGTGATGGAGTTCTTGCTTTGCTTCTCAACGCCTGCTCACCATGTGTTCGATGGAATAGCTGTGAGATGCAAGTACGTGTGTTGGTTCTTGCTTGGGCTGATTCGAGACGGTGGTTTGATTGATGCTAATCCAGTAGTGAGCTTCTGCAATGCACGTTGGCAATGCAAAATCAAAATTACCTAGAGGGATAAAAGGTACATATTTTGGCTTATTTTTAATCATTCAGTTTTTTCCTTGTAGTTATCGAAGTGGATAATCACCTTCTGCTCATTTACTTGTAGATGAAAAAGAAACTGTTGTTCCATCGTCGCCCATTGCAAGAATTCACTCATCTCCTGATATGTCACCTCGGTCTGCAAGTCGAGAGTATGCACAAGCTACGATTGTTGCAGATCAAATGATAACCGAAGAAAAAATGTGTCAAACTGAAGAATACCCAGCTCGTGTGAAACGTGAGCTTCCTGAACCTACAATTATTGATTTTGCACCGTCTAATCATAAACGCAGGTGTGATACCGGTGTCATCCGAGTATCACCGTTTGAGCTATCAATTAATCTCGACTGCATACTTACGCCATTTCAATTTATTATTCCAGTTCAAGTTGGGTTGCTCACCCCTTTCCTGCCCTTATTACTTTGTGCGGACAAAATCTCCACGAGCTCTCTAAAGTGGACGGTTTTCTTGACAACAACACTTGCTCAATCTACATAAGGAGGCTGTCCCAGATTGATCAAGAACTTCTAGCCGGATCACCAGCTATTGGGTGGCGTCACTTCGTAAACTTGGATTTTTCTGTGAGTATCAATGAGCACACACATTAGCAATGCCTTTTCACATCAATCAATTTATATATTGTACGTTTACAAACTATGATTCAATGAACTCAATTTTAATGTCAGATGCATGCTTTGGCCGATGAGGGGTTTTGGGACCCTTGTGCGTTTCGCTCTCAGTTCATATATGACACAATAAATTATGATGTATCAAAGTGCGAAATAGTAAGTTCAGTGTTATTATTAAATGAACTTACAACAGTTAACCTGCTTGCCATTTGTGAGCATGTAACACCATCATGATTCTTCTGCAGATATTTGTACCGGTCTGCAACTTACCAAGATGCTATTGCTATGCTTTCCACTTTAAGAAACAGCAGGTTCAAATTCTTGATCCACTCAATTCAAACTCGAAAGGAAATGCAAGCATTGTCAGTTATCACTCTAGTGTCCTTCCAGTAATAGTGAAAGCCATGCAACAATGCATGTCACTATTTTTTCCTGACTGGTCAGCTGACATGTCTAAGTGGGAATGTTGTATCCCAGATGGGTATATTCCTTCCATAACGTAAGTTGCTTTACTATTTTTGGCTGAAATTTGTTGCATGGTTTAACTAGCTCTTAGTATTACATATTAATTATATGATAAATTGCTCATCATACCTTCAAATTCACGATGCAGACGTGGAAGCGGCTTGTACATGCTTCATTGTATGAAATACTGCAATGGCAATTCCTGCATCAAGTCTCTAGCGGAAGTAATTTTCTAATGTTTTTCTCTTCGTTTCTCGCTAACCAATCCAATACTACATAACTTATGCTCACATTTTTGCTACACAGGACAATTTGATTGAATTCAGAAAGGAGATACTCTTCGATATCCTCCAAATCAAACCCAACTTCGCAAAAATACCACAAGCCATTGAGGAGCTGCTGAATCAGAATCCTGAAATAGAGATAGTTCAGATTGATTGAATTGAGAATCCTTTCAAGACTAGTCCTTTTTTGTGTTATTCTACATTTTGCCACTCGGTGTAATTCTTGATGCTCTCCTGTGAGATACATTATAATAAACTATTGTGATATTAATAAGTTGGAGGTTGACATTTCTATGCTTCACTTGATATGTGCTTTTCCTTCATTGAGAAAAAAATGTGATGTCATGTTTAGTTCTGTCAAATACTCCGAAAAACCAATTCTTAGAGACGGTTATTTATAATATTTACCATACGCTCAGTCCATATGGTAGTCTCTTACAATCTCATTATCAAGGGCATGTTCCTTTCAAACTACTTGCATCGTAGCAATGGAATTCTCAGGACAAAGAAACTACAAATGATTGAATTACCGAATCATCTCTTCCATGGCTTCTTCAGTAGATCGGTTGACACTCATGTTTGGAGCTTGCCCTTGGTTACCAAGGATGGAGAAATGAACAGCCAAAGCCGATACATTCCTATTGACAATTTAAGATACCCACGTCTGTTAATTAAGATACATGTTGATAGCCTTCCATAACTCCAAAACTGATATCACTGACAAAGGTGGAAGTGGGATGATCTGGAACATGCATCAAATTGCTAAATAGTAAGTTTATTTTTCGGAGACGATGTTTCCAAACATTATGATATCCTTCAAACCTTATACCTGTTCAAGTTGGAGATGATGTATCGCTTGGGGAAGTAGTATACATGTGAAGGTAGACAAGTAGTATGATACTACGCAGGTATAATACGACTGCTTAGCAAACAAAAAAAAGTATAATACTGCTGGATTTCTCTCAAATTTTCCTATAGAAAGAAGTATCCACATATGGTAATCCAAATCAGGGGACGGGTATCCCACAGAACATATTGATTGCCATCCCTTGTCCATCTTTTGATTTGCGTATTGATTCTCCCACCAAATCAGGGGACGGGTATCCTCAAGGATTCACGTTGGCACTGATTTCGCTTTCCCGTTTTCACATGTTACTATATCTGCAATGCTTATTGGGTATACCCGTTAACAAGTGTATCCTATAATCTGGCAGTATCTAAATCAATCCAACGTCTAAGAAGTTAGGTGCCTGGACTCCTTGGAGTCCCATTTCGCCGTCATACATACATACATATATATATATATATATATATATATATATATATATATATATACACACACACACACACACACACACCCCATGGTGCCTAGGCACCAATATTAATACCCGTTGATTTGCTTCGAGATTCGCAACGTTTGATGTGGGTATCTTCATATACCCATAAAAAAGTATATTTGAGATATCAAACTCCGAAAAAATTTAAATTCAACTTCAGTTTAATTAGTTTGAACTATTTTTATGGTATATACTCGCTGTAGTTGTATTGAACTCAAAAGTAGTTCAAACTAGTTTGAACTGAGTTCAAAACTAACTTACCATAAATATATCAAGGGTATAAAACATTTTCATACCCAAACTCAAAAAAATTATCAATCATACACGTGTATCGGATGTTGGTGCCTAGGCACCATGGTGCATTACGTAATTTTCCTATATATATATATATATGCCAGTTGAGTCGTGCAGTCGCCGCATGACTCACATGAACATAGATTTAATATTTACGTGCTACATATGTCTATTTTTGACCAAAGGTCGACACCTGATACCTCTCACTCCTATGATTCCTTGAGCAATGCCTTCCCGGCAATGAAAATTTCACACCAGCTAACAGAAAGGACCTGGCTTCGCACCCTGCACACCATTGCCAAGCAAGCCAGTCCATCTCTCAAGTGGATACTAATGTTTGCATGCTTTGCAGTGAAAGAAACTATGGCAAGTCACCAACCGCATGAATACTTTTCGTCGCCCTTTAATTGTTTTTTCAATTTTCTTCAAAAATCATAAATTACGCACATGGAGCTCACTAGATGCCTTGGGCTGAAAATTTTCAGTCGATGCAAATTTTGAGCTCTTTAGACCGCATAGACCTATCCATATTAGTTTCTGCTTGAAAAAAAAACCAAAAGTCAATGTGAACATATAGCTTTCTAAAATAGTTTTCTTACTCATCTTACTCCCATCTTGCTCTGGGCATAAAGTACAGGGTTATAGGCGTATCATACATTCCACTCCTCTTGTTTTCATCACACACGCATTTCTTTCTCACTTTCTCCACCGCTCGTCCCTTCTTTCTGCAAACAACTTATTTCAACTGTTATTGTTTATTTTTAACCAAAAGCTATCTGACGTAGCAAATAACCATCAGCTGCAGCTAATATAAACAGGTCGATAAAACCGCTACTATGTACATGATCTTCTGTCGGCAGTCGTACAGAGAGATTCTGATGTGCATGCCTCCCTGATGCCTCTCAATCCTACAATGCTGCAATTCATGTATTCTCGTGGATTCAAACTAATACAAAGCCGTGCAACTCCGACGCCTATATTCGTTTGTAAGAAACTGGTTCTAGACACTGCTACCACAAGCTTGCATCCATGGCGTTTTAATCTTCAGAGACCTTGGCCATGGTCCCGTCTTGTATGCATCCACACGCATGGCAATGTCCATCGTCTCTTTAAGTGCTCAACTTTCAGCTTTTGCTCAGCACAGCATGTGGTAAATAACTACACCTCACACACTTTGCAGTGAAAAAGACTATGGGAAGCCACCAACCGCACGCATGCTCTTCATTGCTCTTTACATGCTTTTCAGTTTTGTTCATCAGTCATACATAACTCAAGCTCCTGCACATGGATCTCATCAGAAGCTTCGGGCTGACATCTTTCAGTTCATGCAACTTTTGAGCTCAGCTCACTGGCTCGTCTAATTGATGGATTACTTACTTCTGCAGTGAGATATTTCTACACCACAGATGCACAACAGCACATGGCACTACGCACACGGCAAGTTGATTATCTTAAGAAGATAGCAGATCGTTTGTCAGCTGATCGTTTAACGCTTCTCAAGGCACGGATTTAGATACTTTTGTTCTTCTTAATGAGAAGGCATCAGGTTCCTTTGGGTATTCTGGCTTGACGCTTCGCTTCTGACTCGTTCATTTCAATTCAAGATTCACAACTTGTTCAGTATGTCAACAAGAACATATATGACGCTGCGTTTTGATAGGATTGTACTTTTGGGAAGATTTTTACATGAACAATTGAAATTTGACTATTGCTATCATGGACTCCAATTTCTAATAAAACCTATCTTAAGAACTACATACATATCCTCTCAAGAAAAGAATACAACCGATATGTTTGCCCAAAATGTAACGTATCATTTCCAAGATTACAGAAAAAAAAAGAGCAGTTGGGGGCATTGGTGCCATCTTCAGCAGCCAGCGTGGGAGAGGTAACTGCTGAGTTTTTCAGCTCGCAATTCAATATAAAGATTGAGACACGCGAGCTGTAGAGCACGCGAGGTGCATAGTGCAAAATATATTCACGAACTGAATAAGCAAACGTTCAGCTTGTTTCTCCTACTCTGGTACTCAAGCTCAAGCATTCCAAATTGTACATCATTTTCCTCTCCCCACCTTTATCTCCAATTTAATCACTTGGAACATGTGGTCTTCTTCCTTTAATGTTATGGAGGAAATGCAGCAAGAGGAAATGGATTATTACTGGGGCTGTGTTTATGTCTGCGACGCGCTCGTGTTCACTACTCGACATGGGTCTGTTCTTTACAGGTTTTAAAAGCAGCTTTTGGTTTTTACTATAGTACCTAACTTTCAAACAAAGTATTTTCTTAAGACGGGATCTACGAGTTAATTATAGTACACGTTAAAAGCCTAATATCTGCATCAATCAAAATCTCAAGGGAGTATCTCTCTCCGTAATCTCTATCGCAAACAGCCAAAATTCAAAAATTTCAACTAAAAGCCATAAGCCGTAGCCATATCAAATAGGCCCAATAGCAGTAAGGCACACTACACTCGTCAATACAATGGTGTCTGATGTGGGTCAGTGAAAGTGGAGGAAAAAGATTATTTTCTGTTACCTGTTTTCCCTTAACATCCTCCAAGACTCCTCTTTGTACCACCTATGAAACAAGTCTCATGTAGTAGATGATATTTTTTCTGGAGTTGTGATGCTAAGTGGCGATGCTGTAGATTCATTCCTGATGCCTCTCAATCCTGATTGACTCTGCTCAAGTCGAGGCTGTGCTCTGCTTGGTTGAGCGGGCCGGAAAATAGTAGTCCTAACCTAGCCTACAAGGGTAGCAAGCGACCCAGTATTCCAAGATGCTGCAATTTAGGTGTGCCCATGGTCCACTTAAAGACTTTTTGGCTCTGCTGTTTTGAGCTGTGGCGGACGATTTTTTTGCTGTAGTTGATAGTTTTTATCTATATTTTTTGAGATGACAGTGGACAATAGAGATATCGATGTAAACAGCGTACATGATTTTAGGTTTGAGAAACCATTTGAAAAATCCGCTTTCAAAAAACTGCTCTGTTTGTTTTAATTTTCGAAAAAGCTAAAAGCCAAAAGCCCAAAAAAAAACAGTCTTTATGCTCCCTCGTAGAAAAATCTCAAGGTGCATATGGGTGAAATACATTTGACGCTCCATTTATTTCTTCTATTTGTTATTTTAGATATCGATGCAGTATGCCATACACATATTTGACTCCTTTGAAATATATGGTACTCCCCCAGTTTTCTATAAACAATGCTTGCATTGCAGAGCAAATTTTGTTCTTTTACAAATAATGCTGTATTTTTCCCCTAGACAAAGCATATCTACATCTTGCTAAAATCGTGGATACCATTCAATGCATTGCTCTATTACACCAGGCTTACTCTGTACGTATTGGTCAGTAAGACTAGGAGTTTTCGTCCACTTATGTGAAGTAGCTCGATGGGCTTAATCGATATATAATATTGGCTTTTTTTTTAGCTTTTAGCTTTTCTACAGTAACTTCGTCCACTTATGTGAAGTAGCTCGATGGGCTTAATCGATATATATGGCTTGTTTTTTTTTAGCTTTTGGTTTTCTACAGTAACTAGTTTTTTAAAAGAAGCGTCTTTTCAAAATAAGGTCCACCAGTTAATTATAGTACATACTGTATCGAATTCATTTATATCGACAAAAATCACACGTGAGTTTCAGTTACTGTGTAATTTCTCACACGAACAACCCAAAAGCCACAGATCGCAGCCAAAAGCCACAAGCCCCAGCTAAAAAGAAAGGCCCTAGCCATGTAAAGTCCAGAATTTCTCCTACAACATTGGACCACCACCAGTCCACCCTGCACATATACACGCCTATCTAGCAAGCAAATTCAGCGTGTGTCACCCCCTCCACCTTACTAGCTAGCTGGTATTTTCCTATCCGGGTGCTGCGACGTCTCAACCTCCGAAACATGTCCCAACATGGCGAGATCGATCGAGATCTAACGCATGTATGCATCCATTTGTGATCGACTACCTACCATCCCAAGTGACGCTACAGTCTAGCTACCATCTTAGCTGCAGCTGGCTATCTATGCATTTGGCCGGGCGACGTGAACAAGACATGGGCAGATATACTGCATGCATGTGAACGTCTCGGGCCAATTAAATGGCTGGCACGTACGTTTACGTAGCGCCACAAGAACCAAACGACACTTTCAAGCAAAGCAAACACCAAGGCCCAAGCTTTGGCCGGCACTACCAATACTTCACCATATATAATATCTATAAAATTAAGGAAGCAGCTAGCCAACGGGATACCGTTGGAACCACTTCCAACGATATAGTGTTGTTGGAGGAAAAGGAGTACCTCGTCTCCGGACGTCGTTGCCGCGCCGCCTCGAACAGCTCTACACGCCTCCTCCGCCCCCTGACCCTCCACCACCACTGTGGCTAGCGGTGCTGTCGTCGCCTCGCCGCGCAGCCTCTCGACCCTTCTCCGCTATACCACCTTGTCCAACCTAATTGTCACAGTCGCCACTGTCGCCGCCCTCCTACCCCACCTATCGCTCCCGCTGCCGCCTACCCCTGACCTTCTATATATGTCCATGTTGATTTGTGATCCAAATTCTATATATTAGGCCAGCTTCTGGACGGAGCGTAGCGGAGGCCCGTCGCCGGAGGCTTAGGGTTTCCCTGTTATATATATTTCCTGTAAGCCGCCGTTTGGGATATGAGATTAGAGTTGTAAATCCCTGGCATTGTAACCTCACCCCGATATAGTGAAGATTGTTGCTGGCTGGCGCCCGTGGTTTTTTCCCTCTCGCATTGGGAGGGTTTTCCACGTTAAATCTCGTGTCACTCTGTGATTGATCTTGTTTACTTCATCGTTCCTCCGCCGTCGCGTGTAACAGTCCAGGGAAAGGGCAAACCCATAGCGAGGGAGCCGAGCCACGCTAGATCCGATGGTGGCACCCTCCAGGCCATCAGATCCGACGGCGGAGGAGAGTGAGAGAAGGATGGTGGCGAAGAGGGAGGGAGAATGAGAGGGAGCGGGGACAATGAGAGTGAGGGGATGCTGTCGATTTGGAGATTTTAGTTGAGAGAGAGGAGTGCAAGGGCGAGAGAAGTTTGCCATCTTGTTCATTTAGTTTCCTACGGTATATGGTGTGTTAGTTTTTCTCTAAAATTAATTAGCTATCCACATAAAATAAGATATGATGTGACAAAGAGTTAAGAAAAAGAGAGAAAAGTAGTGTCTTACATGAGGCATTACATAAGCACAAAAACCAATAAAAAGACAAGGCAAAAAAATGTATTGAGGAGTAGAGTAGTGTCCATCGTATTAAACCCATCCAATATATATGTGCGAGGGAGAGAGAGAAGACTGAGACAGAAAAGGAATATTAATTGTCTAGACCTATCAATAGATATTATGCATTAAAGATGCTATGTATAATACTATTTCTAAGTAATGTAAAATTCCATAAATATTGCTTTGCAATGTCTCCATTGAGAGCGTCCTTATATGAGCCCGCCCTACTTTCTTTTTCTTTTTGAAAATTATGCAAGGTGCTCTCGCTTGCACTTAGAGCAACTCCAGCAGTACTACTCAAAACAGGGCCCCTACTTTTCATTTGAGGGCTCCCCCTACTTTTGAGGGCCCTGTTTTTTTGTATCTACTCCAACAGCACCCCTCAAATTTCAGCCCTCAAATCCATTCCACTACAACTGACACATGGGACCCACTCCTCATTCTCTCCCTCCTCGTCCGCCTCCTCGCTTCCTCCGACGACGGCGAGGCCGAGGAGGACGGTGGCGGCGCGGGGCGCGGTGGCGGCGCGGGAGGAATCGCCGGGGAGCGGTGGCGGCGCGGGAGGAAAGAGGCGGGCGGCGCGCTCGGGAGGGAGGCGGGCGGAGGAGAGCGGGGAGGCGGGCGGCGCGCTCGGGAGGGAGGCGCGCGGGGAGGGAGGCGGGCGGCGCACTCCGGCGGGAGGCGGGCGGCGCGCTCGGGAGGGAGGCGGGCGGGGATGGAGGCGCGCGGGGAGGGAGGCGGGCGACGCGCTCGGGAGGGAGGCGGGCGGGGAAAGGGGCGCGCGGGGAGGACGTCGGGAGCTCGCTCGGGAAGGGAAAGAGGCGGGAGGGGAAAACTGACTCAACAGAATTTTGAGGGCTTGGCCTAGAGCCCCCAGGAATGAGGGGTGGGAGGGGGATTTGAGGGGCTCCTCAAATTTGAGGGCTCTAGTAGGGGCCCTGCTGAAGTTGCATTTTTGCCTCAAGCCCTCAAATATGAGGGTTGAGGGCTCAAGTAGGGGCCCTACTGGAGTTGCTCTTAGAAAGGAGTGACCGAGCAGCGCTCCGCTGCCGAGCCCCCGTCCTACGTTCGCGTGTTTGCATGTATCAATGGCATGTTGGCATCCAATTCCTACTATTCGCAGGTCACAGAGCGATAATTTCTCACCGTAAACACTCGCACGGATGTCTCCACCGTGGCAGTTTTTTATTTCGCACCCATACTCCACTTGTCTCAACAGACCGAGCAGGTCATTTTTTTTCTTGTAAAAAAACAAAATTGTTAACAATTTTCAATCTACTAGTCATCTGTTCGTATGTTACGACGAAATTTATTAGATATATAGATAATCATGCTATGAAAGAGGATTATTTTGATCAGTTGAAAAGTAGAGAGTGATGAGAATTTGAGAATGAGACAGTTAGAGAAGAAGAGACATACGACCACCAACTCATTTTTTTTTATAATAGTAATAGATAATAGATGTATGATGCAGGACTGTGGTTCCAGATCCATGCATAAGACGGGACAAGGACGTACGTGTCGTCCCCTGTTGCCGTTGTTCGAACTGCGTGGTGGCTGTTTGATCGTCGCGTCGGCAGTTCCATCTAAAAAAAGGATTGATTATAATTCGTTCGCATGTCCAAATCAAAATTCATTCCCAGAATACGTCAATCATACAAGTGTGTGGCCATTGCCGAGGTAATCTTACCTTCCCACGTGCCTACGATACAATTCTCGCATGCCACAAAGCAGGGGAAAAAAGAGCACAGACTTTACTTGGAACACACGGATTATGCACAAACTTAGTGGAAAAGCAAATATGTATGCCACGTGGACGGTCGATCTGATATTTTTTTTGCAAAATTTTTTATGAGGATCTCATATTTCAAATCTGATTTTTTTTTTGGCAAAATTTTCTATGAGATTCCATATTCTAAGCGATGACTGAAATTTTTGTACGGATAACCTTTTCTTTATTCGGAAATACAGAAATATACCCGCGGTTTCATTTTTTACAAAAATAGCCTCGAGTCGCCCAATGGGGAAGCGACTCGAGAATTTCGCCCACCCGAAAAGCGACAAGAAGCTATGTCGCTTCACGGGAAAGCGACATCACGGAGTCGCTTTCTCACTGGGCGATTTAACGAAGTCGCCCAATGGCTGGACGACTTGTAATGCAGTCGCCCAATCGGTAGGCGACTTCATTCAGTCCCCCTGAAATTTGTAGAGTTTTGGCAATTTTGTAGTTTGAAACAGAGAAAAAATCTGGTATAGTTGTAATAAAAGTTTATGTGCACTGTATGTTGTAGATGCATAAAAAAAATTCCAATATTTTTTTGAAGAATGATTGACCGTAGAACGATAGATATATAGAGTGGTAAGTGATATTTTGATGTTGCTGAGAAAGAGTTTACGGAGAGAACCGGTATGACTTGCTATCTGAATCATTGAATGCGAACATGCTAGATAATAAGCTTATGTCAATAAAAATAAACTTCGTAATACAGTTGGGAGTAACATGCCGCGTACATTGTTATTACATGCATAACATATAGCATGATATGCGACTAAGAGCAACTCCGACAGTACTGCCTTAGGGAATAAAACTTGCTAGGTCTATTACATTTGGTCTACTGGGTGTAGCGTGGTTGTTTCGCCTTGTTATCGCGCCTTGAAGATGGCTCCGCTGCATCCTTGTTCCGGTCACTCTTGGTCTTGAGAGCTGCCTCACGAGCTTGAAGCTCTTCCTCCTGACGCTTGATGGCTGCTTCACGCAGACTTAGCTGCTCCCGCCTCCTTTGCAGGTCATCCTCCTTGCCCTTCAGACAGATTTGGTCCACCCTCACGCGGCGCTCTTGCTCATGCCGCATCTGTCGTTCCACCTCGCGTGCCTGAGTCATCTTGACAAAGTATTGTCCTTTGTTTTCCACCTCCACTGCCCGGTTCTGTGGCCATGCCGGCGGCACCCGATCCACCCATTCGATGAACGTGCAAGCCTATGTGTGGCATGGTAGATGTCATGGATCAAGTTGAAAAACGATAACGAGAAACAAATGATTTAGTTGTTGTCGTTACCACGAAGTCGTCATCCAGGTCTGGACACTTGAAGAACCTACGGCCGTATTTGGCTTGTTGTACTCGATCCGTCCAGACTCCCAACATCGTCCTAAAGCCGCAATGGCACTTCGGGCGCTCATGCCATTCCGGCACTCCAAACGGGTCGGACCTCCAGGAAGACATTGTTGTGTAGTAGTATTGTGTTGTGTAGTAGTATTGTGAAGGCTTGAGGAGGAGATGTGGTATGGAAGACATAGGAGGGCTTTATGTAGGCAGGTTATCTGGTGCAGTGGGCATAGTCCATGGAGAGGAGGTTGTACGAATCTTTTCGCTTTTTCAGGATTCCAGTTTAGTAATAAATGTCCCTATGTAGGCTTTTCAGAGCCTGTATCCTGTATTTATGAAACAACAAGGAAAGGTGATATGAAAACTCACTGTAAATGATACATGCCTATGACGTGAACACTCACTGTAAAGGCTACAGCCTACGCCCCTATTTTGTTGGTTTCTTTAGCGATAGGCTTTTCAGAGTAGCAATAAATGTTCGTATGAAGGCTTTTCAGATCGTAGTCTTTATGTAGGCAGTTTAGCTGGCATGTGTTGTCATCTGACTGATCAAAGCTGCCCCGTTTTCATATCACTGCGTAAAGCTGGCATGTGTTGTCATCTCACCGAGTAAAGCTGAGCGCTTTTGTCATGTCTCTGGGCAAAGCAGCCCTCTTTTGTCCCGCCATTCGATATAAATAGCACGGTTGAGGTCCCATGAAGTTGTAGCCAGAAAACCCTGTAAATCGAACAAAGAAGTACCTTCTATTTCGTGGTGGAACATACCATGGCGGAAGATGAGGGGCCAGTCGGATATGGGTCACCGAAGGAAGACCGTCCCTTGGAAAGGAGGGAGATGTTCGGTCCACAGTACCGCTTGGTACCAAGCCGGCGTGCGCAACCAGCGTGGCCGAAATGCAGATACAATGAGTACGTGGTCGTGCAAGTCCTGGAAGGGCCGAACGATGGCGGGCGCCGTTTCTTCCGATGCCCACGCTCCGGGGTACAAATTACTAATAGTACATTTTTTATTGCTTATGGACCCTCCATGTTTACTGTCCTTTTTCGCAGATGGCGAAATGCGACTTCTCCCGCTGGATCGACCCTCCTCATGAACGGTATATTGACCGTTATGTGGGTACTTTATGGGACCGAATAATGGATTTGGAGTACCGAATGGAGACTCTCAATGAGGAGAACAATGAGCTCCGCCAACAGATGCAACGCGAGAGGGGAAACGAGGAGGTTGTCAACATAGGAAGCTCGTACGATCCGACATGTTGCTGTGCAAACCCAAATTGCATATGTGTGTGCCACTACCACGATGGCCAGCCCCGTCCGAGGCGTCCACTTCAGCAGTTCTCCATGTGGGTGCCACGAGGCTCATTTGGCATATAAGCAACGATGTGTATGGTTGTACCGTACTATGTACGAGGGTCGATCGAAATAATGCGCAATGTTGTTAAGCATGTCATGACTTGATTGTCTTGTGCACGAGCCACAAAAGTATCTCATTTTAACAAACAGCAAATACATGTACTAAATAAGTACATAGCCAAGTACATTACAGAAAAGTCATGTAACTACTGATCAGGACATGCATCGTCTAGCTGTGTGCCCCTCCTGACCGCATCGACCACAATGTGCACCCGGTGTTCCAGCTTGTGATTCATCCATGTCGTTCCTAATACGTCGGCTCTGTCGCCGACCCTTCCCACCCTTCAACATGTTAACATCCGGAACCCAGGTCCTCGATGCAATGTCCAAAGTGGCGAAGTTTCCCACCACCCTGAACCCTCGGAGCTCCCCACACCAAGCCTGCAGTACCCTCCCCTTAAAGAAGAACTCGGACATGAAGTTCGAAGGATCCATACCCACGGTCCCGCATGCAGCGAGGACATGAGAGCATGGTTTGTGTAATAACTTAAGCTTGTTGCACGTGCAGCTAGGTTCATTTCCATGATTTGCAAGACATACCTCGTGGGTAACAAGTGAACGAGCCGTCCCAAATCCGGCTCTATCACGGAGTATCACCTCAAAACGATGCTCCCTGTTGCCCATGACCTGCACTGTATGCAACTGACCCTTTTGTGCCATCATCTCCATGTAAGCAGTAATTTTTGCCGAATACAATGCTCCGGGATTGGCCGCATGAAGTGCGGCACTCGCGTGCCTCTCCCTGAAGTACCGGATTGTGCTGTGAAGAACACCTTCCACGATGGCGACAAGGGGCTGAGAACGGAGACCCCTTAGAACCCAATTGTACACCTCGGCAAGGTTAGTTGTCATTATTCCGTACCTTGCGCCATCCGTGTCGTGCAACAGCGACCACTTCTCCAACGGTTCCCCCTCGATCCACTGCGCGAAGCACCTGATGTTTCGTGAGCTCCTTCTTCTTGGACCACTTGGGTTAGGCGCATCGATTGGCGGCAAGCATTGTGGTTGTGCCGCCCAGGAGTGACCGGCTCCTTGCTCCTCTCTTCGACGTTCTTCCTAGTGTGCTCATCTAACAACCTCCACAAAGCATCAAATTTTCTCTGTTGGTTCTGCCTAGCCAGCCTCTTGAATAGCTTCATCAAAGATTGTTTAGGGAATTGCTTGAAAAAGTTTGCCGCTAAGTGACGACTGCACCACCGGTTCCTCATGTCCGACCAAGGAAAAGGCTCCTCGGGGTCTTCTTGAAGTTTTCTTATTGCCTTGATAATACCGACGTGGCGATCATGGATTACGCACACACCAGACCGAGTGGCTACAACTCCAGCCCTCACATGTCTGAGAAACCACAGCCAGCTCTCGTAATTCTCACTCTCCACAAATGCAATGGCCAGCGGCAATATTTGATTGTTACCGTCAACGCCTATGGCCGTCAGGATATGCCCCTTGTATTTGCCTGTCAAGAAGGTCCCGTCAATTGAGATCACTGGCAGCATATGCCTGAATGCTTCGATGCTAGCACCAAATGCAAACATTGCTCTCTGCAACACCGCATACCCTGGCGGACTTATGGACGGCTTCTCGTGGAGGGCGATGTATGTGCCCGGGTTCCTTTCCTGCAGGACATTAAGCATACGAGGAAGGTTGTCGTACGCCGCCTCGAAAGTGCCAAAACGTTTTTCCAACGCCTTCTGCTTGGCCCGCCACGCCTTCGCGTAGCTAATCTTATACTTGAATTTATTCTCAATAGCTACCACAATATGCGTGGCTGCCATGTCCTTCTTCTGCACTATCTCCCCATACATGACATTGGCTATAAATCTGGACGTCAGGTTACGATGTCTCGACAACACAGTGTTTAGAATGCAGGAGTGCGGCTCAACCTTGGACACAATCCAATGAGTCTCATACTTAGGTTTACGGGCGTGCACCCGCCAAGGGCAACCAGTCTGCTCGCACGTCACAGTGTACTGCTCCTGGCTTGATTTGACGACGCGAAATGTCAGCTGCATTGAAAGGGCCCAAAGCTTGATGGCATCCTGCAGCGCTTCCTTGTCAGCAAACATAGCATGCAACCGAACCTCTGTCTCATGGTACTCCCATTGTGATTCATGCTCATCATGTGCGGAAAGACCCTCCGCATTAAACCGGTTCCATTCCTGGGGGATAGGAACTTCATCCTCATCGGAACTGTCCTCGTCGTCGTCCTCTACAGCTTCCTCTTCATCCCATGCCCTCTCGTCATCAGAGTCCATCTGCTGCACAATGTACTCATTATACTCTCTTTCATCGGCTTGCCCAGTTGGCTCTCTATGGCTTGACGGCTGTAACTCTCCTTCATGTACCGCATCGGCTTCATGACGAGCAACTTCATCATGTCCGCCAACATGCGGCCCGCCCGAGCTGCTAGCACCTCCCACAACAACGGCCGTTGCACGAGCTTCCTCAGCTGCTTGTACTGAGCACGGTTGCACAAGCAGCACACACTCGTATCCACGACGCCGGCACCCTAGCACAAAGCCCTTCCATGTGGCAGAGCGCACCAATGTCTTCAACTCCCATCTGATGTCCGTGGGAGACCGGCTCCAAAGCCCTTGCACGACGACGCTGTACACCTCGGGGTTCAACGAAAAACTCCGGGTCAGCCAAAGCTGCACATCTCCCATTCGAGCATTCTCGTCATCCGGAAGTACGAGAGTGACTTGCGGAAAATCGCTCAAATCCACACCATTCGGACCTTCACGAATGGTTCCAGCTCCGTAATACACTCTCAATGTTGTGGACATTGATGATGTCGGCCTGCATATATATTTCAATTTTGCAACATGTCAAATAATATCGCACAATACTAAACTTCCTATACCATACTACAAATTGCATACCAAACTTTTTCTACAATAATATTTCCATACTAACATGGTACTAATTATTCTACATCTATAATTTTTATTAATACCAACATTTCATATAAATAATAATGCAAATACAACATAATCCAAAAAAAATACCTGGATCCAAATTGATGGAATAGCTTCTACTCCTCCTTCCTCCCTCACCTCCTCCTCTCCTCTTCTTCTTCCCCTCCTCCTCTCCTTCTCCTCTTCTTCCCCTCCTTCCTCTCCTTCTCCTCTTCTTCCCCTCCTTCCTCTCTTCTCCCCCTTGTTTCTTTTCCTTCTTTCTCTTCTCTGTGCGCTGAATGTGTTTGCTGAATGAGTGAAAAAGGTGGTTGGTAGTGGGAGCCGGCTGGGTAGGCAGCCTTAACCCCCCCTGTGTCGTCCTAGCGTTGGACGACTGCATTGCAGTCGCCCAACCGTAAAGCGACTTATATTAAGTCGCCCAACGTGCAGGCGACAGCACTGATTCGCCCAACGGTTCGCAGATTCCTTAAATGTCGTTTTTCGGGTGGGCGAAATTCTCGAGTCGCTTCCCCATTGGGCGACTCGAGGCTATTTTTGTAAAAAATGAAACCGCGGGTATATTTCTGTATTTCCGAATAAAAAAAAGGTTATCCGTACAAACATTTCAGCGATGACTCATCAAACGAACTGTTACGAGAAATGAGAGGAGAACTGAGAAACTAGTTAGTAACTAGAAAACGTTCTGAAATACTTAAAACAAAGTAACTAAGAAATGATTGAATTGCTGCCCATTACGGAGATGACACATGAGGTACTTGTATGACTAAGGGTGGATCCACACTCCGGGTAGGGTAGACTTCAGCCCAGGATGTGAAAAAATATCTAGTGTACACCCTAGGTAAATTCTGTTTAGTCTGGATAATATTTTCATGATCCAATCTAAATAGCTTAGAATATTTTACCACTGAAACTGAAGTGTAACTAAATCCTAGCTTCGCGGCTATGTTTAACTGTATCTTTGGCCAAGATACCATCGAAATGAAATGCTCTGAAAATTCGCACACGGCAGGCACGCACCAACCGGAAGATCACGAGTGGTCGATCCGCACACACAAGAAAGAAAAGTCTCCCGACACGTTGGCAAGGCGGCGAGCTGCCACGTGTCGAGCGACGAGCGACGGACGGTCGAGCTCGGTAGTGAGCAGTGACCGGAAAAGGAGCTGGACCAGCGCTCGGTGACAAATAAAGCTCCCATAATAATAATGGTAGATCACGTACGTCTCTGTCTCGTCAGTGTCGCACACTGACTCATTACCTGGGTTAGCTGTGCAGCTTAGGCTACGTGGATCTGCAGCCGAATCCAGCTTGCCCTTTTTGTATCGCCTCATCACATCAGCCGGCGGTTGATGCGTGTGTGTATGGATGGCGATGGGCCGGTCACGTTTGTGGTTTAATTTGGAGCATAAAAGGATCCTTCCTGACGTGAACAAAGTGCGGGGATGTTCTTTTTTTACTTCGGTTTATAGCTCTTGTTTATATATTCTAAGTTATTTGTAAGAGAAAATATAGAGCAATATAAATTTGTGTGCAATTTTAGCTGGTATAAGTAAAGTCGTTACAATATATACTATAATCAACTTGTAAAATCCTGCCTTAAAAAGATACGCCGTTCGAAAGCTAGTTATTGTAGAAAAGCTAAAAGGCAGCTTTCAAAAGCTAAAAAGAAGAGGACCTGTACTTGGTTAGCGTGCTTTCTGCCTTAATATAAGAAGAGCATTACCATATGATGCCAACTCAATTTGTAGGACCGGTAAAAGTAACAAAAGAGATGGATAATACTTTCTCTAAATTTTCTTGTATGTATTCAGAAATCTTTCACTCTAAAGTTAGAGAGCTAAGAACATTATATTTGACAGTCTAACTCCAAACCATAACCTAAAACAACAAACCCTCACAAAATCATCACCTAACCAGTCTGACTGCCACTGAAGGTGCGGTTTGACCGGCCACAGACCGGCGGTCTAACCGGCTACAAGCCGTCATTTGACAGGTGGTCAGTCTGGCCAGGCCTAAGAGTGGTCTGACCACTTCTCTATTCACAGAACAAAAAATTAGCCCGTCAAAACCACTTTTGGTGCAAACTTCAAAATTTATGATCAAATGAAGTCAAACTCTGCACACACCTTATTGAGAGTCTTGGGAAGCTATTCCATCTATGGATCATATGAATATTGTCCAAAGTTCTAATATTTCCTTAAAACATATAAGGTTGCACAAAATCGAGCACATCTCAAAATCTTGAGAAACAACTTGCTCATGTGATAAGAACAGCCAAGATGGCTTTAGATGTGTTGCCATAACTTACTCGTGGGATAAAAATAGCCAAGATGACTCTAGATGTGTTGCCACATGTTACAGCAAGTAAAACCACCCAACGAATTTAAGCCAAAAACATTGGATCAAGAAACCTTAAGAAGGGCTCCAAATTAAGCAGAAACTGAGCAACTTCAAAATCTTATAAACTGCAGTGTCTAGATGGATGGAATCTAATATACATAAGTTATTTCCATCACTTACACATCCTTGCCACACAACAAGATCAAGAAGAGGAGAGAAAAGGTAAAGAGCCAATATGAACAAAAGCAAATCAGTCAAGACAAGAAGACTTTATAGGAGGTGAACAAAACTGATTATATTCCTACTTGAGGATAAATGTTTCACAAAAACTCTATAAGAAAGACAAGAGAGCATACTACAGTACTCACTCGTTTCTCTCTCAACCCTAACCCTAACTCAAGAATGAAATGGTTGGAACGGTTAGTTTGCAAGCCTCCATCCTCAACCCACTACATAGATGAAGAAACCAACCTACATCTAACCCTAATGGATACTATCCACTAGCACAATTGGAAAAAACTGTTAATGTCAGACCCAGATTTTACCATCCGGAATCTACTGTGTTTAATTGCACTATTCCCTGGATCAGTAGATAGTGTACACAGTTACAGTTCTGAATATCAAAGTTCATATCATGCGGAAACGTAAATATAATAGTAAACTTACTCATGGGCCGATTAGGCCGAAATCAATAAATTGCAGCAGCGGAAGAACGAAGCACACAGGTGGGACCTTCAGGACATGCCCACAGGCAGCCAACTGGAGGTTCGCGACCTAGTTCTCGACATCTTCATCTTCTTTGCCATCATGATCCAGAAGTATTGTTGAAGCGCAGTGATCTGATTCCTGCTCCTGAATTTGTCGCAAAAGCGAGCATGAGCACTCCGACCCCGTGCTCAGCG
The DNA here is from genome assembly GCA_017311315.1 of Dendrocalamus latiflorus. Taxonomy (NCBI): domain Eukaryota; kingdom Viridiplantae; phylum Streptophyta; class Magnoliopsida; order Poales; family Poaceae; genus Dendrocalamus; species Dendrocalamus latiflorus. The sequence goes on from CM029645.1 coordinate 2,650,081, forward strand.
AGCCAACACCCAGAATGCAGGTAGATAATATGCATGGCTTATCAAAGGATGGCTTAGGTTTATTTTCTTTTTCGCGAAGAGTGCTTTTGAATACAATTATATAAAAATTTCCTAAGACCTAGCATTTTGAACAGAAGCATATTGTTCAAGAACATGCAACAATAATAGCGATCCAGATTACATCCACCGTTACATGGCATCTGCACCATATAGCAATTCTTCAGCGTTATAGCCGCTTAACTTACCACTGGGACGACACCCAGGACAATTCCAAACTAGGGCCTTACACTGCCCTTCCACTTTTCCAACCCATCATAAAGCATTTTGAAATAGAACTATATCTGGTTAAGTTCCCATGTCCGCCTTTGACCGTGGGCACGGCTATTCGAATAGTTTTGACTCTGTAGAGTTTGTACACTTTCACCACAAGAGATAGATCTACTCGTTGCCCCACATGATTCCTTAGCCATGTGGTTGAATAGACTATCACATGGCCTTTACAATGCATAGTCTACTGTGGTTACGCCCGCTAAGGTCAACCTTCCGTAGTAATATTACGCATACCTCGGGAAGGGTCCCTCGTGAGTCATCACGGGCAAAGGCGGGGAATATTACGCATCCATCCCTTTGCTCGTGGTCATACCTTCACGTAACCACTTAGAGCCACACAAATTAGTAAACCCTGCCTACATTTTGCCAGCTTGTGGTTGTACTGTTTTACACGGGTGACATGACAAGATTCAGTGCTTAGTGGTATCTGGACGGTTCTACCACAAACCACACTCTCGTGCACACCTGCACCACACCCCCGAACCATCCGCCCAGATATTTAAGCATGTTGGGGTTTTTGGAGACATAAAATAATCATATCCAACATTTATCAGTCATTACCACCCTGACTGCCCAAACCAGTTTCTCATGAATAAAAGTGATGCTTGGGACAATTTCTTGCCCCGAGTTCCTAATCAATGCTAAGCATGGCATACGGTTACGGACTTATTTTCGAAATGTTACTATTATATTTTTACTAGGGCGACAAGGTTCACACATTCAAATACTCAAAGGAGGGGGTAATACTATTCAAGGTAAACAATGGTATATAGCTATAATATCAAATTTAGCATGCATTTGCATAAAAATAACAGCAATGCAATTTGTTAATTTAAAACAAAGTAATTTGCAGAAATGTAGGTTCAACATGATCAAAGTATTGACTCGCCTGGCGCAGTTTTACCGCTGTCTTGAGCTCACAAGGCTTTCTCTTGAGCTTCAGGTCTTTATCTTCACTTTGTTCTTGATCTTGCTCGATCCATTGATTCTTCGGGACTCCAATTTCTAGCTACGCGATAAGCGACTGAATCCAAATAAAGGCAAATAACTCAAAAGATCCAAATAAATCCGATTAATTCAAATGGCCGATTTAATTTAATTTATACACTTATTACGATTTGCGAGTAGAAGGATGTTTCAGATTAGTGTGTTACAAACATAGTGGTAGCTGGACCTGAGTGGGAGAATGAGTTATCTGAATAACTTTACCGTGAGGGAAAATTTTTAGGATAATAACAGATCAAAAGTGAGAAGTTATCTACAGGAATTATCTACTTTGGAAAAGTGGCCAAACGTCGCCGATTGGAGAAAGGCGAGATTCGATCTTTTTATTACTAACTTCTATTATTATTAGATTCGCATTTATCAAGGGAGTTCCATGAGTCGGGTTATACCTATAGACTGGTGCAGGAGTTTAATGTATAAATTTTATCTTCAGGTAAGTTTTCCTTGCAACTCAGGTAAAGGCAAACTGGACTGATGGATGAGATCTGTACTTATTTTATAAATCTTTTAGCCAAAAGTATTATAACACTTGGATACCTTTATTAAGTTTTTGATTAAGTGTTTACTATGTAATGTTTATTTATATTAGATAGCTCATTTTAATGCCCGATGCCCTAGTGCTATTATATTTTAGTATCTCTATATTAATATGGCCTTTTAGGGATGTAGGAATGATAGTCATACTTGAGATGGTTACTTTTGCACCCCTTTACTATTCAAACCTGTTACACATGATTACATTTTGTTACCTCTACTAAATTAAAACTACTACCTCAGATTTCGGGTTGGCAATATGCTAATGTTAGGGTTTATATTTTCAATAAGGCCTAAGGTGTTTAAAAATTGAACTAACATATTTACTAATGGCGCATATATGTCATCAGCATTTTTCTAACTATTTATCTATATTCATTTGCTTATGAATGTCTCTAACTTCAATGGACATCCTTTTACTAAATTTCAATACCACCCAAGGATACTTTTCTTTACTAGTGCTAATTATCACTTAGTCCTTGAGTTAAATATTACTTATTCACATGTGATAACTAATCTATAGTTATATATGAAATAAGCTGGTGTTATAATCTAGGCAGATGTCTCTGTACAAGGTAGTACTCTATTATTATAAGGTATATCACTGAGATTTATTAGGTGATTATGATAATTATTGAACTTATATTTTAATTTATGATTTAAGAGCACCTTTACTAAGTTTAGATGTTTAGCCCAAGTTGTTCCTTTTTATCAACGTCTTAACTAATATTTAGTCTTTTCAATTTATTTATGCGAACCACATTAAATATCACCAAAAATTCAATGGACCTCTAAAATTTATGGTTTCAGTTCCACTGGACAGATCTTGAATTTATATGAATTTAGAAATTTGTTTCATCCAATTTGGAGTTAAAATGAGGAAGTTATGATTATTTGAAGTTCTCAGTTCAATTAATTCTATAAAATATTAAATTCCTGACAGTGGGTCCCACATGTCATATTTTAATTTTTAATCTTTTCCTTATTTTTGTGTCTATGACCGGTGGGGTCCACTTGTCGGCGTGCGTTAGACACTGACGAGTGGGGTCCGGTTGTCAGTGGGCCGGCGGTCCCGCAGAGGCTGACGAGCGGGCCCACCTGTCAGTGCAGAAATTAAAAGAAACTCGACCGCTACGCGCGGAGTCGGAGCTCGAACGCGCGCTGCGGGAGCAGGGGGAGGGAAGAACGAGCGGCGGTAACCAAGTGAGCGGGGGAGGCATTGCCTACCCTATAAGGGCAACAAATACCTTTGAGGTAGGTCCCGGAGGAGACCGGGCAGAGGAAGTCGGGGACGGCGGTGGCCGGCGGCGAGCGGTGGTCGGGGAGGTCTGGGGTTGTGTGATATACAATCCCCGCGTGAGGGTGAGTCTTCTGGTGTAGGCGGCCGGGAAGGAGGGGCACGGTGGCGAGCCGGCGGCGTGCGACGGCGGCGGCTCGGGGAGGCTGTCGTCGCCGGCGAAGCTCGGGCGATGGGAGACTCGAGGGAGGAGAGGGTCAGCTTCGCCTTGCTCTCGCGAAGCTCTGGGAGCTTGGGATTGCCCGGAGGCGGCCGGGATCGGCGGCGGCTCGGTCGCCGGAGCTCGGGAAGAAGAAGGGGGCCGGTGGCAATTGAGGGCGATATGGTTCAATTCAACGCAGGGGAAGGTAGAAGAGGGCATTGCGATGCGTTCTGGACTCCCAGGAGAGGCTTTTATAGACGGGGAAGGGGGACGCGCGGCGAGGTGGCGGAGGCCGCCGCTCTGTTGCTGCTGGGAGAGGGGAGAAGAACCAAATCTCCCTGAGATTTTGCGGAAGAGAGAGAGCGAATGGTGCCTTGAATCTGGCCGCGGTGTGTGAGAGAGGGAGGGAGAGATCTGCTGCGGCCATCGCAAGAGAGAACGGGTGCGAGGGGCGCGGCCGCGTGGAGAAGAAGGAGGGAGGAAGAAGAAAGAGAGGGGCGCGAGCGCGGCGGTCCACCGGTCAGAGGGAGAGGGGTTCTGGCGCGTGGGGCCGTGCGGCAGCGAGGCGCGGGGCGCGGTCCATCGGGCAGCGAGAGCGAGCGAAGGAGCGCCGGGCCCGCGTGGCAGAGGCGGGGCGAGCGCACGCTGCGCCCGCGGGGCTGGGCCGCGCGATGGAGGGCGCGGGCGACGCGTCGCGCATCGGGCCGGCCAGGTGTCGGCCCGAGAGGAGAAGGAAGATGATTTTCCATTTTTATTTTTCAAGATTTTCAGAAATGCACAGTTAATTGAATAAATCTCAGAAAAATATGAAACCAGTTCCAAAAATTTCAGAAAATTCACAGAAGCTCATGAGGACCTTCTGGACTTACCAAAATATTTTCAACTATGGTTGGCATTTAATTTATCTGATTTCCTTGCTATGTATAGTTGTATGCATATATATATTCTTGTAGATGCTTATTATTTTTACTTTCTAATTCTTTTGGATCATCTTTTCAGATTCCTTATTCATATTTTAACTTTCTACTATTTAAACATGTTTATTTCTCTTTGATCCTTTTGACTTTTTGGAACCTTCATTAAGTTGTTTAGAAAAATACCACTACTCCAAATTCAAATAAAACCTATTGCAGAAATAAATTCAAAAAGCTTCACATTTTCAAATTCAAATTTCCAGGATGTTACAGTTAACCCCACAAAGTATGAATTTTACACTCACACTTAACTTATGCACGTTTTTTAAAACACATAAGCCTTTAACATTTGATCCCCTTGACCTTCTCATCATCTTCTTGACTTAAACCGCTTTTCCAAGTATCGTGGTTTTGATCCAACAAAATTTTTAGTATTTAGCCAACTAGCAAAATACCATTGCCTTAACCCAGTTTTTTCTTTCCCTTACAAGCAATCGACATGTTTGTCACATGTATGTGCACCAATGGTTTACTACGCATCGGCAAGTCTCTCTAGCTCCTCTTTCCATTGGATCATGTCTCATTTAGATCGACCAAACTAATTGGTGCAACCCATCACTCGAACCTTCCCTTCAACATTTCTTACATTCCTTATGTCATGCTTGAATTCAACCATCTCGTCCAGTATCCTTGATTGTTCTGGATCTCGGCTCCTCTATGAGTGTTGTCTCGGTCCTCGTCATTAATCATAGTTAACTTCAAGCTTTCTCACATATACAAAGATAAAAAAATTATTTTGAATATAAGTTCTTCACGACTTAACCCATGTTAGCTCAAACATGTTTCATATAACATAAATACACTGACCTATGACCAATTGACCGAAACCTCAACCAAACTCCAATTTTAGAACACATTGCTGAAGCTATAGGGACAGCCTGTCTGATTGCTGTGCATGGCCGGTTCGACCACTATGCACAGCCAATATGACTGCCAGGAGCAGAATCAGAAACTGAAAATTCAAATCTATTGTAAATTTGAATTTCAACTCTATATACATTGACAATCTTTCATCACAAATAATTTTGAACCTTCTTGTATGATCCCTCGTAACTCTTTAAATTGGTTGGATAGTACATGGCATGCTTGGAACGCATGAATGTTTGGTTTGAGAGGTCAAATTTTGTACTGTTGAACTAATAGTTGTATGCTCTCTAAGACAGATGATACGGAGCATACTAAGGAAGGTGGCCACTTGGGCCCTTTTTCGAATGGGCAACTTTTGCCAAATTCTTGTTAGAATTGAACCTTTTTCATCAAATTTCTATGAAAATCCGGAAAAAATTTCACAGGGATGAATGAATGAGGCCTCTTTTGGAACACCAGAATTTCACAGGGAATAATTCAATTTCTGTAGGAATCCGGAAAAAATTTCATGTTTCAAATGGGGTCTTAGAGGTTTGAATGTCTTTCGATCAGTGGATTTTGTACATCTTTACCAACAGTTGTTCATGCAGAGTTATTCTGCAGTTTAGTTGCAGCTCCTCGAAACTGCACCGCATGTCGACAAAACGGATTAGTCAGCAGAGTCAGAAGCAATGGATTCCAGAGCTGAAGAAAATAATCGGAAGCAAAGAAAAAAAGAACACAATGCTGACAAGAGAGATAAGAGAGAGAACGACACGAGCATCGAGCAGGACAATGCCAACATATTTCCGATGGCGACATTTGGCTGGCGAATCTAACGTATCCATGGAGCCAAAATTTATCTGCATGATACAGACACGAACCATTCAATAATATACTAAAACAACAACTGTACTCATGAAAGAAAAAGAAACTTAAATGATCGATCAGTATTGGCAGGAAGAAAACAAGTACGTACGTACATAGTATGATTATGTGTAGTGCGTAGGAGTACTATGGCTGACCTAACAGCTCCTGTACACAACGCTGACATGAAACATGGCGAAGAATGGAGCGCTCGGAAGCATACACTGACTCTACCCCAGAAGCATCGTTGCAGCGGCGATGTAGCTGAAAGTTGAAGCTTGCAAGAAAGAGCATGCTTTTAACACTGTCGAAAATCAGTTTGAAGCAACAGCGTTAGTTTGGTTTTTTTTTTCTGTACATCCGGTTTGAGAATCGATGAATTTTCTGTTCTTGGGCATGGTATGACTACGAGCAGGGGCAGAGTCACACCCCGAGCAGAGTAGATTTTTAGCTCAAGGTGTGGAAAAATATCTAGTATACAGCCTGGATAAATTTAGTCCAGTCCGGGGTAACATTTTTATAGTCCAGCCTAAATAGTCTAGATCATTTAACCACTAAATCCGGGGCGTAACCAAATCCTGACTCCGCTAGCACTGCTATGCGTGTGAACGGCTTGCGCCACGTTTGTCTTTTTACAGAAGTTCACAATTAAAGATTTTGCAGAGCATCTGTGCATGATAGTTAATCCAAAAACAGAGCTGCTGCAGATGAATTTAGATATCAAGATGAGTGGTGATGTTCGTTCCATCCATGGATCAAGTGCAATTCGGATGATTTCCATCTGGTATCGTCAGGACCACCATGATAAGATCCACCCTACCCCCCGTGAAAGCTCCAATCCTGCCTCTATTAGGGTTTGTTGCGCTTGTCCCGGTCCCAAGCGCCCACTGCATGAAATGCGACAATGATACGCATGATATGATCAAGAAAAGGGTTGGGATCCCCTGACTTTGGTTGGAATGGCATCAACATGTACAATTCTCAAAGTCGTCCTAATGAAGGTTGAGAATGCATTAAGCAGAGAATGCTCATAAACAATTCGATTTATACCTGTTTTAGCTCAAAGTGTTGATTTCTGACAGGACAGTTAGTGCTTTGACGGTTCGACCAGCATGAACTAAAAAGGCCGAGAACAGAAACCTGATCAGGAAGTAATAAAGTGTTGTTAGCACAACCTTGCATTTCGCACAAATTCCTTTCATTTTATTATAAAAGGAACCCTTATAGGCGCGATGATCATTAACTAGCGTGTCTCAATCACTAGAGGGTGCAAGCTTGTATGTTGTAACCCCAATGGAACAGTGTGACAATGACAAGCTACCTGCCATGCAAACTACTACAGGGGCTACCTTGAGACAGCAAACTAAAAGCATTTCATAATGTTCTTTTTTGTATATACTTGGGTTTGCAAAGTACCAGTAGATGCTTTTCTGGAGGCCAGGAAGGACTAATGCCAAAAGTTTATCACAGGTTTGTATAATGACTAAAGGGAAAGGTAGAAGCAGCAGCTCCCTAACAGATGCTTCTATGCTGGATGGAATCCCCTCCACTCTGTATCCCAATACCTACCGTCCCCTTTGTTTTTGGGAGCTGCTCCCTGGCTCTGTACCATCGGGGGATCCCCGATGGTATGGCCTCTCTCTGCCTCCTCTCCCTCACCCCTCCCCCTCCCCTCCCTCTCTTCTCTGCATGCAGCTCCACATCCCTCCTCCACCTCATCCGTCCCCTTCTCCACCATCGGCAGCTGGTGGCGACCTCGCCGCTCCACTGCCTCCCCCTCCTCTGCCACCCCACTCGGTCCAATCTAATATTCAGTACGCCATGTCTCGCCGTGCCTCCCTCCGTGACCGCCCACCATCGTCCGCCACCACCCAATACCCACTGTCGGACCACTGCCTCTCCAGCCTCCCTCTACATCCGAGGGTTAGTGAACCCATCAGTGACGGCGGTAGTACCTCCTCGGCTCCAGTACGAGCTCCATGCAGCGCTGCCGTCATATCCAATGTCGGCGTCACCAGATCTACTCGATCCTATTACCAGCGACGAAAACAATAGTCACAATCACTAGACGTTGGATGAGTAGGGTCTGACGATAGAAAGCTGTCCCATTTGATTCGAAGAAAATGGTATACCGTTTTATAGTTTTTCTCTTTGTTTTTATTCCCTTTTGTTCTTTGTTCTGTAAAAGAGTTGTCCACTGAACAACAAAGCACAATTTCTTATGGGGGTTCTTCTTTTCCAGCCCATTCGGTTAACCAATCCTGATAAATCTTACAGTAAGAGGAGACCGATTTCCGGATTAAAAGGAAAATACACGCATTAAATAAATCTTCTTCTAATAAATAATTAATGTGAAGGTACACTTAGATGTGACACTGTGATTTTTTTAAGTTCGCATTATAGGTTTTCTAGGCAGACCAGACCTAAGAAAGAATATTGTTGACACGACAGGAGCCCAAAAATATCATTGCCAATATGAAACTTCGCAAATCATGTGGGTTCGTTCCATCAAGCACCGAAAGGCCTTTCTTTCTGCCGTGCCAGCAGTTTGGTGCTTGGGAGAACAAAGAGTTGGTACATTTGCTCCCTAGATTAGTTGTCTAAGGCTCACTAGATGAGATTAAAAATGCAATCATACAATGAAGCAAGACACCAAAGGATGTTAATTCTGCATAGAGTAGTTGACTCCAGCTCACACGGCTAAAAGACTATGATGCTAAGGAGAGAACAAACATTGTCACCTACCAACACAAACTAAAGCAGTAGCAGCAACAATGGCAGCCAAAAGCAACAAGCATCATATATATAAGCTCAAATTGATGTCTAAAACCATTACATTACATTACACTGCGAATTCCTGACGGCAACACAAGGAAACATCGTCTTTTTTTCGCCTTTTGTCTCGGCCTCTGCTGTGCTATAAATCTTCAGCTGAGGCAATGCGCGAGTAAAAAGAGTCTCCCCTTCCTCCCTATGCACGGGTGTGTGTACAATCATGGAGAATCCAATGATTGGAGCTCAGCCCTCGTGTTTGAGTGGCCCTGCACCAGACATGCCCCCGGCGATGATCATTTCTTGCCTTGATTGGTGAAAACTGAATTGTCTCCGAATCCGAGCGGCGATGATTGGTTCCATCACGTACTGCCGCGGAACCCCATCTGAACCACGCTATGGAGGTCGTCCTCCCACAAGCCCCCGATCTGCAAATTGACCATGGTTCTCGCGTTCTTCAATCAGGCGGTTCGATAGTAGGAATGCGCACGATTGCCGTTTGAACTGCAATGCAGAGGATGCAAATTGAAACGATATATGTAGACCTGATAATTGTACCTGAGAATTACCACTCCGAAATCCGTCGAGGGAAGAGCCTGGGATGCCATGGTCGGCAAACGAGGACGGCGTTTCAAAGCCTTTGGCGTAGGTCACCACGCTCTTCTGCATGGCGGTCCCCTGAGACGACGCGTAGCAGAACGCCGGGCTTGAGCCCTCCAGCGAGTAGGCTGGCGGCGGTGGTGGCAGCGACGACGGAGCTGGCGCGGTGGGCTGGTTAGCCTACAGAATTCACCGCCGTAAGTGAACTGTAGAAGAAATCATAATGTCGTCAGCTAACGACATGGAGTTAGCTTCAGGGGGAATTACGTCTTTGGGGATGAAACTGTCCACATCGAAATCCAGCCGCGGGTTGACGGTTGCGAGCTTCATCGACAAGAACTGTCGGAACAGGAGATTATCTTGCTCAGCTTGAGAAGCGTTAATGAAAATTTTCAACTTTGTTCAGTTAGCTAGCTAGAGTTTGGCACACCTCGACTTGCCGTTGCAACGACTGCACGTAGTTTATGATCTCGTCCAGCATCACTGCCTTGCCTGTAACCTGCATTTACGGACTTGAAAAATTAAAATTACTATGTGTGCAAAAGAAATTTTCCCTATGAAGCCTATTTTTTTCTCTTTTTGGTTGAATTTGGTTACCTTGCTGCAGCCAGGCACAAGGTCTTGTAGCAGCTTCATGCGCTCGCTGATCTTTTCCCTCCTCACCTGAAGATATACCACCGACGGCAATCACATCAGCAACCAGAGGCATGGAAAGAAACGCGCAATTGACGCGATTGAGGCGTTGGACTCTGCCGGCGTACCCGCTCGGCGAGGCTGTGGCTGTCGGTGGCCTGGCCGCGGCGCGCGCGCACGTGGATGTAGTCCTTGGGCGGCTCTGCGTCAGCCTCCTTCCCCTTTCCATTGCCGCCGTGTCCCGCCTCGCCAGCCGCCGCCTTGATCGGCTCCTCGTCTCGGGCGGCGTCCGTCGACAGCTTGCATTTCTTGCCTCTCGTTCCCGTCTCCGGCGACTGAAGAAAATTCACTGTTGTTTCAGTCTGTTTTGGCATTACAATTAGAGTAGCGAAAAAGAGACGAGCAGGTAGGTACCTTAGTAATGGCCGTGGTCACCGCGTCCTTGCCTTTGGCCTTGGCGGCCGGCGCCTTCCGCTTCCGGCAATGGCCGTCGCTGCTCGACCCGTCGCTCGCGGGGAGGTGGACACCACCGGGCGCCGGCGCTGGCGCAGGTTCGGCGAGGAGCGAGTGGCTGCTCGCCATGCGCGAGAGCTTCCCGCCACTGGGCCCACCGGCTGCCGGCAAGCACGACAGCTGCGCGGCGCGCTCCCCGAGCACCGTATCCGCCGCGAGCAGAGCGGTCACGGGCGGCGCCGGCTTGGAAGGGGAGCTCACCGGCGTGCTGTAGCAGGACGCGTGCCGCGACGACGGTGGCGACGGCACGCCAAGCCCGCCGCAGACGCCCCCCAGCCTGCTCGCCAGCTCGTCCATCAGCACGGCCTCATGGGCCCCACCGGTGGTCGCCGCGGCGAGCGACGTCGGCGACGACACGAGCGAGCTCAGCGCCGAGTCGTGCTCCCATCCGGCGCCGCCGCCGCCCATAACGACCTGCTGCAGCTGCAAGGCATCGAACGGCGCGGGTGCGGCGCCGTGCGCGAACGGCCACGCCAGGCCGTGGAAGCTCCCAAGAAAGCCGTCGTGCGCCATTGCCGCCGCCACAGAGAAGGGGGCGTCCTTGCGCTCTGTGTATGTGTGTGAATGTTGGCAAAGTATGTGTGCGCGTGCCGGCGCGAGGACGGCAAAGGCGGGAAGTGCGCGTCGTGGTGCGGAATAAGTGGGCGCTTCTTGGTCTGTCTAGTCTAGGGAGAGAGAGAGAGAGAGAGGGAAGGAGTCAGGAGGAGAGAAGAAATAGAGGGACGGGGGACTCGGGAGGGGAAAAGGCGGAGGCTGGGTTTCTCATGGGCTTGTGATCCACAGCCGTTCAATTTTTAATCTCACAAAGGAAGAAAGTGGCCTTTTTGTTTGCTTTAGTTTATAGTTTATGGCTACGGTTTATAACTTTGAGTTATTCGTGAGTACTAAGTACAGAGTAAGAGAAACTCGTATGCGGTTTTGGTTGATATAAATAAAGTCACTACGGTGTGTACTATAATAAACTTGTAGATCCCGCCTTAAAAAGACACTTCGTTTGAAATTGCGATTTGGAGATTTGGAGTCTCTGCTCATCGAATCCGAAGCAGAAAGCAAAAGTGTTTGAGTTCGATCAAATATTGTGTCAGGTCATCGCTCAGAGGAAATTGTTGCTGCTCAAATCATCGTTCTCGCAAGTTGCGAGAGGGAGTACCTACGCGACATCCAAGGCGGTACCAAGAATTTTCCAGTCGCTCCAGTCAAATCATATCTTTTAGCTAGCACCATTGCCCACCGCCCGGCGCCATGCCCTGGTATCATACTGCGTCATCTCCGTCGATGATCTTCTGCTTCAGTCGATCGTCGTCTTCCATCAATAAGCTATGTCATTAACTTTGCATGTTTTTTTGTTAGAGGTGGAATCCATTACAATTTAGGCTGTTCGTGCTTATTATTAACGGCATCCATGTGGGATAAATCATTGGCGATTTCTTTGATGATCCATTGTCTTCTACGAGTACTATGATAAGATCCATAGATGAGGAGTCTAAGGCAAAGTTGTAAGCTTTCAACATAATGAGTTAATTTAGGCTACACTTGATCGAGAAGATTTTTTTAGATTGTCAGTTACGCGGACAACTGAATTTGGGGTTTCGTTTTCCATTTGGGTATGTTGTAATTTAGATCGCTTACGTGACCATTATGATGTTTTGGCAACATTGATTCTCAGAAATTTGATAACATACTTATTATAGCTAGCATGATACTCTCTCGAGTTTTGCTATTTGAAAGTGAAGGTTTTGCTCTAATTTTAGTTTGGGATGAATGATTGAAGTACAAGAAGTAGTTTGTTTTTGCGTAGATACTAGAATGTTTTTTAGTTGTCACAACTTAATATGAGGGGTTTACTGTAGTTTATACTCCATTAATGGCATGAGATTTTCTTTCATCTTGTCAGTTTTACAGAAGCAATTTTAACTATGTCATAGAATTTAATTATCTTTGAAGTCAATAGTTTAATGTAAGTGATAGTCACACATGCAAATAGCTCCCTAATGAGCATTGTTGCCAAATTTTGCGTTCCCGATGGAGTATGTCAGGTTCTAAGATATGAGTTTTTTGCTATCTATCTAGTGTTACAGATGATGTTTTGGCTTATGTCATTCGATGATTAGCATTTGTTTCAGGAGGTCAGTTGCACAGACTATGACTTTATTGGGGTTATGAATTATTGAAGATCTAAATCTGTTCATCTGCTTTGTTGATAACTGTGTATTTAGACCTGCTAGTGGTTTGCTTAATTTTGCTTCGCGAGAAGCGTTTGGATAAGAATGTTCCAATCTTTCTTGTTGAAATTAGTCAGGTGGACTTTCGAGGCACGAGGTCTGTTGAAGAAGACTTACTTTGAGAAAATTTTCATATTTCGGCTACATGAGCGAATTCATCTCAAGGTGAAAATTGTTAAAGTGTGATATAAATTCGTCATCGTATCCTTGCCAAACATTGCGTCAGACGTGGCAACGGCTAGTGCATCCGACCCTGATTCAATATTCTTCTCCATTTGGGACTCTAATACAAGCCTATATATATACCGCTGTAGTTGCACGGTTTAGATACACCGAAGTTCTCCGTACTTGTAATTCTTCTCATATAGTGATTTTCGCCTTCGTGCGTTCATGATTTTTTCCGCAAAAGTTTTCTATGTTAAATATTGTCTAACATTATTTTGATCATCTATTTCTACTGTACGTTTTATAATAAGTCTTTTCTAGTGTACAGGAGCTGGGTGCTGACGGTCAACAGGAAGCAAGATTTGTCTATTTCAAAAAATTGGCTTTTGGAGATAAGCTCTAAAGTTTTTTAGTGTTAGCTTCAAAATATGTGCTTCTGGAGTGGCACTGATCACTGAGCTAGTTTTCTTGGGATGTTATTTATGCCCTACTCTAACTAGCTTTAGCTTTCGGTTTTTAGCTGTGTCTGTTGACTTTTGACTGAAATTGCACTGTAACGATTGTTAACTTTTTTGAGTCATTTAATTAAAAAATAAAAAAACACTGTTAAATCTTCACAGACAATACAAAGAAATAAAAGAAAAAAAGAAAAAGGGAAAAAACAGAAAAAAGATCCAAAAAGCCATAAACAGCTTCTGGCAGCTGCAGCTACTCCCAGAATCTGCAGCTCCCCCAAACAGTCCAGATTTTCATCCAGATTCTAACTAGCTAGAAGGTACAGAATCCAGAAAAATGAACTCGTAGCTAGAAGCTGAAGTTATCCAGCTTCTCCATATTCTGACTAGCTGGATACTCACCAGCTACTTCTCAGAATCTACAGCTGAAACAAACAGGCCCAGTTGAATCAGAAGCCGAAGCCCCTTAGAGCTTCCCCTAAAACAGAACTAATTTATCGGATATAGTTTGCTAAACATAATAACCTTTTCTTAGGACTAAACCTAATAACGTATTCATTGGAAATGCATTTGCAATCCCTGGTGGTACTGTATAAGAGCATCTCCAAGAGATGCCTGATAAATTCACACCCTAAATCTCTTTTTACAGATCCTAACCACGATATAAGGTCCCAAAATAATCATTCCCTCCAACAGATACCCTAAACCAGAAAAACAGTATTGGGAGCCTAGATCATCCTCTATAAGTAGAGAGCGAGAGCCTATTTTTTGGGTGTGTTCTATTTTTGGGAGTCTATTTGGGAATCTGTTGGAGCTACTTCTTACCCTTCAACTCTAAAATTTAAATATTAAGAGCCATATAGAGTATCTCTTGGAGATGCTCTAAGGCATCATTTCCAGTATATCCTTGAAATCATATAGTTCTTTGATGGTACTCCCTATTTCTACGCAAGTGTTGTTTCAGAATGCGTATACTCAGTTGTTTTACTTGACCACCGGATTACACAAAGGAAATTGCTATGCATACGAAGCACGAGAGACCGGACTCCGGAGCACTGATCCTAGGCGAAAAGGTGTGGGCCCGCTTGACCTTCCCCTTCGTGGCCCTGCAGCATGGTCTCCTGGCCAAGTACACGGAGATCATTGGCGATTTCGACACCGTTCGATCGCCTCCCAGTTGCCTCAACAAGCTCCTAGCCCAGCAAGAAGTTCAATTGCGATGGCACATTTTCTACTACCTTGTAGACAGTGAAGGAGCCAGGTTTTTTTTGGAGCCTGGCACACCACAATGGTGTGCACCCTGTGCCAGCGCCTGCGCACGACGTGCTGCTCCTTGCCACCTGTCCACTAGACACAATGTGATGGTCGGCTCTCCGCTTCTCGCCTGCTAACCTGGCTTGTCAAGCTCTCTAAGCCCACCGCCTCACCGCGATGGTTGCCTACCCAGGCTAACTTACTCCCATGATGTCTACCGACGGTCAATGGTAGAACCAGACCTCGGGCTAACTGGGTTGTAGTCCAAGGCCTGATTCCACCTCTGCCGACAGTGGGATGAACTAAAAGTCCATGACTTATCACCGGCGAGCTCAGGTAGCCACCCAGGCTCACTGAACGTGGTGGCTCCACCCCTGCTTGTAGAAGACAACAAAACTCACACCCAGTGGCGTAGCTACCGGGGATGCTTGGTAAGGCTTGAGCCTCACCTCCCCCGGTAGCAATTTTATACATAGTAAAAATAAAGAGAAAGAAAAAGAGAGATTAATAAACTCAAAGAGAAGTTAGCTTTTCTTGATGAGAATGTTAACAATAAGCATAAAATTAAAGAAAACGATGACGAGGAGGAGAAGTGAAAATCATAAAATTAAAGAAGAGGTAATCAATCAAAGAAAGAAAGAAAGTGAAATAATATATGTAAATCATAAAATTAAAGAAAAAGAAGAGGAGGAGGAGGAGGATGAGTAGTGAAAATCATAAAATTAAAGAAGAGATAATCAATCAAAGGAAGAAACATGAAGGAAAGTGAAATATACATGAACCTTCTTGAGTCTGCGGATGACGGTGGAGAGCTCAATGAACCTCTGGCTGATCTTTTCCCTCCGCCGCCGCTCCGCGATGATGTGGTCCTGCACATGCACCGAAGGCACCGCCACCGCCAAGCCCCACGCGGCAGCGGGCGCCACACTATCCCCTCTTCCCGGCCATTCGGCAACACAACACCCCCGCCACCACTGCCGCTCTCATCAGTTGGCTGCGCCGACACGGTGCTGAAGTTCCAACTCATCGGCTTCTTGCTGCCGCTGCCGCCGGTCCTGGCAAGGGCGGTGTGGGGGGACCACTCATGGCGCTTTCTATTATCGAGGTATCTACTTTCTATTTCTCTATTTTTCATTATTTGTCTTCATCTAATTTATAATTTCTATATGAATTTGAAATTTTTTAAGAGGAAAAGACTAGTTTTGTGTCAACTTAGTTTAGACCTATAGATAGTTCAGCCTACCCTCAATTTCATTCCTGGCTTCGCCACTGCTCACACCTAATCCATGAACATCACCACAACAGAGTACCCATAGATCATCTACTTCACAGCCGATGAGCCTCATAAACAAAACTTCTACAAAATGCGATGGATTTCAAGACCATAAGCAAGGCTCCAAACCATGGTGAGAGAAGACTACGAGGGGGCGTTGTCCTGGTTCGGAGAAGAACAGTTTTTGATGGCTTTTCTCACGACAGTTTTGATGCCTTTTCTCACGTGAGGCCAGAACAAGTCGAAAGGGGAAGAGAGCCATCACGTGATAGCGTGTGTCGTATGGGAATCGTACGTGGAACTGTCGTACGTGTAGCAGCTCTGTTACACAAAACGTGTTTATTTGGATTGGACATGCCAAAACAACATGAACCGACTTTCCATCAAACCTACTTTCGTAAGATAAATTCCTCTTTTGTAATATTTACTTCTACATTGGTACGAATTAGTAGTTAAAGCTGTATGTTGGATACCAGATGGATGTCTAATGTTATATATCAGAATTGACCACAATTATGCGCAGTATAAGTACTTTGTTGAACGTCTCCCCCCATTTCTACTAATATTATCAGCAAGTGCAGGCTACTTTTTTTTTGACCCTTCTATCTATCATTTCATCGAAGAAAGAAATTTACGTCCCGCTTATTTCGACTTGAGTTTCTGCCTTCCGGCTTATTTTTTACTATTTATAATTTCGTCTTTTTTTTAAATTTTTAGCTTTTTTGAGCTTTTTTGCCAGTTCTTTTTTTGTATTTGTTTACATTATACATGACGGGCTAACATGTTTTTTCTATTTTTATTTTTTAAAAAAATTTAATTATACTAAATAAACCACCATCAGTTACAGTACAAAATAAGTCAACTACAGTAAAAAATTCAATCATAAACCAGGCTTATTCAACCCAAATGAGCAGGCTGACGTGCATTACGCGGGGCCCACACAGTTCGTTGTAATTTGTTTACGGCATACCAGAACCTTTGCTATTAACGCAAAGCAACAATAGCACAGAGCAGCTAAACTGTCCATTCCAAATGGCAGCTCAGAGCTCCGATTATGTTTGGCAAACGCAACCGAAGGCAACAGAAAAGCAATCTCCATTAGGTGCCTCGGATCTGAACAACCATGGCGTAACCCCTAACAGGCTAACCTTTCTACACATACCAACTAACTTGCCTAGTGTGAGGTGCTAACCATCGATGGTTCTAAGCGTGCTGATTCCATGGCCCAATGATGGAGCCTCAGGAAACTAATGAAACATTACCCATGAAAGATTTGGCAGAGAAAGATCTGCTTTGTCTAACATCTATCTATAGCAGAGAGAATCACCAGCGGACTCAACAAAATCAGCATGAAAGATTTGGCAAAGGAAGATCTGCTTTGTCTAACATCTATCTGTAGCTGAGAGAATCACCAGCGGACTCAATAAAATCAGCACGAAAGATCCTTTTAAACCTAGAAATTTCGCAAACTAGACTCCCCAAAGAATCAAGAATTTTGCAAATATTTTTCTTAAAACTTACCTCAAAATTGTCATCGGTAAGCTAAGAAACTGATAGCAAATTATAATGCAGCTTACTTCTTAAGGCAATATTCTTAAGAAAAAAAGAATCATTAATGGCACAGTACCTTTAGCATGACTCGACTAGAAGAAACGTCTTCAAAGGTGATCGTCTCATCACCTGGAGCTCGGACTAGGAAAGAGAACTAACGGGAGTCTCCGGTCATGTAGCGAGAACTGTCGGAGTCCACAAGCAACACATCTCCCTTCCCAACCCGGTGAACCTGAGTTAGTGAGAAGAAAACATCGGTGACTCAGTACTGAGGTAAACAAGAGTAGATCTGGGAACCCAATACTGAGTCACATGACAAGAAGAAGATGCAGTCAAAGAAACAGAAGACTAACCTCTAGCTACCCTACACGTCTCGCCTCTCACGGAATCAGAAGGTCTAGGAGCATACCTTAAGTCTCTGCTAGGTCCGACTGCTATGGAAGAGCAAGTTTGACCTACAGCAGTAGGCTAATCACGCCGTGGATAGCCACCTCGATGGGGAAAATGAGGTCTATCCTTAGGACGGCGGACACCTTGATCAGAATTAACTCGAGGACCAAAACCAGAAGAACCATGAAAACCAAGTCCTCGATGGTACCTAAAACCAAGAAAGCCAGGAGAGATATTTACAACTCTAGACCTCGTGTTGGTCTTAGGAGCACTCTAAGTCTGGGGCTAACCCTGAATACCCCTAAGAGCATGAACACAATCTTTTTGTGCGATCTTGGCGCGCCTAAAGCAGAACTCAATCACATGTCCATCCTTCTGACAGAATGTGCAATGATACTTCGCCTTCTGAGAGGTCTAAGCAGCAGAATGAGGCTTCGCCTTTTGAGAGGTCAAAGTAGTAGGTGACATAATCTTACTATCAGAAATCCCCTGGACAAAACTTGCAGAGTTAAACTCAATTTTTTTAGGCTCGAGCGCAACTTCAATCACGCCTGCTGCTACAGTTCTAACAACAGCAGGTAGATATTTCCTCACATCCTCTAAGAAATTATATTCTAGACCTTGATTAAACTTGTAAATATCAGATTTGTCTAGAATAAGATTGAGCCTTTTCTTGCCTCCGACAAATTTTTTGAGAGTGTTCATAAGGTACTCACACTATCGAAAAATAGAGGCACATGAAGCACAAGGAGAAGGAGAGGATGAGGAACCAGAAGGAGAGGATGAAAAATCAAAAGACGAAGATCGAATAGCACGTGCATATCTCTCCCTATGCACGGCCGCCTCAACCTTGAGGCTTCGCAACACACGCAGGGAGTAGTTCTAATACTAGCCATCTGGTCGTCATTGTTCTTCCTAAAAGTCTCTTGCATTTCCTTATATTTCTCCCCTACTTTAGCACAGAAAAAGCAAACAGATTATGGCTTCTCTAGTAGATTCTTAGTTAGCTTCACATATTTTTCATCCAATACAATCAAATCAGATTTTAGTTTTTCACAATTATTGCGTGGTGAGCTAACAGGTGCCTTAGAAGCATATTGAGCCATTTTCTTATTGTAATCATGCGTCTTGAAATTACTTAGAAATTGATTCAAGTTCAGCAGTTAATGTTGGACAGTTGGCACAAGAAACAATAGGCTCAAACAAAGCAGTTTGCATTTTAGCAATTTTATGATCCACCTTCTTTAAAGTAATCTTCAAGTTGGTACATCTATCACAAATTTCAGGCAGAACAATGAGCATGGTATACAACCTCTAAAAGCATTGTCATTATCCTCACATGAGGTGCAAAATGTAGTCTCAACAGAATCAGAATGTAAAGGAACAACCTTAGACAACTTGAACTCAGTTAACAAACTAACACTCTCCACCTTAAGCAAATCCAACTAAAAAATCACACTATCTTGCGAGTCCTTAGTTTCTCCGTATTATCAAGTAAGGAAGCACATACATCACAATCATCAAGTAAGCTCCTGTGACAAGTTTTCTACCTCCTTCTCTAACTTACCACACCTAGTCCTAGAACTAGCATAAAACTTTCTTAACTTGAGAAAAACATAATTGAGCCGGTCGTAGGAGGGGCATACCTCATCAAAGTTGTTGTAGAGATCGTCATCACCGTTGTCATTGCTCCAGCCATGAAGTACATGCCCGTAAAGTTATCATCATCCTTGGTGTCCTTCTATGGATCATCCTCACCGTTGTATCATCCTTGGTGTCCTTCTATGGATCATCCTCACCGTTGTCATTGCTCCAGTCCTACATGTCGCTGAAGTCAAAGTTGTCGAAGGTGAGGAGGATGCGGTGGAAGAGCTTCTTAGCCTTGGAAAGGTTGTGGCACTTCTTCTCCTTACCTTGATCATGAGCTGGGGGCTTCTTGTTGCGGGTCCTGCTGATATAATTATTCTTGCTCACACTACTATAATCATTCTTGCCCTTCTCTGGCTTAAGACAGTTTGCTCGAATGCGGTTGTGGCCATCACACTTGAATGCATATGAGAATTTTCTGACTAAGAGGGCTAACTCACTCTCTGAGAACTGCTTAAATTGATTATCACTCATCTCATACAAAGCAGCCAAAGAAAAACCCAAAGCACAATCAGAAGATACCCTGAAGCAAAAGTGGGATCGGTGACCCAAGTTATCGACTGTGACTTCGTCTTGTGAGAGACGATGTCGATCTCATGAGTCTTGAGACGTGAGTACAACACATCAAGAGTCAAGGTCGACAAATCAGTCGTGTCCTTGATGGTGGTCACTTTCATCTCCCAAACCTTGAGATCCAAGGCAAAAAGCATCTGACGAGTATTGTCTAAGTCTGGGTACGTGAGACTAACAGCTCGGAGGTTGCTCACAATCTTGTGAAATATGTCAAAGCACTCATCCAATGACTCATCAGCAAGTATCTCAAATTTATTGTATTCATGCTTTAACTGGTCCTATCGGACAGTCTTGATTTGGATGGTGCCCTCATGGTATGCATCGATGATCACCCAAAAGTCATATGCCGCCATGAGATAAGAGATGCGATCAAACTCACTCTGACTAAGACCTTGAATGATGATTTTCCTTGCCATAGCATTTGCCTCCACATCTGGTGTATTCATCACTGTGATTTGCTCGTCAATAGGAACAATGAACCGAGTCTTAACCTTTCTCCAGATGGCATAGCTTTAAGCTTGAATGCAAGACTCCATTCTACTCTTTCAAAAGGGATGGCCGACCCCTTCGAAGAGAGGTGGCTTGGTGGAATACTAGTCTGCTACCATGGCTCTGAAGGCCAATTAAGACCTATGAGAAGAGCTAATCGGGCTCTGATACTACTTGTAGGACCGAATAGGCAACAGAGGGGTGAATGGTACCTTTAAGAATTTCCACCAAATATTCACTTATCCTTTTCTCCGATAGCTACAAAACTATAAAGATTAGGGTAGAAATCCTAGTTGAAAGCCAAAGAAACAGAGCCAAGTATGAATTAAAAAGACAGAGAACAAAGCTGAACACCAGTCAGCGGAAAAAACAATATGATAAAAAAACTGACAACATGGTAAAAAACTAACAACGTGGTCCAAATCTGACAACGTGGTTGAAAATCGACTCTAGTGGTCAACGACCAGAGAGAGCGGTCGAAAACCAACGTAGTCGAAAACTAACATGGTCGAAATCCAACGTAGTCGAAATTCAACTTGAGTGGCCAATGACCAGAGAGTGGTCGACAACCAATGTGGTCAAAAACCGATGTGGTCGAAACCAACGTGGTCGAAATTTGACTCGAGTATTCAACGACTAGAGAGCGGTCGAAAACCAACTTGTTCAAAAACCAACGTGTTCGAAATCAACGTGGTCGAAGAGAGACAATGTCGTCGAAAACTTGAACATGGTCAAAAGCCTGAACGTGGTCAAAAATTCAAACAGTGAACAGAGTAGAGTCGGTTTTCCAACCTTGTTTCAAAAAAAATTGATGGAACTTTTGATCCGTTGATCCAAATAATATGAAACTTTGTAGGGACCTTCTCTAGGGTATTGTGAATCTATTCCAATAAGCAATCATGAAAATCCTGGCCAAAATTGAGATATTTTTCAGTTTGTTGGAAGATTCCACCAAAACTGAGTCAAAATCAAATTTAGTGAATACAACTTGCTCATGGGTGGATGATGACTAAGATGGGTTTAGATGCATTCTCACCAAAGAAATCAACTCAAATACCCTTGGATCAAGAAATCAAGAGCAAATAAATCAAATCAAGTTGGATCCATGAAAATACGTAAACATTGATATATATTACTTACTTGAGAATGTAGATTTTACAGCCACTTGGATTACAAAGAGCACACCGAGTGCTCTACTCTCAAACCCTAACCCTAAACTAAAGAACGCATATGAGAGAGGGGGTTGGATGGTTAACCCCACATATCTTAATCCTAACCACTTTTATAGGTGGGCAATCAACCACCTACACCCCTTAATGGATCCTGTTAACCCCCTACACACGGGTTTTACTCACATAAGTTCACTTATGCACGTTTTTTAAAGCACATAAGTGTGCATCTACTAAATTCTTAGCTTTGATCCGCCTTGATCAAACCGGCTCCACCATGACCTAAACCGCTCTTTAACGCATCGTCTATGCGCCACAGTTTTAATCCAAGGTGATTTCTAGTATTTTGGTCAAACAACCAAAATATCCTCTGTTGATCCGGTCTTCACCAACCTTTCCAAGTAATCGACATGCTTGCTATGTGTAGGTGCACCACTAGCATGCCACAAGCTGCCATGTCTCTCCCGTCTCGGTTCCACTGAACCATGGCTCACTTGCCCTGTGCAAGCCGCATGGCGCCATCCCGCCGTTCAAACTCACGTTCAACACTTCCCGCCTTTCTCGTGTCATGCTTGAGCTCACCATCTCACCTGGCATCTTTGATCGTTCTGAGTCTCAGCTCCTCCCTGGGCCTAGCTCTGATCCTCCTTATTGACCACAGTTGACTCCAAGCGACACTGCACATTCAAAGAGAAAAAAAAATCATTTTTAGGCACAAGTTCTTCACAATTTAATCTACAGTAGCCAAGACATGTATCATGCAAACTTAATCCAATGATCCAAATCATCCTACCTCAATTCATGATCTAAATCTCAAAATCCTCAAATTCTGCCCAAAACCAAACTAGTCAAAGAGCGATCTTTGCCAACTTACTTGACCCCTCCACAAACATTATAAGGGTTCATCACAACACTAAACTGGATCATCTCACATGGTCCTTTAGAAACTGACCAAAATTGGCCAGAGAACTAATAGTCTAGTAGGATCACAAGCAAGTTTAGTCGTTTCAGACCAAATCTTGGAGTTTTCTTGTTACATATATTTTGAGAAAGACTGAACAACAAAGTATTTGATCTCCATTACTCAAAAGCCGGTAAAAATATTGGAATAGATGGCTAATAAACATGAGTAATTAATTGAGAAACTAAAGTACAAATCCCAGCATTGCCCATTATTATTTTTTGTAATTGATGGTTTTTAGAGCCCTTACTAGCGGCCACTACACTATATGATTCACTGCGGCACACAGTACTCCCGTTGTCTGCTACTAGAGTAGAACTCCAACCCTAGAAGCCTTAGGAAAAAGTTAGCACGAAGATTTTTTAAGAGGATAGTATCAACTTCGAGCTAGCCCCCTCTCTATAAACTATTTAGGGTACGGGCATTGTCACCCAACACACAAATTGAGTTCAACTTTCATGGCTCCTCTCTCTATGCCTCTCTGTAGGTTCTTATTTTATTTATCCTCTCCCCTTTGGCTTTTGTTGTTGACAGCCACCAATGGAGTAGTTTACAGGACCAGCTCGTGCCGTGGACGTAATGCCGGTCTCTGCTTCCGATAAATTGCCATCTAGAGGAGTAATGTTCTATTTGGTGTCTATGTGGCGTTTTAATCGGTTAGAGTTTTTGGCTGAAATAGAATAGTAACGATCAGAAGAAATAGTTTTTGGAATAAAATTTGAAAAAACAGTTTTTGAGATACACGGACGCAAAGAAGGCGACGGAGGCTATCCACGGCTTTTGAAAATGACTTAGAGAAACTGCTTTTAAAAACTGAAGTGTTCAAATCAATTTCGTTTAACCGAAAGTCGAAGCCGATTTGAACATCCGGATGACCAGCCAACCAATGGCAGGTAAGAGATACACGGCTTACAGGCAGGGCAAAATCTTTCACTAATGCTCCCCTCAAAAAAAATCTTTCGCTAATGACGTTTAATGTTTGTGTCTCCGTTCAGCTCCGATTAACTCTGTTTCTACTCTTAACATAGTGTTT
Organism: Dendrocalamus latiflorus; assembly: GCA_017311315.1. NCBI lineage: Eukaryota > Viridiplantae > Streptophyta > Magnoliopsida > Poales > Poaceae > Dendrocalamus > Dendrocalamus latiflorus. Next base: position 2,673,776 of record CM029645.1, read on the forward strand.
GTGACCCTACTGCGAAGATCCTTAAAGTAATTGGAATTCATGCCATCGATTTTCACTCGATAAATCATCCCAACGAGTAGTTACAGCAACGGATAATTCGCACGATATCATGCTGAAATGCTGAAGTATTACAGTACTGCACAAACTGATTATCCCCATTCAAACAAACAAAGAACTCAGCAGTTCACATAATTTACTGTATTTACTTTTTTGACTAATTTAGTTTTAGTTTTCATGTATAATTTGGGCAGCACTAGCAAAGCACAGCAAAGGCACAAGCTGCAGGGAGGTGGGGATCAACCTCCAAGCCACTACCTAATCTACTATACTTGCACTAATCTAATTTAATCCTGGTCCTCACATTGCTGCCCACTAGCCACATAATTTAATCGTAAGACCACTACTTACCATTTGGAGATTCCAAGATGAATTATAATATCAATCATAGGGCGGTGTTCCACGAGACTTTTATCCTGCAATCATTAGTGTCAAACAAGGAGGTATTGCCCTAGGTAATAATGATCCGTGGTTAGCGCGCTAGATTAGTGTGGTTGCCCCACATGTCATTCTCGCAGCAGCGCCTAGGGCGCGGTAACACGGGTTTCTCTTGATCGTCTCGACAATAGGAGGTAACAGTCAAAGGTGAGATGGGAGGCCTGCCGGAGATTAAGTGAAGTGATTAAGGAATTCTTTGTTGGTTTCAACTTTTTAATTACTCAAGAAACAGGTCATTTTAGACGTTGATACGGTCTCTAAAATATAACTTTGACAGCTAATTGTTATTATAATATATTTGTAAAACCCAATAAAATTATAATACTATGAAAGTATTTTTCGAAATGAATCTATACATATAATTTCTATGTATCTAATATAAATATTTCAAAAGATATCAATAGTCAAAGTTTATAAAGTTTAACTACACATGTTTATTTGGGTTTACTTCAGATTATTTTAAGTTTTTACGGGAGATAAAGGCAAAGGTAATTAATTGTTGGTGCTTGAGACAATCATTGCAATAAATTCTGCTCCACCCGGCTGACTCGGGCTCGGTCGGGTTAATTGTTTCACACTTGTTTAATTTTACGATAATTTTTAATTACACCCCCAATCCATCATTATGCCAAGTGGCTCGTCGGTCCTTATGAGACGATACCTCAAGTGACATTTTTTTGGAAATTCAAACCTTAGAGGGGCATATATCTGAAAGCCTCTTATTTTTAGAAGTGACTACTAGATAGTATTACAGCTATAGGTGTGTACTAATTCACAAAAATTGTGATTATAAATCACTTGTTGCGCATTTTAGCTTTTTTTTACCTTACTATAGTATTGTGTCGGGATGACCAAACTGAGGCCACTGACATAACCTAAAGATAGATAACAAAGTTGTAGAATCGTACAATTCTATTTATAGAATCGTACGATTCTACTATCCTATGAAGCCAATCCAACTCAAATCGTATCTTGAGTCGTATCTGGTAGAATCGTGGTAGAATCGCGATCCTAGTCATAGAGTCATGTAGAATCACAATAGAATCGTAGCAAGGTCGTGTAGAATCAATATCATCCAAGATTATAAATAATTTAGGTGTTTGATTGTGTCCTATCTCTCAGTTCAAGTTGTATGTTAAATACTAAGTACTTAATAGCTTAGTCATTAAGATTTGAAGGTTTGGAATAATAAAAATAATTTGAAGTTAAATATTAACTGGATGTGTTCTCGCACTCCACAATGGCAAATACCACTGGGAGAAGCTAGTCATTCGCATCGGCTACAACCGCAGAGAGAATGGTTCCCTTGTACCTCCCTGTTAGGAAAGTACCATCCATCGTGAGCATGGGACGACAGAACTTGAAGCCCTCAATGGTTTGGGCGAAAGCCCAGAATAACCGGTCTAGTATGAAGCGGTTGGGCCCTCCATCAGCATATGAATGCTCAAGCTTGTTTATGTATGTGTCGAGGATTGCTTCGGCTATCTGGTGAAGTAATCTTAGCATAAGTTTGTACGCCTTTTCGTACATCCCGTACATTGACTCGAGACCTTCTACTTACCTTGTGGTGACTTCCAACATGAGCATCTTCGGGGAGATGGACACGTCCGCCGCAACTAGGTGGCTGATTATGCTTGCCACATATGAGGAAGTCACAATCTGATGATGGGTATGGGCTTGCTGAGGACGCAAGTGTGGTCAATCATCGCCTTAATCGAGAAGACCAAGCCAAAAATATTGGCTCGTTGAGATCTAACCTTTGCAGGGCAGCCTTCTAGTACTCACTTCATTGCATAATTGGCTGGGTTGGACCAGTGCACTTAGTACACACGGTTGATAGACAAGGTGTACCGTGTGATAACTTGTTGCACAGCCGCCTTACTAGGGAAGTGCTGCCCAACTAGAAGGGTGTCAGCTTAAAACCCCCACTGGGACCCATCTTTTTGTGGCAGTACGAGAGAACGCATTGTGCCATCATCAAGTTTGGAGGACACATAGGGCGCCTCTGATGACACAATTCCCCCAGGTGGACCAGCCGTCTGTTGTGCATCGTCGTCGGTATCATCAGAGCCTGGGTCGGTGTCCTTGTCGAAGTCCAACCTGAGTGCCTACTCCGGTAGATACTCGTGGCAGTCAATATGAGCTGACCATCACATGTCCGCCCTGTCATTATGCACGAAATCAGTGGTGACTAGTCCCTCCAATACAGCACATTTAGTGGTATCATGTTCAAGCTCCGCCTATGGTTCCCCTGGTGTCGAGGGGCTGGGCTCATTAACGTTTTCCGATGCCTAGGACACAAAACTGAGGTACACCATCGGCCTCCCGTAAATGGCTGCCTTAGACTGGAAGGCAATTTGCATGTACTGCCTCCATGCTACGGTGCCATTCACCTTCATGAACTCCCACACACCATTCATGCAGGTGATCCCCTCGATCTTAAGTTTCATCTCCATGGCCTGCGTGGTGAACACCCTCTGGATGCAGCTTCATAGCTCATGAATATTCATGATATCGAGCCCATCGGCCTGAAAAACCTTGTATTGACATGTCGATAAGTCCAACCCATCGGGTCCAGCCCGTACAAGACCATCACCGTAGAACACTGTCAAGTGTTCCGTATCTGCAGCTACCTGAAGCCACAACAATCAAATCTGCAGTAAACGTTACGAGAGATTGATACCATTTGTCTTAAGTTTTTAGATGCAAACTCTATTTTCTGCAACTCTATAGTTGTATGAGAATATAATCTTGATTACTTAGAAAAAATTCGAGTTGTCACCATTCAACCCCCTCTGTTGACATCCGGTCTAACAAATTCGAATCAAACATCTACTTAATTCGGTCAGATCCAGATATCCTCATAACTTATGTAGCATGAAGATATTAATAACATTTTATCCTCGTACAAACACGTTTAATCATTTTAATCCATTTACTTCACCTAAAAAAATATGAATTAACATTGAATTAAAAAAACTGGTCCAACTACTTAGTCGTATTACAGTAAAATATGTATATTATTTTGTCGAATACGAATAGTCCAAATAAGATAGCATTTTAGATGATAAAAATTTTATTGAATACGGCAACCCAATAATTTATATATATTTTCCACCTCTATTTGTAAGGCCCTGGTGCTTCCGTAAAAATTTTAGCGTGTATTGTAGACGTGCACATGTGCTGGGGGAATGGGTGCAGTAGACATCCTCATTGTACTTTCTAAACAGCTGGCTAGATTGAAAATGTTGATTGGTCATTTTATTTAATATTCGATAGCATGTTCTTCGACTAAAAGCGCGCCTTGTTTCTCCTTTCCAGCATTATACTTCCTTTGTTCTTTTCAATATCATTTAAGAATGCGTGCAAACAACCTTTCGTAACTTTGATCACCAATATACACAGAAGTATTTAAAATTGTCATATCGAAATGTTACCATTAGATTTGCCATGTTACCGTAAGATTTAATTTGTCATCAATATACCCCTGTATCATTATATTTTTATCACCGTTTACTAACATATAATTAGAAAAGGAACATCAGTAGCTTATGCTGGAGACCCATTAAAAAGATTGGAGGTAGCAATTGCTTTCGTCCGCTACGTCCACGTCCATCTTCAGCATTTTTCGTACTAAAATGTAAAAACACAATGTTTGGTGCAAGAAATAGTGTGATTTACGCTCCATTGTTTCGGTGGATATGCTGACACATTTTGCATAGGTAACTTTGTAAACCATAGCATCCCAGCTAACCATTCAGCTTTACTTTCGGCTTGGTTGACTACAGGTCAACAAGGAAATTTCCTTTGGCTTTACAAAGGATATTCGAGGGATTTGCTTGGTGGTGACCATTTGGTCTTATTTTTGGTGGTTTATGGCTGAAAAATACTGTAGCTGGCTGAAAAAACATTGTAGCTGATAGAGGCTTATTTAGCATAATTAAATTTAAAATTTTAAAAATATAAAAAATATGTTAGCCCATTACATATAATACAAACAAATACAGGAAAAAAAAGAACCGGCAAAAAAGCTCAACAAAAAGCCAAAAGTTCAAAAAAAGACAAAATTTATAAATAGTGAAAAATAAATCAGAATTTAAAAACTGAAACCAAAACGATCACAGCCTAAGATTATCTCGTACTCTTCGCACAAACCCCATTTGTAGGCATCACGGTGCCTCGTAAAGTAAAACACATGTACAATGTACCAAGTTCAATTTCACATAAATAAAATATGATAGCAGCCAACAAAAAAAACCTCAATTAAATGTATACACCTTTAGAGGTTGGCGTGATGTCAACATATCTATATGTATAGTTGATGGATAAGACTTCTGGGGACAACTTATTCTTGCTATTAGGATTATTTCCCAAAAAATTTGTCTGATCTCCGAAACCTGTCACAAGGACACATGGCCAAAAAGAATCGTAAAAAGGATTTTTTTTCCCACAAAACACAATCTACGAACCCAGTAAATTTTAAATAGCTATCAAATAGGTTGTACAACTTTGCATACAAGTCCTACGACTGCACGGCCAGCCTTTGAAGATGCTCACAGAAGACCTGGAAGCTAACATCATCTGTGAATATGATGTCAGAACCTGGAGGAGCATCGTGTGCTGAGTTATATGTGGCCGATGGATTCAGCTTTGCCAACAAGAACCTTGCCTGCATAGAACAGAGTATGTGATATGTCAAATATTACATAGAACAAGTTGATGTCGTTTTCTTCATATATGCAATACCCTGTTGCATAAAATTTTGAAGAAAATGATCTTTTATAGCTACAAATTTCAAACAGAAAAAAGGGAACGGTTGCGAAAAGATCAGATCAAAGACATAATTTCCAGAGCATTTGTTTCAAGTACATATGCCAAACGACATAGGATGTGAGATAGTCCTATTGACTTCGTTGAAGTACACAAGCAAATTATGGCAGTAGAAACAAAAAACAGAATAAAACAAATAACAAATAAGAACACATACCTGCGAGCCATGCTGGTCACAAACTACTAGTCTTGGGACTGGAAATCGACCTTTTATTATCATCTGAGCCTCTTCGTGAGGAGCTTGTAATAATTGTGCAAATTGCTGAACAAAACAAATATATAGTAAGAATAAGTGTGGGAAGTTCTTGAATCTAGATTCTGGATAGTGTCACAGGCAAACATCAGCTAACCTAACACATACAAGTGTTATCACCAAACAAAGAACGAAAATTCAACATACTTTGCCAAATTGTGATCCACTATTTAATAAAACTAGTATTGTGTAACAAGAACTGATTAAAAAAAGGGCTGGGGTTGATGTGAGTCGAGCAAGGGTTCTAAAAACCAGAAGCTGGCTGGTTACCAGAGGTTTCAGAAACCCTGGCTAAGAGCATTTTTACAATAGATGGCTATGACCAGTAAACTAGTAACGCATATCCACTATCTAGAAAGGTAATTAGAGCTACTGGTGGAACCAGCACACCAATACATACCAATTTCTAAAACTAAGACATGTTGCCGTCAAAGCCTTCAAGGCATATCAACTCAAATGTTTCTTCTCAAGCTACAATACGATTGAGGTGGGCCTATATACCTAACAATTTGTTAGTGAGATATGGCCTGTACAGTTGTGCTTGAAGAACCACAAGGGGAACAAGTTCCTATGGACTAGAAAATGCAGAAAGGACCACCCAAGTTACCTGATGCTCAGGTTGATTCTGGTAAGCCATGTTTCTCCACTGAGCAATTGTCATGCCATGGAAGATGACAACACTGAAGTATGCATCAAGCAGCAGTATGCGATCAGCTGCTATTGATGCCACATCGAGCAATACAGGAGAAGGGGGTAAATCAAAAGAAAATGAAATTAATGAAGGCTGGATCATCGCAACCGAGTTAGTGATACTCTCACGGTTGAGTAACATCCGGAAATAAGCTGTCTCATCTGGACTGTTATTGAAAACCTGTGACAAGGAATCTGAGACTATTAATAAGGTAAGAATTTCCTGAAGAAAAAGAAAAAAAAATACATGTGTAACACATCACCTGAACAAATTGTGACCGCCGCAGATTAAACATAAATTGAGGAAACAATGAGAAATTAGATTGCAGGCTAAATGAAGAGGGATCATCCTTGCGATAATCCCCAAATCTTGAACAAAGCCGTATGAGAGATCTATCAAGCCACCGTGTTGCGTCGAACTCTTCCTATAAATATGGATAAAATAGGTTAATGATGCATCTCAACCACAAACTTGATTTGGCAATACAAAGAAAAGGGGTGAATGGGGATGGGTTAATGATGCATCTCAACCACAAAATTGATTTGGCAATACAAAGAAAAGGGGTGAATGGGGATGGCATTGACATATGGAGGTGATTGAAGAGGCAAGTTGCAAAGAAGATGCTGAGGGGCTTCAGTGTACAGGTTAGACGAGATTTCCAACAACGCAACGTAAGTTCACAGACTGCACTGTTCTCCCACTCAATAAGAAAAACGCACATGCACACACACAACAAAAGCGCACACAAACACACACAATAGCCTAGAGTCATCAATCCTAGAATTCAAGGGGAAAATAGCTAAACGTTGTAAGTTTAGATGAATAGATGAATGGTTGTTGCTATATTGCATAGCCCAAAGGGGCATTATATAGTACATGAGACACACACACAACCCTAAACTCTAAACAATAGGAAATGACTATAATACCCTTAACATCCCCTCAAATGCAAGGCATATGCAATAGCACTGTATTTGGAAGGGTTTACACTAAAATAGGGAAAAGTTATGAATATTGTGTGTATTGATATGAGACCCAAAGGGCAATATATATAGAGAGTACAAGAGAGATATAAGGAAACAAATAAGAGTCATATTCTATCTCTAATACCTTATCTCTAATACCCTTAACACCCCCCCCCCAACAAATGCAAGGCGTATGCAATAGCATTGCATTTGAAAAAGGGGTTAATACTAAAACAAGAAAAACCCGACATCCGAGTCGTGATAAAGTCGTCGTTGCGTGCAATCGTTGAATAAACTGTCAAATCAAGCCGAAGAGGAATATATAGAAGCATGACGGCACAGATCGAAGCCTGAGACGGCGGCGGCGCAGTGCACAAAAAACGCAACGGAGGCGCGGTGCAGAAGAAGCGTGGCGGCCTTAAAAACTCGGGGCGGCAGCTCAAAGAGAAGCGGCGGCATCATAAAGACTTCTACGATCTGCAGGCTGTTGCCATGCAAAAGAAAAATCCTACACTTCTATGACTGACAATAAATTTGTGGACTCGCACGGCTTCGACGAACTAAAAATTAGGGACTACGGATTTAGATGGACGCAACTGAAGACTGACTGAAAAAAAAACAGTTGAAAACGCCCCACTATCTCAAAACCGACAAGCTTAAAAGAGGCCAAAGCCGACCGACGAAGAGTCAGCCCACTCGGGCGTCACCGAGGCGGACGCGGATGGACACCTCCACGCTGGAGAAAGCGCTGGCGGCGGCGGAAAGCCCGAGATCCAGCGCCGTGGAGCCCGGTTAGGGGAGCCAAGATCCAGAGGCGGCGGCGGCGAAGACGGCCAGATCCGGCCCGGATGCGGCCTGATCCAGGCAGCAGGGGAAGAGCGCGGCCGGGGGCACAAAAGCCAGAGAGAGGCAGCACCGCGCGGCGACCGTCCTGGCAGACGAGGCGAGCGGCGGCGGCGGTCCAAGAAGAGGACGGCGGCGGCCTGCTCGCCGAATCCGGTGGCGGGTGGCCAGATCCGACGGCGGAGAGGCCGGATCTGGACGGGGCCGCGGTGGAGAGGACCGGATGAGGCCCAGAGACGGTTGGATCTGGGCGAAGAAGAGCCAGCCCGAGCAGAGGGACCACCGCCGGTGCTCGGAGATTCGGCGGCCCAAGATCCACCGGCGTGAGAGCCGGTGCAAGCGACGGCGGGCGACGACGGCTGTGGACGACGGCGGTGGCCAGATCCAGAAGAGGTGAGCGGCGGCGGCGGTCCAAGAGATGGACGGCCGCGGCGGCTCGCCGGGATCCAGGCGCGACGAGATCCGACGGCAGTCCAGCGTCGGCCCAGCGACGATCCGGTGGCGGTGGCCAGCGAACGCGGGCATCTTCAAAAGTGCCGTCGGTGGTGCCGTACGGCCGGAGAGCACGGCGGCCTGGAGAGGTGGCCGCCCCCGGGAGAGGAGATCGATCCTCCCGGGGGCAGCGGCAATAGCAGAAGTAGATCAAGGTTAGGGTTTTAACCTAAGCTCTGATACCATGTTATGAATATTGTGTGTATTGATATGAGACCCAAAGGGCAATATATATAGAGAGTACAAGAGAGATATAAGGAAACAAATAAGAGTCCTATTCTATCTCTAATACCTTATCTCTAATACCCTTAACAATTGAAGAGGCAAGTTGCAAAGAAGATGCTGAGGGGCTTCAGTGTACAGGTTAGACGAGATTTCCAACAACGCAACGTAAGTTCACAGACTGCACTGTTCTCCCACTCAATAAGAAAAACGCACATGCACACACACAACAAAAGCGCACACAAACACACACAATAGCCTAGAGTCATCAATCCTAGAATTCAAGGGGAAAATAGCTAAACGTTGTAAGTTTAGATGAATAGATGAATGGTTGTTGCTATATTGCATAGCCCAAAGGGGCATCATATAGTACATGAGACACACACAACCCTAAACTCTAAACAATAGGAAATGACTATAATACCCTTAACATCCCCTCAAATGCAAGGCATATGCAATAGCACTGTATTTGGAAGGGTTTACACTAAAATAGGGAAAATCCGAAGTTCGAGTCTTAAAGATGTCATCATAGCATGCGGCTCTTGGAAAACTGTGTCGAGTACCAACCATCCAGAATCGTGCAACAACCCAGAAAGCACAAAATGCAGGGGCTAGGAAAGTAGAGGTAAGCGGGAGCAAAGTCAACCATGGCAATACGATGAAGAGAATGTGGCAAGTGACACAAATAGAGAGCTGCCAAATCAAGCTGAAGAGAGAGATACAAGCATAGAGGCACAGATCGAAACTCGAAACGATGGCAGAGAGGAAGAGAAACGCGGCGGCCTTGGAAACTCGAGGCGACGGCTCAGAGAGAAGTGGCGGCATTATGAAGACTTCTACGGTCTGCAGCGACTCAAAGAGAAGAGCGACGGCTGTGGCTATGCAAAAAGGAGAGGACCACACTTGATCCAAGAGGATGAAACATGGCTAGCAAAGCAATCGACTGTTTGACAAAGAATTTGTGGACTCAGTGACTCACGCGATTTTGACGAACTGAAAGAGATAGCAATGGACTTAGTAGAGCGGATACTAGCAACACAACACCACCAAAGATCTAGCCCTCCAACGTATCCTTAATCCCACTGTCATCTCTCTTTTCTCCCCAACCGAACACATTCCCCAGCTGCCTTATCTCTTCCCAAGCTCCCAAGCCAGGAAAGGAGCAAGCATCCTTTCCTCTTTCTCCACAACCGGCCGGGGGAGACAAAATCCTTGTGAGGGGGCGGCGGGATCTGGCGGCCCGAGCAGGAGGGGGCGGCGGGATCCGGCGGCCCGAGCAGGAGGGGGGCGGGATCCGGCGGCCCGAGCAGGAGAGGGACGGTGTAAATCCAGTGGCCAGAACTGGCCAAGAGGAGCAGCAGCTGAGGAGGCATGGGTCCAATGGAGGGTGGGAGCTTAGGCGGCGTCAACGTGGCCCGAATCCGACGGCGGGGAGCCCAGGACGAGCTGGCGTGGCTCCTAGCGGCAGCGGCGACCAATCAAGCCCAGAGCGACCAAATCCGAGCGCAGCGAGCTCGGAGATGTCCGGATCAGGCGGGGATCCAGCGTGGGTTGCACAGATCTGGCTCGGGCAATCGAGGTGGCAAAGGCTCGGGCGGCGCAGGGGCTCGCGAGCGCGCGGCGACCGCGGACGGCCAAGAGGCTGCCTAGCGCTGGAGCGGCGGCGCGGTAGGAGGTGGCCACCCTCGAAAGTGGAGAACACTCCTCTGGGGGCAGCAACAACGGGCACAGGTGAGAGTCGGTCGGCGACGATAGCGGCGGCGCCAGCTAACCTTGCTCTGATACCAAGTTTAGATGAATATGTGAATGGTTGTTGCTATATTGCACAACCCAAAAGGGCATTATATAGTACATGAAACACACACAACTCTAAACCCTAGAGAATAGGAAATGACTATAATACCCTTAACAAACGTCAGGACTAATTTAACAGACGTCTAGACTAATTGGCATGGAAGTCCGTGTGTGTGTGCACTTTAAGGGGGCAAGCATGCATGCATAAAGGAGGAGACACAATATAGGTGGATACAAGTGCGGGGGCACGACCAGTTATTGCTCCAACAAGAATATGCACCTAGTTCAACATGGTGATTAGGCAATAAATAAATAAATAAATATATATATATATATATATATATATATATATATATATATATATATATATATATATATATGTTTTGGTTGAAATAGGTCGTGAATGCTGAAAACCCATAGACATACTGATGTATTCAGATAAAATCATTCAGGAGATCTGACATGATTATTGGAGTCATGGTGCATGAAAGAAGTTACCTCCATTTCCATTTTCAAAGAGATGTATCTTGCCAACACAATAGCTGCAGTTTCCTGGTCAAATCCTTCCACTAATTCCTATATTCAAAAGAAATGTCTTTTAAGTCAAAAGTGCAAGTCATTTGCCATTACTTGCCCTATCATCCAATGAAATATAATAGTCTTGCAAGAAATACTTTGGAATCGATATTCTTATTAAGTTTGTTTAAGCAGAATTTAGCACAAGGAATTCAGATATAAAATAAACAGTATACAGACTTAACATTATTCGCTTTGTACCCAATAGAGCCCACATTGTCACTGCTCACTTCTAAAAACACATCGGTTGTAACACATGTGCACAAGAAATAATACAATTTTACAAGGGAACCAAGTAAACACGTAAAATAAGGATTGTCATGATTTAATTTATCACAGTGCTCAAAATCATAACTTACAAACCAAGTAACAAACTTTCAAGGCTAACCTCGGTATTAGTAGAACCATCCACCCACTTTCTGCATATAGTAGTAACTCTTATCCTCATTTGACCTTCCGGGTGTTGGTAACTACAAACGAATCAGCACGTTTAGTACATTGAGCCATCTTACACCAACGGTAACAACGAAAAAAGAATGAAAGATACCTTGTTACAAATTGTATATACAAATGAGGATTTTGATGTCCTGGTTGGCTTGACCGTTCACTCGGTGAGACATCAAAAAATACTGTCAATGAAGTATTCCTATCAAGGCCACACATTTTCCATGCTGTTGTATTTCCTTGACCAACAACTGTGTCTGCGCACAGAACTCCTTTCTACAAGTGTTACAGTGCAAATATCAAGCGAAGCATCAAAATTGGTATTTCCAATGTAAAAGATCTTAGCACATTGAGTAGATGGCATAGATAGGCCTACCTTCTCCAAAGATGTACATGGTCCGATAACACCTTGAACTTTAATGTCCTTCGAACAGTTTATTTCGAGTGTGCCACTTAAAAAAAAGGGCAAGAATCAGTACATGTTTACAGCTATTACATTGATATTACAAAGCAGACTTTATGACATACATATACAGTACAAGTGAAAATCAAATCTCAGAGGGTTAATTTTTACAGTAGAAATAATTAAATATATCTTTTGTTCACAAAATTAGCCAACAAGCCACTATAACTGGTCCATATTCAAGGAACTACATGCTGATAGGGCTTTGGTTCAACTACAAGTCTCTCAATATGAAGAATTGAAATGTCAGTGCCACCTCCAGAATCATATCAACCATAATCATAGGAAACAGTTAATAATCATTTAATTGGCCTATGAACTTAGCCTATGCTTCATGAAATAGCAGACTCAATACTGTAAATGCAGCCCCTCATCTCATGAGGATTTTCTGTTGCTACTCTACTGTCAATGCATCCAGTCAGGCAAGTATGGAACACAAACTGTCTGTAAGTAGGTGTTCAATCGGATCGGATACAATTGGATTGGTCTTTCTGTATCCCATACTTTTCCTTTCCTTGGCTTCGGAGTTGGCCATGAACACAAATCAAGATAATGCCAAATACAAATACAGTTACAAATATAATCCGATTTTACCCCAAAAAAAAAGATTGCCTAATAACAAATTGCAATATTTAGCCAATATGATGTAGGAGTTTTAAGATGGTAATGAAATAATTTTTCTCCTTTTTAGTGGACAATTAGTGAAAAAAAATTGATTGGATCTCCTATGACAATAAGCACGGTAAATAACCCATCTGTGACACAATGGTCCACTCAAATCAGGTAGTGTCGAAATCTCATTGTAACTCTTCTTTTAAACCATTGGTTCAATTTTTCAACTGATGGGATGGCGCCATTGCACTCCTGGTGTTGAGCTCTACAGAACAAGACCAATAATGTTTTCAGGTATCCAACGCAGATATCCAATTTTAGTTGCTAGATATCCAAATCTGATGGATAACCCCCCTCCCGAATCTGACTTTTGTATCCGATGAAAACTGATTGAATTTGACGCTGACTACGAACTAATATCTAACTAAACCCCTACCCGAATTCGATCTGACTTGGATCAGGCATTGGATCAGGTGGGAAATACCCAAACCAATTGCACCCCTAAATGTAAGAAAAGGGGGACAGATTAATACATGCCTCACATCACATCACATTACAGCTTCCAGCCTCATTTTGTCAAATATACTGCAATCTTTCCGGGAAAAAGACCGATGAAATGGTCATACAGATCTATCCAAACATACCAACTTTGAATGAAATGTAAAGGGGAGAACAGGCAGCAAACAGAAAAGGGGGGTGAACAGACAGCAAACTTACTTGAATGAAAGGCCTAGAGACTGTTCACCTCCCTCAAAAATAAGTTTAAAAGAATCCTTAAATACTGCATGCCCAAAACTTTCAGATAAGACAACAAGGCCACCTGTTCTCTCAATAGCAACCTTCATTTCAGCTAGTCCAACCTGTTGGTGTTCCAAAAATTTAAAAAAAAAATTAAACATAATGACAAGTTCAAGCCATGTGCGTACTACAATCAGCGGTTAGGAAAAGACTGATGTAAAGAGAAACTGGAGTCAACATATCAACTGAATGACTGATAATTGTTAACCAGCAAGCACAATTATTAGTTTATTACAACTAGGTCAACACTAACTATTTGAAAGAAAAGTAACAGAAAAAGGGAAACAAGAAAAAAATAGCAATGTATGTTTCTCCAATAGACCATTCTTGAGATCACTCAAACTGTACAGGTATGCTGAAGCAACACTGAACCTCACAAATAAGGCCCCACTCGGTTGGGCTGAAAAGCTGTGGCTTATGACTAAAATTGCACTGTAGCTGTTGAAATTTCACTGTAGCTGAAGGTAGCTTATTTGGCGTAATTAAATTTAAAAATTTAAAAATAGAAAAAATATGCTAGCTCATCACGGACAACGCAAACGAATACGGAGAAAAAAGAACCGGTAAAAAAGTTCAAAAAAAGCTACAAATTCATAAAAAGACGAATTTTATGAATAGTTAAAAATAAGCCAGAAATCAAAAGCTGAAGCTGAAACGAGCGGGGCCAAGCCATCAAATAAATAATTTGATGGGCTAGGTTTTATCAAGCTTAAATTTTACAACACTGCACTTCACATAGAAATTGAACGAGGGTTCATAATTTTCATATCAACGCACATATGGTATAAACAGGAAAAGTAAAGCCAGACACCATGGCTGATGGTGGTATCAGCTCCTCCGTTGTGGTTTAATTAATATTTTTCATCTCTTAATGAATGACTAATATGGATCCTCATAAATTAAAACATAACAAGAATGTCAGGATTTAGTAATCCATAATATTTTATATTCGCAATCATTCAGCTAGAATAAAACTAATGAAAGACAGGAAGAGTTATTTCTGGTCACTAATGGAAGCTATAGTGAAAGCTTGACAAGAAAAAGCCTGAGGGGCCATTCTTTTCGGCTGCAGCTTATGGTTGAAGTTGTTGCGTTTTTTTCGGCTAATGACTTATGGCTGAATCTGTTATATTCTTTTGAGCTGATGGCTGAAGTTGTAGTGTTCTTTTGGACTGATGGCTGATTTTGGTATTCTCTTCTCTTGGGAATTAGTAACTTAAAAACATTCGTGTTCTTTGACCAAACCTTTTGTTGTTATCTTTTATTGCCTTTGACCATCCTAATTAGAACCCGATTAATAGCATTCTTACGTTTCTTGTTCTTTCGAGGAACCGCGTGGACAATACGCATGTATTTTATATTGCACAACATGAAGACACAATATACAACCTTTTTCGCGGTTGGAGGAAAAGGGGAGGTCAATCACCAAACAGCCTCACAACCAAGCTGTACAAAATGATGTTACGTACACGATCCATGTTCGCATCCCCGTTTTGCTCTACCTCCATTGGGTCATCGTCACTATCTGGCTTCAGCTCAAAAACCCGAGGCCTAGAATGGGATCCTCGAAGTCCCGACCGCCTGCAGCATGGTCGATTATGAAGTGCCATTGTGGCAGATATGATCTGCGACTGCCTTCGCGGTGGGTATGCAGTTATGTTGTTGAGTATGTGCCACTTTGTCTTCCAGACGCCAATGGCTCGCTCGATAACATTGCGTAACGAAGAGTGGTGGTAGTTGAATACCTCCTTTCGGCCACGTGGCATGGTACTCGAAGCAAACTCAGATACATGGTATTGGATGTTCCGGTACAGCGCAAGATAGCCTATCCTGTTGGGATAGCTAGAGTCCACTAGGTAGTACTTACTTGCAACGTGCACAAAAACATACATTAGGTTCTAGGGAAAAAACCATGCACATGAACATAAAGGCAAGGTAGTTCATTACACACCTGGTAGCGTGTGTGGAAACAAGTGAGAGTACCCAAAAAGGGTGTCCAGTAGGATCCGCGTGTCATGCGTCGACCCTAGCCATCCGAAGGTCACGAACGTGAACCTCATGTCGAAGTCGCACACGCACACGGCTAGCACATTCTGGCTTGTGTAGCCGTGCCAGTTGATATAGACTATTCTGAAGTCATTCAAAACGGCCACCGAGATGTATGTTCTATCTATTGCATGTGGTGGGCGACAGTGAATTTCCCAGCATTTTCTTTTCGTAGTGGGCGACTATGCCAAACGCACTTCTCGTGGTGCACCTCGCTGCGCGAAGAGCACTTGTGGCGGTGCACGAATAGTGGGCGAGAAAGCGACGGCCCAAATCACTCGTAGTGGCACTGGAAGATCGCGAAGCACCTCTATATATAGTGTTGCCCCCTGTTAATTGAGTTGTCTTCATATTCACAGCGTTTCAAACCTGCGTTTTGTACCTAAGTTCCTTGCTAACATACGGCCTCACAATTGGTGTAGCACTTATGCAGGCAAGTACTACGCATGCATGTTTAGCAAGTGATGAAATTTATTTCGTTATGTTTGTTGCAACCGTGTAATGTCAAGATCCGATAGCGACAACGACAACCAGAACCCACTTCTGCCTCCCCCTCTCGAACTTGCTCTACTGTGGAGCCTTCAGATGTAGATGGAGGCCACAGGTTCACACCGCCAGCCGCAGGTGCCCGTGCAGACCAAGCAGGAGTGGGTGGATGAGCAGCTTGCAGCGCCCAACCTGTGCTAACCGTGCTTTTTGGCATTGCACAACCGCCTCGTCACCCACCACGTGCAATAGATGGAACATATATCTCAGTAACCGTTCCGAACGACTTCAGAACATTCTACACCAACTGGAATGGCTACACAAGCCAGAACGTACTAGCCATGTGCGACTTCGACATGAGATTCACGTTTGTGACCTCCAGATGGCCAGGGTCAGCGCATGACACTCAGATCCTGCTGGACACCCTTGTTGGATACCCTCACTTGTTTCCACACCTGCCACTAGATATGTTCTGAACTACTTTATCTTTTGTTTCATGTGCAAAATTTTTTCCCTAGAATCTAATGTATGTTTTTGTGCACGTTGTAGATAAGTACTATCTAGCAGACTCCATCTATTCCAACAGGGTAGGCTATCTCGCGCCATACCAGAAGACCCGATACCATGTATCCGAGTTTGCTTCAGGTACGGGGCCACGAGGTCAGATGGTGGTATCAACTACAACCACTCTTCATTGCGTAATGCTATCGAGCGAGCCTTTGGAGTCTGCAAGACGAGGTGGCGCATACTTAACAACATAACAGCATACCCACCGCGGAGGCAAACGCGGATCATATCCGCCACGATGGCACTTCACAGCTTCATAATCAACAATGTTGCAGGCAATCAGGACTTCGAGGATCCTGTTCTAGGCCTCGGGTTTTCGAGCCATGAGACAGACAGTGCAGATGACCCAACAAAGGTAGGGCAAAACGGGGACGCAAACATGGATCATGTACGTGACGTCATTTCGTATAGCTTGGTTTTGAGGCCGTCCGGCGATTGACCTCCCCTTTTACTCTAACCACAAAAAAGAATGTATGTTGTGTCATCATGTTGTGCAAAATAAAATACGCACATGTTGCCCGCGCAGTTCCTCAAAAGAACAAAAAAACATAAGAACACTATTAGCTGGGTTCTAATTAAGGTGGCCAAAGGCAATAAAAGATAACAACAAAAGGGCTGAACAAAGAATACGAACGATTTTACTCTGATACTAATTCACTAGGCCTAGTCCCAAGAGAAGAGAATACCACAATCAGCCATAATCCATCAGCCCAAAAGAACACTACAGCTTCAGCCATAAGCCATCAGCATAAAAGAACACAGCAGCTTTAGCCATAAGCCATCAACCGAGAAGAACGCAATAGCTTCAACCATAAGCCACAGCCGAAAGAACAGCCCCAATATTTCCAGACCCCATCAAGCGGAAAAGGATCAACCACAACGAATTGCAGTAATTTAAAGTTTGCCGGCAACAAGGTATACTCCTCAATTAAACAATTTCTAGTGATTCAATAGCATCCAATTCAAATTACCTCCCATTTATCCTAATTTGATCCTAAATTTTTCAATCAATTATAAGTATAACTAAAGATCCACGGGTTTATACAAAACTCAACTCATGATTTAAGCTTCTGTTCAAGAATCAAATATATAAAGAAATGTCAATATATTAATTCTCTTAAATTTGTCATTACTTGGGACAAATGATGCACACATTTATGCATTTTACATCTTATGCAAAACAATCACATAACTTAATAAGAGGTTTTCAGTTAGTAATTTGAACAAAGAACTTTACTAAGGAGGGAACTGACGTTAACATTCTGGACTTAAACCGCGAGTATAGCTCAATAATGACAGTCTTATCAGCAAACACCAAAAAATACAAGATTTCAGCATCATGTAAATCTAATGAGCAAGATAGAAACCTTAATTCAAGCGTGACTATAAATTGCTGGCTAAAGAGAATAATATACAAACCTGATCAAGAGCAGATGCAAAAACATCTAACACATGACCTTGACTGACCAATTGCTTGGCAAGACCATCGTAAAATTTGACAGCTTTCTGGAAGTGAGGAGCTGCATCCTTATCAAGATCCTTATGTGATCTAACTGGCTCTGACAAATCTTTCGACACAATCTGCATTATCCAATGGGGTATTAAAGCAGGATTTCAAGCCAACATGAACGCAAGTATAGAGAAATTTATTAAAGAAAAAATATATGACGAAGAAATAGCATGATGTGACGAAGTTCTACAAATCTGAAGGATACTATCTATGTCTTAGGAGGAAGGCATGTTGTTCTTCACTTAAAAACTACTTTCTAAGGAAAAGGAGATACTATGAGATGAAGGCTTTCCACTATCTGTTTCTGAGTGTTAGACCATACCCTTTTTTGCTATGCAACCTTCTGAGAAAAACACTATTTCACCATCTGTTACACAACTGCAACCATATGCCCATAAAAAATGTCCTTCCACACACCACTCCACACCTGCGGGAAAAAACATATCCTCCTATGCCAAGATCCCACCTCCCACAAACTCCATGCCCCATGAGTATGGTGAAAGGTACATTTTTAGTTTTAGTGTGCTTTTGCATCAGGCTTAGGTGAATGCAGATAAATTATTATCATTGTTCATGTCAACTTCAAAAAGGTGAAAACTTGCCCTAGTGATCATGTTGACAAGTGACACGTAAGCATAAACTAAGAAATCGATTGTTCAAGCAGACATCATCTATAGCATGTTACTAAAATTCACTAGTTCATATTTTCAACAAAAGAGGGAAATTTTAAACAGAACTCTGTATCTTTGCCTAGTAAAGCTATCCCGAGTGTACTTCAGGGCCATGCTTCTGCTATATCCCAAATGTACTTCAGAACCATGCTTCTGATACTTTGTAAACCTGTGTGCCAACCAAGATAATATCATACCTCACCCCAAACAGAAAAATC
The DNA here is from genome assembly GCA_017311315.1 of Dendrocalamus latiflorus. NCBI lineage: Eukaryota > Viridiplantae > Streptophyta > Magnoliopsida > Poales > Poaceae > Dendrocalamus > Dendrocalamus latiflorus. The sequence continues at coordinate 2,692,752 of CM029645.1, forward strand.
CGATTTCTAGCTGGCCAACATTCAAGTACTTGAAGAGTCCACCACAGCAATCACCAAATTGTAACACAATCATATCAAATTGTACAAGTGCACAATAAAGCAGGGATCTTTACCATTCCAGGACCCTCGGTACAAGGCCCGCCAAGAAGCGCAATAATCCTTGCGCCCGTCCCAGGCATGCAAGCCCCAAGCAACCCAGCCGCCACACTCAGCGCAACACCTGTGCACCGGATCGCACGGTTCCCGGCCTCCACCGGCCACTGGTCAGGCTGCAACTCGTCCAGCAACTGCAATGAAACAACAACTACATCAAGTTACACTTTCTTCAACTCAAATCCCCAAATCCGATTGGCCCATATCTTGAATCCCTTACCGTGCTGAGCGTGCACTCGCACTCCGAAACCGGAAGCAAGAACCTGTTCACCCCGGCATTCGCCAGCGGATGTGTTCCTCCGTTGACCTGCGGCGCGGCTGGCTGCTGTGGCATCTTAGGGAACCCCGACCGCCCCGCACCCGCTAACCCAAGCTGATCCAAAATCTGCTCCTTGGAGATCTCTTTCGTCCCCCGGAACACATAGATCTTGCTGAGATCGGAGAACCCGATCTCGTGCAGGTGCACCTGCGTCCCGAACGTGACCAGCCCGACGAGTGCGTGCTCCGGCAGGAGCGCCACCGCCTTCCGCATGGACATCTTGACGAATTCCAGCTCCTCCTCGATGACGCACGTGTCGATCACGAAGAGGAACACCGGTGGCGGAGGCGCGAGCGATCCCGGGGCGGGCGCGCCCGGGGCGCCGGCGACAAGGTACTCGACGGTGGAGCACTGCGGGAAGAGCTCGGCGGGGACGTTGCTCTCCGAGATGGCAGCGTAGTGCGGGGGGAAGTGGTTGCGCGAGAAGCAGAGCGGGCAGATCCAGATCTTGGCGGCGAAGTCGACGCGGGCGAAGGGGTTTAGGAGCGCGGAGCAGGGCTGCTTGCACCGGAGCGGCGGGTAGGGGAGCGGCGACGAGGCAAGGGACTCGGGGGAGCGGACCGGGGAAATGGCGGCGGCGAGCGGGACGACGCAGCGGCTGGCCTCGACCTTGGACCGCGGCCACGCGTTCCAGGTGAGGCGGACGGCGTCGGGGCCGTCGGGGTCGGCGGCCGCGGAGGGATCGGCCGCCATCGAGGAGAGCGCGGCGAGCGGCGGTCGGAGAGGGAAGGGGAGCGGCCGGATCGGAGAGAGCTCGGAGAGGGAGGGAGGTGGTGGGGCTGCGCCTGCGCGTTCGAGGGTGTTTCTCGGTCTGGTTCTCTCTTTTTGGGGGGAAATTTGGAAAAACGCCACTACAAAGCACACTCATTTTAGATAAATGCATACTTATTCGGAAAATGCCATTGCAAACTCAAGATGATCATAAAAATGCCACTACCCGCTGAGTTTTTTGCTATTTTAGTACCCTCGAAAGCGGGCTTCTCTAAAATAGTACCGATACCGCGGGCTTCTCTAAAATGGTACTGTTAATGATCTATCTACTCCATAATAGTACTCCACTTTATTTTCTTTTTCTTTTCTGATTTTTACTCCCTAAACTACCTAAAGTACCCCTCCTAATTTGATTTCGATCTAATCAAATCTAATCAAAACAAGCCAGAAGCTGAGCCAAAGCCAAGCTTTGACACACCGGCAGATCATGCCACGGGCAAGAGCAATAACCAGGATGTCATGGCTACGCTGAGCCTCCTGCTTCCGGACTCCGCGACGGCATCCGATGAGGTTTGCCGTCACAGGAGCGAGGGCCTGGACGCGGAGCCGGCGGTGCAAGGATCAAATGACGCCATTTGCTCCGGCGATGCGTTTTGTATCAGGCCGCCGCGGCTGGATGAGCTGCTGCCCGGCGATCTCAAGAGGAAGGCAGGGGGGACCACCTTTCAAGCGAATCCAAGCGCCGGCAAGATGGTGGCGACCTCGACCTGAACATCTGCGCCGACGAGGACACAGATTTGATTAGATCGAAATCAAATTAGGAGGGGTACTTTAGGTAGTTTAGGGAGTAAAAATCAGAAAAGAAAAAGAAAATAAAGTGGAGTACTATTATGGAGTAGATAGATCATTAACAGTACCGTTTTAGAGAAGCCCGCGGTATTGGTACTATTTTAGAGAAGCCCGCTTTCGAGGGTACTAAAATAGCAAAAAACTCCTACCCGCTTAACGTTTCTTGTATTGGACAATACTGCCCTTCTTTCTCTTCGCCAGTCGTCTTTGGTCTCCGCCGGTTACTACCTCGATGCCGAGCAACCAGATCTGACCGATGAGTTTACCTTTTTGGTCCTGACATACAAACCCTCCTCAATCCTCATCATATTCTATCACCCTGTTGGTAGTAGCAGTGTCTCCGACGAGCACCTCCAAGATTTGGTGGGTTGCCTCAGCGCTATGCTACTGGACCTCCATCGGCGAGCTCAGCCCATTTTGCCCTGACACATGAGGCTCACTGCTGGTCGAGGCAGCGGTGCTTTATGATGGAGCACTTCAGATTTGACATAACATATAAATGCTATTGACAGTTATCATGAAGCTCAATGGCCATGGTGCTCTAGGATCCAACTCGGCCACCAAATGATTCAAACAAATACTACAAATTGATCGATTTGACAATAGAGTGTATATCACTTATAACTTGATTGCTGCCCCAAAAATTGATTACATACCAATCCAAACAGCATGTGCCACAAACAAACAAGTTACAACTCAATCTTGACAACATCAAGTAGTGGCGGACAGCAAGCCATGGGCGTCAATGCCAACATGAGACTTGACAGGCATGTGCACCCTGTGGACAGGCGCCAACTGAACGGTGGATGGGGGAGACATGTGCGGCAAACCAGGCCACCGAGGGGAGCCAGCTGATTTGGACGGCGGGGTGCTTGCTAATGTTGACGGTGATGGTGGTAGTCCAATGATGTTTTATGCCATGTAGACAGGGAAGAAGAGGAAAAAAAGAAGATATGGGGACATTATTGTCCAATACATGCAAATTACGTAGGGTGGTGGCACTTTTGTGAGCACATTGTAGTGGCATATCTCAAGCAAGTAAGTTCGCGGTGGCATTTTTCTGAAATGGGTACTTTGCAGTGGTATTTACCAAATTTTCCCTTTTATTTTCTCTTCGTTTCTTTGTGTTTTATTGATGTGTTGGGTTCGGCAGGGAATTGGGTTAGATCTGGTTGGGGGTGCACGCAGGTGAGCCCTGGTGGTGCACAGCTCGATGGGGTAATCCGGTCATTTGAGAATTCAGGTGGTTTGGCCCGTGACATCTAACATTAAGGTGTTGAGGGATAATTGATGTACAATTTACCTAAATCAGTCTATAATAGTTAGCAAGTCTATTAGCATAGTTTAGTCCTATATTGTTTAAGAGAGACCTCACTTCTCTGTATAAATGGGGCATAGGCTCTTATTGTACACACCCAAAGATATCAATAAAGAGAGAAGTCTATCTGAGACTACATCTTTTGTTCTTATGTTCTTCTGTGTTTGTCCTACGTCAGCATCACAACGACTATCTTGGAATCGTTGATCCTTCAGCGCATTATCAGCATGATTAATTTATTCTTTGTTATAGCAGCATGAACATTAATTTCGTAGGATTAGATTGCATCAAATCTAAATTGGATCATTGTACTTATCACAATGGTCAACATTAAACAAGTCCAAATTACAGGACCGATCTAAACAAAGGGACAAACATAATTCAATCTCGAAATTGTCTTCTACCCTATGTATGTCTAGTAGATCGACTATGGATTGATTGCAATTAAGCAATTGATCAGAATGTTATGGAATCGTTGTCTCGATGTTGCAATCTTGTGCGCATTTAAAACATTCTTTGTATGCTTTTCAACCTTCTTGATACCAATCCCAGTACCTTTTTGGTCCGGACACACACGCCCTCCTCAGTCTTCATCGTGCTCTATCACCCCATCGGTAGCAGCAACGTCTCTGGTGAGCACCTCCAAGATTTTGTGGGTGGCCTTGGTGCCACTATACTGGGCCTCCACCAGCGAGCTCAGCCCCTTTGCGCTGACACATGAGGCTCACTGCTGGTCGGGGCACTGGTGCTTTACGACTGGGGCACTTCAGATCTAACATAACATAGAGATGCTATCAACAGTTGTCGTGGAGCTCGATGGCCATGGTGCTCCAAGATCCAACTGAACCACCCAACAATTCAAACAAATGCTACAAATTGATCGATTTGACAATAGATTGCATACCACTTATAACTCGATAACTGCCCCAAAAATTGATTACATACCACTCCAACACAGCACGTGCTACAAACAAAACAAGTTACAACTCAATCTTGACAACATCAAGTAGTGACAGGCGGCAAGCCATGGACGTCAATGCCGAGACTCAACCGACATGTGCGCCCTGTAAACACATGCCAACTGAACAGTGGATGGGGAGACATGTGTGGCAAACCAGGCCACCGAAGGGAGCCAGCTGATTTGGATGGCGGGGTGCCTGCTAATGTCAACAGAGGCGACGGTAGTCCAGTGATGTTTAGGCCATGCAGTCCTGTTTATATTAAAAGCTGATTTTCTATAGTAAATAACATTTTTACAGTATTATCTTTTAAATGGGGTATCTTTTCAATGCAGTGTCTACTAGTTGATTGTAGTATGTACTGCAATGACTTTATTTTGTCTCTCTCTACAAGCTTCTCTACAAACTGTTACCATTTATAAACTAAAATCACAAGCCAAAGTTAAAAGTTAATATGAACAGACCCAAGAAGATGAGGAGAAAGAAGATATGGGGGCATTATTGTCTAATACATGCAAATTACGTAGAGTGGTAGCACTTTTGTGAGCATATTGTAGTGGCATTTCTCAAATAAGTAAGTTTGCAGTGTCTGAAATGAGTGCTTTGTAGTGGCATTTACCAAAATTTCCCTTTTATTTTCTCCTAGTTTATCGGTGTTTATTGATGTGTTGGGTTCGGTGGCACGCAAGTGAGACATGGTGGCGAACAGCTCGGTGGGTAATCGGGTCATTTGAGAATTGAGATGTGGTTTGGTCCGTGACATCTAACATTAAGGTGTTGAGGGACAATTAATGTACAATTTACCTAAATTGGTCTATCAAGTTCAAAAAAGCATTAGGTGCTAGATAGACGGTGGTCCAGCACCTAGCCCCTAGGCGGACTAGGAGGCGCCCAAGCAATGCCTGGACGGCTGGCTTAGCTACGATGTAGATAAGTCCAGAATAAGAATAATATGATGAATTGAGCAAGCATTAGGTATCAAATTGAACAAAATAGAATGATAATTACCTGAAGAAGCAAGATATGGGAAAATTTAGCAAGATAGAAGGATAATTACCTGAAGAAGCATTTAACGGTAGGCTTAGCATTAAATATTCACAATGAATAATTTTATTGCACGCGTTTATTCTCTCTCTTTTTTCTCTCTAGTAGTCTCTCTCTCTTCCTCCCCTACCGTTCAGCCGAATGCCCCACCACTTATTTTTTTCTCCCCTTCTTATTCCTACCTTATCTCTTCCTCCTCTCTTTCTTGCCTTTCCCCATTTCTCCTGGCTCCTTGCTCCGGCCAGCCCTCCCTCTGGCTCCCCTTCACGCGCGTTAGCTGCTCCCTGCACCGCCTCAGCTCTCTGCGCTCAACCCGACCTCCTTCGCCTCCGGTCTCTTGCGGCTTCTGCTGGCTCCTCCTCCAGCTTGTCCCACTCGGCTCTCCCTCTCCTGGCTCTCGCCACCATGGCTCGACCTCCCCTCCGGATTCCTCTATCGGGATCTGGCCAGATCTATAGCCGGCCTACCCCTCTGTAACTCAGCCACGGCCTCCCGGTGTCGCCCCTTCGACTCGGCCCCAGGGCGTCGCTCGGAGGAGATGGCGATTCGGAGGCAGCAAGGTCTGTTCGACGGCGACCTCGATTCAATAGCGGTGAGGTCGACTCGTCGGCAGAGATGGCGATTCAGAGGTGGCGAGTTCGATTTGGTGGTGGGGGAGGCGCGACGCGGGAGCCCGAAGCCCCGAACCCTAGCGTGATGACTAGATCTAGATGGCGTCAGGGTGGTCAGCCATTATGCCTTCTTATCTTTCCGCCTCGACAACGCCTCATGCCGCCTCGCCTATAGCCGCTGAGCACTGCCGAGGACCGGCTTTGACCGCTAGTCGCCCCTCCAGCCTAGCCTGCCGCCTTGGCCAAAATCGCAACGTCGGGCCACCACCAAACGCCTAGGAGCGATTTCTGGAACCCTGTAGTCTATTATAGGTAGCAAGTCTATTGGCATAATTTAGTCCTATATTGTTTAAGAGAGACCTACTTTCTCTATATAAAATAGGGCATGGGCTCTCATTATGCATGGATCCAAAGATATCAATAAAGAGAGAAGTCTATCTGGGACTACATCTTTTGTTCTTGTGTTCTTCAGCCTGTAATATAGCCGTGTGCCTGCGCTGCGCCATACGGAATGCACCGAACCAGACATCAAGCAAGCATCATGCGCACATCCATCTAGTGCAAGCATATACAAATCATGTCTACAACATGCATCTGATACATGCATCGATTAGGGGCCTGTTCTTTTTGGCTGAAGCTTATGGCTTTTGGCTACGGTTTGTGATTTTTGGGTTGTCCATATGAGAAATTACAGAGTAACAGAAACTCACGTGCAATTTTTGCCGATATAAATGAAGTACAATATGTACTACAATTAACTAGTAGACCCTATCTTGAAAAGATACTCCGTTTAAAAGCTAATTACTGTAGAAAAATCAAAAATCAGCTTTTAGAAGCCAAAAAGAACAAGCCCTAAGGTACAAGTATAACTAGTAGATCCATCTACTATTCTTCTAAGAACAGAGAAGTTCTTACTGACTTGCGAAACTGATCTAAAGGAGGATTCAGTCTGGGATCAAAACCGAAGGTCGCTTGCAAGTAAGGGCCTGTTCTTTTGAGCTTTTGAAATCGGCTTTTGGCTTCTGTATAGTACCTAACTTTCAAACGAAGTATTTTCTCAAGACGGGGTCTACAAGTTACGATGTACACGTTAAAAGCCCAACATCTTTACTAGCTAGAATCGCAAATGAATATCTGTCTCTCCGTAATCTGTACCGTAAACAGCCAAAATTCAAAAATTTCAGCCAAAAGCCATAAGCCGCCGCCGAAAAAAACAGGTCCTAATTATTGGCTTTCACAAGCATGCACTACACGATTCAATCTGTAACAGATTGATTCAACTCCTGAAATTTCCAATTTAGGGGCAATTGCCCTATGCATGCAAACAAATCCAATCTAATAGGTTGAATAGTCCATCTATATACAAATTTGATCTCAAACCAAGGCCCCGTTTGGCACAGCTCAGCTTCACTAGTGAAGCTGTTTTTTTTGTTTCAGCTTCACGAGCAGCTTCACCGGTGAAGCTAAAGTTGTTTTGGAAAACTGTTTGGCAAAATAGCTTCACCAACAACTTCATGCATGGCTGAGAGATGGCAATTGTCCAAGATGCCCCTGTCTACTTGACTTGTTCTAACATTTGGAGTTGTATGTTTGTATATGGTCATATGAATTAAAAAATAATATATTTGAATGAGTATGAATTAAAAAATTAAAATAAAAAAAATAAAAAAATTAAAATCAGTGCGAATGGTAGAGAAGTGCGAACGGGAGGAGAGGAAACAGGCATGGGGACCCAGTGGCAAAGTGCTGTAATTTCTGTCAACTACAAGGGCAGTGGATTCATAGAACTGCGAGCTTGAGGGAGAGAGCTGTGAAAAGCTACTATTTTCAGCTTCACCCCACCCCATTCCCTTGTGAGAGCATGATTTAAGGAGCTTCATCCATGAAGCTGTTTGCAAAAAGGGTGTTTGACAAAAAAACAGCTCACAACAGCTCATGAAGCTGTTGGTGAAGCTGTACCAAACAGGGCCCAAATAACAGGAGTAGTTCTGAAAAGAAAAAAAGAATCGATCTACACGTTTTCAGTCTAGGATTGAAAATATTCGATTTCTTGTTATAGCAGCATGAACATCGATTTCGTAGGATTAGATTGCATCAGGACCGATGTAACAAAGGGACAAACGATCAACTCGGCTTCGGCTTCTGGCTTATTTTTCACTATTCATAAGTTTCGTCTTTTTCTGAACTTTTGGCTTTTTGTTGAGCTTTTTTGCCGGTTCTTTTTTTCCCATATTTGTTTGTATTATACGTAATGGGCTAACATATTTTTTATTTTTAATTTTTTTAAATTTAATTATGCTAAATAAGCCTCTGTCAGGTACAGTGCTTTTTTCAGTCAGCTACAGTGTTTTCAGCCATAAGCCACGAGCTTTTCAGCCGAACCGATCACCACCTCAATCTCGAAATTGTCTGAATGGATGGAGAATATGCTGATTGGGTTGGAATTCAAATGAAATCAAACTTCAGTAGAATTCAATTCGTTTATAAAATTCTTGGTTGTTTCATGCGACTGCGATCATAAAATCTGGGTTTTCTAAAATTTGCTCTTTTTTCAAGGTTGTCGTGACTTCGCTCCTTTGTAGATGGCAGGAGCATGGAGAGAGAGAGGAAAGGAAGGCAAATCGATGAACCATTTAGTGGGCCCTTGTGACCATGCGAGCCCATTTTGCCAATGACAGAAGTCCGTCTCGCTGGCCCATCAGGCCCAGCACCGGCCCTTACATCCAACGGCTGGAAACAGGTTGCGGAGCATCGATAGCCGTCAAAATCTCGGAAGGTTCTTGCTATATTTCGCGCCGCCTCCCCAAACCCTAGCACCGATCCGGCACTTCGGCCGCCTCTCGCTGGTTTTGGTTCGTAGTTTCTTCCTCCAAAACTATCCAATCTTTGTCTGATTTGTGTTCTTGCTCCTAGTGTTAATCGCATTTCTCACGTTTATTATGATTCTTTGGGTTTTATTTTGTCTGCAGTTGGATCGGTGATCGAAAGCGGCCATGAGGTATACCACTAATCCTTGCTTCTTGTGTTCTTTCCGAGTTATTGGTTGGACCTGTTCTTCGAGCATCGCAACAAGATAGCGGTTCTGAAGTGCTTGTTGGAGTATCTAGATATCTGCTTGGTCTAGATTTTAGCCAGAGCAGAATATTCCTGTCTTGTTTCAGATTTGTTGGAAACCATATGATGGGGATAAGATGACGTCTTTAGCTACCTGATCATCAATCTTGATAAAATGAATTAGTTATCTATTCATCTCGCGGGTACCTGAGTTTTGATAGAAAGCTCCGTTATTTTTAGTGAATTAGTATAGCTGGTCCGTTTACTATCAAACTAGCTATCTATTTGAATGTTAAGGTGCAAGACTAGGCTGACTAGCACCTGTCAGATTATGTTGCCTTTTTACAGCTGTGTTTGATCTTTTACATGCTGTCATATGTGTGCTTCTATATTCTGCTATGCAGTAAGTTGCAGTCTGAGGCCCTCAAGGAGGCCATCTCCCAGGTTGTCGGGGATGCCAAGGAGAAGAATAGGAAGTTTACGGAGACTGTGGAGCTCCAGATTGGTCTGAAGAACTACGACCCGCAGAAGGACAAGCGTTTCAGCGGCTCGGTTAAACTGCCCCACATCCCTCGACCGAAGATGAAGGTCTGCATGCTTGGTGATGCGCAACATGTGGAGGAGGTAAAGATCTAATATCTAGTAGAGCTGTCCATATTCTCTACTTAAAATAAACTATGATCATATTTTTTAATTGTGCTTATTGAACTGTGGTAAAATCTTGATGTCATGGTCCTGTGATAACTCCAGCAATTGCCAATGGAATAAGATCGAAATAAGGGGTAAAAGTGAAAGAAAAGGAATATATTGAGGATTTTAGTAAATTGTTCTGCTCTTTGGTACTGAGTTCACATGCAACAGCATTACACAATGGAACTCCTCTCGTTCTATTACTGTAGCCAGGTCAACCTTCTTTGTACCATTACGACCCATTTACAACTCAGACAGTCACAGTATTCAACCTATCAGCCACACCAACTCTCATGGACAGAACACAGCCCACACTTTCACCAGAATTCTTTCCTTCGCGCCGGCACTCAACGCGTCCATGGCTGCTCTTCTTCTCATCCTGAGCGGCTGACCGTGACACTTGATCTGTCTGTAGTATTAGGCTATTGCTTAGTTTTATGGTTTTATGACATATACTCAAATGCATGGCATATAATTAGCTAATAACAGTTGTAAATATTATATTGCTCATTATTCTGTTTGCAGGCTGAGAAGATCGGTCTTGATTACATGGATGTTGAAGCTCTCAAGAAGATGAACAAGAACAAGAAGCTTGTCAAGAAGCTCGCCAAGAAGTACCATGCTTTTTTAGCGTCAGAGGCTATTATCAAGCAGATTCCCCGTCTCCTTGGTCCCGGTCTCAACAAGGCAGGCAAGTGCTCTTCTCCATCATCTGTTAGTTGTTTGTGTTGCTTGTTACCCATGGTAGCTTGAACAACAAGCTTTGCTTGTTCATGTAACTGTTTACCTGGTATCTTCTTTATTGATTATTTGTTGGGATGTGCTTCAGCGCTCTCCCAAAAAGTGAAAAACACAAATTTTAAATCAGACTGAGGGTCTGATTTGCAACTAACCACTACTCCACTATTAACAACACTGCTTTAAGATTTGTGCAATTTAGTTTTTGGTATTTCTGCACAATGAAGTCTGTTGATTCTATGAATATATTTTTATGTCAGCATGCCATTTCCTTGGCATAGTACACTTACGAATTTGCATACAATGAAAGATACACATCAGAAATTTTTTTATGAATTATGACTTTATGCCCCGATGATTTCCATTTTGCAAGATTATTATGTACTTAGTTGCAGCTCCACATGATAGGCCAAACAAATTCTGTAATGCAACCTCATTTTATTTTCAATCTGACCCATATTCTGTATTTCGGTGTTGTAGTCCCTTTAGAAATTCTACACCTTAGCTAAAGATTACATATCATGCCCCATATCTGATGAGAAACTTTGTATTTTTGGTATCTCTTTGATGATGTGCATGCATAGCACAAATGGTTTTAGTACTCCAGGTTTGGTCTTGCTAATAAATTGTTCAATGTTGATGGCATTACAGGCAAGTTCCCAACTTTGGTTACTCATCAGGAATCTCTGGAATCCAAGGTTAATGAGACGAAAGCGACAGTCAAGTTCCAGCTTAAGAAGGTTCTTTGCATGGGCGTTGCTGTGGGTAACCTGTCGATGGAGGAGAAGCAGATCCAGCAAAACATCCAAATGAGCGTCAACTTCCTCGTTTCCCTGCTTAAAAAGAACTGGCAGAATGTGAGTACTGTTCTAAATTTTTACCCACAACATCATTACATTTTCTACACACGCATCGAGTGGAATGTAAAGGTAGAAAAGACTAATTGATCAAAATTCGATGGTACATGACTCGGGTTGCGACTTGCGTTTTTTCAGGTGAGGTGCCTGTACATCAAGAGCACCATGGGGAAGCCATACAGGGTGTTCTGAGTTGCTGTGTTCCAGCTCTCTAAATCAGTATCGTAGTGGACTTTTGGAATATGTTTATGCTTGTCATATGTTGCACTGTTATAAAACTATGTCTGTTCCAAGTGAAAATCAAACTAGTTGGTTCTTTCCACAGCGTTTTCCTGTCACCAGAGCTGATGGAATGGCCCGAATTCTGTCGGATGTTATGTTACCATGGATTTTGCGGTTGATGCAATATGCCGCCTCTGCATGATGCATTCTTCATGTGTACTACATCCTTTTTTTTGGCGTATTTTTGAAGCATTGAATCATGATAGATTTGCTAATTGGGACGCTGGCTCGCTCGGGCACCTACATCCAAGTTTTTTTTTTTGCGTATTTTTGAAACATTTAATCATGTTAGATTTGCTAATGGGGACGCTGGTTCGCTTGGGCACCTGCAGCCAAGTCTTTATTTTTTGGCGTATTTTTGAAACATTGGATCATGTTCGATTCGCTAATGGAGACGCTCATTCGCTCGGTCACCAAGCTGTACTCTTTGCAAGAACCATGATTTTCTTTGGGTACTTCCTCTGATTTCAAATATAAATTGTTTTGGATATTGTGGTCTCATGCTATTATGACCATCAATTTATATGAAAATATGTTTTTCCAAATAAAATAATTATATATTATAAAAGCATATTTCATTATGTATCTACTAGTGACACTAATTTCATGTTAAGAGCTGTAGTTTTCAGGAGAAATAAAATTGACAAGTCTAAGGCCCTGTTTGGATCCCATGGTCTAAAGTTTAGTTATCTAAAATTTTGGATTAAACTTTAGTTGGCTAAACTTTAGCCAATAAACTTTAGTCGAAGATCCTGTTTGGATCATGTACTAATGGATAGGACTAAAGTTTCAAAAAGACCATACTACCTCTCCTCGTTTCGTGCGTCAGCTATTAAATGGGAGGTGAGAGACCAACATGCATGGGTAAACACGTCTTTGTGTCTAAGAACCCAAAACTTTAGACCACTTTAGTTCACTTTGGTGGACTAATGGTCTAAAGTGTTTTTTAGGGGTTAGCTAAAGTTTAGATCTAACTTTAGACCACCTGTTTGGAGACTTTAGATCTAAACTTTAGTGACTATACTTTAGATGAAGGGATTCAAACAGGGCCTAAGTTGAAAATTATCCTCTTCTTGCAAAAGATCCTGTGGAAAAAGTGTTACTAAATTTCTTCCTTACTCCATTTCACATGCGATAGGTCGAATCTTGGTAATTTTATAACATGGATCTTGTTTTGTTCATGTTATTGTATAGAACATAATTATGTAAACGGAATAGAAAACATACACTCGATTTAATAGTTAAGATTGTTTGAAGATAAAATGATGAACAAGTATAAAAACTCACACTTTATGCCCTTGCGACGTTGCATGTCGGATATTCTTTTGTTTCCCCTATGCTTCTAACGAAAAAGGAGAGGGGGAAGGAGAGGCGAACGGCAGACCAGAAAAGGAGTAGGAGGTGGTCACACTCGTGCGCTAACTGACTTATATCGGAAACCCCCAATTAGCGGGGGGGTTCCGGCCCAGGCGTGAGGCCACGTCGCCCCCTCGCTCCGTCCGCGCGCCGCGTGCCCCCCCGGTTTTTGGTACGGCCGGGGGAGGCAAATCCCTCCAGTTTTTTCGAAATTACGTAAAGGTCCTTTTTCCTCGCAAAAAGGCCCCTGCGCCCAGTTTTTTTCAAAAAAAATTTTGGATGGCGACCCGCGACTTTCCAAAATTACGTATAGGTCCTTATTTACTTACGTACAGGTCCTTGCAGGTCCTCGGTTTTTTTCAAAAAAGTCCTTTTGTTTTTCCGAAATCACGTACGGGTCCTCGATTTTTTTTTGAAGCTCCCTGCGAATTGTCGTCTCTTTTGCTTCGGTTCACACGGTGGCTGGCGTGGCGTGGCGCCACGCCTACGTGGCTAGTTTTTACACATTGATGATCAAATCTAAAAAAATGTTTGGTTGAAACAGATTCTAAAATGACTTATATTTGTAATGTAGTTTTGTTTATGTTATTGTATAGAACATTAATTTTTTAAACGGAATACAAAATATACACTCGATTTAATAGTTAAAATTGTTTGAAGACAAAATGATGAACAAGTACAAAAACTCACACTTCCTATGTCGTGGTGCGTTACATGACAGACATTCTTTTGTTTGCCCTGTGATTCTGATGAAAAAGGGAGGGAGAAAGAGAGGCAAGTGCGTGGAAAAGGAATGGGAGATGGCCCACGCTCGCTCGCTAACGAGTGGCTAGCCGTGTGTTAGTTGTATCTATTTTTTATATATTGATGGTTAAATCTATAAATATTTGACTAAAACAGATTCTAAAACGACGTATTTGTAAAATGAGGCAGTATTATTTTCATGGTAACAGCCACTTCGGTGCCCACGGTAAAAGCATATCATGATAGTAAAACCCAATTTGAGGACCTGATGTGGTTAAGGGTCTGTTTGATATGGTTGCGCCTTATGGTTTTTTGTTGAAATTTTTGAATTTTAGCTGTTTAGGACAGAGATTAAGAGAGATACTCGTTTGCGATTTTGGTTGATACAGATGTTGGGTTTTAACATGTACTACAGTTAACTTACACCGTTTTGAGAAAATACTCTATTTGAAAATTAGGTACTGTAGCAAAAGCCAAAAGCCGCTTTTAGAAGCCGTAAAGAATATGACCTAAACTTGAAGTAGTGCAAAAAATTAGGACCAAATTAAAGTATAAGATGTGTTTAAAGAAAGCAAGAACAAAAAGGGCTCAAGTTGTCAGATCTTTAAAAAAGACAGAAGGCAGGACAAAAACCCGAGTGGAACCAAGAAAAGAACAAGAATCTACCTTAGTCCCGCTTCTCCTCTCTAGTTCATTTCTAGCTCTGCTCCTCGCGAGAATCAGAATCCAACAATTTTGAGAAGTTGGGTGTTTGGTACAGCTCTACAAGAATCTAGTGAGAAGCTGGGACCAGGAGCGGTACCAAACAGGCCTTAACACCACCTCTACTTCTCACTCTCTCCCCGAGATGATCACCCACCCAGCAACTGAAAAGGAAAAAAATGGAACCTTCTAGAAACCAAATGCATGGCCCCAGACCTCTCTCTCTCTAGGGCGCAGAGCTCCAATGGCTGGCATTCTCGAAGCCGTTCCTGCACAGGTGGTAGTCCTCGATGGCCTCCTCGACCTCCTCCTGCGTGTTCATCACGAAGGGCCCGTACTGCACCACCGGCTCGTTCAGGGGCTCCCCGGCGATGAGCACGAACCTCAGCGCGGTCCCCTCCGACGACGGCCGGCTGTTGTTCCACGCGCTCACGACGTCGCCGGGGCCGAGCACGAGCGTGTGGTGCGCGGACGCCGGCGGCGAGCCGCAGGCGCCGAACACACCGTCGCCGTCGACGACGAAGACGAACGCGTTCCAGTGGTACGGGACCGGCTGGTGCAGCCGCGCCCCCGGCGCGAGCGTGAAGTCGAGGTACATGGCCGGCGTCCGGGTGAACACCGGCGAGCGCGCGCCCAGGGCTTCGCCGGCGATGACGCGCACCGACACGCCGTCCTCCTCCGCGCGCGGCACGTCCTCGCTCCGCAGCTCCTGGTACCTCGGCTCCATCCTTGATTGACAAGCAGACAATGCCATGCGATTCAAGCACTTGGTGGCATTTAGTCTATCAGAAATCAATAATATTTCCTAGTTTTGCACGCACATTTTGTCCTTGGAGGAGAGGTTGATCCAGAGCTGGAGACCCTTCTGGACGCCGTCGGCCGCCGGCATCTCGGAGTGGATAATCCCTCGGCCGGCCGTCATCCACTGAAGATCACCGGCGCGGATGGTGCCCTTGTGCCCGGCGAAATCTTGGTGCGTGAACGCGCCCTGAAAACGAGCGACGACGAACTCAAATCAGCCAAAATTTGCTGACAATTTGAACCTTCATGCATGGAATGTGTGATTCTTGATTGGCTACCTCAAGCATGTATGTGACAGTCTCAAACCCTGCAGATCAATCCAAACAAGTGATCAGAGAGCAAGATCAAGGGGGAAAAAGTGCACATTCGCAGAAGCTGACCGACGCCAAAGTCTGACGCACCTCTGTGAGGATGGTCAGGAAAGCCGGCCGGAGCACAAACTGCATAAATATGTTCACAAACTCAGCCAACATAAAAACGTCTTGAAATGGGATATACAGCTGATGATCATAGTAGCTCACAAGAAGTCGATTTTAACTACACCAAGAACACACAGACCTGAGAACTCATCCAGCATGAGGAAGGGGTCCAGGTTCCTCAGCTCTGCCCTGAAGATCACCATAACAATTACTGACAAGTGACAAGGCAAGAACACCTCAGGTTAAGCAAAGCCAGAGCCAATCACATATATGCGGTACCTCCCAATGCTCCTCCTGACAATGGCGCCGTCGCCCTCGCGCTGCGGCCTCGCGAGCACCCTCTTCACCACGGCCCTCGGCCGCTGCAGCCCCGCGGCGACGGCGGTCGACATGGCTGCTGTAGGTAGTTTCCTGAGAGGCACTGATAAGCTGGAGCTGCGGCGGTTAACGGCAGCTGGTGGTGAGGACAGCAGAGAGGCGCCGGCTGCTGTTATAAGAGCGCGCGGTGACGCGAACAGTCGCATCATCGTGAGCTAATGGCCAGGCTCTTTTAGTTTCTGAGCGTTTTTGGTTTTTGGCTTCTCTCAATCACTATCTATTAAGCTAATAAGGTCCTGTTTGGCACAGCTCAACTTCACTAGTGAATCTATTTTTTTTTGTTTCAGCTTCACGAGCAGCTTCACCGGTGAAGCTAAAACTGTTTTGGAAAACTGTTTGGCAAAACAGCTTCATCAACAGCTTCATGCATGGCTGAAAGAGGGCAATTGTCCAAGATGCCCCTGTCTACCTGACTTGTTCTAACATTTGGAGTTGTATGTTTGTATATGGTCATATGAATTAAAAAATAATATATTTGAATGAGTATGAATTAAAAAATTAAAATAAAAAAATTAAAATCATTAGAGAAGTGCGAACGGGAGGAGAGGAAACAGGCGTGGGGACCCAGTGGCAAAGTGCTGTAATTTCTGTCAACTACAAAGGCAGTAGGTTCTTAGAACTGCGAGCCTGAGGGAGAGAGCTGTGAAAAGCTACTATTTTCAGCTTCACCCCACCCCATTACCTTGTGAGAGCATGATTTAAGGAGCTTCATCCATGAAACTGTTTGCAAAAAGGGTGTTTGGCAAAAAACAACTCACAATAGCTCATGAAGCTGTTGATGAAGCTGTGCCAAACAGGGCCTAAATCATAGCTCAAAACTATAGAGAGTAATTTAAAAGAATACAACCAATATTTTTTTTGGGTTGGGTTCTTGTTCTCGGGAGCTGTGGAGGTTATTGGGTTTTATAGGTGGAGGGGGGAGCAGCTGATGCTCAGGCGCAACGACTTTAAGGCCCTGTTTGGAATGCGGGAATTTTTCCCGATTCCTGCGGGAATTGAACTGTTTCCTGCAAAATTCCTGCAAAATTCCTGTGAAATTCCTCTGTTCCAAACAGGCCCTAAGTGAATAGTCTAATGGGCGGCTAAGGGAAGAGAAGAAAAAAAAGGAAAAGAAAAGAAAAACAAACAAGGGAATGCTGAATTGGTGATCCCTTTTCTTTGTCCAATGGCTGCCATTTGAAGAAGAGGTTGACTTTGGTTGGTGACGGCATGCACGAGTCATGGTGATGTCTGTAGATGGGTCTTACTCGTTTTAGGGACAGCAGCTAGTTTTTGCTTCTCATTCACTATTTCTTAATTTTTTTTATTTTTTATTTTTTTTGCCTTTTCTTTTTTATATTCTTCGTATTGTCTATGATGGATTCATATATTTTTTTGATTTTGATTTTTTAATTTTAATTATGCTAATAAATCACCTCAGCTACAATAAAAAAAGTAAACCAACTACAATAAAAAAACTATAAATTACTGCCAGATTGAATGCCCTGTAAATTGGCTTTTCCTTTTCTTTTGCTCGAGAGAGACACACCTGGGGAAGTTGGAAATGATTTGGTCTTGACTTTGACGATATATATGAAAACTGTCCGCAATTCTATGCATATGCTATGGGGTGCGCTTGCCGCTTGTGTGTGCGCGCGCGCTTACGCGGTGGCGTGTTTTCATTGTAATCTAGAAAAAAGGTGATACGTTTTTTCCCTTGATTTGGAGGTAGTATGTAAGAGCAAGTACAATAATGCTGACTAGGCCGCCTCTAGCGAAATTCACGTTAACACAATCCTATGTGGAAGAGAGAGAAAAGAGAAGAGAGAGGTAAGCTGCCCCTCATGCAAGAGGTGACCTCTAGCACATTATACGAGGAGAGAGAGGCAAGCTGCCCCTCATGCAAGAGGTGACCCCTGATATATTTATGCAAGTATTAAATGTTTGAGTGCTTTAGTAGAGGTAACCTCTACTCAACTTATTGTATTAGCTACCTCCACCATAAGCCACGTGTACTCTTTTTACTTATTTGACTAAGGGCAAGTACAATAGAAGAGGTGGCTGTCACCTCTAGGACTAGCCACATAAGCAAAAAGACTACATGTGGCTTATGTGGAGGTAGCTAATACAATGAGTAGATGTTACCTCTACTAAAGCACTCAAACATTTAATACTTACATAAATATATCAGGGGTCACCTCTTGCATGAGGGGTAGTTTATCTCTCTCTCCTCGTATAATGTGCTAGAGGTCACCTCTTGCATGAGGGGCAGCTTACTTCTCTCTCTTCTTTTCTCTCTCTTCCACTTAGGATTGTGCTGATGTGGATTTCACTAGAGGCAACCTAGTCAGCACCATTGTACTTGCTCTAATTCTAGAGGTGGCAGCCACCTCTTTTATTAAACTTGCTCTAAGGGGTAGGGGATTTATGTCATCCGCCTTTGCACAGGCAGAGAAAGCACATCGACACGCCTTCAAAGCGATCCCCGCCGTTGGATTCAGAGAGATCAGCGCAAATGGATGGCTACAGTAAAAAAACAATGTTGCTATAGTATCAGCGTACACTTGTGAATTGTGATATTCTAAAATGGGTATGTCTAGGTATCACTTGGATACTTTTTCTTAACTATCATCCAAATTTGTGACCTAATTAGAGATCAAGGGGCCTCTTATTTTTGAATGAGATATTGTTTTAAGAAGGGAGTAGAATTCAAGGGGGAGGAGGGAGAATTCATAGCCATTGGATCTCTAATCTAACAGTCCTAAATTTAGATGATAGTTAAGAAAAAAACATTCGAATGATGTTTAATCATATAGCTAGATAACTTATTCGTAATTAGATAAAAAGAGATAAAAAAAATGATACTTTGAAATTTTAGAGGGAGACACCTTGGTTTTATTTTTCCTTAGTGCCGCACGCCAGCACTGCTCATCGCCAACGCCTTGCACTCACCATCGCGCGGCCCATCGCCACGCGCCAGCGCCGCCGACGTCCTTCGCCGGCATCACTAGCGCGTGCCATCGCTCGCCAGCGCACGCCGCATGCATGGCTGCAGCCGCTGGTAGTGCAGCGACTAGATAATTGCTTGCTGCTGCTTCCGCAGCATATACATGTTCTGGCTGCTGTTGCATGCTGCTAGATAATTACTTACCGCTGCTATATAGAAGTAATAATTACTTACCCGCTGTTTAAATTAGTAATATTTGTAGTTGTAGGTGATATTTTAGGCTTTTATTAAGTCGGAGTATTTCAATACTGTTTTCTGCCATGTTTTTACTGTAGCTATAGGCCTCTTCCTGTTTCCCCTCTCAGCTTTGCGCTGTGCTCTCTCTCTCTCTCTCTTTTTTGCCAGGAACTGGTTCCAAAGATGGGATGTAATAACCACTTGTTATACAACCCAAGGCCGTTTTTTTATCTACTAGTAATAAAAAGGATGGCATTGTATCCTTTTGAAACGTGTGAAATTCTTTTAGATTGTTATAAAAATTGAATTGTTATTCGTGTGTTTCAGACAGATCATCAGGTAATCTAAATCGGATTGCATGTAGTCGCAGTTCTCGTCAAAGAAATAAACCACATTGGTACCATCCGTTAGTCAGCATATTCGCCAAAAATAATAAAAGAAGAATGTAAAGTAACCGTGATGTGAGTTAGGATTTACAACTCGGAAGACTTCGGAGGTGTTTGGTTGCCAGCCACAGTTTACCACGCCTAAGGTTAGGCAAGTTTGACCAACTTTGGGAGCTGTTTGGTTGCAGCCATAGTTGTGGCAAGATTCCCTTCTAGCAAACTAGATCCCACGCGTCAATGACTCAAAAAAGTGTGGTAAGATTCCCTTAGACTTGCTAAGGTGTGGCAAAGCATTTGAACATCTCAACTTAGGCAAGTGTGGCAATTTTTGTTGGTAAAGTGTGGCTAGCAACCAAACAGCCCCTTCATGATTTGGAAACGCGTCCTCAGCCGAATGAATAGACAGCAGTAGAAAAATGACAAATGAAATATCGTTTTTTTAATTGCATAAAGCGGTTGAACAGCAGAACTAGCAGAAGAAATTGTTTTTTGTGACCTCCTCTCCCAATATATATGGCTAGGTCTTAAGTCATCCTTTATTGCTTAATGCCTAATTTTTTGGGTACATTGCTGATGCATTAAGAGCACAATGGTGTGATGCCAACTGGCTGTAGGCATTATCACATAAAGCACAAGATGATATAAAGGAGAGATGGTGTATAGATAATTAGGCCGTCTCTTGTGTAGCAGTCGACTGTAACACGAGAAACAAAACATATTGTGTCATAGATGAGTTGTCTATAGAGACATGTAAAAGGGTAACATATTATAGTAACTGTCTTTAGTATTGTTTATAGATAACATAAAGATACTATAAACAGCAATTATCTGTACTGTTGTATACTAGTTTTTTTCTCACCAAATATGCTTGGCTGTTACAAGGTGTAGGCCAGACGCCCTCTCATGTCTCATGTAAAACAAGTCACGAGTTGGCGTCAGGCTGAAGAAAATCTGGCCACCTAATCATTTTGGTCAGAAAATGTGATCGGCGTATTTTTAGTGATGAAGACGACGACTTAAAAAGATGTGAAGCATAAAACAACTCCTGCGTGCATGTGAAACTTATAAGATGATGTTATCATCTGCTAAAAACTAGAAAGGGGGTTGTCTATTTTTCTGGGCGCGTTTTGAACCGTCCGATCGAATGCTAAAAGCTCTTGATCTCTGTTTTACGCAGTGTGATTTGACTCGGGGAGTCGCCAGCCAGGGCTGCTCGCCATGCAGATGCCATATGGACCAAGGGTTTTGAAAAGCGACTTCGGCAAGTTTGTATTTTTATCCGTGAAAAAAACTTCAAAACCAAAGTTTTTTTTTTGTGACAATCTTTTATTTTCTGTCAAAGTTTTCAATTACGATGTCCGATTCCTGTAAATCGGACCATTACTGGCAGGTAACGGCAAGTTTTTAATGCCTATGTAGCAGGCATCCCTGAGATTGGTTTTTTCCATTGCATGAGGTTGGGTTACACAGTAATTTAGGTTGAGCAAAACGAAATTATTGAACAAATCCCTGGCAACGATGGTCCAAACAAGGGCATGGACTTCATCGTTTCGTTGTGATTCATTGCTAGGAGGACAGCAACATTCAAGTTGACTTGTAGCTACATGAGCTACATGGTGTTTTTTTCTTCTTCTAATTCTCTTTTTCCTTTTTGTTTGAGAGAGCACTATTTTGGGTCAGAATAATGACCTAATTCGCTGGCGTTCACCCAAACACCCCAATAATGTTTTCCCCTCTTTATCTTATAAATAAGACCCTTCATCGTTGAGAGATTTGATAGTTTGCACCCCCTTCTGTCTCGTTTCTGTGCGTTTATTATCTTATAAGTGATCGATTGCTTGCGTGAAACCTTGAAATAGCTGTCTGTTATCGTGTAGAGGCGCTCAAAAACGAATTCACGACAACAGTTTCCTGTATGAGCACAAACTTCAGATAGGAAGCGCATTAGAGATCTACGACGATCTTGTCTCACCGCTCATATCCTGACTTCAGCTTCTCTCAATATTGGGCGTTGGTTTTGGATTATAGTCTGAACCAATCGGACTAGTCTGAACCTCCTTGAAGTAGAGCATTGTCCGATACTCCTTTGCTACTCAACAGTCGTCCGATGTCACTTACCCGACCGGATTGGTCCGAACATCCTTGAAGCAGAGCGTCGTCCAATATTTCGTTGCTGCTCGATAGCCATCCGATGTCACGTAGCCAATCGGACTGGTCCGAACATCCTTGAAGCAGACTGAAATCACTCGAACGCGATTGAAACCACTCGAAGGAGACCAAAACCGCTCGGAGTCACTCAAAACTGATCGAAACCACTCAAATTCAAAATCTTTGACTACAATCGACCGAAACTTTCATAAACGCAAATTCCAAAGCAATCAAAATGGCAATTATCCATCATCATTTTACTTATGACCATCCACATGGTTTAACAAGTTGCCAATTGAAAAAAGCATATTCGCTGCAAATGGATCTTCAAGAAGAATGGAGGCGTTTCAACAACTGAAGACGGTAGGTACGAAGTAAGGCTAGTTGCTAAAAGATACAACCAACTTCAAGGTATTGATTTCACCGATGTCGTTTTCCCTCTTGTGAAGTATAGTTCTATTCGCGCTTTACTCAGCATTATAACTATGCATGATGTTGAGCTTGAACAATGGAACGTGAAAACTGTGTTCTTACATGGGGAGTTGGAAGAAAACATTTATATAGAGGAATCAAAATGTTTTATCGTTCTAGGAAAGGAGAATTTTACTTGAAAACTAAAAAAATCTCTTTATAGTTTGAAGAAGTCTCCTAGACAATGGTAGAAGAGATTTGACTTCTTTATGATATCTTAGGATTTTAAAAGATATGATTATGATAGTTGTGTTTATTTGAAGATTGTTAATAGTTTAGCTATTTATTTTCTCCTATATGTTGATGATATATTGATTGTTACAAAAGACAAGGATGAAATTTCAAATTTGAAGGCATAATTAAGAAGTGAATTTGAGGCAAAAGATCTCGGCACAGAAAAGAAGATTCTTGGTATAGAAATTATCAAAGATAGATGATTTGGTAAATTATACCTAAGTCAAAAATGATATATTGATAAAGTTTTTCGTCGTTTCAACATGCATAAGGCTAAATCGGTGATTACTCTTTTAGCTACATATTTTAGACTTTCTTTAGTGTTATATCCACAATCAAATGATGAAGTCGAGTCAGATTGATTGCGTGAAACCTTGAAGTAGCTGTCTGTTTTCGTGTAGATGCACTCAAAAATGAAATAACGAGAACAGTTTCTTGTATGAACACAAACTTCAGATAGGAAGCGCATTAGAGATCTGTGACGATCTTGTCTCACCGCTCATATTTTGACTTCAACTTCCCTAAATATTGGGCATTTGTATTAGCTTTTAGCTGAAAATAAATAGTAGTAGTTGAAAAAATGGCTTTTGGAAAAAGGATGTGAGTGGTGCAAAAATAAAAGAAAGATGCATATGCATAACGGAAGCGAGAGGAGTGGGATGTGTAATGCATAGGGGTAGCAATTCACCGTAGGGGCAGGGCCCCATGGGGAATATCCCTATGGGGGTGGGGGTGATCTCCCCTAGGGGAAACGAGGCGGGGCCCCACTATGCTAGCGTGGCAGGGACGGGGCCGCCCTTCCAGGGGGGTCTTACGGGGATCCGAGAATTATAAAAATATTTTTAAAATAATATATTATAGTTTTTTAATATGAGATATTGTAATATTTTTTATTTAACTAAAACTTGAATCTGTATATTAAAATATATGTTTCGTAAAAAAAGTATATCTAAATAATTATAAATTAATAAATAAAGTGATATTATTATTTTCTAAAAATATTTAACCCATTTTTTTTCGCCCGCGAGGATCCCCGCGGAGACCAGGGACAGGGGGACATATTCCTCGGGCAGGCTTGTCGAGGCGAGGGGCATGCTGGTGAGGGTGACGGCTGGGCCACAGGGGTCTCACCCGGGACCCCTTACCCCGTTACCATCTCTAGTAATGCATCCATGACTCCTACTTTATTTTTAGAGCGAAACGATAGCGAAAGAAATAAATAAACTGTTTCAAAAAGTCAAGTTTTTTATTGATTTTTAACTTTCTAAGTAGAAGTAAATGCCAACACGAAGAGTGCGGGAAGCCTAGCTGATGGTATTCTCTTCACCATGGGAAGGTGCAACAACGGCAATACTAAGGCCCTGTTTGGAATGCGGGAATTTTTCCCGATTCCTGCGGGAATTGAACTGTTTCCTGCAAAATTCCTGTAAAATTCCTGTGAAATTCCTCTGTTCCAAACAGGCCCTTAGCTTTTCCCTCGTACAGCGAGCGACCTGCCTCCTTGCACTATGTAGTATGCACACCAGATGCTTGGACTAATATTGTGAAAACAAATGCAGTACACCATATGACAACAATTGAAAACAAAGGCTCGGTTTTTTTCTACTACTTATAGCTTGTGGCTAGCATTGCTATAGTAACGAACTTTTAAATGATGCATTTTTTAAGACAAGATCAACAGAAAAATTGTAGTAAAAAGACTACTAAGTTCATCTGTACCGACCAAAATCGCATGACTATTTTCCTCTATATACTGCCTTTCACGAACAACTAGAATTCAAAATTTTAAGTCATAAACTATAAACTACAGCCCAAAAGAACCCACCCAAAGGAAGTACATCATATGACAACAATTCAATATTTTAAAAACTATTTAAGTCATTGTTCCATACTGTATAACGAATTAAAGTTTGGGTGAATAGTGACATTCAAAGTGATGTACTTCGAAACAGTAGATACTTTGGCTAGGAAAGTTAGTCCGACTTTCTCAACTACGGGGCAAAGAGAACAGTCCGACAAAAATCTACACCTATCAAGAAGCGGTGTAATGAGCGAGACATCTCAGTTTGCACTCTGCGCACGTTCATGGCACATGAGAGAGAAATTCATACCACCAAGCTAATGTACCAGAATTCAAGAGGAAGACAACACTGAGGAATTACACCCTCTCGCTTCTTGTCACCCCCAGAATCTGCTGAGAAGACCCTTCTTTTCTTTCTTCATTCTATTTTCAAGGTTCGGGAACTCGATCGCGTTGTATGCCATGTCAAGAACAACTGGATTACATGGAACTGATTGGAATGGAGATGGGAATTGCGCAATACGACATGGCGCTTTGGTGTTAGGCTCACCAAGTGCTGATTCATAGCTCCCTAGCATAACAAGAAGGTATTTATACTCCTGCAAAATACCAACTTATCATCAGTATCTGTTCTGGAGATGTCAAAAGTCCAGTACTAGTTTACTTTGCAGTGCAAAGCATCACCACGGAAGAAAAAAGAAATCGACACTCACTGCCGCAAAGTATCACTTAGCTCGCAAATCTAGTCACCTTAAAGCACAACCACTTCCTATTAATACTCTTCAACATCATGGCATTCCATTGATTATTTGACTTCACACACATATAATACATTCCTCAGAACAAGGGGATTCCAAATGTTGTATAGGATTATAGAAACATGACAGATCAAGAAATAGCATAATCCTCTAATAAAGTAATGAGGAAATGGGACATCATATCCATATGTCCTATAGAATAGTCATATCAATAAAATAAAATAAAACGCACGATAATGATAGGAACACTTATAAATGTATACACTTTTAAGTAGGCAGTATTGCTAACCCGGTTGTAGTACTAGGCTAGTAGCACCAGGCAAGGGGAATTCTACTTTCTTTCTTGGGTCATGCTGTTAGATAGATGGATCATTGATCTAATGCACAGTCCAAAGGGGCAATATATATTACAAGACTCAGAGATATAAGACTAAATCCTAGAAATTAGGAAATACCATAAATACCCTTATATCCTTAACACCACCCCTCTATATGCAAGGCGTATGCAATAGCGTTACATTTCAAAGGGGACACTAAAAAAGAGGAAAAATCAAAGTCCGGGTTTTGAAGATATCGTCGTAGCGTGCAGTTTCTTGAAAATTGTGTCGAGGCCAGAAGATCTCTATCCGGGATCATGCGGCAGCCCATAAAGCAGATCAAAGTCCGAGACGACGGCGGTGCAGAAGGAAAGCGCGGCGGCCTTAAAAACTTGGGGTGGCTCAGAGAGAAGCGGCGGCCTTAAAACTTCTACGATTTGCAGCGGCGACCGCGGCTATGTGAAAAGAAAGGCACCACACTCGATTCAAGAGGATGGACCGTTGTTAGCAAAGCAATCGGTTAACTGACAAAGAAATTTGTGGACTCGCACGGCTTGGACGAGCTGAAAAAGAGATGCAACGGACTTGGATAGACTCAAAAGAGATAAAGGACGGACTTAGAATGGACTTCAAACTTCAAAGTGGCATTTTCAGTAGCTGGAAGTTGTAGCGAAGAGGAAGTAGCGTTTCACTTCCCCCTGTCATTTCTTCCTCCCACTCCCTCTCTACTGTCCTCTTCCATCTCACTCTTCCTCCTCCACCGAGGAGATGAAGAGGAGCCGGAAGCAGAGGGGCCGGTCAGGAGCCGGCGACTGCAGGCACGCACACACGGGAGACGCGGCGGTGGTGAGGAGGGCGCTGAATCCGGCGGTGGGGAGGTCGGATCCGGTGCGGGCAGTCACGCGAGTGGCGGGATTTGGCGGCGGTGGCGGCCGGGAGGAGGTGGGAGGCCCAGGGTGGCAAGGATGGCGCTGGATCCGGTGATGGGGAGGCCAAATCCGGTGACAGAGAGGCCGGATCCGGTGCGGGCGGCCACAAGAGCGACACGATCTGGCGGCGGCGGCCACAGGAGCGACGGTGCGTACGCAAAAGAGAGGTGGCTCCGGCTGGGTGATGGCCATCCCTGGGAATGGAGATGCCCCTCCCGGGGGCAGCCCAGAGGAAGACGAAGGCGGCGCTAGGGTTTAGAGGCTAGAAAACCTAAAGCTCTGATACCATGTTAGATAGATGGATCATTGATCTATTGCACAGCTTAAATGAGCAATATATAGTACAAAACTCAGGGATACAAAACTAAACCTTAGAAACTAGGAAATACCATAAATACCTTTATATCTTTAACACATGCTACATAATTAGTCATAACTCCTAAGAAACTGTTTGCGAGAGTTAGCTCCGATGTCTAGGTGGCATCCCTCCAATGTACTGTTTGTCCTCAGGTCAAATCTCAGTTTCTGGTCTAGTATGTATTCCTCCCAAGTGTCATAGTTACCTATACACGGCATGCATTATTGGTTGCAGGCTTGCAGCACAGTGTACGCAACCTAGATGGAATATGGTCACTAGTGAGCCACCATATCAGGCCATGGTCCAATACTTGAGAACTGCAGATTTTATACCCGTAAGAGTCACCAGAGGTTCCTAACAGCCCAACCAGCATTTTATAGTCAAAACGGCATCAATCTTTGGGCAACCCAACTAATTTTCTCCAAAATATTGGCAAAAAATACGCCATCATGGCACTACTGATCCAAACATCAATAGTAACTGACTGCAAACCTAGATTGATCAGGGCACCCCACATGCTGCAAGTCTCAGTAAATGCTTACATACCTTTCTTTTATTGTCACCAAGTGACATAGCTGAGACTCCTTTAGAAAGTCTTTCAGGAACATTCTCCTCCTCCATAATAACTGTTGCATGTTCTATGCAGCTATTGGATCTACAATTGTCAGATAGAGCCTTGAGATCTTGGATTAAGGCCTGTAAGAAAAGAGCATTTGAGTTATATTCAAATACCTTTTTGACAGCAAAATATGAAAAACAAGCATGTCAAGAAAACTAATGATGTCCATTAACTTAGGAGCCAATTTGCCTCAACATAGTAAAGCCCCAAAACAATGTTGTTACTTGCTAGAATAACTAGTCTATTATTCTCTCCATTTCGCTATATTTGTCCATAGCCTTGGGAGTATCCGTTTCAATATACTTGTCTATTGAGGGAATCTAAAGTGTAGTTATTACAATTTTTCCTCTCTCTACCCCTACTTAAATGCTTTTGAAGATGTTAAAATGGTTGTGGTATGTCATTTAATAGGGGTATATGTATGGTCATTTCTCATTAAGTATTTTTTAGATTTAGTACTTCATTGGTCTGTGCGCATAGTGTGTTGTAGGCAAATATAGCGAAACAGAGGGAGTAATCTGGTGTCAATGCCCTGAACTCACAATTGACAGTCCTCAAAACCCAAAGCTAAATGCTATTAGTAAAAAGTTTCATTCATGAAACTAAGGTAGAATTAAAAGAGTCCAACATAATACATGCACCAAATGATATTGATGGAAACAGAATGAAAAAATAATGACAAATATCGACTGGAATCTAGAAGCTACCAAAATCTTATTGATCGTAAACATTTTCCAAACAGCTTCCAATCCTTTCTATACCAAGTCACTAATTACAATCAGCATTCGCAAAAAAAAAAAAATCCAATCAGCAAGAGAGAAGTGTTGGCTCAATGGCAAACCTTGTCAGGACTGTTAGCCAGCTGGTGCAGTGCAGAATCAGCGAGAGAACGAGCATGACAGAATAATGCATATGCTTCAGGCCTTTTACTGGCTGAACTATATGACTTTGCCAAACAGAAACACCTGCACGGCTTCCAAAACAAAACTTTAGGCATTAGGTGTAAAATTTCTGGGATATCTAATGAAACCTTATTAACTAGCTGGACGATTTATACAAATGAAGTGGTTTGAAAATAAGTATAACTATATGGAATGCCTTGTGTCAAGCTCTTGTGACCTGTTGTTTAATTTATGCTTTAGTTGATACATGATTAGCGTAGTTGTTCTGAATTCTGATAGCAAGCAAGGGATACAAACCAACAAAACAAGTGAAAATCGTAATATAGTTCTTGAACAGATTTTTTCTCAAAGAGGAAGACTCTGTGAATGCAAAGAAGCTGATCGTCAAAGAATTTGCTAGATTTGAAAAAAGTGGAACGGACCTCTCAGCACGGAAAGCCAAACCTTTCAGCTCATACTCATGAACAAATGTGTTTTCTTCCTCATTTTTATCCCTTCCTGAGCTAACTAAATCAGTTAGGTCCGTCGTATTCTGCAAAGTAAACAGATTCACATCGGCAAA
This sequence comes from Dendrocalamus latiflorus, assembly GCA_017311315.1. Lineage (NCBI taxonomy): Eukaryota > Viridiplantae > Streptophyta > Magnoliopsida > Poales > Poaceae > Dendrocalamus > Dendrocalamus latiflorus. The sequence goes on from CM029645.1 coordinate 2,721,385, forward strand.
AGTACTCAACTTTAGTAAGGTATGATAAGCGAACTTACTTGAATTAGCAGATCATATAGCCGAACAAGTTCTTCTGGCTTTGTCATTTTCTCATTCTTCTCTTCTCGATGCTTTGTAAATTTACTTTTAGCAATATTAACAAGCAACTGGTTACGTTCTATGGTCCTCAATCCTAAAACAGCACTAACAGCCTTGTCAAGACCATTCAAGTCATCTCTTATATTCTCAGCATTGCCAGCAGAAGCCTGCTTTCATACAAGTAGTTAGAAGAATGCAAATAATGCATATAGTGCTTTTAGAAAAATAAGAAGCTGCTTAAGACGGGAGTAAGCAATGTATCAATGAATCTCTACAATAAAAAACTGGTTAAGGGCTGAAAATTTTCATACCAGGTCATTGCGGATGCAGCTCCGAGCATCATGGTATGCAGAAAATATTTTATCGAAAATTGTAAGTTTTTTGTCTGCAGGAATTGATTCTGTGGCTGCACCATTCAAGTCTTTCTCCAGCTGCTGAGCTGAATCATACGACTAGATTAAAGAGAGATCCACAAATAGAAAACTAAGCAGATGCAGCAAGAAAATTGTTCAAATAAAGATTCTATTTGGTCAATTTAATAATGCCTTAATTATATATTATCTCAGTTTGAGATGTGTGGCCAGCATCATATGCTAACTCCACACAAATTATTGCCATAATAAAAAAACAGATACAAACTGTATACCCTTCAGAATGGAGACACGGGTCTTTGCACTGGTAATTGGAAATCTGTGACCAAGCCAATTAAACTCAGTCATGGAAGCCGCCTGCTGTGATCTTGTCTCAGACAATACAGCCTGGAAGTTTATCAAAATATATCTATTAGAAAATGAAAAAAAATCTGCAACCTGGCACTGGGAAACTATAATTAGACAACATGGTGTCAGATTTTTGAAATTATTATTTCCAACTAGTTTCAAGCTCAAGCAATAATCGTGGTGGGCATAACATTCTGTAGCATTTCTGTTAGAGTACAATATATGGTAGGATAGAGTCCATTGTGATTACAATCCCTTGTACCATCTTGCCCCCCAAGTCTTGTACCTCTATATATACCGCCCGAGAGGCTCAATGCAATACATTCAATTCCACCCAATTATATCTTCCTTCATGGTATCAGACGCCTAGGTTTAGATCCTAACCCTAGCCGCCGCTCGCTTCCGCACCGCGCCCCCCGGGGAGATCTATCTCCGCCGGGGGCAGCGCCACCGTTTAGGCGACGGATCCGCCCACCCGCCGCGGCCTCCCTCCTTCGCAGCTCTGCGCCCGACCAGCTCCGCCGTCTGGCGCCGTCGCCCGCCGGCCCCTCCGCCGCCTCGGCCTCCGCCTGCCGCCTGCCTCTCCCGCCGCTGGTGCTGCTCCGCTTGGCGCCGCCTCCTGCCGCTGTCGGTCGCTGGCCACAGCCGTCGCCCGCCGTGGCGCCTGCGGATGGCGCGGCGGCAGAGCACGGCAGGCGCGCGCACCACCGCGAGGACGACGAGCTCGACGACGGCGCACGGGAAGCAGCAGCACACGGCGGCGAGCCCCGCCACCGTCCCGCCGGCCACCTCCCCGCACCGCGGCTGCTAGCGCTCCCGCTCCCGCCGCATCTCCACGGGCGGAGACCGCCTCACTCGCCGCCCCTCCGCCACCGACGACGCCGCCTCCGCGCGGTGGTGCACCCTGGCGGCCATGGCAATCGATCGCGCTCGCCCGGGCGGGGCGGTGGGCTCGCCAAAATCTGTGCGGGAGGGAGGTAGCTTCCCTTAGAAGCTAACCAACAACAAAAAAAGAGGATAAGGCTAGGTGTACCCGGTGAGTTGCACATGGAGATCCCACTGTTGTTGCTGTATCTTTTTTTTTCTCCCGATCACTGATCGGGGTTGAGTCGCCCACCGCCCGTCGACCTCGCACGTGTCTACTCCGACATCGGCGTCGACTACACCGCCCCCTACCTCTTCGACTGTGCGGCCAGGCCGGGCACGCGATGTCGAGGGGACGCCTTCGTGCGTCGCGTCTCGGTCATCCCGTCCGCAAGTCTTCATCGCCGGTTCGTCATCGCCACCACAGATCGGGACGCCTCCACCGACTTCTTCCATTGTCGTCCCGCCTCGCGCGTACTCGGTCTGATCAGCCGATTGTGCGCGATCCACCCGGCTCCCGTGACGTTCGTCGTCGAGTACTACGCGCATCTTCTCAGAGCAACAGGGCTGCTGCTGTGTCGCCTCCTCGGGCCGCAGCACCGCCGCACGTGTGTCCCCTCGCCGTTGCATCTACATCGCCGTCCCCTGTGCATCGACGACTGTGCTGCGCAACCTCTTGTGCGCCATCTGTCTGCACATGGTCTTCGCCATACTGATCGGGCCTTCATCACCGACATCGAGCGCTACCGCCGCCGCCGTACCTTGCGTCAGGACTGCTCGCCTTCGCGCTAGAGCGTCCGCCCGGACTGCTCGCCTTCGGGTTGGAGCGTCCGCTCCCGCACTGCTTCTTCTTCCAGCACAACCACGCCTGGTTGGGGCCCTCTCCCTTGTACGTCCAGTACTGGCAACACCGGTGCGTACTTTCGTCCCCGACGCGTTGCCGGGTCCGGCAAACCTGGCACACGCCTCGGCTCTAGCGGCTTGACTGCATTGACTTCGGCATCGACCCTCCCGTTCCCGTCTCGTCTGCCTCGATTGCATCGCCGTTTTTCGCCTACATCCTCGACGGCCCTGACTGCGTCGACCTCGGCATCGCCCCCCTTCCACGACGACTGCCTCGACGCGTCTCCGTCATCACCATGGCGCCTCTTTTGCGCCTGCGGCTTCATGCGCGACCGTCTCGACATCGGTAACCCGACCACGACTACGTCGACCACGGTCATCTCCAGCACGGCATCCTCGACCACGACTACTCCGCCCTCGCGCTCGGCTACCTCGACATCGGCACAAAGGGCTACCGCCTTGCTTGAGCTACTTGTCGGTTCCTGCTCCAGTCACAGCATACGCGCCGCACCAACGGTTATGACTGCGGGGGGATGTTAGCTCTTCGGCTTCTTCTCCAGTCTCACCGTCTGCGACGTTCCCGTTGTGACTGCGGGGGGATGTTAGAGTACAATATATGGTAGGATAGAGTCCATTGTGATTACAATCCCTTGTACCATCTTGCCCCCCAAGTCTTGTACCTCTATATATACCGCCCGAGAGGCTCAATGCAATACATTCAATTCCACCCAATTATATCTTCCTTCATATCGTTTTTCTTTTCTTTTTTGGAAATATGCAAGCCCAAAGACCAAGACCCTAAGTATAATCAGAAAAACAAAGCTATATCCCAGAACTTCTCTAGCAGTATCTGGACTAGAATAGCAATTTCTTTTTGACTTTTTGTAAGAAAAACAATTAGCACCTCCAACATCTTAAATTGTCTATATTAAGAAGAGGCATGGAATTTCAAGGAACTCTATGATTTATCTACAAACACACAAAAACAGAGTTCAACCAGGCAACCAAAAAATCAGCATGCCGAAAGTGTCAAGCCTAGCACACCAGCCAAAATATAATCTTTGTGCATGTATTTTTTTTTACGTGCTGGTGCACTCCTTCGATTATTGTATTAGTTCATCCTACCTCCATGTAGTCTACTTTAAAACTTGAAGGCCACATGCGACCCACCCCACAAACAAACTCCTTCTCAAGGTAAATCTCATGTCCTTATCTCTACATCATATCTTATATCTCGAATATCGGTCTTTTATGGGAGATTGCAATACCGTCTTCTAGTTTTGAAAAAGACATCAAGATATGCTAGAGTAGCAACAAAAACAAAACAAAATAAATACCTCAATCTTAGCTTTGAAAAGATCATAAGCAGGCCCTTCCTTTTCCATATCTAGGAGTTCATGTGCTTGTAAAGCTGATCCACCTAGTTTGCGTGAACAGAATCCAATCATAGGCTCCACTTCCTCAATGCGCTGACGACACAAAAGTTGATTTTCTATATTGCCATACTTCCCAAGCTCCTCATATACAGCCCTGAGAAAAATAATATATTACTCAATCATCAAGGAACTCCCACAAATTATTCATGCAAAAAAGATTTATCAGTGGCACTGAGTATTACGATATATCCAAACAGCAAGGGACAACAATAATGGAAAATCTGTGCAAGAGATAATGGCCAAACTCCATAAAGACTAAAGTTTAATGAAACAAGCATCATTTCAGTATTTCAGAACCTGGTATTCTTGAAATTCTTCATTGCTGCCTCTATGTTCTTCTCTTGCTCGAACAACAGAGTACCTTTCATATATGAAGCGTATGCCTGTGAAAGAATTTTTTTAGCAAAATTATTTGAGGCCAACTTTGTAAGGTTTTCGATAATGTGCAACATCTTATTAAGATTCTCAATTGAGTGCCCAATCAAACAAAAGATAGCATGAAACACACCTCAGCTTCCAAAGATGTCCTGAAATCTCCTTTTATAGAACATAATTGTGAAAAAAGCGATGCCCATTTAACTGCTTTCCTAAATCGACCCAACATGTAGATATGCTGTTGTGCATTTGGACCAGCAGTTTTCTTTTCCATGGCATGACTCCATGCTCTCTCAGCCATATAAAATACTATGTGTAGAAACCTGCTCTCATGTGTGAAAATTGCTTCAGAATGTAATCTCCAAGTCAACAGCTATACACAAAATTGCACTGGTAATTGCTCACTGCAATTGTAAAAAAAAGTCACATAAATTGAATTATGATTGTGGTTTTTGCTAAACTTCATGAGGAAGGCATTAAAAAACAACAAGGATACAACATCCATGTACTACAAAAGTGTGCTAGGGGAAGGGAATAACATCACTAATCGAATACTAATGAATCATCACAGACATCGTATATAATTACCAAACAATGAGTCAAAACCTTTTAGCTAACAATAATTATTAATCGATATTACACAAAGCATCCTCATTACGATGCAAGACACCAGAGCACTTCATCGCTTTTGCATGTTGGCAATAACCAGCAACCACATTTCTTATCAGTGAAAGCATCATACCAATCCCAAACTGGTTCATCAAATGTGCAAAATACACTGAAATACTTGCTGTTGTGCCATTTGCCAATACCGACATGGAACCTGCTATGTAAAGTTGTAAACACAAGCGGGAGTGCTAGACACATGTCGCATCATAAAAAGTTTTTTCTGTCATTTTAACAGCTCTTCCTTTCTGCCTTTGTTGTAAAAAAAAGGAAAGAATACCACCCAGAAAGTGAGTTATGAACAAAGACAACAGGTCATATAGCATATTATTAGCAGAAGGCACCACACCTGACATCTGTCACCGTTGACTCTGTTATATTCCTCCTGGTATATTTACCACGGCCATGCAGAAACTTCAGAGACTTGTATAGCCTTCTCAATCGCGCAGTACAGTATCTCCTGCAAGTAATGCTAAATCCTTCAGACAAAAATGTACATCCACCAATGACAGGAACCACATACTAACTTATAACCTAAACCGAGATCAAGATACTGTGGGCAAACAAAACATGCAACAGATGGAGATAAGATATACATAATGACTGAGTTGAATTGAGACCTCAGAACCAAATTTCCTCCATGTACCAGTACCAGAGAAGTGGGGCAAGCATTGTAAAGCGGGGATCTTCATCATATACCCTCCCTTGAATTGGAGATTTCAGGATTTACCCTCCCACCTCAATGACATGTGGGGTCATCATAAGTCACTGACACGTGGGCCAGGAGGGTAAATCCTGAATTTCCATCTATGAGGAGGGTATATGATGAATAAATCCTTGTAAAGCAAATGTGCAAAAAAAATAATCTTTTTTTAACAAGATTAGAGGTACGAATTCAAATAGACTAGATAACAAGTAAGAAGCAGGGTTTGCATCAAACAATTTGGATCGCAGAGAACAATTTGATGGAAACACTCCATCACAAGGCACATCTGACGTAGCACGGCACAATCAAGGAACCAAACAGGCAGCAGATCTGGGAGGGCGTCGAGTCGGGTGGGATCGGGAATCGAGGCGCGCACCTGTACCGCGTGTAGTCGCCGTGGCGGAGGCCGTGCTGCATCTGCGCCTCCCTCATGAGCTCCAGCACTGCGGGGAGAGACGACCCGGAGTCAAGAGACGACAAGAGTAAGGGGGGATCGGGTCGGGGGAGGCGGAGAGGAGCGCTCACCGTTGATGGAGAACCTGACGAGAGGCTTCTCCTCAGCCGCGGCGGCAAAGTCTACCTCCATGTCCGACGGGCGCAGCGGCTGGTCGGCGAGCTTCGACATAGCGGCGGATGCGGCGGCCGCGACGAAGCGAAGCGAAGCAGAGGCGGCGCGGGCTCTGTGGACGCGCTCTCAAAAGGAAAACGGAAAATGAAAGAAAACTGCTATGTGGACGCGAATCCCAGGTCAGAAGCCGGAGCTGCGGAGCCCAGCTTCTCGAGGAGCCCGTGTCGGATATCCAATCGGCTTAGCTCAGCTTGGCTCGGTAAGCCGAGGAGTTGAAAAAGAGGCTTAACCAGAAGATCGAGCTTGATTCGTTAGGCTCGTTGTATAAAAAATACACCAAACATCTCAAGATGTCAAACAAATTTTTTTCAAAAAAGAATGTGAAAGAAACTTCAGTTAGGAGCGTATGGCACAAAATATATTATCTGCCCTTTAAACTCAAAATATCACATTGCCCAGATACTCCGATACTGATACGGATACGCGATACCGTGATACCGCGATTCTCCATTCCCCAAAAATACCGATACGGCGATACGTTTATATATATGTAATAAATATTAAAAAATAAGAAATTAATGAATTCTTATAAGGAATCGAGAATACCTTTATATTGATGTAGCAAATTACTTTATTTTCGCAAACTTTTGTGAAGTATCCACGCAAAGTAGATTATGAGAGCACCTTGTGTTCCCCGCATGGTCCGTAAGAATTTCTTTACAACAGCAATACAAACTTGTTAGCTTTCCTCAACAAACTTGTAAATAGATAAAAAAAAAAAGAACGATCATGAGAAGACCAAGCTGTTGGGCAGTACCCAGCGAGGGGCTGCTTCATTGTTGTAAAGTCCAGCCAAGATGATTGAGATGGCGCAATGAAAGTATATGAGCCACCCATTACAACTGGAAGACACAACCCAAAGAAAGTTTGGAATAAGGTGTTTGTGCCAGCAACAAACAACAGCGTCTGAATTAGCTAGGCTTTCTCGTCCTGACAAAAGGCAGTATCTATCATTTAGATGTTTAGCTTGGACAAAACCTGCAAATCTAGTGCAAACTTTTATACTTGTTCAGCAACATCAAACTCATATGTCAAGCAAGTGAATATAACTGATATTCAGTGCATAAGTTTTCGTACTCACATTTCCTCCTCCCATCTGAGGAACAGGTGCGCTTGGTATGATGACAGTGGTGGCCAGCATAACAATGAAATGTTAAAATCCTAGTATGATGGCCTCAGCTGCATATAAGATCACAAGGACAAGAGAAAAGTAAACAACATACTTGGATACATCTCTGACCATGCATACCATTTCAGTGCTAAAAGATGTGCAACTTAAAAAGACCTTTTTATTATGAATTCATCAGGGCGGGTGCGGCTGCAGCTTGTCAGCCTTGGGTGGCGACGCCGCTGCCATCCTCCTGCTCCTCCTCTGGCTCCAACGAAACCAAACTCTTCACTTCAGGTCACTCCACACATACAAACAAGAAACCCCCAGGTCCCCCAGAAGAATCAACTGCTTCAGTTCAATTCAACAAAGGGGAGGGCGAGTTGATTCTTTTCTGCGCTGAGAAAGCCAAGAACCAAGAACCCTCACAAGGAAGGAACAATTAATCACTTACTCCCACAGAGGAAAGATAGAAAAGGCAGCAGAGGACAGGCGGAGGCGATGGGCGACACGACGGGCGGAGGCGATGGGCGACGTGACGGGCGAGGCGGCGACCAGATGGGACGGGCGGAGGCGACGGGCGGAGGCGATGGGCGGAGGTGATGGGCGACGCGACGGGCAGAGGCGGCAGCCGAGGTGATGACCGGACGCCGGAGGGGATGGGTAGAGGCTGCAGCCGAGGTGACGACCGGAGGGGACGGGCGCCGGGCCGAGGCAATGGGCGACGCGGCGGGCGACGCGGCGATCGAAGGGGACGGACGGAGGCGGCGGGCGAGGCAGACCGGCGGAGGCGGCTGGCGACGCGACAGTCGGAGGCTGCAGCTGAGGCAACGGGCGAGGCGGCGGGTGTGGCAGACCGGCGGAGGCGGCGGACGACGCGACGGTCGGAGGCGACGGGCGACGCGGCGAGCGAGGCGGCCACCGGAGGGGACGAACGGAGGCGGCGGGCGAGGCAGACCGGCGGAGGCGGCGGGCGAGCGGAGGCGGCAGTCTTTGAATGCGTGGAGGCGCGGTGTGGGTGGGCATTTCAGATCTGGATCTGGTAGGCTTGGTGGGGATATTAGGGTAGAAGTATCAGAAAAGTATCGGAAAAGTATCGGGAATTAATTTCTTTTTTTGAATAATCAATAAATTCCGATACTTACAGGATACGTATCGGCGCGTATCGGGGCAGTATCCGTATCCGGTACAGTATCCGATACCGGTACGTGACTTTTGGGAAGTATCCGCGCAATGTAGTCACACACACACACATATATAATACTACATGAATAAAATCTTTGAACTATTACACAAATATTGAACATAACAGACTACCGAACCTTAGACTCAGCTTGTTAAGGAACCGAGATAAAATAAGGGTTCAGCTCAATAAGTTTATGCCACGAGCTAAACTCTAAACAAGTCAAGCCGATTCATGAGCTTCGCGTTTTTTTTTCACTCCTATCCCTGTCAAATCACAGGATCCGCAAGTTGGATTGGATTTGCCGATTTGGGACAAATTTGGCATGATTCGGTAAAATATTGGGTCTCACGCTACAAACTAGCTATGAACTACGTACGCTACAGCCATGTCAGTGCAAATGTGGATGCCTTTCCCATTAGACTGCCAAGCAGATAAATATCACGAGTTTTACAACTAAACAGGACTCTACTCCCTGGGAAATCCTAACGACCGTAAATATGCACAGAAGCTTGATTGTATTGTAGTAGCTTATAGGACATATAAATAGCAGAAGGATTATAATGATCTAAACCTTAGATATATAGCAAATAACACTTATATCCTTGATACCCTCTCAAATGCAAGGTATATATAATAACATTGTATTTGAGAGGGTTGACAATACAAAAAAAGAAAAAAAAAATCCAAAGTCTGTGTCTTGAAGACGTCGTCATAGCGTGTAGCTCTTAAAAAATATGTGTCGAAAATATTGCCTCCCATCCAAAATCGTACAGCAGTTCATAAAGTACAAAGTGCAGGGTCCAAGAAGGTATGGGACCCCGGGGATGATTGGTACCGGAGAGGGGCATTGTTTTCCTTCGCTGGCAGATGGTGAAATCACCGTGATTTTGGCCTGGTGCACAGACATTTTTGGGGGTCCCTCGGCACGGCCCGACGGCACCGGCGAACGGCACCGCGGCCAGCCTTTTCGGCCAAAAACCTGACGTGGCAGCCGAAACGCACCCACAGTGGGCAATTTCGCCTGCCACGGCAGCCGTTTCCTGCCAACACCTCACCACCCCCTAGTATACCCAAGGGTCATACCGCCCCTGGGACCCCGGGGGATGACTGGTACTGGAGAGGAGCACTGTTTTCCTTCACTAACGGATGGTGGACTCACCGTGATTTTGGCCTGGCGCACGGGCATTTTTGGGGTCCCTCGGCACGGCCCGTCGGCACCGGCAAACGGCACCGCGGCCGGCCTTTCCAGCCAAAATCCTGTCGTGGTAGCCGAAACGCACCCACGGTGGGCGATTTCGCCTGCCGAGGTAAGTGGAAGCAAAGTCAACTGCGGTAACACAACGAAAAGGATGTGGAAGGTAACACAAGTAGAGAGCTGTCAAATCAAGCTGAAGAGGGAGATAGAAGCATAGCAACACAGATCGAAGCCCGAGACGGCGGCGACGCAGTGCACAAGAAGCGCAACGGAGGCGTGGTGCAGAAGAAGCGCGACGACCTTAGAAACTCGGGGGTGGCGGCTCAAAGAGAAGCGGCAGCATCATGAAGACTTCTACGATCTACAGTAACTCAAAGAGAAGAGTGGCGGGTGCGACTATGCAAAAGAAAGGAGATGACCACGCTCATCCAAAAAGGATGGACAGTGGCTAATAAAAGCAGTTGACTAACTGACAAAGATTTTGTGGATTCGCACGGCTTTAACGAACTTAAAGAGAAATACTACAAATTTGGATGGACACAACAGAAGACTCAAAAGGAAAAAAACTCAACATAACGGAAGACTCAAAAGGAAAAACTCAAAGGACAATGGATACTAGTAGCAGGCATATCAGCACAACAATAGTACTATACCTTCACATTTCCCTCATCCCCTCTCTCTTCACCCTCCCTCCTGTCTCTCTCTGCCCCTCTCCCTTTCTCTCCACCACCGACTGAAGACTAGAGAGGAGGGAGAAGCCGGAGGTGAAAGGAGGCGGCGGCCGAAGGGGAGCCCGATGGCAGCGCTGTAACATCCCAAAATTTCTTTGGATTTTTTTAAAAAAAATTAAAGGATAAAAAGTATTTTAAAAGGAAAGTAAAAATTTAAAATTCAATACAAAGATGTGTTGAAATGTTTTATTTGGGTCCCAAATATATTCAGAAGCTTCTGTGAATTTTTCTGAAATTTTTGGGATTTATTTCGTATTTTTCTGGGCTTTATTGAATTTCTCAGCCTTTTCTGAAAATCAAAACAAAAGTTAAAAAAAATCCCCTCCTCCCTTCTCCAGCCGCCACGTGGACGGCCGGATCGCTCGGCCGATCCCGCCTCCCCCTTCTCCCCGCTTGCCACCTGGCCGGACCAGATCAGCCATCTCCCGCGCACCGACCCGATCCACCCGTCCGCCCCCTCCTTCCTTTCCAGGCCACCCGATCCGCCCCTTGGCCACGTGGCCAAATCCCCGCCGCCCGCGCCCCTACCTCTCTTCCTCCCTCTCTGCCTTGCGGGCCCCGCCCGTCAGCTGCCCCCCGTCTCCCTCTCTCGCTGACCGCCCGGACCCACCTGTCAGGCGCGTCTCCCTCCCCGCGCCACCTTCCTTCTTCTTCCTTCCTCTTTTCTTCTTTGCTCCGACCGACCAAATCCGCGCCATATCCGGCCTTGCCTCACCGCCTCCTCTCCGGTTTTGGCATCCAATCACCGCCGCGACAAATCCCGCACCCCCTTCTTTCCTTCTGCGCCCCCTTCCTTCTTCCCCTTTTCTTTCCTTTCCGCCGCCGCCATCTCCGGCGAGAAATCCTCGCGCCCCCGCTCCCCTCCGCCCCTATATAGGGGTGGGCACTTTAAACCCGAGAACCGAACACCGAACCGAACCCGGATAGACCGAATTGTCGGTCTATTCGGGTTTTGGGGTTCGGGTTCGGTCAATATTTTGATTTAGTTCGATCTTCGGGTTCAGGTTCGGTCTTTGGCCTACAAAACCCGAATAGACCAAATAACACGAATTATTTGATGTCTCTTGTCTCTTGAATTCATGAACTTAATATGTGATTTATGTACTTATTTGATATGTCTATCATCTATTTACTGGCTGGCTACTCATTGCTTTATGCATGAATATTATTTGTTTTGTTTAGCTCATTACAATTTACAAAGATTTTGAGGGGTGACAAGGGTCCCCATCTTATTTCGGTCAATTCAGTGGACCGAATAGACCGAACAAAAAATTCGGTCTATTTGGGTTCGGTCCTTGTTTTTTTCTGAGAAATTTGGTCCTCATTTTTTAGAACCCGAATTTTCCAAAGACCGAATAGACCGAAAAGACCGAATGCCCAGCCCTACCCCTATATAAACCCCCCCACCGGCTCCGCCTCTCCTCGCACCACCTCCCCCTCCACTCCCCGTCGCTCCTCGTGCGCCGGAGCTTCCCCGCAGCATCCGCCTCCGATGCCGTCTTGGGCTCCGGCGAGGAATCACAGCCGCCTCGGGCCTCACTGCACCTCGCCGACCCCACCGCCGCCTTCGCCGCGTCCGTGCGCATCCCGGTCGCCCCTCGGTCGCACCTCTCCGCCACCAGAGCCCCGTCACTGCCGTAGCCCGAGCCACGCCACCGTTTCTCCTCGTCGCCGACGTGCCTCCAGTCGCCCACGGTGAGCCCGCGCATCACCCCCGAGTCCCCCGCATGCCCCTCTTCCTCCTGCGCCCCTCGCCGCCGCTCGCCGGAGCGCCGACGAGCACGCCGTGCCCGAGCGCCACCACCGGCCGGCCTCCCCGTGCTTGCGTGGCGGCTGACCGGGCGCCACGCCAGCGCCACCTCGGCCACCCCTACCCCGTCAGCGCCACGTCCGCGCCAGCCGCCTCCCGTGCCACCTCAGCCCACCCACGAGTCCATGGACCCGGGCCCCACCTGTCAGTGACTTTCCCCGGGGCTGATGCAATTGCTGGCGTCATAATCCGGATTTTTCAGTTGAAAATTAATTCGGCCAAAAAGAATTTCAGGGGCTGACGCAATGCTGACGCCATAAACCCAATTTCCTTTAGAAAAATAATTCCAGAAATTTCTCTTTTTCTTTTTCTCTGAATTTAAACTTCCCGGAGCCCGTTCTTCCTCATCCTAACTCTGATTTAGCCCTTTCAAATTTCGAAATTCATCAAAAATCCCCCTCTATCCATTTCGGGCCTCAATTCAAAATTTTAAAGTCAATTTGAATTTGTTTGAATTTTATTTGGATTTTATTTGAGTTATTTCCAAGTGTAGACTGCGACGATTCCGGAGAATTCTTCGACGACGATTCACACCCACTTGAGGAGCAAGGCAAGTCACACTCCTTGATCATGTTGATCCCAGAATTTCAAATAAAATTATGTTGTTTTAAATTACATTGCATGCGTACTTTTATTTAATGTATTTTAATTCAGTTTTAACTTTAGTTAATACCTGTTTGTTATTACCTCCTTTGACATTGCAAATCCTTATACCTTGTCACCTTAGAATCAAACTCTAGTTAGTACACTAGTATTGGCTGGAGGATTTCTGAATCAAATGCTTAGACCTACTTAGACATAATTTTGATTTTGGGATACCTTTTTACATAAAATGATAAGCTTTTGAACTGTATTCTTGACTTCGGTGAGTCAAGAAGGATTATGAAATATTTTCAAAATAAAATATAAAATCTGGTTTAGACTTAGGCTAATGGTTAGGTGGTGGGTGCAGGCATGCACTGTTGTTCGGAGACACAGTGTTGATTGTCGGGCACAGGGGGTATGTGGTTGAGCCTATGTCAATTAAGGACCGGTCTGTGAGCTACTGTTGCAAAGCCCTAACGTACTACCACAAGGCTGGTATGGGACATCCCTGGCTGAATAATTTGCGGGTCCCAACCTGGGTCATGTCGTAGGATGAAAGTGAGCGTGACGTAGGCCATGAGAAGTCTCACTCAGCTTAAGAGGGGGTCCCGGTCTGGTGGATTCCTTACTGGGGTGAAACCTTAGAGTTGGCTTGCCCAGGTTGAAGGCTTTGCATTGTAAAGGCCTTGTCACGACTCCTAACCGCACACCTAAGGAAGTGTGTAATCTAGTGGTAAAACAGGATGATCGTGTCTTATGGGTAAAGCTGTACAACCTCTGCAGAGTGTATAATCTATCCTGGATAGCCGTGCCCACGGTCATGGGCATGCTGAGTAAAGTTTTTCATGGATTAGACTTTGGTTTTAAAATGATTTATAAAACCTGGTGGTCGGAGCCACGTGAAATCTTTTGGAATAGATGGACCGGGTGGGATGCCCGAGAATAGGTTAGTGTTTGGTCGGAGCCTGCACCAACGATATTAATTTTAATTACAATTATTGTTTTTACTTATTGTATTAAATTCAGTAGTTTCAATCTATTTATTGTATTCTTTTAAATGCTATTTTCTGCACAACTAACCCTCTATGCCTTCCCTTGTGGCCTTAAGCATTATATTGCATTTTCCCGTGTGGCTTGTGGAGTACAAGTTTGTACTCACTCTTGCTGTCTCATCACAGAGGAGGACTACGACGACTACGGTGAGGACCAGGACGAGTAGGACACGTCTTGCCGTCGTTTGCCTGTGGGCAGACTTGGGCTTCGCTTTTTCCAGCTTGCTTCCGCAGTTTCTTTTGCTATGAATAATGTTTGCCAATGGGCGATGATGTAAACGCTGGCCATAAGGCTATACTTAGATGGAATAATATTGTCATTTTGCTAGGTATTTATCTTTGTTATCCGCTGTGTGCACTAGCTGATCCTGGACTAGTGCGATTTACACAGAGGATCCTGGAGTTGCCGCTCCGGGTTCCGACAAGAGCGGAGCAGGAGCGCATGTGGGAGACGCGGTGTCAACAAGGAGGCCGGATTCGGTGCGGGCGGCCACATGAGCGGCGGCGGGATCCGGCGACGGCAATAGTAGTGGCGGCGCCCGGGAGGAGGTAGGAGGCCCGAGGGAAGCCCGAGGCAGTAAGGAGGGCATCGGATCTGGCTGAGCGGTGGGGAAGGCTGGATCCAGCGCAAGCCAGGCCAAAGCTGGTCGAAGGTGAGCTAGATCTGGCGTGGGCCGAAGGCAGTCAAATCTGGCGTAGGCCAGCAACATAGAGCGAAAAGGAGGTCGGAGGCGTCCAGATCCGGATCCGGCTAGGGCGGCGATGGCGGATTTGGCGTGGAGGTGGTCGGATCCTTACATGATATTTAGGGTGCGGTCTTTTGGCTGTGGCTGATGGCTTTTGGCTCTCACGTGAGCGCTTGTACGAACAAACCGAATGCAGATAAGCTGCTTTGAAAAGGCTGTCTCGATAAGTTGCTTTAAAAAAGATAGAGAAGCTATTCCGTTTGTTTGTTTGAATAAAGTTATAAGCCATATGCTGAAAAGAATAGGGCATTATTTGTCTTTTAGCAGCTAAAATGCATAGATCTAAAATTGACATACAGGGATTCTGAGAGTAGTGGGACTTGTGATTTGTGTACCGTTGGATTCACACTCGATGGACCAGATGAAAGAAGCGGCAAACCCTGCGTTTACAGCGTCCAGGCAAAGGCCACGCCACGCGTCTCACCAAATATTCTTATCTCCCGGCTCGGGTTCCCCAACAGGCCAACACGCTCGAACCATCGAACCCCCTCCTCCCTCAGCTCTTCGCCAGCGCCGCCGCCTTCTCCCACCGAAGCTCGCCGTCTCCGAGTAACACCCCCCTTCCCCTCTTCTCTACTGGGCCGGCGTGGAGTGGAGAGGATATCCATCCGGGCTGATTTCTTTTCTCGGTAAGGAAGCCTTAACTTGCTTTGATCTCTCGTTTCATTTCGATCAGGAAGCTCGGGGCGGAGGTCGTTCATAGTGGCGGCGGTACGGCGATCTTCCGGCAAGGGCGGAGGCTCGGGAAGCACTAGTGGGTCTAGGAGAAGATGGTGTGCTGGGCTTGGGCTGGGACGGTGCGAGGCGGCGGAACAGGGGAGATGGCGAGGTCGCATGGAGCTGGCGAGATTCCGACAGCGTCCGACCGGGGAAGAAGAGGGCGCTGACTCGCCTCAACACTGTGCAGTTAGGGGTAGCGACGGCTTGGGCGATGGGGCGGTGTGCAGCTCGAATTTTTGGGGAATTGCGGCGACAGCGGAACGGGTCTTTGGCTCTTTGCTCCCCTCCCCTCTAGGACTTGGTTTGATTTCTTCTTCTGTTGGCAAGGAACGCTAGCTTCAGTTTTCTTCTGGCCTAACATTTCTCTGCTGCTTTTAATCAAATCCAAATCTTTCTTCTCCGATCCATCCAAGCTTGTTGCGGGTTTGTTTGCTGCGTGGTGGAGTACTAATAGCAGCAAGTTTAATTTCCAGAATTTTTGGTCCGCCGCTGCCCCGTAGGATAAGACCCAAGGTAGATGATTATACACTTCCCAATCCTGTTGCTGAAGCTTTAAAAGCAAATGGAAATCATGTAGAGTGGTTATTTCCAATGTTCTTTTAGCTGCACGACTTGTCAATTTTTGCTACCAGTGAATCTCCTAAACTTGTCCATAAGTTGTTTGAAGGAATGTCTAAAAGACAATTGGCTTTGTGCATGAACTAATTAGCAAGCAGTTGGTGCCTGGTCCCTGGGCAGAGGGAGTCTGTGGTTCATGGATTTGGTAGGGTGCCAAATTGATGGATTGTTTAAATTGTGCGTTTTAGTTGAGCGTATTTTGCATGTATACATACCTCGAATGTATGTTAATTTCACTTGCGTCATATTAACCGTTGTGGCGTTGTCCCACTAGCACCGGCCACTGACCCACCCCCACATTAGCAATTTAGCATGGGCGTTATTTTAACTACTGTCTACTGATTAGTATTTATACATGGGGCCTTCTCACTTCGTCGATACTTGCATTATTGGGAAACCTAATGTAAGCAAGATTCTTAACTTTGCCTCAGTAAAATCTTCAGCTATGCATTGAAGATTGAAGCTCTGTAGCGTACCCAACAAACATCCAATGGCGTTAGTACAATTTGGAGGTACCTTGGTTCCTAAACTCGGTGAAAAACCTCAGTTGCTGCCCAGGTCACCTGCAGTTGCAAGGGCTACCTATGCTGACCCAAGGTTCCTGGCATCAAAAAATGGGTATGTGCGTGCACTATTGGATATGATTTATAGCTTTTAGTAGTCTTTAGGAATTTCATGATGAAATCTGTGGTCTGTTTGAAACATTGTTGCCACTGCAGTTTGTGTCTAACTTCCACAGTTATCAATTTCTGAGTTTCTGTCATGTACTCATTTATCAAAGGCTCACGGTAGCCCGGTCAAGCATATGTGGTGGTAGATTTTAGTTTCCACTGTTAACCTGAAGAATAAGATGTACTAGGAATGTTAAAAACTAAATGTACATTAGTATACACATGATTTGCTAACCAAATTGAGGTGTTTTATACTTACTCTGTGTTTGTGCAGTACCAGAGGCACATGTAAACATCTAGCATCACCTAGTGCCAGCTTACATTCGCGGACCTCTTCTGGATTCCTAAACCATGTACCGTCACCAAGATTTCGCCATCGTAGGGGTTCACGGTTCATCGTTAGAGCTGAAGCTGTGAGCTATTTCTTTTGCCTTTCTGGTTTGCTTATGTTATTGCTTAAAAATGCCTGTTATGCTGACATGGAATTTAAAATCTTAATTGACAGGATTTCTATTCCATACTTGGTGTGTCCAGAAATGCTAGTAAATCTGAAATCAAGAGTGGTGGGTATCATTTATTGTGAACCTTGCTGTTGTTATCCTGTAGTTTTAAGTTTGCCATACAAAATCATTTTGTTTATCAGACATTCAGATTTATTCAAAGTCAACTTTCAACTTTCCATTTTAATCCTGCATTAAGATATGTTATCACTGGTAAACTAATAACCAGTTTCATTAGCATGTAAAGTAAATAATTATTGTTTGGTGCAAACTGGGTCAAAGTGAGCTTTAGGGTCATTTTATTTGAGCTCAAAAGTATACTGCATCTACTTGTAATTTTGAAAAACTAAATGGTTATCATGTAATTTGAAGGCCATAGTATCCTAACAATCCCCTACTTCATTTGGAACTATGAGCCTATGATGTTCTTAATGTCAACTGATTATGTTACACTTTTAGTCTTTTAGTATTTCTTATTATGAAAATCTGAGGTTGGCATTAAGAAGTTTTTATGATAGGAAAGGTGATTTTAACAGTCAGTACTCATTACTGAAGAAACATATATAATATCATATTGTTGTTTTCTGTGTTGGTTCTAAAATCCTTTTCTGTTCCAGCCTATCGGAAGCTTGCTAGGAACTATCATCCTGACGTGAACAAGTAAGTTGGCTAATCGTGATATGAGAATCATTTTTCAGCTACGCTCATCAGCCTTTTGCTTTTCAGCTCCTTATAACCCATTGTAATCTTATTATTATCTTATGGGTCTCTTACTGCTTGACGCCTTGACCTTGTACTATTGTACTTTTTGTAGATATATCTTGATTCTTATTTGTTTGTGCATTAACCTTATTTCCCATCTAGCTATTCAAAGAACACAAGAGTTACTCTTATGTATTGTTTTGTTTTAGAGATCCTGGTGCTGAACAAAAGTTCAAGGAGATTAGCAATGCTTATGAGGTTAGGCCAATTGTCCATACCCAAATGCCAAAGTTCCATGTGATCAATGCTTTGTAGTAGGATTACATGTTTCTTCCAGCTAACATAAAGAGGATTGCTGTTGTAGGTTTTGTCTGATGATGAGAAGCGAGCAATCTATGATAAATATGGAGAAGCTGGTATAAAGGGTGCTGGCATGGGAACAGGAGTAAGTGTTCTAGATAGTTGTACAATTCAGAAGTTTGATCAGCAGGACCTTTTTATAGTTTTGATCATATAAACATTTTGACTCTGCAGGATTACTCAAACCCATTCGATCTCTTTGAGTCACTATTTGAAGGGTTTGGTGGAATGGGCGGAATGGGCGGCCGTGCTGCTCGGAACAGACCAATGCAGGGTGATGATGAAACCTACAATCTGGTACTCAATTTCAAGGAAGCGGTGTTTGGTGTAGAGAAAGAAATTGAGATAACCAGACTGGAAAGCTGTAATACATGTGATGGAAGTGGCGCCAAGCCTGGCACAAAGCCTACCACGTGTAAAACTTGTGGAGGTCAGGGCCAGGTGGTATCTTCCACAAGAACACCACTTGGCATATTCCAGCAGGTCTCCACCTGCAATACTTGTGGTGGCACTGGCGAATTCTCAACCCCATGCAACACCTGTGGGGGTGATGGCCGAGTACGGAGAACAAAGAGGATCGGTCTGAAGGTTCCTGCCGGAGTAGATTCTGGAAGCAGGTTGAGGGTCCGGTCTGAGGGGAATGCCGGCCGGAGAGGAGGTCCACCTGGAGACCTTTATGTCTTCATTGACGTCCTCTCTGATCCTGTTCTTAAGCGAGACGGAACAAACATTCTCTACACATGCAAGGTTTCTTACATTGATGCAATTCTTGGGACAACCGTCAAGGTCCCCACTGTTGATGGGATGGTTGACCTGAAGATCCCCTCAGGGACCCAGCCGGGCACAACTCTGGTAATGTCCAAAAAGGGTGTTCCGCTTCTTGGGAAGTCAAATGCTCGTGGAGACCAGCTGGTGCGTGTCCAGGTTGATATCCCAAAGCGTCTGAGCAGTGACGAGAGGAAGCTGATCGAAGAGCTTGCAAACCTCAACAAGGCTCAAACGGCAAACAATAGGAGATAATAATTGCATCAGGCTTGGGTTGGACACCGTGCTTGTGCGGTAGGCAATTTTGATGCAAATTGCAGGGACGAAGTGAGCATGAAAGTCGTAATTTTACGAACTATATGCTCATTCTGCGTGCAGTGCCTTGGAGGGAAATGAGAAATGTCATGTCTGTAACTTTCATTTTAAGCTATGGAAACATATGCTTTAGGCGATGGTGGACGTTTTGCAGCTTTAGGCGAGCTTATTAGCCTATTTTTGATGATACGTTTCTTCTATTTTTGAAAGGCTTAGGGAGAATGATTTTAACATTGGTCGCAGAAGTGCGGCACCATTCTGAATATTCTGTAAGCTGTAAGACGAAAATGTGCCAGTAGGTTGTGGTGTGTTCTGATTGAGAAAATCTCAGGTGCAACGATCGTACGTCTCCTCTTGTGCAACGGGCCAGTGAAAAATCGCCGCATGGCGCTCCTGTCACGTGAACCGCCCGGGCCAGGTAATTACAATTTTGCGCATGTATTCCTCTTCTTCCACGTCATGTTTCTCTTCCATTGCTGGATGAAATAAAGGGTCTGTTTTTATTTTTTGCTGCTGTTTGTGATTTTTAACTGTGATTTGTGGTTTTTGGGCTGTTCGTATGGGAGATTACAGAGTAACTGAAACTTACGTGCGTTTTTTGTCAATATAAATAAAGTCGGTACAATATGTACTACAAATTTAGGGGTAAAAACGGATCGGATAGTTTCCGACCGATCCGGATGAAAACGGATACGGATTGTGTCGGATCGGATTTTCTTCGGATAATTCTCGGATCGAATACGAATATGGATTTTTTTGTTAGATACGGATATGAATACAGTAGGTTTGATATCCGGTGAATATGGATACGAATACGGATTATTCGGATAATACGAAAACGGATATCCGGGAATTTAGCCCAACATTTCCCAGCCCAAGTCAGCCTCTCTCATCTCTCCTGCCACTAGCCCATTAGCCCAACCAAGCCATAAGCCTCCATTACCATTAGGCATTAGGTTCCTTAGTCATATTAAATTACAAACACCACTAGCAAATATTTATGTTTATTGAAAAATAAATTTAATATTGTTGGTGGATTAAAATTTGTACCGATTAAATTGATATACTCCGGTTTAAATCATTTTGATGCAAATTTAAATACTTAATTAATTTATTAGTCACATGTAAATTGTAGAAATCCATTAAGAATTATTTAGGACTTTAGAAAAAAATTAACTTCCACTTGAAGATTTAAAATCTGTACAACGGTATGACTATTGTGGAATAAAAATACTTATACTTGTTTAGATTTCATGAATGTTTTGATAAGATAAACTATTTATGTGTTTTCATTGATTTTGGATGTATAGTTTAAGGGGTTTTTCATGTTCCGATAAATATTTGTGACCGTATTCGTTTCGTATCTGTATATGAAAACAAATATGGTAGAGATATTATCTGTCCGTATTTGATCCGTTTGCATCCCTAACTACAATTAATTAGTAGACTTCATCTTAAAAAGACACTTTATTTAAAGAGCTAGTTACTGTAGAAAAAAACCAAAAACTGAAGTTAAAAGCTGAAAAAGAACAGATCCAAAGGCTTCGTCCAGGCTTTTGTCCAAGGGCTTTAGTTAGGGAATGCTCCTCCGATGCTGGGTCTTGCCTTTTGGAGCCTGTCACTGTGTAATCGATGTGTCTAAGAACCTTGTTCTTATATTGTAATTGTAAGTGGATACAGTTTATCATTCTATATGCGATCGAAACTCTTATACAATCTTAGGAAAACGGGATGCTAGGTTAAATCTGGACGTCCTCACAAAAAGTGAAGACTACAAATAAATATTGACAGTCAATGAGAAAATTTGCACGCACAGCACAAACACTTTTCCGTACTGATCTAACCAATCTTGCTCCTTAATTCTTATGTATCCTCCCTTTATCAATAAAGCTTTTGATCGACTTTTTTTTTTATCACGTCCCTTTGTTGATTTGCTTGACATTTTTCTAGCACATTTCATTGTCACCAAGGTTCACCCTCCGTATAGACACGGTATAGCCGATCCATAAATTTCCCGGAGGCAACCCCATTCAACTGTGGTCCGGTTTCGTCTACGCATGAGACTTTAGGCAGCTGAGGCGTTCTCGTATCGTTGGAAACAACCTCTTGATGAGTGTTCTCCGACTCCATCCGATAGAATTTAAATCCAAAAACCTACTTATACACACAGTCATGAAGTCAGGATTTAGTTATGACTCAGACTCAGTGGTGAAATCATCTAAACAATCTGGACTGAACCATAAAAATACTAATCAGATTGAACTGGATTTATTCGGGCTATACGCTAATATTTTTCCACACCTTAAATTAAAGCATTCCCTGTCCGGAATGTAACTTCGCCCCTGTATATACACATACACGTGTGCCTTAGTGAAAAAGTACATGTATGCTCTCCATGAGGCTACAGATTTATCCTTGTCTTCTACAATTATAGGTGTGTTAGGGAGCATACTCCTGGGTGTGCATGTGTGATTGTGCGTACACTTTATAAAATATAAAAAGGACTTTATATGAGCTCTCATTAAAAAAGTGTGTAATTTCGACAAAGGAATTGAATCTGGAAAATAAATTCAACGTACCAGATTGCAAAACCCTCGAACTACATGTACCTGGGTGCGAAATTCCTTCACAACATTTTCCCGAATCTCAAAGCACCCTCCAGGCTCCAGCCCGTCTATAAAACCCCGTGCCTCTCGCTAGGGTTTTCCTATCCTCGCCTGCGCCGCCACTCGCCTCCCGTGCCCTCCTCGCGAGCTCCCCGCTTCCCCTCATCCTCCTCGTTCGACTTCGCCGGCGGCGGTAATGGCGGTGGTGGAGGTTCAGACGCAGGAGATCAAGCTCTTCAACCGCTGGTCCTTCGAGGACGTCCAGGTTTCCTTTCTTCCCCTCCCCCCGTCCCCTCCTCTCCCACCGCAATCCCCGTCTCATCGGTGTAGCTTGCTTACTTTCTTGGATGCCATATTTGAGCCAACCCTCTGTACGCATGGTGCTATAGCGACGCTAGTTCTTGGTTTCCCCTTTTTAGCGGTGAGTTGATCTGCTAGATCTGATGGTTGGGCTTAGGATTTGGCCTTTACTAATAGCCGTTGTTGACACGGTGGCTTTCTGCTTCAGTTGGTGGATATGTTGAGAGTTCCATCATCTGTGCGTGTCCCAGGAAGCAAGATTTCATGGTTTCGCTGCTCGAATGTTATGAGTTCGCTCATATTTTTAGGGTTTTGTCTGATGTGTGGGCGGAAAACGATTTCATAGTTTGCCACCGTATCTGGTCTTGATCTTTGCACATGAACTTTTTTTGGGAAGGAGTCAGCAAGTTAAAGCTTCATGTTTAGATTACTGGCAGGATTTGTGTGCTGTTTATGTATATATTTTTGGTTTGTGTAGATGTTTTCTTAGGTAGCTATAAGATGGAGTACTTCAGAGTTTTATGGGTTGAAGATGTAGATTTGGAGACGTGCGCTTGTATCAGGTGAGCATGTGCCAGTGGGGAAGCTGGTGCATTGCGGAAGTTAAACTAGTATGATTCAGAAAGAAGTTTAGGGTCCTAATCGTGGATAGACTTCTGGGTTTAACTGTATATTCTTGTAGCTTAAGTATTTCCTTGGATCTCTGCTGTACATGTTGTCATTAGGCTACATTCTACCAGATTCTGTGATTAGTATTGTGTACTGGATGGTGGTTTTAGCATTTGAAAAATCAAGGAGTTTGGAATATTAGCAAGAGGCTGGTGTACCATGCCAAAAAAGTAGTACAAATCGACATTGATAAAGCTTGACACAAGGGAGTTGTGTTTTGAGTAGCCTCTGTAGTTAGTTGCTCAAGCACTGCAGGGAGCTGCTAAATTTATGCAGCTATCACCGCTTTGTTGCAGTTGGTGACTTTGATTTGTGCTTTTTTGGAGTTCTTATTGGAAGTTTAATTTTCCCCCAATGTTGAAATATATGTTTGAAGTACTTTTTTCATTATGGCCTTGATTCATTACTTTCAGTTCTACTTTTTGCATATAACAATGCATTTCGTTGATTATTTTGCATGAGAAGCTTGTAAAGTTCTACTGCTTGAAAATTGTAGTTGAAAAAGACGAAAACTGGGCCAAAGGATTAATTGATCATTCACCATTGCTCATATCAGTGTTTGTGTGTTTGAACGTCATACTTTGATATATTTTGCTTCGTTTGTTATTACTTTAATCTATCCTCTGTAAATTACTTAAGTTTGTGCAGAAATTTCAAATACTGTTTGAACATTCAATTCTCAATTCCTGAAAAATTTAACGGTGTCAGAAACACTACATTCTGTTTCTTGGTTGCTATTTTGTTCGAGGTTCTGTTTCACAATTGTCCTTGCTAGGGACCTAGGTGTAGTATCAGTATTATCACTTAAGAGTTTTCTTTTCAATTTCTTTGTGCAGGTCAATGACATTTCTCTGAATGATTACCTTGCTGTCAATCCTACAAAGCATGCCACATATCTTCCCCACACTGCTGGAAGGTATTCCGTCAAGAGGTTCCGCAAGGCTCAATGCCCAATTGTTGAGAGGCTCACCAACTCTTTGATGATGCATGGGCGCAACAATGGCAAGAAGCTTATGGCTGTTCGCATTGTGAAACATGCTATGGAGATTATTCACCTGCTGACTGATGCAAACCCAATCCAAATTATTGTTGATGCCATCATAAACAGGTAGTTACTGAACAACTGATTTGTTTTTTGGTCAGCTATTTCTGATTCTTGACACAATCAACTTGTTGGACATCGTTTTAGTTTATATTTATGTTTGATTAATTAGCATTTAATAAGGATTATGCACCATGTTATTCATCTGGATAACTGTAAATTATGTTATTATAAGGTCATCAGATACAATATGTTAATTTTCTTTCAGCATTAACTAGGAAGAAACATTAAAAAAATCTTGTTGAATGAGAAATGACGTTTTGAAAAATCTAATGTTGAGGGTGCATAGTTGACTCAAATGGTTTCATAGTACATTGTGATGCTGCACTAATATGAAAACCTAGGATGCCAGCAGCCCAGCACACTTTCTTTCAGTGTTTTTTATGACTGGTATGTGATCCTTGTGTAATTTTTTGTAACAGCTTATGTAGCCAATATTTGTGAACCCTTACACTTCTCTTATCACCTAATCTATTCATATTGATGAATTACAAATTTACATCTGATTATGTGATAATATGCATATCAGTATTTGTATTCTTGCTTGAATTGTCTCAAAACTGAACGACACTATGTCTCATTTAGTGGACCAAGAGAAGATGCAACTCGTATTGGATCTGCTGGTGCTGTGAGAAGGCAGGCAGTTGATATTTCTCCTTTGAGGCGTGTGAACCAGGCGATCTACCTTCTTACCACTGGTGCCAGAGAAAGTGCTTTCAGGAATATCAAGACCATTGCAGAGTGCCTTGCAGATGAGCTTATCAATGCAGCTAAAGGATCTTCTAACAGGTTTGTTTTATTCCTTATCTGTTGGTATCCTTAGTTTTCTGATTAATAATGATTTAGCACGCCTCACCAGAAATAGGCCAAAAAATAGTCTGTTTCCCTGTTCAGTTGTGGGTATACCTGACCTTAGGGACAATGTTCTGTCAAGTTTTCTTTGCGTGTAGATCATTTTCTTAAGTAGGTGTCAGTGAAATCTTTCTGAAGTATTAGAACACCATTCCTTTCCTATCTTCAGCCATAATACATCTTGTTTTGTGCGAATAAATGCCATGGTTCTTTAAATTCGTTTGAAGGGTCAAGGGTGCTTTGTTGATTTGTGCCCTTTTATTATAGTGATCTTTTTCTCAATTTTCTTTGTTTTTATCGCATTGGACCAAGCGTCATTCTGTTTTGAGTCGGTCCAGCAATTTTATTTCACTGTTCCCTGCTGTAACTTTCACTAACTTGCCCTTTTTTCCTCGCGTACAGCTATGCAATCAAGAAGAAGGATGAGATTGAACGTGTTGCCAAGGCCAACCGTTGAGCATGCTTTTGCAAAGTAGGAAAAGTGAAGTTTTATATCTATCTAATTTTTTTGAGAGCTTAGCTTTTTGATGAAGCATCAGATTTCTGTTTCTGAGGAGTACCTTTTTAATGGCTGTCTTAAGAGGAGTTAACTGCATTATGAACTGAAGTTTTGCGACTGTTGTAATCGTCAAAGTTTGGTTACATTTTAAACTTCTGCTAGTTATTGCAGCAAGTATGCGTTGTTATGCGTTGCATTCTGGCATATTGTTGTGCTGTAGAATTCTGGGCTGGTCTGGTTGCTGCTTGGCTTACATGCTGACCGGAAATCAGGGAGGAAATGCCGTTAGTCCAAACATTCTGGACGATGCTTGATCATGCCCTTTTAGGATGTGACAACCTACGGCGTCAGACTAGCTCTAACTTGAACGTAATGGGATTCCTGCCCTGTCATCTTGAATTTCAGCTCAGCATCTCTCCTGCCCTGCTCTAACTTGAAAGCTCATGCCAGGTGCTTTCAGGATACCCGTCGACACAAGTCTCTTTGCGAGGCTTTTCTGATGTATCTGGGCAAACTTGTGAGACTCGGTGCTTTATCTAGTTTTGCCTCCCACTTTCTTTCCAGATAGCTAGAACATCGGATGTATCAGATCATCTCGGCAGGCCGAAAGCTTTGCCATCCATAGATAGCACCTATTTGTTTGGAGCATCTGTAAATTCACCATCAAGCCAGATATATCATTTAGACGATTGGTTATTCAAGTTTAGGGACATAAGCGGGGTTTTTCTACAAGCCGGGGGCCTTTGCGCAAAATTTTCTCTTTTCCTATTATTAGTGGAAGTGGGGTTAATATTTTTTGTGTTATGCATTTTCACATTTGTACAAAAGGTGCACTTTTAGTTTCTCTATATTACCTCTACTTAGAGCATCTCCAAGAGATACTCTATATGGCTCTTAATATTTAAATTTTAGAGTTGAAGGATAAAAAGTAGCTCCAACAGATTCCCAAATAGACTCCCAAAAATAGAACACATCCAAAAAATGAGCTCTCGCTCTCTACTTATAGAGGATGATCTAGGCTCCCAATACTGTTTTTCTGGTTTAGGGTATCTGTTGGAGGGAATGATTATTTTGGGACCTTATATCGTGATTAGGATCTGTAAAAAGAGATTTAGGGTGTGAATTTATTAGGCATCTCTTGGAGATGCTCTTAGTTTAGTATCCGGACTTAGGGACTAAATAGGTGGCACCCTTAGTTTATGTTCAATTTGCATTTTTCTAATAGCTTTGACTCAAATAACATTGTAGTGTGAGTTATCTTTTTCTAGGACATTCAACTAAAAGAAAATAAAAAATAAAAATAAAAAACACTATTATATATCCATAATAATGCAAATAAAAAAAAAGAAAACTATCACATTAAAAAGTGTGTTTGAAATAAAATTTTCTTTTAAAAGCTAAAATTTAGAATCTAAAAGCTCTTTGGGAAGGGCTCTTAGTCTCTCCACTTTCTAAGGAGAGCCGGTTCATATTTGCTTTTGATTTTGGTTTTTAGTTTTGTCTTATAAATAATAAAAACTTATAGCGAAGTTTATAGAGAAAAACACTCGTGTACGATTTTAGCCAATATAAATAAAGTCTCTACAGTATATACTATAATTAACTAGTAGATCATACCTTAAAAAATACTATTTAAAAGATAGACACTATAAAAAATTGTTTAATATAAAAAATAGTTTTTTTTAAAGACAATGTGAACAAAAAATTATTTAATATAAAAACATAGTTTTTAGAGGGCAATATGGACCAAGACTGTCCGGCGGCTGCTGCACTTCGTAGTTCGGTCTAGGCCGGCAAGCCGGGGGGAGAGAGAGGATGAGTTCCTACGGGTTGATTCACTGTCTAAAAAAGTATCATCTGACTCTCATAGAAATTACTCCTCTCTGCTCTGATTAACCTCATTTGCGCCAAGAATGGTACCGTCAATGATCGGTGGTGATATGGGGAACCCATCTGGGCAGCATTTATTAGTTATGCGCTTATGCCCCATAGGCACCAGGTATATTTGGTCTTATTCATGTTATTTTTATTTCTAATTTTTACTTAAAAAACTAAAAATTAATATAAATATTTATCTTTTTTAAGTGGCTTTTTTACGCATCATGTTATTGTCTTACTCGTTAACAAAGCAGAGAGTTATATCATCCACCTACTCCTCTCATTCTGTCAATATCTCTCTTACATTTTTTTACCATTCGTTTTCAATTACTTTTTTAAATTATTAATATTTATTTTAGCTAAAAATTATAAATCATAACTAAAAATAAATCTAATACATACACCCATTTATCTTATGTATCCACCATTGGAACTTCGACGACAGTCTGAGACTCACGCGTAGAACGGCGGCGGACTAAGCCGGCCTAGAGCTCGAGAAGACGAAGCCGCACTGGAGCATGTGACGGCGGATTCGGCGAGAGGACGAAGAAGCCCATCGGATCTGGTCCCATGTCTTCCCAACCAGTGGCGGAGTCAGGATTTCAACCTTGGGTATTCCCACTCTCACATAAAAAAAATCCAATCCATAGATTTGTTTTTGTTCTTCATTTTGCAAACCAATACTAATAGCGCTGTAATTGTACATGACTCTAAATCAGTAAATCATCAACCAATACTCCAATACTGCATTAGTGCGTTGTGCGTACAAGTCAATACTCAACAACTCACCTTGTAAATTTGTTATCCTCTGAACCACTGAACAATTCTTCAGTCTTCACTGCTACTAGTTAAAAGGAGCATGCTTCAGAGAAGGAGAAAGACAGAGGATCAGAGACCAACCCCTGAACCCCCACAAATCACAAAAAGCATGATGAACAGATGAAGGCTGGAGACAGGGGTCCTCACGGGTCACGGCGTCCTCGGCGGCTCGGCTCCTCGGCCCTCGCGCAGTCGCAACCAGTAGCAGTGCCTCACGGGTCACAGCGACACGGCGTCCTCCGGTCCTCGGCTCATCGCGCAGTCGCGCTGGCCGCTGGCGCTGGTTGGTAGGGGTGGACTGGAGGGCGGAGGCGTGGCCGGCATCAGCAGCTTGGTCACTGCTCAGGCGCCGAACAGCCGCAGCCCGCGCCCCGCAGAAATGAGGAATCGCCAATCGGAACGCCGGTCGCCGCCCGCCGGAACGGCCCGCACTCCCGCAGCTACAGCTAGGGTTTGGGATTGAGGAATCAGGAATCGGGAGCCAGGCTATGAGGCTAATAGGCTGTTTTTTTCACTTTTTGGGCCGCTGTGGTCTGTGGGCCGCTGTGGCGAAAATAAATACATCATTATACATTTATATATACAAATATACATACATATATACTACATATTACATCAAAAAAGTTAGGTATTCCTGGGAATACCCAGGAATACCATTAAATCCGCCCCTGTTCCCAACGACGGAGAAAACCCTGGGAATAGAGCTGAGCGCCGCCGGAGTGGAAGAAGAAGAAACCGCGTCACGCGGATCCGGTGAGATGACTAAGAAGCCAATCGGATTTGGCCCGGATCTTCCCGACGACGCAGAAGACCACTGGAACAGAGCCGAGTGCCGCCGAAGTGGAGGAAGTAGCTTCGGTGTCCTCTCACGCAAGCTCTGTCCACGACGCGGCTCGCCACCAATGTACGGATAAAGAAAGAGTTTTTTTCGTCACCTATCAACTATCAGAGCTGGCCACTAACTGTTGGAACGTTATAAAATGGATATATCTGAATAAGAACGATATTACATGGAAATAATTTGTGACTAGATTTCACAAGACTTATATTTCTCCTAAAGTTATCATAGAAAAATATTAGAATTTTCTTAATCTCCGACAAGAAGACAAGTTTATTATGGAGTATCTGTAGCAATTCCATCATTTATCACGATATGCTCAAGAAGATGTTAATACCGAAGCAAAAAAGGGTGGCATATTTCATATGAGGTTTGCACCCAAAGATGAAGCGTTATATTATGACCATGGAATTTCCAGATTTACAGACTAGTTGATCAAGTTCTTTGGATAGAAGAAGAAATATCGGGATATGTGAGAATTATCAAGGAAAACGACCCTTTGATCTTGGCACATATAATTTGTTTTCACTGCAAACAAACCGGGCATTATCGTTACCAATGCCCATTGAAATTCTTACCTAAGGAAGAGGACCAGATACGAGCCAGAAGACAGGCATCAACCTCATACCAATTGTCAATGGAGGAAGAAGAATGCCATCCCAAGAAAGCTCGAGTGGAAAAGGAGACAAATTCACCCTAAAGGAATGACTAAGAGAAAGCGACAAAAGAGACAATCAGGACAATCGGAAGACAAGCGTCAGGCAACACTGTCGGTTAAGAACAAGATGAAATGAGTGTTATCTCATACTTTTGTATAAGCAAGTAGTTTTATAAGCTATACAGTGTATATGTGAGCTACCTGTACAATGGTGAAAGAAATAAAGAAGTTTGTGTCACAAATCACTGTGGACTTGATTTTCAACTTCGAAATATGACAATTGTGAATATATAAAAAATTACATAAGGGAGGGAAGAACCAACTCAGCTTGGACAGAAAATCAGAGTAACACGGCAGAAGCATGGTAAACCCGAGACACATAAATGACATAAGACGTTAGAACAAATAAACCAGACATGTTTTAAGGGATATTAAAGAAAATCATAAAGAATATTGCTATATAGGATACTTATAAAGATTTTGGGAAATAAACCAAGCAGTTTACATGAAGATACAAGACATGTCATAATCTGGTATATACAAGGATGATATACAGGTACAGTAAAAGAGAGGAAGAAAAAAAAGAGTATGTATATACTCGAGTGTGACGAGAAAAGTTTTCGGGAGTTAAAGATTAAAGCCCCAGTTCTATTGAAGACTAGATTGATTACAACCCCAATCCTAATACTCCCTAACCTTGAGAAGGATTTTCAACTTTATGATAATACCCCGTAACATTGCCTAATCAAGGTTGTAGTATTGCATAAATCTTCGGATGGAATCATCTCAAACTAAGAAATATGTCTATGCACCAGTTAATAGCCACTATTCGAAGCCTACCCTGAATGACGAACAAGATTTAAGGAGAGGAATCAGAATTGTAACAAATTTTGCTTTTCAACAAATTCTTTAACCTGGGTGAATCTCGGGGACAAGATTCTTTTTAAGAGGGTAGGTTGAAACGAAACCGAAAATTCAAAAACGAATTTGAATTCCATTTGATTTCAATTCCTCTTGAATCTTGGCCTTATCCTTCATCCATCTTAGCCATCCCTGCCATAAATTCGCTGCCAAACGATCTCTACTGTCTCTCCTCGCGCAGTCACTGTTCACGGTCAAAAAATATCCCACCGCTACCCCGTTTTGCCGCTGCCTGATTTCTTTCAATTGCTCTCGCGCCTTCCCACACCCTCTCGCTAGTGCCACCTCCTTGCACTTGCCTGACACCTCTCAAAGACCCCAAACCGGCGCCGGATGAAGCCAAGTCCTAATTCATCGCCGCCTCGGATATTTCCACCACCACCTCTCCCTACCGCCTTAAGCCGCTATAAAAGGTCCCAAGCCCCTCCTGTGAGTCCCGTTAGCAATCAGCAGCACCTAGCACACCCCCAATTGCCCAATTGCTCCGGTGGCCATCGCTTCGCCGCCAATCGCCGAAAACTCGCAAGTAAGCCCAAATCTCGGTTCTTGCTTTGTTGTTAATTTCAATTCAATTCCTTCGGTGTGTAGCTCCCTTATACCCATAGGAACTCAAGTCACAATCATAAGCTTCCATGCCCCCTATTGCCCCGGTAGCCATGTCCGCTCCTCGGCCGACGCCTCTCATTGTGGACAGCTCGCTACAGACCACCTCAGCCCAAACCACCGCCACCCGAGCCACCGTGACCACTCCTAAATGGTTAAAAAGCAACCGATTAGAAGAGAAGATCTCTTGGTAGCTCCTGTGCTCTTCAAATGCTCCAAGAAGAAATTACCTCGCCGCCGGCTAACCGTAGCCTGCCGACCGCAACCAAGCCCCAAAATGGGTTCTTCTTCGTCCTAGGATTCCAACCATGCCCTCGGTTTTCGCCGAATTAACTGTAGCACCGGAAATCGTTGTCGCGGATTTGCTCTGTTCGACTGCTACAGTGCACACTCGAGGGGAGGAAGATAAACAATGCTGGTTCGGTACTGTAGCAAACGGATCGGGTATGAATAGTAAACGACCCGCTGTGAATAGTAGAGACCATAATGAATAGTAAAATACCCGTTACTGTTCACCCGTACCCAAAAATACAAAAATATACCCATTTCGATCATTTCGAGCCCGCCGACCCATTTCTCAACTTCATATTCTCATATCGAATACCGGTAATCCTTAAAACCTCTAAAACACATTTTCAAACCCTAAACCCTATTACGGTACGAACTCTTATTGTTCACCGAAACCCTAAAAACACATATGCCCTTTTATCGTCTTGAACCCGTCTACACCTTTCCATCTTCGCTATGTCGTCTGGGACTCCGGTAAAGCTCTAAACAACCTAGATAAATATTCCTACCCTAAAATCCAATACTCTCCATACCTATAACCATTCACCGAAATTCATACAACACCTATATACATTTTTGACCATCTCAAACCCACCCAACCTAATTCCAATCCCGTTGAGCTAAACCACCCACCGCCTAAACCCTGACCACATGACCTACCTTCTTTATGTCTTTTGGTTATTTATTTGTATTTTGTTCCCAGCTTGCGTTCCGCAAGGCAATAACTCATTTGTATTCGTCTTCCACGCTAGTACTCGGATCACACGAGTTGGTCAACAGAAGGACTACAAGAGCAATTAAAGAAGTCGGTATCCAATCCGAAGACTACAGTAAAGATAATCAGAGACTATAGACAAAGAGGCAAGTCACATGTCTTTGATTATATTGAACCTACATTTCTTTAATTATTTATTTATTAGTATTTTCATTACACTATTTGTGCACTGTTATTTTATGTATAAAAGATGCTTAGAATGACATGTTTTTAGCTAATGCCCTACCACCCGAAAAAACTTTATTTAATTTGATGGCCATATTCACCTTGACAAAACTTAGTAATATTAAAAGTAGTATTAATGTAATCACAGTAGATTAGGAACTCAACAATCTTTTACTATTAAAAGTCTTGGTATTTTGCCGATAGGATTTTAAAAATAGTTCTAGCATAAGGAAATATCACGGGGAGCCATGAGATGGCCTAATCTCATCACCTTATCCTAGGGTGGATACTTGATATGGAATAGAAACAGTGCTGCGGGCACTGAAATATGAGTTTGTGAGTAGTTGCCTTAGTGAAAATGTAAAGACTAGATCCTTATGCTAAGTAAAAAATATAGCTACCGCTCAACCACAAGCATTGACTTGTCAAACCTGGTTTAGTAAGTGATCAAATCGATTGAATATCTACAATAAGGATATGATATACTGTTCTAGAAAAGGGAACAACCGGCGTAAAGATTGTGGTATGGAAACGGTAAAATTATACTTTAACAACGTAGGCTCCACGCTGTTTGTCCGTAACTGAACTCCTGGACTGTTACGGAAGGTAATGACGTTCCTGTTTCTAAAAACGGGGGCGTTACAGCAACGATGAGCTGCTGTGTCCCCAGCCGTCTTCACCCTCGCTCACCTCGCCGGTTAACACGCTGGATTTGGAACCCTGCGCCATGACCCCAGCGTAGCCAGCTCGACTGGAGATGGCTCAGTCGCTGCTGTCCCCCTCTGTTGCCAGCTCCCCCTTCTTCGCCATCAGCTTTCCGCCCTCTCGTGCCATACTCGCCGTGGTATGTCTACCAAACTTTAAGGTAGATGACGACGAGGAAAATGGAAAGTTACACAATGTAAACCTAATTTTCCGAGTTAACATAACACAGAAGTATATGCAGTAGATGGCAATATCAAAGCAATTATTTATTCTTTAGATTGGTTGTAGTTATTATTCCTTAGAACATGACAAATCCCAACTGCA
The DNA here is from genome assembly GCA_017311315.1 of Dendrocalamus latiflorus. Classification (NCBI taxonomy): domain Eukaryota; kingdom Viridiplantae; phylum Streptophyta; class Magnoliopsida; order Poales; family Poaceae; genus Dendrocalamus; species Dendrocalamus latiflorus. The sequence goes on from CM029645.1 coordinate 2,754,766, forward strand.
CACGAACCACACGATTGATTGTGTCAGTGTGGGACCTAATCCCACTGTTTGATGATTAAAGTTCGATTCCCACAAATTATGTGTTAAATAGGCTATTTGTATAGATTTTTTCACTATAATTTATGAGATTTAAAACCGTAAACAGTGAGTTATGAGCCTTAATGATTGTACTAGCCAATTGCTTCCACCGTCTAAAATAAGATCCCCCAACTGCGCCTGTTTTATAAACACGGGATAATAAAGGTAAGAGGCAATATCCAGTAAACTTCATCTCTCTTTTTTTTAATTAACGTGATGAACACGGTGACACTTCAGTACACTGCACCTCTGAATAATAGTACATTACCAAAACTATATACTAAAGAAAAAACAAAGAACATTACACCCAACTTCTCTCGCAAGGTGAATGTGTACATTTCTGAGATTGCCCCAGCTAAACCTCGCCCCTTAGCTCAGCTCAATGGATGTCACCAGCGGATAGCAATTCTGTCGGGAGATTACTATTCAAGGCTCATCGATTAAATTTTCGGTGCGACTTCTTCCGTAGTGCCATAAATCATGCAGTTCACCTCTTGCCCAACCAAGTATAACAATAAGCCCTGGTATACAAAATGATGAAGGCATAGATCACAAATTCGCAATAACATGGCATGGAAAGAGTAAAAATGAGACTAACATGGAACATCAAAAGAACGGTGTGTACACTTACCTAATGTACATGGAACTAGGTACAACAACGCAGGTTGTCCATGCCCATCCATCAGGAAAAGCGCAAGATAGGTAAGGAAAAGGCCTACATGGAAAAAAACAGAGTCACAAACCACAGTATACCTCAGTTCACAACACATGTCCTTTGTGTGACGACCCGCATTATTACCGTGGGGTAATAACGCCAGTCAACGGATTATTATTCGTTTTAGCCGATAAAACATCGCTCTAACGAGTAATAAGCCATCAGAGTGTTACAGCAGAACAATAATTAGAGACAAAATACGATATTACAAGATTATCGCCACGCAGGGCAAAATTTATTACAAAGCCTCAAGGGCTTAAATATTACCATTTTTAAACAGCAAATATTTTAATTACTTCCTATTCAAGAACGACTACACGGAGTGTCCACCTTATATCCCCTGTACTCCGAGTCCACGGTATTTCATCCAGGTAGCTTCCTCCTGACCTTAGCTATTCTCTGAATTGATATGCTCCTAAGCAAAGGGAGGATTATAGCAAGGGTGAGTACAGAAGTACTCAGCAAGCGTTATTAACAAAAATGCACAACATGCTTATCCTTTCCACATTAGGAATCTCAATTCCGATTCTCAATTTCCTTTCCAGGACTTATAGAAAATAAAGTTTGTTGGTTTTAAAAGAATTCCGATTTATTCATTTATAAAACTACTGAACATACGCATGAACAGCAAAAACCCCCATAAGTTTCCGTAATTCTCCTTTCCCGGAGACAGGCATGAATTCATGATTTGGATAGCATTGCGCAAGCTTGTATCACTTTACCCATCATCACTCTGCTCGTGTTGGCTCTTGGGATTATCCGCAATTCCTTTGAAGCGGCGCCCAGAACAGAGTACAGTACAATTATCTCTAGTTCGGTAATTATATCTCCACCCGGTTATACACAGTCAGCAGCCTGTATCACACAGACCCACTGAAAATGACATAACCGTTGGCTGGTAGGGTATTCAACCTTTCCCCAGCCCCCTGACTCGCGTATATAACGCCCATGCGTAACCCGCCTGTGGGTTCTTACGCTCCGGTCTTCCACCGGTTCCTTTGGGTCTATCCCATAAATACTCACTCCTGTGGAGAATATAACACCTCACTAGAGTACCGACTGCCCGTGAAAACGGAACGTTGGTTGATACGAGTTGGTACGGTCTGTCCATACGGATGAAGTTTGTAATCCCTTATATTCTATTCTTATGCAAAGGTTCCACACCTCCCACACACGCCTGCCCTGGCAACCTCTGCCCACCTTTTTACTTAACTTTAGTGGCCAACTGCTCCATCAGTTGCCATCTAACCCTTTTCATTCACATATAGCCATTGCTTGATTTAAAACCCTTTTTATTTCCTTCATGCAAGTGATACTAGATTAATACAAAAATACTTGTTTTGAGCAATATACGTTAAAGATTTGATCAAAGGAATGCTTGCCTGGATTTCAACCATAGGTTTGGATTCAAGTAGGATCAGGTGAATTCACTCCCGTAGCTTGGGATCGTCGTCTGCAATTAAAATACGTCGACTATGGCTTACTTTATGAAAACATAATAAATGACGGGGTGTAGACGTGCTTGTGCTCCTAAGATCAACTCTCGCTCACTTTAATCCGATTGCATTAGTCCTAGTTAGCTCATATTTTATAATCGTCACTGGACGTTATTTTCCTAGCATGGCTGAGTTGTTTGCTTAAAAGTTAAATTCCGCCTTTTGTTGATTTCTAATTATCTATCGTTGCGATACGATTAGATATATACACATAGGGCAACTTAGGACAAATATTAGCAGTTACAATGGTTTAGAAGTCAACCAAAGCTCTGATACCACCTGTGACGACCCGCATTATTACCGTGGGGTAATAACGCCAGTCAACGGATTATTATTCGTTTTAGCAGATAAAACATCGCTCTAACGAATAATAAGCCACCAGAGTGTTGCAGCAGAACAATAATTAGAGACAAAACACGATATTACAATAATATCGAACGCAGGGCTACATTTTATTACAAAGCCTCAAAGGCTTGAATATCTCATACTCAACACAACCTTCGCACGGGATGCCCACCTTGCACCTATTGCAATCCGAGTCCACGGTCTTCCCTCCAAGCAATTTCCACTTGACTTGCTATTCTCTGAACTGACATGCTCCTAAGCAAGGGGAGATTTATAGCAAGGGTGAGTACAGAAGTACTCAGCAAGCGTTATTAACAAAAATGCACAACATGCTTATCTTTTCCACATTTAGGAATCTCAATTCCTATTCCCAATTTCTTACTTATTTTTATACTCTTTTCCTTTCTCAATTTCCTTCCCATGACATAGAAAATAAAGTTTGTTGGTTTTGAAAGAAGTCCGATTTATTAATTTAGAAAACTACTGAACATACGCATGAACAGCAAAAACCCCCATAAGTTTCCGTAATTCTCCTTTCCCGGAGACAGGCATGAATTCATGATTTTGATAGCATTGCGCAAGCTTGTATCACTTTACCCATCATCACCCTGATCCTGGTGGCTCATGGATCTCCGCAATTCCTTAGATGCGGTGCCCAGATCAGAGTACAGAACGTTTGCATCTATCTCAGTAATTATATCTCCACCCAACTATTCTCAGCCAGCGGCCCGAGGTGGTTTCTCACCCTCGCTCGGCGCCCACGGACCTCGACATAGTTGTTGGTTGGGGCGGCCCGAGGTGGTTTCTCACCCTCGCTCGGCGCCCACGGACCTCGTCCTACCCCAACCTCCACCTGCGCTAATATATGCGCCTTGCATCCCCCACCCGGCACCCAAGTGCTGGCCCGGATCGTGTGGGTTCCTGCTGGGGTGGAGGTCCCCACCCGGCACCCAGTTGCTGGCCCGGATCTTGTGGGTTCCTCCACGGGGTCCCCCACCCGGCACCCAAGTGCTGGCCCGGATCGTGTGGGTTCTCCCAACTAAAATACTTACCCATGTGGAGAATATAACACTTTGATAGAGCTACTAGTCTGTCCGTCCTCGAACGGGATGTTGGTTGATACGGTTTGGTACGGTCTGTTCACACGGATGAAGCTGGTGACTTCTTATATTCTATTCTTATGCAGAGGTCCCACACCTGCCCCTTTTTCACCTGCCCTGGCAACCTCTGCCCACCCTTACTTAACCTAGATGGCCAACTGCTCCATCAGTTGCCATCTATCTCTTTTCACTTATAGCCATTTCTCGATTTAAATCTCCTTTTATTTATTTCATGCAGGGTGATATTAGATTAATACAAAAATACTTGTTTTGAGCAATATACGCTAAAGATTTGATCAAAGGAATGCTTGCCTGAGTTTATATTAAACTGCTGAGTCTCCTCGTTACCCTGATATGGTTCCCTTTGAAGATTCAGCCTTTTTCCTGCTATTTAGACTTAAATTAATCTACGGTTCAATTATTTATAAGATTCTGGTCAAATCGGATGCTTTCTCCCCCTCTTTTCCCCCATTTCTTGCTTTATTTACTTTTGTAATTTGCTAACTTTTGGAGTTTGCCTAGGGTTTGGTTTTGGGAGGCGGGTGACCATGGCCGTCCCCGCCGGTGAACCGTCGCCGTACGCCGGGGGAGTACCGACAAGCCGAAGGAAGATGGGGACATGACGGCCACGGGAGAACCGCAAGCCAGCAACCATCATCCACCACGCCAGCCAGCATCAAGCATCAATCACAGCCAACCGGCCACCACCCCAACCCTAGCATCCCGCACAAGCACCAGTGCAGGTAAACCCCAAAAGCCCAACATCTATGCAATGCCATTATCCCATTCCATCCAACATAGGTTAGCGAGTAGCAACCATAAGCATTCATCCACAATAGAACACATGAACCATAAGCATGTCACCGGAGGTAGAAGAAGGGGAGAAGAGGGTTACCGTGGGGGCGGCGGCTGCGGGATTTCCGGCCGAGCCACCGGTTACCACGGTAATAATGCGGGTCGTCACAGGTGGTATCAGAGCTTGCCTCTGAGTGCGAACCTACACTACCCTGGATCTCCGCGCCCAGGCACGCCTGAGAACTCGCTCTCAGGATCGCCCAAATCTGAGCGTGGTCCCAAACACGAAAGATTTGGGCGATCCTGAGAGCGAGTTCTCAGGCGTGCCTGGGCGCGGAGATCCAGGGTAGTGTAGGTTCGCACTCAGAGGCAAGCTCTGATACCACCTGTGACGACCCGCATTATTACCGTGGGGTAATAACGCCAGTCAACGGATTATTATTCGTTTTAGCCGATAAAACATCGCTCTAACGAGTAATAAGCCATCAGAGTGTTACAGCAGAACAATAATTAGAGACAAAATACGATATTACAAGATTATCGCCACGCAGGGCAAAATTTATTACAAAGCCTCAAGGGCTTAAATATTACCATTTTTAAACAGCAAATATTTTAATTACTTCCTATTCAAGAACGACTACACGGAGTGTCCACCTTATATCCCCTGTACTCCGAGTCCACGGTATTTCATCCAGGTAGCTTCCTCCTGACCTTAGCTATTCTCTGAATTGATATGCTCCTAAGCAAAGGGAGGATTATAGCAAGGGTGAGTACAGAAGTACTCAGCAAGCGTTATTAACAAAAATGCACAACATGCTTATCCTTTCCACATTAGGAATCTCAATTCCGATTCTCAATTTCCTTTCCAGGACTTATAGAAAATAAAGTTTGTTGGTTTTAAAAGAATTCCGATTTATTCATTTATAAAACTACTGAACATACGCATGAACAGCAAAAACCCCCATAAGCTTGCGCAATGCTATCCAAATCATGAATTCATGCCTGTCTCCGGGAAAGGAGAATTACGGAAACTTATGGGGGTTTTTGCTGTTCATGCGTATGTTCAGTAGTTTTCTAAATTAATAAATCGGACTTCTTTCAAAAAACCAACAAACCTTATTTTCTATAAGTCATGGAAATGACAGGGATGATGAAAAAGAGTGTTAAGAATGAACACGAGACTGAAGAGAGGAATTGAGATTCCTACACGTGTAAATGATGGGCATTTTATGCATTTTGTATTATAACGCTTGCTGAGTACGTCTGTACTCACCGTTGCTATTATCTCCCCCTTTGCTTAGGGCATGTCAATTCAGGGGAGGGCAGAGATCAAGAGGAAGCTACTGGATGAAATGCCATGGACTCGGAATATAGTGGGTACAAGGTGGACACTTCGTGTGGAGTTGTGTGAATAGGAAGTAGTTAGAATATTTTGGCTAAAGATTGTAATATTTAAGCCCTTGAGGCTTTGTAATAACTTTAGCCCTGCGTGACGATATTCTTGTAATATCATATTATGTCTCTAATTATTGTTCTGCTGCAATACTCTGATAGGCTTATTATTCGTTAGAGCGATGTTTTATCGGCTAAAACGAATAATAATCCGTTGATTAGCGTTATTACCCCATGGTAATAATGCGGGTCGTCACACTTTGCCACAAAACAATGACTTCTCTATACATCAATCATCTTTCTGATTACGAATTTAGGCAGGTACAGAAAAAGGCAGAAAAGATTGTCTTGGCTAACGAATATACGAGCTTCCATACAGAACAAAAGCCCAAAAGTCAGAAATGGAATCGTCCAATCAATCACACACGCAACTCATCTCAAATTTGAAAAAGCTTATCACCTCCAGTGTTCTTCTCAAACTTAAAAAAGCATCAGGCACGTTCATATTTGCTTCTGCCTTCTGCTTCTAGAAGCCAAAGCCAATATGAACACTCCAGTTTCTATAAGCCGAATCTATCAGTCTCTACTATTCATCAGCCACTACTTTGCATTTTCATATGTTGTAACACATTTTGTATTTTATTATGTCACAATTCCGTAAGTCGTATGATGGTCTGAATATTGTAGTACATTTCGTTGCACCGTCTTTTTTATATAATACACTATTGTTCATCAGCCACTACTATTCATCAGTTGCTTCTATTAGCCGCCACTATTCATAAGCCACAGCCAAAAGACATGCCCTCAATAGTGTAAGTTCATTGCCAAGCATGTCCAAGAGGGCTGTATCATGGTTGTGGGCCTCGCTGCATCTACTGTAGCATGTGCTAGCAGCAGCACCTATCTCCAATTGGTAGTTACTTAACAAATAAAGTCATTAGTTTAGTTTTTTGTTCTATCTTTAGTTTGGTCTCTCTAGTCCAATCTGTTAGGGTTAATCTGTATTAAGAGAGATTGCAATCCCCATTTCGTTTAAGCAAACAAAGAAGTCTCCCCAGTCTATTTGATATCTCCTAGCGTCCCTCCCCTTCAAGCCGTCGCTGATTGGCCTCCTTCCGCACATTATTAACCCCTCATGAACTAAGCCACTAAGGTTTATGACATACACCATGGTAATTACCATGGGAAAAGGGCCACCAACAACATTGCCATAACTGGACCTGAAATGGCTTTCATTGATATTAACATACAATTTCACAATATTCTTCAAAACATTGAAGACTCACAAGTTACCCATTTGCTGAGAAACCAGCCGAAGTTCATTTTTTGTCTGAATTTCACTTGGAGATGGGGGGTAGGGTTTGGTCCACACCAATTACCACTGGAAAAGGCTAGCAAAAATATGGCCTGAACTGGTCCTAAAATGGTTTTGGAAACTATGGCCATTAATGAAAAATCATTCTTTTGTTGGGACATGAACATAATGTGATGATGGGCCATTATGTAGATCATAACCACAATAACGGTTGAAGAAAATTGCACTACTGAACAACATAAGCAATACCACAACAACACAACATAAAGCACAGAACATTTAACTGATTAACTTGAATACAAAAGAGAACAAGATGAATCAAGCACTTACCAACAGCATATCCCACGGTCAGCCACAGAAAATATCCATTTAAGATACCTTTTTTGCTTGCTCTGTCAAATCTGCTTAGTACATCGAAGTGACATGATTTACAAATGATAAAAAAAAGAAATTCAAACAATTATACGTTAACATTACACATTTGGTAACCAAGTGCTAACTAAACCTCACAACTAAAATCATGCAAACAGCCACTGACCCACATTACAGGAGTCAGCACGGTGTAGTATTTCCCAAATTTTCTATTGTTGTGTAACAGCACTGCTTGGTCTCTAGCAGTACTATGTATGCGATGGTACTGTTCATGTGTATTCCCCAGGACCGTCGGCACAATATTAGTTGGAAATTAGAGATAAGAATAATTAACTTCCTTATCTGTTCAGTTTATTTATTTAAAGATATATCACATGTATTAGAGATAAGTTTCCTTAGATTTAGTAATTGCTTCTTAGAGGTAAGTCAAGTCATCCCTACAAAAGGGATAACAATGTATCCATTATCAATCAAGCAAGAGTAATGAATTAATCTCTCATCTAAAGTTCTTTCACCTTGGTCTCTAGTCTATCTGGACATCCATGTTCAAACAAGAATTATACAGGGAAAGAAAACTAAAAAAACCAGAAGGGCCACAGCAGGGGGCCAAAATCCAATCCCAGCCTAATGCATTTCCAATTTCTAGAATCCTGAATTAGCTGTGTTCTGCTTGATAAGTCAAGAAACAAGACAATAACAGAGCACACTTTATTTTCAAATTCTACTTTAAGGACAAATCAACCAACCGTACAAAACCATTGCCTGTATGATTGTTAAGGAATCACCCAAAAGGATGTGAAAATTAATTGGAACATTGTGCTAGGTTGTCTTTTCCACCACGGCACCACGTAACATCTTGGCACCAAGGTACACTAATTTACCAAGCAATCAAACTAATTCTAGCTTGAAATTTAATATCAACATTACAGAGCCTATTACCATATTGCTTTCACAATGTAAAGTCTCATTTTCTGCTTATTTTCGTAGTCACATTTGCTTCTGAATAGATTACCTAGGTTAGGATAAGTCAACAATTACTTCAAAATGAACTGGCTGTGCTAAGTCACTGTACAAATTCTAGGGTAGTTTACAAGTTAATTAACATTGATTGGGATTATGTTTGTCTCATCAATAAGTGAGTGTGTCTTAAGACCTTCATTATGTTTAGCATGAAAGGAAGTCATGGGTCACATGAAAAACTATATAATTTATTGCAACATTATACAGAGTACCTGTAGCTGAATGCAACAAGCAATCCAGGGAAAATAATGTCACCAAAGCCTATCATGTCATAGCCACCCCATGGATCAAAGAAACGAGGTATCCTTAGGAGCATTGGAATCGTTTCCCCTGAGTTATCACCACGGGCAACCTGAAGAGTTTTAATGTAATCATAAGTAGCATAAAAGCAATCACAAGTCAACATATAGAAGATATATCATATAAGATAGGGCTCACTAAAGATTGGCACTAGGTAGATAATCTAATGATAGGAAAATTATGATGTATAAACCATGCAAAATAACATGTTCCAACCACATTTGCCTCCAAAATATATCAATTTTATATGGATCATCAGAACGCCAAATTTTCTATCTTCACATGTATGTCCCTTTCAATTGGATCGAAACACCGAATATTCTAACTTTGTAGTTGGCTATTAGCCATGTCTAAGCGGCATTGTAAAGGCCATGAGAAATAGCTAACTTCATGAGCCAAGTATGCAGTATCTCATAATAATATTACTACATGATACCCCATCCATTTTTTAATAAGGTATATAGTTTTCTCCATCTTGTTTCACAATATAAGGTATACATGTGAATTTATTGACATTTTTCCTTCTTTGCCCTTATTTATCACATCTTCTCTCTTCATTTATATGTAACACTCTCACTAACTATTCCCCTTCCTATTCACAAGGTATTTAAGCAAGGATAGCATAGTCAGTCATCTTCTCTTGTCCTTCTCTTGATTTTACAACCTTCTTAATCCTTGTGCCCACTCAAAATATGCCTTATATTTTGAAATGGATGGAGTATGAACCAAAGGCAGCTTATTAATGAGCAAGCCTTCCTCATGTGGTCGCAAGACAATTTGACTAATTTACTGCAAATTCTATGTTGCAAATCAATCCGTAGACTAAAGAATAACTGATAATAAGTTCAATTGTGAAAAAGTCAAGAAGTCACTTACTGCAATCATGACACTTTCATGGAATATAAGAGGTGAAATGAACACCCAGAAGATGTCATACACAAATGCAGCACTAAGAAGAGCTGATGCGACCTGCAAAGATAGTCTTAGATACTTCTAATACATGTAAGATCCGTAAAGATATTAATTAATGACAATCTGCAAATTGTATCAAATAGAGATGCCAGTACCCTTATATTTGGTAAGCGCGCCATCTGAAGCACAGTTATCATCAAGCAGATGCCCTGGGAGAAATAAATGGCATGCATGGTCAATGATATGTACTTGATTTTGCAAAGGTCAAAGACCACAAGCTTTTCAAGCATTAAATGCCAAGAAATTTAACATCCCAAGTATCAAACTACTAAAAAAAGTCCAACCATGAGGGTAAACACAAATGAAGTTCTCTTCTTTAGACAAACTATTCAACAATTAAAAATGGAACTTGCAAATAACATGCTTTGGACACACGCATGCTTCTTCGATACAATATCCAGCTTAGCAATTGACTGTGGTATCTCATCCTAAATCAAGCAAATGAGGAAAAGGTGTGAAAATGATATTGTCAACATTTTGCTTTACATCTCCATCTCTATTCCACAGATGTCACCAACACGCTAATGGCAGCGGGTGATATAACAGGTTCAGCCTGTAGCTAATTCGTTCATATTAGATCTTCAACATCATGCTTAAACTTTTTGACACAGTTTTTGTAAAAATTGAAGCCCAATCCTTTCATGTATTTATGTAAAAAACTCTTCAACCTCTAAATATTTCGAAGGGATTGACCTCATTGCGATAAGCAAATTGTGCAAGGAAATCATATTGTAGCTGACCCCACTAGGAATATGGGATCTGGATCTGCACCGTCTTCACAAGTCACAAAATGTTAGTTTTAACCTCTGGCGTTTAAGAGAAACTATCATGTGAACCCAGACTTGCTTGGTGGTACATTACAAGAGCATGTGCAATTGCATGCTTTCACATGCTACTGATGCAAAATGTGGAAAAAAACACATACACAGTGAAAACACAGCAAGAGAACGCAAGTGATGAGTGATCATAATTTTTTTTCTTACAAGGATGTCTTGGCCTATCCAAGCAAACGAAGCATGCCGATACACAGCCCAGAGAATCGCAAAGGCCACACAAAATGGTACTATTCCAACAGATAAGGCCAACACCTCCCCCAAAAAGGGGAGTTGTACAGTTTTTTGTCCACAATCCTTGAAGATCCTGTTAAATGAGGCACATCGGACGAGAAGATAAAAATAAATAAAGCGAGGAGCATTGACCAAATTGCTTAATCTAAATTATTTCATTTGCTACCTAGAGAGAAGTGTCACCAAGCAAACATGCATACCCTGCAAGACACAGTCCACCATCAAGCTCATAACTGAATACCTCAGCAAAGGAATATAAAAAAAACTAAATAAACACTTGTTACACTTCAAAATCCACTGAAAAGAAGAAAATACCTCAATACCACCAATGCAGAATAACACAATTAGCAGCCAGACAAACCAAGAAGACATGAAGAAGAACAGGAGGAGGAGGAAAACTGAAGCAACTATAATGAAAACAATAGCACCCTTGGCGTTGATCTCAAAGATCTCTTTATCTTCTCTGTAGTTTGTTCCAGAATTAGGTCCGTCCTGTTTAGTACGAGAGGAAGAGTTTTGAAAGTAAAAAAAAGCATAATCCAGTGATGAATTAGATAAACTACAACTTGTTAGCTACAACACTAAAAACAAACTTGATAAAACAGCAATTAGAAGAAACATTCATGAGCAGCAAAGATGTGCCACACAACAAGATATGTTTTTGTAGAAATACGGAAATGAATGGATTCATGAAAACAACACCTAATGATTGAAAAGTATATGTTATTATAATGCCATCGAATTGCAAAGTCAAGACATTTCTTTTCTGAAGATAGCATATAATTAAACATCAAGCTTAAATTCTATATTACATAGTCTTAATAATGACTCATCCCTCTTCATATATGTGATGCATTTGTTAGTGGCACAGCAGTGTGCAGTGTCAGTGTGCCTCACATACAACCTATTCATGCAAGGTACCGCGTGCCAGCCACTTCATCCAAGTTAGTAAAAATTGTCCCGGATTGAAAGTGTATAAATGTTGAATGCATCCCGGTATGTGTATGAAAAGATAAAACAACATGAAATGTCATATAGTTTGGATAGGCATAGATAAGGCACAAAAGTCAAAACCTTCCGTGTCAACTGATTATAACGCTCATCAACCTGTTCGCATGCAACAAATTCAGTCCAGAGTGAAGCACAGACTATGGTTCCTACAGCCATTATCCACAAGAAGAATGCTGAAAGGTCCACAACTGGTCGATTTGGTGAATATAGCTGCATCTCCACTACAGCAAAAGAACAATTTCGTATTAGCATGCATACTATGGTGTATCATAAATTAACTCACAAGCATATTGGACTTCGACTAGTCATCATTTATGCAGGAGTAGCAGCCAACACAAACAATTGTACCAATCGAACGATCAATTCAACGAATCACTATTTATGCAGGGATCACAGTGCATACAAAAAAAATGATAATTAAGTAATTAACTACTGTGTTATAAAATATGTAGCAGCTATATGACCGGAAAATAGATACAAAGACAATTCTTCAGTAAGAAGTTAGACTTCACAAAAGTTTACTTGACTAGTATGGATCCACAAGCACATAATAGGCTGCAAACTGCAGCTGGCATACAACAGTTCTGCCAGGCACTTGGTTCACTATGCATCATTTACATTGAAATATTAGTCAAAGTCCCCCATGTTGCAAACATTTACGTTAACAAACTTATTTCAAACCGGTTTTCTTCCTGGATCAGATTTTTTTTTCTACTCAGGGAGATGGGCTCATCTGTGAGCACTAATTTTTTCAAGTGGAGCATGGGAGGGCAGACAAACAGACGCTCAAGCACTTTAATAATAGTACAGATAACTGCCTTCAGTTAAAAAAAAAGAACAGGTTGAAATTTCATGCAATAGGCTGAATATAAGGGCATGTTCTTTTGAGCTACGGCTTATTAGTCTAATGAATAGTGATTGCTGAAAGAAACCGAAGCCAAAAGCCGGCTGAAAAGCTAAAAAGAACGGGGAAGCATTCAGAGCTTTTAAGTTGCTATGACAATAAGTGTTAATAACAGAGTAAAGATATAACCAAACTCTGCCACTGGAGCAATATAAAAGAAAGGAAAAATTTGTTGTGACACCCAAAGATCACCGCTTTAGATTTATACCACCAAATTTTCCAGGTACACTTTAATACCGCTGAAAGAACCCTTCATTTTGTTTTTACCACTCTGTCAATTTCCATTAGTGTTTCATCCCATTTTCTTTTCTTTTAGCCAAAAAACATAGGTGAAATACCAATATTACCCTCCCTGTTGTCTCATGGTACTCAGCACATCCCCCTTCTTCTCTATCGGTGTCTTGGTGTCTGGCTCCGCCGCCTTAGCCCAGCTGTCCGCTCACATCCTCGCCGTCCCGCAGTGCACGGTAAGCCAACTTCTCCCTCCGCCTCTGCAATTTGGTCGGCCTAGCTTTGGCAGCTGTTTGCCTGCTCCCATAGTCGTAAGTTTTCATTGATTGCAGAGGTAATGTGATTTGATTCATCCACTACTACTTCCGTCACCTGCACCAATTCCAAGAACCCATCCAATAAATGCTACATTAATTGCTGCAAAAGTCCCTAGCTTCTTTCCCGGTTCTTGATTGCTTGGTTTCTTGAATACTTGGCTGGGTTTTGTGCAGAGATTCTTCTTGGTTTCTTCCTCCTGTCAATTCATGGTGTTTTCTTGATGTTGCTAGAACAGATAGGTAGTAGGAGATGGGTTTTGTGATGGTGGAGCAGGTGGTCAGATATGGTGGACAGAGAAGGGTAGCGCTCCAGATCTGGATGGCGGGGAGACTTGCGGATGGTAGCTATGGTGTCAGCCATGCCGGAGCTTAGTGGCATGCCCTTGGTCAGGATAGGTCGACGATGATGAGGAACTGATGGCAACCTGGTCGTCTACCTCGAGCTCAGCGGCGCCGGCGAGTTGCGGATGCACGGTGCATGGCATGGCTGCTCCGACACTCCGCAGCAACTGCTGCTGGTCCAATGACGGGCATGGGACACATCCATGGGACAGAGAAGCACATCTCTCTCTTAACTCCGGCGACACGAGACAAGGAATGAAGCAGAATGACGAAAGGCAAACTGGTCAGTTTTGACGGTAGAGGCGATCAAATTGAACAAATGGTATAAACGGGGACGGACGAATCTTTCTGTGGTTATAAAGTGTACCAGCAAGATTTAGTGGTATAAAACTAAACTGGTGATCTTTGGTTGTCACAAAACCAGTTTTTCCTAAAAGAAATAATGTTGAAGCTTAACAGCAGTAAGGAAAATTAAGATCATGTAACTTACCCCTTGCTCCACGATCCAAGAAGTCCTTCAGCTTCTTTCCTGCTGACTGTGGTATCATTACGACGGGTATTGTCACATTAATGGAAGTGTCATTCTCACTGCAAACCATCTTGTAAAGTTCTGAAAACAAGAAGTTAAACATATGGATTACTGTCTGCAAAAGAATCTGGCATGCCTACCTGAAATACTGAACAGGACAGAAATAATATAATTGAGGTTGCCTTTTTCATACCTTCATTGTCATTGATAACTAGTAAACCAGCTGCACCACCAGCCTGCGCAATCTTTGCTTTAGCAGTGAAAGCACATTCTCCACGTGTTGATAAAGCAATAGAACTTGTTAACTGCAGCAGCAGGAATTAGTTTAGAAAAATACTTACATCATACACGTTTTCTTTGATTAGGATTACGCTATTAGCATGTCCTTTGAAAAAAAACCTTCGTTAACAAGCATGTTACAGTTGGTACCAAAATCAAACCTTTGATGTCAAATTGGAACAGCAATCAAATGGATTTGCGAGGACAGCAAATGTTTTTTGAGCTTCATGAATATCTCTAGGCAAGGAGGCTCCAAATCTTGCACTTAGTCCAACAACAGTTGAACCTTCGGTTCCATTTACCCAATTTTTCACCTTAACCTGGATAAAATCTGGAACATGAGAGAGAATGGGAGACTTGGGGCAATAATATCTTGCTTTAATATAAAGTTTGAGTCAACGAATACAGAATCTGGGTTTTGATTTCTTGGCATTGGTTGGGCACCTACAGGTTATAGTGCCAAATATGTAAACATCTTATTTCCTTTCATACAAGCAAAACAAATGGCAAAGAAGTATTAACAGGATAGTAGTAACCAAAATTTTCCAATTTAGAAACATAATCAATGATTACATCTGACTTGAATGAAAATCTCTAAGCAAGGGCAGAGTTGCAAACTTGCAATAATGCAATCTTAAGTATATGTTGCATCCTCAATTGCAAACACATCATTTGATTTTTTTTAAAATTTTATCCTATTCCTAGAAATGCAGAAACCATCCATTTATGTCAAATAAACAGTCTCCTACACAAATTCTAGACGTACAATCATGAGATCCCCATGCATGCACTTCAACAGACACATCAAAATGTTTTTTTTTAAACTAAAAGCATCAAAAATGTTTATCACAAGCCCACTTACTTCATGCATAACACTGCAGTAAGGAGCTATTCAATCAGGTCAGAGGCAGAAATATTATAGGGGGACGAATTTGAGCCAAACTTTCTGTGTAGCAAAGTGGAAGTATAATTCCACAAATATGTATTGATATATCTAAAATTCAGAAGATCAAGTAAGAAGTGCATTGCTATTCTGCATTCCCGAAAATATGCTAAGCAAATCCACAAGCAAAGAAATAGAGAAGTACGAGATGTTTTCCAGGACAAATATTTTATTAAGGTTGTCTTTACTCAAAGAAGATGCAACTAAAGAAAGGCAAGAATTCTCCTACAAATAAAGACAAAGGCAAGGATATATCTTCACCAATTATGATTTCTATTTTCTGTTAAAATATTATTTGAGTTCTAGGTATCAGAACAAGCTCATCACACAGAAACCATAACTAATTCAACCAGGCATGAGAATCTCAAAGGCTCAAGCCAACAAGAGTGATAGCAGCCCATCTAGGTAGAAATCCATACGAATGAAAAAACCAAATAATACATGAAGCTTGTGGGCAAGGACTGGCTAAATACTATGATTCTTTCTCCCCTTCAGGCTGAGTTATAGGTGAACAGAGGAAGCACTGCCAACAACTGAAAAGCACCCGTGTGACTTACACATGCATTTCAGTTCAAGCCACAACGGTTGAACTAATTGTGCACTATACCAACTATCCAGCTTGCGACCCATTCCATGATTAAAATACTATAGCTCGGAAATTTCGCATTCTTACCCAACGGCACCCATCTGGGCTGGTTGCAATCAAATTCTCCGCCATTACTAACCATCACTCACGCAAGGTAGATCCACAAATCCCCTCCACACGACCACACCGTCAGCGAGATCTCGTCATTCCACCAAACTACCCCTTATACCTCTAGCAAACAAAGAACCCTACAGCGAACTGCCACCACTACTAGCGACCAGATCTGGAAGAGAGGTTAGAACGGATGGGGCGGTCAGCTTGACTCGTTACCAGCTGGAACTTGTTGGAGCAGCCAGGCGTCCGCGGGGCGCCGGCGTCATCGTCGCTGGAGGCGTCATCGGCCGCCGCGCCGCCAGCGAAGAGGATGAGGAGGACGGCGGCGGCGGGGAGGAGGACGCTGCGGGTCGCCATGGGAGTCGTCGGTTCGATTGGGCCTTTGCGTCGCCCAGACGGCAGAGGAGACGCGGTGGGGTCGGAGTTGGGAATTTAGGGGTGGAGTGCCGGAGCGGGTCAGGTAGTGGGCTGTTTCGGGAATCGATGAGATGGGAAGGGTTTTCTTGGGACGCTTTTTTATTTTCTCGCCTTATTTGGATAGATAGGTCCAAACTGCAAAGTAAAGCCACCGTTTATTCCGACTTTTCTACTTTTTTTTTCAGCTTCGGCTTCTTTCAGCAATCATTACTTATTAAGTTAAGGGCACTCCCAACCCATAGTTTCCATGGGTAGTTTCTAAAGGAGAGATAGGGCATTAAATGTACAATAGAAACTACCCTCCCCAACCCACAGTTTCCATGATAGTTTCTTTATAGTGAAAAATTTAATAGCAGCACAAAAGGAGCTTTGATCAATTGTGGCAAGCAATCAAGTAGCCAACCATATTCTAGTACACCCATCACTGATCAACTGAGAAATGCATGAAAGAACAAAATGTTTGAATAAGGATTCTTGCAGCACTGCCATCAGAAGAATCAAGTAGCATCGTACTGTACGTCTCATGCAAATATACAGAAGTTGAAACATTGCAGTCCATTAATATAATAATCCATAAATATAATAATCCGTACTTATAATAGGTATCATAGTCTGATAACAAATTAAGAAAGTTCATAAGCATGATAATAAGAATAATAAATTAGGTAGCGATGCCTAAGCCATTATCGTTGATCATCTTGTAGGGCATGATTTTCAAAAGCGCATCTCCATAGGTGCATTTCCAAAAATAGATGCGTACTCCAGAACCCATCATCTGCACAGAGAAAAAAGGATCAATGAGTTTAAAATTAATAAAGGAATATTTCTAAATGCTTATATGCCACTGTGAAAACATTCACAACAATTTATCCAACTCTATATATTTACCTAATTACTTTTAATTCTTAAACTTATGCCAAATATGTTGAATCAAATCTTCCTGAAGTTGCCTGTGAGCAGCACGGTCACGAATAGTGGCATTTCTTTGAAGTACTTCTTCCATCGTTGGGTTCTCTCCATGAGTGATCATAGGTGCTTCAACAGTCGATGTGCTTGCTTCCTCATTCAAATCGAGTGGAATCTGCTCTATATCCTTCTCATCTTCGATTATCATGTTGTGAAGGATAATACAAGCTAACATTATATTTTCAAGATCACCTTGCTCATATAGACGTGCCGGTCTGCGCAAAATACAAAAGCGAGATTGCAAAATCCCAAATGCGCATTCCACATCCTTCCTTGCCCCTTCTTGATGTTTAGCAAACAATTTATGCTCATCAGACTGTGGGTGACGTATTGACTTAACGAAAGCAGCCCATTCTGGGTATATGCCGTCTGCTAGGTAATAACCATGGTTATATTGCCTTCCATTGACAGTATATTGCACAATAGGGGCTTCTCCTCTCAACTGCTCAATGAACAAATTAGACTGATTAAGCACATTTATGTCATTATTGGATCCAGCGACACCAAAGAAGGCATGCCATATCCAACGATCGTGCGAGGCAACTGCCTCTAGAATGACTGTAGGAACACCGTGATCACCACGGGTATACATTCCCTTCCATGCGTACGGGCATTTTTCCCAATGCCAATGCATACAGTCAATACTCCCTAGCATTCCTGGGAACCCACGACGCTCACTCATCTGTACTAATCGTTCAACATCTTGTACCGTGGGGCGACGCAAATATTCTGCCCCAAATATTTCAATTACACCCTTCACAAACATCTTCAAGCACTCTACTGTAGTGCTTTCTCCAATCTTAATATACTCATCTAGCTGATCTGCTGGACTGCCATTTGCCAATTGTCTAATAGCTGCTGTGCACTTTTGAATTGGTGACAAGCCTGGGCGATTCAGAGCATCTATTCTCAAGGTGAAAAAAGGTGACCACACACCTAAGGCATCAACAATACGAAGAAAGAGGGGCCTTCGCATCCTAAATCTTCTGCGGAAGATTGTATCAGTATATACTGGATTTTCCGAGAAGTAGTCATCCATTAGCCGCTGTTTGGCTTCTTCACGAGGCCTGTCCACAAATCTTCTAGCCACAAATCTCCTACTTGGACTCTGCAGATCTTCAATATCAGCCTGTAATTCAACTGCTATATGAGCAGCAACATCTTCCAATATTTCTCCCTCTTGTTGGCACTCCTCCATCGAGTACAGATCAGCAGGATCCATGCTGCTCACTTCATCAGCCGATTCAGATTCACTGGACATCTTGGAAAGGAAAGGAACTGGAAGGAACCGAGAGGCAGAGGAGAGAACCGAGAGAAGGTGTATTGTCAGGCGTGTGTGGTTGTATATATAATATTCTAGACTCTACTGCATTCACACGTACCATGTATGTGTGTTCAGACTAGAAATGTGTGTTCTCACTATTGAAATGTGTGTTCTCACTAGCATTAATGTATTCACACTAGCAAAAATATGTTCACACTAGAAATGTATGTATGTGTGTTCAGACTAGAAATGCGTATGTATATGTATTCACACGTAGCATGTATGTGTGTTCAGACTGAAATGTGTGTTCTCACTACTGAAATGTGTGTTCTACAGAGCAATTCAGTCCATGGGGGCAACACTGAAGTGCCCCGAGGTCTGGCGGCCATGTGTATATATGTATGTTTCTCTCAATCTAAGCCTGGATATTCAGGGGGGAATGTTCTACTGGTACACCGACCCACTCGCTGGACCAGGATTTTCGGAGGTATGCACATATCCTGGATATCATCAATTCACTACAGACTTCTAAAAGCCAGAAAATACATGCCATCAATGATTAAATCTGATTATCTAGTAAAGAGCTTAGGAAAGACAGCAAGATGTCACTTTGACGCAAGTTACTTTTGTAGTTTCTTTAAGTAGATGAATATGAGATTTTGTATTATCTGCTTTTGACGCAAGTTACTTTGACGCAAGATGTTCTTTTGACGCAAGTTAAGGTGTTCACAGTAGAAAAAATATATCTAAAATAGCAGGAATGTATTGACACTAGTAAAAAAATAGACCAGCAGAGATGCTTTGCACTTGACATACCTTAATCATCGTTAGAGAACAAACTCAACCGCATGCTCTCCAATGCTTTGCTTCTTTCAGCGAGGGCTTGTTCACTTAGATCACTGGTAGAAGCAAACATCAATTCTTTGTAAGTCTCTAGCATTTTATATTTTGTTTTCTCACGTGCTGTCTTATGTGCAATCTTGGCTGCTTCTAACTTCTTGTCTGCCAACTTCTGTTGCACTTCTGCCATCTTATCACGTCCTTCCCTAGCCATGGTGCTTGCTTCAATGAATTTTTCTAATTTCTCATTGATCACTGTTGAAACGTTCGATGCCTTCCGTTTTCCATCTCTTACTTCTTTGGCCCTCTTATGTCCCATAGGACGTTGTGCTGGATTATCTTCAATATTCACTACATGAGCTGAGTTCGAAGTACCTTTCCTGCTATTTTCCTTCTCATTCAATATTTTCTTGACATGTGCGGCCCACTTCCTTTCATGACGTACTAATTTCCACAGATGCTGCAGTGTGAAAGCCTTTTCATTATGTTCAGAGGCAAACATCTCCAATGCCCGATCCATCAATTGATCGTCACTAACCCCACTTTGGTAAACAGCAGATATTCGATTCCAGCAACAAGTAAACTCAGCTAGTGGTTTCTTGATGCGGTCCCAACGGATCTTCAATTGGTTAATGTTTCTTTTTCGTTTATCTTCTGTGGTGCTGTTGTAAGTTTTAGCAACATCTCCCCAGTACTTCTCTGACTTCCTATCATTTCCCTCAACTGGGTCAATGCAATTTCGCAACCAGGCACTAACCTACAGGCAGTAAAATAATAATGAGTAAAATAATGACATGAAAAATGGAAGTCGGACAAATTATGGCATGAATATGGAATCGATTTGTCAAAAACAAATAACTCTAACTTACCAATCGAACGTCTTCTGCATGGGACCAATTCAATCGCACTTCAGACCTAGCAGATTCTTGGGTATCATCATTATCTATATCAATTGTCTCTTTTTCTTGTGTCTCCAATTGTGCACCTCGAGCATGGACCGCACTACTTTCTGGAGGTGATGGAGTGGCACTCCAACAAGCAGCAGTAGGCGATATCGTTGTCTGACTCATTGGAGCACCAACAAAATGGAAGTTTTCAGAAAGGTGATTTCCATTGGGACTCCGTATGAAGTTCATAAAACCACCAGGTGGATACAGGCTGATAAAATGACAAAATATCAATGAAGGCAGAATCGGGGAAAGATGTCGTGCTACATGAATACAACGGTAGTGCATGCAGGACAACTAATATCAAAATAAGAAGCTATGAATCCCAGAAAACTAACATGTCAAACCCGGCCAGAATGATTTAACCAAGCCATCCATGCTTTCACAAGTCACATGTTTTGTACAGATAGGTATTATTTTGACAAGCTACAACAGGCTGAATGCATACACTAAAGTGAAGCCATAACAGAAGCATTGAGATGGTAAAAAAAAACTCATTCATCCATCCATCACAAAATTGTACACGGCAGTCTGCTTCCCTTTGTGTTCGAAATAACTCGGCATTACAGAGAAAAGACCTGAATGTACGTTTCGAATATGTTTTCTCATACATTAAACTGCTCCCATGGTTCGTTCATCCTCATCTTTTCCAAACATTTCATATGGTATTTGGTTAGTTTTTCATTTTGGACACAATCTCATGGCTTTTACACAGGCTATTAGTACGAAATCTCAACAATATATAAGTTTGATCATGATTAGTTAGCTATAGCAGAGTTTTTTGCCAACCTAAACATTAAAAAAAATGAGGTACCGAGGTCCTGGTTTTCTACAAGTGAAATTCGGATGCTATGATATATAATTTGCACCTGATGGCTATTTACTTAAAATAAGTGTGTTATTACTGGAGCAGCATATAAAAGGCTTCTACCATACAAAGAAATGTGAAGGAAGATTAAAAAAATGTTATTTGCACAAGAGCCATTTGAATTATGAACATCTTAATTCTACAAAAACAAAGGAACTCCTCCGCAATAGCTCAACTTTTAACAATTCACACTCATAAACACATCCTAGTAGACATCATTATGTGCATATTAATGATAGTTCAGAAAGTTTTTTCATATAGCTGGAGTGTTGTTTGTGCAACTAAATAACTATCTTCTCACAAAACATATTTTTCACGAAATGATGATGCAGAGACAGGACTGCAAATACTAATGTCATTGAAATTAACTAATGTATATACTAATCACCATCTACAGTAGCTATCAATGAGCATGAAAATGAAAAATGTCCATGACGTTACCATTCGGAGTTTCCAGGCGACGCAGTCCACGAAGCACCAGTAGCAGGAGCACCGCCTGGAACACTCGCAGCAGCAGCACTTGACGATGGGGCAGCAGGAACGCCGGCAGGTGGAGGAGCAGGAACGCCGGCAGGTGGAGGAGCAACATCGACAGGTTTTTTCCCACCAATTGCTGCTCTAGAACCCGCCGTCTTCCTTGGTTTTTTGGGGATGAGATTCATGCTTGGAGTGGAGATGGTCTGGTCTGCCCTGGGGAAGCCGATGGGAGGATGCCGATGGCAGGGAAGCAGCGCGCGGGAAGGGATCGATGGGCGCAGAGAGGGGAAAGCGCGCGGGAAGGGATCGATGGGCACAGAGAGGGGAAAGCGCGCGGGAGCGGGGGCTGCGGAGGAGATGGCGCACGCGGGAGCCGGGGTTGCGGAGGAGATGGCGCGCGCGGGAGCCGGGGTTGCGGAGGATTTGGCGCGCGCGGGAGCGGGGGTTGCGGAGGGAGAGGCGGCGGCGCCACAGCGGATCCGGTCGCTCGGAGAGAGGGGAAAGCGCACGGGAGCGGGGGCTGCGGAGGAGATGGCGCGCGCGGGAGCCGGGGTTGCGGAGGATTTGGCGCGCGCGGGAGCGGGGGTTGCGGAGGGAGAGGCGGCGGCGCCACAGCTGATCCGGTCGCTCGGAGATGGAAACGGAGGCCGACTTCCCAACGCGAAACGAGTGGTTTCCTAGCGCTTCGGGGCGAGCGTAGACACCGTTTCTCAGGGGAGAAACGATTTCCTCCCTCTCCACCTTAACTCACCTTCCACATCAGCAAAAAAGCTGAGGTGGCACCCTATTTAATGCTATGGAAACCATGGTGATTTCAGGGTTGGGAGTGCCCTAATAAGTTACAATAAAAAATTATAAGCCACAACTTAAAAACCACTTTTAAGAGATACAAGTAGATTCTGAGTAGACATGTTTGCGGACAACCCGCCCTGTTTGCCCAGCCCGAGTAGGCTGGGCGGGGCTTGCTTCGTAAGTGGGGCTAGCTTAAATAACCAAGCAGAGTATCAACATGTGGGTCTAAGCGTGTAAGATTTTTTATATATTAGATCATCGTCACGTTGCTATCTACATGATGAATTGTCAAAGTACATAGGATAAATTAAACTTATTTCTATATAAAATGAGAAAGTTCAGTACTCACTGAAAAAATGAAATTCCATTGGGAAATTAAAAAGAATAAAAAGCAAAATTACATCAGAATAGATGCATATCGTTTAGCTAACAGAAGAGTGGCATGAAAGAGATACAGTTTTCCTATGGCAGGAGGGAAAAAGCTCTCCCCTTAGTAGCAAAAGGAAAATTTGCTGAATAAGCAAAAGGAAAATTTGCTGAATAACTTGTTACATAATGTGGCTCTATCAGTAGCGCTCTCCCCCAACCAGCTTGCCTCTGCATTTCATCACTGCTATCTTCATTCCAAACTCACCACCCCCACTCCCCTCCCTGCCTGAGTCTCGCCGTCGCCGGAGCGCGCCACCGGTCGCCGGTGGCCGCAAGGAGGGCGGCGGCGGGGCGTTTTTCCTCTCGGGCCTCTCCCCTCAGGCTGCCCTCCCACCTGCCCGGATCCCGCCTCCTCGCCGTCGCCGGAGCGTTCCCTGACAACGGCTCCCCTCGCCGGCGGCGGATCCGGCGGCCTGGTGGCTGGATCTGGCGTCTCTTAGTCCAGATCTACGGGGTGGAGTGGCGGCGGGCGTCCTGAGGCGTTGTCGCTGTGGAGGCTGGAGGCGCGCTCCTAGGGCGGCGGCGGAGGTGGTGGAGAAGCTCACGAGGCTGTACCGGGAGCTGCCGCCGCGGCCGGCCGTCGAGGAGGTCGAGGCGGCGGCCGCAGTGCGGTCCTCGGCGGACGCGGAGGAGGAGGCGCGCCTCGATGAGATCGCAAGGGAGGTGGCGGCGGCGCGGCAGCCGGAGAGCGTGCCCGGCGAGCTCCTCGCCGTGCTGCGGGTGGTCAGGCGCAATGCCGTACGGCTCCGCGCGCTGCAGCAGCGGAAAGAGGCCGCGCACGTCGTCGAGCTCGAGAGGCGCTTCAAGGTGTTCGACGTTTTGATCCAGAGGGCGTCGCGGGTGGTTTCCTCCGACGAAGAAGGAGGTGGCGGCGGCGTTCGTGTGGAGGAGGAGGTCGTGGAGATGGAGCCGAAGTGGAAGGAGGCGGCAGTGGCGGAGCTAGACCGCGGGCGTGTTGGCTTGAGCTTGGACTCCAAGGCCGTCGCATCGCTGTGTCGTGATGGTTCTGCAGATGGATGTGGCTGGGAGCAAGAAGGCAGTGGTGTTCCGCGTGCCGTGCAGGCTTCGTAAGGCGTTCAGGAAGTTTCACGTCAGGCTCTTCCGTGGTTTTGCTGTAGGCTTGATCCGTGGCTCATGTCCCTGGATCTTCTCAGTGGTGGCGCTTAAGCGTCGCATAGTGGTTTATGCAGTGGCAGGCATTACAGGAAGCGGCTCGTTGTGGAGTTCAAGGGTGGCTATGCCATGGCCTTGAGGCGTGCAGGACCCCGGTGTGTTAAGGCGTGTAGATCCCCGGTTTGATGGTGGCGATCTTCTTTGTGTGTGTAGTGCAGGGGTTGCCGTGGAGGTGCTGGCGAAAGCCGTGCCGGTGTTCCTACCGGTCTCGATAACTATGACGTCTTTGGACGCCATTTTCCTTCCTGAAGGGTTGTCATGGCACTCCATAGACCTCATGTACTCTATTCTGCAGGTGAAAGCCTTGTCTCGTTGAGGCGGGCGGCGTCGGCGACCCTCGTCGCTTCTTTGGAGACGTCGCCTCGGAGGATTCTTCACACAAAGTAGACTGGAGTTTGGGTGGTTTAGTTGGAGGAGGTTAGGGGCTTGGTTGAAAGCAAGGACGATGAAGAAGTGCTGAAGCTTAGTTTTTCTAGCTTTTTCATAGTCCTTAAGCGCTCTTTTCTTGCTGTTGTGTACTCCTCATTGTTCAGACTTTGAGCCTAAGAGTTCGTGTATCTTTTGGCTGTGTATATCCCAAGTGGATATAGAGGCCGGATATTATATCCTTTATCTAAAAAAAAACTTGTTACATAATGTACTTTGTTGTTAAAATCAGAACAGAGAGCTGTATGCCCTATTTATTTAAAGAAACACTAACAGCATAAGCACAGCCCCCAAACAAATGGAGATACAGTTCAGTTTTTTCACACTGGAAAGAAAGAGAAACATAACAAACAAAGCTACTAGAGTAAACAGCTGATCAAATATGTGCACGGGGCAGAGCACTTGGATTTGTGGAGCACGTAGTCACATCCCAATCTGAGCATTTCGTTTGCTCGTTCTGACTGTGTGCGCCACTGTCAGTTAAGGAAGACCCACGAGTCAGGAGACAGATAAAGCGCCATGAGCCAGACTTTTACATCCAACTTATCCTGAGGTGGTCAAGCAAGAATTTGAGAGCATGGTGCTTTCGTAGTTAAGCAAGAATCGAAGAACATGGGAGAAGATGACAGAATTAGTCTGGCTCAGAGGTGGAGCTAGGCCTGGCCCCGAGACCTAGCTGTGAAAGTCTATATATTTTACTGTAGCTTTTAATAGTAAATACCTTGATTTTTTTTTTGCAGTGGGCTGGGTCCGAGGCTAGACCTTGGGTTGGCTACGCCTTGGTCTGGCTCGTCCGACAATGGAACAGAGGTGTTTGCTTCTGTCAGAAAGGAAAACCAAGAATCTTCAAAATATGTTCAAGTTCTACCTGCCCAGAAAACCAATGTGAAAACATAAATTTACATTTCAGAAAATCCACGTATTTACTGTAGGAAGATTTCAACGCATGGGTCTGCCAATGACCCAATGTACACAAATAGCTAGGGACTGGGCTAATGGTGTTCCCTCCAGGACACACTAAGTCCTGTTTCAAAACATCGTATTTTCACAAAATATA
The DNA here is from genome assembly GCA_017311315.1 of Dendrocalamus latiflorus. Lineage (NCBI taxonomy): Eukaryota > Viridiplantae > Streptophyta > Magnoliopsida > Poales > Poaceae > Dendrocalamus > Dendrocalamus latiflorus. The sequence goes on from CM029645.1 coordinate 2,780,645, forward strand.
GAAAAACAAACAATACAAATGAGAACTAATAGAAAATTCCATCAAATTCTCACTATCCAATAAACATAAACCCATCACTGCAATTACTATTCAAATCACAGTATAGCTTTTGCTTTTTTCTTTTTTTTTAAAAAACCCAAGGACTGTTTTATCCTTTGACACCATAGTGAAAAAAAATGCGTGATCTTTTTATTACCTTACATATAGTATACTCACAAGCTAACCCCAACGGGAAAACGTGGTGAGAAGACAAGAAGATATACCTGGCATTGCACATCCGCTCCGTAGTGTTTGTATTCAACGTTTAGACTTCGAGACAATTGATCAATATACCTAACGGGGCGGCCATATGAGAAATTTAGAAATAAGGGAATTGCTAAATAACACTTAAGTGTTTTTTTGACTAAGAATACTCAGATTTTTTTTCTATGTATGCAACATTTTTCGTCCATATTTACAATATTTTTCGCTCATATGTACAACATTTCTCTTATGTATACAACATTTCTCTTATATATAAAATGTCGCATATATAGAAAAATTGTTATAGAGAAAACTGTTGCATACACAGGCGAAAAATATTGCAAACATAGTAAAAAATGTTGCATATATAGGAAAAAATCCGAGTGCTCCGAATAAAAAAAAACCACTTTAATCCTCTAGACAGCACCTAGAAATAATATTATAGAAATGCATCCCTGTCGGACGAGAAGAATTTTGGATACCGTACTTGTTTATGTTTTTATGTCCTGTGTAGTTTGCTCTATGCAATTGTACCTACTATTAATCAGTGCTTTGAAGTTCATTACTTGGCATAGTTTTAATTGCTTTTTTAAAAAAATGAGAACTTACTAGTTGATTTTATCCCCTTAAGATACATAGCACAAATGAATAATTTACCAGAAGAGATTAATGTATGATCATGTATAGCGAGTCAGATGGGATGATTGACTCCTTAAAATCTCCCCTGGTATTAGCAACTCAATGCTATTATATTCTCCAAGATACGTCCACAATATTGATTTAATATCTCATATTCATAATCCATAAACATAGCCATCAATCATACACGTAATGATATATAAATAATAAGTGTCTCATATAATGATAATAACATCAATGATACTTAGAATAACATCGTAATATGAATAAAGAGTTTCACGAATAAATCACGTACATGTTAATCAATATAAATGATAGTTTATTCGAGGGAAAATAGCATATTATTCAGATAGTTCATAAATATAAGAGTGATGTAATCTTCATCATCTCTATAATTATATCTAGGCCATATTATTAACATTAAACCCAAGCAATATGAATTGTTCATAGCGAACTCGTCAGGTACGTATCGAGCTAGGAGAGCTTGGCAGACACTGCCGAGCCCCCTGTACATCAACAATTAATGTTGTTGATTAGTGCTTAAGTAAGCTTATGATAAGCGCTAATCAATTATGATTAGTATAATTAAATATAACCAGCACTAATTAAAATGCTTAATATTAAGCGTGAACAATGACGGTTCATGCGACCTGCCACATTGGGGATGTTCGACAGGTGATTAGGGGAGCTTGTTAGCTAACTGTCGAGCTCGATAAACCTATGAAAAAACTAGATCTATAAAAATAAGTGTTACGAAAGCAAATTAGTTCAAGCAATGGTAGGGACGTGTGATGGATTCATCTGGAAGGAGTACTAGCGTGGTAGTGTGATTCTCTAGTTCAATCATCTGCGCATTTAAGCTTCGACAACTAGCACCGTGGCCCGTGGATCTTCCACGTGCGACAGTGTAACACAGAAGAGAAAAACAGGAGAGTTGGGGCCTCCTAGCTCCGGTCACCATTCCTTGCCGACAGTGCGACCCATCCATCTTAAGCCCTGTTTATAGATGTACATTAGGTCTGGTGGTCGCATCCGGTGGAGTCGGCTCGGGCGGCGCGTGTTTGCAGTAGGCGGAGTGCGGGTGGACGTGCGTGCTAGGCGGACAGCGCGTGCTGCTCTCGCGGGGGGCGCGGGCGCACGACACCTGCGTGAATGGTCTGCCAAAATCGGGTCCAGGTGCTTGCGCAGACGCGGCTTCTTTTTGCAGTTTTATTTTGCTGTTTTGAGTGGCGGTGAATCCGGATCGGTTACGCGTTATGGAGAACGTGCAGGCGTCTTGATCACGCCTCCTGGTTTTCTATAAATACGGAGTCGCCGTCTCCATACAGCAGAGGCAAAAATCAATCTAGGGTTTTGCCTCTTCCATCCATTGTGCTGCACCGTCCCACGTAGTCTACTCCGTCCCGTTCGCCGGCGTGCACTGCCGTTCGGGAGAGCAGGTCTCCGGAACCATCGCCTTCGAAGTCTTGCACCGGGAGAGGGCGAATAAGGTTTTTAGGAAGCGCTCTGCGCGACTGCTCGCTGTAGCTCTGGCTCGTCTTCCTCATCGTTCGGCTTCGGCGAATCGTCATCGACTTCGTGTCATCCTCACCGTGCCTGCGGCGTCTACATCGGCAAACCGATCAGAACAGAACCATCGGTACGTAACAGTCATGTTCTCCGTATTAGATCTGTTCATGTACAGTTTCCTGGTTTACATGTCTAGATCTTTTATGCCTGTGATGGTTCTGTTATTTTGCGTGCATGATGTCATGATTTATTTATGGAATAAATTGAACCTACATGTGCTTATATTTTCAACAATCCAAAAACCTTATTGTAGGCACTGTGGTTTTACCATGGCTGGATTTGCCGATGCACTGAGGCCGGATAAATTCTCCGGTGTGCACTTTAAGAGATGGCAGATCAAGGTCACTCTGTGACTTACTGCTATGAATGTATTCTGGGTTAGTAATGGCAAGCCTGAAGGTGTTCTTGATGCTGAAAAGCAGAAAGAATACGAGATTGCCACTACTCTTTTTGTTGGATGCATTCTTAGTGTTCTTGCTGATCGTCTGTGCGAGGTGTATATGCACATGACAGACGCAAAGGAGTTGTGGGATGCACTGAATTCCAAATACGGTGCTACTGATGCCAGCAATGACATGTATGTCATGGAGCAATTTCATGACTTCAAGATGGTTGATAACCGTTCTGTAGTAGATCAGGCTCATGAGATACACGTCATTGCCAAGGAACTCGAACTCCTGAAGTGCGCCTTACCCGACAAGTTTGTGGCTGGATGTATTATTGCGAAATTACCTTCTTCATGGAGGAATTTCGGAACAGCACTCAAACACAAGAGACAAGAGTACTCTGTTGAGAATCTGATTGGGTCTCTTGAAATTGAGGAGAAAGCTCGGGAAAAGGACGCTGTGTCTAAGGGTGATGGAGGGCAGTCTAGTGCCAATGTGGTACAGAAACCCTTAAACAAGAACAAAGGAAAATTTGTTAAAGCCCAACAGACAACCAACTTCAAGAAGAAGAAGAACAACTACAATCACGATGATAGAACTTGCTTTGTGTGCGGTGAGGCTGGTCACATGGCCAAGAAGTGCCCACAACGCAAAGGAAAGAAGGCACCTGCAGGACAGACTTCTAAGTCTGTCAACATGACCATTGGCAAGACTGGAGATGGGACTAGGTATGGTAATTTACCTACTGTTCTTTCAGTTAGTCAATCTACCAATTGGTGGATTGATACAGGAGCTAATGTACATGTGTGTGCTGATATTTCGTTGTTTTCTTCTTATCAGGTCGCCCGAGATTCCTCCGTCCTAATGGGGAATGAGTCACATGCTACTGTTCATGGTGTTGGCACGGTAGATCTGAAGTTTACTTCGGGAAAGATCGTGCAGCTGAAGAACGTGCAGCATGTCTCTTCTATAGACAAGAATCTCGTTAGTGGCTCCCGTTTATGTAGAGACGGGCTTAAGTTGGTATTTGAGTCTAATAAAGTAGTCGTGTCTAAACATGGATATTTTATTGGTAAAGGCTATGAGTGCGGAGGCTTGTTCCGCTTTTCCCTTTCAGATTTCTACAATAAGACTGTGAACCATATTTGTGGCAGTGTGGATGATGAGGCTAATGTTTGGCACTCACGTCTATGTCATATTAATTTTGGTTTGATGTCTCGGCTTTCCAGTATGAATTTAATTTCAAACGTTTCCATCACCAAAGGTTATAAATGCCATAGCTGTGTGCAATCAAAGCAACCTCGTAAGCCTCACAAGGCTGCCGAGGAGAGAAACTTGGCACCACTAGAACTCCTGCATTCAGATCTTTCTGAGATGAATGGCGTGTTGATGAAGGGTGGAAAACGATATTTCATGACATTGATTGATGATGCAACTAGGTTCTGTTATGTGTATTTATTGAAAACAAAAGATGAGGCTTTAGACTATTTTAAAATCTATAAGGCAGAAGTTGAAAACCAGTTAAATAAAAAGATAAAAAGATTTAGGTCAGATCGTGGTGGAGAGTATTTCTCAAACGAATTTGACTTATTTTGTGAGGAACATGGTATTATACATGAGAGGACGCCTCCTTATTCTCCCGAGTCAAATGGGATTGCCGAAAGGAAAAATCGCACGTTGACTGACTTGGTGAATGCCATGTTAGACACTGCGGACTTACCTAAGGCATGGTGGGGGGAGGCTTTGCTAACGTCTAATCATGTATTAAATAGAGTTCCTAACAGAAATAAGGACAAAACACCATACGAGGTATGGATTGGGAGAAAACCATCACTTTCTTACTTGCGTACATGGGGGTGCTTGGCGAAAGTTAATGTGCCAATAACTAAGAAACGCAAGCTTGGACCTAAAACTGTGGACTGTGTCTTTCTGGGATATGCTAATCATAGCATTGCCTATAGATTTTTGATAGTTAAAACTGAGGTACCTGACATGCATGTTGGTACAATTATGGAGTCTCGAGATGCAACATTCTTTGAGAATATTTTTCCAATGAAGGATACACATAACATTACTAGTCAACCTTCTGAAATAATTCCCAGTTCAATCACACCACTTGAATCTTTTGAACATACACATGAACTTGTCAATGAGGAGGATGACAGTGGAGCTCCTAGAAGGAGCAAGAGACAAAGGATATTCAAATCCTTTGGTGATGATTTCACTGTGTACCTTGTGGACGACACTCCCAAGTCTATTTCAGAAGCATATGCATCCCCTGATGCAGACTACTGGAAGGAGGCTGTCCGTAGTGAAATGGATTCCATTATCGCTAATGGAACCTGGGAGCTGACAGATAGACCTTATGGGTGCAAACCTGTAGGGTGCAAGTGGGTGTTCAAAAAGAAGCTTAGGTCTGATGGTACTATTGAAAAGTACAAGGCTCGGCTTGTTGCCAAGGGCTATACTCAGAAAGAAGATGAATATTTCTTTGACACTTACTCACCTGTTGCTAGACTGACCACAATTCGAGTACTACTTGCTTTGGCTGCCTCACATGGTCTTCTCGTTCATCAAATGGACGTTAAGACAGCTTTTCTTAACGGAGAGCTGGATGAGGAAATTTACATGGAACAGCCTGATGGATTTGTAGTAGAAGGTCAAAAAGGCAAGGTGTTAAAACTGTTGAAATCTTTGTATGGTCTGAAACAAGCTCCTAAGCAGTGGCATGAGAAGTTCGATAGAACACTGACATCTGCAGGCTTTGCTGTCAATGAGGTAGATAAATGTGTATACTATCGCTATGGTGGGGGTGAGGGAGTTATTCTAGGCTTGTATGTGGATGACATCCTGATTTTTGGGACAAACATCAATGTGATAAATGAGGTCAAATCATTCTTGTCTCAAAACTTTGATATGAAAGATCTGGGAGTAGCTGATGTTATTCTAAACATTAAATTGGTTAAAGGTGAGGATGGGATTACACTTTTGCAATCTCATTATGTGGAAAAGGTCTTGAGTCGTTTTGGTTTTTCTGATAGCAAGCCTTCTCCAACACCTTATGATCCTAGCGTGTTACTTCGTAAGAATAAGAAAATTGCTAGGAATCAGCTGGAATATTCTCAGATAATTGGCTCACTTATGTACCTAGCTAGTGCAACAAGGCCAGACATCTTCTTTGCTGTGAGCAAGTTAAGCCGGTTTACATCTAACCCAGGAGATGATCACTGGAAGGCGCTTGAGCGAGTGTTGCGCTATCTGAAAGGTACCTCGAACTTTGGACTTCACTATACTGGGTACCCGTCGGTGCTGGAGGGTTATAGTGATTCCAACTGGATCTCTGATGCTGATGAGATCAAAGCCACTAGTGGATATGTTTTCACTATTGGTGGTGGTGCTGTTTCATGGAGGTCTTGCAAACAGACCATTTTGACGAGGTCAACCATGGAAGCAGAGCTTGCGGCACTAGACACTGCTACTGTTGAGGCAGAATGGCTATGGGATCTATTGATGGATCTACCTACGGTGGAAAAGCCAGTGCCAGCTATCCTTATGAACTGTGATAATCAAACTGTTATCGCTAAAGTGAACAGTTCTAAGGATAATATGAAATCATCTAGACATGTCAAGAGACGATTGAAATCTGTCAGGAAATTGAGAAACTCCGGAGTTATAACCTTGCATTACATCCAAACAGATAAAAACCTGGCAGATTCCTTTACAAAGGGACTATCACGGAATGTGATAGATAGTGCATCGAAGGAGATGGGTATGAGACCCATGTGAGTTATCTATGGTAGTAACCCAACCTATGTGATCGGAGATCCCGTGAATTAGGATCTGGGAAAAACAAGTCATTAGTTAACTGGAGGAGAGTAATTTCAACCCTCTCTATGTGAAGATGCAATACTCTCAGAAACTGCAAGGCAGGTTGGTTAAGGCCTTAATGTGTTCCATTGGCTTTCAGAAGCGAAGACGTTATCCTGCAGAACGTTCTTGAAAGAACACACCTATATGAGCCCGACTGTTAGTCGTAGTCTATGGAGATCTTGGGTAATCTCCTACTAAGCTCATGAAGAGACCAAGGAGTATGACTTATACGCTCCAACCGAGGGGTAGCCTACTGGCGGCCTAGTATCAGTTAAGTCTTTAAGTGAAGCTTGCTTGCACCAAACTTGCAATTCAAGGCATAGTCCATTGTTCAAGTTGTGAGTAAGTGTAGCTTGGAGTTCTAGGTGGATGTTCAACCTTAATCGGTCTCCATCGAAATACTGATATATAAACAGTACATTGGAATTCAGGAAAATCTCTGTGGAACTTTAAGATCTGGTGGGGGATTGTTGGATTATGTGGGCCAAGCCCATATAATAAGAATAATTCCTATTAAATCTCGAAGGCCCACTCATGCAAAGGAGGCATGCATGTGACATTTAGTACCATATTGCTAGTTCTAGGAGAGGAAGACCACCTTAGAAGGGATGGTGCACTCCTAGCCACTTGAGGCATGTGTGGGAGAGAACTAGAGGATAACACGCGCGCGCTCGCTCGCCTCGCCGGGCCGGGCGGGGCGGGGCGGGGGGCGCGGGCGCACGGCACCTGCGTGAATGGTCCGCCAAAATCGGGTCCAGGTGCTTGCGCAGATGCGGCTTCCTTTTGCAGTTTTATTTTGCTGTTTTGAGTGGCGGTGAATCCGGATCGGTTACGCGTGACTAATCCGGTTCGCTTACGAGTTATGGAGAACGTGCAGGCGTCTTGATCACGCGTCCTGGTTTTCTATAAATACGGAGTCGCCGCCTCCATACAGCAGAGGCAAAAATCAATCTAGGGTTTTGCCTCTTCCATCCATTGTGCTGCGCTGTCCCACGTAGTCTACTCCGTCCCGTTCGCCGGTGTGCACTGCCGTTCGGGAGAGCAGGTCTCCGGAACCGTCGCCTTCGAAGTCCTGCACCGGGAGAGGGCGAATAAGGTTTTTAGGAAGCGCTCTGCGCGACTGCTCGCTGTAGCTCTGGCTCGTCTTCCTCATCGTTCGGCTTCGGCGAATCGTCATCGACTTCGTGTCATCCTCACCGTGCCTGCGGCGTCTACATCGGCAAACCGATAAGAACAGAACCATCGGTACGTAACAGTCATGTTCTCCGTATTAGATCTGTTCATGTACAGTTTCCTGGTTTACATGTCTAGATCTTTTATGCCTGTGATGGTTCTGTTATTTTGCGTGCATGATGTCATGATTTATTTATGGAATAAATTGAACCTACAAGTGCTTATATTTTCAACAAAGGTATCACTACAGTAACTCTTGCCGAGTTTTGTACTTTTATTCAGTAATCAGTTCACGAATAAGTTTTACCTGTTTATAAATGATGGATAATCTATTCGTACTTCAAACACTACTCTGTTTTCAGATATCGAAGCCAGACGGAGGCCGACTCTTAATCTGAAGGTACTCTAATCTTTGCACAATATCAATGTAGTTATAGGTATTGATATTTGTTAGGAATTCCGGCCGATCAACACGCCTAAGAACACATGAACACATAAAGAAAAACAGAGCAAGAACACAAGAATTTTGTGCTACTGTATTAGCCTACTATTTAAAGGAAATCTTAGCCTAAACTTGGTGGTTAAGTCACTCTTATTATACGCCAATAACTGCACGATCTCACAGACTTAGGCCATGCCGCACACGACGCTAACAAAAGGGAAACGTGCTCTCGTGGGGACTGAGCACGTGACGAGTTTTTCTGACTACTACAGTAACTCTTCGACCATGACCGCTTTTGATTACTACAGTAACTCTTCGACCACAGTGTCTTCGACCATGGTATCTTCGATCACAGTGTCTTTGACCATGCTATCTTCAACCACGGTGTCTTCGAGTCACACAGACGCGCGTGATCGAGGAAACCTTGGCCATGCTCAGCGTCTAAACTAGTACACGATGAATGCGCTGGATTATTCAATATTCAACCCCCTAATTCTTGCCACGTTCACTTGTGATCTCGACGATGCCAATCCTCATGCACTAGTCCTGGAACTTGAAGCGCCCGAGCGGCTTCGTGAGAATGTCCGCGAGTTGCTCTTCTATGCGAGTATGCTCGAGGACGATCTTCTTTCCATCAACACTCCCGGATGAAATGAAAGTGAGTGTTGATGTACTTACTCCAGTCATGGAAGATAGGATTTTTGGTTAAAGCAATGGCGGACTTGTTGTCCACCTTAAGCACTGGCATGCTGGGCTCCGAGCAGAGAAGTTTGCCCATTAGTCGAGCTAGCCAGATGCCTTGACATGCCACAGCCGTCATGGTGATGTCCTCTGCCTCGCAGGATGACAGCGCCACCACCCTTTGCTTTTGCGACTACCAGGTGATGGGGTTGCTTCCGAGGAAGAAGGGCACTCCAGTGGTGCTTCTGCGGTTGTCGACGTAGCCAGCCATGTCACTGTCACTGAATCCCAATAGCAGCAGCTGGCCGTCTCTCTTCCTTGCTAGCAGACACCGTGGTTGCGTGTTCCTATGATGTAGCGCAGTATGTGCTTGATCACAGCTAGGTGGTCTTTATGTGCTTCCTCCATGAACCGGCTTGTATAGCCCACTACATAGGCTATGTCCGGCCACATGTTCACCAACTACCGGAGGCTGCCGATGATACTTTAGTATTGGGTGGCATCTACCAGTGGGCAGGAGCTCGATTTGATCATCTTTAGGCGGTTGTCAACCCAGAGGTACCAGATAAAAATGCCCCGCCACAACTTGAAACACCACCCAATCCATGGTGGCCACGGAGACCCGTAGTGAGATCACAGCCAACGTTGCCAGATCGGGGGAGGGGGGAAGAGGCCCCGTGGTGGGAGTAGGGAGGCGGGATTGCCGCGAGCTCCGACGCGTATCTACGGCGAAGGGGAATGGCGCGGTGGGAGGGATTGGAGAGGAAGGGGATTGACGGAATGAGGAATGGGGAATTTGGGATGACTGGGATCAACTGAAAGGTTAGGGTTAGCTCGAGTTATCAGCTGAATGACTGGGCTGGGTTTGGGGGCGCTGCATCGCACGGGGTGATTGTGTGCTGGACTGCTGCACACATGAGCCAAAGCTGGCTCGTGAGCGGCTCGAGCTCGGCTAATTGTTTTGCGAGCTTGGATAGAGGCTCGGCTTGAAAATTCATGAGCCCGAGCCAAGCTGGCTTGTGAACCTCGAGCTATTTTTCCAGCCCTAGTCAACAGCTAGCGTCGAGCTTAGCATTCCATGCTCTGGGTGCTTGGCGAAGACCGTAGAGTGCCTTTTGGAGTTGAAGTACCTTGTGCTTGCTGTTGTCGATGATGAACCCAGGCAGTTGAGCCACGTTCACCCCCTCTGTAAAGTCACTGTTGAGGAACACAGACTTGACATCCATGTGATGGACTTGCCACCCCTTGTGTGCCGCCACAGTAAGAAGCAACCGGACTGACTCCATGCACGCCATGGGGGCGAATACTTCCTCAAAGTCAATACCGCCCTGTTATACATAGCCCTTCACGACCAGCCGCACCTTGTATTTGGCGATGGCACCATGTTCATCGTGCCTCATCTTGTAAACCCACTTGAGCCCAATGGTTCGGTGGCCAGCGGGGAGATCAACGAGCTCCTTGTTGTCCTCGATTGACCTCATCTCCTCGAGCATCGCCTTATGCCAGCACTCGTGCTACTCTGCTTCGCCAAACGATATTGTTTCATCTCTATGGTGAAGAACAACCCAGTAGAGTGGAGGTTTGCATGGTGCAAAATTGTAGGGTGAAGTTGGCCCGATGACAATGTCGATGGTGCAGTACCAAAGCGGTGCATCATCATGGTCGACATCGAGTGCCTGGCGGTGTGGCAAACTCCACTATGCCTAGCGTCATGGGCGTTTCCGTGTCCACCCCTGACATCGCTATTTTGCCAGAAAGCGCACTAGTGGGCGTGCGTGGCGAACACTGGTCTCCGATCATACCACTAGTCCTTGCTATCCATGGTTCATACACTGCAATGTACTCCAGGATGAAAGGTTATAGTACACTCTCCATGCCTTCCTCATCATGAGCTCTCCAGTCCTACTGCGCTATTTCATTGAAGACGACATCGCGCGTCACATGCACTGCTTGGTGACTGGGTCATACATGTGGTACGCCTTGGACCCAGGCTCGTACCCGATGAAGATCATTGGCGTGCTCTGGTCGTCCAGCTTCTTTAGGTGTAGCTTCGTGCTCTTGACATGCACTACACAGTCGAAGGTGCGGAGGAAGTGCACCGCCGGTCGCTCGCCATGCCAAGCCTCATACGTTGTCTTCCTATTCACTCTTCGTGTCGGCTCACAGTTGAGGATGAAGACGTCAGTGGAGATAGCTTCACCCAGAACTTCCCATGGAGCCCCTTTGACTTCATCATGCTGCGTGCCATGGCGACCACTGTCTGGTTGTGGCGCTCAACGACCCCGTTCTACTGCGGGGAATAAGGGCCGCGAGCTACCACTACACACCACGCTTGGTGCAGCACTTACCAAATTCCACCGATGTGAATTCCCCACCGCGGTCGGTTCAGAGTACCTTGAGCTTGTGCCCTGACTCCACCTCCACCAAGGCTCGAAAGCGCTTGATGGACGCTGGAGCTAGGTCCTTGCTTGCAAGGAGACTGAGGCACATGTAGCGGCTCAAGTCATCCACAAGCAGCAAGAAGTAGCTATTGCCACTCGGCATCATTGGCATCATTGTCCCATAGAGATCATCATGATGAGGTCGAGGATGTGCCGCGCGCGATATTTTCCTTACTCCAGGAAAGGGGCCCACCACTGCTTCCTAGCGAGGTAGCCATCGCAGACTTGATCCACCTGATCAATCTGCGGCAGTCCTCGTACCATGTCATGTTGTGTGAGCTTGTACAGGGCCTGGAAATTCAGATGACTGTACCTCACGTGCCATTGCCACATCTCCTCCAAGCTCCTTGCTAACAGGCACACTGGTTGCACGATGTTGAACCGGAGTGGGTACAGCCGGCTGGGGGAGTGCCTGACTCTTGCTAGCAGATGCTGCTGCTCATCGCGTATCCTCAAGATTCCGCCGTCAATTAGCACTCGACAACCCATCTCATCAAGCTGCCCGACGCTGATGAGGTTGGTGGTGAGCCAGAGAATATAGTACACCCCTATAAGGGTGCGATGTTCCCCAGATTTGCACACGAAGAGGATCGTCCCGCGCCCTTCGATGTTGACAATAGAGCCTTCACCAAACTTCACGGTGCCTAACACCTCGAAGTTGAGCTCGGAGAAGACCTTGCTGAGCCGGTCATGTGATTGGTAGCACCGGTGTCGAGGTACCAAATCTCATCGTCGCGCACCTCCTTCCGATCCAGTTGTGCGAAGACCTTCGCCTCGACTAGTCAGAGGGGGCTACATCGTGGTGATGGGGAATTGGGGATGGTGGTTTGTGGTGTCGATCACTCAGGGATGGTGATGGCCCTAGCCATCAAGAGTGTGGACTCGTCGTCATCACCTTACGTCAGGTGAACCTCGGCATGCTCCTACCAGCTACGGCAATCCTTGGCCCAATGGCCCATTTTGCTACAGTTGCGGCATTTGTTCTTTGAGAAATCACGACCACCACCAGATCCTAGCCCATCCCTGCTTTCATCTGCACCATCGCTATCAGCCCATCGTCAAGGTGGCTTGCGGCGCATGTTTCTGGACTTGGAGCCGGTAGAGGATCTCTCCCCTACTGCCGCTTCCTCATCCACGTACTCCACTCTTCCTTCGTGAGAAGCAGCTTGCCACTCGCACCAGCGACGAGCACTGGGTTTAGTCGATCTTCCACCGCCTTCAATCTCCCGATCACCTCCTCCACCGAGAGCATCAAGAGATCAAGCAGAGTTTCCATTGACAGAGGAATTTGAGAGAACTTGGAGGGGATGACACGCAAGTATTTCTCGTTGACCTTATGCAGCAGCTCCGGATCGCCGAGAACGCTAAGGTGATTCACTAGCCCGGTGAGCTGCATCACAAAGTCATCGATAGTCTCCCTGTCATGGAATGCAATGCTCTCGAACTCCTTGCGGAGCTTCTAAGCATTGGCCTTGCATACTCGATCAATGCTGACGTGCATGGTCTTCAGGGTATCCCATGCCTCCTTGGCGGTTGCCTTGACAACAAGCATGGAGATCATCTTCGATGGAACGGCATGCAGGATGGCCTCTAGCACTGTCCTATCCTCCTAGAATTCAACGCTACCGGAGATGACAGCGTCCCAGAGCCTGCGCGCTTGGAGCATGACCTTCATCATCAAGGCCTAGTCACCATAGTTCATCTTCGTGAGTGTCGGATATGCCGCCGATCCCCCAACCTCCTTCACCACACTTTATTCCACCAGAGCACCGCCACTGTCGTTGGTGCGGTCTCTGGGACATGGCGATGAAGACTGGGAGTGCCAGGGCGACGTGGAATCAAATGGCTATATCATGGATCAGCGTTCCTTAGCTCTAATACCAAATGTTAGGAATTCTGGCCAATCAACATGCCTGAGCACACATGAATGCACATGAATTTGGAAAAACAAAGTAAGAACACAAGAGTTTTGCGCTGCTGAAAAACTGGGGTAGCTTTTTCAGTTGTATTAGCCTACTATTTAAAGGAAATCCTAGCTTAAACTTGGTGGTTAAGCCACCCTTATTATGCGCCACTACCTGCACGATCCCATAGACCTAGGCCATGATGCACATGACGCTAACAAAACGGAAACATGCTCTCGCATGGACTGAGCATGCGATGAGTTTTTCCAACTGCTACAATAACTCTTTGACCACGGCCGCTACCACCACGATCGCTTTCGATTACTACAGTAACCCTTCGACCATGGTGTCTTCGACAACGGTATCTTTGACCACGGTGTCTCCGACTATGGTGTTTTTGACCACGGTATCTTCAACCATGATGTCTTCAAGTCACGCAGACGCGCACGACCAGGGAAACCTTGGCTGTGCTCAGACTCTAAACTAGTATATGATGAATGCGTTGGATTATTCAACAATATTAGTATCAACTTAAATACAACAATATCAATCTCCCATCTATATCAACCTATAGTTGCTGTATGATCGAAACATGAATGATCATTAATTTGTATTTGGGATAATGATCAAGGATATCTGGTAGGTAACCCGGTTACAGGTGAAAGCATTGATGTTGAATCGAAAGTGCCATATGCTCATGGAGTCGGAATCATTTCAGATCAATTGTACGAGGTGATTAATTAAACACGCCTCCAACACTTGCTCAATCACCTGCAGTTAATAACTTGTAAAGATTCCCTCGTGTGAGGTTAGTTAATTCCTTCTCCATGTACTTGCATGTGATCGATCTTAAGACGATAATGGAGCACTGCCAAGGGGAGGATTATAGGAACCCCAAAAATGCGATCTGTTCTCAAGCATTGGACAGGTCCAACAAAGTAAGGAGACAAGTACTCTGAAGTTAGGTCCTGTATGCGGTCGGGATTCCGCAAGAATTTTGAAGGAACAACTGTGTTTCCTACAATATTCCTATGTCCCCAACCCTAATTGATGTTTCAATGCAGCTACTTCATGAAAGTTCAATTGGACACATTTTGGATAACAAATGCATTTTTGAGTCTCACGGACCAAACGACGGGACTACAGACAGAAAGATCCTCAAGGAGGAAACTGGAGTACTAAAACATCCACCATCTCGTCCTCCAAAGGATTGTGTTGTAAGTCGATCTTAATCAACTCCATTGTATTTGTAGCACTACATACCATTTTATTAGTGAGGATAATTTGATAATGTAGTCATTTTAGTAAATGAAAGATTGTATATTATTCTTTACTTCTAATCCACCTTTTTGATTTATAAGGTAATATGTGACCGAGCTGAAAGACTAAAGAGGTAACAAGACAAAAAGAAAACAGCAAAGTAAAATGAATCCAACATATCCATTGTACATATTTTAGAAGTCTTGGGAACAAAAGATAATTTCTAGCGTGAATGCTGAAAACGTAGCGGAAGATAAATGAAAGCAAAAGAGAAAAAACATCGATAAATTTACATGACACCTTATATTCTGAAACAAGATTGAAAGCACGGTATACCTTGTATTTTGAGAACTTCCAAGTACAGATAGCAGCTTAGTACGATTGCTGCATCATCAAAAGTTGTGTAAATCTGGTTCAAATTTCTTACAGATACAGACCTATGCCAACTATCTGTCATATTTTTGGGCTAACAGCAACATAACACGAGAAGCTCTTGGGATCAAGAAGGTAAGTTAGTATTTTTTTTTTCTCTTCGCGAGGTAATTTTTCACTTGCAATATACATCGAAAGTTTAACCTTGCACTTATGCCTTTATGCGGTAATTACTCAGGGGAGCGTGGACGAGTGGGTGAGGTGCCACGATGGGGATCTACCTTATTCCAAGGACATCAAATGCAGCATAAAGTACCATCGTAATCTTACGTCAAAAGGTTATCGTGCCTTAGTATACAGGTAAGTATTAAGACCTTATGTCTTATAATAAATATTTACTTTTATATATGACAATGTGTAGTTACTTATACAAGTGAGACTATTTATGACAATTCTGTTAGAATATACAGAAAAAAATTATAAATGTGTCTCTGACTAAGCATAGTTTTTTATTAAAATAACATCAGTATTGTCCCACTAAGAGGAATTGCAACAATAGCTTATATGCTCTAACCTAATTGCAACAATAATATGGTAATATGACTGCAAAACCGGAGGTATTCATGCCTTTTTTAAGTGGCAATACTACGGCCAAATGTTAAACAAATTACATACGTAATTGTTATACAATTATTTTAATCGTTGTGTAACAACAAAAAAATAATACTTTCAATTTAATCGATGATTATAATCATTCAGTAGTACCTCCTATATATTTCAAAATACAATTTCGTTGTGCAAAATGATTAATATAGATAGGGGAAACTGACGATAGTTATAGATAGTAGTATTACCATTTGGCCCAGGGATGACGTGTGGAGTTACTAATGTCGTTCTAGATCAGTAAAGTTGGATTTCTTTTTTAGTTTGCTAACTTGTCATCTCTCTTCATATTCCTTCGTAAATATAGTGGAGACCATGATGCTATGGTACCATTTCTGGGTACGCAGGCCTGGGTGAGATCACTCAACCTCCCCAATGTGGATGACTGGAGGGCTTGGCATCTTGATGGCCAGTCTGCAGGGTGAGATTTTATATATAAGACTTGTTATATAGTTCAATTGTTTGTTTACATAATAATAGGTGGGACTTATGAATATGTGAGTATATAAACTGCTTTAAATAATTACACTTATCTTTTGAAATATAATTGAATTGCAGATTTACCATAGCATATGCAAAAAACTTGACCTTTGCGACCGTAAAGGTAAAAATGCATATATGTCATATCTTTTCGTTTTCTTTTGTTCATAGTTGTTCCCTAAGGTTGCAAATTCCGACCACATACGAATCCCAAGTGGTAACAAGGATTTGTGGTGCTTTCGGATTTTGGAGATATTTGATGCTACTTTGAAGGTAGGTTCTATTGCCATTTTCAGTCCGAAACAGTAAAATTTTAGAAACATAAATAATACTTTTAACTGAAAGCAACTCCAAAATTGGCCAATTACCAATTTCTCCATCAGAGAGATTTGGGATTGTTCTGGAATTGTTCAACTGAACCCTTTTTACTTCACAGCTGATGTGAACACCCACGCAACAGTTTGATTGTGCATTATGTGATTGCAAATAACAACATATTGTTTCATTTAACCCCAGGGTGGTGGACACATTGCACCGGAGGACCAGCCGGAGAGATGCCTCGCCATGTTCAAGCGTTGGATTGCCAATGAACCACTTTGATTAATGATTATGGTAGCGCACACCTGATGTTGGAGAAAAATATTTCGTGAGGATGTGGATTTCGTGAGGAATCCGTGTGGCTTTGTGTAAAAAGGTACTGCATAAATCAATTAAATTTGGTGAAATTTCTGTAGTGATTTATGCTCCAACCAGTTCACCCAAAAATTTAAGCTGATGAGCAATAGTGGAACCACGCCTCGGGTTACCTGGGTTGTAGCCTGAGGCCTGGCAACCAAAGCCCATGCAAAATTCATAAAAATAACAAAAAAATAGAGTTAGCCCAAGAATCGGCTTAAGAGCAACTGGCCCAGTCCGGGGCTTGAGCTTGGGCTGGTTTCGTCCCTGCTGATGAGTAAAGACGGACAATTCACTTGTACTTCAACACCCCCTCACGTGTAGGCTCCAACAGGCATAAGACGTAGAATAGAAGTGGACTGTAATTATTTATTTTTAATTGCGCCAACAGGTATTGAACTCAAGATCTCTTGGCTTTGATACAATACTGAGTTTCATATATCAGTTAGTTCACCCAAAAGCTTGAGTTGATGAGGAAAGACGGATAATTCACTTGTACTTCAACAATTTCGATGGCATGGTTCTGGTTGTTGGTACCAACCCACAACCAGGGCTTTGGAAACCGAAATCGGACTAGAGGGACCAGTTCTGGTTTCTCACCGAAAACAAGCCTTTTAGGGCATTTTGAGATTATGAATGTAGAATGTTTGTTTGTTTCATATTTAAATCCCAAATGTTTTCTTGTAAAACCCTCATTTGCAATTAATTTCTATGTAAATTAGGGATTTAAGGGTGCAATTAATAACCAAGCACAAATGACTTAATATATTAAATGAAAGGTACGGCCTTATGGCCAAGTCTTACATCAATGCTCATTGTCAAAATAAATAAAGGAAATAACTGCGGAAGCAAACTGATAGTAGCGAAGCCCAAGCCTGCCCACAGGCAAACGACAGTAAAACGCGGCCTACTCGTCCAGATCTTCACCGTAGTTGACGTCGACATCTTCCTCTGTGTAGAGGGGTGCAAGGTGAGTACAAACTTGTACTCCGCAAATCACACGGAGAAATGCAACATAATGATAAAGGCTTCAAAGGAAGGCTTATAGGGGTTAGTTTGCATAAAACAGCATTTAAAGAAATACAGTAGATAGATTGAAATTGCAGAATTTAATACAGTAAGTAAAAACAATACTGGTAATCAAAAATATTACCGTCAGTGCAGGCTCCGACCATACACCAACCTATTTACGGGCATCCCACCCGGACCATCTTTTCCAAATGCTCACGTATGGATTCCATCCATCCACACGCTTTCACTACGCAACTCTGATAGATTCCATCCATCCATCAGGTTTCAATCTCTCACGGATTCCATCCATCCGCAAGGTTTTCATCTCTCGTGGATTCCATCTATCCACAAGGTTTTCAAAAATATTTTTGAAAAACAAAGTCTAATCCATGAAAAACTTTTACTCAGCATGCTCATGACCGTGGGCACGGCTATTCAGGATAGATTATACACTCTGCAAAGGTTGTACAGTTTTACCCACAAGACACAATCATCCCGTTGTACCACTAGATTACACACTTTCTTAGGTGTGGGGTGGGGAGTCGTGACAAGGCCTTTACAATGCAAAGCCTTCAACCTGGTCGAGCCAACTCTAAGGTTTCACCCCAGTAAGAAATCCACCAGATCGGGACCCCCTCTTGAGCCTAGACGAGACTTCTCATGGCTTAACCATGCTCGCCCAAGTGAGACTTCACATGGCACCAACCACGCTCACTTTCAACCTACGACTTGACTTAGGTTGAGACTTCACAAATTATTCAGACAGGGCTGTCCCATACCAGCCATGTGGTAGTACGATTAGGGCTTTGCAACAGTAGCTCAAAGACCGGTCCTTAATCTGACTCAGGCCCAACCACATACCCCTGTGCACGACAATCAACCACTGCGGCTCCAACCAACAGGGCATGCCTGCACCCACCATTCTAACCATTTGCCTAAGTCTAAACCAGTTTTATATTTGCTTTCAAAATAATTTTATAACACTCCTTGGCTCACCAAAGTCAAGAGTACATTTGTAAAGCTTATCATTTCACGTAAAAGGGTTCGTCATTTTATGTGAAAAGGTATCCCAAAACCAATATTAGGACTACGCAGGTCTAAGCATTTAATAAAGCATTTAATAAATAAATTCAAATTAAATTCAAATTGACTTCAAAAATTTGAATTGAGGCTAGAAATAGATAGAGGGGAATTTTTGATGAATTTAGAAATTTGAATGGGCCAAATCGGAGTTAGGACGAAGGAGAACGAGCTCCAGGAAGTTTAAAAAGAGAGAAAAGGGAAAATCATGATTTTTGGAATTTTTTTCTAAAGGAAAATCTGAATTATTGTGTCAGCAGACATTTCTTTTTCAGTCGAATTGTTTTTATACTGGAAAATCAGGCTTATGACGTCAGCAACGACGTCAGCCCTGAGGAATTCTCGGGCAGCCCGCTGACATGTGGGCACTGGTCCATGGACCGGGCTCACAGACGGAAGGGGCGGCTGAGGTGGCATGCCTGCCCGCATGGCGCTGACGGGGCAGGATGGGCCGACGCGGCCGGGCACGTGGCGCCCACGTCAGCCCCGGCTGCTGACGTGGCCAGGCCGGCGGAGGGAGGCGTTCGGGCCGGCACGGCGACGACGCCCTGGTGGCTGGCGGCGAGCGGCGATGTGCGGAGGGGGAAGAGGGGGCGACGGGGAGTCCGGCTCTACCTGGCACGAGGCTCGACGGGGACGGAAGGCGGCCGACGACAAGGGAGAGGCGGCGGAGACCCTCGGGCGGCGGCGGGAAGGGCACTCCGGTGGCAGAGGGGCATGGCCGGTGGGTGGCCGAGGAGCGCACATGCGCGGGGAGGCTTGCGAAGGCGACGGCGGGCCTGGGGGCTGGCGGCTCGACGGCAATTGCTCGTCGGAGCGCGGCCGGGGCTCGAAGGGAAGGAGGTCGTGTGGCGAGGGCATTCAGGGGCTCGGGAACTGAATTGGGAAGAGGGGCGGGGGAGCTGCGCACGGGCACGGGGAGGTCGAGGGAGGCGACGACGGGCCGCGAGGATGCCGGAGGCGGCCGCAATTCCTCGCCGGAGGAGTTCGCCGGCGAGCGCACGGGGTGAGCTCGGTGCGGGGCTGCTCGGGCACCGGGGAGAGAGGGGCGAGGGTAGAGGGAAGTGGGGCGGGGTGTGGTGATGCCGGACGGGGGTTTAAATAGGGGCGGAGGGCGGGGAGTCGGGAGGAATCGCTCGCCGGAGTGGCGCAAGAGCCACGACGGTTGCGGGAGGATAGGGGAGGTGGGGCGCGGAGAAGGCGGGGGAAGTTAGGGCGCACGACGGGGAAGGCGTGGGGAGGTGGAGGCGGCGCTCGTGCGGAAGGAGGGAGGTGGCGGCCGGGAAGGGCGGGCCGACGGTTGCGGGAGGCGATGCACGGGAGGAGGAGGGAGGCGGCCGGAGGAGGAAGGCGCCCCTGACAAGCGGGCCCGGGCGGTCAGCGGGAGAGAAGACGCGGGGTGGCTGACGGGTGGGCCCCGATGGCAGAGAGAGGGCGAGAGGGGGCGCGGGCTGACGGATGGGGCCGGGGGGAAGGAGAGAGAGGAGCGGCCTCGGGCGCGGGCGGATGAAGATCCGATGGCCCAAGAGGGGAGGGCGGGCGGACGGCGGATTGGGCCGGCGTGGCGCAATCCCGGCCGGACGCGTGGCGGGCGATGGAGAGGGGAAGGCGGGATTGGGCGGCGACGTGGGCGTCAATCTGGCCGTCCACGTGGCGGCCGGAGGAGAGGGAGGGAAATTAATTTTAAATTTAATTTTCTTTTTCAGAAAACCCGAATAAATTCTATAAATCTCAGAAAAATATGAAATAAACTCCAAAACTCCCAGAAATATTCAGAGAATCTCCTGGAGACATTTTGGACTTAATAAAAATATTTCCAACTAATGTTGGTATTTAATTTTCATGCTTTAAAATACTTTTTAATTTTAAAAATACATTTTAAACTCCTAAAAACTCAGAAATCCCAAATAAACTCCAAATATTTAATTTGACATAGAATTTTTATACAAAAATCAAAATACCATTTTATCTAATAATAATTTTGGGTTTTTCTGAAAATGCTTTTCAAATCCAGTTTTTTTTTCAAAAACAGAAATTCAGGGCAAATCCAAATTTAAAATTTATGCACAAAAATACTTATTTTAATTTAAATTAATTTAAATTAATTTTATTTATTTATTTTAGCAAAAATTTTGGATGTTACAGTCAATAACTGTACCATGACGCTGCCATCTCTGACACATCCATTAATTGCCTGTCACGTCATCTAGGGCTATGCGTGACAGCCATCTGTGCTTGTCTCACTGTCACCACCAACGTACGCCCACACAATTCGATCGTACCGCTTGCGGACTTGTTTGACGCGAGAAATCGCTCAAGGATTTCTTGCCTCTGTGTGTCAGATGCGGGCGTGCCAGTGTACTAAAGTACACAAAAATAAATAAACACAAGAACAAGTAGGGAAAGCTTGTATTTTATTCATTCATTTGAGAATAACAAAATTACAGATTCCCTTTATACATATGCGC
This sequence comes from Dendrocalamus latiflorus, assembly GCA_017311315.1. Lineage (NCBI taxonomy): Eukaryota > Viridiplantae > Streptophyta > Magnoliopsida > Poales > Poaceae > Dendrocalamus > Dendrocalamus latiflorus. The sequence continues at coordinate 2,802,002 of CM029645.1, forward strand.
TCCATGGCCTACTTTGCATAGCAGATTTGACATAGGCAATGTGATCTAGTTCCCGGGGCCTCGGAAGGCTCCCAATTAATTACATTCGCGGGGTGCACCCACAGAATACCTCTGATTATACTACGCATTGGTCGTCATCTTCAGTCTTTGCTTCACGTTCTCCAGGCATGTGATGAATGTTTAATGCAGATGTGAGCGTTGGCATTATCCATAGCCTCATCGGTCTATGGAGCCTTGATAGTGTGGCCTTTACACTAGCTGCACCCGCTCGTGCCGTTTAACCTTGTCGGTATCGAACAAATACACAATGGGAGTGATTAAAAATGTGCATGATGATGCCAAGCATGACCGATCTGTCGATAATGGCAGCAAAATCAGTGTTGTGGACATATTGGTAGTCGAGAGCCATCGTGGTCAAAATCCATCGAAAGTCGTTCATGGTCGAAACCCATCAAAAGTTGTCCTTGGTTGAAAGCCATCGTGGTCGAAGGTTGTACTCGGAGAGATTGTAGCACATTGGTCGAAAGGTACTGTAGCATAATGCTCGAGGTCGTACTCATAAAGAGTACTATAGCACACTGGTCGAAAGGTACTATAGCAGCACTGGTTGAAGGGTACTATAGCACTATGCTCGATGGTCGTACTCGTAGATCACTATAGCACCCGAATCAAAGGCCATACTCGTAAGAGTATAGTAGCCCCGTGGTCGAAAGTCGTACTCAAAAGAGCACTACAGCACACTGGTCAGAGGTCGTCAAGTATCAGTAATGATCGGTGATATCTGAGTTCGATAGGCGGTTAGTGGCGTCCGGCTTTGCCAAGTGTTTAGAGACATTTGGCTTCGACAAGTGGTCGGTGACAGTTGAGTATTGAGGACAGTCGAAGGTGCTTGGTACAGAAGGCGATTGATGACACTCGAATACGACGAGTAGTTAGAGATGTCCGAGTGCTGAAGTCAGTCGGGGAAGCCTGAATGTTGAAGGCAGTCGTAAGCGCCTGAGCACAACAGGTGATCAAAAGCGCCCATGTTCCGAAGGAGGTTGGGGAAGTCTAGAGTGAAGGGACTTCATGCCTCAAACTCAGCGAGTTGGAAGGCGAACAACAATCTTGACGGTCCTGACGTCAGGACCGTGGGCTGCATCATGGTGAGCTCTAGAGCACCCGATCGGTGGTGCTACTAGTAGCGGCATAGTCGTTTGGCGATGTTCCCATCGTAGCCGTCGTTCATCATATGCAGGCTAGTTAGATAGAAAAGAAAGAGAGGAGGAAATGTTATTTACTATTCTAAGCATAGCACACCATGGCCTAGACTTGTATGGATTGCTTTCTCAGGCTCCTCCGCCTTCTCCTCTTTTCTTGTTCGTATATTCTTCGCGGCTGTCTTCTTCGCGTATGTGTGCTAACGTTGTTTGTGTATCTTGTGTTCGTCCCCCTCTATGTGTCCTCTCTGTGTCTGGGTGCAAGTAGATGTTGTCGGTGTCTCTTGTGTCCGTCTCTATTTGTGCCCTCTGTCTCTCTCTGCCTTGGGTGTATTAGTCTCCTCCTTTTATAGGCACAAGCAAGGACCTCCAGCAACGAACATTGCTCTCACATGGCGCCAATCATCCCCTGATTTCTGGAATTGAATCCTTGATCTGATTACTGATTCTTTCTTTCCAATCCCGTTCCTTCCAAATTAGAAAAGATTTATTTAGAAATACTTCCATAAATGGAGATACGGTGCAATCGTCCTCCATTGCAAATATGATTCACCCAGATCCAATCTTTTCTTTCCTTCTTGGTGCATAAACTACCGTTAATTGGCTGTGTATGGTGCCACACATGCATTAACTATCGTAATTAGCCTTGTGGTCGAAACAATCGTAGTCGATACAACGTGGTCAAAACAAACGCAATCGACACAACGTGGTCGAAACATGCATAGTTGACACAACAGGTTGAAGATCCATGAACTCAGGATGATCTTGGTGTATATGCTTCATGGTCGGTCGGGGACTTGCGGCCGTACGAGGCTTAATGCATCAACCATGCACCGATGACTTAAGGACCAGGTCGTGTGCCACTTCGTGACCCGAACTTAAAAGAGTTTGAATCTTAGATAGCATGTGCATGTATCGAAGTTTCCTTCCCAAACATACACCTTTGTATTCATTTTGACCAAACATATTTGCACAAAGCCTTATCAAACAAATACCCCCCGTTGAGTTAAGTTTGATGCGCGAAGCGAAGCAAACTTAACTTGGCGGTACTATTTCGGGTAGTCAATCAGGTGCCCCATTTATGGCAGCCTTAGCTTAAACTCCCTCATGGCAACAAGTAGGGAAATGCTAAACAACACTTGAGTATTTTTTTTGACTAAGAACACTTAAAGTTTTTCTATGTATGCAACACTTTTTTATCTATCTATCTATATATATATATATATATATATATATATATATATATATATATATATATATATAACATTTCTCGTATGTATGCAGTATTTTTTGGCTATAAAATGTTGCACATATAGGAAAAATATTGCAGACAAAAATTTTACATACATAGGCGAAAAATATTGCAAACAAGGTAAAAAATGTTGGATACATCGGAGAAATCTGAGTGCTCCGAGTAAAAAAACACTTGAATCTTCTGGACAGCACCTAGAAATAATATTATAGAAATACATCCCTGTCGGACGAGAAGAATTTTGGATACCGTACTTGTTTCTGTTTTTATGTCTTGTGTAGTTTGCTCTGTGCAATTGTACCTACTATTAATCAGTGCTTTGAAGTTCATTACTTGGCATAATTTTACTTGCTTTTTTTAAAAAATGTGAACTTACTAGTTGATTTTATCCCCTAAAGATACATAGCACAAATGAATAATGTACTAGAAGAGATTAATGTAGGATCATGTATAGCGAGTCAGATGGGATGATTGACTCCTTAAAATCTCCCCCCGGTATTAGCAACTCAATTCTATTATGTTCTCCAAGATATGTCCATAGTATTGGTTTAGTATCTCATATCTATAATCCATGAAACATAGCCATCAATCATACACGTAATGATATATAAATAATAAGTGTCTCATATAATGATAATAATATCAATGTTACTTAAAATAACATCGTAATATGAATAAAGAGTTTCACGAATAAGTCACGTACATGTTAATCAATATAAATGATAGTTTATTCAAGGGAAAAATAGCATATTATTTAGATAGTTCAAAAATATAAAATTGATGTAATCTTCATCATCTCTATAATTATCTCTAGGCCATATTATTAACATTAAACCCAAGCAATATGAATTGTTCACATAGATGACTCTGTAACTATTTTTCAAATTTAGCCTCGAACATCTGTTTTTGCAAATTAAACCCCCTCTGTGGACCTAGCGAACTCGTTAGGTTCGTATTGAGCTAGAAGAGCTCGGCAGCATTGCTGAGCCCCCTTGTACGGCAACAATTAATGTTGTTGAGTAGTGCTTAAGTATCCCTCTATAATCTGTTTTTTTTTGCCTTTCACACGCAACAATTAATGTTCCTTGTGCTGGTCGATCCCTTATGCAAAAACCACAAGCCAATCGCCTTCAATGGTTGGTTATTTGTACAATTAAAAAAGTTGATTGATACAATCGTACTAGCGCACAACAGTTTTTAGTTCGCGCGGAGAATACATGCAGATTAGAAAACAAGCAATGCACCGGCCCGCATTTAATAATGAAAATGAAATAGAATCGGCCAAAATGTCACAATATAATATGCCTCCGGTCAAAAAATACGGATGGTTTTTAGCGAGTTGGTTTTATTCGCAAACATTTTCCTTTTTTACTAGCATGCTTTTTTTCACCAAATTATTAAATTATTATTGTAAACCTGTGAAAGTGATGGTATCAAATTGCTAAAGAACACTATGGCAAAAAAAAAAAAAGCAAGTATAGTAGAATGGTAGGACGGGCGGTGGTAGTAAGTGTGTTCATTCCAGTCAACGTATATCTTATTTAATCAAAATATACATATGTTCAATAATAAACCATTAGTCCGTGTTTCGTGAGGCTCTAGCTCCTGTGCAAAAATTTATAGTGTGTATGGCGGATGCGCACGTGTTGTGTGCATGCATGCGTTGTGTGGGTCGGGTATGCTTGTTATGTGCTCTCTAAAAAACTCTTCAAATATGATAGTAAGAACCCAAATATGAAAGATTTGATCCGATGAATTTGTGTGTTTGCATGTTTGTTAAATCTTTAACAGTTACAATAATCTAAAAACAAAGACGGACTTACCGAGGGTGAGCCGGCCTCGAGCTATTTCTACCGTCGACCAGACAACTTGGGTACCGCGGAACTACTTTTATCATATATTTGTTTTAATGTTAACCTTATTCTATCAGAATTCTTTAAAATTTAGTCTTGCATCCATCACTATCTAAAAAGAAAACATGTAAATTTGAAGCATTTTTGGTGGACACGAGTGAGACCTGTAAATTTGAAGCATGTTTGGTGGACACGTGTACACACGTGTGCGTGAGTGAAGTACTTAAAGAGAGGACCTGTTCGAATTGTCCTGCTCTGTTCGGACGTAAGCCAAGCAGTGTCTCGGCCTCCCATGGCCCTGCGGCTCGTCTTCATCCTGCTCTGCTTCTTCTCCGCTCTGCCACGCTTCTCCCGCCTCGTCTCCGTCGCGGCGGCCCCGACGCTGGTCACCAGCATCCCGGGCTTCGACGGCGCCCTCCCTTCCCGCCTGGAGACGGGGTGCGTCTGTCCATTACATTTCTCTGGCCCATCACGCCATTGCTGTCTTCGCCGAGGAGACGTTTGTATGTTCCTGCGTTCTTGATTAGGTACGTGAACGTTGACGAGGAGAATGGGGCGGAGCTGTTCTACTACTTCATCGAGTCGGAGGGCGACCCCGGCCGCGACCCCGTCCTCCTCTGGCTCACCGGCGGCGACCGCTGCTCCGTGCTCAGCGGGCTGCTGCTCGAGATCGGTGAGTAATTCCATGCGCAAATTGTAGTACTGCCTTTTCTTTCCTCTCGTCTCTCAGTGACTTGCAGACGTAGACCTCTGTTTCGTTGTACTATGCAATTGCAGGCCCGCTGAAACTCATCGTAGAGCCCTACAACGGCAGCCTACCACGGCTGCGGTACCACGCGTACTCCTGGACCAAGCTTGCAAACGTCCTGTTCGTCGATTCACCGGTCGGCGCCGGGTTTTCCTTCTCCTGGAACCCCAAAGGCTATGACGTTGGGGACATATCTGCTTCTCTGCAGCTCAAGACATTTCTCACCAAGGTAATATAGAAGCAAAACTTCCTGCTGCTTTGTGACTGGATACGTATGACATGTATGCGTTGTTCTTGATTTGATTATCGGGACCTGGTTAGTTAGTACTTTTGTCTTGATCGTTTTGCTCAGTGGTTCATTGAGCATCCGGATTACCTCGCAAATCCTTTCTATGTCGGAGGAGACTCCTACGCTGGAAAGATTGTTCCATTCCTCGCGCAGAAGATCTCAGAAGGTATTACTACGGTAACTCTTGTGGAGTTTTGTACATTTATTCAGCAATCAGTTCACAAATAAGTTTTAGCTGTTTATCAAAGATGGATAATCTATTCGTACTTCAAACACTACTCTGTTTTCAGATATCGAAGCCAGACTAAGGCCGACTCTTAATCTGAAGGTACTCTAATCTTTGCACAATATCATTGTAGTTGTAGGTATTGATATTAGTAACAACTTAAATACCACAATATCAATCTCCCATCTACGTTTAACTATAGTTGCTGTATGATCGAAACATGAATGATCATTAATTTGTATTTGGGATAATGATCAGGGATATCTGGTAGGTAACCCGGTTACAGATGAACGCATTGATGTTGAATGGAAAGTGCCATACGCTCATGGAGTCGGAATCATTTCAGATCAATTGTACGAGGTGATTAATTAAACACGCCTCCAACACTTGCTCAATCACCTGCAATTAATAACTTGTAAAGATTCCATGGTGTGAGGTTAGTTAATTTCTTCTCCATGTGGTTGCATGTGATCGATCTTAAGACGATAATGGAGCACTGCCAAGGGGAGGATTATAGCAACCCCAAGAATGCGAATTGTGGTCAAGCATTGGACAGGTTCAACAAAGTAAGGAGACAAGTACTCTGAAGTTTAGGGTGGTGATCGGTTCGGCTGAAAAGATCATGGCTTATGGCTGAAAACACTGTAGCTGGTTGAAAAACACACTGTAGCTGACAGAGGCTTATTTAACATAATTAAATTTAAAAAAATATAAAAATATAAAAAATATGTTAGCCTATTACGTATAATACAAACAAATACGGGAAAAAAAGAACCGGCAAAAAAGCTCAACAAAAAGACAAAAGTTCAGAAAAAGACGAAACTTATGAATAGTGAAAAATAAGCCAGAAGACAGAAACCGAAGCCGAGTTGATCAGGGTCCTGTAGGCTGTCGGGATTCCGCAAGAATTTTGTCCCGAACCCTAATTGATGTTTCAATGCAGCTGCTTGATGAAGTTTCATGGGCACACATTTTGTATAACAAGTGCATTTATGTGTCTCCCGGACCAAGCGATGGGACTACAGACAGAAAGATCCTCAAGGAGGAAAATGGAGTACTAAAACGTCCACCACCTCGTCCTCCAATGGATTGTATTGTATGTCGATCTTAATCAACTCCATTGTATTTGTAGCACTACATACCATTTTATTAGTGAGGATAATTTGATAATGTAGTCATTTTAGTAATGAAAGATTGTATATTATTCTTTACTTCTAATCCACCTTTTGATTTATAAGGTAATATTTGACCGAGCTGAAAGACTAAAGAGGTAACGAGACAAAAAGAAAACTGCACAGTAAAATGAATCCAATATATCCATTGTACATATTTTAGAAGTCTTGGGAAGAAAATATAATTTCTAGTGTGAGTGCTGAAAAGTTAGCGGATGATAAATGAAAGCAAAAGAGAAAAAACACCGATAAATTTACATGGCACCTTATATTCTGAAACAAGATCGAAAGCATTGTATACTTATATTCTGAAACAAGATCGAACGCATTGTATACCTTGTATTTTGAAAAGTTCCAAGTACAGATAACAGCTTAATACGATTGCTGCATTATCAAAAGTTGTGTCTAATTCTGGTTCAAATTTCTTACATATACAGACCTATAGCAGCTATCTGTCATATTTTTGGGCTAACAGCAACATAACACGAGAAGCTCTTGGGATCAAGAAGGTAAGTTAATATTTTTTCTCCTCTCAAGGTAATTTTTCACTTGCAATATACATTGAAAGTTTAACCCTGCTCTTATGCTTTTACTCAGGGGAGCGTGGACGAGTGGGTAAGGTGCCACGATGGGGATCTACCTTATTCCAAGGACATCAAAAGCAGCACAAAGTACCATCGTAATCTTACATCAAAAGGTTATCGTGCCTTAGTATACAGGTAACTATTAAGACCTTATGTCTTATAATAAATATTTACTTTTATATATGACAATGTGTGGTTACTTATACAAGTGAGACTATTTACGATAATTTTGTTAGAATGTACAGAAAAAAATTATGAATGTGCCTGTGACCGAGCATAGTTTATTAAAATAACATCAGTATTGTCCCGCTAAGAGGAATTGCGACAGTAGCTTATATGCCCTAACCTAATTGCAATGCTGCCAGTAACTCTTCACCATATGGTAATATGACTGCAAAACCGGAGGTATTCATGCCTGTTGATAATCAAATTTGGCTTGGAACTACAATCATCGTAAAACCAAAAGCAGGTTAACAAGGGAAGGTTGTGCCTATATCATGATCGTGAGTAGTTACGACCACGGCAAAGCAAGTTGGAAGCCAGCTAGACCGGTTACCATGGGCGGACCCAGGGCCCGGCGACCCTGGGCCGCTGCCCGGGCTCATCTCCTATGGCCATCACCCGCCGTTGCCATGAGACCCAAAAGCACAGGCGGCGCGGGTAGCAGCGGAAGCCCGCCGCGCTGCACGAGTCACAGTCCCAAAGCCACGCGCGTGTTTAGCAACAAGTTTGACATATAACATCAGTAAAACCATCGATCGATTCCTCAAAACGTTTTACATCTCCTTATCTATGTGTGAATGAATGGATCCACCCAGCACAGAGGAAGCATTTGAACTTTATTCACCTATTCTTTGCCTTCCTGAGTTCAGAATTCAGATGTCTTCTTTTTTGGACGAAAGGCACTAGAACTACCTTCATTTCATTGAAAGGAGGAGCGAGTACAAACAACAGAAGCAAAAGAAAGATACTGTACAAGGTTAAATGGAGCCACCTTACTGGAAGACTAATGGAGGACTAATTGTAACAAATGTTTAGCGCCTGCGTCCGCCTATGAGTGGATGTCATCCTTGATTGATTGAAAAAAATGTTATGAGGGCGTTAACCCTGCCGAAAGATTCTTCCATTTCTTTCATTCTATAATCCCCAGATTATGAAGAAGCTGATGCCTAATTTGTTACTACCATGGCATCGAGACAATAATTCTATCCACCATTGCAGTGAGTCGGTTTGTGTCAAGATCTTGGCTTAAGGCCATTGATCCATTGACAATCAACTATTCAGTGCCATATGCATTGGCTATCGTTACATTAGAGCAACAAATGGGTGGTTATCTCTAGGTTCCTGTAGCATAAAGGGCAGAAGTAGCTGTTCGGCTATGAGCGAGCAAGGAGAATGTCGGTTGTGAGGGTTTTTCCTTGGATTGCTAACCATACGAAAAACCTGCACCCGTCCATGGCATCACAACACCACAAACGGAGCCCAGAGCCATGGCTACAGGTTCGCGACGTTCTCAATTCCTCAATTTACTACTGTGCTCCTATCTTTATCCCTGCCTTTAGACTTTGTTCTTCGCCCAGGCTCGTCAAATTCTCTAGGTCCGCCACTGAATTATATAATGCATGATCAAACTGTTGCGTGTGTGTACACATCAGTTGTGAAGTAAAAAGGGTTCAGTTGAACAATTCCAGAACGTGTCCGCGAGCGCCGAAGACGTGCCGTCCCGCCGAGGCGATGCCTACGAGGCGAACGGCAAAGACAGCGCCCGCGAAGTGCAGGCGCTTGCGGCACAGGCCGAGGGCGCTACGCATGCCAAGGTAGCTTGCGGTGTAGGCCGAGGGCGCTACGCACGCCGAGGTAAGGAGGCAGAGCCGCCGTTCCCCTACCTTCAAAAACAGTGCCCGCGGAGAGCGGGCGCTTGCGGCGTAGGCCGAGGGCGCTACGCACGCCGAGGTAAGGAGGCGGAGCCGCCGTTGCCCTACCTTCAAAAACAGTGCCCGCGGAGAGCGTGCGCTTGCGGCGTAGGCCGAGGGCGCTACGCCCGCCGAGGTAAGGAGGCGGAGCCGCCGTTCCCCTACCTTCAAAAACAGTGCCCGCGGAGAGCGGGCGCTTGCGGCGTAGGCCGAGGGTGCTACGCACGCCAAGGTAAGGAGGCGGAGCCGCCGTTCCCCTACCTTCAAAAACAGTGCCCGCGGATAGCGGGCGCTTGCGGTGTAGGCCGAGGGCGTTATGCCCGCCGAGGTAAGGAGGCGGAGCCGCCGTTCTCCTACCTTCAAAAACAGTGCCCGCGGAGAGCGGGCGCTTGCGGCGTAGGCCGAGGGCATTACGCCCGCCGGCGCTTGCGACGTGGGCCGAGGGCACTCCCTGGTGCAAGCACGCGGAGGCGCGATATCCAAGTGGTGCGCTACTTAATGCGAGGCACTCCCTGGTGTCTCGGCCACGTCACAATTTTTATACTCTATAGAGTGCGTGGGATCAACATCCACGTCTTTTTTATACTCCGGAGAGTACGCATAGGGACAATTCCAGGCGTGTGTGGCATCCGCGTCTTGTTTATACTCCGTAGAGTGCGCAGGGACAACATCCGTGTCTTATTTATACTCCGTAGAGTGCGTGGGATCAACATCCACGTCTTATTTATACTCCGGAGAGTACGCATAGCGACAATGTCCATGCGTGCGCGGCATCCGCGTCTTGTTTATACTCCGTAGAGTGCGCAGGGAGAACATCCGCGTCTTTTTTACACTCCGTAGAGTGCGTGCGGAGGCGGACCTCACGCTACGGCTTATTTAGAGTCCGTAGACTGCGCGCGGAGGCAAGCCTCCGCGCGTTGCGGGCGGTGAAGGTGTGTGTGGAGGCGGACCTCACGCTACGTCTTATTTAGAGTCCGTAGACTGCGCGCGGAGGAAAGCCTCCGCGCGTTGCGGGCAGTGAAGGTGCGTGCGGAGGCGGACCTCGCGCTACGTCTTATTTATACTCTGTAGAGTGCGTGCGGAGGCGTCCCTCCACACGTCTTTGTTTATACTCATACCCGTGGCTTTGCCCACAGAGTGGTTTTATCCACAAAGAGTGCGCGCGCAGACGCGTGTCTTTGTTTATACTCCGCAGAGTGCGTGCGGAGGCGGTTCTCCACACGTCTTTGTTTATACTCATACCCGTGGCTTTGCCCACAGAGTGGTTGTATCCACGGAGAGTGCGCGCGTGGATGCGTGTCTTTGTTTATACTCCGTAGAGTACGTGCGGAGGCGGTCCTCCACACGTCTTTGTTTATACTCATACCCGTGGCTTTGCCCACATAGTGGTTTTATCCACGGAGAGTGCGCGCGCGGACGCGTGTCTTTGTTTATACTCCGTAGAGTGCGTGCGGAGGCGGTCCTCCACACGTCTTTGTTTATACTCATACCCGTGGCTTTGCCCACAGAGTGGTTTTATCCACGGAGAGTGCGCGCGCGGATGCGTGTCTTTGTTTATACTCCGTAGAGTACGCCGAGGCGCGAGGCCGTCGTGCGGTTTTAAGCCAGAAGCCGATCAAACACCGCTGCACAGAAGAGGACGCAACAGCAATAAAAGGGTCCGAGGCTAGGCCAGTAAACACGCGACGACAGCAATGAAAGCAAGGGACAAGCCAGGCAAGCAAAAATTGCAAAAATGGACCCTGGTAAGGCGCGGCTAGCGTGTGCCACAATGAAACGACTTCAAGGCACAGTACCTCATCTGCCCCATTAACTAATGCCACAGAATGAACTGCTACTTACATGGGTGATTATTTCGCCTCTTCGCCTCCGTGGAGGTGAGGCTGAGGTCTCCATGGCGTGGCGTCCTCGCCCAGTATGTACATGGCTCAGAGATGTCCTGCGAGGGTCGCTGCGGGATCACGTAGACCGGGGCCGTGGATTGCTTCGGTGAACACCGTTCTGCCCGCGGCGAAGGCTCCGAAGACACGAGCGGAGACCTCAAAGGGCTTGGCGGAGACTCCAGAAAGTTGGGCGAAGACCGTCGACGCCGAGGAAAATTCACGTGGAGATCGTGCATGCAATGGCTTCGGCCGGGCAGGGGTGCGAGGGCTTCGTCTCCGGCCCGACGTGCATGCACCGGTTTTCTGCAACGCGGAGTCCAGGCTTCCCTGCACGTAGCACACAATGAATGCAGGTGCTGTGCATATACACGTACTTACGTTCTTTTCGGCGAGCAGCGCAACTCGGCGTCCAGGCTTTGGGTGCATCCTGGCCGAGGACTCCGGAGACCCCGCCGGGACCTCGCCAACGCGGAGTGTGTCACTGAGGCGTGGGCTGCGTCGAAGGAGACCTCGCCAGGACGTCGCCGACATGGAGTAGACTCCGCAGGTACGAAGATTCTTGCTGCGTGAAGCTAGCGGGAGCCTCATTGTGATGAGTTCGTTTGCCCTGCCCCTTCTGCGTGTCCTCATGCATGCACCGGAGCCGAGGCGGAGTGCCCCTGGCAGGCCGGCGAAGTCGCCGCAGAGTTGAGCGAAGACCGGCGAAGTCGTCGTGCCGCCGAGGCGAAGGCACGCGGGGTTGAAGCTGAAGCGGGCGCGTGCGGCAGGGAGCTAGGAGGCTCAACGAAGACACACGGGCGGACCTTTATCGACGACGCTGCTACATGCATGCGCCTGTGCAAGCCACAGAGCACCCATGCATGCATCAGGCCCGACAAAGGCCTCGCTGGGCATAGCGTGGTGGTGGCTGTGCTCGCCCGCGGCCACCGCGTCGATGGAGACGGCCTGCACAATGACGCGCGCGCGGCGCGCCGGGTCGCCGCTCTCGAATATGCCGAAGTCGACGAAGATGCCATCGCTCCCGAGCTCCATCGCCGGCATTCACGCCAAGCGCGGCGTCGACATCCCATGAGGCATTAGTGCCTCCACAAGCTGCTCCAAGTACGTGTTCTTGCCTGCAGCTCATAGCAAATACAAATACTCTCGCCGAAGTTGTGTTGCGCGGGTGGTCTAGCGGGGGCCATAGTCGTGCGGAGCCGCCATATACTTTGATGGGATCATGCATGGGGACTTCGAGCCGACTTCGGGCGGGAGACTTCGTGCATGCATGGAGTAGATACTTCGAGCCGGAGGCTTCGGGCAGAGAGTGGAGGCCTGGCGTTGGCCCTGCGCGGAGGCGCGCGTGGAGTCCGGCTCGCGGAGGCGAGGTCGTCAAGCTGGCGATGGGCAGCCGCCTGTCCCCTTGGTGCGTCGCCGCGGCGGCTGCGCCTGTGTAGGCAAGCCAGGCGCTCCGCCATCACCACAAAGCGTTTGCGCGTGCGCGTGCATGAAGGTCTTGGAGGAGCTTCACGTCCATGCATGCATAGGTGAATGCTTCACGTCCATGCGTGCGTGGATGGCTCGTTTTGGTTTCTTGGGTGCATGCATCTTCGGCCGACGCGAAGCCCTACTGCGGTGATGTCGGCGAAGACTTTGCCATCGTGAGGGTCAAGGCGCGGAGGCGACCTCGCCGTCGCGAACGCCAAGAAGGCCGAACAGCGCGGGGACGAGCGGAGGCCAACTTCGATAGCGCGGAGACGAGTGGCAACTGGCAAAGCAATGTTCCACAGACACGTGCACCTTCAAATCGATAGGTGCTGTCGCAGCCGCGGAGCCGTGGCGAGGTAGGCGCGGCCAGCTCGGACCTCGGCGAAGCGACGGGTGAGGTTGAAGGCGTTGTCACAAGCGCGGAGCCATGGCGATGTAGGCGCGGCCAGGCGCAGATGCGATGCGAGGCCGAGCCTCGTCGCGGAGTCGAGGTCCTAGGCGGAGCCGAAAACGCGAAGACGAGGCCCGAGAGCTTCGTCGCGGAAGCGGGGTCGAGGTCGGTCGAGGCCTGCCACTCCGCCTGCATCACTTCCCGTCTGCCTCACAGCTCCTCCGCCTGCTGTGTCTTGCGTTGCTGCGTAAGGAACGCCGCGCGGAGCAGGAAGCCCGTTTGCAGCCCAGAGGGAGGAAGAGACCTGCGAGCGCGTGCATGGATGGATGCATGCGTGGATGGCACTACTCCGCGAGCTTGTCCCACGTATGGACGGATACATGCACGAGTAGATACTGGTATATGTGGTGCGGAGTCTCGACGCCGAGGTGCGCTTGACGTAGTCTCGCGGAGGCCACCATGTGACGCCGAAGAGAGAGAGAGAGCGCGAAGTTCTTAGCTGGATTCGGCATGTACGTCTGCGGGGGGTCCACGGCCGAAGTCCTAGACGAGGCGAGATACTGCATGTACGTCCCCGCGACCTCGCCCGCGCGGAGGCTGCTGCGCAGTGAGGCCAGGGACAGCTCCGCCCGGACACGGAGGCTCACGACGACGGTGTTCGAGCTAGAAGCCCCCGCGCGTGGGTACTTGGTTGGCTCGCCTCCACCCGTACACGAGTACAATCATACACGTAATAACTCATGCAATCAAAACCTGTTGCTGATGACGCTCCCAAGAACTGCTTCTAGCTCCTTAAGCGACTTTTCATCCAGCTCCCCACGGACGGCGCCATCTGTTGTGGCTACAGGCCAAACAGTAGAGAAGGGGACTAGTAGGAGAGGAAGAAGAGAGCTAGATCTGTGGGAGAGTTGGTAAGAATGAGAGGATGTCTCCCCTCCTACCCCTCCTGGGGGTTTATATACATAAGTGGGGTAGAATGAGAAATCCCCATTCTAACCTTAGTACTTACAAAGGATGAGGGTACATTGGTATATTTACACTGGTATATTCCTCTACACTATTGGGCCTATTACATGTTGGACTAGTTGTACAGCCCAGTCACGGGGGGTTGGGCCACCCCCACAACACCTTGATTTCTGGAATTGAATCCTTGATCTGATTACTGGTTCTTTCTTTCCAATCCTGTGCCTTCCAAATTAGAAAAGATTTATTGAGAAATACTTCTATAAATGGAGATACAGTGCAATCGTCTTCCATTGCAAATATGATTCACTCAAATCCAATCTTTTCTTTCCTTCTTAGTGCATAAACTACCGTTAATTGGCTGTGTATGGTGCCATGAATGCATTAACTATCATAATTAGCCTTTTGATCAAAACAATCGTAGTCGACACAACATGGTCGAAACAAACACGATCGACACAATGTGGTCGAAATAAGCATAGTCGACACAACGTGGTCGAAGATCTATGAACTCAGGATGATCTTGGTGTATATGCTTCATGGTTGGTCGGGGACTTGCGGCCATATAAGGATTAATGCATCAACTATGCACCAACGGCTTAAGGACTAGGTCGTGTGCCACTTCGTGACCCGAACTTAAAAGAGTTTGAATCTTAGATAACATGTGCACGTATCGAAGTTTCCTTCCCAAACATACACCTCTGTATTCGTTTTGACCAAACATATTTGCACAAAGCCTCATCAAACAAATATCCCCCGTTGAGTTAAGTTTGATGCACGAAGCGAAGCAAACTTAACTTGGCGATACTATTTCAGGTAGTCAATCAGGTGCCCCATTTTTGGCAGCCTTAGCTTAAACTCCCTCATAGCAACAAGTAGGGAATTGTTAAATAACACTCGAGTGTTTTTTTTTGACTAAGAACACTCAGATTTTTTCAATGTATACAACATTTTTCGTCCATATTTATAACATTTTTTACCTATATATACAACATTTCTCGTATGTATGTAACATTTTTCGGCTATAAAATGTTGCATACATAGAAAAATATTGCAGAGAAAAATGTTACATACATAGGTGAAAAATATTATAAATATGGTAAAAAATGTTGCACATATGGGAAAAAATGTGAGTGCTCCGAATAAAAAAACCGCTTGAATCCTCTGGACAGCACCTAGAAATAATATTATATAAAAACATCCCTGTCAGACGAGAAGAATTTTGGATATCGTACTTGTTTCTATTTTTATGTCCTCTGTAGTTTGCTCGTGTGCAATTTTACCTAGTATTAATCATTGCTTTGAAGTTCATTACTTGGCATAATTTTACTTGCTTTTTAAAAAAATGAGAACTTACTAGTTGATTTTATCCCCTAAAGATACATAGCGCAAATGAATAATTTACCAGAAGTGATTAATGTAGGATCATGTATAGCGAGTCAGATGGGATGATTGACTCCTTAAAATCTCCTCGTGGTATTAGCAAATCAAAGCTATTATGTTCTCCAAGATATGTCCACAGTATTGATTTAATGGGCCTGTTTGTTTCGGATTCTAGGCAAGCTAGCTACTTCTAATGGCCAAAAACTCTCCCAAACAGTCCAGCTTTTGGGCCAGCTACTGAGAATCTAAAAATCTGGGGAAGGCACAATTGTACTGGGACCGAGTAGCTGCAATAGCCCAGCATCTCACAGATTCTGCGGGCTAGTGCCACTTAAAGTTCAAATTATTTACCCGCAAATGCCATTGGTTAAATACACCTCCCACGACCGTCCACCCGGCCCATATGCCCCAGCTCCCATCAAAATCCCACGACTAGTGCCGAGGGTTTCCTCCAGCGGCGGCGGCGCGCCTCCTGCCCCTTGCAGCCTCGCCCCCCACCTTGCCACCTCCTGCCCCTCGCAGCCTCACCCCCCAGGCCTCCCACCCTGCCGCCTGCTGTCCACGATCCGTGCTGGCGTCCAGCGACCGAATTTTTTCTATTTAAGCCCTTTTTTGAAAAATATTCACATTTAGACCCCTGGTGGTTTTAATTCCGTTTTTGGACTCAGGGGGTCGGAGCCGTGGATCACGGCGCCGAGGTAACACGTCTCGGCGCCGTGATCCATGGCTCCGAGGCCCCAGGCCGGCACCAGCGTGGCGACCCGCGTGGTGCCAACGTGGCAGAAGCTCGGCGCCGTGATCCACGGCTCCGAGCTCGGCGCCGTGACTCGTGGCTCCGACCTCGGAGCCGTGGATCTTGGCGCCGAGCTAGCGGCATTTACCCAGTCGGCCAGGCCGAGCCATTTCGCGTCGCGTCTGCCCTCAGCCCCCGACTCCTGCCCCCGCCGCCTCCCCGGCCGCCACCGCCTCCTCGGCTCGCGCCGCCAGTGCCTCCCCGGCCCGGCCGCCTCCCCGCCCCGGCCCGGCCGCCTCCCCGCCCCGGCCGCCTCCCCGGCCCCCGCCGCCTCCCCGGCCCGGCCGTCTCCCCGCCGCCTTCCCGGCCCCCGCCGCCTCCCCGCCCCGGCCGCCTCCCCGCCGCCTCCCCGCCCCGGCCGCCTCCCCGGGCCGGTAGCGCCTCCCCGGCCCACGCCGCCTCGCCGGCCGCCACCGCCTCCCCGCCCGCCACCGCCTCCCCGGCCCCCGCAAGCGTTCAAGGTGAATCTCTAGTATATCGTGAATTTTTTTCCACATATGTTACACACTGTCGCTTAATGTTCACTCCATATCTATGGTACCTACGAGAAGGCATAATGATTTTAGACTTTTGGTGTGATTAATACAATATCTAGATAAATATTGGTGGTTCTGTTTGACTCCAAAAAAGACATTGTAGGCTGCATATTATAACTGAAAATCTCATGTGACTATATCTGGATCGTATTAGATATATAGATGTTTGAATGGGAAAGGGTTCATTTAGATATTTTATTGCTTAAACAAGTATGCATGTGATTTATCCAAAATTTCGCTTAAAGGTATTGAGTTTGGTTTTGTGTATGAACTAGATGGACAACGTAGTAACCCTATATCATGGAGGCAGTGTGACAAGTGATGATTATGGAAATGTTCAATTTGTTGAAATGCAAAGGGTGCCTCTGATGTTCAGTGATCGGCCGTCGTTTAGTGAGTTGGTTGCTAGGGCCCGGGAGAAGCTACATTGTCATGGAAACGAGGAGAGCATCACAGTTGAGGGGTTACTTCACTTCGGTTCGAAAGACACAATTCTCAGGCGGTTGATCTTAATTGGTTGTGAGGATGAGTGGGACAAATATGTCAAAGTGGTTATGAGGAATGAGTTAAAATGTTTGGACCTTGTTGTGCGGAAGGTGTCTATTGAACCAACCCCTCACGGTTATTCACCAGAACTAGGTGATCAGGCACCCTTTGACCCTCCGTTACTGGATCTTGCGGTGGATGTGGAAGAAGTGCCTGAGGTGCCCGATGCTCTATCTGCCCCGAACGAGGTTCAGATTTCTCAACCAGTTCGAGTTGAATGTCGGACTGATGTCGTGGCGGCCCCTCAGGAGATGGGATTGACCCAGAATCATCCCAGTAAGTGTCGAGCAACACTTTAGCCTTTTGTCGTCATTGCTTTTTTTTGTCTCAATCCCATCGTTTTCGTGCTTATGATGCAGGAGACATTCCTGATAATGTTGGTGTTCCTCCCGTTGCTCCATCCTTCAATAACTTGCTTAGGGGTATACGTGGTATGCCCGTCAATGCTATAGTATCATTCACCTTTTACAAGCTTGTTGCCTGGTTCAACGAAAGACACACACATGCAATGGCGCTACAGAGTAAACAAGAGAGATGGGCGCCAAAACCGAAGCGTCACCTTGAAAAGGCAAAGGCGAGGGCTGAGGCACATGAGGTACAGTGTTTTGACAACTCCACGGGCACTTACGAGGTTGTAGAAAGGGGTGGTACAACGACCGATGGAGAGCTCCGGCCGACGAGGAGGCATAAGGTTGTCCTTATTGATTTCTCATGCACATGTGGTAAACCGAGGCAATACCACTTTCCATGTTCTCATTATGTGGCAGCAGCGAGGCATCGCAACTTTGACTACGAGAGCAAGATACCTCGGGAGTTCAGTGTTGACAACCTTGTGCTTACGTGGTCTCCCCGTTTTGAGCCTTATCGGGATGAGGGACGAGGGAGAGTGACCACCACGTGTACGTTGAGGAGTGGGCACACTTTCAGGACCACGTGGACGACAACGACGATCCGCACAGCAACGAGAACTTCCGGCGGTACCAAGTTTGGTACCAGCGTGCGACGCGGTCCAAGCTTAAGGGCCAATGGACTCAGGATGACTACGCCGACATTGCGTCCTCGGGCGACGAAGACACGCCGTACGACCAGTCGACTCACCTTGGGACGCAGGTGGAGACGGCACCAGTCCTGGACCGTGTGGTAATGTTCAATCTCATTGCTTATTTTCCAATAGATATAAATATCACTACATATAGTAAATTATCCATTCTTTTGCTTGTTTGCAGGGCAACACCCTGAAGCAGTCCGTACAGGACATATAGCATTTCTCCAGGACAGTCGGCGACGCCTGGACGCTTACCTTCCTAGAGGTATGCTTCGACAAAGCCACTTACAAAATTAGTACGTAATATCTTCGTATCTTGTTGGTTAACAAAATGTTGGATGACAGAGGCTAGCAGGTCGGCTACGTCGTGCGGCTAGTCGTTGTGGGTGCAGCACCGGCGCGGGGAGGGACGTACACGTGCCTACGACACGACTTTCAGACCCGACGCGGCGAGGGTCTTACACGGCACAGAGCTCATCCCCCACGAGCGACACTTTCCCTGACGAGGGGGGTGAGGACGACGACGAGGTGGAGCAGCAGACTTACGATGAGATAGGCCCGTCTCAGCTCGTAGGCGCTCCTGAGACTCAGCCTTCACAGCCTGTACCACGCAGACGCCGCCGGGAGCCTAGCCGTTACACTCCAGGCACCGACGCCCTTGGTAAGGGTAAGGGTAAGGCTAGGAGGCAGTGATATTTATGTGTAGGCTTGTGGGTCGTGTTGTAATGAGCTACTTGTTTGTATGTATGTGTATATGTTATATTCATGTGATATTTGTGTTCGAATCCGTAGTCTGTACTTTGTTGTTCTATAATTCCTGCAATGAATTTATGTTTACTGCAAACGACTGCAAATGATACGAACTATGAATTTTTTACTTATGAATTTATGCTTCCTGAAAAAGCACAATCGGCTGAAAAGGCAAACGACCTAAAATAAAACAGCTTTGTCCAGTCACAACACGAAACAACACATAGATTGCACGTACATAAAATATAGCAAGTACTACAACCATCAACACAGCAACGACGGTAAACATGGAGGGTACCAAAAAATGACAACACAACCAAGTACTACAGCCATCAACACATCAACGAACACAACAACTAAAACACAACACAACCATACACCTTCTTACCTACATGCCAAACGAGCCTCGTGGCACCCACATGGAGAAATGCTGAGGGGGTCGCCTCGGACGTGGTTGTCCATCGTGGTAGTGGCATGCACATATGCAGCTCGGGTTCGCGCAGCAACATGTGGGATCATAAGAGCTTCCTATATTCACGACCTCCTCGTTGCCCCTCTCGCGTTGCATCTGTTCGCGGAGGTCGTTGTTCTCCTCAGTGAGATTCTCCATTCGGTACTCCAAGTCCCATATTCGAGCCCATAATGTACCCACATAACGATCAACATACCGTTCGTGAGGAGGGTCGATCCAGTGGGAGAAGTCGCATTTGGCCATCTGCACAAAAAATGACGGTAAACTTCGAGGGTCCATAAGCAATACAAAATGTAACATTACTAATTTGTACCCCGGAGCGTGAGCATCGGAAGAAACGTCGCCCGCCATCGTTCGGGGAATCCAAGATCTGGACGACCGCGTACTCATTGTGTCTGCATTTCGGCCACGGTGGTTGAGCACGCCGGCTTGGTATCAATCGGTACTGCGGACCGAACATATCCCTCGTTTCTAAGGGAATGTCGTCCTTCGGTGACCCAAATCCCACTGGCCCCTCGACTTCAGACATGGTATGTTTCACCACGAAAGAGAGGGTACTACTTTGTTCGATTCACAATGTCACGGGACCCCAACCCTGCTACTTATAGCCAACGGGGCAGCTTAATGCAGTGACCACCAAAAAAAGAAGCTTTTGCTCAGGGACATGACAACACGCCCCTGCTTTGCTCAGGGACATGACACAAGAGGTCAGCTTTTGCTCAGTGAGATGACAAAAGAGGGCAGCTTTGCTCAGTGACATGACAAAAGAGTTCAGATTTTGCTCAGTGACATGACAAAACGAGGCAGCATATGCCAGCTTTGCGCAGTGACGGAGTAGGCCTTTAGCCTGTACACATATAGGGCGTAGGTCTTTAGCCTTTACAGGAGTAGGCCTGTAGGCCTGTACACATATAGGGGCGTAGGTCTTTAGCCTTTACAGGAGTAGGCCTGTAGGCCTGTACACATATAGGGGCGTAGGTCTTTAGCTTTCTAGGCTTTGAATGGTCCAATCTCTGAAAAGGCTACGAACTATGAATTTATTACGAGACTATAGTCTCTGAAAAGCCTACATAGGGCCATTTATTGCTACACTGGAATCCAGGAAAAGCGAAAATATCCTCTCCATGGACTATGCCCACTGCACCAGATAACCTGCCTACATAAAGGCCTCCCTCCTATGTCTTCCATACCACATCTCCTCCTCAAGGCATCACAATACTACTACACAACAATGTCTTCCTGGAGGTCCGACCCATTTGGAGTGCCGGAGTGGCATGAGCGCCCGAAGTGCCATTGCGGCTTTAGGACGATGTTGGGAGTCTGGACTGATCGAGTACAACGAGCCAAATACGGCCGTAGGTTCTTCAAATGTCCTGACCTGGATGACGACTTCGTGGTAACGACCACAACTAAATCATTTGTTTCTCGTTATCTTTTTTCAACTTGATCGATGACATCTACCATGCCACACATAGGCTTGCAGGTTCATCGAATGGGTGGATCGGGTGTCGTCGGCATGGCCAAATAACCGGGCAGTGGAGGTGGAAAACAAAGCACAATACTTTGTCAAGATGACTCAGGCTCGCGAGGTGGAACGACAGATGCGGCTTGACCAAGAGCGTCGCGTGAGGGTGGACCAAATCCGTCTGAAGGGCAAGGAGGATGAGCTGCAAAGGAGGCGGGAGCAGTTAAGTCTGCGTGAAGCTGCCATCAAGCATCAGGAGGAGGAGCTTCAAGCTCGGGAGGCAGCTCTCAAGACCAAGAGTGACAGGAAGAAGGATGCAGCGGAGCCATCTTCAGGGCGTGACAAAAAGGGGAAACAACCACGCTACACCCAATAGACAAAATGTAATAGACCCAGCAAGTTATTTTCCCTAAGGCATGCATGTTAGGACTAGTGGTGGAATTCTGAACATTAGAAGTACAGAGTTGCACACATGCCACATGCCTGCCATGTCAAAATATCACTCACCTTCGAAATATCACTTACCACTATATGCATCGATATTTCTACGCTCAATCCTTCGGCAAAAAAATTTAGCTTAATTTGGTTTGCATGTCCAACCTGCAATGAACATAAATTTTTATTACGACTTCATCAGATTCGTTCCCATATTACAACTACAAAATAACAAACCTTACAAAAACCACGGGAATCAAACCTTAAAAGACACTTACCATTTTATATATCGACCGTTCTACGCACAATCGTTCCTAAAAAAAATTACCATATTTTTTTATGCATCTACAACGAGCCAATCAACATAAACTTGTTTTACAATTTTTTCAAATTGTTTTGTAATTCACAACTACAAAATTAACAAAACTTATAATCATTACAGTTCAAATTAACAAAATACAACTAGTAATTTTTTTTGCGACAACGTAAAACCTGATCGGTGCAAACCCTAGACGCCGAGTGTCTGCAGACGTGGCAGGGAGCTCGGCGCCATGTGGCAGGCATCTCGGCGCCACGACCCACGGCTCCGAGCTCGGAGCCACGATCCATGGCGCCGAGGTGCTGCCACGTCAGCGCCACGCAGGCCACCAGGCTGGAGTGGGCCTGCGACCTCGGAGCCATGGACCACGGCGCCGAGACGTGTTACCTCGGCGCCGTGGGTCACGGCTCCGACCCCCTGGGTCCAAAAACGGAATTAAAACCACCAGGGGTCTAAATGTGAATATTTTTCAAAAAAAGGGCTTAAATACAAAAAATTCGGGTCCAGCGATTCCCCTGGTCTCCTTGCCTTCTTTTTTCTTCCCTCGAGAAAGTTTTGTCGCTGCCTGCTTCATCTTGATCCGGGTGCGGTGCAAGGTGTGCTTTTTTGTTGGTTTGACGACGTCGCGGCGGGGTTTCCATTCCCATGTTTGCTCTTTCATCTTTGCTGCGTCTCGTGTGCTCAATTAAACCCTAGGCAGATAGAAGGAGAACCCTAGTTTTCTTTGCCTATTCATTTTTGCCGTTCACAGCCCTTTCGACAACTTTCCAATGTTGCAAACATGCCCCAAGTGTAGTTCTTTTGAAAATATTTGGGTGGTTTTGTTGGATTGAACCTTAACTTCTTGTATTTCAGCCGCCCATTCCGTGTGACTTTCTTGCCGTTTCTGCTCGATCCTTGTATGATACATTCTTGGATGCCCTGAAGTGATTGTTATTGTATGTTTCGGATGACTCCTGCAGTTTTTTACAAGTTGCATGAGACACTAATAGAAAGTTATGGTCTGAAATCAACTAGAGATTGTAATTCCATTGAAGCTCTTGGTATGTTCTTGTGGATGTGTGGTGGACCTCAATCATTTAGCCAAGTTGAGAACCGATTTAAACGGTCAACTGAAACAATTAGTACAAAATTCAGAGAAGTCCTTAAGTGTGTTAATGAGCTAGCCAAGCACAAAAACCAAAGGAGTCGCAATCTACCGTGCACCCAAAGCTTCAAGATTCTCGGTTCTCACCCTATTTCAACAATTGCATTGGAGCAATAGATGACACACATATCCCAGTTGTAGTGCCAGCCAAGGATCAAATTGCACACATTGGTCGTCATGGGTATCCTACTCAAAATGTTATGGCGATTTGCAACTTTGATATGAGGTTCATTTTTTGTTGTTGCTGGATGGTCTGGATCTGCCCATGACTCTCGTATATTCAATGACACTCTATCTCGGTACTCGGAATATTTCTCACACCCTGAAGATGGTAATACAATTATCTATTTCTATCTCTCATTTTATACATTGTCATTAATCCGATTTGATTATTGTAGGGAAATTTTATCTAGTTGATGCCGGTTATCCTAATAGAAAGGGATACCTAACTCCGTACAAATGGCAAAAGTATCACTTGCCGGGTTTCAACGGGGAGGGCGCCCAAGTGGCCAAAAGGAGGTCTTCATGCTCACTCCTCTCTTCGTAATGTGATTGAACGTGCGTTTGGCGTGCTAAAGATGAAGTGGCAAATTCTATTGCATATGCCAAGCTATAAGATTGAGAGGCAAAAGAAGATCATCATTGCTTGTATGGCGCTTCATAATTTCATTCGTGACAGTGCTTTGAGTGACCATCTCTTTGAGAGATGTGATGATGATGAAGAGTACATGCCACATGTTGATTCAAGCACAGGAGGTGGTTACATTGGCACGGCACAAGATGATAGTGATATGTGTGCCTTTCGTGATTCCATAGCTAACGGCTTGATGGCTTCAAGACTATAGATAGTACCATAGAAGTTCTGTTTGATGGTGATATGTGCGCCTTATATGCCTGTGAACACCTTTTGTATGTTCCTTTTGTATGGTGACATGGTAGTTATCCATATTAATATTTAAAATTATGATTTGGAGTCAAATTTATTGTCATGAAATTTTAATATTAGTTTCTCAATGTTTGAACTAAGTACTACAAATTTACAACATGGATGTCTCTTCTATCAATACATAATCAGGACATCAACTCACCTAAGGGCATTTCAGACAATACATATATCAGGATACCAGCTGCACAGCTAGAATCCAGGATGCCAAACAGGCTAGCTACTCAGACCAGCTGCTACTCAGACCAACCAGCTACTCAGCCTAGCCAGCTAGCTACTCAGACCAGCTAGCTACTTAGAATCTCCAGCTCCCCCAAACAGACCCAATATCTCATATCCATAATCCATGAAACATAGCCATCAATCATACACGTAATGATATATAAATAATAAGTGTCTCATATAATGATAATAATATCAATGATACTTAGAATAGCATCGTAACATGAATAAAGAGTTTCACGAATAAGCCACGTACATGTTAATCAATATAAATGATAGTTTATTCGAGGGAAAAATAGCATATTATTCAGATAGTTCATAAATATAAGAGTGATGTAATCTTCATCATCTCTATAATTGTCTCTATGCCATATTATTAACATTAAACCCAAGCAATATGAATTGTTCACATAAATGACTTTGTAGCTATTTTTTTTTCCAAATTTAGCCCCCATCATCTGTTTTTGCAAATCAAACTCCCTCTGTGGATCTAGCGAACTCATCAGGTACGTATCGAGCTAGGAGAGCTCGGCAGGCATTGCCGAGCCCCTGTACAGCAACAATTAATGTTGTTGATTAGTGCTTAAGTAAACTTATGATCAGCGCCAATCAATTATGATCAGTATAATTAAATATGACCAGCACTAATTAAAAGACTTAATATTAAGCGTGAACAATGATGGTTCATACGACCTGCCACATTGGGAACGTTCGATAGGCGAGCTCGATAGATCTGTGAAAATACTAAATTTATAAAATTAAGTGTTACTAAAGCAAATTAAAAAAATGATTGGTTCAAGTAATACGGCACGGACGTGTGATGGAATCATCTGGAAGGAGTACTAGCGTAGTAGTGTGATTCTCTATTTCAATCATTTGCGCCGTGGCCCGGGGGTCTTCCCCGTGCGACAGTGTAACAAAAAGAGAGAAGCTACGGTGAGTGTCTAAAAGAGAAAAACAGTAGAGTTGGGGCCTCTTTCTCGTCTTCACCGTACCTCTTCCGTACCTAGCAACAGTAGAGTTGCTCAGATTGGGCCCCAATCTCCTAGCTCCGGTCACCAGGCTACCAGAGTCCTTGCCGGCAGCGAGCGGAGAGGGGGACCCATCCATCTTAAGCCCTGTTTATAGATGTACATCATTAGGTCTTTCTATTTTCCCCACGCAGAGACTGCTAGTTCTCCATCTGGTGGTCGCATCCGGTGGAGTCGGCTCGGGCGGCGGTGACAATTCTCCGGCGGCGGCGCGTGTTTGCAGTAGGCCGAGTGCGGGTGGACGTGCGTGCTAGGCGGGCACGGAGTCCAAAGGTGCGTGAGTAGGTTTGCTGGCTCGGCGGTCCTGTGGCTGCCGAGTCCCAGATCCCCTTCATCTGGATCTGCTGGGGCCGGGTTTCACCGCCGGTGGTCCTCCTCCCTGCCATACGACCCTCTCGTTGAAGCTATGGCGCCGTCCGATGCCAACGCCTGGTGATGGCGTTGGTCTTGTTCATGTCTGGCACAACCTTCCCTGGTGAGTCCTCCTCTCCTGTAAACTTCCCCTTGTGGATTTGGTGCTCCTTGCCTTTTTGGCTGATGCGCCCCTATAGGAGAGGAGAGTTACAAGCACGCTTAACTTTAGCGGATCTAAACTATACGACTACAGAATATATATATATATATATATATATATATATATATATATATATATATATATATATATATATATATATATATAGAAACCGAATCGGTGTCGAATACGTCGACTTGATGTATACATCGTTTGGCGTCACGTCTAGAGCGTAGTGTCCAGTATAGACATGGTGATGGTTCCCTAATGGCTGGGTTGTTCTTCGGTTGCCAACGGAAGAAGCACCTCTAAATACATGCCAACTTGTATTGAAAAAATTGAAACCCGTTCCGTTCACCGAACGGATAAGCCAGCTCCCTACGCCGTTCTTATGGGGGAAAAAGATGACTAGTCAGCTGTGTCCACGTCGTCCCGAGGAACTCGTGTTTGTGTGCGTGTGTGTTTTCTTTTTTGGATTTTTTTTGCCTGCCACACGCAACAAATCGCCCTGACGGGTGCTCTGACGAAAGCATGGTTCCTTGTGCTAGTCGATCACTTTTGCGAAAACCAAAAGTCAGTCGCCTTCAATGGTTGATTGTTTGTACAATTAAAAGACGTTGATTGATACAATCGTACTAGTGCACATCAGTATTAGTGCACCGGCCCGCATTTATGGAGTTCCCGTGCTGATCCACGAAAAATAATGAAAATGAAATAGAATCGGCCAAAATGTCACAATATAATATGCCTCCGGTCAAAAAATACCGATGGTTTTTAGCGAGTTGGTTTTATTCGCAAACATTTTCCTTTTTTACTAGCATGCCTTTTTTTTCCACCAAATTATTAAATTCTTGTTGTAAACCTATGAAAGAGATGGTATCAAATTGCTAAAGAACACTATGGCAAAAAAAGAAGAAGCAAGTATAGCAGAATGGTAGGACGGGCCGGTGGCTCGGCGGTGGTAGTGAGTGTGTTCCTTTGATCTAAATGTTTCGTACGAATGCCTTATTTAATCGAAGTATACATATGTTCAATAAGAAACCATGTGTCTGTGTCACATATGCCTTATTTAATTGAAGTATACATATGTGCAATAATAAACCATGTGTCTGTGTTCCGTGAGTTTCTAGAGCCTGTGCAAAAATTATAGCATGTATAGTGGATGCGCACGTGTTGTGTGCATGCATGCGTTGTGTGAGTCGGGTATGCGTGTTATGTGCTCTCTAAAAAAGTGCTTAATTGTGGTATATATACTTGCTACTCAATTTGCCTAATATATATGTATATCTAGGGTGCATAACTGATGATAAAAAAGCTCTTCAAATATGATAGGAACAACCCAAATCTCAAAGATTTGATTCGATGAATTTATGTGTTTGCATGTTTATTAAATCTTTAACGGTAACAGTAATCTAAAAACAAGGGCGGATCTACCGACAGTGAGCCGGTCTGGAGCCACTCCTACCGTCGACCATACAACTTGGGTACTCTACCACTCTCACCTTTTTACCGAGGAACTACTTTTATCATATATTTGTTTTAATATTAACTTTATTCTATCATTATTCCCTAAAATGTAGTCTTGCATCCATCCCTATCTAAAATGAACTGTAAATTTGAAGCATGTTTAGTCGACACGTGTACACACGTGTGCGTGAGTGAAGCACTTAAAAGAAGACCTGTTCGAATTGTCCTGCTCTATTCGGACGTAAGCCAAGCAGTGTCTCGGCCTCCCATGGCCCTGCGGCTCGTCTTCATCCTGCTCTGCTTCTTCTCCGCTCTGCCACGCTTCTCCCGCCTCGTCTCCGCCGCGGCGGCCCCGACGCTGGTCGCCAGCATCCCGGGCTTCGACGGCGCCCTCCCTTCCCGCCTGGAGACGGGGTGCGTCTGTCTATTATATTTCTCTGGCTCATCACGCCATTGCTGTCTTCGCCCTGCATCGATCACTCAAGAAACGTTTGCATGTTCCTGCGTTCTTGATTAGGTACGTGAACGTTGACGAGGAGAATGGGGCGGAGCTGTTCTACTACTTCATCCAGTCGGAGGGCGACCCCGGCCGCGACCCCGTCCTCCTCTGGCTCACCGGCGGCGACCGCTGCTCCGTGCTCAGCGCGCTGCTGTTCGAGATCGGTGAGTAATTCCATGCGCAAATTGTAGTACTGCCTTTTCTTTCCTCTCGCCTCTCAGTGACTTGCAGACGTACTGACCTGAACCTCTGTTTCGTTGTACTATGCAATTGCAGGCCCGCTTAAACTCATCGTAGAGCCCTACAACGGCAGCCTACCACGGCTGCGGTACCATGCGTACTCCTGGACCAAGGTTGCAAACGTCCTGTTCGTCGATTCACCGGTCGGCGCCGGGTTTTCCTTCTCCTGGAACCCCAAAGGCTATGACGTTGGGGACATATCTGCTTCTCTGCAGCTCAAGACATTTCTCACCAAGGTAATATAGAAGCAAAACTTCCTGCTGCTTTGTGACTGGATACGTATGACATGTATGCGTTGTTCTTGATTTGATTATCGGGACCTGGTTAGTTAGTACTTTTGTCATGATCGTTTTGCTCAGTGGTTCATTGAGCATCCGGATTACCTCGCAAATCCTTTCTATGTCGGAGGAGACTCCTACGCTGGAAAGATTGTTCCATTCCTCGCGCAGAAGATCTCAGAAGGTATTACTACGGTAACTCTTGTGGAGTTTTGTAATTTTATTCAGCAATCAGTTCACGAATAAGTTTTAGCTGTTTATCAAAGATGGATAATCTATTCGCACTTCAAACACTACTCTGTTTTCAGATATCGAAGCCAGACTGTGGCCAACTCTTAATCTGAAGGTACTCTAATCTTTGCACAATATCATTGTAGTTGTAGGTATTGATATTAGTAACAACTTAAATACCACAACATCAATCTCCCATCTACGTCTAACTATAGTTGCTGTATGATCGAAACATGAATGATCATTAATTTGTATTTGGGATAATGATCAGGGATATCTGCTAGGTAACCCGGGTACAGGTGACAGCATTGATGTTGAATCGAGAGTGCCATATGCACATGGATTCGGAATCATTTCAGATCAGTTGTACGAGGTGATTAATTAAACATGCCTCCAACACTTGCTCAATCACCTGCAATTAATAACTTGTAAAGATTCTCTGGTGTGAGGTTAGTTAATTCCTTCTCCATGTGCTTGCATGTGATTGATCTTAAGACGATAATGGAGCAGTGCCAAGGGGAGGATTATAGCAACCCCAAGAATGCGAATTGTGCTCAAGCATTGGACAGGTTCAACAAAGTAAGGAGACAAGTACTCTGAAGTTAGGTCCTGCATGCGGTCGGGATTCCGCAAGAATTTTGAAGGAACATATTTTGTCCTGAACCCTAATTGATGTTTCAATGCAGCTGCTTGATGAAGTTTACACGGCACACATTTTGTATAACAAGTGCATTTATGTGTCTCCCAGACCAAGCGATGGGACTATAGACAGAAAGATCCTCAAGGAGGAAAATGGAGTACTAAAACGTCAACCACCTCGTCCTCCAATGGATTGTGTTGTATGTCGATCTTAATCAACTCCATTGTATTTGTAGCACTATATACCATTTTATTAGGGAGGATAATTTGATAATGTAGTCATTTTAGTAATGAAAGATTGTATATTATTCTTTACTTCTAATCCACCTTTTGATTTATAAGGTAATATTTGACCGAGCTGAAAGACTAAAGAGGTAACGAGACAAAAAGAAAACTGCATAGTAAAATGAATCCAATATATCCATTGTACATATTTTAGAAGTCATGGGAAGAAAATATAATTTCTAGCGTGAGTGCTGAAAAGTTAGCAGATGATAAATGAAAGCAAAAGAGAAAAAAACACCGATAAATTTGCATGACACCCTGTATTCTGAAACAAGATCAAAAGCATTGTATACCTTGTATTTTGAAAAGTTCCAAGTACAGATAGCAGCTTTGTACGATTGCTGAATCATCAAAAGTTGTGTCTAAATCTGGTTCAAATTTCTTACATATACAGACCTATAGCAACTATCTGTCATATTTTTGGGCTAACAGCAACATAACACGAGAAGCTCTTGGGATCAAGAAGGTAAGTAAATATTTTTTTCTCTTCGCAAGGTAATTTTTCACTTGCAATATACATTGAAAGTTTAACCCTGCTCTGATGCCTTTACTCAGGGGAGCGTGGACGAGTGGGTGAGGTGCCACGATGGGGATCTACCTTATTCCAAGGACATCAAAAGCAGCATAAAGTACCTTCGTAATCTTACGTCAAAAGGTTATCGTGCCTTAGTATACAGGTAACTATTAAGGCCTTATATCTTATAATAAATATTTAATTTTATATATGACAATGTGTTGTTACTTATGCAAGTAAGACTATTTACGATAATTTTATTACAATGTACAGAAAAAAAATTATAAATGTGCCTGTGACTGAGCATAGTTTATTAAAATAACATCCATATTGCCTCACTACGAGGAATTTCAACAGTAACTTATATGCTCTAACCTAATTGCAATGCTGCCAGTAACTCTTCACCATATGGTAATATGACTGCAAAGCCGGAGGTATTCATGCCCTTTTTTAAGTGGCGATACTACGGCCAAATGTTAAACAAATTACATATGTAATTATTACACAATTATTTTAATCATTGTGTGACAACAAAAATTAGTACCTCCCACATATTTCGAAATACAAATTCGTTGTGCAAAATGATTAATATAACCTAAGTTTAGGGACCTAATTAGCACTTGCCTACAAATTTACCAAGTTAATTTTCAACTTTAGATGCTCAAATGTCATCCCACCGGTACTTCATTAATTATTTTATGATTTCAGTGCCATTTGAATAGGGGGAACTAATGATGGTTGTATATAGTATTACCATTTAGCCCAGGGATATCGTGCTCCAGTGTTGCCAATTGACGTGTGGAGTTATTAATGTCGTTCTAGAACAGTAAAGTTGGATTTTTAGTTTTTCTAACTTACCATCTCTTTTCGTATTCCGGCGTAAATATAGTGGAGACCATGATGCTGTAGTACCATTTCTGGGTACGCAGGCCTGGGTGAGATCATTCAACCTCCCCATTGTGGATGACTGGAGGGCTTGGCATCTTGATGGCCAGTCTGCAGGGTGAGATTTTGTATATAAGACTAGTTATATAGTTCCATTGTTTGTTTACTTAGCAAAAGGTGTGACTTATGAATATGTGAGTATATAAACTGCTTTAAATAATTACACTTATATTTTGAAATATAATTGATCTGCAGATTTACCATAGCATATGCAAACAACTTGACCTTCGCGACCGTAAAGGTAACAATGCATATATGTTGTATCTTTTTGTTTGCTTTTGTTCATAGTTGTTCCCTAAGATTGCAAATTCCGATGGCATACAAATCCCATGTGGTAACAAAGATTTGTGATGCTTTCGGGGTTTGGAGATGTTTGATGCTACTTTGAAGGTAGGTTGTAGTGCCATTTTCAGTCCGAGACAGTGAAATTTGAGAAACATAAAAAATACTTATAACTGAAAGCAACTCCAAAATTGGCCAATTACCAATTTCCCCATTAGAGAGATTTGGGATTGTTCTGGAATGGTTCAACTGAACCCTTTTTACTTCACAGCTGATGTGAACACCCACGCAACAGTTTGATTGTGCATTATATGATTGCAAATAACAACATATTGTTTCATTTAACCCCCAGGGTGGTGGACACACTGCACCGGAGTTCCAGCCGGAGAGATGCTTCGCCATGTTCAAGCGTTGGATTTCCAATGAACCACTTTGATTAATGATTATGGTAGTGACACCTGATGTTGGAGAAAAACATTTCATGAGGATGTGGATTCTAGTGTTATAACTTGCATGGACAATGTGGTTGAGGAATCCGTGTGACTCTGTGTAAAAAGGTACTACATTAATCAACTAAATTTGTTGAAATTTCGATGGCATGGTTCAGGTTGTTGATACCAACCCACGACCAGGACTTTGGAAACCGAAATCGGACTAGAGGGGACCAGTTCCCGTTTCTCACCGAAAACTGGCCTTTTGGGGCATTTTGAAATTATGAATGAAGGATGTTTGTTTGTTTCATATTTAAATCCCAGATGTTTGCTTGTAAAACCCTTTCGGGGCGTAATATGGCTTGGCGTCACACTTTAATAGGAGTCACGGCTGCGGACTGGTAGAGCTAGAGGTTGGGAGGTGATGGTTCCCTAGTGGCTGGGTTCTTCGGTTGCCAACGGAAGAAGCACCTCTAAATACATGCCAACTAGTATTGAAAAAATATTGAAACCCTTTCCGTTGACCAAACGGATAAGCCAGAAAACTAATATGAAAACATAAATTTACATTTCAGAAAATCCACGTATTTACTGTAGGAAGATTTCAACGCATTGGTCAGCCAATGTACACAAATAGTTAGGGACTGGGCTAATGGTGTTCCCTCTAGGACACACTAAGTCCTGTTTCAAAACATCGTATTTACACAAAGTATAGAAGAACAAACAATACAAATGAGAACTAATAGAAAATTCCATCAAATTCTCACTATCCAATAAACATAAACCCATCACTGCATTTACTATTCAAATCACAGTATAGCTTTTGCTTTTCCCCCCCTTTTTTTTAAACCCAAGGACTGTTTTATCCTTTGACACCATAGTGAAAAAGACGAGAAGATATGGCTGGCATTGCACATCCGCTCCGTAGTGTTTGTATTCAATCGGCCATAAGAGAAATTTAGAA
Organism: Dendrocalamus latiflorus; assembly: GCA_017311315.1. Taxonomy (NCBI): domain Eukaryota; kingdom Viridiplantae; phylum Streptophyta; class Magnoliopsida; order Poales; family Poaceae; genus Dendrocalamus; species Dendrocalamus latiflorus. The sequence goes on from CM029645.1 coordinate 2,834,315, forward strand.
ATGAGGGAATTGCTAAACAACACTTAAGTATTTTTTGACTGAAAACACTCAGATTTTGTTTATATATGTAATATTTTTTGTCCATATTTATAACATTTTTCGCCCATATATATATAACATTTCTCTTATGTATGCAACATTTTTTGGCTATAAAATGTTACATACATAGAAAAAATGTTGTAGGGAAAATGTTACATAAATGGGCAAAAAATGTTGTAAACATGGATAAAAAATATTGCATACATGAGAAAAAATTATGAGTGCTCCGAATCAAAAAAAAAACAATTGAATCTTCTAGACATCACCTAGAAATATTATTATATAAATACACCCTTGTCGGACGAGAAGAATTTGGGGCACCATACTTGTTTTTGTTTTTATGACCTCTGCAGTTTGCTCGTGTGCAATTGTACCTACTATTAATCAGTGCTTTGAAGTTCATTACTTGGCATAATTTTACTTGTTTTTTCAAAAAAAATGAGAACTTACTTAGTTGATTTTATCCCATAAAGATACATAGCACAAATGAATAATTTACCAGAAGAGATTAATGCAAGTTAGAGTGGATGATTGACTCCTTAAAATCTCCCTATGGCATTAGCAACTCAACGCTATTATATTCTCCAAGATATATCTATAGATTGATTTAGGGATAGACTATTGCACAAGCGATTGAAATTTTTTTTATCTTTCAGTCACCTAAAGTTATATTTTGAATCACCTGAAGTTGCACATGTTTTTTTGGAGGGGGCTGCAATTTTAGTTGATTGAGAGTGCAATTTCAGGTCACCTGAAGTTGCACTCTAAATCACCTAAAGTTGCAGCTGTTTTTTTGGAAGGGGGCTGCAATTTTAGTTCATTGAGAGTGCAATTTCAGGTGACTGAAACATAAAAAAATTTCAGTCGCCTGTGCAATAGCAAAATTGATTGATTTAATATCTCATATCCATAATACGGCACGGACGTGTTATGGATTCATCTGGAAGGAGTACTAGTGTGGTAGTGTGATTCTCTATTTCAATCATTTGCACCTTAATTAAGCTTCAACAACTGCCACCGTGGCCCGTGGGTCTTCCCCGTGCGAAAGAGAAAAACAGTACAGTTGGGGGTACCTCTTCCTTCCTCAGATTTGGCCCCAATCTCCTGAACGCGGCTTCCCTGTCCCCTGCGCTCCTATTCCCTCCGTGTCCCCTCAATCTTGACGCTCGCCAGATGATCCAACAGTCCACATTATATTTTCACAATTTACTCATTTTGCCCATTTTTCACCCGAAATTTAAAAATAAAAATAGATTAATCCATCATAAATAATTTAAAAAATACAGGAAAAAATAAATTTATTTTTTTCTGTATTTTTTAAATTATTTATGATGAATTAACCTATTTTTTATTTTTAAATTTCGGGTGAAAAATGGGCAAAATGAGCAAATTGTGAAAATATGATGTGAGCCGTTGGATCAAAATGCGAGCATCGAGATTGAGGGGGACATGGAGGGAACAGGGGCACAGGGGACAGGGAAGCCCCGTTCCAATCTCCTAGCTCTTCTCGTACCAGACTACCAGAGTCCTTGCCGGCAGCGAGCGGAGAGGGGGACCCATCCTCCTTAAGCCCTGTTTGTAGATGTACATTAGGTCTTTCTGGCCCTGATCAATCACTATTCATAAGTTTCGTTTTTTTTCTGAACTTTTAGTTTTTTGTTGAGCTTTTTTGCCGGTTCTTTTTTTCCGTATTTGTTTGTATTATACGTAATGGGCTAACATATTTTTTATATTTTTAAATTTTTTCAAATTTAATTATGTTAAATAAACCTCTGTCAGCTACGGTGCTTTTTTCAGCCAGCTACAGTGTTTTCAGCCATAAGCCATAAGCTTTTCAGCCGAACCGATCCCACCTAGTTTCCCTACGCGGAGGCTACTAGTTCTCCATCTGGTGGTCGCATCCGGTGGAGTCGGTTCGTGCAGTAGGCGGAGTGCGGGTGGACGTGCGTGCTAGGCGGACAGCGCGTGCTGCTCTCGTGGTGCGTGTGTGGCCTGCCGGCGTGCGGCTGCGCGGTTCGGCGGCGCACGAGGCGCGTGAGTGGGTTTGCTGGCTCGGCGGTCCTGTGGCTGCCGAGTCCCAGATCCCCTTCATCTGGATCTGCTGGGGCCGGGTTTCACCGCCGGTGGTCCTCCTCCCTGCCATACGACCCTCTCGTTGAAGCTATGGCGCCGTCCGATGCCAACCCCTGGTGATGGCGTTGGTCTTGTTCATGTCTGGCACAGCCTTCCCTGGTGAGTTTTTTGCTATTTTAGTACCCTCGAAAGCGGGCTTCTCTAAAATAGTACCGATACCGTGGGCTTCTCTAAAACGGTACTGTTAATGATCTATCTACTCTATAATAGTACTCCACTTTACTTTCTTTTTCTTTTCTGATTTTTACTCCCTAAACTACCTAAAATACCCCTCCTAATTTAATAGTATATATTGAGGAACAATTTGATGGAGCAGTCATGCCATGCACTGGTGAGGTCTGAAGAACTAGTGGCGCAGCTCGGCTGCTGAATTCATTGGAGTCCGGTACTCAACTGGGAGCGTAGGGAACAATGTGATGCTGTAATTCTTTTTTTCCCCAATATTTCTGCTGTAGTAGAATCCAGATGATGCAACCATGTGATGTAACTCCATTTCCATGGTAGTAAAGCATGACAAGATGTTTCATTTCTCTTCTCTTGTTGCTTGATTCTCCAGTTGCTTCATTTCTACTGTAATGGCAGGCAGGCAGGCAGGCACAAGCTGAAAGGAAACAAGGAGACTCTCATTTTTGGGCAAGTCTTTTAAAGATTAAGAATGAGTTTCTCAGGTATGGATCTTTTGTAATAAAAGATGGATCACAAGTCAGGTTCTGGGAGGACAAATGGTTAGGCAATGATTCATTGATGATCCAGTATCCGGGTCTGTATAACATTGCTAGACCAAAATTTGTATCCATTTCAGAAGTCCTCGCTTCAACGCCTCCAAACATCTCTTGGAGGAGACATTTGATAGGTCCAAAACTAGTTTCATGGAATCATTTGCTGACACGTTTGGGTAGTTTTCATTTATCGCAAGGTAATGATGAATTTCATTGGTCCTTGCACCAAAATGGTCAATTCTCGGTGAAATCTTTTTATAGAGCTATGATGCAAACTCCAATACCAAATACTAACAAGACACTGTGGAAATTGAAAGCTCCCCTTAAGTTTAAAATTTTCTTGTGGTATCTCAGGAGAGGTGTTGTGTTAACGAAGGATAATTTAATGAAGCGCAAATGGCAAGGAAACAAAACTTGTTGCTTTTGTCACGAGGACGAGACAATTCAACACTTGTTTATTGATTGCCGTTTTGCACGATCGGTCTGGAGCGTTGCTCACATAGCGTTGAATTTAGCAAAACCCCAAAGTATATCGCATATGTTTGGTAGTTGGTCGTATGGTGTCAAGAAAGAGCTAAGGTCTTTAGTTCTTTTGGGAGCAGGAGTTATTGTCTGGTCTATTTGGTTGCACAGAAATGACATTGTCTTTGAAAAGAAAAAACTTTATTCTCCTTTGCAGGTTATCTATGCAGCTACCCATCGACTCCGTTCTTGGGATATTCTCCAGCGGTCGGATATGCAGGGTATAGCTATAGTGGTCTCGCAACAGTTGGAGCAGGTGGCGAAGGTCTTCTTTTCCCAGGCGTTTGGGTGGCGGTCTAGTCTACGGATTGACTGTCATTAGTTGTTGTTTTTCCGTTTTCGCTTTATGCTGTGTGCCTCTTAGTCAGGCAGAGGCTGGGAGTGTTCCAAAGTCTGTGTATCAATTCGATGTACTGCTCTTTGGTTTAATAAAAGCTTCCGTTTCCAAAAAAAAGGCAGGCAGGCACAGGACGAGCAGAGTAGCTAGTCGATCCTTCCTTCCAGCTTAGTGCAAATGGAGGCTGGACTGTAGAGCGTTGTTGGTTGCCAAAACTAGAAAGAAAGAAAGAAAGAAGCACACGGTGCAAGGAACCATGAGCAAATCCACGCAAGTATTCTGAAACAAGGTATTGCATCCGCACTATTATGGTCTGTAGATTTGAAACGATTTGATTAGATCGAAATCAAATTAGGAGGGGTACTTTAGGTAGTTTAGGGAGTAAAAATCAGAAAAGAAAAAGAAAGTAAAGTGGAGTACTATTATGGAGTAGATAGATCATTAACAGTACCGTTTTAGAGAAGCCCGCGGTATCGGTACTATTTTAGAGAAGCCCGCTCTCGAGGGTACTAAAATAGCAAAAAACTCTTCCCTGGTGAGTCCTCCTCTCCTGTAAACTTCCCCTTGTGGATTCGGTGCTCATTGCCTTTTTGGCTGAGTTACAAGCACGCATACCTTTAGCGGATCTAAATTATATATATATATATATATATATATATATATATATATATATATAGTATAAATAACAGGGCACCTAGGTGTCTGGGCACCAAGTCTCCCTACCTTTGGATTGCTTTTAGATGCGTGCTAGTGTGATTGAGACTTTCCATCCATAATTAAGACTTTCCTTCCATGATTGATTTAGCATGCCTAATATATTACATACCATTGCACTACCACGTATCTAATATATATATATATATATATATATATATATATATATATATATATATATATATACACACACACATACATACACATATACATATATAGAGAGAGGGGCTATAGAAACCGAATTAGTGTCGAATACGCAGACCGCTGTCACGCGTAATACGGCTTGGCGTCACGTCTAGAGCACAGTGTCCGGTATACACAAGATGACGAATTTACGTCACACTTTAATAACTAGTAGTGTGCCCGTGCTAACGCTACGGTAAAATACAAAACAAGATAAAATTTGTAAAAAATAAAACAAACAATCAGATTCATTAAAATTCACGTCTCATATATTGTATAACCAAATATTTTTGTCACATAATGAATGCCACATAACGACTAATCTTTTGAGGAGACGATATCATTGGACTCACCCACCGACGACTTTCTCCATCCCTGCATTGTTTAAACTTGAGGCTACAAAGAAAACAAACATTTCAGAGTTAAAGAATTAAAACTGGGCAGTTCAACAGTTTAAAAGTGAAGAAATTATGCAAGCATTAACTTGTTGAAATATATTGCTATGTATTCCAAAAAAAAGTTGCATATTTTCAAGTACCTTAGTACGATATCGAGCCAGCAGAGTGGAAAACCAATGCAATGCCTCAATCCGAGTGGCCTCATGTTCACTATTCAATTCTTTGAAATAGAAAAAAAAAGGCCACATCACGAATCCCAGGCAAACGGAGATCTCAAGTTACAAGTGATTTGTGCACTTTTCTGACCACATGGTACCTATTAAGCCATGGCAATATAAAGAAGACACAATCTAAAAGGAAATACATTTACATTAGTATGTAACTAAACAGTTAAATTAAATTTTCTATGCGAAGGTTTGGATAGAGAACCTCTTAGCAATTGAGAGAATCGCTCCAATGTCAAAGCCTTCAATTGGATCAGCTTTTATAGCACGAAGTTCCTCATTAGTTTCACGTGCAACCTAGCAAACAACAAAGTAAATAAAAAATAATTACCCTGGATGGGCACAGTTTACATCCACAAGAATTATCCGAATTAATAAAAGTACAAGAGAGGAAAGTACCACTCGAATTTTCTCCTCTTTGTCAGAGATGCATGGTAAGATAGCTCCCAAAATATCTGCATAGTAAGGAACAAGTTTTTCCCCACCAAGCTTCACGAACTCGTTCATCTGCATTTTCAAGCAGAAAATGTAAAGGTACTACAAGTATTCAAGTAGCCACTACAAACTAAATTCCCAGATCACGATCACAGAAAACATGCAAGACAAGAATTACCCATGTGATAGATGTCAACCGATAAACAGAATAATACTATTCTAACATATCGAGACACCGTGACTAACCTAAATACCATGCCGTACAAGTCTGTCAAGAAAAGACAATTCTTCCATAAATTATTCTCATGCCTGCTAGCGGACATCCAAGCTGGGTGAGCTGAGCTTGACAAAGATGGGCCGAATTCATTTGAAGAGAGAAGAGGAGAGTAAGAAATTGAGCACCGCAAAGAAAACTACCTACATGACCTGTACATCTCCACCGGATATCTGAATTGCCGTCACATATCCCTGTTGGCTCTGAAAACAACCAACGCAATTCAAACCGAATCAAATCAGAAGGGATCCAAGCAAGAACAAATTGTAGCTGATCATGAATAAGCACTGACAGAAGGGCCACTTATGGGAAGCAAAAAGATAACTAAGTACAAATAAAACATTGGGACTTTTTATCATTAATGGAGAAATGGTCCGGAAATGGAAACTAAAGTGTCAAACAAAAGTAACAAATCGTGACTGGCATACCTTTGGACATTACAACCAATGAACTTCCATTGGCTGCTCTAGCTATTGCTATTATGTAGAAGTTTTTCTCCCACTGCTCCATTATCCAGTCCTATGTATAATGGAAAGTGTTAGGAATCCTCACTAAACAATTTATCTAGGACATTAATGATCATGCCTTGTCAGATTGTACTGTACCTTGTGTTGAAAAACTGGTGAGAGCTCATAAACTTGAGAACAGAAACCTGTTCCCGCATCCATAATGAGTAATCAAATGTAAGTGTATAACATATCAACAGTATTACAAATAACTGAGATCAAAATTGGAACAGTTTCTTTAACTTTAATTAATATTAATACTGCATTATTTCTTCAACAACTATCAACAGTTTACTGGGAAGAGCATAATAGGTGTCTTTTTTGAAATATAGGTAGTTTCAATTCAATTAGAACCAACCCTAGGTTTTATATATTACGATACTTCTTAGAATTGATTAGCCAATTCAATTACCAGATAGGCATACAATATTAATATCTAAGCACACATAATAAGTATTGTAACAGAACACAAGTGGTCCTAACAGGTTTCCTCTCCTTTTAATAAGTAGACAGCTACAGCATGACAGTTCTAATCTGTGTTTAATTACCTTAACAGAATCTTTCACTGAACCCCGTCCACGAATATAGACTCTACATTGGGTTGTAGCTTCAACTCTTTTCAGGGAGTTTCCTCGTGGCCCCAACAAACGACCAACAAAGTTGAACTAATCATAACAAAAGATTGTAAATGATTTGGATTTGGCATAGCACGTCAAAATTAAAGTTAAAATAGCTCATCCAAATAGCTACAGCTCAAAGTAAGTCATACATACATTTGGATACTTATCCACAGGAACATCAATCCTGACAACTTTCTTCACAACAGGGCTGCCAACAACTCCAGGAGCACCATTCCAGCCCATGGATGATGATTGGAGTACCCCCATATGCTGGGAAAAAAACAATATAAGCAATGAAATGAGATAATATAAAGAATGTTGGAAGTTGGTATATGGTGCATTGATATATGACAAAAAAACAAATTATACAAGAGCATTAGTGATAAAATTAGGAAAGGAATATGAACAAAAGGTCCATATCTTCGTGTCAGTTCCTTAATAAAGCCCAAGTTGTTTTTAATCTTGTATTGTTGAATTACATTTCCATGGGCAGGTGACATTGCTAAAACATTGAAAACATTGGTTACAAGAATGAGGTTTTACCCAGAGCTAGTATTTAAATATAATAATTTCATGGGCAGAACCAGTTGTTTCTAATATAATCTGATAGTAAAACCCTTACATGGACCACAGAAGCTAGTTGGCAGCATGGGTAGAAATCTGCTAATTTGAAACGCAATATCAATATATATATATATATATATATATATATATATATATATATATATATATATATATATATATATATATATATATATTTGAAAGTACCAGAAGATATATCTTGGCATGCTAACAATTATCTAAGCAGTATATCTACATGCTATATAAAAGGGATGACAAGGCAGTTATGACACGTAAAACCAATAATCAGAAGGTCGTATGGATTTGCAAGACCTCTGTTTGCATTCCCATCCATCCCTCCAGATCCATTGGTTGACCGTTCATAGGGTGGCCAGCTAGTCTTAATGGGCTAGCATGATCAAATCTCTCAGGTTCAGCAAAATTTGGGTTAGGTGGCAAAGACGATGCCCGCAAAATTTCTGCATTGAAGAAAAAAAAACTATATGAGATTCGAGTATGTATCATCTAGAATACTGTTGTATATACATGAGATAAGTTCTATTTATTCCACTGTAAATCAGGGAGAAAACAACCAGGCAAGGTTTTTCAACATGTCTAAAACGGTAAAACCGGAAACTGCAGCAAGAAGCTAGAATTTAGAAATCACCACACTCAATTGTATAATGCCTTACATAGTTACATTAAGATACAAAAGTAAACAAAATGAAGCATGCCAACTGAATGATATAATTGAAAAGCTGTACAATGTTCATATTCTCATTTCTCAATGGATACACTCAATTGTATAATGCCTTACATAGTTACATTAAGATACAAAAGTAAAAAAAATGAAGCATGCCAACTGAATGATATAATTGAAAAGCTGTACAATGTTCATATTCTCATTTCTCAATGGATTAACTTCTATGGTTTTTAAATACTATTTACGTAAATGGCATCCATTAGGGGTTTGGAAGTAATTTACGGTGGCAAAATCATAAACGTGTAGGACAAATGAATGAACAGATATCCTTGGTGTGTGGATTAAATCGGTAATAGGGTTTGTGACAAATGAGTGGATAAGACAATCTAACAAATATCCTTACGAACAACTTTTCTTATTGAAAAGGAAGGACAAAATTGTCAAACAAGAATAGAAGTTTCTTTTCACGAATAGCAGGAATAGCTAAAAATAGCAATTGGGTGAATGTACCACTTCGATAGGCAACTCGTATTCAAAACTATTAAGAACTACATAAATAAATAACATTAGAGAGTAACATGCAAAAACTTTAAAAGGCAAAGGAAAGAAAACCTTGGTTTAAAAGCCTGTTACAAAATGGAAGAACTTGCACGAACGGGGCTAATTTCTGCCTCTCAGCAAGTAACTCAGCAAGATATCTGTCAATCAAAGGAACCCATTAGTCAGATCAAGCAAGTATCACAGGCATAGATTTACTGAACAATAGAAAAGGCAGTAACCACTCCAAGCATTCGAAACAACAAAAATATCGCAAAACAGGACTACCAAAAGATCTGTACAACAAGCTGAATAACAGAGAAAAATTACGATCGAGTTGAAACAATGATCACTTTACACATGAACTTTACATCTATCAGATAATGCTCACTTATTCCTAACAGTCGCCAACAGTCAACAAACAGACTGGAATCTATCATCTACCCTATATACTCTATAATACACCAAAATTTTCTTTACTAAATCCACCCCCTCAACCACCCCTACAGTCATGCCTAATCTAAGTCCACCCAGATTTGTGTACCAAAGTAATCCAACTTCATACAAATGAATGGTCTGGATCTCTCCTCAAGTCTTCTTCTCTTACTCATTGAAAATCCTAAGGCCAAAATCATTTGGATCATGCACAACCCGGAACCCACCCCGACGCCCACGCCACGCCCCCGACGACCTCGCGCCTGCCTCCCCCAACTGAACCCGTGCGCTCCTCGGCTCCTCCCCTCTGATTCTCCGCCGCCTCCTCCCCTCCCTCCTCCTCCTCCGCCGCCTCCTGCCTCCCACCAACGAATCCCGCACCGCCTCCTCTTCCCCACGCGCCGGCGCCTCCTCCTTCCCTCCCCACCCGCCGCCGCCGCCTCCTTCCCTCCCCACCCCGCATCTCCTTCTCCCCATCCCGCACCGCTTCCTCTTCCGCCCCCCACGCGCCGGCGCCTCCTCCTTCCCTCCCCACCCGCCGCCGCCTCCTTCCCTCCCCACCCCGCATCTCCCTCTCCCCATCCAGCACCGCCTCTTCCGCCCCCACGCGCCGGTGCCTCCTCCTTCCCTCCCCACCTGCCGCCGCCGCCTCCTTCATATCGGTGAATAGGAGGTGGTTGTGTGCGGAGTGCTGCGTGCATGGAGGTCAAGCCGGGAGAAGCGAGTGTTGCGCCTGCGGCCGCTGCGCGGGAGGCTACGGTGGGCTTCCAGTCGCCAACGCCGCCTCCGGCGGCGGAGAAGGGTGGTAGCTCGAGCGGTGTGTTGGTGTGGAGTGTGGACGAGTGGGTGAGGTGCCATGATGGGGATCTACCTTATTCCAAAGACGTCAAAAGCAGCGTAAAGTACCATGGTAATCTTACGTCAAAAGGTTATCGTGCCCTAGTATACAGGTAACTATTAAGACCTTATGTCTTATAATAAATATTTACTTTTATATATGACAATGTGTGGTTACTTATACAAGTGAGAATATTTACTATAATTTTGTTAGAACGTACAGAAAAAAAATTATAAATGTGCCTGTGACTGAGCATAGTTTATTAAAATAACATCAGTATTGTCCCACTAAGAGGAATTGCAACAGTAGCTTATATGCTCTAACCTAATTGCAATGCTTCCAGTAACTCTTCACCATATGGTAATATGACTGCAAAATCGGAGGCATTCATGCCCTTTTTAAGTGGCAATACTACGGCCTAATGTTAAACAAATTACGTACGTAATTATTACACAATTGTTTTAATCGTTGTGTAACAACAAAAATAATAATACTTTCAATTTAATTGATGATTATTATCATTCAGTAGTACCTCCTATATATTTCAAAATACAAATTTGTTGTGCAAAATGAATAATATAACCTAAGTTTAGGGATCTAATTAGCACTTGCCTACAAATTTGCCAAATTAATTTTCAACTTTAGATACTCAAATGTCATCCCACCGGTACTTCATTAATTATTATATGATTTCAGTGCCATTTGAATAGGGGAAATTGACGATAGTTATAGATAGTAGTATTACCATTTGGCCTAGGGATAACGTGCTCCAATGTTGCCAATTGACGTGTGGAGTTACTAATGTCGTTGTAGATCAGTAAAGTTGGATTTTTTTTTACTTGTCATCTCTCTTCATATTCCGGCGTAAATATAGTGGAGACCATGATGCTATGGCACCATTTCTGGGTACGCAGGCCTGGGTGAGATCACTCAACCCCCCCATTGTGGATGACTGGAGGGCTTGGCATGTTGATGGCCAGTCCGCAGGGTGAGATTTTATATATAACAAAAGGTGTGACTTATGAATATGTGAGTATATAAACTGCTTTAAATAACTACACTTATATTTTGAAATATAATTGAACTGCAGATTTACCATAGCATATGCAAACAACTTGACCTTCGCGACCGTAAAGGTAAAAATGCATATATGCTGTATCTTTTCGTTTGCTTTTGTTCATAGTTGTTCCCTAAGATTGCAAATTCCAACGGCATACGAATCCCAAGTGGTAACAAGGATTTGTGGTGCTTTCGGATTTTGGAGATATTTGATGCTACTTTGAAGTTAGGTTCTATTGCCATTTTCAGTCCGAAACAGTAAAATTTTAGAAATTGGCCAATTACCAATTTCCCCATCACAGAGATTTGGGATTGTTCTGGAATTGTTCAACTGAACCCTTTTTACTTCACAGCTGATGTGAACACACACGCAACAGTTTGATTATGCATTATATAATTGCAAATAACAATATATTGTTTTATTTAACCCCAGGGTGGTGGACACACTGCACCGGAGTACCAGCCGGAGAGATGCCTCGCCATGTTCAAGCGTTGGATTTCCAATGAACCACTTTGATTAATGATTATGGTAGTACACACCTGATGTTGGAGAAAAATATTTCGTGAGGAATCTGTGTGCCTTTGTGTAAAAAGGTACTGCATAAATCAATTAAATTTGGTGAAATTTCTACAGTGTTTCATGTTCCAACCAGTTCACCCAAAAGTTTAAGCTGATGAGCAGTAGTGGAACCAAGACTTGGGCTACCTGGGCTGTAGCCTGAGGTCTGGCAGCTAAAGCCCATGCAAAATTCATGAAAAATAACAAACAAAACAGAGTTACCCCAAGAATCGGCTCAAGAGCAGCTGGCCCAGCCCGGGCTTGAGCTTGGGCTGGTTTCGCCTCTGCTGATGAGTAAAGACGACCAATTCACTTGTGCTTCAACACTCCCCCTCACGTGTAGGCTCCAACAAGCCTAAGCGTAGAATAGAAGTGGGCTGTAATTATTTATTTTTAATTGCGCCAACAGGTCTTGAACTCAAGATCTCTTGGCTCTGATACAATACTAAGTTTTATACATCAGTTAGTTCACCCAAAAGCTTGAGCTGATGAGGAAAGACGGATAATTCATTTGTACTTAAACAATTTCGATGGCATGGTTCTGGTTGTTGGTACCAACCCACAACCAGGGCATTGGAAACCGAAATCGGACAAGAGGGACCAGTTTCAGTTTCTCACCGAAAACAAGCCTTTTGGGGCATTTTGAAATTATGAATGTAGAATGTTTGTTTGTTTCATATTTAAATCCCAAATGTTTGCTTGTAAAACCCTCATATGCAATCAGTTTCTATGTAAATTAGGGATTTAAGGGTGAAATGGGACAACCAAAACTAGGGTTCCATAAACCTAAACCCGACAAGCTCCGATTTCTTGGTTGATAGCTGGCCTGTTCCTAGAGAGTAATTTGGAACCCTATTCATAACTGAAACAAATCGAAAATTTGGAATTTTATTGACTTTTTGTCAAAATTTAAAACTTGCCCAAGTTGGAAGTTTTTCAGCCAAAACCGCTTACCCTTTTTTGCTTTCCGCCTTCCCCATGCCTTGGCACCATTTCAATCCTCACCATTGCCCTGTTTCCGTGCACCACCCATCTTGCCTCTGTTCGCCACCACCATCGCTCGCGACCGCCTCTGCTACCTTCGTCAACAACTGTACCATGACGTTGCCATCTTTGACACATGCATTAATCGCCCGTCACATCATCTAGGGCTATGCGCCACAGCCATCGGTGCTTGTCTCACTGTCACCACCAACATACGCCCACACAATTCGACTGCACCACTTGCGAACTTGTTTGACACGAGAAATCGCTAAAGGATTTCTTGCCTCGGTGTGTAAGATGCGGGTGTGCCAGTGTACTAAAGTACACAAAAATAAATAAACACAAGAACAACTAGCGAAAGCATGTATTTTATTCATTCATTTGAGAATAAAAAAAATTACAGATTCCCTTTATACATATGCGCTCCATGGCCTACTTTGCATAATAGATTTGACATAGGCAATGTGATCTCCTAGTTCCCGGGGCATCAGAAAGCTCCCAATTAATTACATCCGCGGGGTGCACCCACAGAATACATCCGATTAAACTGCGCATTGGTCGTCATCTTCAGTCTTCGCTTCACGTTCTTTAGGCATGTGATGAATGTTTAATGCAGATGTGAGTGTTGGCATTATCCATAGCCTCATTGGTCTATGGAGCCTTTATAGTGTGGCCTTTACACTAGCCGCGCCCGCTCATGCCATTCGACCTTGTCGGTATCGAACAAATACACAATGGGAGTGGTTAAAAATGTGCATGATTGACGCCAAGCATGACCGATCTATCGATAATGGCAACAAAATCGATGTTGTGGACATATTGGTAGTTGAGAGCCATCGTGGTCAAAATCCATCGAAAGTCGTTCATGGTCGAAACCCATCGAAAGTCATCCATGGTCGAAATCCAACAGAAGTCATCTTCGATCAAGATCCATCGTAGTCGAAAGCCAACATGGCCGAAATCTATTAGAAGTTGTCCGTGGTTGAAATCCATCGAAAGCTGTCCGTGGTCGAAAGCTATCGTGGTTAAAATCCATCGAAAAACCGTCCGTGGTTAAAAGCCATCATGGTCAAAATCCAATGGAAGTCATCTGTGGTCAAAAGCCATCATGGTTAAAACCCATCAGAAGTTGTTCATGGTCGAAAGCCATCATGATCAAAAAATCATTAGAAGTTGTCTATGGTTGAAATCCATTGTGGTCAAAACCCATCGAAAGTTGTCTGTGGTCAAAATCCATTATGGTCGAAATCCATCAAAAAACCATTCGTGGTCAAAATCCAACGGAAGTCATCTATGGTCGAAAGCTATCGTGATCAAAACCCGTCTCGTTGTCTGTGGTCAAAACCCATCATGGTCAAAATCTATCAGAAGTCGTTCGTGGTCGAAAGCCATCGTGGTCGAAACCCATCAGAATTTGTCTGTGGTCGAAATCCATCGTGTTCAAAACCCATCAAAAAACTATCTATGGTCGAAAGCCATTGTGCTCGAAATCTAACGAAAATCATCCGTGGTCGAAACCAACATGGTCGAAACCCATTGGAAGGCATCAGGCATCGAAGCAGTCAGTAGTCGGATGCCACCAGACATTGTCACTAGCTGGTAGTCGAAAGTTACCAGACATCAGAAGCGGTCGGTAGTCAAAAGTCATTGGGCATCGAAGTAGCCGGTAGTCGAAAGCCACCAGACATCCGCAATAGCCGGTAGCCAAAAGTTACCGGTCCTCGGGACCAACTGGTAGTCGAAAGTCGTTGGGCCTCGAAGCAGCCGGTAGTCAGAAGCCTCCATACATTTGCAATAGCCGGTAAGCTCTCAAGGTTGAAATCGTACTCGTAGAGCACTATAGCACACCGGTCGAAGGGGACTGTAGTCTGTAGCACAATGCTCGATGTCGTACTCGTAGAGCACTGTAGCACCCTGGTCGAAGGTTGTACTCGGAGAGATTGTAACACACTAGTCGAAAGGTACTATAGCACAATGCTCGAGGTCGTACTCATAAGAGTACTATAGCACATTGGTCGAAAGTTACTGTAGCAGCACTGGTTGAAGGGTACTATAGCACTATGCTCGATGGTCGTACTCGTAGAGCACTATAGCACCCGAATCGAAGGCCATACTCGTAAGAGCATAGTAGCCCCATGGTCGAAAGTTGTACTCGAAAGAGCACTACAGCACACTGGTCAGAGGTCGTCAAGCATGAGCGATGATCGGTGATATTCGGGTTCGATAGGTGGTTAGTGGCGTCCGGCTTCGCCAAGCGTTTAGTGACATTTGGCTTCGACAAGTGGTCGGTGACAGCCGAGTATTGAGGACAGTCGAAGGTGCCTGGTACAAAAGGCGATTGATGACACTCGAATACGACGAGCAATTAGACATGTCCGAGTGCTGAAGTCGGTCGGGGAAGCCTGAATGTTGAAGGCGGTCGTACGCGCCTGAGCACAACAGGAGATCAAAAGCACCCGTGTTCTGAAGGTGGTTGGGGAAGTCTAGAGCAAAGGGACTTCGTGCCTCAAACTCAGCGAGTTGGAAGGCGAACAACAATCCTGACGTCCTGACATCATGACCGTGGGCTACATCATGGTGAGCTCCAAAGCACCCGATCGGTGGTGCTACCAGTAGCGGCATAGTCGTTTGGCGATGTTCCCATCGTTGCCGTCGTTCATCATATGCAGGCTAGTCAGATAGAAAAGAAAGAGAGGAGGAAATGTTCTTTAATATTCTGAGCATAGCACACCATGGCCTAGACTTGTATGGATTACTTTCTCAGGCTCCTTCGCCTTCTCCTCCTTTCTTGTTCGTATATTCTTCGCTGCTGTCTTCTTCGTGTATGTGTGCTAACGGTGTTTGTGTATCTTGTGTTCATCTCCCTCTATGTGTCCTCTCTGTGTCTGGGTGCAAGTAGATGTTGTCGGTGTCTCTTGTGTCCGTCTCTATCTGTGCCCTCTATTTCTCTCTGCCTTGGGTGTATCAATCTCCTCCTTTTATTGGCACAAGCAAGGACCGCCAGCAACGAACGTGGCTCTCACACGGCGTCAATCATCCCTTGATTTCTGGAATTGAATCCTTGATCTGATTACTGGTTCTTTCTTTCCAATCCTGTGCCTTCCAAATTAGAAAAGATTTATTGAGAAATACTTCCATAAATGGAGATACGGTACAATCGTCCTCCATTGCAAATATGATTCACCCAAATCCAATATTTTCTTTCCTTCTTGGTGCATAAACTACCGTTAATTGGCTGTGTATGGTGCCATGCATGCATTAACTATCGTAATTAGCCTTGTGATCGAAATAATTGTAGTTGACACAACGTGGTCAAAACAAATGCGATCGACACAACGTGGTCGAAATAAGCATAGTTGACACAACGTGGTTGAAGATCTATGAACTCAAGATGATCTTGGTGTATATGCTTCATGGTTGGTCAGGGACTTGCGGCTATATGAGGCTTAATGCATCAACCATGCACCAACGACTTAAGGACTAGGTCGTGTGCCACTTCGTGACCCGAACTTAAAAGAGTTTGAATCTTAGATAGCATGTGCACGTATTGAAGTTTCCTTCCCAAACATACACCTCTGTATTCGTTTTAACCAAACATATTTGCACAAAGCCTCATCAAACAAATATCCCCCGTTGAGTTAAGTTTGATGCGCGAAGCGAAGCGAACTTAACTTGGCGATACTATTTCAGGTAGTCAATCAGGTGCCCCATTTATGGCAGCCTTAGCTTAAACTCCCTCATAGCAACAAGTAGGGAATTGTTAAATAACACTTGAGTGTTTTTTTTGACTAAGAACACTCAGATTTTTCTATGTATACAACATTTTTCGTCCATATTTACAACATTTTTTACTTATATATACAACATTTCTCGTATGTATGCAACATTTTTCGGCTATAAAATGTTGCATACATAGAAAAATATTGCAGAGAAAAATGTTACATATATAGGCGAAAAATATTATAAATATGGTAAAAAATGTTGCATATATGGGAAAAAAATATGAGTGCTCTGAATAAAAAACCGCTTGAATCCTCTGGACAGCACTTAGAAATAATATTATATAAAAATAACCCTGTCGGACGAGAAGAATTTTGGATACCATACTTGTTTCTGTTTTTATGTCCTCTGTAGTTTGCTCGTGTGCAATTTTACCTACTATTAATCAGTGCTTTGAAGTTCATTACTTGGCATAATTTTACTTGCTTTTTTAAAAAAAATGAGAACTTACTAGTTGATTTTATCCCCTAAAGATACATAGCACAAATGAATAATTCACCAGAAGTGATTAATGTAGGATCATGTATAGCGAGTCAGATGGGATGATTGACTCCTTAAAATCTCCCCGTGGTATTAGCAACTCAAAGCTATTATGTTCTCCAAGATATGTCCACAATATTGATTTAATATCTCATATCCATAATCCATGAAACATAGCCATCAATCATACACGTAATGATATATCAATAATAAGCGTCTCATATAATGATAATAATATCAATGATACTTAGAATAACATTGTAACATGAATAAAGAGTTTCATGAATAAGCCACGTACATATTAATCAATATAAATGATAGTTTATTCGAGGGAAAAATAGCATATTATTCAGATAGTTCATAAATATAAAAGTGATGTAATCTTTATCATCTCCATAATTGTCTCTAGGCCATATTATTAACATTAAACCCAAGCAATATGAATTGTTCACATAAATTACTTTGTAGCTATTTTTCCAAATTTAGCCCCTAACATCTGTTTTTGCAAATCAAACCCCCCTCTGTGGATCTAGCGAACTCATCAGGTACGTATCGAGCTAGGAGAGCTCGGCAGGCCTGTACAGCAACAATTAATGTTGTTGATTAGTGCTTAAGTAAGCTTATGATCAGCGCTAATCAAGCTAAGCTCTTGCAGCAAGCTAATCTCCCTACGCTGTTCTTATGTGGGAAAAAGATGACGTTGTCGCGAGGAACTCGTGCTTGTGTGTGTGTTTTTTCTATTTCAATTTTGCTATTGCACAGGCGATTGGAATTTTTTTATGTTTCGGTCACCTGAAATTGCACTTTTAATGAACTAAAATTGCAACTCCCTAAAAAAACAGCTGCAACTTTAGGTGATTCAGAGTGCAACTTCAGGTGACCTAAAATTGCACTCTCAATCAACTAAAATTGCAGCTCCCCTCCAAAAAAACATATGCAACTTTAGGTGATTCAAAGTGCAACTTTAGGTGACTGAAAGTTAAAAAAATTTCAATCGTCTGTTTAATAGTCTATCCCTTTCTATTTTGGATTTTTTTTGCCTTTCACACGCAACAAATCGTCCTGACGGGTGCATGGTTCCTTCAATGGTTGATTATTTGTACAATTAAAAAACGTTGATTGATACAATCGTACTAGTGCAAAACAGTTTTTAGTTCGCGCGGAGAAAACATGCAGATTAGAAAACTAGCAATGCACCGGCCCGCATTTACGGAGTTACCCGTGCTGATCCACGCAATCTAAGTGTCTGTTGTGTACAAGCGACTAAGGGAGCTCGTTTGGTGATTGTCGAGCACGATAAATCTATGAAAATACTAAATTTATAAGAATGAGTGTTACTAATGCAAATTAAAAAAAAATGATTAGTTCAAGCAATACGGCACGGACGTGTGATGGATTCATCGGGAAGGAGTGCTAGCATAGTACTGTGATTCTCTATTTCAGGCTCTGATCAACTCAGCTTCGGCTTCTAACTTATTTTTTATTATTCATAAGTTTCGTCTTTTTCTGAACTTTTGGTTTTTTGTTGAGCTTTTTTGCCGGTTCTTTTTTTCCGTATTTATTTGTATTATACGTAATGGGCTAACATATTTTTTATATTTTTTAAATTTTTTTAAATTTAATTATGCTAAATAAATCTCTGTCAATTACAATACTTTTTTCAATCAACTACAGTGTTTTCAGCCATAAACCATAAGCTTTTCAGCCGAACCGATCACCACTCAATCATTTGCGCCTCAATTAAGGTTCAACAACTAGCCAGTGGTTCTTCCCCGTGCGACAGTGTAACACAACAGACAAGTTACGTGAGCGCCTAAAAGAGAAAAACAGTAGAGTTGGGGCCTCTTTCTCCGTCTTCTCCGGCGGCGGCGCGTGTTTGCGGGGCGGCGGAGTGCGGGTGGACGTGCGTGCTAGGCGGACAGCGCGTGCTGCTCTCGTGGTGCGTGTGTGGCCTGCCGGCGTGCGGCTGCGCGGTTCGGTGGCGCACGAGGCGGTCAGCGAGTGTGGCCTGCTGGAGTCCAAAGGCGCGTGAGTAGTTTGCTGGCTCGGCGGTCCCAGATCCCCTTCATCTGGGTCTGCTGAGGCCGGGTTTCACCGCCGGTGGCCCCCTACTCCAGATCTAGGTGAAGCTATGGCCATACCACCTTCTCGTTGAAGCTATGGCGCTGTCCGATGCCAACCCCTGGTGATGGCATTGGTCTTGTTCCCTGGTGAGTCCTCCTCTCCTGTAAACTTCCCCTTGTGGATTTGGTGCTCATTGCCTTTTTGGCTGATGCGCCACTATAGGAGAGGACCTGTAAATATACATGTGGGGATAAGCTAAGCTAAGCACCGTTCACCCAACGGATAAGCTAAGCTAAGCTCCCTACGCTGTTCTTATTGGGGGGGGGGGGGGGGGGGGGGGGAAGATGACTAGTCAGCTGTGTCCGGTGGAACACTGTTCACGTCGTCCCGAGGAACTCGTTTTTTCTATTTTGGTTTTTTTTTTGCCTTTCACACGCAACAAATCGTCCTGACGGGTGCTCTAACGAAAGCATTGTTCCTTGTGCTGGTCGATCACTTCTGCAAAAACCAAAAGAACACTGCGGCAAAAAAAAGCAAGTATAGTAGAATGGCTCAGCGGTAGTAGTGATCCCGGCCTCCCATGGCCCTGCGGCTCGTCTTCATCCTGCTCTGCTTCTTCTCCGCTCTTCCACGCTTCTCCCGCCTCGTCTCCGTCGCGGCGGCCCCGACGCTGGTCACCAGCATCCCGGGCTTCGACGGCGCCCTCCCTTCCCGCCTGGAGACGGGGTGCGTCTGTCCATCACATTTCTCTGGCACATCACGCCATTGCTGTCTTCGCCCTGCATCGATCACTCAAGAGACGTTTGTATGTTCCTGCGTTCTTGATTAGGTACGTGAACGTTGACGAGGAGAATGGGGCGGAGCTGTTCTACTACTTCATCGAGTCGGAGGGTGACCCCGGCCGCGACCCCGTCCTCCTCTGGCTCACCGGCGGCGACCGCTGCTCCGTGCTCAGCGCGCTGCTGTTCGAGATCGGTGAGTAATTCCATGCCCAAATTGTAATACTGCGTTTTCTGTCCTCTCGTCTCTCAGTGACTTGCAGACGTACTGACCTGAACATCTGTTTCGTTGTACTATGCAATTGCAGGCCCGCTGAAACTCATCGTAGAGACCTACAGCGGCAGCCTACCACGGCTGCGGTACCATGCGTACTCCTGGACCAAGGTTGCAAACGTCCTGTTCGTCGATTCACCGGTCGGCGCCGGGTTTTCCTTCTCCTTGAACCCCAAAGGCTATGACGTTGGGGACATATCTGCTTCTCTGCAGCTCAAGACATTTCTCACCAAGGTAATATAGAAGCACAACTTCCTGCTGATTATCGGGACCTGGTTAGTTAGTACTTTTGTCTTGATCGTTTTGCTCAGTGGTTCATTGAGCATCCGGATTACCTCGCAAATCCTTTCTATGTCGGAGGAGACTCCTACGCTGGAAAGATTGTTCCATTCCTCGCGCAGAAGATCTCAGAAGGTATTACTACGGTAACTCTTGTGGAGTTTTGTAATTTTATTCAGCAATCAGTTCACGAATAAGTTTTAGCTATTTATCAAAGATGGATAATCTATTCGCACTTCAAACACTACTTTGTTTTCAGATATCGAAGCCAGACTGAGGCCGACTCTTAATCTGAAGGTACTCTAATCTTTGCACAATATCAATGTAGTTGTAGGTATTGATATTAGTAACAACTTAAATACCACAATATCAATCTCCCATCTACGTCTAACTATAGTTGCTGTATGATCGAAACATGAATGATCATTAATTTGTATTTGGGATAATGATCAGGGATATCTGGTAGGTAACCCGGTTACAGATGAAAGCATTGATGTTGAATCGAAAGTGCCATATGCTCATGGAGTCGGAATCATTTCAGATCAATTGTACGAGGTGATTAATTAAACACGCCTCCAACACTTGCTCAATCACCTGCAGTTAATAACTTGTAAAGATTCCCTCGTGTGAGGTTAGTTAATTCCTTCTCCATGTGCTTGCATGTAATCGATCTTAAGACGATAATGGAGCACTGCCAAGGGGAGGATTATAGCTACCCAAAGAGCGCGAATTGTGCTCAAGCATTGGACAGGTTCAACAAAGTAAGGAGACAAGTACTCTGAAGTTAGGTCCTGTATTTTGAAGGTATTTTGTCCCGAACCCTAATTGATGTTTCAAGGGCACACATTTTGTATAACAAGTGCATTTATGTGTCTCCGGGACCAAGCGATGGGACTACAGACAGAAAGATCCTCAAGGAGGAAAATGGAGTACTAAAACATCCACCACCTCGTCCTCCAATGGATTGTGTTGTATGTCGATCTTAATCATCTCCATTGTATTCGTAGCACTACATACCATTTTATTAGTGAGGATAATTTGATAATGTAGTCATTTTAGTAATGAAAGATTGTATATTATTCTTTACTTCTAATCCACCTTTTGATTTATAAGGTAATATTTGACCGAGCTGAAAGACTAAATAGGTAACAAGACAAAAAGAAAACTGCATAGTAAAATGGATCCGATATATCCATTGTACATATTTTAGAAGTCTTGGGAAGAAAATATAATTTCTAGCGTGAGTGCTGAAAAGTTAGCGGAAGTTGAATGAAAGCAAGAGAGAGAGAAAAAACACCGATAGATTTGAATGACACCTTATATTCTCAAACAAGATCGAAAGCATTGTATACCTTGTATTTTGAAAAGTTCCAAGTACAGATAGCAGCTTAGTACGATTGCTGAATCATCAAAAGTTGTGTCTAAATCTGGTTCAAATTTCTTACATATACAGACCTATAGCAACTATCTGTCATATTTTTGGGCTAACAGTAACATAACACGAGAAACTCTTGGGATCAAGAAGGTAAGTTAATATTTTTTCTCTTCGCAAGGTAATTTTTCACTTGCAATATACATTGAAAGGTTAACCCTGCTCTTATGCCTTTACCTCAGGGGAGCGTGGACGAGTGGGTGAGGTGCCACAATGGGGATTTACCTTATTCCATGGACATCAAAAGCAGCATAAAGTACCATCGTAATCTTACGTCAAAAGGTTATCGTGCCTTAGTATACAGGTAACTATTAAGACCTTATATCTTATAATAAACATTTACTTTTATATATGACAATGTGTTGTTAATTATACAAGTAAGACTATTTACGATAATTTTATTACAATGTACAGAAAAAAATTATAAATGTGCCTGTGACTGAGCATAGTTTATTAAAATAACATCAGTATTGCCTCACTAAGAGGAATTGCAACAGTAGCTTATATGCTCTAACCTAACTGCAATGCTGCCAGTAACTCTTCACCATATGGTAATATGACTGCAAAACCGGAGGTATTCATGCCCTTTTTTAAGTGGCGATAGTATGGCCAAATGTTAAACAAATTACATATGTAATTATTACACAATTATTTTAATCATTGTGTGACAACAAAAAGTACCTCCCATATATTCCAAAATACAAATTTGTTGTGCAAAATGATTAATATAACCTAAGTTTAGGGATCCAATTAGCACTTGCCTACAAGTTTACCAAGTTAATTTTCAATTTTAGATGCTCAAATGTCATCCCACCGGTACTTCATTAATTATTTATGATTTCAGTGCCATTTGAACAAGGGCAACTAACGATAGTTGTATATAGTATTACCAATTGACGTGTGGAGTTATTAATGTCGTTCTAGAACAGTAAAGTTGGATTTTTTTAGTTTTCTAACTTACAATCTCTCTTCGTATTCCGGCGTAAATATAGTGGAGACCATGATGCTATAGTACCATTTCTGGGTACGCAAGCCTGGGTGAGATCATTCAACCTCCCCATTGTGGATGACTGGAGAGCTTGGCATCTTGATGGCCAGTCTGCAGGGTGAGATTTTGTATATAAGACTAGTAATATAGTTGCATTGTTTGTTTACATAGCAAAAGGCGTGACTTATGAATATGTGAGTATATAAACTGCTTTAAATAATTACACTTATATTTTGAAATATAATTGATCTGCAGATTTACCATAGCATATGCAAACAACTTGACCTTCGCGACCGTAAAGGTAACAATGCGTATATACTGTATCTTTTCGTTTGCTTTTGTTCATAGTTGTTCCCTAAGATTGCAAATTCCGACGGCATACGAATCCCATGTGGTAACAAATATTTGTGATGCTTTCGGGGTTTGGAGATGTTTGATGCTACTTTGAAGGTAGGTTCTAGTGCCATTTTCAGTCCGAGACAGTGCAATTTGAGAAACATAAAAAAATACTTTTAACTGAAAGCAACTCCAAAATTGGCCAATTACCAATTTCCCCATAAGAGAGATTTGGGATTGTTCTGGAATTGTTCAACTGAACCCTTTTTACTTCACAGCTGATGTGAACACCCACGCAACAGTTTGATTGTGCATTGTATGATTGCAAATAACAACATATTGTTTCATTTAACCCCAGGGTGGTGGACACACTGCACCGGAGTACCAGCCGGAGAGATGCCTCGCCATGTTCAAGCGTTGGATTTCGAATGAACCACTTTGATTAATGATTATGGTAGTGACACCTGATGTTGGAGAAAAACATTTCATGAGGATGTGGATTCTGGTGTTATAACTTGCATGGACAATGTGGTTGAGGAATCCGTGTGACTTTGTGTAAAAAGGTACTCCAGAAATCAATTAAATTTGTTGAAATTTCGATGGCATGGTTCAGGTTGTTGATACCAACCCACGACCAGGACTTTGGAAACCAAAATCGGACTAGAGGGAACCAGTTCCGGTTTCTCACCGAAAACTGGCCTTCTGGGGCATTTTGAAATTATGAATGAAGGATGTTTGTTTGTTTCATATTTAAATCCCAAATGTTTGCTTGTAAAACCCTCATTCGCAATCAATTTCTATGTAAAATTAGGGATTTAAGGGTGTAACGGGACAACCAAAACTCGGGTTCCATAAACCTAAGCTCGGCAAGTTCCGTATTCTTGGCTGACAGCTGGCCTGTTCCTAAAGAGAGTAATAGGAACCTGTTCATAACTGAAAGAAACCGAAAATTTGTAAAATTTTGAATTATCTTGAATTTAGATCAAAATTGAAAGCTTGCCCAAGTTGGTAGTTTTCAGCCAAAACCACTTACCCTTTTTGGCTTTCCGTCTTTCCCATGCCTTGGCACCATTTCAAACCCTGCCTTCGCCATGTTTCTGTGCGCCACCGGATTTGAAAACTTGACGCTTGACATAAATCTTAGAACGGGGGGCACTCACAAGGGAATAGCGACCGGTGGCCGCGACACCGACTGCGCCTGAGCGGGCCGAACCTATGGCATGGGCACTGCCACCCCCGGCCGTCACCCTCAGTTGGTGCGGCTGTGGGAACCCCACTGGCACCACCCTCGGCTGCAGCGCCTTGGACATGGCGGCCACAATTGCCGCCATCGCGGGATTCCCCGCCAACGCCGCCAAGGTGAAGTCAAGCTACATCACTATCTTCTTAATCAACGGTTGCATCCATGCAGAGGGCACCGGTGCCCACAGCGGCGGCTCACCGCCGCTGCCTCTGCCCTGCTCCTTCCTTGCCATCTACTCAACTCGGAGCTACCAGATCAAAACACCCCGCCACAACTCGAAACGCGCGGCGAGATCACGGCTGACACCGCTAGATCGGGGGCAGAGGCCCCACGGCGGGATATTTTGAAACTGGATATTTTGACTCAATTGAAATGGATAAGTTATAGGTTTAGAAACTAGCTATAATATGGTATTTGGCAAATTAGCTTCATGCTAAAGAAACATAATACCATCATTTGGTTAACCCTTGCATATATATTAGCCCTTATAAATGCATTTTGCTATAGAGACTTCGATCACGGCGGACTTCGACCATGACATTTCAACTACGTCAGACTTTGACCACGTCCGGTTTCGACCACAGCAATTCAACACGGCAGAACAACCATGGTAGGTAATTGGAGACTTTGACCTCATACGGTGAACTGGTCGTAAGCAACATTTATCTGATCGTATACAGCAGTGAATCGGTCGAAGGTCGTAAGCTCATCTGCTACAATAACCGGTCGATGATCATAGCTATAGTACTTGGTCGGTACTCGATAGTCGCATATTTTATTGGTCGATAGTCGAAGACTTTGTTGTCAATGGTCGTAGACTTCGCAGACTACTGTCATAGTCGTAGACTTTGCAGTCTTGTCATCATAGTCGTAGGCTTCACAATCTGTACTTGTAGACATCATGGTCGGTATGAGTGCTTCAACTCCTGTGATTTTCGAGTACCTTGAGTACTCATGATAGGCCAGCGGTATGACTAGCTAGTGCATGGTGATCGGTGAACAGTACTCGATAGTTGAAGGTGTTGCGATCCGTTGTCGAAGACTTGTGGTATGTGATCGGTACTCAATAGTTCTATGGTCGGTAGCGATACTTGTTATTCCCAAGTGTTTTGTGTGGAGCGATGGTAATTCCCGAGTACTCCTTGTTTTTGAGCACTTGTTGAGCTAGCAGTCGTGTTGAGTGATCTAAGGTTATTTTTTGGATAGCGATGGAAATTATGGTCATGGATGACTTGGTTGGTGGTCGTGGATGGTTTGGTTCTTGTCTACGGATAGACGAGGGTGAGTTATTCGTGTGTGTGCTGATAAGTTGGGAATAACTTATGCCGGGGAAGAAGTTCTTTGATCTTTGATGTGCAGGTTGGCATGGAGACGGTCATGGCCAGTGACGAGGAGGATCGGGACTAGGATGGGAAAGTCTGAGGCCCAGGCGGTTGAGAATGTCACTTGAGGTGGTCATGCTCATGCTGGACCGCGTGGAGATCTAAGGTGGTGATCTGTGGAGAAGCTACGGGCACTGTGGTCCAGGAGGCTTCAATACGGAAGATGATGGTACGTGATGAAGATACAGGAGGTGCGGTCCTAGAGGCTATGTCACGTTGTGAGATTGGAAACGTTATGGAAGGAGTACGTAATGGAAAGGATTATAGTTTGAATAAAACCCGTGTTAGGAAGGGTTTTGGGTGCCTTGGTTTTTGGTAGAGATAAAGTTGTGAGTTTGTGTTTGAGGTGAACACGGTTTAGGGCTCTAGCATATAAAAGCAGAGGTAGACTAAGGGCTTTGTAGGTGGCTTTTATGAGGGCTTTTGTGCTAGAGTTTTATATGCACAGTTTTGAGAGGGCTTTCGTTGAGAAGGTTTTTAGGGATTCTTGTGGGGGGCACTTTGTAAATCCATGAAATTCTAGCATTAAAGACAGACCTGAATTAATTTGGTTCTTGATTTGGTTGAAATGCACAGGTCATTGCTGGAGGTTTGGATCATATGACAACGAGCAAAGCGATCAAGCATAGCAGTCAAATAGATCGGTCGATCGAGCAGGCGAGTGGGCAGAACGGTTGATCAAGCGGTCATACACTGGGTTTTTGATTAGGCATTTGTTCGCCGTGTGGTTGAAAGTATCATCGATCACCAAGAGACTCCAAAAAGCGGCAAGAATCATTCACCCACCTTCTAATTGCAGTATTCGATCATACAACAACGAGCTGCAATTTGCCAACAATCAACCAGGAACGAGTTGCCCATCATACATCATCTACTGAATGGGAAGGTCAACACCGGTGCTGCCACGCCACAGTCGCTGTCAGAGGCTAGTTGTGTAGTGGCCCATTGGAGCGACTGCAGGAGGTTCGCCATCGTCACTCGCCACAAGTGTTCGCAGTGTCGTCCTACATCAGGACAATGCAGAGAGCAGCAACCAGCAGTTCATGTTGGGATGGTCTGTTATAATAAACACGGCAAAAATAGATGGTTAAAAGATTAGGAGACATAAATTTTACATGAAAATTTTTTACGGAAAAAATCACATACACATGAAGGCGGAGTTCACTATAAGATAAATGATAAATCTATATCACACTTTAACTACACACACATATATTAGATGAAAAAAAAGAGTCACGACAGTGGACTGGTGGAGCTAGGGGTTGGTGATGGTTCCCTAGTGGCTAGCGTTCTTCGGTTGCCAACGGAAGAAGCACCTCCAAATAGATGGCAACTTGTATTGAAAAATTGAAACCCTTTCCAATGACCAAACGGATAAACCTTGTGCTAGTCGATCACTTATGCAAAAACCAAGAGTCAGTCGCCTTCAATGGTTGATTATCTGTACAAATAAGAAACGTTCACTGATACAATCATACTAGTACACACCATTTTTTAGTTCGCATGGAGAATACACGCAGACTAGAAAACTAGTAATGCACCGGCCCATGTTTTCCCATGCTGATCCACGCAAAATAACCAAAAAAAAAAAAAAAGAATCAGTCAAAATGTCACAACTTAATATGCCTCCGGTCAAAGAATACCGATGGCTTTTTAGGAAGTTGGTTTTATTTGCAAACATTTTCCTTTTTGCTTCTAGCATGCCTTTTTCACCAAATTATTAAATTCTTATGGTATCCAATTGCTAAAGAACACTATGGCAAAAAGGCAAGTATAGTAGAATGGTAGGACGGGCCGTTGGTTCAGCGGTGGTAGTGAGGGTGTTCATTCCAATCCACCAATATTTGATCTAAATGATTTGTACAGTGTGTCTTATTTAATTAAAGTATACATACGTTCAGTGGTAAACCATGTGCCTGTGTTCCGTAAGGCCCTAGAGCCTATGCAAAAAATTATAGTGTGTAGTGGACGTGCACATGTGTTGTGTGTGTTTATGCGTTGCGGGTAGGGGTGGACATTTGGCTTGAGGCTTGCGAGCCGGCTCGGCTCGTAACGAGCTCGAGCCGGCTCGTCTCGGGTTCGTAATTGATTCAAGCCAAGCCGAGCCCAGCGTCCAGCTCGTGAGAAAAACGAGCCGAGCTCGAGCCGCTCGTTGGCTTGTGCGAGCTCGGTCCTAGTCGGCCCAATGAATCAATGATGCCGCAGTCGGCCCAGCCCAGTCCGATCGATGTGGTCGATGTGATGCGCCGATGCGATGCGAGTCAGCAGTTGGCACTGGCCAGGCCAACCCTAACCCTTTCCGTCCCCAATCGGCGATCACCGCCACGCCACGCGCTCGGCCGCCGCCCGCCGTCCTTCCCCAATCCCCTTCCTTCCCCCACGCGCTCGGCCACCATCCATCCCCAAACCCCTTCTTCCCCACGCGCACGGGCGGCATCCTTCCCCAATCCCCATCCTCCCCGAGTCCGACCCCCTTCGTTCCCGATCCACAACGCGGCCTCCTCCAAGGCTCCAACCGATGCGCATGGGCCGCGAATGGAGCATGGAATCTCGTGCTCGAGGGAAGAAGGCGGCCGACGTCGGGGCCTCCCCGTCGGCAATAGGGGGCCAGCCTACACGGCCTGCACCGCCTCGTGACATCGCCGAACCAGCAGCAGCCTCGGTTAGTAACACTTATTTATCAGTTCATGGTAATACTAAGGATTAGGGTTAGGGTTAGGCTGAGGAATGAGGATGTGATCCTGCTCTATGCCTTTTATCCTGATGCTAGATGCCGATGTGATCCTACTTTATGCCTTTTATCTTCCATTTGTGCTGTGATTAACTTAATGCTGCTCATATATAGGTACATGCTATAAAGAGCATATGGAACCCGGAAGTAACGAGACAAGACAAGAACTGATAACTGCTTCATACCCACAGCAAAGGAAATCACTTAAGGAAAAGGAATCAGAACTATGACAAGTTTAATACTACTAAAACCATTCTCTAACCTGGGTGAATCTCGGGGACGAGATTCTTTTTAAGGGGCAGGTTCAAGCAACCCAAATTTCAAAATGTTGTTGAAGTTCGCTGAGTCTTGATTTCCTCTGAATCTAGGCCCAATTCAATACCCATCTCACCCATCAGTGCACCCCTTCCTCTTGGTCGCTGCCCTCTCTGCAATTTGCACAAAAATCCTGAATCGCCAACTGCTATTCACCGTTCGACAATTTTTCCCGCCACTCGTTTTCATCTCATTTTCCACTACCACACCACTGCACTTGGTTAGTCACCGTACACATCATCTACAACACCCTAACAAACCTTAATTGCACCCTGTCCACGTGTCAAAGTGGCCAAGACTGAATTCGCCGCTGCTTCCTTCCTCTGTCTCATGGCCGACTACCACACCCTACTCTTTTGACCACCGCAATGCTCCACCCAAGGAAATGCAAAGCTCGAGGTGCCACCTAGCATGCCGACTGCCCCATCGCCACCGCCGAAGCCTCCCGCGCCTCCTCGCACCTCCTCGCGCTGAAAACCGACGACGCCTCCCCTATGACCAAAACAACTTTCTGTGCCTATAAAAGCCCCTGAGCTCCTCCCAAGTAATGCATTGGTGCCCAGATAACCTTAACCTCCCGAGCCACCCTAACCACAAATAGATGGTTAAAATGCAGCCTATTTGGTCAAAGAAACCCCCTGTAGCACCTGTGACGTGCAAAAGTCCCAAGAACTCCCGACCTCACTGCCGACCATTCCCTGATTTTCGACCTCGCCTGAGCCCCAAAATGGAACTCCCTCGTCCCTAGGAGTCCATCCATATTCTTGGATTTCTTTGCAAAGCCTCCAACTCAAGAATTGCCTGTTTCCCTTTTTCCCTCGCTTTTGGTTACTGTAGCACCGTTTGGGGAAGAAGACGAACAGTGTTGGGCTGGGCCGAACCCTGTTCATTTCAGTTTTCACTATAGCAACTGACTCTGATGAACAGTAAACCCTTTTAGGAACAGTATCAGACCCGCATAAAATAGTAAATATCCATAACTATTCATCCAAACCCTTAAATACAAAATATATCCTTTTTGTCTATTTCAAGGCCGTCTATCCTATTCCCAGCTCCGTTTCCCCATATTAGGCACCAATAAAACCCTAGCTCACCTAAACACCATATCGAATCCTAAATCCAATATAGTCCGAAGCCTCTACTGTTTGCCAAAACCTATATGCTCGTTGTGATCATTTCGGGCCGTAAAATCCATTCTCAACTCTATCTGGTCTGAATACACTCCGATGAAACCCTAGCCAACCCAGTTGCTATTCACCGAAAACCTAAAAACATATATATAGCCATTTTGGCCGTGTCGAGTCCACCTAGCCCATTTCCAACTCTATTTAGCCAAACCAAGCATCGTCTAAACCTTGACCACCCGAACCTATTTTCTTTATATCTTTTTGATTATTTTATTGTGTTTTGTTCCCTGCTTGCATTCTACAAAGTAGGAACTTATTCGCATTCGCTTTTCACGCTAGTATTCGGACCATACGAGTTGGTCAGCAGAAAAGCTACAAGAGCAATTCAAGAAGTCTTTCTGACTATAGTAAAATAGAGACTATGGATAAAGAGGCAAGTCATATGTTTTTAATCATGTTGAACCTATATTGTTTTAATGATTTATTTATAGTATTTTTATTACTATTAGTTACGCACTATTATTTGCTTAAAAATAAATGTTTAGAATGATGTGACAATTAACTATGTCCTACCTCTAGAAAAGCCATGTTATATTTGATGGCCATATTCACCTTGACGAGCCCTAGTAATAATAAATTACTATAAACTATACCATAGTAGTTTAGGAAATTCATCTATTTTACACTTGTAGTGGCAGTGCTGCAGTGTATTGGGCTATTAATTTGTGGATGGTTACCTAGTTGATGAAAAATAAGAACTAGAATCTTATGTTGAGTAAATAACATATTGATCGCTTAACCACAAGCTTTGACTTGTCAAGACTTGGTCAAGTAACAGCTCAATTCAATCTAATAATTATAGAATGTTAGGGTTTTAGAGATGGTAGGTCCAATCAGAGTCGGGACATTAATTCAAAGATCCCAACACTGTGAGGTCCATCACCTATCGAGTAGAAAATGGTAGGTCCTGTGAGGTCCATCTCCTATCAGCTAAAAATGGTAGGTCCCACGAGGTCCATCACCTACCAGGTAAAGACGGTAGGTCCCGCAAGTCCATCACTTACCGGATTAATACGGTAGGTCTCGTGAGGTCCATCACCTACCGGGTAGAGATGGTAAGTCCAAACAGAGTTGGGCCTGACACTGTGAGATCCATCACTTACCGAGTAGAGACTAGGAAAAAGAGAGCAATGAAAAACTTTGTTATCTCAACTCAGTCGCATGCTAACATGTTGCATGTCTTGACTTATGAGTATGAGATATCTTGCAGGTAAAGTTGGGCAACTCTGCAGAGTCAAAATATAAATGGTATTCGAATACATCATGCTTCTGGTAAATGAGACTGTGCTTAATTGGTTATTCCAACAACAAAGCGTAAGTAGATTTAGAAATGATTTAGAAATGGTGAAAGTTTGATAATCAAATTGTTGAAGCCCCAATTCCTTGAGAAGTTTATACTTTGTTATTTTAAATTAAAAAATGTTTGGAAACAAAATTGTATCCACAAATACCTTAATAAAACCATTATATCTACATTTCCTGAAAATCCTGGCTTGTAATTAAATAGCGTTTCCCCATATGACTTGTTGAGTACGGTTAGTTGTACTTATTCTTGCTATATTTTCACCATAACAGATACCAGAAGAAGAAAGGATATGTCAGATT
Organism: Dendrocalamus latiflorus; assembly: GCA_017311315.1. Taxonomy (NCBI): domain Eukaryota; kingdom Viridiplantae; phylum Streptophyta; class Magnoliopsida; order Poales; family Poaceae; genus Dendrocalamus; species Dendrocalamus latiflorus. Next base: position 2,865,970 of record CM029645.1, read on the forward strand.
ACGTGTTTGGGTTATGACCGCTCTCAAACATTCCTGTGGAAATTTCTTTGGATCTTCTAAATATAAGTTAAGTTTTGTGCTTGCACACCCGTTAAATTACTAAATTTGACCGTTAGGTCTATATTTTAATCAAATTAACACTTTTTAAATGTATAGATTTGGTTGCGATAAGATTACGAGTTTTATAAAACCCTAGTTTCCAACATAAAATAATTTCAAAAATCATAAGTATTATTGTTATGTCATCTTTCCTATTTCTATGTCATCATTCTTAGACATGCATAAAACACTTTTTCTTTCGAGTTTGTCAAAATTTCAAAAACATGTGTAGTCATTTAGACTAATTTCTTGCCATAGGTTTCGACCAAGTGGAATGAAAACTAACCCTAGTTGAAGTAATACTAAGGATGATGTTAAGAAGAATAGTATGAATACCCTACCAAAACTTCTCCTTTTGAAAAGTTATAAGGTCATCATTCGAATAGTTAGTTATTAATACCTATTTGATTTCCTTGATACTACAGGTAAAACCATTTAAGTAGATGAAGTTTTACTAATTGTATTGGTAGTCAAATTGCACTATTAGCCAGTTAGGCTACTATATAAGAAATTTGTTCAAAACTAATTTTTGGTTTTAAATAAATATTATATTGAAAAGCTTTCTACTTCTACCCCACTTCATCTCAATTCTTATCTATGTTCTTTTGTTCTTATTCTTCCCTTACCTATCAGACTCTAAATCTCAAAAGAAATTAAATGCAAATTTCTTATTGCAATGGATAGGTTGAATTGACACCTATGAGAGCCATAAGTGCAGAGTGTTGATAAGCCCATAAGGGATTAAAATTTGAGATGATGAATGATCAAAGATATTGGTGGAATTATGTTGCAAGAATTAGTAGTGGAAAATTTGAATGGACATCTCGGTGGAATTTTTTGGATTGGATTAACTAGATGAATGGATAAGCTGAGTTTTGAAGAAATAGGGAATTTGATAATTGGATTTTAGGTCTGATTAATGATATTATTCTCGGTGAATGTTGATGGTGAATTAATTTAGAAGTAGATAGTAAGAAGTTTAGTTGATTAATGGATGAGCAGACTGAGCTTATGAACCATAATGAAAATGATTGGATTGGTAGGGAATTGTGATACAATTGATACCAGTGGATTTAAAATGAGAATACTGGATTATAACAGATCTAAGATTGGATGTATACAATCATGGTTGAAGTCAGGATTTGTGCGGAGTTTGGATAGCCATGATTTGATTAATAAAGTTAGGGATAATATAATAGGAATTATATATTTGGTGGATCAGATATATGGTAATATTTATTTAGAGTTTTAGATAGCAATGATGTTATGACTAAGCAATTAAGAAAGATTGGTAGATATAGATAGTCAGAAGTAGAAGCTAAATTAATAAGGATATTGGATTCTAAGCCTATGTATAGAAATAATAAGAAAATAAGTTAGTCTTTTGATTGATAACTAGTATGGAAAGATGTTGGATTATCCTTGCAAGTATATAGGGAGTTTTGGAGATAAGTGCTCTAGGAAAAGCAATCAAAAAAATCAGACCCGATGGTAACTTTTCGGCACTGCGAAAAATTATCATCGGTTGTGAAGAAAGTTATCATCGGTTGTGTACTGTGAGCGTTGGTAGTAACTTCACTCGCTACCGATGGTAACTTCATACAGAACCGATGGTAAGTTTTCGACACTGTGAAGATTTGGCAATAACTTCATTAAGAAAGATGGTAACTTCATGCAGAAACGACAGTAACTTTATATGACATGATTTTTGCAGCATCAAAACATATTCAACCTGGATTTTATTTTGTTAAGCTCATAATTTTGAATACAACGGTGAAAACGGATCGTACTTTGGATTTTTAGTGAGAGTTATTGTATTTTTAGCTTGTGAACAAGATAAATACACAAGTCAAGTGCATTTATTCTCTTCTCTCTCCTGCTGCATGCATGCATAAAAGCTTCGCACTCGAAAGTTACTATCTGTTGTGAGGCAAGTTATGACCTATTGTGAGAAAAGTTATCACAGGTTGTGTACTGTGAGCGTTTGGCGATAATTTCACTCGCTACCGATAGTAACTTCATTCAGAAATGTCGGTAACTTCACATGTAATAGACTATACCTTTCTATTACAAGAGGGTTAACTTTAGGCCTAACCCGTGATAATAACTTCACATGTAATAGACTATATCTAGTTGGGAAAGTAATTGAATGTTTGGCTAACTGGTGGCAATAACTTTATATTTATTTGATGGTAACCTTCATATTGCAAAGTTACTGCCGAATCATCACTCACGCATCATGAGCCAGGAAGCATAACCTGCGCTAGCGTATGCGTAGGCCCTGAATAGCATTACCGTGTGTACATCGTCACGGTAGCTGACTGGTGGAGCTATGGATTGGTGATGGTTCCCTAGTGGGTAGGGTGCTTCGGTTGCCAATGGAAGAAGTGTTAAGAAACCTGAGCCTGGGCCAGGAGCCTAGGCCCATGGTGGGCACCTCATTGTAGACTATAAATAGGAAGTCGTACCAGCAGATTTTGTACACATGAAATCAGAAATCAATAAAGAAAGACCAGGAGTTCTCTCTACCTCTCTGTGCGTTTTCAATCTATTATTCTGTCTTTTGTGATTGATTCATTTCGTTCTAAGCAGAAGAATCGATCGGACTGGTCGCCAGCGATGGTCAACAAGAAGCACCTCCAAATACATGCCAACTTGTATTGAAAAAATTGAAACCCTTTCCGTTGACCAAATGGATAAGCCTTGTGCTAATCGATTACTTCTGCAAAAACCAAAAGTCAGTCGCCTTCAATGGTTAATTATTTGTACAAATAAAAAAGTTCACTGATACAATCATACTAGTACACACCATTTTTTAGTTCGCATGGAGAATACATGCAGATTAGAAAACTAGTAAAGCACCGGTCCATGTTTTCCGGTGCTGATCCACGCAAAATATGAAAAACAAATTGAAACCCTTTCCGTTGACCAAACGGATAAGCTGGCTGTTGGAGCAAGCTAAGCTCCCTACGCTGTACTAATAAAATGGTAGGACGGGCCGGTAACTCGGCGGTGGTACGATGTTCATTCCAATCCACCAATATTTGATATCTTATTTAATCAAAGTATACATACCTATAGCGGTAAACCATGTGCCTATGTGAAGCAAGGTGTCCGATCTTCATGACGTACGATCGATAATAATAATTTGGATCTGTGCAACCTGACGAACTCATGGTGCTAACTACTGTCAGAACAACAACCTACGACAAAAGAATTTGTCTAACCACACGCTCATAATCACGTCTATCCGACAACAAAGTAGACGCGCCGCAGCTCCTGAGAATCACAAGAACAACAATGTAGAGAAATGCCAAATTCCCCTCTAGATTGCAATCAGATGGCAATCTCTAGGAAGAACAAGCATATAACTCTCTCTTGAAAACAATAGATTCAACCGTAGTCTATCAAAAAGTTACGTATTACAAGGCTCCTATAACCCTTGGGAGGTCGCAAGGTCTCCTATACAATTCATAAGTGTTTTAGACTCAGACTCTCACAAAAAGGAAATAAAAATAAAAATCTATGATGCTTTTGAAAATAAATCTTCCTCCAATACGTAGCCCTTGAAATAAGCTTTCAAATGAATCCAAGATGACCTCAATCGGACCTTGTATGTGAAAGTTATTGCCTTTATACGTCAGGTATATGGTCAAAGATACGGTTATACTGTTTCGAACACCTCCAAGTCAGTCGAACGGTTGCAAGCGTCTCTAGCCCATCCAACGGGGGGATCATTCGGCTTAGTCCAAACGTTACCATCAATATCGACCATCCAAAGTTGATCGAACGACGTAGAAGGGCGAACGTTCGGAGCAGTCCGAATGTCTCCACGGCGATCGGGTGGTCCATTGATGATTGAACGGTACGACTCATTTGGAGTGGCCCGAACATTTCCAAGGCGATCGGGCGGTCTGTGGAAGATCGAACGACGCGATCGTTTGGAGCAGTCCGAACATCTCTGAAGCATCTGACGTCCAACGTTGATCGGACGGTTCAGATAGTCGAAACCATTCGGACTGGTTCAAACGTTCTAAAGGTTTTGCGAGCGCCTGATGTGGATCGGACGGTCCTGAACACATCTGATGTTGATCTGAGGTTGAAATCATTTGAATGTTCAGAGCATCTTTGTGAGTTTGATTGAACTTGTGGATGATCCAACGTGGCAATGAGGACTTGAATGTGTCTTCCCTTTTTGGCTCCATGTACTTCTTCTCCGTTAGCATCGCCTCCATGTTTTCAAGTCCAAAAGCTTCACATCATTCGAATCTGAGCATGCACACAACATTTGCATGAGGTAATATCCAATTCTCTCATAAATTAAAACCAGATTCAATTAGGAGCGAGTTCACCTGTTGATTAATTTTTTAGCTCGTGCTCGAGTAATCGGTCCAATTGGGATGTCCTCGTCATCTTGTACACTTGAAATGATGAACGATGCACTAGTATCAACGATACCTTCTAAACACATTTTCACTTTAGGTTTGTACAGAACAAGTATGGGTCTGCATATAAATACATAACATAGTAGTAGTTCTATATCTTCAAATATAATAATTAAAAACCAAATTAAATTAGAGTTTATCTGATAATATTTAATGCGGCTCAATGATTCCTTCCAGTCAAATAATATATTTAACTGAAAAATATTAAGTATGTTTATATCCATATCACTATGTTCCATGAGGCTCTAAAGCCGCCGCAAAAATTTAGAGTGTAGTGGACGTGCACATGCGTTGTGTGCGTGTATGTGTTGCGTGAGCGGGGTATGAGTGTTATGTGTCCTACTTGTGTACTCTCTAAAAAAGTGTTTAATTGTGGTTTGTGTATATATATGTCACCGAGTTTGCCTAATTTATATGTATATCTAGGGTGAATAACTGATGATAAAAAACTCTTCAAATATGATAGTAAGAACCCAAATCTCAACGATTTGATCCGATGAATTTGCGTGTTTGTATGTTTGGTAAATCTTTAATAGTTACAGTAATCTAAAAACAAAGGCAGACCTATCGGGGTCAGCCGGGCCTGGAGCCCCTCCTACCATGGACCAGACACTTGGTTAGCCTACCATCTCCACCTATTATCAAGGTACTGTCTTTCTCGTATGTTTGTTTTAATATTAGTTTTATCCTATCATTATCCTTAAAATTTAGTCTTGTAATTGTCACTATTTAAAAAAGAGACCTGTAAATTTCTCTGTTACTATCTAAAAAAGAGACCTGTAAATTTCTTGCATGTTTAGTAGACAAGTATACATATGTGTGGCGTGAGTGAAGTACTTAAAAGAGAGAGAGAGATGTCTGAATTATCCTGCTCTATTCGGATGGAAGCCACGCCATGTCATTTCACATGTCATGTAACCCAATCAAGAGATGCATCTAGCGGCATACTAAGGTATTTAAAAGTATCGTTTCTTTTAGCTAAATATGAGAGATTAAATGAACAAGGAACGCTCGTGTTGAAAAGCCACTTCATTTAAAACAGATCATGTTACTATAAACAGATTATAGAAATCATGTTAAGAAATCAGTTTGTTTAAAAGCTAGTTTCTAAATATTAAAATACAGAAGTTGTTTACAAAAGGACCTTAAGCTAGTGATTCCTATACAGTAGTCGCGTGGAAGGTGGATAACGCGCCGTCGTCTGTGTCGAAACTTGCAAGCTGACTAGTGGAAGCAGTGTCTCGGCCTCCCATGGCCCTGCGGCTCGTCTTCATCCTGCTCTGCTTCTTCTCCGCTGTGCCACGCTGCTCCCGCCTCGTCTCCGCCGCGGCCCCGACGCTGGTCACCAGCATCCCGGGCTTCGACGGCGACCTCCCTTCCCGCCTAGAGACGGGGTGCGTTTGTCCATTACATCTCTGGCTCTTCACGCCATTGCAGTCTTTGCCCTGCATCGATCACTCAAGAGACGTATGTTTCTGCGTTCTTGATTAGGTACGTGAACGTTGACGAGGAGAATGGGGCGGAGCTGTTCTACTACTTCATCGAGTCGGAGGGCGACCCCGGCGGCGACCCCGTCCTCCTCTGGCTCACCGGCGGCGACCGCTGCTCCGTGCTCAGCGGGCTGCTGTTCGAGATCGGTGAGTAATTCCATGCGCAAATTGTAATACTGCGTTTTCTTTCCTCTCGTCTCTCAGTGACTTGCAGACGTACTGACCTGAACCTCTGTTTCGTTGTACTATGCAATTGCAGGCCCGCTGAAATTCATCCTAGATCCCTACAACGGCAGCCTACCACGGCTGCGGTACCATGCGTACTCCTGGACCAAGGTTGCAAACGTCCTGTTCGTCGATTCACCGGTCGGCGCCGGGTTTTCCTTCTCCTTGAACCCCAAAGGCTATGACGTTGGGGACATATCTGCTTCTCTGCAGCTCAAGACATTTCTCACCAAGGTAATATAGAAGCAAAACTTCCTGCTTCTTTGTGACTGGATACGTATGAAACGTATGCGTTGTTCTTGATTTGATTATCGGGACCTGCTTAGTTAGAACTTTTGTCTTGATCGTTTGGTTCAGTGGTTCGCTGAGCATCCGGATTACCTCGCAAATCCTTTCTACGTCGGAGGAGACTCCTACGGTGGAAAGATCGTTCCAGTCCTCGCGCAGAAGATCTCGGAAGGTATCACTCAGTTCACGAATAAATTTTAGCTGTTTATAAAAGATGGATAATCTATTCGTACTTCAAACACTACCCTGTTTTCAGATATCGAAGCCAGACTGAGGCCGACTCTTAATCTGAAGGTACTCTAATCTTTGCACAATATCAATGTAGTTATAGATATTGATATTTGTTAGGAATTCCAGCCGATCAACATGCCTAAGCACACACGAACACACACAAAGAAAAACAGAGCAAGAACATAAGAGTTTTGCGCTATTGTATTAGTCTGCTATTTAAAGAAAATCCTAGCCTAAACTTGGTGGTTAAGCCACCCTTATTATGTGCCACTAACTGTATGATCCCACAGACTTAGGCCATGTACACCTCCTCAGTCAAGTCACCATTGAGGAACATGGACTTGACATCCATGTGATGGACTTGCCACCCTTTGTGTGCTGCCACAGTAAGCAGCAACTGGACTGACTCCATGCACACCACGGGGGCGAACACTTCCTCAAAGTCGATACCAGCCTGCTGTACATAGCCCTTCACGACTAACCGTGCCTTATGTTTGGCGATGGCGATGTGTTCATCGCGCTTCACCTTGTAAATCCACTTGAATCCAATGGGTCGGTGGCCAGCGGGGAGATCAACAAGCTCCCAAGTGTCGTTGTCCTTGATTGACGTCATCTCCTCAAGCATCGCCTTACGCCAGCACTCCTGCTACTTTGCCTCGCCAAACAATGCTATTTCATCGGCCGTGGTGAAGAACAACCCAGTGGAGTGGAGGTCGCGTGGTGCAAAATCGCGAGGTGTAGCTGGCCCGATGACGTTGTTGATGGTGCAGTACCAAAGCAGTGCATCGTAGTGGTCAACGTCGAGTGCCTCTCCTGGGTTTGTTGGCGGTGTGGCGAACTCCACTGTGCCTAGTGTCATGGGCATTGCTGCGTCCACCCCTGACATCGCTATGTTGCCAGAAAGCGCACCAGTGGGTGTGGGTGGCGAACCCTGGTCTCCAACCATGCCACTAGTCCCTACTATCCCTGGATCATACACTGCAGTGTACTCCAGGATGAAAGGTTCCAGTCCGTTCTCCATACCTTCCTCATCATGAGCTCTCTAGTCTCACTGCACTATTTCATCGAAGACGACGTCACGCGTCATGTGCACGTGCTGGGTGACTAGGTCATACACGCGGTTCACCTTGGATCCGGACTTGTACCCAATGAAGATCATTGGCGTGCTCCGGTCGTCAAACTTCTTTAGGTGCAGCTTCGTGCTTTTGACATGCGCTACACAGCCGAAGGTGGGGAGGAAGTGCACCACCGGTCACTCGCCATGCCAAGCCTCATACGGTGTCTTCTCATCCACTCTTCATCTTGGCTCATGGTTGAGGATGAAGACGGCAGTGGAGACGGCTTCGCCCAGAACTTCCCAGGGAGCCCCTTGACTTTATCATGCTACGTGCCATGGCGACCACTATCTGGTTGCAGTTCTCAACAACCCTGTTCTACTGTGGGGAACAAGGGCCATGAGCTACCGCTGCACATCACGCTTGGTGCAGTACTTGCCAAATTCCACCGACGTGAATTCCCCATCGTGGTCAGTTTAGAGTACCTTGAGCTTGCGCCCTAACTCCACCTCCACCAAGGCTTGAAAGCGCTTGATCAGCGCTGGAGCTAGGTCCTTGCTTGCAAGGAGACTGAGCTACATGTAGCGGCTCAAGTCATCCACAAGCAGCAATAAGTAGCTATTGCCGCTCGACGTCAATGGCGTGATCGGCCTGCAGAGATCGTCGTGGACAAGGTCGAGGATGTGCCGCGTGTGATATTTTCCTTACTCTGGGAAAGGGGCCCACAGCTGTTTCCTGGCGAGGCAGCCATCACAAACTTGATCCACCTGATCTATCCGCGGCAGTCCTCGTATCATGTCATGTTGTGTGAGCTTGCACAGGGCCTGGTAATTCAGATGACCGTACCTCACGTGCCATTGCCACGCCTCCTCCGAGCTCCTTGATAACAGGCAAACCAGTTGCACGATGTTGAACCGGATTGGGTACCACCGGCTGGGGCAGCGCCTGACTCTTGCCAATAGATGCTGCTGCTCATCACGCATCCTCAAGACTTCACCGTCAATTAGCACTCGGTAGCCCATCTCATTAAGCTGCCCGACGTTGATAAGGTTGGTGGTGAGCTAGGGAATATAGTACACCCTTGTAAGGTTGCAATGTTCCCCAGATTTGCACGCGAAGAGGATCGTCTCGCGTCCTTCAATGTTGACAATGGAGCCATCATCGAACTTCACGGTGCCTAACACCTCGAAGTTGAGCTCGAAGAAGACCTCGCGTGAGCCTGTCATGTGGTTGGTAGCACCGGTATCGAGGTACTAAAGCTTGTTGTCACACACCTCCTCCCGATCCAACTGTGTGAAGACCTTCACCTCGACTAGTCAGAGGAGACTACATCATGGTGATAGGAAATTGGGGATGGTGGTTTGCGGTGTTGATGACTCATCGTCATCAAGAATGTGGACTCATCGTCATCCCCCCGCGTCAAGTGAGCCTTGGCATGCTTCTACCAGCTGCGGCAATCCTTGGCCCAATGGCCCATTTTGATGTAGTTGCAGCATTTGTCCTTTGAGAAATCATGGCCACCACCAGATCTTGGCCCATCCCTACTTTTGTATGCGCCATCGCTATCAACCCGTCATCGCAGTGGCTTGCGACGCCTGTTGCCAGACTTGGAGCCTCTAGAGGGTCCCTCCCCTGCTACCGCTCCTTCATCCATGTACTCCACTTCTCCATGAGAAGCAGCTTACCGCTCACACCGGCGATGGGCATTGGGTTTACCCGATCTTCCACCGCCTTCAATCTCTCGGTCACCTCCTTCATCGAGAGCATCAAGAGATCAAGCAGAGTTTCAATTGACAAAGCAATTTGGGAGAACTTGGAGGGGATGACATGCATGTACTTCTCGATGACCTTATGCAGTAGCTCCAGGTTGCCAAGAATGCTAAGGTGATTCACCAGCCTGGTGAGCTGCATCATGAAGTCATCGACAGTCTCCCTGTCACAGAATGCAATGCTCTCAAACTCCTTGCAGAGCTTCTGAGCATTGGCCTTGCATACTCGATCAATGCCGACGCACATCGTATTTAGGGTATCCTACTCTTCCTTGGCGGTTACCTTGACGGCAAGTGTGGAGATCATCTCCAGTGGAACGACATGCAAGATGGCCTCTAGCGCTGTCCTATCCTCCTAGAATTCAACGTCGCTGGAGTCGACGGCGTCCTAGAGCCCATGCGCTTGGAGCATAACCTTGATCATCAACACCTAATCACTATAGTTCGTCTTCATGAGTGTCGGATACGTTGCTAATCCCCCAACCTCCTTCACCACACTTTGTACCACCAGAGCACCATTGCTGTCGTTGGTGCGGTCTCTGGGACGTGGCGATGAAGACTAGGAGTGTCGGGGCCATGTGGAATCAATTGGCTGTACTGTGGATCAGCGTTTCCCAAGCTCTGATACCAAATGTTAGGAATTCTGGCCGATTAACATGCCTGAGCACACACGAACGCACACGAATTTGGAAAAACAAAGCAAGAACACAAGAGTTTTGTGATGCTGAAAAACTGGGGTAGCCTTTTCTGTTGTATTAGTCTACTATTTAAAGAAAATCCTCGCCTAAACTTAATGGATAAGACACTCTTATTATGCGCCACTACCTGCACGATCCCACAGACCCAGGCCATGATGCACACGACGCTAACAAAATGAAAACGCGCTCTCGCATGGACTGAGCATGCAACGAGTTTTTTTGACTGCTACAGTAACTCTTTGACCACAGCTGCTACGACCATGACTACTTTCAACTACTATAGTAACCCTTCGACCACGGTGTCTTCGATCATGGTGTCTTCGACCATGGTATTTTCGACCACGGTGTCTCCGACCATGGTGTTTTTTACCACGGTATCTTTGACCACGGTGTCTTCAAGTCACATAGATGTGCGCGACCAGGGAAACCTTGGCCGTGCTTAGACTCTAAATTAGTACATGATGAACATGCTGGATTATTCAACAATATTAGTATCAACTTAAATACCACAATATCAATCTCCCATCTACATCTAACTATAGTTGCTGTATGATCGAAAGATGAATGATCATTAATTTGTGTTTGGGATAATGATCAGGGATATCTGGTAGGTAACCCGGCTACAGGTGAAAGCATTGATGTTGAATCGAAAGTGCCATATGCTCATGGAGTCGGAATCATTTCAGATCAATTGTACGAGGTGATTAATTAAACACGCCTCCAACACTTGCTCAATCACCTGCAGTTAATAACTTGTAAAGATTCCCTGGTGTGAGGTTAGTTAATTCCTTCTCCATGTGCTTGCATGTGATCGATCTTAAGACGATAATGGAGCACTGCCAAGGGGAGGATTATAGCAACCCCAAGAATGCGATCTGTGCTCAAGCATTGGACAGGTCCAACAAAGTAAGGTCGGGATTCCGCAAGAATTTTCCTATGTCCCCAACCCTAATTGATGTTTCAATGCAGCTGCTTGATGAAAGTTCAGTTGGACACATTTTGCAAAACAAGTGCCTTTATGAGTCTCCCGGACCAAACGACGGGACTACAGACAGAAAGATCCTCAAGGAGGAAAATGGAGTACTAAAACATCCACCATCTCGTCCTCCAAAGGATTGTGTTGTAAGTCGATCTTAATCAACTCCATTGTATTTGTAGCACTACATACCATTTTATTAGTGAGGATAATTTGATAATGTAGTCATTTTAGTAAATGAAAGATTGTATATTATTCTTTACTTCTAATCCACCTTTTGATTTATAAGGTAATATTTGACCGAGCTGAAAGGCTAAAGAGGTAACGAGACAAAAAAGAAAACAGCAAAGTAAAATGAATCCAACATATCCATTGTACATATTTTAAAAGTCTTGGGAACAAAAGATAATTTCTAGCGTGAATGCTGAAAAGGTAGCGGAAGATAAATGAAAGCAAAAGAGAAAAAACATCGATAAATTTACATGACACCTTATATTCTGAAACAAGATTGAAAGCACAATATACCTTGTATTTTGAGAACTTCCAAGTACAGATAGCAGCTTAGTACGATTGCTGCATCATCAAAAGTTGTGTAAATCTGGTTCAAATTTCTTACAGTTACAGACCTATGGCAACTATCTGTCATATTTTTGGGCTAACAGCAACATAACACGAGAAGCTCTTGGGATCAAGAAGGTAAGTTAATATTTTTTTCTCTTAGCGAGGTAATTTTTCACTTGCAATATACATCGAAAGTTTAACCCTGCACTTATGCCTTTATACGGTAATTACTCAGGGGAGCGTGGACGAGTGGGTGAGGTGCCACCATGGGGATCTACCTTATTCCAAGGATGTCAAAAGCAGCGTAAAGTACCATGGTAATGTTACGTCAAAAGGTTATCGTGCCTTAGTGTACAGGTAACTATTAAGATCTTATGTCTTATAATAAATATTTACTTTTATATATGACAATGTGTGGTTACTTATACAAGTGAGACTATTTACGATAACTTTGTTAGAATGTACAGAAAAAAAAATATAAATGTGCCTGTGACTGAGCATAGTTTATTAAAATAACATCAGTATTGTCCCACTAAGAGGAATTGCAACAGTAGCTTATATGCTCTAACCTAATTGCGATGCTGCCAGTAACTCTCCACCATATGGCAATATGACTGCAAAACTGGCGGTATTCATGCACTTTTTAAGTGGCAATACTACGGCCAAATGTTAAACAAATTTCATATGTAATTATTACACAATTATTTTAATCGTTGTGTAACAACAAAAATAATAACACTTTCAATTTAATCGATGATTATTATCATTCAGTAGTACCTCCTATATATTTCAAAATACAAATTCGTTGTACAAAATGATTAATATAACCTAAGTTTAGGGCACTTGCCTATAAATTTACCTAATTTTCAACTTTAGGTACTCAAATGTCATCCCACTGGTGCTTCATTAATTATTTTATGATTTCAGTGCCATTTGAATAGGGAAAACTGACGATAGTTATAGATAGTAGTATTACCAATGTTGACAATTGATGTGTGGAGTTACTAATGTCGTTCTAGATCAGTAAAGTTGGATTTTTTCGTTTGCTAACTTGTCATCTCTCTTCGTATTCCGGCGTAAATATAGTGGAGACCATGATGCTATGGTACCATTTCTGGGTACGCAGGCCTGGGTGAGATCACTCAACCTCCCCATTGTGGATGACTGGAGGGCTTGGCATCTTGATGGCCAGTCCGCTGGGTGAGATTTTATATATATAAGACTAGTTATATAGTTCCATTGTTTGTTTACATAACAAAAGGTGTGACTTATGAATATGTGAGTATATAAACTGCTTTAAATAATTACACTTATATTTTGAAATATAATTGGTTTGCAGATTTACCATAGCATATGCAAACAACTTGACCTTCGCGACCGTAAAGGTAAAAATGCATATATGTTGTCTCTTTTTGTTTGCTTTTGTTCATAGTTTTTCCCTAAGATTGCAAATTCTGACGGTATACAAATCCCAAGTGGTAACAAGGATTTGTGGTGCTTTCGGATTTTGGAGATATTTGATGCTACTTTGAAGGTAGGTTCTAGTGCCATTTTCAGTCCAAAGCAGTGAAATTTTAGAAACATAAAAAATACTTTTAACTGAAAGCAACTCCAAAATTGGCCGATTACCAATTTCCCCATCACAGAGATTTGGGATTGTTATAGAATTGTTCAACTGAACCATTTTTACTTCACAGCTGATGTGAACACACATGCAACAGTTTGAGTATGCATGATATAATTGCAAACAACAACATATTGTTTTATTTAACCCCAGGGTGGTAGTCACACTGCACCGGAGTTCCAGCCGGAGAGATGCCTCGCCATGTTCAAGCGTTGGATTTCCAATGAACCACTTTGATTAATGATTATGGTAGTCACACACCTGATGTTGGAGAAAAATATTTCGTGAGGATGTGGATTCTGGTGTCATAACTTGCATAGACAATGTGGTTGAGGAATCCGTGTGCCTTTGTGTAAAAAGGTACTGCATAAATCAATTAAATTTGTTGAAATTTCTACTGTGCTTCATCCACCAATTAGTTCACCCAAAAGTTTAAGCTGATAAGAAAAGACGGACAATTCACTTGTACTTCAACACTCCTCACGTGTAGGGTCCAACAGGCCTAAGGCATGGAATACAAGTGGACTGTAATTATTTATTTTTAATTACGCCAACGGGTCTTGAACTCAAAATCTCTTGGCTCTGATACCATATTGAGTTTCATGCATCAGCCAGTTCATCCAAAAGCTTAAGCTAGTGAGGAAAGACGGACAATTCACTTGTACTTCAACAATTTCGATGGCATGGTTCAGGTTGTTGGTACCAACCCACAACCAGGGCTTTGGAAACCGAAATCGAACTAGAGGGATCAGTTCCGGTTTCTCACCGAAAACTAGCCTTTTGGGGGCATTTTGAAATTATGAATGTGGAATGTTTGTTTGTTTCATATTTAAATCCCAAATGTTTGCTTGTAAAACCCTCATTTGCAATCAATTTCTTTGTAAATTAGGGATTTAAGGGTGAAACGAGACAACCAAAATTGTGGTTCCATAAACATAAACCCGACAAGCTCCGGTTTCTTGGCCGATAGCTGGCCAGTTCCTAGAGAGAGTAATTTGGAAGCCTGTTCATAACTAAAACAAATCAAAAATTTGCAAAATTTGGAACTTTCTTGAATTTTGGTAAAATTTTAAAACTTGCCCAAGTTGGAAGTTTTTCAGCCAAAACCGCTTACCCTTTTTGGCTTTTCGACTTCCCCATGCCTTGGCACCATTTCAATCCTCGCCTTCACCCTATTTCCGTGCACCACCCGGCTTGCCTCTGTTCGCCAGCACCATCGCTCGCGACTGCCTCTACACCTTCATCAACAACCGTACCATGACGCTGCCATCTCTGACACATCCATTAATCGCCCATCACATCGGTGCTTGTCTCGCTGCCACCACCAAGCAAAACTCCTTCGGCCTGACGTACGCCCACACAATTCGACCACACCACTTGCGAACTTGTTTGACGCGAGAAATCACTCAAGGATTTCTTGCCTCGATGTGTAAGGTGTGGGCGTGCCAGTGTAATAAAGTACACAAAAAGTAAATAAACACAAGAACAAGTAGCGAAAGCATGTATTTTATTCATTCATTTGAGAATAACAAAATTACAGATTCTCTTTGTACATATGCACTCCATGGCCTGCTTTGCATAGCAGATTTGACATAGGTGATGTGACGTCCTAGTTCTCGGGGCCTCAAAAGGCTCCCGGTTAATTACATCCGCGGGGGTGCACCCATAGAATACCTCCGATTAAACTGCGCATTGGCCGTCATCTTCAGTCTTCGCTTCACGTTCTCCATGCATGTGATGAACGTTTAATGCAGATGTGAGTGTTGACATTATCCATAGCCTCATTAGTCTATGGAGCCGTGATAGTGTGGCCTTTACACTAGCCACGCCCGCTCATGTCATTCAACCTTGTCGGTATCGAACAAACACACAATGGGAGTGATTAAAAATGTGCATGATTGATACCAAGCATGACTGATTTGTTGATAATGGTAGCGAAATCGGTGTCATGGACATATTGCTAGTCGAGAGCCATTGTGGTTGAAATCCATCGGAAGCAGTTCATGGTCGAAACCCATCGAAAGTCATCCATGGTCGAAATCCAACGGAAGATATCCGCGGTCAAGATCCAACGTGGTCGAAATCCAACATGGCCGAAATCTATCAGAAGTTGTCCGTGGTTGAAAACCATTATGGTCAAAATACATCAGAAGCCATCCGTGGTTGAAAGCCATCATGGTTGAAACCTATTGGAAGTTGTCTGTGGTCGAAATCCATCGTGGTCATAATCCACCAGAAAACCATCCATGGTCAAAAGCCATCGTGGTTGAAATCTAATGGAAGTCATCTATGGTCGAAAGCCATCATGGTCAAAACCCATCAGAAGTTGTCTATGGTCGAAAGCCATCATGGTTGAAACTCATCGAAAATTGTCTATGGTCAAAATCCATCATGGTCGAAACCCATCGAAAGTTGTCTGTGGTCAAAATCCATCAGAAAACTGTTTGTGGTCGATTGGCATCGTGTTTGAAATCCAACGAAAGTCATCTATGGTCAAAAGCCATCGTGGTCGAAACCCATCAGAAGTTGTCCGTGGTCAAAATCCATCATAAGCCATCGTGGTCGAAAGCCATCGTGGTCGAAACCCATTGGAATTTGTCTGTGGTCGAAATCCATTATGGTCGAAACCCATCGAAAAACTGTCCATGGTCAAAAGCCATCGTAGTTGAAATCCAACAGAAATCATCCATGGTCGAAATCCAACATGGTCAAAACCCATTGGGAGGCATCGGGCATCGAAGCAGTTGATAGTCGGAAACCACCAGACATCGGCACTAGCCGGCAGTCGAAAGTTACCAGACATCGAAAGCAGTCGGTAGTCAGAAGTCATTGGGCATCGAAGCAACCGATAGTCAAAAGCCACCAGACATCCGCAATAGCCGGTAGTCGAAAGTTACTGGTCCTCAGGACCAGCCAGTAGTCGGACGCCATTGGGCCTCGAAGTAGCCGGTAATTGGAAGCCTCCAAACATATGCAATAGACAGTAGGCCCTCATGGTCCAAGTCGTACTCGTAGATCACTATAGCACACCGGTCAAAGGGGACTGTAGTACAATGCTCGAAGTCGTACTTGTAAAGCACTGTAGCACACACATCGAAGGTTGTACTCGGAGAGATTGTAGCACACTGGTCAAAATGTACTATATCACACTGGTCGAAAGGTACTTTAGCACCATGCTCGAGGTTGTACTCATAAGAGTATTGTAGCACACTGGTCGAAGGGTACTATAGTAGCACTAGTTGAAGGGTACTGTAGCACTATGCTTGATGGTGGTACTCGTAGAGCACTGTAGCACCCGGATTGAAGGCCATACTCGTAAGAGTATAGAAGCCCCATGGTCGAAAGTCTTACTCGAAAGAGCACTACAGCACACTGGTCAGAGGTTGTCAAGTATCAGCGGTGATCGGTGATGTCCGAGTTTGATAGGTGGTTAGTGGTGTCCGGCTTTGCCAAGCGTTCGGTGACGTCCGGCTTTGACAAGCAGTCGATGATAGCCGAGTATTGAGGACAGTCGAAGGTGCCTGGTATCGAAGGTGATTGATGACACTCAAATACGACGAGCGGTTAGAGATGTCCAAGTTCTGAAGTCGGCCGGGGAAGCCTGAATGTTGAAGGCGGTCGTAAATGCTTGAGCACAACGGGTGATCGAAAGTGCCCGTGTTCTGAAGGCGGTCGGGGAAGTCTGGAGTGGAGGGACTTCATGCCTCAAACTCAGCAAATTGGAAGGTGAACAAAAATCTCGATGGTCCCAACGTCAGGACCGTGGGCTGCATCATGGTGAGCTCCAGAGCACCCGATCAGTGGCGCTACCAGCAGTGGCATAGTCGTTTGGCGATGTTCCCATCGTAGCCACCGTTCATCATATGTAGACTAGTCAGATAGAAAAGAAAAAGAGGAGGAGATGTTCTTTACCATTCTGAGCATAGCACACCATGGCCTAGAATTGTATGGACTGCTTTCTTAGGCTCCTCCACCTTCTCCTTCTTTCTTGTTTGTATATTCTCTGCAGTTGTCTCCTTCATGTATGTGTGCTAACGGTGTTTGTGTATCTTGTGTTCGTCTCCCTCTCTGTGTCCTCTCTCTGTCTAGGTGCAAGCAAATGTTGTCGGTGTCTCTTGGTGTCCATGTCATATATGTGCCCTCTGTCTTTCTCTGTCCTGGGTGTATTGGTCTCCTCCTTTTATAGGCACAAGTAAGGACCGCCCGCAACGAATGTGGCTCTCACATGGTGCCAATCATCCCCTAATTTTTGGAATCGAATCCTTGATCTGATTATTGACTCTTTCTTTCCAAACATGTGCCTTCCAAATTAGAAAAGATTTATTGAGAAATATTTCCATAAATGGAGATACGGTGCAATCATATCTTCCATTACAAATATGATTCACTTAGATCCAATCTTTTCTTTCCTTCTTGGTGCATAAACTACCATTAATTGGCTATGTACGGTGCCATGCACACATTAACTATCATAATTAGCCTTGTGGTTGAAACCATTGTAGTTGACACAGCGTGGTCGAAACTGACGTGATCGACACAACGTGGTTGAAACAAGCGCGATCGACACAACATGGTCAAAACAAGCGTAGTCAACATAACGTGGTCGAAGATCCATGATCTCAGGATGAACTTGGTGTATATGCTTCATGGTCAGTCGAGGATTTGCGGCCATACGAGGCTTAATGCATCGACCATACACCGACGGCTTAAGGACCAGGTCGCGTGCCACTTCATGACCCAAACATAAAAGAGTTTGAATCTTAGATAGCATGTGCACATATCGAAGTTTCCTTCCCAAACATACACCTCTATATTCATTTTGACCAAACATATTTCCACAAAACCTCATCAAACAAAGGCCCCCGTCAAGTTAAATTTGATGCGTGAAGTGAAGCAAACTTAACTTGGCGATACTATTACGGGTAGTCAAGCAGGCACCCCATTTATGGCAGCCTTAGCTTAAACTCCCTCACAACAACAAATAGACTTCACCTGGATTAAACCAAAAAGTATTGTTTGCATCGCAATCGATTTCTTTTACCAGTGTCACCAACCAGCAATATTAGTAAGGGAACTCAAACTCTTTCCATTCTTACATACATGAGATGCTCTTTATATACGCCCGTCGCTTGGGCTTTCTTTCAGCATTATCAACTCGAGCGAACTTTGCCAGCTTTTTGAGCAAGCTTCATAATTCATCTTTCCGCTCCTTACGATGATGTCATGCAATGATAACTAGCTGACTTCTGGCAGGCGAGGGTCAAGCTCTATGGCGAGACCTCAAGGCAGACGTTGTACCAAGCCAGCTAAGTAGTTGAAACATGCTGCCTCTCCCAGCATCAAACTGCAAGGGGCCTGTAGTATCTGGGTCTGCCTCCTTCATTAACTAGCGGCCGTGTCGGGCAACACCCAAATCGTACTTCCGACTTGCCCACAATCTTCCTGTTGGCTGGAAAGAAAGGCATTTGGTCAGATCTTCTTCTGCCGACCACGGTAGGAAATCTATATCGATTAGTTTGTCGCCTTTGTCCACCCACCAGTGGATTGACTGGAAATGCCATTCTTTAAGGACTACAACCCATACTACTGCATCTCCTCCATAGACCAGTTCACCCTCCCAGGGTATATCATATGATGCGATGCTATCAAACTCAAAATGTTCTCCCGACCATGAAGAGGCACTGGTAGCAACTGCTACTGCACCCATTGGCAAGAACTCGTAGGGAACTTTTGAGGTCTGCTCACCCTTCATTCATTTTCAATGGAAACCTTACATATCGCACTATTGCTTATTGCAAACATCTTGGACTCAAGTGGCCATATGTTAGTGTGGACATGTTAGAGGAGCTTGGCCTTACTGACAAGGGGACATTTCAGGAGCACCATGCTTTTGTACTTGATGGAACAATTTCCCTCCGTGTGTCGTGGAGACACCCATTAACAATGCTAGCCATCGACCTCCTTCTGCCAAAGCATTGCTTGCTAAGAAGAAAGGGAAATGCCCAGTGTAATATTGTCTCGAGGAGGAAAATAAAGGCCGCCTGAAGGCTCACCTCTCCTGTAAGTACTTGAATTTTGCTATCAATCATGAAGAGAAATAAACTTGTCCTCTCCAAACCTTGCTTTTTTCAGCTCATTCAACTATTGCTCCTTTCGCTCTGCACTTGCTATCTGATCGAGCCAAGAAGCTGAAAAGAACCTTGGATGAACACATAACAACGCTCATATCCAACGGATCAAGGTCCACTCTTGATTCAGTTTGCAGCCCTGATGACAAACATCACGAGCAGCAAGACCTTACACTCCCAATGAATGACTTCCTTTCCACTTGTTGTGTGGCAAGCGTACATAGGGATTTGTATGAGATTCAAGAATACCTGAAATAGAAACCCCTTGATACAGCTCACATCACCAAATTGATTAAGATGGCTACGCACAAGTGGCTAAAGGACTATGAAGAACCCCGCCCTAAAAGCTTGACAAGGTTGACGTCCGACTTGGAAGATCTAAGGCAGCATTTGTCTGGAAGCTCAGGTTCCAAAGCTTTTGAAGAGGCCACTATTGCATCCACAGAGCAGGAGGCACATTCTTTATTGTAGCAACTCGAGGCAGCATGCACAGGTATATCACAGGAGTTCAAGCTCGTGGAGGGTGAAGGTGCACAACTGAGGGAGCGCAGCCAACAACTCAACTCCTCACTGGCAAAGTGGCGAGAGGAAGCTGAAAGACTAGAGAGACAGGCGCAGAAGGCTAGGACGCGTGAAGTGGAGTTTCATCACCTTGCAATTAACAAAAAGGATATGGTTATAGCTCACGCCATCGCCGTCAACTACCTATCTGAATGCATTGCCAGACTGGAAGAACGTCGTAAAGATGTTAAGACATACGTAGAGCATGTTGGCAGACAAAATGAGCAGCTCGCCTCTGTCATGTCTTATATATGTGACCCATATTTTGGCCTTCCAAAACCTTCTTGAATAGCTTTGAACAAGTTTAGGATTTCGACCATCTCTAATTTTGCTTGGTTCTTATAATAAGGTCAGATATGTCTTTTCCCCAACCCATAACATGTAATGAGTCCTTTTAATCTTGTCTTACATAGAGTTGGGGCATCCTCGATGCTCCCAGAGTCATGTTGCATGGATGTTTGGCCAAATTTGTGCATCCATTTTTTTCCTACATAAAATAGAAACATTATTGAGTCTCTGATATGCTTCATTGATTGAACCGGTGCGTTGGCTTTGTACTTCTTCCATAGATTGTGATTCGTGTTGATAATACTGTAAATAATCTTGACGCGTGTCGAATACTTGTGTGCCCAAGTATGTGTCGGAGTCGGAGAGTAGTCGAAGGGTCGTGGTCGAACCCTAGCCAGGACTGCTCGGTCGACGAGCACTGCAGCTCTGAATACTACGTGGTCAGCAGCCAAACACCGTATGGTCAAAACTACTACCAGAGCACCCAATTACCAGAGCAGTCTGAGCGTTCACCGAGTTGAGTAGTTATCGTATCCATTGGCCACCTTACCTGCGAAAGTTAGTATAAATGCAAATGAGGGAAGTGGGGAGAATCACATAAGGTTAGAGTATATAATTGCGCTAAGGCGAAAGGCCATGCCGTAGCAAAAGCCCTTACCGCACACTGCAGAAATTTTATCAACCTAGTCATGGCCGTGTAACTGTTACAGTGCATGCTTGCTGACAAGGAAGAAGGGTTTCACATATTCGCACTAGCCGCACATGCATGCTACACTGCTCCCATATGTGATGAGTCGTCTTTCTTGCATAGAAGTGAATGACCATTGTACTGAAGACTCAAATGGTTTCATATCGTAGGGATTTGCTAGCTGCCGAGCGAGCTGAAAACATACAACATCAAGACAGAGTAAAGAAGAAATGAGGAAAAACAAAGTTTGGTAAACATTTTTAAAATGTTGGTTTTCCCATTGAACATCAACTGTAGGAGTGACCTTGGATAAGGCTATCAAAGTTTGAATAACTCCAATATCTTGTTCCGAAAGAACAAGCAAGGGATGACTTAGTTGTTGCACGCTGAAAGACCATGGCGAAACAACTTCACTTCTTATAGTGTTCGTGTTTAGGGGGGGCAGTGTTACCGGGTGATAGTGAACATCCCAACGCGTTGCCTCATCGAACCAAGAGACTTAGGTGGGCCAAAATCAGGAAGAATTGTTTTGGGAAAATAGCTTGGGAGTATTTGCTATTACTTTTGCTGAGGATGGTGAACGGCTATCCTCCTTCTTCCAACTGTTTCAGTTTGAGAAGATTCTCCCTTTCAATTGCTAGAAAACCTTTGAATGTTTGAGATGGGGTCTCTTCTTATACTTTTCACTTGTGAGGATGAACTTTGCTTTCCCCTTTTTATCTTTTTTTAGCTCTTTAATAGTTGAGCTTGTGTGTGTGTGTGTGTATTGAAGATCAACCAACATGCCTTGCCTTCTCAAGGGTACACCTTATTAGGAATTTGGAGAATAGTCATTCACCTTTGTGGGCTAAATAATCCTCGTAGGCTCAATTTTTTTCGTCACTTGTTGACACGCCTCACAGGGTGGCAAGCGGCTTGTAACATCCCAAATTTTGGATATTCAAAAATGTGGAGTTTTTAAAAACTTTTCTTGCATT